>JACBOW010000055.1:0-1362635 GCA_014706105.1 Phytophthora quercina
ACGACTCTTCACCTGCCACACACCGATGAAGCGCTCCTACGCGCACGCCAAGACAACACCGACTTCGTGCACACACACACACACACACACACACACACACACAGCAGCCTCGCAGCAGCTCACAACCATCGTAACCTCAAAGCATAACAAGCGCAAAGCCGGTGCGTGACAGTGGCAGGAGCGGAAAAGCAAAATTCCCAAACCGGGACTCGAACCCGGGTCGCGTGGGTGAAAGCCACGTATCCTAACCACCCTAGAACTATTTGGGGCACCTTCTCCTAGCCAAACCCATGTCCACACACACGCCAATAACACAATAGCCACAAACGATACACGAGACGCCACGTGTGCACCGCCTCCGCCGTCGCATCGCTGCCACCTGCTCAGAGCCCAAACACCCCGTACGGCCGTCAGGGACCAGATACGACTCTTCACCTGCCACACACCGATGAAGCGCTCCTACGCGCACGCCAAGACAACACCGACTTCGTGCACACACACACACACACACACACACACACACACACACACACACACAGCAGCCTTGCAGCGCTCGCCAACCATCGTAACCTCAAGCATAACAGCGCAAAACCGGTGCGTGACAGTGGCAGGAGCGGAAAAGCAAAATCCCAAACCGGGACTCGAACCCGGGTCGCGTGGAGTGAAAGCCACATCACGTATTTGGGGTGCACCTTCTCCTAACCAAACCCATGTCCACACACACGCCAATTACGCAATAGCCACAAAACGATACACGAACGCCACGTGTGCTACCGCCTCCGTCGCATCGCGCACCTGCTCAGAGCCCAAACACACCCGTACGGCCGTCAGAGACCAGGCCGACTCTTCACCTGCCACACACCGATGAAGCGCTCCTACGCGCACGCCAAGACAACACCCGACTTCGTGCGCACACACACACACACACACACACACACACAGCAGCCTCGCGCAGCAGCTCATAACCATCGTAACCTCAAGCATAACAAGCGCAAAGCCGGTGCGTGACAGTGGCAGGAGCGGAAAAGCAAAAATTCCCAAACCGGGACTCGAACCCGGGTCGCGTGGGTGAAAGCCACGTATCCTAACCGCCTAGACTATTTGGGGCACCTTCTCCTAACCAAACCCATGTCCACACACGCCAATTACGCAATAGCCACAAACGATACACGAACGCCACGTATGCTACCGCCTCCGCCGTCGCATCGCGCATACCTGCTCAGAGCCCAAACACCCGTACGGCCGTCAGAGACAGATACGACTCTTCACCTGCCACACACCGATGAGCGCTCCCGCGCACGCCAAGACAAGCACCCGACTTCGTGCACACACGCACACACACACACACACACACACACAGCAGCCCTCGCAGCAGCCTCGCCAACCATCGTAACCTCAAGCATAACAAGCGCAGCCGGTGCGTGACAGTGGCAGGAGCGGAAAACAAATCCCAAACCGGGACTCGAACCCGGGTCGCGTGGAGTGAAAGCCACGTATTTGAGTGCATTCTCCCTAACCATACCCATGTCCACACACACGCCAATTACGCAATAGCCACAAACGATACACGAACGCCACGTGTGCTACCGCCTCCGCCGTCGCATCGCGCACCTGCTCAGAGCCAAACACACCCGTACGGCCGTCAGGACCAGAATACGACTCTTCACCTGCCACACACCGATGAAGCGCTCCTACGCGCCAAGACAGCACCGACTTCGTGCGCACACACACACACACACACACACAGCAGCCTCGCAGCAGCTCATAACCATCGTAACCTCAAGCATAACAAGCGCAAAGCCGGTGCGTGACAGTGGCAGGAGCGGAAAAGCAAAATTCCCAAACCGGGACTCGAACCCGGGTCGCGTGGAGTGAAAGCCACGTATCCTAACCGCCTAGACTATTTGGGAGCACCTTCTCCTAACCATACCCATGTCACACACACGCCAATTACACAATAGCCACAAACGATACACGAACGCCACGTGTGCTACCGCCTCCGCCGTCGCATCGCGCCACCTGCTCAGAGCCCAAACACACCCGTACGGCCGTCAGAGACCGAATACGACTCTTCACCTGCCACACACCGATGAAGCGCTCCTACGCGCGCATAAGACAACACCACACACCACACGCACACACACACACACACAGCAGCTCATACCATCGTAACCTCAAGCATAACAAGCGCAAAGCCGGTGCGTGACAGTGGCAGGAGCGGAAAAGCAAAATTCCCAAACCGGGACTCGAACCCGGGTCGCGTCACGTATCCTAACCGCCTAGACTATTTGGGAGCACCTTCTCTAACCATACCCATGTCCACACACACGCCAATTACGCAATAGCCACAAACGATACACGAACGCCACGTGTGCTACCGCCTCCGCCGTCGCATCGCGCACCTGCTCAGAGCCAAACACACCCGTACGGCCGTCAGAGACCAGAATACGACTCTTCACCTGCCACACACCGATGAAGCGCTCCTACGCGCACGCCAAGACAACACCGACTTCGTGCACACACACACACACACACACAGCAGCTCATAACCATCGTAACCTCAAACGCATAACAAGCGCAAAGCCGGTGCGTGACAGTGGCAGGAGCGGAAAAGCAAAATTCCCAAACCGGGACTCGAACCAGGTCGCGTGGAGTGAAACCACGTATCCTAACCGCCTAGACTATTTGGGAGCACCTTCTCTAACCAAACCCATGTCCACACACGCCAATTACGCAATAGCCACAAACGATACACGAACGCCACGTGTGCTACCGCCTCCGCCGTCGCATCGCACCTGCTCAGAGCCCAAACACCCGTACGGCCGTCAGAGACCAGAATACGACTCTTCACCTGCCACACACCGATGAAGCGCTCCTACGCGCACGCCAAGACAACACCACGACACGACACACACACACACACACACACACACACACACACAGCAGCCTCGCAGCAGCTCATAACCATCGTAACCTCAAGCATAACAAGCGCAAAGCCGGTGCGTGACAGTGGCAGGAGCGGAAAAACAAAATTCCCAAACCGGGACTCGAACCCGGGTCGCGTGGGTGAAAGCCACGTATCCTAACCGCCTAGACTATTTGGGAGCACCTTCTCTAACCAAACCCATGTCCACACACACGCCAATTACGCAATAGCCACAACGATACACGAACGCCACGTGTGCTACCGCCTCCGCCGTCGCATCGCGCACCTGCTCAGAGCCAAACACACCCGTACGGCCGTCAGAGCCAGAATACGACTCTTCACCACCGCACCGATGGAAGCGCTCCTACGCGCACGCCAAGACAGCACCCGACTTCGTGCACACACACACACACACACACACACACACACACACACAGCAGCCTCGCAGCAGCTCATAACCATCGTAACCTCAAGCATAACAAGCGCAAAGCCGGTGCGTGACAGTGGCAGGAGCGGAAAAGCAAAATTCCCAAACCGGACTCGAACCCGGGTCGCGTGGGTGAAAGCCACGTATCTAACCGCCCTATAGACTATTTGGAGCACCTTCTCTAACCAAACCCATGTCCACACACACGCCAATTACGCAATAGCCACAAACGATACACGAACGCCACGTGTGCTACCGCCTCCGCCGTCGCATCGCGCACCTGCTCAGAGCAAACACACCCGTACGGCCGTCAGGACAGAATACGACTCTTCACCTGCCACACACCGATGAAGCGCTCCTACGCGCACGCCAAGACAACACCGACTTCGTGCACACACACACACAGCACACACACGGCAGCTCACGCCAGCATCGTAACCTCAAAACCAACAAGCGCAAAGCCGGTGCGTGACAGTGGCAGGAGCGGAAAAGCAAAATTCCCAAACCGGGACTCGAACCCGGGTCGCGTGGGTGAAGCCACGTATTTGGGAGCACCTTCTCTAACCATACCCATGTCCACACACGCCAATTACGCCACTAGCCACAAACGATACACGAACGCCACGTGTGCTACCGCCTCCGCCGTCGCATCGCGCACCTGCTCAGAGCCCAAACACACCCGTACGGCCGTCAGAGACCAGATACGACTCTTCACCTGCCACACACCGATGAAGCGCTCCTACGCGCACGCCAAGACAACACCGACTTCGTGCACACACACACACACACACAGCGGCCTCGCGGCAGCTCATAACCATCGTAACCTCAAAGCATAACAAGCGCAAAGCCGGTGCGTGACAGTGGCAGGAGCGGAAAAGCAAAATTCCCAAACCGGGACTCGAACCCGGGTCGCGTGGGTGAAAGCCACGTATCCTAACCGCCTAGACTATTTGGGAGCACCTTCTCCCCAAACCCATGTCCACACACGCCAATTACGCAATAGCCACAAACGATACACGAACGCCACGTGTGCTACCGCCTCCGCCGTCGCATCGCGCACCTGCTCAGAGCCCAAACACACCCGTACGGCCGTCAGGGACCAGATACGACTCTTCACCTGCCACACACCGATGAAGCGCTCCTACGCGCACGCCAAGACAACACCGACTTCGTGCACACACACACACACACACACACACAGCAGCCTCGCAGCAGCTCATAACCATCGTAACCTCAAGCATAACAAGCGCAAAGCCGGTGCGTGACAGTGGCAGGAGCGGAAAAGCAAAATTCCCAAACCGGGACTCGAACCCGGGTCGCGTGGGTGAAAGCCACGTATTTGGGAGTGCCTTCTCTAACCATACCCATGTCCACACACACGCCAATTACGCAATAGCCACAAACGATACACGAACGCCACGTGTGCTACCGCCTCCGCCGTCGCATCGCGCACCTGCTCAGAGCCAAACACACCCGTACGGCCGTCAGAGACCAGATACGACTCTTCACCTGCCACACCGATGAAGCGCTCCTACGCGCACGCCAAGACAACACCCGACTTCGTGCACACACACACACACACACACACAGGCAGCCTCGCAGCAGCTCTGCCAACCATCAGCCAACCTCAAGCATAACAAGCGCAAAGCCGGTGCGTGACAGTGGCAGGAGCGGAAAAGCAAAATTCCCAAACCGGGACTCGAACGGGTCGCGTGGGTGAAAGCCACGTATCCTAACCGCCTAGACTATTTGGGGCGCACCTTCTCCTAACCAAACCCATGTCCACACACACGCCAATTACGCAATAGCCACAAACGATACACGAACGCCACGTGTGCTGCCGCCTCCGCCGTCGCATCGCGCACCTGCTCAGAGCCCAAACACACCCGTACGGCCGTCAGAGACCCGAATACGACTCTTCACCTGCCACACCGATGAAGCGCTCCTACGCGCACGCCAAGACAACACCCGACTTCACGTGCACACACACACACACACACAGCAGCCTTGCAGCAGCTCATAACCATCGTAACCTCAAGCGCATAACAAGCGCAAAGCCGGTGCGTGACAGTGGCAGGAGCGGAAAGCAAAATTCCCAAACCGGGACTCGAACCCGGGTCGCGTGGGTGAAAGCCACGTATTTGGGATGCACCTTCTCCTAACCATACCCATGTCCACACACACGCCAATTACGCAATAGCCACAAACGATACACGAACGCCACGTGTGCTACCGCCTCCGCCGTCGCATCGCGCACCTGCTCAGAGCCCAAACACACCCGTACGGCCGTCGAGACCCGAATACGACTCTTCACCTGCCACACACCGATGAAGCGCTCCTACGCGCACGCCAAGACAGCACCGACTTCGTGCACACACACACACACACACACACACACACACACAGCAGCAGCCTCGCAGCAGCTCATAACCATCGTAACCTCAAACATAACAAGCGCAAAGCCGGTGCGTGACGGTGGCAGGAGCGGAAAAGCAAAATTCCCAAACCGGGACTCGAACCCGGGTCGCGTGGGTGAAAGCCACGTATCTAACCGCCTAGACTATTTGGGAGCACCTTCTCCTAAGCAAACCCATGTCCACACACACGCCAATTACGCAATAGCCACAAACGATACACGAACGCCACGTGTGCTACCGCCTCCGCCGTCGCATCGCTACCTGCTCAGAGCCAAACACACCCGTACGGCCGTCAGGGCCGAATACGACTCTTCACCTGCCACACACCGATGAAGCGCTCCTACGCGCACGCCAAGACAACACCCGACTTCGTGCACACACACACACAGCAGCCTCGCAGCTCGCCAACCATCGTAACCTCAAGCATAACAAGCGCAAAGCCGGTGCGTGACAGTGGCAGGAGCGGAAAAGCAAATTCCCAAACCGGGACTCGAACCCGGGTCGCGTGGGTGAAAGCCACGTATCCTAACCGCCTAGACTATTTGGGGCACCTTCTCCTAACAAACCCATGTCCACACACACGCCAATTGCGCAATAGCCACAAACGATACACGAACGCCACGTGTGCTACCGCCTCCGCCGTCGCATCATACCTGCTCAGAGCCCAAACACACCCGTACGGCCGTCAGAGACCCGAATACGACTCTTCACCTGCCACACACCGATGAAGCGCTCCTACGCGCACGCCAAGACAGCACTCGACTTCGTGCACACACACACACACACACACACACACAGCAGCCTCGCAGCAGCTCATAACCATCGTAACCTCAAGCATAACAAGCCGGTGCGTGACAGTGGCAGGAGCGGAAAAGCAAAATTCCCAAACCGGGACTCGAACCCGGGTCGCGTGGAACCACGTATCCTAACCGCCTAGACTATTTGGGAGCACCTTCTCCTAACCATACCCATGTCCACACACACGCCAATTACGCAATAGCCACAAACGATACACGAACGCCACGTGTGCTACCGCCTCCGCCGTCGCATCGCGCACCTGCTCAGAGCCCAAACACACCCGTACGGCCGTCAGAGACCAGATACGACTCTTCACCTGCACACACCGATGAAGCGCTCCTACGCGCACGCCAAGACAACACCCGACTTCGTGCACACACACACACACACACACACACACACACACCTGGCAGCTCATAACCATCGTAACCTCAAGCATAACAAGCGCAAAGCCGGTGCGTGACAGTGGCAGGAGCGGAAAAGCAAAATTCCCAAACCGGGACTCGAACCCGGGTCGCGTGGGTGAAAGCCACGTATCCTAACCGCCTAGACTATTTGGGGCGCACCTTCTCCTAACAAACCCATGTCCACACACGCCAATGCACGCAATAGCCACAAACGATACACGAACGCCACGTGTGCTACCGCCTCCGCCGTCGCATCGCGCACCTGCTCAGAGCCCAAACACACCCGTACGGCCGTCAGAGACCCGATACGACTCTTCACCTGCCACACACCGATGAAGCGCTCCTACGCGCACGCCAACAACACCCGACTTCGTGCACACACACACACACACACACACACACAGCAGCCTCGCAGCAGCTCATAACCATCGTAACCTCAAGCATAACAAGCGCAAAGCCGGTGCGTGACAGTGGCAGGAGCGGAAAAGCAAAATTCCCAAACCGGGACTCGAGACCCGGGTCGCGTGGGTGAAAGCCACGTATTTGGGAGTGCAGCCTTCTCTAACCATACCCATGTCCACACACGCCAAATTACGCAATAGCCACAAACGATACACGAACGCCACGTGTGCTACCGCCTCCGCCGTCGCATCGCCGCCGCCTGCTCAGAGCCCAAACACACCCGTACGGCGTCAGAGACCGAATACGACTCTTCACACCTGCCACACACCGATGAAGCGCTCCTACGCGCACGCCAAGACAGCACCGACTGAGTGCGCACACACGCAAGTACGCAAAATAGCCACAAACGATACACGAACGCCACGTGTGCTACCGCCTCCGCCGTCGCATCGCGCCTAGCAAACACACCCGTACGGCCGTCAGAGACCAGATACGACTCTTCACCTGCCACACACCGATGAAGCGCTCCTACGCGCACGCCAAGACAGCACTCGACTTCGTGCACACACACACACACACACACACACACAGCAGCCTCGCAGCAGCTCATAACCATCGTAACCTCAAGCATAACAAGCGCAAAGCCGGTGCGTGACAGTGGCAGGAGCGGAAAAGCAAAATTCCCAAACCGGGACTCGAACCCGGGTCGCGTGGGTGAAAGCCACGTATCCTAACCGCCTAGACTATTTGGGAGCACCTTCTCTAACCATACCCATGTCCACACACGCCAATTACGCAATAGCCACAAACGATACACGAACGCCACGTGTGCTACCGCCTCCGCCGTCGCATCGCGCACCTGCTCAGAGCCCAAACACACCCGTACGGCCGTCAGAGACCAGATACGACTCTTCACCTGCCACACACCGATGAAGCGCTCCTACGCGCACGCCAAGACAACACCCGACTTCGTGCACACACACACACACACACACACAGCAGCCTCGCAGCAGCTCATAACCATCGTAACCTCAAGCATAACAAGCGCAAAGCCGGTGCGTGACAGTGGCAGGAGCGGAAAAGCAAAATTCCCAAACCGGGACTCGAACCCGGGTCGCGTGGGTGAAAACGTATCCTAACCGCCTAGACTATTTGGGAGCACCTTCTCTAACAAACCCATGTCCACACACACGCCAATTACGCAATAGCCACAAACGATACACGAACGCCACGTGTGCTACCGCCTCCGCCGTCGCATCGCGCACCTGCTCAGAGCACCAAACACACCCGTACGGCCGTCAGAGACCGAATACGACTCTTCACCTGCCACACACCGATGAAGCGCTCCTACGCGCACGCCAAGACAGCACCCGACTTCGTGCACACACACACACACACACACACACACACACACACAGCCTCGCAGCAGCTCATAACCATCGTAACCTCAAGCATAACAAGCGCAAAGCCGGTGCGTGACAGTGGCAGGAGCGGAAAAGCAAAATTCCCAAACCGGGACTCGAACCCGGGTCGCGTGGGTGAAAGCCACGTATTTGGGAGTGCCTTCTCCTAACCATACCCATGTCCACACACGCCAATTACGCAATAGCCACAAACGATACACGAACGCCACGTGTGCTACCGCCTCCGCCGTCGCATCGCGCACCTGCTCAGAGCCCAAACACACCCGTACGGCCGTCAGAGACCCGAATACGACTCTTCACCTGCCACACACCGATGAAGCGCTCCTACGCGCGCCAGACAACACCGACTTCGTGCACACACACCCGACTTCATGCACACACACACACACACACACACACACACACAGCAGCCTCGCAGCAGCTCATAACCATCGTAACCTCAAGCATAACAAGCGCAAAGCCGGTGCGTGACAGTGGCAGGAGCGGAAAAGCAAAATTCCCAAACCGGGACTCGAACCCGGGTCGCGTGGGTGAAAGCCACGTATCCTAACCGCCTAGACTATTTGGGAGCACCTTCTCCTAGCCAAACCCATGTCCACACACGCCAATTACGCAATAGCCACAAACGATACACGAACGCCACGTGTGCTACCGCCTCCGCCGTCGCATCGCGCACCTGCTCAGAGCCCAAACACACCCGTACGGCCGTCAGAGACCAGAATACGACTCTTCACCTGCCACACACCGATGAAGCGCTCCTACGCGCACGCCAAGACAACACCCGACTTCGTGCACACACACACACACACACACACACACACACAGCAGCCTCGCAGCAGCTCATAACCATCGTAACCTCAAGCATAACAAGCGCAAAGCCGGTGCGTGACAGTGGCAGGAGCGGAAAAGCAAAATTCCCAAACCGGGACTCGAACGGGTCGCGTGGGTGAAAGCCACGTATCCTAACCGCCTAGACTATTTGGGAGCACCTTCTCTAACCAAACCCATGTCCACACACACGCCAATTACGCAATAGCCACAAACGATACACGGCCGCATTGTGCTACCGCCTCCGCCGTCGCATATCGCACCTGCTCAGAGCCCAAACACACCCCGTACGGCCGTCAGGGACAGGCCCTGACTCTTCACCTGCCACACACCGATGAAGCGCTCTACGCACGCCAAGACAGCACCCGACTTCGTGCACACACACACGCCAATTACAGCAATAGCCACAAACGATACACGAACGCCACGTGTGCTACCGCCTCCGCCGTCGCATCGCGCCTGCTCAGAGCCAAACACACCCGTACGGCCGTCAGAGACCAGAATACGACTCTTCACCTGCCACACACCGATGAAGCGCTCCTACGCGCACGCCAAGACAGCACCGACTTCGTGCACACACACACACACACACACACACACACAGCAGCCTCGCAGCAGCTCATAACCATCGTAACCTCAAGCATAACAAGCGCAAAGCCGGTGCGTGACAGTGGCAGGAGCGGAAAAGCAAAATTCCCAAACCGGGACTCGAACCCGGGTCGCGTGGGTGAAAGCCACGTATCCTAACCGCCTAGACTATTTGGGACACCTTCTCCTAACCAAACCCATGTCCACACACGCCAATTACGCAATAGCCACAAACGATACACGAACGCCACGTGTGCTACCGCCTCCGCCGTCGCATCGCGCACCTGCTCAGAGCCCAAACACACCCGTACGGCCGTCAGAGACCCGAATACGACTCTTCACCTGCCACACACCGATGAAGCGCTCCTACGCGCGCCAAGACAGCACCCGACTTCGTGCACACACACACACACACACACACACAGCAGCCTCGCAGCAGCTCGCCTTATCGTAACCTCAAGCATAACAAGCGCAAAGCCGGTGCGTGACAGTGGCAGGAGCGGAAAAGCAAAATTCCCAAACCGGGACTCGAACCCGGGTCGCGTGGGTGAAAGCCACGTATCCTAACCGCCTAGACTATTTGGGAGCACCTTCTCCCTAACCCATGTCCACACACGCCAATTACGCAGCCACAAACGATACACGAACGCCACGTGTGCTACCGCCTCCGCCGTCGCATCGCGCACCTGCTCAGAGCCAAACACACCCGTACGGCCGTCAGAGACCAGATACGACTCTTCACCTGCCACACACCGATGAAGCGCTCCTACGCGCACGCCAAGACAACACCCGACTTCGTGCACACACACACACACACACACACAGCAGCCTCGCAGCAGCTCATAACCATCGTAACCTCAAGCATAACAAGCGCAAAGCCGGTGCGTGACAGTGGCAGGAGCGGAAAAGCAAAATTCCCAAACCGGGACTCGAACCCGGGTCGCGTGGGTGAAAGCCACGTATCCTAACCGCCTAGACTATTTGGGGCACCTTCTCCTAACCAAACCCATGTCCACACACACGCCAATTACGCAATAGCCACAAACGATACACGAACGCCACGTGTGCCTCCGCCGTCGCATCGCCTGCTCAGAGCCCAAACACACCCGTACGGCCGTCAGAGACCGAATACGACTCTTCACCTGCCACACACCGATGAAGCGCTCCTACGCGCACGCCAAGACAACACCCGACTTCGTGCACACACACACACACACACACACACACACAGCAGCCTCGCAGCAGCTCATAACCATCGTAACCTCAAAGCGCCAACAAGCGCAAAGCCGGTGCGTGACAGTGGCAGGAGCGGAAAAGCAAAATTCCCAAACCGGGACTCGAACCCGGGTCGCGTGGGTGAAAGCCACGTATCCTAACCGCCTAGACTATTTGGGAGCACCTTCTCTAACCAAACCCATGTCCACACACGCCAATTACGCAATAGCCACAAACGATACACGAACGCCACGTGTGCTACCGCCTCCGCCGTCGCATCGCGCACCTGCTCAGAGCCAAACACACCCGTACGGCCGTCAGAGACCAGAATACGACTCTTCACCTGCCACACACCGATGAAGCGCTCCTACGCGCACGCCAAGACAACACCGACTTCGTGCACACACACACACACACACACAGCAGCCTCGCAGCAGCTCATAACCATCGTAACCTCAAGCATAACAAGCGCAAAACCGGTGCGTGACAGTGGCAGGAGCGGAAAAGCAAAATTCCCAAACCGGGACTCGAACCCGGGTCGCGTGGGTGAAAGCCACGTATCCTAACCGCCTAGACTATTTGGGAGCACCTTCTCCTAACCAAACCCATGTCCACACACACCAATTACGCAATAGCCACAAACGATACACGAACGCCACGTGTGCTACCGCCTCCGCCGTCGCATCGCCACCTGCTCAGAGCCCAAACACACCCGTACGGCCGTCAGAGACCAGAATACGACTCTTCACCTGCCACACACCGATGAAGCGCTCCTACGCGCACGCCAAGACAACACCGACTTCGTGCACACACACACACACACACACACACAGCAGCCTCGCAGCAGCTCAACCATCGTAACCTCAAGCATAACAAGCGCAAAGCCGGTGCGTGACAGTGGCAGGAGCGGAAAAGCAAAATTCCCAAACCGGGACTCGAACCCGGGTCGCGTGGGTGAAACCGCATTTGGGGTGCCTTCTCCTAACCATACCCATGTCCACACACGCCAATTACGCAATAGCCACAAACGATACACGAACGCCACGTGTGCTACCGCCTCCGCCGTCGCATCGCGCACCTGCTCAGAGCCCAAACACACCCGTACGGCCGTCAGAGACCGAATACGACTCTTCACCTGCCACACACCGATGAAGCGCTCCTACGCGCACGCCAAGACAACACCGACTTCGTGCACACACACACACACACACACACAGCAGCCTCGCAGCAGCTCATAACCATCGTAACCTCAAGCATAACAAGCGCAAAGCCGGTGCGTGACAGTGGCAGGAGCGGAAAAGCAAAATTCCCAAACCGGGACTCGAACCCGGGTCGCGTGGGTGAAAGCCACGTATCCCCGCCTAGACTATTTGGGAGCACCTTCTCCTAACCAAACCCATGTCCACACACACGCCAATTACGCAATAGCCACAAACGATACACGAACGCCACGTGTGCTACCGCCTCCGCCGTCGCATCGCGCACCTGCTCAGAGCCCAAACACACCCGTACGGCCGTCAGAGACCAGAATACGACTCTTCACCTGCCACACACCGATGAAGCGCTCCTACGCGCACGCCAGACAACACCCGACTTCGTGCACACACACACACACACACACACACACACAGCAGCCTCGCAGCAGCTCATAACCATCGTAACCTCAAGCATAACAAGCGCAAAGCCGGTGCGTGACAGTGGCAGGAGCGGAAAAGCAAAATTCCCAAACCGGGACTCGAACCCGGGTCGCGTGGGTGAAAGCCACGTATTTGAGATGCCTTCTCTAACCATACCCATGTCACACACGCCAATTACGCAATAGCCACAAACGATACACGAACGCCACGTGTGCTACCGCCTCCGCCGTCGCATCGCGCCTGCTCAGAGCCCAAACACACCCGTACGGCCGTCAGAGACCAGATACGACTCTTCACCTGCCACACACCGATGAAGCGCTCCTACGCGCACGCCAAGACAACACCGACTTCGTGCACACACACACACACACACACACACAGCAGCCTCGCAGCAGCTCATAACCATCGTAACCTCAAGCATAACAAGCGCAAAGCCGGTGCGTGACAGTGGCAGGAGCGGAAAAGCAAAATTCCGGGACTCGAACCCGGGTCGCGTGGGTGAAAGCCACGTATCCTAACCGCCTAGACTATTTGGGAGCACCTTCTCCTAACCAAACCCATGTCCACACACACGCCAATTACGCAATAGCCACAAACGATACACGAACGCCACGTGTGCTACCGCCTCCGCCGTCGCATCGCGCACCTGCTCAGAGCCCAAACACACCCGTACGGCCGTCAGAGACCAGAATACGACTCTTCACCTGCCACACACCGATGAAGCGCTCCTACGCGCACGCCAAGACAGCACCCGACTTCGTGCACACACACACACACACACACACAGCAGCCTCGCAGCAGCTCATAACCATCGTAACCTCAAGCATAACAAGCGCAAAGCCGGTGCGTGACAGTGGCAGGAGCGGAAAAGCAAAATTCCCAAACCGGGACTCGAACCCGGGTCGCGTGGGTGAAAGCCACGTATCCTAACCGCCTAGACTATTTGGGAGCACCTTCTCCTAACCAAACCCATGTCCACACACACGCCAATTACGCAATAGCCACAAACGATACACGAACGCCACGTGTGCTACCGCCTCCGCCGTCGCATCGCGCACTGCTCAGAGCCAAACACACCCGTACGGCCGTCAGAGACGAATACGACTCTTCACCTGCCACACACCGATGAAGCGCTCCTACGCGCACGCCAAGACAGCACCCGACTTCGTGCACACACACACACACACACACACACACAGCAGCCTCGCAGCAGCTCATAACCATCGTAACCTCAAGCATAACAAGCGCAAAGCCGGTGCGTGACAGTGGCAGGAGCGGAAAAGCAAAATTCCCAAACCGGGACTCGAACCCGGGTCGCGTGGGTGAAAGCCACGTATCCCCAGACTATTTGGGAGCACCTTCTCCTAACCAAACCCATGTCCACACACACGCCAATTACGCAATAGCCACAAACGATACACGAACGCCACGTGTGCTACCGCCTCCGCCGTCGCATCGCGCACCTGCTCAGAGCCCAAACACACCCGTACGGCCGTCAGAGACCCGAATACGACTCTTCACCTGCCACACACCGATGAAGCGCTCCTACGCGCACGCCAAGACAGCACCCGACTTCGTGCACACACACACACACACACACACACACACAGCAGCCTCGCAGCTCATAACCATCGTAACCTCAAGCATAACAAGCGCAAAGCCGGTGCGTGACAGTGGCAGGAGCGGAAAAGCAAAATTCCCAAACCGGGACTCGAACCCGGGTCGCGTGGGTGAAAGCCACGTATTTGGGAGCACCTTCTCCTAACCATACCCATGTCCACACACACGCCAATTACGCAATAGCCACAAACGATACACGAACGCCACGTGTGCTACCGCCTCCGCCGTCGCATCGCGCACCTGCTCAGAGCCCAAACACACCCGTACGGCCGTCAGAGACCAGAATACGACTCTTCACCTGCCACACACCGATGAAGCGCTCCTACGCGCACGCCAAGACAACACCGACTTCGTGCACACACACACACACACACACACACACACAGCAGCCTCGCAGCAGCTCATAACCATCGTAACCTCAAGCATAACAAGCGCAAAGCCGGTGCGTGACAGTGGCAGGAGCGGAAAAGCAAAATTCCCAAACCGGGACTCGAACCCGGGTCGCGTGGGTGAAAGCCACGTATCCTAACCGCCTAGACTATTTGGGAGCACCTTCTCCTAACCAAACCCATGTCCACACACACGCCAATTACGCAATAGCCACAAACGATACACGAACGCCACGTGTGCTACCGCCTCCGCCGTCGCATCGCGCCTGCTCAGAGCCCAAACACACCCGTACGGCCGTCAGAGACCAGAATACGACTCTTCACCTGCCACACACCGATGAAGCGCTCCTACGCGCACGCCAAGACAGCACCGACTTCGTGCACACACACACACACACACACACACACAGCAGCCTCGCAGCAGCTCATAACCATCGTAACCTCAAACATAACAAGCGCAAAGCCGGTGCGTGACAGTGGCAGGAGCGGAAAAGCAAAATTCCCAAACCGGGACTCGAACCCGGGTCGCGTGGGTGAAAGCCACGTATCCTAACCGCCTAGACTATTTGGGAGCACCTTCTCTAACCAAACCCATGTCCACACACACGCCAATTACGCAATAGCCACAAACGATACACGAACGCCACGTGTGCTACCGCCTCCGCCGTCGCATCGCGCACCTGCTCAGAGCCCAAACACACCCGTACGGCCGTCAGAGACCAGAATACGACTCTTCACCTGCCACACACCGATGAAGCGCTCCTACGCGCACGCCAAGACAGCACCCGACTTCGTGCACACACACACACACACACACACACACACACAGCAGCCTCGCAGCAGCTCATAACCATCGTAACCTCAAGCATAACAAGCGCAAAGCCGGTGCGTGACAGTGGCAGGAGCGGAAAAGCAAAATTCCCAAACCGGGACTCGAACCCGGGTCGCGTGGGTGAAAGCCACGTATCCTAACCGCCTAGACTATTTGGGAGCACCTTCTCTAACCAAACCCATGTCCACACACGCCAATTACGCAATAGCCACAAACGATACACGAACGCCACGTGTGCTACCGCCTCCGCCGTCGCATCGCGCACCTGCTCAGAGCCCAAACACACCCGTACGGCCGTCAGAGACCGAATACGACTCTTCACCTGCCACACACCGATGAAGCGCTCCTACGCGCACGCCAAGACAACACCGACTTCGTGCACACACACACACACACACACACACACACAGCAGCCTCGCAGCAGCTCGCAACCATCGTAACCTCAAGCATAACAAGCGCAAAGCCGGTGCGTGACAGTGGCAGGAGCGGAAAAGCAAAATTCCCAAACCGGGACTCGAACCCGGGTCGCGTGGGTGAAAGCCACGTATTTGGGGTGCCTTCTCTAACCATACCCATGTCCACACACACGCCAATTACGCAATAGCCACAAACGATACACGAACGCCACGTGTGCTACCGCCTCCGCCGTCGCATCGCGCACCTGCTCAGAGCCAAACACACCCGTACGGCCGTCAGAGACCCGAATACGACTCTTCACCTGCCACACACCGATGAAGCGCTCCTACGCGCACGCCAAGACAACACCCGACTTCGTGCACACACACACACACACACACACAGCAGCCTCGCAGCAGCTCATAACCATCGTAACCTCAAGCATAACAAGCGCAAAGCCGGTGCGTGACAGTGGCAGGAGCGGAAAAGCAAAATTCCCAAACCGGGACTCGAACCCGGGTCGCGTGGGTGAAAGCCACGTATCCTAACCGCCTAGACTATTTGGGAGCACCTTCTCTAACCAAACCCATGTCCACACACACGCCAATTACGCAATAGCCACAAACGATACACGAACGCCACGTGTGCTACCGCCTCCGCCGTCGCATCGCGCACCTGCTCAGAGCCCAAACACACCCGTACGGCCGTCAGAGACCCGAATACGACTCTTCACCTGCCACACACCGATGAAGCGCTCCTACGCGCACGCCAAGACAGCACCCGACTTCGTGCACACACACACACACACACACACACACACAGCAGCCTCGCAGCAGCTCATAACCATCGTAACCTCAAGCATAACAAGCGCAAAGCCGGTGCGTGACAGTGGCAGGAGCGGAAAAGCAAAATTCCCAAACCGGGACTCGAACCCGGGTCGCGTGGGTGAAAGCCACGTATCCTAACCGCCTAGACTATTTGGGAGCACCTTCTCCTAACCAAACCCATGTCCACACACACGCCAATTACGCAATAGCCACAAACGATACACGAACGCCACGTGTGCTACCGCCTCCGCCGTCGCATCGCGCACCTGCTCAGAGCCCAAACACACCCGTACGGCCGTCAGAGACCAGATACGACTCTTCACCTGCCACACACCGATGAAGCGCTCCTACGCGCACGCCAAGACAACACCCGACTTCGTGCACACACACACACACACACACACACACACACACAGCAGCCTCGCAGCAGCTCATAACCATCGTAACCTCAAGCATAACAAGCGCAAAGCCGGTGCGTGACAGTGGCAGGAGCGGAAAAGCAAAATTCCCAAACCGGGACTCGAACCCGGGTCGCGTGGGTGAAAGCCACGTATCCTAACCGCCTAGACTATTTGGGAGCACCTTCTCCTAACCAAACCCATGTCCACACACACGCCAATTACGCAATAGCCACAAACGATACACGAACGCCACGTGTGCTACCGCCTCCGCCGTCGCATCGCGCACCTGCTCAGAGCCCAAACACACCCGTACGGCCGTCAGAGACCAGAATACGACTCTTCACCTGCCACACACCGATGAAGCGCTCCTACGCGCACGCCAAGACAACACCCGACTTCGTGCACACACACACACACACACACACACACACACACACACAGCAGCCTGCAGCTCATAACCATCGTAACCTCAAGCATAACAAGCGCAAAGCCGGTGCGTGACAGTGGCAGGAGCGGAAAAGCAAAATTCCCAAACCGGGACTCGAACCCGGGTCGCGTGGGTGAAAGCCACGTATCCCAACCGCCTAGACTATTTGGGAGCACCTTCTCCTAACCAAACCCATGTCCACACACACGCCAATTACGCAATAGCCACAAACGATACACGAACGCCACGTGTGCTACCGCCTCCGCCGTCGCATCGCGCACCTGCTCAGAGCCCAAACACACCCGTACGGCCGTCAGAGACCCGAATACGACTCTTCACCTGCCACACACCGATGAAGCGCTCCTACGCGCACGCCAAGACAGCACCGACTTCGTGCACACACACACACACACACACACACACACAGCAGCCTCGCAGCAGCTCATAACCATCGTAACCTCAAGCATAACAAGCGCAAAGCCGGTGCGTGACAGTGGCAGGAGCGGAAAAGCAAAATTCCCAAACCGGGACTCGAACCCGGGTCGCGTGGGTGAAAGCCACGTATTTGGGAGTTTGCTTCTCCTAACCATACCCATGTCCACACACACGCCAATTACGCAATAGCCACAAACGATACACGAACGCCACGTGTGCTACCGCCTCCGCCGTCGCATCGCGCACCTGCTCAGAGCCAAACACACCCGTACGGCCGTCAGAGACCAGAATACGACTCTTCACCTGCCACACACCGATGAAGCGCTCCTACGCGCACGCCAAGACAACACCCGACTTCGTGCACACACACACACACACACACACAGCAGCCTCGCAGCAGCTCATAACCATCGTAACCTCAAGCATAACAAGCGCAAAGCCGGTGCGTGACAGTGGCAGGAGCGGAAAAGCAAAATTCCCAAACCGGGACTCGAACCCGGGTCGCGTGGGTGAAAGCCACGTATCCTAACCGCCTAGACTATTTGGGAGCACCTTCTCTAACCAAACCCATGTCCACACACACGCCAATTACGCAATAGCCACAAACGATACACGAACGCCACGTGTGCTACCGCCTCCGCCGTCGCATCGCGCACCTGCTCAGAGCCCAAACACACCCGTACGGCCGTCAGAGACCCGAATACGACTCTTCACCTGCCACACACCGATGAAGCGCTCCTACGCGCACGCCAAGACAACACCGACTTCGTGCACACACACACACACACACACACACACACAGCAGCCTCGCAGCTCATAACCATCGTAACCTCAAGCATAACAAGCGCAAAGCCGGTGCGTGACAGTGGCAGGAGCGGAAAAGCAAAATTCCCAAACCGGGACTCGAACCCGGGTCGCGTGGGTGAAAGCCACGTATTTGGGAGTGCCTTCTCCTAACCATACCCATGTCCACACACACGCCAATTACGCAATAGCCACAAACGATACACGAACGCCACGTGTGCTACCGCCTCCGCCGTCGCATCGCGCACCTGCTCAGAGCCCAAACACACCCGTACGGCCGTCAGAGACCAGATACGACTCTTCACCTGCCACACACCGATGAAGCGCTCCTACGCGCACGCCAAGAAACACCCGACTTCGTGCACACACACACACACACACACAGCAGCCCTGCAGCAGCTCATAACCATCGTAACCTCAAGCATAACAAGCGCAAAGCCGGTGCGTGACAGTGGCAGGAGCGGAAAAGCAAAATTCCCAAACCGGGACTCGAACCCGGGTCGCGTGGGTGAAAGCCACGTATCCTAACCGCCTAGACTATTTGGGAGCACCTTCTCCAACCAAACCCATGTCCACACACACGCCAATTACGCAATAGCCACAAACGATACACGAACGCCACGTGTGCTACCGCCTCCGCCGTCGCATCGCGCACCTGCTCAGAGCCCAAACACACCCGTACGGCCGTCAGAGACCGAATACGACTCTTCACCTGCCACACACCGATGAAGCGCTCCTACGCGCACGCCAAGACAGCACCGACTTCGTGCACACACACACACACACACACACACACACACACAGCAGCCTCGCAGCAGCTCATAACCATCGTAACCTCAAGCATAACAAGCGCAAAGCCGGTGCGTGACAGTGGCAGGAGCGGAAAAGCAAAATTCCCAAACCGGGACTCGAACCCGGGTCGCGTGGGTGAAAGCCACGTATCCTAACCGCCTAGACTATTTGGGAGCACCTTCTCCCAACCAAACCCATGTCCACACACACGCCAATTACGCAATAGCCACAAACGATACACGAACGCCACGTGTGCTACCGCCTCCGCCGTCGCATCGCGCACCTGCTCAGAGCCAAACACACCCGTACGGCCGTCAGAGACCAGAATACGACTCTTCACCTGCCACACACCGATGAAGCGCTCCTACGCGCACGCCAAGACAGCACCCGACTTCGTGCACACACACACACACACACACACACAGCAGCCTCGCAGCAGCTCATAACCATCGTAACCTCAAGCATAACAAGCGCAAAGCCGGTGCGTGACAGTGGCAGGAGCGGAAAAGCAAAATTCCCAAACCGGGACTCGAACCCGGGTCGCGTGGGTGAAAGCCACGTATCCTAACCGCCTAGACTATTTGGGAGCACCTTCTCCTAACCAAACCCATGTCCACACACGCCAATTACGCAATAGCCACAAACGATACACGAACGCCACGTGTGCTACCGCCTCCGCCGTCGCATCGCGCACCTGCTCAGAGCCAAACACACCCGTACGGCCGTCAGAGACCAGAATACGACTCTTCACCTGCCACACACCGATGAAGCGCTCCTACGCGCACGCCAAGACAACACCCGACTTCGTGCACACACACACACACACACACACAGCAGCCTCGCAGCAGCTCATAACCATCGTAACCTCAAGCATAACAAGCGCAAAGCCGGTGCGTGACAGTGGCAGGAGCGGAAAAGCAAAATTCCCAAACCGGGACTCGAACCCGGGTCGCGTGGGTGAAAGCCACGTATTTGGGAGCACCTTCTCCTAACCATACCCATGTCCACACACACGCCAATTACGCAATAGCCACAAACGATACACGAACGCCACGTGTGCTACCGCCTCCGCCGTCGCATCGCGCACCTGCTCAGAGCCCAAACACACCCGTACGGCCGTCAGAGACCCGAATACGACTCTTCACCTGCCACACACCGATGAAGCGCTCCTACGCGCACGCCAAGACAACACCCGACTTCGTGCACACACACACACACACACACAGCAGCCTCGCAGCAGCTCATAACCATCGTAACCTCAAGCATAACAAGCGCAAAGCCGGTGCGTGACAGTGGCAGGAGCGGAAAAGCAAAATTCCCAAACCGGGACTCGAACCCGGGTCGCGTGGGTGAAAGCCACGTATCCTAACCGCCTAGACTATTTGGGAGCACCTTCTCCTAACCAAACCCATGTCCACACACACGCCAATTACGCAATAGCCACAAACGATACACGAACGCCACGTGTGCTACCGCCTCCGCCGTCGCATCGCGCACCTGCTCAGAGCCCAAACACACCCGTACGGCCGTCAGAGACCCGAATACGACTCTTCACCTGCCACACACCGATGAAGCGCTCCTACGCGCACGCCAAGACAGCACCTGACTTCGTGCACACACACACACACACACACACACACACACAGCAGCCTCGCAGCAGCTCATAACCATCGTAACCTCAAGCATAACAAGCGCAAAGCCGGTGCGTGACAGTGGCAGGAGCGGAAAAGCAAAATTCCCAAACCGGGACTCGAACCCGGGTCGCGTGGGTGAAAGCCACGTATCCTAACCGCCTAGACTATTTGGGAGCACCTTCTCCTAACCAAACCCATGTCCACACACACGCCAATTACGCAATAGCCACAAACGATACACGAACGCCACGTGTGCTACCGCCTCCGCCGTCGCATCGCGCACCTGCTCAGAGCCCAAACACACCCGTACGGCCGTCAGAGACCCGAATACGACTCTTCACCTGCCACACACCGATGAAGCGCTCCTACGCGCACGCCAAGACAGCACCCGACTTCGTGCACACACACACACACACACACACACAGCAGCCTCGCAGCAGCTCATAACCATCGTAACCTCAAGCATAACAAGCGCAAAGCCGGTGCGTGACAGTGGCAGGAGCGGAAAAGCAAAATTCCCAAACCGGGACTCGAACCCGGTCGCGTGGGTGAAAGCCACGTATTTGGGAGCACCTTCTCCTAACCATACCCATGTCCACACACACGCCAATTACGCAATAGCCACAAACGATACACGAACGCCACGTGTGCTACCGCCTCCGCCGTCGCATCGCGCACCTGCTCAGAGCCCAAACACACCCGTATGGCCGTCAGAGACCCGAATACGACTCTTCACCTGCCACACACCGATGAAGCGCCCTACGCGCACGCCAAGACAACACCCGACTTCGTGCACACACACACACACACACACACAGCAGCCCTCAGCAGCTCATAACCATCGTAACCTCAAGCATAACAAGCGCAAAGCCGGTGCGTGACAGTGGCAGGAGCGGAAAAGCAAAATTCCCAAACCGGGACTCGAACCCGGGTCGCGTGGGTGAAAGCCACGTATCCTAACCGCCTAGACTATTTGGGAGCACCTTCTCCTAACCAAACCCATGTCCACACACACGCCAATTACGCAATAGCCACAAACGATACACGAACGCCACGTGTGCTACCGCCTCCGCCGTCGCATCGCGCACCTGCTCAGAGCCCAAACACACCCGTACGGCCGTCAGAGACCCGAATACGACTCTTCACCTGCCACACACCGATGAAGCGCTCCTACGCGCACGCCAAGACAACACCCGACTTCGTGCACACACACACACACACACACACACACAGCAGCCTCGCAGCAGCTCATAACCATCGTAACCTCAAGCATAACAAGCGCAAAGCCGGTGCGTGACAGTGGCAGGAGCGGAAAAGCAAAATTCCCAAACCGGGACTCGAACCCGGGTCGCGTGGGTGAAAGCCACGTATCCTAACCGCCTAGACTATTTGGGAGCACCTTCTCCTAACCAAACCCATGTCCACACACACGCCAATTACGCAATAGCCACAAACGATACACGAACGCCACGTGTGCTACCGCCTCCGCCGTCGCATCGCGCACCTGCTCAGAGCCCAAACACACCCGTACGGCCGTCAGAGACCCGAATACGACTCTTCACCTGCCACACACCGATGAAGCGCTCCTACGCGCACGCCAAGACAGCACCCGACTTCGTGCACACACACACACACACACACACACACACACAGCAGCCTCGCAGCAGCTCATAACCATCGTAACCTCAAGCATAACAAGCGCAAAGCCGGTGCGTGACAGTGGCAGGAGCGGAAAAGCAAAATTCCCAAACCGGGACTCGAACCCGGGTCGCGTGGGTGAAAGCCACGTATCCTAACCGCCTAGACTATTTGGGAGCACCTTCTCCTAACCAAACCCATGTCCACACACACGCCAATTACGCAATAGCCACAAACGATACACGAACGCCACGTGTGCTACCGCCTCCGCCGTCGCATCGCGCACCTGCTCAGAGCCCAAACACACCCGTACGGCCGTCAGAGACCCGAATACGACTCTTCACCTGCCACACACCGATGAAGCGCTCCTACGCGCACGCCAAGACAGCACCCGACTTCGTGCACACACACACACACACACACACACACAGCAGCCTCGCAGCAGCTCATAACCATCGTAACCTCAAGCATAACAAGCGCAAAGCCGGTGCGTGACAGTGGCAGGAGCGGAAAAGCAAAATTCCCAAACCGGGACTCGAACCCGGGTCGCGTGGGTGAAAGCCACGTATCCTAACCGCCTAGACTATTTGGGAGCACCTTCTCCTAACCAAACCCATGTCCACACACACGCCAATTACGCAATAGCCACAAACGATACACGAACGCCACGTGTGCTACCGCCTCCGCCGTCGCATCGCGCACCTGCTCAGAGCCCAAACACACCCGTACGGCCGTCAGAGACCCGAATACGACTCTTCACCTGCCACACACCGATGAAGCGCTCCTACGCGCACGCCAAGACAGCACCCGACTTCGTGCACACACACACACACACACACACACACACACAGCAGCCCTCGCAGCAGCTCATAACCATCGTAACCTCAAGCATAACAAGCGCAAAGCCGGTGCGTGACAGTGGCAGGAGCGGAAAAGCAAAATTCCCAAACCGGGACTCGAACCCGGGTCGCGTGGGTGAAAGCCACGTATTTGGGAGTGCCTTCTCCTAACCATACCCATGTCCACACACACGCCAATTACGCAATAGCCACAAACGATACACGAACGCCACGTGTGCTACCGCCTCCGCCGTCGCATCGCGCACCTGCTCAGAGCCCAAACACACCCGTACGGCCGTCAGAGACCCGAATACGACTCTTCACCTGCCACACACCGATGAAGCGCTCCTACGCGCACGCCAAGACAACACCGACTTCGTGCACACACACACACACACACACACACAGCAGCCTCGCAGCAGCTCATAACCATCGTAACCTCAAGCATAACAAGCGCAAAGCCGGTGCGTGACAGTGGCAGGAGCGGAAAAGCAAAATTCCCAAACCGGGACTCGAACCCGGGTCGCGTGGGTGAAAGCCACGTATCCTAACCGCCTAGACTATTTGGGAGCACCTTCTCCTAACCAAACCCATGTCCACACACACGCCAATTACGCAATAGCCACAAACGATACACGAACGCCACGTGTGCTACCGCCTCCGCCGTCGCATCGCGCACCTGCTCAGAGCCCAAACACACCCGTACGGCCGTCAGAGACCCGAATACGACTCTTCACCTGCCACACACCGATGAAGCGCTCCTACGCGCACGCCAAGACAGCACCGACTTCGTGCACACACACACACACACACACACACAGCAGCCTCGCAGCAGCTCATAACCATCGTAACCTCAAGCATAACAAGCGCAAAGCCGGTGCGTGACAGTGGCAGGAGCGGAAAAGCAAAATTCCCAAACCGGGACTCGAACCCGGGTCGTGGGTGAAAGCCACGTATTTGGGAGCACCTTCTCCTAACCAAACCCATGTCCACACACACGCCAATTACGCAATAGCCACAAACGATACACGAACGCCACGTGTGCTACCGCCTCCGCCGTCGCATCGCGCACCTGCTCAGAGCCCAAACACACCCGTACGGCCGTCAGAGACCCGAATACGACTCTTCACCTGCCACACACCGATGAAGCGCTCCTACGCGCACGCCAAGACAACACCCGACTTCGTGCACACACACACACACACACACACAGCAGCCTCGCAGCAGCTCATAACCATCGTAACCTCAAGCATAACAAGCGCAAAGCCGGTGCGTGACAGTGGCAGGAGCGGAAAAGCAAAATTCCCAAACCGGGACTCGAACCCGGGTCGCGTGGGTGAAAGCCACGTATCCTAACCGCCTAGACTATTTGGGAGCACCTTCTCCTAACCAAACCCATGTCCACACACACGCCAATTACGCAATAGCCACAAACGATACACGAACGCCACGTGTGCTACCGCCTCCGCCGTCGCATCGCGCACCTGCTCAGAGCCCAAACACACCCGTACGGCCGTCAGAGACCCGAATACGACTCTTCACCTGCCACACACCGATGAAGCGCTCCTACGCGCACGCCAAGACAGCACCCGACTTCGTGCACACACACACACACACACACACACACACAGCAGCCTCGCAGCAGCTCATAACCATCGTAACCTCAAGCATAACAAGCGCAAAGCCGGTGCGTGACAGTGGCAGGAGCGGAAAAGCAAAATTCCCAAACCGGGACTCGAACCCGGGTCGCGTGGGTGAAAGCCACGTATTTGGGAGCACCTTCTCCTAACCAAACCCATGTCCACACACACGCCAATTACGCAATAGCCACAAACGATACACGAACGCCACGTGTGCTACCGCCTCCGCCGTCGCATCGCGCACCTGCTCAGAGCCCAAACACACCCGTACGGCCGTCAGAGACCCGAATACGACTCTTCACCTGCCACACACCGATGAAGCGCTCCTACGCGCACGCCAAGACAACACCGACTTCGTGCACACACACACACACACACACACACACACACACACACAGCAGCCTCGCAGCAGCTCATAACCATCGTAACCTCAAGCATAACAAGCGCAAAGCCGGTGCGTGACAGTGGCAGGAGCGGAAAAGCAAAATTCCCAAACCGGGACTCGAACCCGGGTCGCGTGGGTGAAAGCCACGTATCCTAACCGCCTAGACTATTTGGGAGCACCTTCTCCTAACCAAACCCATGTCCACACACACGCCAATTACGCAATAGCCACAAACGATACACGAACGCCACGTGTGCTACCGCCTCCGCCGTCGCATCGCGCACCTGCTCAGAGCCCAAACACACCCGTACGGCCGTCAGAGACCCGAATACGACTCTTCACCTGCCACACACCGATGAAGCGCTCCTACGCGCACGCCAAGACAGCACCCGACTTCGTGCACACACACACACACACACACACACACACAGCAGCCTCGCAGCAGCTCATAACCATCGTAACCTCAAGCATAACAAGCGCAAAGCCGGTGCGTGACAGTGGCAGGAGCGGAAAAGCAAAATTCCCAAACCGGGACTCGAACCCGGGTCGCGTGGGTGAAAGCCACGTATCCTAACCGCCTAGACTATTTGGGAGCACCTTCTCCTAACCAAACCCATGTCCACACACACGCCAATTACGCAATAGCCACAAACGATACACGAACGCCACGTGTGCTACCGCCTCCGCCGTCGCATCGCGCACCTGCTCAGAGCCCAAACACACCCGTACGGCCGTCAGAGACCCGAATACGACTCTTCACCTGCCACACACCGATGAAGCGCTCCTACGCGCACGCCAAGACAGCACCCGACTTCGTGCACACACACACACACACACACACACACACACACACAGCAGCCTCGCAGCAGCTCATAACCATCGTAACCTCAAGCATAACAAGCGCAAAGCCGGTGCGTGACAGTGGCAGGAGCGGAAAAGCAAAATTCCCAAACCGGGACTCGAACCCGGGTCGCGTCACGTATCCTAACCGCCTAGACTATTTGGGAGCACCTTCTCCTAACCAAACCCATGTCCACACACACGCCAATTACGCAATAGCCACAAACGATACACGAACGCCACGTGTGCTACCGCCTCCGCCGTCGCATCGCGCACCTGCTCAGAGCCCAAACACACCCGTACGGCCGTCAGAGACCCGAATACGACTCTTCACCTGCCACACACCGATGAAGCGCTCCTACGCGCACGCCAAGACAGCACCCGACTTCGTGCACACACACACACACACACACACACACACACACAGCAGCCTCGCAGCAGCTCATAACCATCGTAACCTCAAGCATAACAAGCGCAAAGCCGGTGCGTGACAGTGGCAGGAGCGGAAAAGCAAAATTCCCAAACCGGGACTCGAACCCGGGTCGCGTGGGTGAAAGCCACGTATCCTAACCGCCTAGACTATTTGGGAGCACCTTCTCCTAACCAAACCCATGTCCACACACACGCCAATTACGCAATAGCCACAAACGATACACGAACGCCACGTGTGCTACCGCCTCCGCCGTCGCATCGCGCACCTGCTCAGAGCCCAAACACACCCGTACGGCCGTCAGAGACCCGAATACGACTCTTCACCTGCCACACACCGATGAAGCGCTCCTACGCGCACGCCAAGACAGCACCCGACTTCGTGCACACACACACACACACACACACACACACACACAGCAGCCTCGCAGCAGCTCATAACCATCGTAACCTCAAGCATAACAAGCGCAAAGCCGGTGCGTGACAGTGGCAGGAGCGGAAAAGCAAAATTCCCAAACCGGGACTCGAACCCGGGTCGCGTGGGTGAAAGCCACGTATCCTAACCGCCTAGACTATTTGGGAGCACCTTCTCCTAACCAAACCCATGTCCACACACACGCCAATTACGCAATAGCCACAAACGATACACGAACGCCACGTGTGCTACCGCCTCCGCCGTCGCATCGCGCACCTGCTCAGAGCCCAAACACACCCGTACGGCCGTCAGAGACCCGAATACGACTCTTCACCTGCCACACACCGATGAAGCGCTCCTACGCGCACGCCAAGACAGCACCCGACTTCGTGCACACACACACACACACACACACACACAGCAGCCTCGCAGCAGCTCATAACCATCGTAACCTCAAGCATAACAAGCGCAAAGCCGGTGCGTGACAGTGGCAGGAGCGGAAAAGCAAAATTCCCAAACCGGGACTCGAACCCGGGTCGCGTGGGTGAAAGCCACGTATTTGGGAGCACCTTCTCCTAACCATACCCATGTCCACACACACGCCAATTACGCAATAGCCACAAACGATACACGAACGCCACGTGTGCTACCGCCTCCGCCGTCGCATCGCGCACCTGCTCAGAGCCCAAACACACCCGTACGGCCGTCAGAGACCCGAATACGACTCTTCACCTGCCACACACCGATGAAGCGCTCCTACGCGCACGCCAAGACAGCACCCGACTTCGTGCACACACACACACACACACACACACACAGCAGCCTCGCAGCAGCTCATAACCATCGTAACCTCAAGCATAACAAGCGCAAAGCCGGTGCGTGACAGTGGCAGGAGCGGAAAAGCAAAATTCCCAAACCGGGACTCGAACCCGGGTCGCGTGGGTGAAAGCCACGTATTTGGGAGTGCCTTCTCCTAACCATACCCATGTCCACACACACGCCAATTACGCAATAGCCACAAACGATACACGAACGCCACGTGTGCTACCGCCTCCGCCGTCGCATCGCGCACCTGCTCAGAGCCCAAACACACCCGTACGGCCGTCAGAGACCCGAATACGACTCTTCACCTGCCACACACCGATGAAGCGCTCCTACGCGCACGCCAAGACAACACCCGACTTCGTGCACACACACACACACACACACACAGCAGCCTCGCAGCAGCTCATAACCATCGTAACCTCAAGCATAACAAGCGCAAAGCCGGTGCGTGACAGTGGCAGGAGCGGAAAAGCAAAATTCCCAAACCGGGACTCGAACCCGGGTCGCGTGGGTGAAAGCCACGTATCCTAACCGCCTAGACTATTTGGGAGCACCTTCTCCTAACCAAACCCATGTCCACACACACGCCAATTACGCAATAGCCACAAACGATACACGAACGCCACGTGTGCTACCGCCTCCGCCGTCGCATCGCGCACCTGCTCAGAGCCCAAACACACCCGTACGGCCGTCAGAGACCCGAATACGACTCTTCACCTGCCACACACCGATGAAGCGCTCCTACGCGCACGCCAAGACAGCACCCGACTTCGTGCACACACACACACACACACACACACACACAGCAGCCTCGCAGCAGCTCATAACCATCGTAACCTCAAGCATAACAAGCGCAAAGCCGGTGCGTGACAGTGGCAGGAGCGGAAAAGCAAAATTCCCAAACCGGGACTCGAACCCGGGTCGCGTGGGTGAAAGCCACGTATTTGGGAGTGCCTTCTCCTAACCATACCCATGTCCACACACACGCCAATTACGCAATAGCCACAAACGATACACGAACGCCACGTGTGCTACCGCCTCCGCCGTCGCATCGCGCACCTGCTCAGAGCCCAAACACACCCGTACGGCCGTCAGAGACCCGAATACGACTCTTCACCTGCCACACACCGATGAAGCGCTCCTACGCGCACGCCAAGACAACACCCGACTTCGTGCACACACACACACACACACACACAGCAGCCTCGCAGCAGCTCATAACCATCGTAACCTCAAGCATAACAAGCGCAAAGCCGGTGCGTGACAGTGGCAGGAGCGGAAAAGCAAAATTCCCAAACCGGGACTCGAACCCGGGTCGCGTGGGTGAAAGCCACGTATCCTAACCGCCTAGACTATTTGGGAGCACCTTCTCCTAACCAAACCCATGTCCACACACACGCCAATTACGCAATAGCCACAAACGATACACGAACGCCACGTGTGCTACCGCCTCCGCCGTCGCATCGCGCACCTGCTCAGAGCCCAAACACACCCGTACGGCCGTCAGAGACCCGAATACGACTCTTCACCTGCCACACACCGATGAAGCGCTCCTACGCGCACGCCAAGACAGCACCCGACTTCGTGCACACACACACACACACACACACACACAGCAGCCTCGCAGCAGCTCATAACCATCGTAACCTCAAGCATAACAAGCGCAAAGCCGGTGCGTGACAGTGGCAGGAGCGGAAAAGCAAAATTCCCAAACCGGGACTCGAACCCGGGTCGCGTGGGTGAAAGCCACGTATTTGGGAGTGCCTTCTCCTAACCATACCCATGTCCACACACACGCCAATTACGCAATAGCCACAAACGATACACGAACGCCACGTGTGCTACCGCCTCCGCCGTCGCATCGCGCACCTGCTCAGAGCCCAAACACACCCGTATGGCCGTCAGAGACCCGAATACGACTCTTCACCTGCCACACACCGATGAAGCGCTCCTACGCGCACGCCAAGACAACACCCGACTTCGTGCACACACACACACACACACACACAGCAGCCTCGCAGCAGCTCATAACCATCGTAACCTCAAGCATAACAAGCGCAAAGCCGGTGCGTGACAGTGGCAGGAGCGGAAAAGCAAAATTCCCAAACCGGGACTCGAACCCGGGTCGCGTGGGTGAAAGCCACGTATCCTAACCGCCTAGACTATTTGGGAGCACCTTCTCCTAACCAAACCCATGTCCACACACACGCCAATTACGCAATAGCCACAAACGATACACGAACGCCACGTGTGCTACCGCCTCCGCCGTCGCATCGCGCACCTGCTCAGAGCCCAAACACACCCGTACGGCCGTCAGAGACCCGAATACGACTCTTCACCTGCCACACACCGATGAAGCGCTCCTACGCGCACGCCAAGACAGCACCCGACTTCGTGCACACACACACACACACACACACACAGCAGCCTCGCAGCAGCTCATAACCATCGTAACCTCAAGCATAACAAGCGCAAAGCCGGTGCGTGACAGTGGCAGGAGCGGAAAAGCAAAATTCCCAAACCGGGACTCGAACCCGGGTCGCGTGGGTGAAAGCCACGTATTTGGGAGTGCCTTCTCCTAACCATACCCATGTCCACACACACGCCAATTACGCAATAGCCACAAACGATACACGAACGCCACGTGTGCTACCGCCTCCGCCGTCGCATCGCGCACCTGCTCAGAGCCCAAACACACCCGTATGGCCGTCAGAGACCCGAATACGACTCTTCACCTGCCACACACCGATGAAGCGCTCCTACGCGCACGCCAAGACAACACCCGACTTCGTGCACACACACACACACACACACACAGCAGCCTCGCAGCAGCTCATAACCATCGTAACCTCAAGCATAACAAGCGCAAAGCCGGTGCGTGACAGTGGCAGGAGCGGAAAAGCAAAATTCCCAAACCGGGACTCGAACCCGGGTCGCGTGGGTGAAAGCCACGTATCCTAACCGCCTAGACTATTTGGGAGCACCTTCTCCTAACCAAACCCATGTCCACACACACGCCAATTACGCAATAGCCACAAACGATACACGAACGCCACGTGTGCTACCGCCTCCGCCGTCGCATCGCGCACCTGCTCAGAGCCCAAACACACCCGTACGGCCGTCAGAGACCCGAATACGACTCTTCACCTGCCACACACCGATGAAGCGCTCCTACGCGCACGCCAAGACAGCACCCGACTTCGTGCACACACACACACACACACACACACACACAGCAGCCTCGCAGCAGCTCATAACCATCGTAACCTCAAGCATAACAAGCGCAAAGCCGGTGCGTGACAGTGGCAGGAGCGGAAAAGCAAAATTCCCAAACCGGGACTCGAACCCGGGTCGCGTGGGTGAAAGCCACGTATTTGGGAGTGCCTTCTCCTAACCATACCCATGTCCACACACACGCCAATTACGCAATAGCCACAAACGATACACGAACGCCACGTGTGCTACCGCCTCCGCCGTCGCATCGCGCACCTGCTCAGAGCCCAAACACACCCGTACGGCCGTCAGAGACCCGAATACGACTCTTCACCTGCCACACACCGATGAAGCGCTCCTACGCGCACGCCAAGACAGCACCCGACTTCGTGCACACACACACACACACACACACACACACACAGCAGCCTCGCAGCAGCTCATAACCATCGTAACCTCAAGCATAACAAGCGCAAAGCCGGTGCGTGACAGTGGCAGGAGCGGAAAAGCAAAATTCCCAAACCGGGACTCGAACCCGGGTCGCGTGGGTGAAAGCCACGTATTTGGGAGCACCTTCTCCTAACCATACCCATGTCCACACACACGCCAATTACGCAATAGCCACAAACGATACACGAACGCCACGTGTGCTACCGCCTCCGCCGTCGCATCGCGCACCTGCTCAGAGCCCAAACACACCCGTACGGCCGTCAGAGACCCGAATACGACTCTTCACCTGCCACACACCGATGAAGCGCTCCTACGCGCACGCCAAGACAGCACCCGACTTCGTGCACACACACACACACACACACACACACACACACAGCAGCCTCGCAGCAGCTCATAACCATCGTAACCTCAAGCATAACAAGCGCAAAGCCGGTGCGTGACAGTGGCAGGAGCGGAAAAGCAAAATTCCCAAACCGGGACTCGAACCCGGGTCGCGTGGGTGAAAGCCACGTATTTGGGAGTGCCTTCTCCTAACCATACCCATGTCCACACACACGCCAATTACGCAATAGCCACAAACGATACACGAACGCCACGTGTGCTACCGCCTCCGCCGTCGCATCGCGCACCTGCTCAGAGCCCAAACACACCCGTACGGCCGTCAGAGACCCGAATACGACTCTTCACCTGCCACACACCGATGAAGCGCTCCTACGCGCACGCCAAGACAGCACCCGACTTCGTGCACACACACACACACACACACACACACAGCAGCCTCGCAGCAGCTCATAACCATCGTAACCTCAAGCATAACAAGCGCAAAGCCGGTGCGTGACAGTGGCAGGAGCGGAAAAGCAAAATTCCCAAACCGGGACTCGAACCCGGGTCGCGTGGGTGAAAGCCACGTATCCTAACCGCCTAGACTATTTGGGAGCACCTTCTCCTAACCATACCCATGTCCACACACACGCCAATTACGCAATAGCCACAAACGATACACGAACGCCACGTGTGCTACCGCCTCCGCCGTCGCATCGCGCACCTGCTCAGAGCCCAAACACACCCGTATGGCCGTCAGAGACCCGAATACGACTCTTCACCTGCCACACACCGATGAAGCGCTCCTACGCGCACGCCAAGACAACACCCGACTTCGTGCACACACACACACACACACACACACAGCAGCCTCGCAGCAGCTCATAACCATCGTAACCTCAAGCATAACAAGCGCAAAGCCGGTGCGTGACAGTGGCAGGAGCGGAAAAGCAAAATTCCCAAACCGGGACTCGAACCCGGGTCGCGTGGGTGAAAGCCACGTATTTGGGAGTGCCTTCTCCTAACCATACCCATGTCCACACACACGCCAATTACGCAATAGCCACAAACGATACACGAACGCCACGTGTGCTACCGCCTCCGCCGTCGCATCGCGCACCTGCTCAGAGCCCAAACACACCCGTACGGCCGTCAGAGACCCGAATACGACTCTTCACCTGCCACACACCGATGAAGCGCTCCTACGCGCACGCCAAGACAGCACCCGACTTCGTGCACACACACACACACACACACACACAGCAGCCTCGCAGCAGCTCATAACCATCGTAACCTCAAGCATAACAAGCGCAAAGCCGGTGCGTGACAGTGGCAGGAGCGGAAAAGCAAAATTCCCAAACCGGGACTCGAACCCGGGTCGCGTGGGTGAAAGCCACGTATCCTAACCGCCTAGACTATTTGGGAGCACCTTCTCCTAACCATACCCATGTCCACACACACGCCAATTACGCAATAGCCACAAACGATACACGAACGCCACGTGTGCTACCGCCTCCGCCGTCGCATCGCGCACCTGCTCAGAGCCCAAACACACCCGTACGGCCGTCAGAGACCCGAATACGACTCTTCACCTGCCACACACCGATGAAGCGCTCCTACGCGCACGCCAAGACAACACCCGACTTCGTGCACACACACACACACACACACACAGCAGCCTCGCAGCAGCTCATAACCATCGTAACCTCAAGCATAACAAGCGCAAAGCCGGTGCGTGACAGTGGCAGGAGCGGAAAAGCAAAATTCCCAAACCGGGACTCGAACCCGGGTCGCGTGGGTGAAAGCCACGTATCCTAACCGCCTAGACTATTTGGGAGCACCTTCTCCTAACCAAACCCATGTCCACACACACGCCAATTACGCAATAGCCACAAACGATACACGAACGCCACGTGTGCTACCGCCTCCGCCGTCGCATCGCGCACCTGCTCAGAGCCCAAACACACCCGTACGGCCGTCAGAGACCCGAATACGACTCTTCACCTGCCACACACCGATGAAGCGCTCCTACGCGCACGCCAAGACAGCACCCGACTTCGTGCACACACACACACACACACACACACACAGCAGCCTCGCAGCAGCTCATAACCATCGTAACCTCAAGCATAACAAGCGCAAAGCCGGTGCGTGACAGTGGCAGGAGCGGAAAAGCAAAATTCCCAAACCGGGACTCGAACCCGGGTCGCGTGGGTGAAAGCCACGTATTTGGGAGCACCTTCTCCTAACCATACCCATGTCCACACACACGCCAATTACGCAATAGCCACAAACGATACACGAACGCCACGTGTGCTACCGCCTCCGCCGTCGCATCGCGCACCTGCTCAGAGCCCAAACACACCCGTATGGCCGTCAGAGACCCGAATACGACTCTTCACCTGCCACACACCGATGAAGCGCTCCTACGCGCACGCCAAGACAGCACCCGACTTCGTGCACACACACACACACACACACACACACACACACAGCAGCCTCGCAGCAGCTCATAACCATCGTAACCTCAAGCATAACAAGCGCAAGGCCGGTGCGTGACAGTGGCAGGAGCGGAAAAGCAAAATTCCCAAACCGGGACTCGAACCTGGGTCGCGTGGGTGAAAGCCACGTATTTGGGAGTGCCTTCTCCTAACCATACCCATGTCCACACACACGCCAATTACGCAATAGCCACAAACGATACACGAACGCCACGTGTGCTACCGCCTCCGCCGTCGCATCGCGCACCTGCTCAGAGCCCAAACACACCCGTACGGCCGTCAGAGACCCGAATACGACTCTTCACCTGCCACACACCGATGAAGCGCTCCTACGCGCACGCCAAGACAGCACCCGACTTCGTGCACACACACACACACACACACACACAGCAGCCTCGCAGCAGCTCATAACCATCGTAACCTCAAGCATAACAAGCGCAAAGCCGGTGCGTGACAGTGGCAGGAGCGGAAAAGCAAAATTCCCAAACCGGGACTCGAACCCGGGTCGCGTGGGTGAAAGCCACGTATCCTAACCGCCTAGACTATTTGGGAGCACCTTCTCCTAACCATACCCATGTCCACACACACGCCAATTACGCAATAGCCACAAACGATACACGAACGCCACGTGTGCTACCGCCTCCGCCGTCGCATCGCGCACCTGCTCAGAGCCCAAACACACCCGTATGGCCGTCAGAGACCCGAATACGACTCTTCACCTGCCACACACCGATGAAGCGCTCCTACGCGCACGCCAAGACAACACCCGACTTCGTGCACACACACACACACACACACACACAGCCTCGCAGCAGCTCATAACCATCGTAACCTCAAGCATAACAAGCGCAAAGCCGGTGCGTGACAGTGGCAGGAGCGGAAAAGCAAAATTCCCAAACCGGGACTCGAACCCGGGTCGCGTGGGTGAAAGCCACGTATTTGGGAGCACCTTCTCCTAACCATACCCATGTCCACACACACGCCAATTACGCAATAGCCACAAACGATACACGAACGCCACGTGTGCTACCGCCTCCGCCGTCGCATCGCGCACCTGCTCAGAGCCCAAACACACCCGTATGGCCGTCAGAGACCCGAATACGACTCTTCACCTGCCACACACCGATGAAGCGCTCCTACGCGCACGCCAAGACAGCACCCGACTTCGTGCACACACACACACACACACACACACACACACAGCAGCCTCGCAGCAGCTCATAACCATCGTAACCTCAAGCATAACAAGCGCAAGGCCGGTGCGTGACAGTGGCAGGAGCGGAAAAGCAAAATTCCCAAACCGGGACTCGAACCTGGGTCGCGTGGGTGAAAGCCACGTATTTGGGAGTGCCTTCTCCTAACCATACCCATGTCCACACACACGCCAATTACGCAATAGCCACAAACGATACACGAACGCCACGTGTGCTACCGCCTCCGCCGTCGCATCGCGCACCTGCTCAGAGCCCAAACACACCCGTACGGCCGTCAGAGACCCGAATACGACTCTTCACCTGCCACACACCGATGAAGCGCTCCTACGCGCACGCCAAGACAGCACCCGACTTCGTGCACACACACACACACACACACACAGCAGCCTCGCAGCAGCTCATAACCATCGTAACCTCAAGCATAACAAGCGCAAAGCCGGTGCGTGACAGTGGCAGGAGCGGAAAAGCAAAATTCCCAAACCGGGACTCGAACCCGGGTCGCGTGGGTGAAAGCCACGTATCCTAACCGCCTAGACTATTTGGGAGCACCTTCTCCTAACCATACCCATGTCCACACACACGCCAATTACGCAATAGCCACAAACGATACACGAACGCCACGTGTGCTACCGCCTCCGCCGTCGCATCGCGCACCTGCTCAGAGCCCAAACACACCCGTATGGCCGTCAGAGACCCGAATACGACTCTTCACCTGCCACACACCGATGAAGCGCTCCTACGCGCACGCCAAGACAACACCCGACTTCGTGCACACACACACACACACACACACAGCAGCCTCGCAGCAGCTCATAACCATCGTAACCTCAAGCATAACAAGCGCAAAGCCGGTGCGTGACAGTGGCAGGAGCGGAAAAGCAAAATTCCCAAACCGGGACTCGAACCCGGGTCGCGTGGGTGAAAGCCACGTATCCTAACCGCCTAGACTATTTGGGAGCACCTTCTCCTAACCAAACCCATGTCCACACACACGCCAATTACGCAATAGCCACAAACGATACACGAACGCCACGTGTGCTACCGCCTCCGCCGTCGCATCGCGCACCTGCTCAGAGCCCAAACACACCCGTACGGCCGTCAGAGACCCGAATACGACTCTTCACCTGCCACACACCGATGAAGCGCTCCTACGCGCACGCCAAGACAGCACCCGACTTCGTGCACACACACACACACACACACACACAGCAGCCTCGCAGCAGCTCATAACCATCGTAACCTCAAGCATAACAAGCGCAAAGCCGGTGCGTGACAGTGGCAGGAGCGGAAAAGCAAAATTCCCAAACCGGGACTCGAACCCGGGTCGCGTGGGTGAAAGCCACGTATCCTAACCGCCTAGACTATTTGGGAGCACCTTCTCCTAACCAAACCCATGTCCACACACACGCCAATTACGCAATAGCCACAAACGATACACGAACGCCACGTGTGCTACCGCCTCCGCCGTCGCATCGCGCACCTGCTCAGAGCCCAAACACACCCGTACGGCCGTCAGAGACCCGAATACGACTCTTCACCTGCCACACACCGATGAAGCGCTCCTACGCGCACGCCAAGACAACACCCGACTTCGTGCACACACACACACACACACACACAGCAGCCTCGCAGCAGCTCATAACCATCGTAACCTCAAGCATAACAAGCGCAAAGCCGGTGCGTGACAGTGGCAGGAGCGGAAAAGCAAAATTCCCAAACCGGGACTCGAACCCGGGTCGCGTGGGTGAAAGCCACGTATCCTAACCGCCTAGACTGTTTGGGAGCACCTTCTCCTGACCAAATCCATGTCCACACACACGCCAATTACGCAAAAGCAACAAACTACACACAAATGCCTTAAACTGCACACAAACGCTACGTGTGCTATCGCCTCCGCCGTCTAGAAACGTAGGCCAAAATTCGGGTTAACATGTAAGCGCGGACCTCAAATCGCTTCCAATAGACTTATAAACGGGAAATCTGGCTTTAACAGGCGATGCCTGTAAGAATGGGGCGTTTTTGGGGGGATGGTCGGTCGGTCGGGAATTTTATAAAATCCGCTTGAACTGAATATTGTGACCCAATCGCACCGCTGCATATCATTGAAAAGCTCTTGATGTGAATTTCGTAACAAATCAAACGTTGGTCCGCCAGGGTAGTTCAAATTTTACTAATGGCGCGACGTCTGCAGGAGGGATGTCATACAGGATAGGATGGGAATCAACTTTGAAAACGCATAAACGAATTGACTTAATTAAAGTATAAATACCTTTGAGACCTAATATGCACCACAAGGACGATCTTCTTCAAATCTCAAAGAAAAACGACCGACCGAAACTTTGAGCACCAATAGCTCAAGTAATAGTAACTATATGGCAGTAAGAGTACGATCCTCTCACTTTAGAGACTCTAACGGTTACTGACATGTGTGATCGGATTTTATATCCTTTTTCCGGATTTGATATCACCTCATCAAAATCGCTTATATCAACTTCCGAGCCAAATTTCTGAGACATGTCTTCATTTATACTTGGTTTCAGTATGGATGGGGTGAACAGGGCCCCTTCTTACAGCACCACCTGTTAATAGAAGTTTAATATCTTTGTTAGCAATGGACGATGTTTCACGGTGAAAGAATCGTTATTGGCAACGCAAATGTCTTTGAAGCAACCTCTACTCCCATGTCACCGGCAAGTCGAAGTCAAATCCACACATCCGTTTTGAAATCCAATGTGCATAAGGACAACCTGAATGATTGCGAAATGGCATTTCAACCTCAGCAGACCTCCGAGCTATAAATAGCGCGATGTATCCAGAACGTGCCAGCTAGCGATGCTATTGCAAGTTGCAACTTCCGTACAATCGTACGATATGATGGTCACAGTGATATGTCTGGTCCACTAAAATAAACCAACCACTATCAGTTAGAAGCGCTGATCATTCACGTCCTGAGCAGCAAAGAACTATTGATTGGATCTTGACAAACTTGGACCATCCAAATACGCTCAAAACACTAACACTGATGCATAGGGGGGGGGGGCAGACACACAGAAAAGTCGTGTGTCATACACAAGCTTCGTGAAGAACTAAAGTGGCGAGGTCTGATCATTGTCATAACATGTCCAATCGGAACACCCGCAAGCCAGTTTCGAGGCGGACAAACTTGCCACACTGCTTTTAAAGCTGGCCCAGACGACGATAATATTTCGACGCCAAAATTTGCAGAACTTACCGATTAGTCTTTGATAACACGGTCGGGCTCGCGCGACGGATGAAATCTTAACCCTATTGTGGTCAAATTTATACTTGAAAATTGTATGTGGATTTCCGATACAAAATTGTTAAACATACCCCGCTACCCGCAACGTAAGTACTGCAAATATGAATGTTTAAGGTGATATTGTATTGTCATTATTCCTTAAACCAAGCATTTCTGCATGTTTAACACAAATTCCCGCAATTCATATTATTGGTTAAAAACCAAAACTATAACATTTGATTGGGTAAAATTTGCAAAACCAAAGCATTTTGCTTGGTTTTACTTGGGTCTACCACAATAGGGTTAATACTTGGCATCGAATTTGCAGTCAAATCGGATAAGCGACTCCAACTGGTCTACAATCCTAACTTGCTCTTGAGTGGCAAATTCTTGCTGTATGTACTGCGTGTTCTGCCAGATCTATTCTTTTACTGACGCGACCACGGTCTAACTGGCTGATGACTTCATGCTACTACAACCTCTTCTGGGAACACCAATGTGCAAAGCGCTATATGAGCCAAATCCAGGTGGGGTACTTATCCGAGCGCGCGATCTCATCCGCCATTTTCGTGTGTTTTCCTTGAAAAATAGCACTAGCAAGCTCACAGCTGTCCATCTTAGCAGAAATTGTTTTAAGCTTTTCGAGCACTACCTCCAAGTATCCACACGGCTCAAGTACGGTCCAGCATTTCTGACATCCCTCAGCTCTTGGAGCAAAGCTTGTAAAAGAGCACAAACCAAAGCCAATTTACGCTGCTCAACCGATTGCATCCGAGCATAACCATTTCCTTCTCTATACGCCGCCATACCACCCCGAATTGCAGCCCATCGAGCTGGTGTGGGCCTCGTAAAACCGAATCGCCCGCCGCCCAGCAAGCAACTTGCTGGAGCTGTTCTGCAAGCTGTCAAGCGAATTTAAACGTGTCAAGTCCAAGTACTGGTGCAAGTTCTACAGGCGCGTATTAAGAATTGAACGTAAGTACCTGGCGGCGCTCGAGGAGCGTGAACTCGTCGAAGACGACGATGAGAACGCGGACCCAGAAACCAAGCAGACTGACCTGTATGATTTGATAGCCTATCGTAGGAATACGACCAGCAAATTTGCGTCTTTTCTATACAAGTGTCGAAGCTCACACATGTTTCGTACTGTCCACACCTCTGCTCCAATCAAATTGATCTGTTCTATAAACCCGTTTCCCCAAAACATGAGCCGTTTTGACGCTTTTTTTCGAGGGCCTTTAACGGCTCAACGAGTACGGATCCGGTCGTTTTAACACCAGAATCGTATGTAAACCCGCCGATTTTACCGCATATCTAAATGTCGCATCAGGTTTTTTTCAAATCTGAAGGCTACAGAGCAGCAGATGTTCAAGTATCATCATTTTCGGCCGCAATAATACCTGCCTGCACGAAGTGTGAAACACACATTTTGGAAAAACCAAAAATTGTGGCTCCCTCAGGTTTCCCCCTTCCAGTCCAAGATCCTCCTCCTAGACGCAAGAACAAGAGTGAAGGTCATGGAAGGTCAACCAGCACCTAGCGTGCAGCACCCAATTACTGACGAAGAAGTTCCCGCCCAAGGCCACGCCACAGATCCTCGGCAGCAGCGAGAAGACGTTCAAGGGGAGACGTCATCGGTGGAGGGCGACAGCAGCAGGAAAACGCGATACGTCTCCCACCACTTCGTCAAGTTGTTCACAGTGGAAAGCTTCGTCAAGTTGTTCACGGTGGAAAGTAGTTGACGCCGTACCAGTACCAAGTGTTTAGTGAACGGTACGGGGACCGTGTTCGAGAGAACAAGGATGATCAAGTGCAGCCGACGAATACTGTTTCCAGTCCTATAAGCAGTGTAGATGATGATGTGGCTGAAGGAAGATGGGAAGCGAGGTCATTGCAGCACCTGCGCGATGCTGATGACCATACGTCGGACGCCGACAGCACGGATCCCGCATTGGCTGAAGTTCTCCAGCAACTTGAAGACGAAGAAGGCTCGCGTGACAACAGCGACCACTACGACTACGAAGGTGTGGGCCATACACCTGAAGGCCCTGAAGATGTGGACATGGAGGAGGCGGGAGAGGAACCTACGCTGGGCAATGATGATGCTGGAGCTGTGGCCTTGGAGAAGAAGGCCGCAGAGACTTCGAAGATGGACGAAGACGCTGTAAGCCCAGCAGTCTCGTCGACACCAAAAGTACACCAAAATCTCGAACCGAAAACAGAACCATCCTTCGGTGCGTGAGAAGGAAGAAGATGACGACGTGGAGATTACAGTGCGTGATTCGGAGGACAAGGGCGTCGTGGCATGCAGCGACAATGGAGACGGTGGAATGGCAGATGGTTCGTCGACCCCGAAAAGACACCGAAAGCTCGACCAAAAACCGAACCCTGATCTGTCTTACGAGACGGGTGAAGAAGGTGATGATGAGATTCCTATTGCCGGAAGCTTCCTGGAAGGCTTTCCGATGTACTGGCCATCTTGGAAATCATTTTTCACTGCTTTTGACGATTTCCAAGAAGCGACGCTCCAGCGATTTCTAGAACGCACGAGAACGTCAATCGCGACAAGAAACAAGGCCATTACTGCTGCTAAGAAGAAAGCCAAGCAGGAGCGGAAAGAGGACGGTAAGACGAGGAAGAAAACGCCCGCGATGACAGCCGGGAAGTTACAGGTGGAACGTTACTTCCGACTTCGTGGGTGAAGTACAGTCGGACATTTTTGTGTACGCATGGGATGCCGTACCAGGGCCATGGCAATGGAAAGCGTCAACATGACATGGTCCGGAACATGGTTGCGATGCGCGCGTTAACGCTCGTGTGTGCGCAAGGCCCAGCGGAGCTGGATTTCATCTGGTCGTCAAGGCGAGTAAGGAGCACAATTATCCTCTTAGCGAGCATCACTGGTACAACTTTGTGAAGAACAGGCGCATTGAGGATCCAAAGCTGCGTCGAGAAATCGTTGTAATGCCTCAAGCAGGAGCTAAGCGGAAAAGAAGTTTAACGTATCTTCGTGTGAAAACAGGTTCGGTGTGCTTTTGGTTTTGGTTTGGTTTGCTTTCGGTGCTAATACTGACATTGCTCTGATGTGGCATTGAATTTGTCAAGCAAGCGAACTACGTTGAAAGATATTAACAACATGATACAAGACGTGAAAAAGAGCTTGAGGGGTTGTCGCAGCGACGTTGATAGGGCTGTTGCTGTTCTGGATGAGTCTTACGAGATGAATCCGGGAACTGCAGCGGAATTCCATGTCAATGGAGAGTCAAACTAGGTCGAAGTGGTGACATTCCAGACAGCGCGACAAAGACTCCTCTTTGCTGCCTTCCCCGAAGTGGTTTTTGTGGATTACACTCACAGGACCAACGTGAATCTCTACAAGCTGTTCAGCTTTGTTGTTCATTATGTGTTTGGCCGGGTACGCCACATTGTATCTAAGACCGAAATTGTACCAACTGCATTCTTATTTCTGTTTTATGTGTATGTGTGTAATTCAGGGCCAATTAATAACGAATGCCCTCGTACGATCCGAAGAAAAGGAGAACCTGATTCCTGTTGTTGCTGCATTCAAGAAATATAACCCAGAGTGGGCGAAGATCCGTGTTGTCATGACTGACAAGGCGATACATGAGAAGGACGTACTCTCGGACGGATGGCCGAATGCCAGGCAGCCACTATGCAGGTGGCATGTCGAGACGTGGTTGAAGATGCAGTGTTCCAACTTGGGAAACGTCGGAAAGAATGAAACGAAAGAGCTTAAGGTCATCACGACAGGACTGGTCAATGCGGAGTCACATTTGACGATTTGAAGGACGCGCTCTTAGTGAAACCCGACAACGACCGCGACAATATGCTCTACAAGAGCTTCGTGACACACTGGGATACCACTACGGATGAGTGGGTCAAGTTCAAGCGGGGAGACGTATCGCACTTGAAGAATAACACCAGTAACCGTCTGGAATCAAAGTGGGGTCGCTTGAAAGAGATTGTTGACGGCAGTTTCATCTCGATGCTCATCACGATGCACGAGTACGTCGAGGAAAGGTATCTGGCTGAGTTCATCGTGTCAGCGGACGTCCGCCTATTGCTGATGACCCATAGCTGGCTGCTGTGGCTATGCAACTGAGCGACTACGCCTTCAAAATGGTGGGGCAGCAGCACGTCTTAGCTGTTGGTCCGAATACACGCTACGATATCGAGACAGCCTCCAGCGGGAAGATGAAGGTGGTGAATCCTGGAACGGGTAATTCGCATGAAATTGATGCTCAGGTAAGCTTTTGGTGCGCTTTTGGTTTTCGGTGAAGTTTTGGTATCCTTAGTTCCTAATTGTTTTCACGTGTAGCATTCTTCATGCGACTGCATTTTCAGGCAGACGTGTCTCCTGCCCTGTCGACACATCACGTGCCTGCGCGCAAAGTCGAACTACGAGACCGTACGGCCACCTATGAGGCCCTTTGCCACAAGGTGGATTGTCCATAGTGCTGCCAACAATATCGACACGGGTGATGTAGCTCCTGGGGAGGGGCTTGACCGCGCCAACTGGCAGACACTAGCGACGAAAAATACAGTCAAGGCAAGCAGATCACAGAACAGATAATTGTCGTACTGTCATCCAACCTTCAACCACATATCGATCGGGGATGAAGTGGTTGAAGAAGTTCTGCATGGTCCTGCACACCGGCAAGCTGGAGGACTTTACGGGCCAAGATACGCCTAAGGCGAGCTGCTTCCAAGTGCTCTCTCAGGTATCATCTGTTGGTGATACAAATCGGTCGCAGCTTTCCGTTACAGATACGGGGGCGGAAGATTAGTTAGATGAAGAGCCGCTGACTCAGATGCACCATCCGGACAAAGCGAATTCGGTTGCAACGGCGCCCACACCACCAGAACACAGCGGTGCAGTGGATGCACCTGAACCGTGTCAGCCGAACACATTACAGAGCAAGCTTGCAGTAACGATTACAGATAAGGGCAGAGTTCAGGCTGTAGTCAAGGGCAGCGTGACTTCTTTAATTGCATTCGCGTCTCCACCGAAACGCAAAGGACTGACAAGACGTGCAGAAAAGCAGGAAGCATCAATAGCAGAGATGAGAGAACCGAAAAAGCTGCGATCACATGTAAGCGAAGGGAGAAAGACGCGCGAGGTGAAGTTGTCGGCCATGGCGATTCTAAGTGGACCCTATAGTACATTGGCGGGAAAACCACTTGTAGACAAGTTGAACTTACCGCCCGTGAAAGTTGCAGGCGCACTTGATATCAGGGGATGTAATGTTGGGCAGCCTGCCCGTCATCAAGGCTATTCCTCAGCGTGAGAGGATCAGAGAAGCTCTCGACACGATGGTTTCGAAGAAACAGGAAGAGCCTTAGCTCGCTGGGATGATTACGCATTCGCTACGTATGGGCAACTTCAACTGATGGAGACCGTCGTCACGGCAAGAAACAGCTTCAGTTTGGTCGAGGTAACGATAGATTGTATTAACACAGTGGAGTTCAGGGTGTGTGGAAAAGTGGGCAGCAGAAATCGCGCGTTCGAGGCGCGCGTGTGAGGCTTGAGTGTCCGGGTGTTGGGTGCGTCCGGAAAGGCAGTCCGATCAGCCGACCCAATCAGGAATGGCTCAATCATTTCCAGACACTTGTATCCATCCGATCAGGATTGACTGGGTTGCAATCTTTTCGGTACATATGTACCCATCTCGAGCCGATCGGCATTGGTGCAGTCATTTCGGTACGGCCAACCCTATCAGGATGGTATTCAGCATAGGTGCAATCATTTCGATACACCCTGCCCGACCAGGTATGGGCTGATCGGAGTACCACCTATTTGGTATATCCGCAAAACACTCTGGGCTAGGAGCCAGTGCAGCTGATTTAGGGAAGATTAGTGGACGAGGTAGGGGGTAGGCAGTTGTGAATTTACTTCATTGCACTTAAGACTTTGGACTTCTGCCTTCTAAAGACTACGTGGCGCACATTCCAGGCTGGGAACGTATATTGGCCCACCTGACGACCAAGTGCTCACTACATCAAGGAAGTAAAGGAGAGAGCCTCTAGATTGCTGGGCTAGGGTGCACTCACAACCACCCCTCAAGAGGACCCCGCTAAAAGAAGCGGCAAGCTACGGAGAGGAAAAAGAAAGGAAACACACACCCAAGTCAACTCGATCTATTGCAAGACCCCGATCAAGTACGACTAACCTAATCGACGACCAAGTGAAGCATATCCGCGTGGTCGTCACCAAGAACCCCCCAAGTACTGTCCACACAGCTCCAAGAACAAGACATCTCTGACACCTTCGAAGTCCACCTGGAAGAGCGTCAACCCGCCGACACCAACGGGTACGCAAGGTGAGAAGGAACGAACCGCCACGGACAAGCGGAGTACCCCCTCCGTTAGTTGGTAGTATGGGTCACCGTTGGTGAGTGCTGATCGCGTCACGAGTTTTCGTAATCCCCGCTCCACCACAATTGTACGCGTGCCCGGATCTTCTGGTGCATTCGGATATCACCGTGAGTCCCAAGAAGATGTCAAAGATGTCAAGATCAAAGTGGAACCGGGGACTGGTGCGTCGGCGGAAGGTGAATTGCCATCGTCGCTGCTGAAGAATGAAGGATACACCAATCGTCTGAGTGCTGGGAGGACCTCAGACGACGTAAAGGAGGAAGGTTCAGCAAATGGACCTGGAAGAGAAGCCTCATCCTCCTCCCCAGGCTCCTTCAGGAGCCCCTGCGGATCGTGACGCAAGTTACGATCCGCTGGATGAAGATCCAACGATGCGAATCGAAGGATCTTCACCCACCACAACTCCTCCATCCTCGCGGACGCTGTCGAAGACCTCGAAGACTGTGCGGATGGTGCTGAAGGCGCCTGATGCGGACGCGGAAGACGAGAGCGATCAGCCAAGCCCGCGATTGGATGAGTATGCCCGATCTGGTGTGGAGATGGAACTGGACTGGAGAATCCCGTGGTTACTGGAAGTACCACGCACCCGACAAGTGGTTCAAGCAAGCCAAGGCCATGGCCAAGATCAACAACGAGAAGGCGATGTTGCTCTTCGACTCCGGCGCTGAAGTCTCAATCGTGGACTCCACCTTTGCTCGTAAGGTTGGATGTATCATAGACAAAAGTCAGAGACAAGAGTGCGTTGGAATAGGAGAGAGCGCATACATGACAGAAGGACGTACCAAGATCAAGATCACGCTGTCTGGATCGCTGGTGTACTACTTCGATGCTTGGGTCGGAGCGCTGTCCGGACAGGAAGCTATTCTTGGGATGGACTTAATGGTTCCAGCGGGTGTTCGCCTGGACCTGTCGCATGGATCGCTGTGCCTCCCGGACGAAGTGCAGATCCAGTTGGCGGGACGTCGTCAGCTATACAGCGCGAACTCAAGTTGGTTCGAGCTGGGGCAGCACCTCGAAGAGCCTGTCGCTGAATAGGTGGAGATCGCCGTCCGTAGGCATGCTTCCGATCGGCAGAAACTGTGGATCACGCGCGGCGATCGATGGGTGCCGACGTTCGTCGAGGGACTGGGCCGATCACGATTCCTGCGCATCACGAATGTGTCCGATCAGAAGTTAGTCCTTCAGAGAGATACGAAGTTGGGGATATGGCTGACTAGAGATCGCGTGCTTCGTCGCCCAGGGTTCGTCTCGATCGGATCGCGGCGATACTCTGAGTGGCAGAACTTGGCGTACCAAGCCACCACTGATCAGGTAGACGAAGCAGTTGCTGACGAGGAACCATCGGAGCCTATGGTTGATCGGCCTAAGTATGACCCACCGACGCAGATACTAAAACGCGAGCCTGAAGCCCGCCGTTGCGCAAGTGATGGCGCCGAAAGCCTTGGTGAAGCGGGAACCGTCGGAGATGAAACCGGAAGCTGAAGTGGTGACGCCGATCGCGGAAGGAGATCCAACACCGATGAAGTCGGATGAACCTGAGAAACCAGCCGATCAAGTCGAAGAAGCGCCCAAGTCTGTTACCACGAAAGTGGAGACTTGTTCGCTGAAGACTTGGAGAAGCAGATGGCCGTACTCCCGGAAGCGGCGACGACCGCCGACGAAGTGAAGATCGAGGACATCCATGTGGGCGATCCGAAGCTGAGCACGTCGGAAGAGATTGATCGACTACGACGCATCATCTGGAAGCGGTGGCGTCTCCTGATCGGGAAAGGCAATGCTCTCCCTCCAGCTGCGCTTGGAGCAGTCTGCGACATTGATGTTGGGGACGCGACGCCGGTTGCGCAATACTGCCGCCATGTTGCTCCCCAGAAAAACAAAACTCCGTGAGACGTTGTCGGCCTAGATCAAGGGTCTGTTGTCGGCGAAGATCGTCAATCCATCGACCTCACCTTGGGCATCGCCTATCGTGGTCATCATCAAGAAGAACGGAGTTGATATCCGTCTGTGCATCGTCTATCGGGTGGTGAATGGCCTGACCAGGTTGATGGTCTACCCGATACCGCTGATTAACGACCTTCTTGAAGGCTTGGGCAAGGTACTCTGGTTCTGCTCCTTGAATATGGCCTGCGGCTTCTGGCTAGTCTCGATGACGGAACGCGCGCGCAAGATCTCGGCGTTCATCACGCCGTTCGGGCTCTTCGAATGGAATCGTATGCCGTTCGGGTTGAAGAATGAGCCACAGATTTATCAGCGGCTGCTCGACAATGCGTTGTACGGACACCTTCGTATCAGTGCTGATACAGACTCCACAAAGCCGATCGACGTGTTCGAAGTTGGAGAGCTGGAACCTGATCAGAAGCCGGCTGTCCTGGGAAGACGATCGTACATCGACGACATCTTGGTGGCCGCCTCGTCGTGGGATACCTTGTGCGAGCGAGTTGAGAAGCTGTTGGATACCTGCGAACGTTGGAACTTGCCGACTAGTGCTGCAAATAGTTTCTGGGGCCCTCGCAAAGTGGCGTACCTACGTCACCGCGTGTCCGCTGATGGATTGGAGGCTAGTCCGAAAGATCTGGAAGCGCTAAGTAACCTCCCGTTTCCACCAACCCTGCGGTCGATGTAGTCGTTCTTGGGAAGCTGGAACTACTACAGCCGCTTCATTGACGACTTCGCCGTTTACGCTGCCGTCTTGTACGAGGTACGTGAGGCAGACTTCCACGAAATCAACCGCCGCGACAAGATCGAGGCTGGCGGACACAAGACTGGGGACGACGCGACACCCTCGGACGAAGATGATCGCTGGGCTCGAGCGAAAGTCGCGTTCGGCATGTTGAAAGCGAAGATTATGTCGACACCGATCTTGCGACACATCGATCCGGATCAAACTCCTGTGATTGTTGTCTACGCGAGTAGGTGGGCTATCTCTGCCGCACTGGTCCAGGAACATGATGGCGTGTATTGGCCAGTAACCTTCACCAGTCGCACCTTGAAGTCGAACGAGTTGAACTACAGCATCGTCGACAAGGAGGTCCTGGCTCTGCTGCGGATCTGGACGTCTGCTACACCTTGCTGGTCTCGCGACCGATCAAGGTGTTGTCCCGCTGTTCGACGCTGGTCTGATTGGTGAACTCTTCGGTGTTCGATGGACGACTTGGCAAGTGGGCAGCGCTGCTGTCACAATAGACGCTCGAGATCACGAATTGTGCGAAGACGAGATCTTGGGAACACTAGCCGCAAGTATCACGCCACGTGCTGAAGTCGACGAAGCGCTGATCGCGATCACGCCGAAGAAGCAGCCCCGAAAGGTGAACACGATGCCGCCACCCGCAGTTGATCCGAACGAGAGCTTGCTTGGCGTCAGCTTTGATGGATCGGTGCGCGTCAAGCGGAGCGGTGGAGCGTACAGCGCGATCGTGTGGAAGTTGCCCGAGTGGACAAAGCTCACAGCAGCGTCGGAGTTTATGGCTGTTTTGACTGTGAATGGAGTGGAGTACCGAGGCTTGCTGCTGGGCTTCGATCTGTTGTCTGCTCAAGACAGGGGACGGGTCGGGATCTGCGGTGATTCGAACTCGGTGATCCGCCAGATGCGTGGATAGATCGAGTGCAAAGCGTCGGGACTACAAGTGCTCCGGCTGAAGGCGATGGACCGGCTCAGGCTGTGGCCTGAACACGACTTCCTGCACATGAAGAGAGAATAGAACCAAAGTGCAGATCGGTTAGCAAGTTCAGCCCTACAGCGATAGGTAGGCACAATCATTACCTCGACGGAAGATCTTGAAGACTTGATCACGATCAATCGGTTGCCTGAGTTGCTCAAGCCAAAAGAAGCAGGCGAAGTAGCCCATGTGTCCGCAGTGACCCGATCAGCTCAACGGCGAAGACGTTTGCAGCCAGAGGTCCTGCAGGAAGAAGTGGTACAACGCATGAGAGCTGAGCGAATCCGGTGGGCCCAAGACGAAGAGAAGTGGATCGTAGCTCTGAAGGCTTACGTGCGTGGCGACGTGGCCGACCTGACCGCCGATGAAGCGAAGTCGTGCGCCAGGATCGCGCCCGAATACGATGTCGACAAGAACGAGCTGTTGTTTTACTGCCCGATCACGTCTGCGTCGGATGCTGATCGCGACTCGATGGCAAAGTTAGTCTTTCCTGAAACCCTTCAGCCAGACATCATGCATCATTATCATGTTAGTCTAGAAGGCGGCCATCAAGGGATAGGCAGGACGTACCATTGGATCAGGTAGCACTTCCACTGGCGAGGTGGTATCGGAGTGTTCAGCGCTATGTAGGAGGATGCGTCGATTGTGAGACTGGGAAAGGAAGGCCGCAAATTCAGGGTGAATCGCCAGGAAACATACAGGCTACATACCCATTCAAAGTGATCGCGATGGACCACATTCCATCCTTGCCGAAGTCGTTCAAGGGAAATACTGAACTGCTGATCTGGGTCGACTTGTTCACTGGATACGTGATGGCTAGAGCGGGCACGTCACGAACTGCGCAGCAAGTGGCCGAGAACTACGAAGAGTGTGTCATCAGACGTTTCGGCGCGAGCGAAGTAGTCCGACACGATCGGGAACCTTGCTTCATGGCCGATGTGTTCCGTGCCTTCAACAAGAAAGTCGGTCAGAAGCAGAGTGCGAGATGGCTTACCGACCGCAGGCGAATGGCAAGGCAGAGACGATGGTGCAGACGTTGACGCGCGCTGTCAAGATGTACGTCACGGACACCGGTCAGAGAGACTGGGACGAGTCCGCAGAACGTCTTGTGTAGGTGTTGAATTCATCGCACAATCGGGTTCGCGGCGACACCCCGTTCTATCTTGCTCATGGCTGGGATCCACGATCGACTCTGGAAGCTTCGGTGCCGCTCGGCAGTATTAGTCGTCGTGATCAGGATGCACGTCGATGGAGACAGCGCATCCAAGGTCACTACCAACGCGCGCGAACAAGTCAACGAACGTCTGCGTGAAGCGATCCAAGAGCGAGCTGATCAGCACAACGAAGGACTGCGTCCACATTTGATCGAAGCTAGTGTTCAAGTCTGGTTGTATCTTGATCGGGTGAAGGTCGGTTACGCGCGGAAGCTTTCGCACTTGTGGCATGGACCCTTCCATGTCGCAGAGATGGTGGGGCGCCATGCCGCGCGTCTGGAGATCGTTGGCACCGATTATAGCATCTTCGCGATCGTACACGTGTCCAAGCTGAAGCTGGTGAGACGCTTTCCTGATCGACCTCAGACGCCACTCACGGTTGACGAGGCTGATCGTTCGACTATGACGAGCCCTGCTGCCGAAAGATAGCGTCATCGCTGAGCGAAGATGAGTATGAGGTCGAGCGGATCGCCGACGTCCGGTCAGGGCGGAAAACGCCTTATGGCCGTGTGCACCGCGAGTTCTTGGTTTCTGGAAAGGTTACGCCGAACCCTCGTGGGTGGATGAGGCAGACTTGAACTGTGGAGCGTTGCTGCGAAAGTTCGAGAGAGAACGGACGGCCGCAGTCGCTTCGGTGTGATGCCGTTGCACGAAGAGGAAGTGCGCAACTCTTCGCAGTAGGTCGGCTGCTGCGAAGAGGGAGTGGATGGATGATGAGTGTGCGGGTGGTCGCACACTGGATGGAAGAGTTTTTATTTGCGAAAGTGAGTAGAGATGGGGTGGGCCGTCCCACCAAATCGGAAGACAAAAGAAGGAGTGGGTATGCTGCTGTTTATTACGGCGTCGAGTTATGAACGAAGCTACTAGTCGCTGTCTACGAATCTAGCGAACTTGTGGACCAAACGGTTGATCTGGAGTCCAGGGTGGTTGGCAGGCTGGTCGCGGAACTGGTTGCGCCAAGGGTCAGCAGTGTCGATCAAGGTGTCGTCATCACTAGATGAGGAGGGAGAGACGTTAAGTCGTCGATTTCGGCGAGTAGGTCGCATACTTCCCGAAGGTGATCGGCTACAGCGGCGCTTGGTCGGGGTGGTTCGCGTGGCCGCAGGTCGTGTCGGTTGTCGAAGAGTGGCCGTTAGCTGTGTCGGCTGCCGACGGGTTGAATGCATTGATGCTGGCGCTGCTGGCAGCACCAAGGAGGCGAGGCCAGCTAACTGCGTCTGGATGCTGGTCCGTTTAGTGACGAGCTAATCACGCTCGACCTCGGCCTCGGCTTGGAGTCTCTGAGCTGTCGCCAGCTCTGATTGAACCCGGCTGTTCTCGTATTGTAAGGCCTGCACAGCGGGCCTTGCAGCTTCCAAATCATTGACGCGGCGCTCCAGTCGAGCCACCGCTGTCCGAGACGAAGTTACTTTGAAGCTACTTGGGAAGCTGAAACGAAGGATTAAAGTGAGAGAGGTGCCGATGACAAGTTGGACAAGGAGACGAAGTGCTTACTGGTGGTGACCAACGGCCATCGGGCCCAATCGCGCTCGGTGCGGATACGCTGGAGGGCTGTAGTCTGCTGCTGCCGGTCCCGATCGGACTCGTCCAGCACGTGCTGTAGCCGATCGCGCTCTTGAAGCATTTGATCCAGATCATGCTGGGAGCGTGTTCGCTCCAGATTGAGCTCGGATTGTTGATCTGAGACTCGCCTTTTGAGCAAAGCAACTTAGTTATGGAGAAGGCTCGATGCGTCTTCCAGCGGCTTTTGCGAGACCTCCAGGACCTGGATGGAACCCTGAGCGGTTCCTAACTCCTGACGGGCACGATCTCGATCAGCCACCGCCGTGGCCAGATCGGCCCGCAGTGCGTTCTCAACAGCGAGATCAGCGACTGAAGCGGCTACGGCAAGGCGAAGATCAGCTTGGGCTGTAGCCAGTTGTCCTGCCAAGTCCGCGATTTGGTCGTGGAGTCCAAAAATCGCGTCGGCGTGCACCTCGTTGGCCGAACGAAGCTGATCACGAAGGTTCATCACCTCACGGTGATCATCCTGCTGATCTATAAGAGGGGCGTGGGCATCATCCAGGTCCAGCTGTGTCTGGGCTAACATTGCTGATCATACTGAGCCTGGACGAAGTCCACGTGCGGCTGGGCTAGTCGCGCGGAAGTCGTCCGGTTGTGCTCAAGGGTCGCCACGCGATGACGGAGAGCGAAGTATGCCTGCTGCAGGCGCTCTCTCGGTCCAGCGCGACCTCGATTGCGGTCATGGAAGCTACGAGCGTCGGCCGATCAAGAGGATCGGGCTCAACACGAACTGTGGGCACGACTGGGGGAATGCCGGCCCCACAATCGCCTTCCAGGTGTCTCCCTGGGTTGTATCGGCCTCCAGATACGCCTGAGCAGTAGGTGAACGCGTGGGAACAGCGCCATGGACCGAATCAGCGACCGACGAGAGTCTACAGCTTGATCAAGGTAGAAAACGTACCTGGGGGCGCATCTGGAACAGGAGGAACTGCTCTTGGAACTTCAGGATGGACGTCGGGACCTGGAAGACACGGAGAATCATCCGGTCAGTCGGGAACACGAACAAGCCGGGCCTGTGAGTCGCCTGGCCGACCTTGAGCGCTGAGCGTACATGGACGTGCCAGTAGTGGTGTCCGCAGCAGTCAGAACGGGTGCCGGAACGACAGGATGGGGGCTGAACGCTTGATCAGGCACGGGCGTACCTACAAGTCATTGATGAAGCACGTGTGAGGCAGACTGAGTGAGTTGGGGAAGTCTATCAGGAAGCGATGCACCTTGAGCGGCATTGGAAGCAGTGGGAGTGGGCGCCGAAGCGCTGGAAGACGAAACAGGCGTCGGAGTCGACGCAGACCTGCCTGAATGCAGCGTTCACGACAAGTTACTATCAATGTGTGGCGTATTCTCGGCGTATGGTGTGGTAATAGGCCTGATCGGCCGATACAAGTACCTGGTGGAGCTTGGGGTGTGAACGGAGCGTTTCCTGGAGCCCCGGTTGCTATGCCGGCCCCAGGATGATGTGTGTCGGAGCCTAATTCAACACAAAACGCATCAAGTTGACAAGTTAGACGGGCTGATTGGACTCTGGAGACAGATCAGATTCGTACGTACCTGTGGTAGCCCTGGTGGTGCTGGATGACGATGTAGGCACGCTGGAAGCGAGCCCCGACGACGAAGAGGCACCTGCGGAGAACATGGAGACGAAGACGATGTTAGTAACTTACGAGTTGATTGGATACGCGAGCTACTCGGCTGATGTGAATGCATACCGACCTGGGGTGGAGTTGTGAGAGGCTGACGACAGCGTGGGGACGTTGGAAGCGTTACCTGACGACGACGTCTGCGCGGACAAACTGGGTATGGAAGCTGAAGCACCCGCGGACGTTGCTGAGGCGTTCGACGAGGCACCTGTTGGCGCGGACGATGTGGGCGATGGGGCTGACACTGAAGAAGCGCCAGTGGTGGGCGACATGACAGCGGCAGTGTAAGTGGACACTTGACGGCGAAGGTGATCGTGGCAGCTGCTGTACGGATACAGTAAGATCAGGGGACGGCTGCGGAGAAGCGGGACAGCAGAAATGTGCGGTGGAGGTCAATTACCCACGCGACTCTGGAAAGGTGGTCCCGAGCGGCCGATCGGGTTTGCAAGTGGCGCAGTCATTCGGGTACGGATGTGCCCATAACGATCAGGTTCACAAGTGGTGCAGTCATTTGGGTACATATGTACCCATAACGATCAGGGTGGATTGTGGCACCATCTTTTCGACACATATGTACCCATTCGAGGCTGATCGGCATGGAGTACCACTTTTTTTGTGCATCCGCAAACGCTCTGGGCTGGGAGCCAGTGCGACTGATTTAAAGAAGATTAGTGGACACGGTAGAGGAGAAGAGTTGTGGATTTACTTCATTGCACTTAAGACTTCGGACTTCTGCCTTCTAAAGACTACGTGGCGCACATTCCAGGCTGGGAACGTATATTGGCCCACCTGACGACCAAGTGCTCACTACATCAAGGAAGGAAGTGAAGGAGAGAGCCTCTAGATTGCTGGGCTAGGGTGCACTCACAACCACCCCTCAAGAGGACCCCGCTAAAAGAAGCGGCAAGCTACGGAGAGGAAAAAGAAAGGAAACACACACCCAAGTCAACTCGATCTATTGCAAGACCCCGATCAAGTACGACTAACCTAATCGACGACCAAGTGAAGCATATCCGCGTGGTCGTCACCAAGAACCCCCCAAGTACTGTCCACACAGCTCCAAGAACAAGACATCCTTGACACCTTCGAAGTCCACCTGAAGAGCGTCAACCCGCCGACACCAACGGGTACACAAGGTGAGAAGGAACGAACCGCCACGGACAAGCGGAGTACCCCCTCCGTTAGTTGGTAGTCTGGGCCACCGTTGGTGAGTGCTGATCGCGTCACGGGTTTTCGTGGCCCCCGCCCCACCACAAAAGTCATCTTCAATGTAGTGCAGCCATGCAACTTTTCGCCCACGTGCTAGTCCAGATATCTGTCGTGATGCAGTAAAAGTGGCAAACATTGCGAATACGAATCTTCAAGGAAGCTCGCAGCTCCGCTGCAACACGCACAAAATCCGCCCGTATCTGGGTGGCCCCCGGAACGTCTAGAATTATGCAGCCCAATTCCTGGGTAACAAAGCGAATAACTCTAGAAGCCCAGGGTCTTCCAAAATCGATAGCGGGCGCATACTCTGAGCTACGCACTTGGCGAATAGCCCGTTCACGTAGCTCTGTTGAGCTTTGGTGATAGCAGTGAGCTTCTTCTTCGAAACCTCTGGTGCCTGGTCGAACGCATTCTCCAGTGGACGCTTTGCTCTCCTAGCTTTCTCCTCTTGACCCGCTTGTTTAGCTCGTAAAAGTGCGTCCATGTGATGTTTCTGCATGTGTACCTTGACTGCAGTTGTAGCTCCATGGGAGTAGGTCACCTTACAGCTACATTTTTTGCAATACGCAAATGCAGCTTGTTTTGAAACCAACACGTCCATACGGACAGACGCGAAACGTTCCCCCGGGACCACGAAAATGAACGCCCAGCGTTCAGGGCAATGCGCATTTTTATCTCGAAAATATCCGGTGGTTTGCGATACGGGGGGGGGAGACGTTCGGCATGGATCATAGATGGGCGTGGAGCTTGGTTTCGAGGAGATCGGCGTAGAAGTGCCCGGGGAGTTCGTGTGGGCGCCCGTGTTCTTGGCGATGCACGACGGGATGACCGCTGGGCAGACGTTGAACTACGAAGTGGGCGTGCGGTTGTCTGCCCAACAGGAGTGCGGAATGCATCACCACTGGGTGGTTGGATGGGTGTTGGTCGGCCAGAGTTCATGAAGGAGTGTAGCCTTACGGCGACCAAATGAAATATGGCGCCTGCGTGCAGATAGCTGATCCAAAATAAGTAGTGGCCCTTAATTATGCCCGATACGTATTCTGCACCATTAGGTTTAGGACATAGAATTTGTGGTTGTCGAACGTTTTGACCCCCTCAACCTCCACCTGCAACGTTACAGGTATATAACGGTTACAGAACGTTGTGGACCCCAACGTTGGTTTGCCTATTGTGCACCTCGTTTTCGGCACCGCTATAAACACATATCCCAGGATAATATATCGTGACTTGAACGCTTTATAGGTCAAAATTACTCCTGACAAATCATCCTTTGGAGGTCGTTACATGGTCCACCCTGCCGAAAACGAGGTGCACAACTGTAGCGTTTTCGGAACGGTGTATACATGTATTATCTAGACTAAATACCTAAACGTTGAGTTTTCACGCCTTGAAATTAAATAAGTTGTTGTATTAACACTAGCTGTCTGCCCCCAGGGGTGTAGAGTAACGGACAAATCTTGGTATTAGGATCAATAATCCTAATACAGGGGTCTGGATTACTCCATCTCATACAATGCTTTGGTTCTGCTCTGGAGTATCAGTATTAATACAAATTGTATTAATACTCACCTAATTCTTTGAGTCGTTTTTAAACTAAACAAGGTTAAAAAAAAAACGCTATAAAATGACTAAAATTGTCCGCGCAAGGTTGACGCATTCTCCAATGTGGCCGGCAACTATCAACGTTCTCAGAGAGGAAGAACTTTGTAAAATGGAAGCATTATTAACGGACTTTTACGAATAGAAGACCTTATACTATTAGAAGACCGTCCTGTAGTTTTGGAGAAGGTTATATGAATAGAAGACCGCTTCGATTAAAATACCACTATGCCGCAGATCAACACCCCCACCATCGGCGGTGTCGAACTCAATTGAGCCCTCTGGTGTCTACTAGAGGTCGTCACGAAGTGAATAATCTGTTCAGCCAAGACCACTGCACGATGCAATCAAGAGATAAAAGCCCTCTACGATTAGTAGACCGCCCGTCTGTTCTAGGAGGCTACTAGTAAATACAAGACCGGTCATCATTCGTAAAAATCCGTGATGTGTGTATTAAATGGTATGTATCGTAGCTATTACAATTTTATTGTTCCATACCCCATTTTTTATAATTTATGGTTATCCGTCGCTTTGAAGTAGAAGTAGCAATAGATTTTTTTTTACTTTAAGCATTCGTTTTTTTTTTTAAAAAAAATGCACCAAGTCCACCCCGTCGTTTATTGGCGCGTTCGCGCTCTCGAAGACTGTCGTATTTAATACCAGTAGAGCCGCGGTACATATAGTCCCTCCAGGAGTCGACGTATCCACCAGAGGATGGTCGGTGAAAACCAAACCTTGACGTAAGCTTATAGCTTATATTCGGCTATGCTCTTGAAATCCATGTGTACTTTCTAACGGAAACAAGTTCCACAGCTTCTTCAACGATATCACGGAAGTATCACTTGTATTACTAAACTATTTTCTCTGGATTACTCCAAGTAATCCTAATACAAAGCTAAGAAATTGCTGTATTAGGATTACTACAATCGATATTAACATTAAATGCCTGAGAAAACCGTACCAAAAACAGGCATTTTTCGGGGCACACTCGAAACCTAAAAGCTCAGGTAGTGCGAATTAGCTATCGATACTTACATAATAGAAATTTGACGATTTTCTAAGAGAAGTGGTGGTGGTTGCGGGCCAAAAGCATTCTTGGTTGGAGAAATATAGTGGCTCAAACCTTACTGCTTGCACCAATGTGTAGCCATGTGGTCACGCCTTTTGCTTTGAAAAAAGTGATATCGACTGATTGTACGCTATTATCATTTACTCATTGGATAAAAAATAGCGATAGTAGTACTGATTTGCTACAACGTGACGTCAAAATGAGGTTCTAGTTGCTGTTGCATGGCAGACGCTGTTTTTGCCGGAGCCTATCGAAACATCGAAGTCTTCATTAGTTTTATGGATTTATGGACAAGTAAGCACTAATATCGATCTTTGTGTTTGTATAATTTGTTTTGGGTGGGGGTAACCTCGTTACTTGAAAAAGGTAGGAGCCAAACCACCCAAATTTGCATGATCGCAGGGGTAGTGCCCGTGGATGAATAGCAATCTCTGAAAAACTAACACTAGGAGAAGAATGCGACATCATCCACTATGATCATGTGTTAAAACATAATGTATTATCAATGTTCTTAAGAGGTTTCGACTCGTATTGACGAAGATGACTTTGGGGGTAATACGAAAAGTGGTACGGTGCAACCAAATCTTGCCACAGGGGGATTTGAGATTATCAACATTGATATCAATGCGGTGCTCTAGAATATTCATTTTCCGTTAATGCAGAATATGGTATTTATGCTCCATTAAAGTGACATATACGGATGATATATGGCTTTGAAACCGACAATTTGTGCGGTCGGTCGGACCCGCTACAGTGGGACGGGACATTCCTCTTCAAATCCTTTTATTAGATATTACAGTTCCGCATAGTTTAATCGATATAAAAAATTTGCGACAAATTATGCATTTTATCAATACGTGCAGAAGGGATCTGCCCATGACATCCCTCCTAATTTTGAGCTCCGCATTTCTAGGGAATGAGTGCTATCCTGAAAATTTCAAAACCTCGAGTTGATAGGTTGTATAAAAAACATTGATGGTTCAAATCTGATAACTTAGCTCTGAACTCAAACGGACCTTCTAAAAGTTTCCCAACCGACCGAACTGCTCCGAAAATCGGTCTGGTCGACTCAGGCTGCTAGTGTTCATACGTGGCACTATTCGTAAAAATCCTCTAATACAAATTGACTTTTCAGCCCCAAACATCGTAAACCATATTATATGAGACCGCGGCAAACGAAAAGATGCCTAGCCACCATTTGGTTTTGTCGGGATAATCGTCTTCAAAGATTGGCCAACCAAAACCGAACTTAATATCCCTTCCCCACGCGCGTCGTTTTCTCAAAACCCTAAATTTAGAGCAGGTGTATCGACCAGTCTCTTTCATCTTTCCCGAAGAGCCAAGGGCCAAAGACCAGCCCAGCGACCTCCGCGCCTCGCGCAGACACCACCGTGCCCAATGCCAGCGCGACCTGCGCCGACGTCGCACCACCGGACAGCAGCACAACCCTCTAGGGTGGCGCGCAGCCTAGTGAAAGCGCGACCATGGCAGATAGCGAGTCCACCACCGTCAACACGGCACCAGTATCCAACAATTTGGGAGCTTCCACGGGCAGAAGACTGCTTGGCTCTCTGCGGGCCAATCCGTATAACGACGTTGTCGAAGCTTCCGACGACAGCGAGGCTGATGTTCAAGCATCAAGTTACGAGTCAAGTGGGGATAAGCGTCATTTCGATTGACGGAGATTTACATGAACATGTCACTGCTTTGATTCGCGATGATGAGTACGTAGAGCGGTGTCTTCAAGGGAAAGCTGCTGAAATCGAGAACTTCCTGTGCTCCCTGGACCAGATGAGATCACAAGAAAAGATGCAGTGCGTTTTGATAGCGCTAGCGCTGCTAATGAAGACGGACAGGACCGTGCGTCGTGGTGGGACTAGTGCGAGGATGACGTTCTCGTATTATCTTCCTCTAGTGGGAAGAGTGTGTCGTGGCTGGAGTCGATCGATCTGAAATTTTTCGTGACGGGCCATACAAAGAACGCTGTAGATCATGGCTTCGGCCACATCAGGAAGAGGTTCGCGAGAGAAGACGTGTGGACCATGGAGCAACTGCTGGAGGTGGTCGACGCCGCTTCCAACTCGGCATTAGTGCACTTCCGAAGGATAACTCGATGCCAGGGCACGGAGAATCGGGAGAGAACAACGACAACTCAAACTTACCCGGGAGTTCTGCAGCACAGGCCAAGTCAGGGAATCATCCTCGCAAGCTCGCGAGAAAGGAAACGTAGGAGGAATGCAAGTGATAAGGTTGGTAGTAATTCGGAATGATCCTACCGTGCATATCACAAAAATAGGCATTTTGGCCGAACTATACCCCTGAAGATTTGAAGCCATCACACGAAGACCCAAATTATAATATGAAGGAGACGGAATCAGAGCACGGGAATAGGCCTATTCGTTTAAGAACGAAAAACCGGATATCCAAAAACAAAGTTTTTCAAGTTCGATTTTGACGGCGACACATTTTTCAGACGACCCCTGCTCGGCCATTTTTCAACTTCTTGCAGGTCTGAAGACACCGCAGGACATAGGAGACGCTCCTCGTTACAATGGTGTGCTCTAAGCGCAAAACGTACTTTCGTTCGTTAGCATATTTTCGTTTGCCGCGGTCTCATATTTACAGAGGTCGACAGCATCGAGGACCCAAAACTGAAAAGTATACATTTTTGGATTTGCCATGCAAAATCTGAAAACGTAAGGTTCATTCACTGCCGTACGATACGTAGAACGCTCTGAAACGACCTTCTGAAAATGACCGTTTCAGTACTGGTTTCAGAAAGTAACCACATTTACCTCCTATATCATATATAGTATGTCGATAATGTGTCGCAGGTAATCATGACATACAGTGCAAATACGCTTGCACGATTGGCTGAAATTGCCAAAGGGATAGGTCAAACCTTTTGGGTTGGTTTTCTGTTTCAACGATTGTCGCCTAATGCCGTTTTCTGCCATAGAAAAAGCGAGTCAACTGTTCAAATTTGGGCACGCTTGGCCTGAGGTATGGGCTTTTGGGTCCTCAATGCTGTCGACCTCGTTTGTTTTGGCAGTGCTCTAAGAGCACTCACTGCCAGGGTAGTGAAACTGCTTCAAGCAAAACGTCGACGAACCGATACACATGCATCTACATGCAGTAGTTATCGCGTTCCAAACTTGCTCACTCACTGGATAATTTTCTCGGCAAATGTCTGAACCTGCGTGTAGGCCTTGGTCTTCTGCTTCCAATCAGCAGGGATGACATCACTACCTTGCACCGCTGCGGTGACTGCTCCAATGACGATGGCGCGGCTGCAGTTGTCTCCGCCAGCCACTATGTTCGCCCGCAATGCCTCCACGTAGCCACCCGAGGTCAGCAGCACGAACACCGACCCCTGCAGCACACCAGGCAACGAGCACGGCTTGCCGAAGTGCGCGACAGCAGCTGTGGCATCCAGGAAGGTCTTCGCCTCCACCGCATCAATGGCTTGTTGAACAGACGCGCGCATGTCCGCACTGATAGCTTCGTTGGAAGTGAGCGCTTTGATAGCGTCTGGCACGGAGACTCCCTGCACCACCTGCTGAATCAGCAACGCCGTGGCCACCGCTGCGGCCTCAGCCTCTGCTCCGATCTCGTGCACGCGCGCCGCCTCGCGCGTCTTCTGCAGCAACAGCGGCGTGTCGTCGAAGTACCGCGCAACCAGAATGGGCGCCTTGATACCGCCGTGCAGGTCCTTGCTGGGTGACGCCAACTCGGGGTACTTCTTGCCAGCATCGCCCTTTACGACCATCTCCTTGAAGACGCTGTTCAGCCGACCCGTGTAGGCCTTGGCAGCGTGGTAGGACGTCATGGCGAATTCCGCTGGCACGAACTCGCCGCGCTCCGCCACATCCTGTAGCAACGGGAAGATCTCATCGCCGTAGGGCGATAACGCGCCGCTCTCGTACGAGTAAAATGGGCAGGACGGCGGTTCATAGAACTCGGGGCCCGCTGAGCTACGTGCCGCCACGAATTGCTTCATCTTGTCGTCGTCGTAGATCCAGTGGAGTCCCATGGTGGCGGCGTCGGCCACAAAGCCGCCGGTCACGGCAGCCAAAGCGCGCTGCTTGGTGGTGAGAGACATTGTAGACTGGAGTGTTGGTGAGGTGAGGGTTGCGTCCCAGACGTCGGATTCAGAAGTGAGTGGCTGAGACCAGTACCCAACGAGCAGCGCGAGCACCGAGGAAGCCACGAGAACGAGTAGTCCCAAGCGCAACCGCCGGTTCAACATGATGATTCCCGGCGAAAACAGTTTCAATAATTACGGGACGTACTACTTTTATGGGACGGTCACAACGTAATCTGCGGAGACCAACGGTGACGATGGCTGCCGGTGCGGAGGCCAGGAAGCGCGCGATGAAGCCCAAGGGCGGCAACGGCACCGTCGTGGGGTTCGCCCTCGTGGTAGCAGCCGGCTTCTTCTCCATCCCGTTCGTTGCGCACTACACCAAGGTGCGTGCAAAGCTGCTGGTTATAGATGGATGATGATAGCTTTTCACACGCTCTGCTGCTCGATCCAGGGAGCGAACCTGACAGCACAGGAGAAGCCGCTTAATGCCTCGCAGATCCGACGCGGAGCTTACGCGAACAGCGGATCGCGCGATGCCGGTGCCGACCCGGACTGGGATCTGTCGACGGGCACGTACAACGGGCGACGTGGCCCAAGCGTCAACCACGCCACTGAATCCAGCGACTAGCCGAGGATTGTAGTATTGGCTACTACAAGACTGCTGCACGTGCATAAAGTTTCAGTGCTTCTATATATTCAGGGAGTGACACAAGCAGCGGATGCCCATTTATCGGGCGACGGACTGAACTATCTAGCTGAGGTTGGCGTATTTGCTCTTCTTGCTCTTCTTGTTCTTCTTGCGGTCGCTGTCCCCGTCGGCCGAGCGCTTGCTGTGCTTGTGCTCCTTGTTCGAGTCCTTTGGGTCCTTGGACTCTTTCTTCTGCTTCTTACTCTTCACCTGGACAACGGCGCCGCCATTGTCAGTCTGAGCGAGCGCCGCGTCCCAGTCGGCTTCGTCGCCGCGTACTGCGTACTTCATCAGGTTGAGGCTGTCCAGAAGCTTTTGCTGCTGCTTGGCCTTTTCTTCCTGAGCGCCCTCCCGCATCTCCTCATCCAGCGTTGTCTCTGTGGGAGCCATGGCCTGCGACTGAGCGGCCACCTGCGCCAGCTTCTTGCTGTTCGCGGTCTCCTCCTCCAGCTGCTTCTCCATGAGCTGCTCGATCTGACCGAGGAACTTCCGGACAGCCTTGTTGAACAGCGCCAGAAGCTGGTTAGATGGCACGTTCAGCTCCTGTTGGATCACGTCCACCGACTGGTGCTGCAGTCCTAGGCTCACTAGGATAGCTCGCTGCAGGTACGACAACGACATCTGCGGGAGACGCTGAAGGAAGTACAGGCGCGCCAGCGATGGGATCAGGTCCACGATCATGTGATAGTCCACCATGTTCTTTGCGTACGACTTGAGGCGCTTGGCGTCGTAAGGGGTCAGCACCATCGCCAACTCCGCGGGGCTGATCTCACCAGTAGCGCTGCGGTGAAGGGTGATCTGCTTCTCCTCATCATTCGAAGCGGGTTTCGAACCAGCAGCCTCATCGCTTAGCAGCCCAAGCGCGAGCGCGCACGGGAACTTCGAGAAGTCGTAGCTGAGCAGTGAAGTGAATCGACGACGCGAGTCGGCAACAAACTCGTTGAGCCAGCCATCAGCGGGAGCGGCAGGTAGGTCGTCGCAACGCAGCGAGCGCAGCATGATAGCTGTGTGCTCACCTGTGAGGTCGTTAGCCGTCTGTCGAATGTACACCGAGCGGAACTTCGCGCGAGACCAGAAGTTGTGCAGCGGCAGCGTCAGACCGAACGACGTGCCAAACCAGTGCAGACGCTCGCACGGGCGCTCGTCCAGCGGCAGCAGGAGAGGTGGAAGCGTTTTGCGCGGCTTAATCTTTTCCTTACGAAGCTTCGACTTCTTCTCTCCCTCATCGTCGTCATCGTCGTCCTCCGGCTTATCCTCGTTCTCCTTCTCTTCGGACTCAACACCAGCAACATCGCTCGTGATCTCACCCTGGTAGTACTTTGTGAGCAATTCAATGGCGCGGGAACCGTAGCCCATGCCAGTCACGTCTGCGTGAGTGGCAATGCGCACGACACGAGCTCCCGAGAGAGCAGCAAACTCAGAGTCCTGGAATTGCTGTGCCACCGTCCAAGGAATAAGGTCTCCCGAAGCACGCTGTCCACGCGCAAGCTGAGCCTTCACCGACGCCTTGGAGATCTCACCCTCCAGGGCCACCTGCACAACACAAAGAACGTCCGGAAGCTGACCAGCATTACCCTGAGACTCAGCTCCAGGTCCGAGCAGAGCGAAAACGTGGTGAGCCGGCGCATCGGACAGCAGCTGTAGGTCATTCGGCGTGTTCTTGTAGTGCGACGACACATACAGAGCCATAATGCGCTGCAGGAAGCTCTCCGACAGCTTGTGGTACGAGAACAGCGAATCACGGTTCACATAGTACAGCTCACAATCACGAGGGTGAGGCGTGCCCGCCACTAGGCGGTGCGACGCGTTCGTCGCATCCAGACAAAGCAACGCGTTTAGCCAACGCTCAACGGGATCATTCGGAGCGTAACGAATAGGCGTCTCGAGAGCCACCTCACGGAGAACACGCGCCGACGACGAAGCGCTTCCAGCTGCAGCAGCGTGGGCGGCGTTGCTGGCCGCCTGCCAGCGCTCTTCGTGCAGCTTCTGTTCACCCTTGCGACGCTTTTGGTCGCCGTGGATGCTGGCAGCAGCGCGAGCTGCAGCCTCTCCAGCACTACCCTGCTGCTCACGCAGCTTCTGCAGCAGCTTCAGTGACAGCGAGCGACCGGTACCTTCGTAGCCGTTGATGGTAGACGACATGAACACGAGGTAAGGTCCCAGCAGGTTCTTGACGACGGGAAGCGGAATAGCAGCAGCCTCATCAATAGCCACAAGTTCTGCCTGAGCAAGCTTCTCATGGTGCGTAGGCTGGATGTACTGAATGGTCTGACGGTGCTCGCGGAAGATATTAACGCGAACCACGGCGTGGTTGAACTCCGGATTGGTACTTTGCACAATTTCGTAGTCCAGGTGCTCCTTGTACTTGAGCGCATCAAAACCCTTGAACACAAAGTCGAAGACGGTCTTAAGATTTTCGGGTGTAGGTGCCGTCACGAAGATGTTGCTGTATCCGTAGGCCACCGCTCCTGCCAGCGACATACCAAGAGCAGCGGACTTACCACGTCCACGTCCAGCGGTCAGTGCCACCGTGGAGCGCAGTGTCTTCTCCGAGACAGCCTCCACGAAGGTGAGAATCGCCTTGGCCTGGTCCAGCGTGCGTGCCTGTTCCACAAGAGCGCCAACAGGCTGCGTCTCGCGTAGAGACGTCTTGAGCTCCTGCAGCTCCAGCTCGTCTTTGGTGAGTGTCGTGGCGGGGTCGCGTGGCGGAAGCGGCTCAATCTTGCGGGTGTGCTTGGAAATGGGCAGCACGTTGAGCTCGTCATCGAGCACGACGCAGCGTTCGCACGAGGCCAGCGACAGGATGAAGCGCTCGTTGAAGCGCGCCACCACGTCCTGGTGCGACTCAGTGCGGAAGCGCGCGTGCACGTCCATGCTCATGGTGTAGAGCTGCTTGAGGCTGTCCATGGTACGCAGTAGCAGCACGACAACGCCTCCTCCCTCGACGGTCTCAATGGTGCGCGCCATAATGTTGGGCGTAACGGCCTCAAAGTCCTGCAGCACGCACATGCCGTAGGTGCTGCCGAGCACCTTGTGCGTCTCCTTGTAGTAGCACCAGCGGATGTCAGTGGAGGCGATGAAGAGCTCGAAGGGGTCATCCTTGCTGGGGTCGTACAGGCCACGCTGCTGTTGCTTCTTGATCTGGCGCATGCGCTTCTGGCGGTGCGTGGAGAAGCCCAGCTCCTTCTTGTAGCACCAGAGCACGCGTGGGCGAGCCTTGACGGCCGCCTTGGACAGGATATAGTGCAGGTTCATGACCTGGTCCTTGCCATGGTCGCCCACGAGAACCACGAAGGAACGGAAGTTCTCCTGGATGCAGTTCTCCAGCAGCGTCCGCACGCGCGCGTCCACTTTCTTCTTGACCATATTGCACTACTACGACCGAGAGGACAAAGTGATTGTGGGCGTTGAAAGCGTGAAAAGCATTGGCTGCTGTCAACCATAGAAAACAAACTACATACAGATACCATATGGTGTAGGTTTACCTAGAATTGCAGGTTGAAGTGGCCAACGGCTGCTAAAAACGATACATAGAGGTAGTGTACTCGATTGCAGCTAAATGATTAAAGGTCTACCTCCATTATCTCGACATGCGACGGATCTAGGATGAGACCAGCGGCGAGCTCATCTTCAGACGGGTCATCGGCCTGGCACAAGTCGTCCAGGCCCAGACGCCCGGCCTCATCGAACTGATGCAGCAGGAACTGCTTGCGCTCCGAGTCATGGTTCCGGCGACCGGAAACATCACCCTCATCCAGGATCTCGGCCTGCAAAATCTCCTCCAGCACGTCCTCCAGCGTCACGATACCCAGCAGCGTGTGCATATCGCCACTCTACCATGCATTCAATACAAATACAGCAGACATCGGTAAGTAAAATAGTTTGGCCGCGACTACACCAGCCTTTTCACACAGAGTGCTCCACGCTTACAGCATCGATGGTCTGTGGCTGCTTCACCAGGACCAGATGTGCACTTTCAGATTTAAACGTGTGTAGCAGCGCGCTCAGCCTGCAATCGGGATCCACAGAGCGCGTAGTGCGACCAAAAATCTGGAAGAAACTTGACAGGAGAGTGTTTTCCTGAACGGCAGCAACGCACACAGTGTCAGTGTTTGAGAGCAGGAGCAAGGGTTTGAGCTATCTCACACCTTTGGGTCCACGAAGATGAGGTCCTTGACGTGGATGGTCCCAATGATGTCGTTCACGGAAGCGCCATAAACGAGGATGCGTGAGAACCCACTTGCGAGGATGCTGTGAATGATCATCCGATCCAGGACGGCAGAAATTGGGGCCATGAACAGTTGGTCAACGGGGGTCATGATACTTCGCACAGTCTTGTTTCCGAAAGTCATGGCACCACGAATAATGCTGCTTTCATCCTTGTCAATCATCTGCTCCTTCTCGTGGATGTCGATAATCTCCGCCAGCTGAGTGAAAAACAGCGTGACGTGCATTGTCAGTATGTTGATACAATAAAACCCCGCGAGCGCGTACCTGTCTTCTTGTGAAAACGGTGCCAATGTCTTCTCCTAACGTTGCATCCAGTGCCAGACTCACGGGTTTCGCGAAAATGTAGAAGAGGGCGATCAAGACGCGGACGAACGGGACCACCTTGCCACCGATCACTGCAAGAGCAACAACCATCACAATGTTAGCTAAAGCAAAGACAACACTAAAAGTTACACTGCTCCTTACCGAGTGCGTATCTGGAGCAAAGAGCTTGAGGGACGATCTCCCCAAAGATCAGGATGAGGATCGTTGATGCAACGAACCCAAACAGCCCTGAGTCAAAGGCGCCATCAGCACAATAGAGACACCATCATAGGGCTACCATTAGCCCTTACCACTCGTGAGGTCGGCCGTGATGATGGACGTGAGCACGTTTACCGACACATTGCCCAGTAGCAGTGTCGTCAGTAGCAGGTTGCCATTGCGACGCAGCGGGATTACCTTCTTGGCGGCCGCACTGTTCATACGCTCCTTGTCCGTTGCGTGTTCATCCTCGCCCGCTGCCACGACGATCTCCAAGCCGATGAGGTCCAGCGACATGAGGCCGAGCCCCAGACCGGCAAACATTGCTGAAAGCGCCAGCAACACCACCAGAGCGCCCACCTGCAGTGCGATATCCTCGCTGCTGAGCTCTGCATCCTTCTCATTGCCTTCGAGCCCTCCTCCATTCGCTGCTACGCACTTCAATTGCGTCACCGTGAACAAGGCAACACCACAGCCAAACCCCCATGTGCTACTCATCTTCGTCTGTGGTAACGTTCTTCTGAATGTCGACTACCGAGTAGGTTCAGACTGCGAGTGCTATAAATAATGATTCCATCACTAGACGAAAGGTCGTGACTGTGTGCGCCACATGGGACTCTAAGTCCTAATGCGAGATGAAGATCGCGTGGTTGCTAGTAGTCTGGACGTGGGTGTCGTCGAGTGGCGATGTCACCGCCCAGCTACGATTTGCGACAGTAAGTGCGCACCTGGACTTGAGGACGGGCGCTGTGAGACTGACCACTGTGCTGTTGTTGTGCGTAGGACGAGTCGCTGGAAGAGATCCGAGAGGACGAGACGCACAGATTGACGCCTGTCCAGCTGGAGACGTCCCCGGGAGTGCCACTCGCACACGACCAAGCGGCGACGTGGAGCCAAATCTACTACCAGCTCTTGGTACGATGGCGATAACGAGTGTTTTGTGCTTTGGTGCAGTTAATTCACGATCCTACTTACCTGTGACGCCTTTTATTGCTGCAGATTTCTTGCAATCATGGCACGTTGCAACTGGACCGAGAGGTGGAGAAGAAACTGGTAGACACGACGTTCTTGTGCGTCAGTAGAGACGGTGATTTCCAGCAGAGCCGCTCGATTGGAGTCGTCACGACGGCGCAGGAGGCGCAGCAAATTCTCTCTTCGATCGTGTACCAGCCAGACATCAATTACCATAGCACGTGGTTCGGAGTGACTGACCCCCTTTGCATCACAGGAAACGATGGCAATGAAATGGTTCGAATGCAGCTATCAGCAGTGAATGGAGACGCCCCACAACCATCGACAGACACGTGCGTTGCTCTTGATCTTCGTGATAACTCAGTTTTAGCATCAGAAGTTGGCAGCACACACGAGAAAAAGATTTCAGTGACAAGCGTGAACGACCGACCAACAGTCGACCGAGAACCAGGACGAGATTTATCTTTGCGTTCTGGAGGCTCGTGCATAGGGCTTTCAGGATTCACGCTCGATGATGCTGAAGCTGCAGCAGTTGAAAGTGATCCCAAAGCAATAATTCCTCTTTTGACATTACAGGTAAACGTGAAAATTGGAAAGCTTCGGGTTAATCGACGGTCAGCATTGCAAAGCGGGATCCGTGCTGTCGGAAGCGGCAAAAATACAGGAGATGCCGCGCTAGCTTGGAAAAATCCCGATCTATTTGATAGCTCTTTGACGCTGAAAGGTGCAATTTCAGACCTACAAGGATTCTTGCCCCAAGTCGAGTATTGTTCCTTGCCAGACGCCAGCGTTACGGTACCGGATACATTGCGCGTGACATTATCAGATAACGGATTTTGTGGTGATTTTGGCAAGGAGAGCCTCTCTGCTTCTCTTGTGGTACCTGTACATATTCCACCAGCTGCTGATCTCGGAGAGCTACTGGTCTCGAATACTAACATCACGGTGACGAAGCACTCGGCACCGGTACCTTTGAATTACGCTCCTGGAAAAGCAGACACAGTTGAATGTACGATTGAACTCCAATGCAGCGACGGAATGCTATTAGGAATCGACTATCAGGAGGGTACGCTGTATGGGAAGGCAAATACCCTCTCCTTAGATGAACCAAGAGCCTCTGCAAAGGTGGCGATGCCAACGAGAGGCCTAATTGTTCGATTTTGGAGTGATAAAAGCAAGGGCGAGTCCGCTAATTTCAAGTTTACTAGAAACATTTGTGGTATCCAGGAGGTGTGCCGCCAACTGGAAAGTGCTACTCTTTACGAAGATTCTACCGATGAAGCAATTATAGCAGGAGCCCAAACTCTTGCGCTAAACAGTGAAAGCGTCACAGAATTGCAAGTTACTCGTTATCATGTGTCTCGCTTGTGGTTGATTTGGAACATCCCAGAAACATTCTCGCAAGCGGTAGTAGCTTCAACGCAATCTCGAGTCTCAGTGCAAACAGTTGGGCGGCGCTTTCGATTACAAGGAAAGAGATACCAAATTGCAGCTCAGTTAAGAACTCTAAACATTTATTCTCTAATGGGTGGTATGCGCAGTTACAACCGCTTGAACGTGACGATATCTACCTTGATAGATGGTGCCATTCGCTCTCAAAATGTGTTATCCAGTCAACACGACATTTTTGCTTTGCCGGTTTTGGAAAATGTTGAGCTGCTTCATCCGCTTGAGTTGGTGCTTGATGAAAGTAGTGAAATATCCTTAGAAACCACCTTGATATCGTATCCGTCTACTTACGTCTCCAGTACCCCTTTGAGGTGGACTGTTCGAAGTGCTCTCGGCTCAATCTGGTGGGACCCGAGTTCGGTAAACCCCGCAGTTGTGAGTCGACAGATATCCAATCATGAGTTGGAGCTACGGGGAAACCTTGGGGATTTGAATGCTGCTCTTTCAAGTGTTCGCGTTGACGAGAGGGATGTTCAAGACGACTACAAGTCGTTCAGAAGCATTTACGAGGAGCAAGCATCCGAACTGTTTGCTGGAAAGACACTCTTTCGAGATTCGATCGTGAATTCAGAAAGTGAAATTCAGCTTGCTATGGATACCATTTCGATGTATCTGGAAACATTGGATGATTCCACGCTAGTTGCTTCTGGAGCAATATATGCTTGGATACCCAGAAAACCAAAGAAACTAGGTATTCGCCTACCGGCTTCGTACTTACAAGTTGATCTTGACCAGACTCTGACAATTGATGGTGTTAGTTTCGAGGGATATGCGCTCAAACTCAATTTTACCATATCCTGTACCAAAGGAGCACTTAACCTCCTGCACAAACAGACCGGACAACCTATTCTTAATAAACCGGCGGACTCAACGTTGAATATTAGCGGGTATTTCTCGACATTGGGAGATGCGCTTCAATATAGCCAATTACTTTACTCTCCACAAGCTGATGCTACCGGCTACGACGAGCTGGTGTTCACAATTGAATCCCCTGAGGACCAAGCGATGGAAATCCTACCGATTGTGATCAACTCTCCAATTAGGCTCCCTTCATTAACCGTACCAGTATCGCCGATTTCTGTACTCGAACACGAAAATGTATCTATTACCGGAGTGACATTGAACGTTGCAGGCACGCAAGTATTTTCACGCGGGATCACTATAAACATTACAGCTCGGAGTGGACATGTGGAACTAATGACCGATGAACGAAACTCGAGATTTCAGAACAACACAAATATTCAGATTCAAGACGATGCTGAAAATATTAATGCTATACTGAAGGGATTGAGGTACAGATCGCCTGTTACTGGGGCTCCCACTGAAGACCAGATACTTTTTTCAATGCACTGGACAAGTGACAGTGAGGGACAGGTTTCTCCTTTGACGTTTTCGATATCTATCAAGATTTTTAGAAGGCCACTGACATTTAGCGTTCTATTAAGTGGCAAGGTTATTGGTACGTACACGTAATAGCACTACAGTTATCAAGCTGCGTTGGATCGCTGACATATATTTGACATATTGCTTTTGATTCTTTTAGGGGACAGCTCTGTGGTCACAACAACGATGAATACTCCAGTATCGCTGGAGAACTTGTTAATAATTCGAGGCGACAGTGGTGGTGATAGTCGTTGGAGCCACTGTGATAGAAGTGCACCAGCAGTACCGGGAGTCGACGGAAATCCATGCAGTGTTTCACTGGAACTCTCGTTTTATGCGGGGCTGGGGTTGATTTCTAACCGCACAGAACCATTTTCGCGAAGAAAAGAGCAGGACTCCTCGTTGTCTCTGGTACGCTTCGTTGGCACAGTGACACAAGCTAACGCATTCCTTCACCAGCAAGTTTATGTTCCGGATCCGAAGTTTTACGGGCCTGATCAAGTAGTGATCAACATTAAGCATGCAACATCGGCAACACGTGAGGAGGTGATGGCCGAAGATACCATATTGTTACCGGTATTTGTTTCACCTGACTGCGAGCCACCCCAACTGTTCTGGGCCGACAGTGGAACAGATACCATGAGCTTTAGTAGCTGTACTCCTGCTCCTTTCATGCTACCTGAACTTCTGATAGCACGGGAAGGACTTGAGAAGGGGTATTGCCAAGACGACACAACATTTCGCGTGATAGTTGAAGCCGATCAAGGTTTTCTCGCATTGAAATCGGCTGCGGCAGCCGCATCGTTAGACGATCGTCGTGCTTTGGTTCTGGAAGGGAGGATTTGGGATTTGAATTTTGTACTTGCTTCGGTGGAGTACCAATTTGAAATCCACCGTGATGCCCAGATCCCAATAACAGCGAGTATTGAAGTCCGTCTGCAAGGTACAACTAGTCAGGAAAGTGGTTTGTTTACTATTGCAAGCACTGCGCTTCTTCGGTTGAAGTTTGCTGGAGATATTCAGCTATCAGAAATGTTGGCAAGAGAAACGATCGTCAGTTTCGAAGACACCGACGTGTTGATTGGTGATGCGATAAAGCTGGACGGATTTGCGGGTCTGACAGACGACGGAACCATCATTATTCGTGCACACAATGGCGTCGTTTACGCTGCAGCAGACGGGGTCAACATGGAAGCAAGAAATGAGCAACGAGTCAGCACTAGTGACGAACACCATCTACGATTGGTTATGTCAAATTTGCACTACATCCCGAACTCGGACTTCAATGGTATCGACGAGATTGTTTTCAGAACGCAAAACCAGGAAAACATTTTGTACATATACGTACAGACCGAAAATGACCCACCTGAGTTCGCGTTCGACTCAAACGAGCTGAAGGATTGGTACAGATATCCGCGAAAGTTTATTCCGTCATTTCAGCTCAACGACCCAGACAAAGGCCAAACGTTTCAAGTCGACGTTCGTGTGGAGAATGGATCTTTGTTCCTGGATCACATGTCTAGTAGCACTTTTGATGGTGTTACGGTGGAATTAAGGACATTGACATCATCACTTCGGATGAAATCAAGATTGACCAGACTGAATACAATTTTCCTTCAACGTCTGATTGAAGTTATACCGAACAACTGTGTAAAGGAAGGAGTGGAAATGTCGTGTACCATGCTGATTGAATTGTGCGTTAATGATGGCTCTATCAGCGTTTGTGAAGAACTACACTTACCCGAGCAAAATCTATTTTATCACATCTCCGTGGCCGATTGGGCCAAGAACTTGAATGTATCTACCGGCAGTTCGTTGAATATCTCGGAGGCTTTTGAGATTCATAAGGAATTTGACGTCATGTATGATTTGTTTCTTCGGGTTCATGGGTCGGCTGGTTTTATTCGGATTGAAGTACCAAGTTGTGGCGATTTGCGTGACGTGGCTGGCGCGGACCAACTGCAGCGCTCAGATTTAATTGGAACGACTCAGACAATACATGCGTCAGATGTTGCATGCCTGAACAAAGCGCTGGCATCCATCCAACTGCAGGGCGCGTCCGGTGTGAATGACTCCATTGTAGTTCTTGAACTTTTCAGCGAGGAAATGCGGCTACTCGCGAATGCAAGTATTCATGTGAAAGTGACTGGTATACCGCTATCCATGCAAATTAGCACCGTGCGAACGACTAATGCCAATGAACCCTGGCAAGTTCGGATTGGAAACTACGTTAACTTGACGTCATTGGTAAATGTCTCGATTCTTGAGAATCAAAATGGTAGCCACGAAATCAAAGCCGGTGAGGACATACTAGAGCTAAACATTTCCTGCTCAAATTGTCGGTGGAGGTGTCAAGTGTTCGTGCCGAGAGTGTCGTATGAATTCGCTCAAATCCCTAACTCTAAGCTCAGGTTCCTGGGGCAAAGGGATTCACTGAATACGGTTCTTGCGACTCTTGAACTTACCATCGTCTCGAACAGTAGCTCTGGTTACGAAGATATTCAGTTCCAGTTGGTACCAGTAGCACTCCGGTTAGTGCAAGGAATGGAACCTCTTTATGCGAGCGAATCTCGGATAGAGTTTCGAGTCACTGCGACTGAATCGGTACAAGAAATGACTAGCGATGAAGCGCCAGATAAATTACCTTTTCGTTCCGTACTGCAACCCCCAATGACTTCCTTGGGGCTACGCAACTCATCTGTTACGATTCAATTGAAGGAGGGAGAAGTTCAACCAATTGGAGATCTAGTGGCTGTGAATGGAGATCTAAATGATCCGACCTGGTTTAGAATGCTAGCGAGAGTGGCTCATGGGCGATTATCTATCCCAATCAATGTCTGCTGCGTGGATATTCGTGAGACCAAGCATGAAAACGAGCTTGATGTAGTTGGTTCAGCTTTCGCGCTGAAAAATGCCTTTACTGCTACACAATTTCGAGCAAACGAGCACTTTTCGGGAAAGGATTCCTTGGAAGTTACCATCGCTCAATTTTCGTCGAAACATAATCAGCCAAACGTCTCGTTTAGCATTCCGATTGAAGTCGTGGTTGTACAGGCATCAGAGAAAAACGGCGATACATTAAAATCTGAGTCCGCTTTTACAGAGACTACAACAGTTAGTCCTGGTGCTAGTGCCGTCGACTCTGGTCCTGATCAAGACATGTCAGATGACAATTTAGCACTCTCGTTCGAGAGCTTTGACGCTGATGTAAGTTTGCTGAGTGATATTGAGGTAGTTGCGTCAATACACGAGTCTGAAGGGGTTGTTCTCGATAAAAGATTGGCGATGGCCAAGCGCGAAAAGAATGCTGACACCAAGGCACAATTAATTTTACCACTGATGCATATTGAAGGATCCATTGAAGGTAAGACAGTCTTTGCAGCCCTGTTCGGAAATTCTTGCGGGTGCACTGACTACTGTGTTTTTCTAAATGTTTAGGACCGCTATCTTCAGAAAATTGGGAAATTACTAGTCTTGCACTGAGGGTAGGAACAAGTTGGAGCATTCCAGGGATCTTCATCCGTGATGGTACAGGGAAATCCATCGTAATCGATGACGACTTAGTTGTGGAGATTTACGCAAGCATCGGGACGGTTCTCCTGACTGTGTGGGATGGGTTGCAGATGGTAAAGGGGCAGGACGGTGCATTCACATCAGCAATTACTGTCGTAGGTACAATGGATAGATTGAATGCAGCACTGCGCAGCCTACGGTACCAATGCAGCAGAGCCTGCAACCACCAGGATACTGTTGTGCTCCAAGTCACTAACCCCCTAACACCACCTCCTGTTTTTTCTCATCAGCGGACAATTCGCATTGATCAGCTCTATGATGTCCCCGTCCCTCGAGTCATCTCTGAAGCAGGTTTGTACTACAGCACCGAGGACGCAGCTTTCCAGTTTCCAGATCTCGCTCTTCAGTTCGCTGAAAGTAACGCCAGTCGCAAAGCTCTCGATTACGCACAAGCTAAGCAGCGGTCACAGCTCTGGAGCGCTGAGTTATACCGCCCAACGAAATATGCGTATCCTCGATCCCATGCAGACGACAGAAGACATCGCTGGGTGGCGGACTTTGTAGGTGAAAACCCACCTCGCTATCTATGCAAGGTGGGGAGCGCCTTTTATTTTGCTGCAAGTGACGAGCAGCACGGAGAAGAGTTATGGGTATCCGATGGTTCAGCTCAAGGGACTGGTATGGTACTCGACCTTGTTCCTGGGAATAAGGGATCTTCACCGGCCGATTTAGTTGCATTAAATGGGAAGTTGATCTTTACGGCTGATGGCGTGGTCGGTAGAGAGATGTGGGCGAGTGGTGGAAATGCGAAGCAAACGTATCTTGCTGTTGACATTAGACAGGGCCCAAAAAGCTCAAACCCACAGTACTATACCCTGTTTCAGTCTCAGTGGCTGCTGTTTCAAGCCGAGACTGATGAGTTCGGAGTGGAGCTTTTCAAAACTGATGGTACTGCGGCTGGAACAATTATGGTAGAGGATATATGGAGAGGCCCACGAAGTTCGAAACCGAGCTATTTTGTTGAATGGACAGCCAGTGATGGTCGTGCACGAATGTATTTTGCTGCCACATCGGACAGTGGTCGTGAGCTTTGGGTGTCGGATGCGTTTTCCAGTTTTAATGCCGAAAGGAATCGGAAACCAGCCGCTTCAAATGCGATAGTGGGGACATTCATTGTCGCCGACATTTGCGGTGGAGTGGACTCTTCGGATCCACAATATTTGGTAGCAATAGGCTCCTTAGGGGTGTTCTTCTCAGCCACTGACTGCCTCCATGGCAGGGAACTGTGGTTCACGGATGGATCGAGTGCAGGCACACGGATGGTGAAAGATCTGAATGTAGCAACAAACGAAGGATCGAGTCCGTCAAATCTCGTCGCTTTTGGTGGCAAAGTGTACTTTCAGGCACAAACTGACTCATCGACTGGCCGCGAGTTGTATGTAAGCGATGGATCAGCAGCCGGTACGTTGTTACTTGTTGATATCGTACCAGGTCCCCAAAGTTCTGCACCGATGTCGCTCTCAGCTGTAGGCTCAATCACTTTAGCTGATGGGACAACAAAGAGCCAAGGCCTCAGTTTTACTGCGTTTGACTCTACGGGGTGTAGAAATATTTGGGTATCTGACGGAACGAAGCCAGGCACGAGTCCGCTTCTTGACGAGATTTTCCTTCTTAGCCACAACTTAAGCTTCCCTACGACTAAGCTGCATGGTCGGGCGCAGCAATTGTTGGAGTTTGGAAATGCTGTGTATTTTATCACGCATGATCTTGCCGCTGGAAGAGCTGTAGCTCACGAAGAAAACTCTCCCCTGTACGGATTAGAAATACGGGTAAACTACGGTACGATCTCTTTTATTGACAGTTTGGCTGATGACCAACAGCAAACATACAAGGGTGCAACAAGTCAATTGAAGCTACAAGGCACTGTGGTCAAACTGGAGCGCGAATTGAGTCGTCTTGTGTACCTCCCACCTCAAAATTGGAACGAAGAGCAGTTCCCTGGAGGACATATCGTGGAGTGGCAATTCATGGTGTCGTATGAAGACAAGTCGGTTGAATCGTTCGCAGACCTTGTAATTATGACGCAGGTTGATGCCCCCGTGATCTCAGTTCCTCAAGCTCTTGAGGATCAATATCATTACATGGATGACTATCTCTCGGTGCTGAGATTGGAGTGTTTGCCACTCGTGTGCGACGAAGACACACCTATGATACTTGACGGGTTTTCTGTAAGAGCTGCTGATACGACGACACACACGCAGTTATCGACTCATGATCTACTGGTGATTAGCCTGTCTGTTTCTCATGGAGTTATTTCTCTTGGTGACACTTGGCGCACAAACTGCATCAGCCAGTTTGTGGGAGCCCAGACGTGGAATCGTGTGTCGTTTAAAGCACCAGTGGATTGCATGAACAGAGTACTGGCGGGTATGATATATGTTGGCGAACCGAACTTTAATGGTGCTGATCAACTGAAGATCAGAGTTGAGTATGCGCGAGATTTGGACGCATCATTTGATGAGGTCACAGTCCCGATCATCGTGATTGAGCTAAATGATGCACCGTACATTGATGTAGACTCGATGTTCTATGAAGCAGAGGAAGATATTTCGCTCGTGATCGACAGTTTACGCCTTCGAGATCCTGACGCGCTAAACAAATCACTTCGTGTCGTATTGGAGACCAACTACGGGCAGCTTGCACTACTGAGGACCAATGGGATAAAACTTACAACTGAAGCAGTAAAGAACGCCGGCAAAAAAGCTTCAAGATTGACGTTGGAGGGAACGCTGCATAACCTTGATGCCGCCATGGCTTCTGTCGTTTACACGTCAGAAAAAGACTGGAACAGCTTGCAGTTTCGGCCTAATGATGCGTCACCTGGAATGACCGGGTTTGATATGATTACTATCCACTCAACAGACTTGTCGTCCTTCAATGGATCAAGCGTCTCAATATTATTTGTCTACGTAGACCCAAGACCTGACCCCGTTTTAATTGCGGTTCCGTCAAATGATGAAACGAGCATTTATGCTGGCGATCCGCCAGGAATGTTGCGTGGGGATGAGGATAAATGGATTAACGTAAGTGGTTTAGCGTTCTCCAGCGTAGATGATACTTCACAGTCGACTCTGGTTGTTGGATTGTCGGTGACCCACGGACTTATCTCTTTGCTACATGCTCGTGGCCTTACGTTCCTCGAGGGAACTAGTGACACAAACAACATATTGAAACTCGAGGGCACCTTTGCCAATGTGAACGCATGCATGGTTAATTTACGGTATCTTCCAAACAAGAATTTTTACGGTCAGGATTCGTTGGTGGTGACTGCCAATGCGCTTGACCAGTACACCCAGCAGCAAACCCCGTCGTCATCCATTCGCGTTGCTATTACAGTCGACGCTGTGAATGATGCTCCAGTATGGAACATCGGTTCAACTATCGTTCGTGAAATTCAGCAAGGTCAGGCTGCGAGTATTGCAGGAATATCCTTTTATGATGTCGACATTGATGTCCTGAACTGCGCTGTTGAATTGTGTGTGATGGATCTCATTATTGAAGCCAGCGACGGATTTGTAACTTTACCAGATCACTCGCCTCCTTTATTCTCCAATGACATGGCTACTGAGAAGGTGGCATATACGGTCATTTCAGGGACACCCGACGAGTTGAATGTGCTACTTTCAGGAATGACATTTGAGCTCGCTGATCCAGAATACTATCGAGCAGATAGCCCAAGTCGCATGGGCATAAAGCTTCAATTGACTGCTGACGACAGAGGTACTTTTGGTTGGGGTGGGCCTCAGATAAGCACAACGACGGTAATGTTTAGCCCTGTTACCTGGTCTCGCTATAGTTTATCGATCGTTGCACCAGAAGACGTACTGGCATTGGAGGAGGACACAACTTTTGTTTTCGATGGAGATCTCCAACTGGCTGATCCTGACTCGGCACGATCATTCCACAACCTCCTCGAATTATCGATCGCCTGTAAAAAAGGAGCATTCGCGCTGAGTAGCAGAGTGGCCGGGGTTCAGGTGCTAAGGAACGATTCGGACGGCGGCATCGTGATTCGAGGCTTTTTTGCTCAGCTGAATGCGGCTCTAAATGGGAGCTCCTATATCCCTACGGCAAACTGGTACGGTTCAGAAGAGCTATCACTCTCTATGGTGGAGTTGAATCACCTCGAAATGCCTAAAGCAACCGCGACTGCCTCCATCTTTCTGTTTGTTTCTCCTGTTTGCGACGAGCCCCAATGGGTTACTCTCACTGACGATCCGCTTACGATGACAGAAGACAGATACCTCTTGATAGACACGTTATCATTGACAAACCCAGATCTAGACGATGAGCAACGTGAAGTTGAGGTCACAATTGACGTCAGGCATGGTGGTGTGATGCTATCAATGACAAGAGGCCTTCTCATTCGGCAAGCAGAGTATAGCACTTCTGAGGATAGATTGATCTCCCAGCACGCTCAACCAGGACAAACATTTTCCAGATCACGACTATTTTTTAAGGACTTGGCTTGTAGTGGACGGATTAGCGACATCAATACTGCCTTGAAAGGCATGGTATTCAAGCCCTGGCTCGACTACAATTCTGATGGCTGGCCTGTGGACGAAATAACGCTCGTCGCAACAAGTGTTTGTGGTGGTAATTCTAAGCCTATGACAAGTCATACCACAATTCCGATCGCTGTCGATGCTGTAAACGATCCTCCGGTGCTGGTCTCGCAGCATTTTCAGCCTGTTATACCTTCGTATTCCCTCAGTAATCTGGAAGCCGTGTCGTGGCGCTCGTCAATTGAAGTCATTGAAGACGCACCCCAGCGGTTGGAGTCCACGATGCTGGACGATCCTGACTACGACCTACGAAGTGGTGATCTCCGACTTCTTGTGAATATTTCATGCATTCACTGCACAATAACGTCCGAGTCCCTATCACATCCCTCCGAGACCAACCCAAGTGATGACTTGATTGTTGTGACTCGAAACTGGAAGAACGATGAAGGTGTTCAGCTCGTAGTGCACGGGAACCTTCCATCGCTGAACATTGGTCTGATGAATCAACTTGTTTTCCAAAGTACAAAAAACTTCAACGGACTAGCTTTTGTGCTGGTGGATGTATCTGATTTGGGAAACTATGGAGAGGGAGGTGAGCAGCGTTCCGTGTATGTGTTGGGCGTTAAAGTTAAACCCGTGAACGACATTCCTCAGATCCATCTACCACAATATCAGTCACACGAGCCTGTTCTTCAGCTCGATGAAGATGATTCGGTGCTGATTCAAGGCGCACCCGCGCTTTCTGCGGTTATAGCTCCTACTCAACGCCAAACCTTAGAGTGGAGTTTAATGGTCGGTGACTTGTTAGCGAACGACTCCAGCACGCGTCTTCGCAGTTTGCACCAATTCTCGGGATCAGATGGACTTGTAGTGTCATTTCTTGTGTCATACAACGGAGATCTACTATTTAGTGCTCGGGATGCTGATTTCGGACAGGAACTCTGGTGTAGTGATGGCACTGCGGCAGGCACAGTTTTGCTCAAGGACATTTTTCCTGGCAGTGGCGATTCTCGGCCGTCGTATTTGACACCGTTCTCGAAGGACAATCGCGTCTACTTTGCTGCAGAAGGCCCACATCTGTCTTGGTTGGTCAAAGATGACTACCGAGACACCTGCCAAAGTTTTCGTCGAAGTTCATTGGACCCTAACGTGTTTTTCACTGTGGCGGCGCAAAACGTTTGGGACCCTGAGGAGGTAGAGTCACAACGCTATGTGTTTAATGGTCTCTTCATTGTATCACTCACTAACTTGCTTGTTCAACGCAGACGTACGATTGCCCCCTTGGGTTCCGCTGGATGTCTACATCTGAAGCCCATCAGGTGTTCGTAGGAACAATTGCAATGGAAGGCCACAGTGATGAGCCTCTCACATACTTCGATCAATGCGGGTGGCACGGTTACGAATGGGGAGGTCAAACACGAAAGTACTTCCGGTTCTCCGATTCCAAGGTACGCGACGAACTTTGCTCAATTAATTCAGTTGTCAATGTCTTTGCATTCACACTAACAAGGACACTTGTTTGGCTCCTTTCAGACGACTGGCGCCTTCAAACACGCTGGGTTTCGAGACACCTATCGTATCGACACGGGGTTTCAAACGGATTTATTTGCAGGTATTGTGTGTTATCGTGAGCCTCCGGGCTACCAGATCACATGGGGAACACAACTGTGGACTACGGATGGCACTTCAGAGGGCACAACGCGTGTTGCTCGAATCTCAACGGACCCCGAGGGATCAAAGCCCTCGAATTTTGTCGAGCTCAGCCAGCGACTGTATTTCCAAGCAACCTCCTCTGAGTTTGGCTCTGAGTTGTGGTCGACCGACGGTACCCGAGCCGGCACGTATCTGATTGCCGATATTGAATTTGGGTCGCGAAGTTCCGAGCCACGATTCCTCACTGCATTCGACTCGAGAGTATTTTTCTCTGCCGAAACGCTAGATTATGGACGAGAGTTGTGGTTCTCTGATGGGAATCCATGGTTCGAGGGTACGGAAGATCAACACGAGACAGCGGGAACAGGTCTGCTACTAGACATTTGCGCTGGGGCGAAGTCGTCCTCTCCTCAACATTTCGCAGTTCTAAGTCCTGCAGTAGGCTCTCCATTGCTGCTCTTTCAAGCAGATGACTGCGTACACGGAACTGAGCTTTGGTCGACGGATGGAACTCGAGCGGGGAGTACTCTCGTCCAAGACATTCGCAAGGGCTCTGCAGGCTCACTTCCTGTCTACCTGACATCTTTTGCAGGACAAGTCTACTTCCACGCTGACGATGGTATCCACGGATCAGAGTTTTGGACTACTGACGGAACTTCTACAGGTACCGTTATGCTCTTTGATATCGCGCCAGGAGTATTGGGGTCAAACCCCAGCTACTTCACAATATTCGACAACATCAACGCTCCTTCAGGTGCACTCCTTTTCGCAGCACAAGCGGAGCGAGATCGTCTCACGGAATTCTGGCGATCAGATGGAACAAGTATCGGGACTACTAAGCTGTTCCCACCGTCACGCGAGGTCGTGGACCTCAATATGGATTCGCTCAATTTCCAGTTGGCTGGACGCAAGTTCGTAAGTTTAACATCCCGACCACAACTTTTCTTTTTCCTTGGCCGAGAAAGTGGCCAAGGACTCGACTTTCAGCATGAAGCCGCTAACCGAATCAGTGTGGCACATGCCGAAGATGTTGCTTACACACGGTCAATTACTTTGCAAGATGTGGAATCAATGCAGAACACAAGGGAGCTGACTGTGTCGCTGAATTGCTCAAAGGGTTGGTTGAGTCTGGGGCGACAGTGTGGCGGTGTTACTGTGAGTTTGGATGGAACTCCAGCTAAAAAGAAAGCTGCAGTTTTTACGTTGAAGGGCTCTCTGGCTGCACTGAATTGCGCTGTGAAGAAGGTGACGTACCATGCCAAGCCGCAAGAAAATGGTTGGGATGAGATTCATGTGACGCTCGGTCAAGGCGTTGTGGCCGCTCCTACAAACGTCGTTGACGTCACGGCACAAGACAGCAGCTACACAGTATCAAAACGCATGCTGGTTGAGATCCGCGCCATCAATGACCCTCCCATCGTCAGCATGGCCTCGATTTTCTACGCTCCTACGGGAGCGTGGGTGGTCCTTGCAGGGATTGAGATCACTGACCCGGACTCTGCTGAAGGCATCCTGTATGTAAGCATAGCGGTTCACAAGGGAAAGCTTCGAGTGATGCTACCTCCTTCTCGAGTAAACGGCGGCGGCCCAACGGCACTCCACCTGACTGCCGACGGAGATACCTCACAAATGCTTGCGTTTGCAACCACCGCGGAACGGGCAAAGGAGATATTCGGAGCCCTGGAATACAGTTGCGATGATGACTATGGCTGCTCCAGCTCGCAGAGTGACTACCTGACAGTTCAAGTCGACGACAATGGCTTTACCGGGGCGCGCGGGCCTCAGGTGACCACCAAAACTGCCGAGGTTGTCGTGATAACTGAAGCTGAAGCGTTTAATGCGTGATCTGCCGGCCCAAAAGTCGATAAATTTGAGGAGTAATGAAATCCATGCAACCCGTTGCCATTTGATCAGCCCTGGCTCACTTGTGTCCAAACATGCCACCAAAAGCTCGCCATCGGTCGCTCCTACTGGGGCTCGCCGGCTTCTTCAGCGAGTTCCAGCGCATTTTCCAAGAAAAATGCCTTGTCAAATGCCGCTTCCTCCAGCACGCCATCCTCGAAGCTGGCCTTGTACGTTGTGAGCAGCTGCTCATCGTTCTTGCGGGCTAGCGATTTGAGCACCTTGAGCGCCTTCTCGTCCTCAAAAAGCCCCTCCTTCTGCAGCTTGTTCAGCATGCGCAGGACGTCGCTAGAGGCCGCGTTCTCCGTGGGAGGCGCAGCCGAGGGCGTTGACGTGACTTCAGCGTCGACCACTTGAGCTGTACTCGCCGGCTCAACGTAGCCTACACAACAAAATCATCAGCACACGAGCAGCCACCAACCAACTAAGAGAGGTACCGTGCGTACCTTCGATGCAGCGCGGGTTCTCCTTCAACACCTTGACGAAAGGCTCAATCTCCTCCTCCGTAGGCACAATAATGGCCAGCGGTTGACCCGGAGCGACGTTGTTGGCGCCCTCGCTCACCACTAAAAAGCAATACAAAATGAATAAATAACAAGAAATAAAAACTCATCAGTTGACGTCCTCAACCCGCTCAATCCGCAGCTACTGGTCACTTACGCAGGCGTGCAATGAATCCCTCGTCCCCAGACTCGAGCTGGAAGCAAAGATCCGGCGTGTCAATCTGCCACAATAACAGCGCCAGCAGTAAGTCAGTCCTATTAATTTGGACAAGCCCTGCCTCTGCTGCAACGTCGTACCTCGCACATGTGCGTGCCGTCCTTCACTGCCGCACCCTCTTGCACGTACCATTTGGCGAGCGTCGTCTCTCCAGCGCCACTGCCCACCTCCTGCATCCGTCAGTCAGTTCTCATCGTCAGTTAAACAATATTGTCCACTTCTGCTGCCTCGACGTACCTTGAAGTCCAGGTCGGGCATGCGGAACTTGATGTGGCTGGGCAGCGCCATCTCTCTGTGCTCCTCCTCGCCGGACGGCACGCCGCTGTCCGTAGAGAAGAGCGCGAACGGTCGAAGCGCATCCGTTCTCGCGTGCCCGAGCGCCAGCGCTGAGCGTCGCCGCCCGTGGTGGCACAAGCATCGACTCCAGTGAGCATAGCTTCGCATCATGATCAGCGAGCTTTTAGGTGACTGAGCCACACAAAATGTAGGAGTATTTCGGACTCAGATCTGATCACTATACGGGTGTATAGTAATGAAAAGTGTACTGTATATTCCCAACTAATTGCGGTTAATTAATTGGACCGCGGTTAAAGTAGTGTGTTGACACGAAAACTGTGTCAGCCACCTCGAGCGGCAGCCACCACCAATCGCCGCCCGAGCAACCCAACACTGCAAGCGACTATCATTGGAATTCTCCGCGAGAAACGAAAGGAAGAAGCATGAGGTGCGTCGCGGCGGTGCTCGGGTTCTACAGCAGCCTCGCGGGCAGTTGTCTATACAGATGCAGCGCAGTGTACTGACCCTTGTCTGTGCGTTTATGCTCCGTCGTTTCGCCCCCAAACAGCAACACCAGCATTGAGAACGCGACCACGCTGAACCTGTCCCTCCGCCTGCGCGGTGGTGGTAAGGTCCACGGTTCGCTGGCACGTGCCGGTAAGGTGAAGGGCCAGACCCCCAAGGTCCCCAAGCAGGAGGACTCGAAGAAGGCGCTGACGGGCCGCGCTAAGAAGCGCTGGCAGTACAACCGCCGCTTCGTGAACGTCGTGGCGGGCATGGGCGGCAAGAAGCTTGGCCCCAACTCGAACGCCGCCAAGAACTAAGCAGGCAGCCAGTAGGCTGGACACAGTCGATGGAAGCAGGTGACGCAATGATCAGGCGGACGACGGCAACCTACATGTGTGTGACGGCGACGCAGGTTCAGCAGCTTTATCTCATTCCTCAACTGCGGACATCATATCCTCCGCTCCGGTGGAGGTGGTGGTGCTGTCCTCTTCTGTGGCGCCTAGCGATCCAACCGTCTCGGTGGCGGTCGTTGGCGTAGGTTTCTCGGGAGCTTTGCGGCCCCCGGTTGCTCTCGCATATTCCAAAATCAACCGATATGTTAAATCCAACGCTGCCTCCGCTTCGCTCGGGTCCGGTGTCACTTTCGCTTTCTCGCAAACGCAGTCTTTGTGTCGATTTCCGTCATTGTGTGTGTATGTGCGATCTCACTCTTGTCCTTTAACTTGCTAGTCACTCGGTCTCGGTATATCTTGTTGAATACATCGCCACATTTTGCTACAGGTGAGCTTGTGACCAGGATAGCTTCCGTTTCGAGATGCCGAGCATGCGACGGTGGGACCCAAGCCGCATTGTCATGCTGCCTAAAGCAGGTTGGTGCTGCTGAGTTGCCACCCCTCACCGAGAGCTCATGTACAGCGATGACTCAGCAGCGTCTGAGGTGGAGTCTGAAGCGGAAGATGTCTACGGCGACGGCGACAGTGAGGTCGCCAGCGAGATTGCCGAGAGCGTTGATGCAGCGCCCAAGTTGAAGCAGCAGCCGAAGCAGCAGACGCAGCCCAATCTTTCGGTCTCGGACGCGTACGAAGAAGACGGCTACAGTGTCGACGAATTTGAGGATGACTTTGAAGAGTATGAAGAGGAGACGCCTGCCATCCAGCCCCCTCGACCAGCCCCAATTACCAAGGCGCCATCACCGACTCGCTCTGTCATAAGCAACACACGTCGCTCAGTAGTAGCGTCCGATGATGCGTCAGGTTACGACTACGAGTACGACGAAGCTTCCTTTGAAGAAGAAAGTCGCCGCTCACAGAGTCACCGCAGCTTGAGTCAAAGTAATCGCGTTGTGGATCTCTCAGTTCGTGCAGCTTCGCCTTCGTTCCGGCCAGCACCACCGTCACCAGAAAACAACAATGATCTTCCACGAGCTAGTTTCGTACTTCCTCTCGAGGCCCGCTCACCTGTGTCGGATGTCAAGGTATTTCCAAGACCCACCCCGCAAGCGCTTGCATCAGTTGCAGAAGAAGCTGAAGCTATCGCCACCATGGAAAGCAAACAGTTTTCATTGCTACTGCGTAAGATGGAGAGCAAATTTGAGGATGAGGTGGAGGAACTCCGCGAGAAGAATGCCCTACTCACGTGGAAGGAACGCGAGCTGAAGGCGTCGCTCCGTCGAGCCAAGGAGGAGCTCACTATGCGCAAAGCACGAATTGAGAAGAAGCGCCGGCGTGCTGCTGACAGACGGCGCGAACACGAGCGAGCAGCGGGACGTGTGCAGCAGGAGCTCGCGGTTGCTCAGGGAGTCATTGCTGAGCGTGATGGTCGCTTCGAGGCGCTGCAAAACGAGCTCGTCGAGATACGAGGGATACTTCAGAATGTGGAGCAGGAGAAGCACGAGGTAGAAGGACGCAACTTGGCCCTAGCAGAAAAGTTGCAGGCAGCACTTGGAGATTACCATCAGCTCACGTGCAGTTTCGAAGACGCCGTAAATTCCAAGCTGGCTTGCGAACAGCGCATCGAAGAGCTAAAAGGGATGCATCAAGTACAAATGGAGGTATTAGAGCACAAGTGTCAAGTTGATGTCGAGGCTGCACGTCGAGCACTTGCTGAGGAGGTTTCAGCCCGCGCTGCTGAACGGCAAACGCTGCCGGAGATTCACAAACGCATCGTGGAAGCGGAGAAAGAGCGCTTCGAGAAGCTAGAAGCTGCTTTACATAAGCAGATGCGCGAACTGGAGTCGCGTGCAGCGCAGGATGCTTTGACACATGTTGCAGAACTTGCGCGGGCTACTGAAGCCAAGCACCAGGCTGAGCAGCGAGCAGAACGGCGGATACAAGACGAGGTCGACCGGGTACGTTTCTCTAATGCAAAATACCTGCCCCAATCAAATATCTTATTAACTTGTTGGTTGCCTACTGTTTTGTCTGTAGATTGCACGTGAACGTGAAGCTGTGGACGAGCAACGGCGTGAACTGCTGGCGTCGATAGCCCGCACAAATGCGCGCTTCGATGAGGAACGAGGCAAGATGGAGGCCAGGAGTTGTGAACTCGACGCACGGCGATCTGATCTCGCAGATGAGCGTGCCGAGCTCGACGCTCGCATTGGATGCATTGATCAACGCACGCGGCGGTTGGAGGAGGACGAGGCGCTCGTTGAGAGCCGTCGCACGGAGCTGGCCGCCGTCGGGCGAGAAACACTGGAGCGGTCACACGCACTCGCCCGACGTGCGCAAGAGTTCGCCGACGCCGTCACAGAGCGCGAGAAGCTGCGCACACTCGTGAAGGTCCTGACGGAGCGCTCGGAGCGGAGCGAGCAGCGCGCGATGATGCTTGAGCAGGACCGCGAGAAGCTGGAGGCTGCGGCGCAAGCGCTTCAGCAAGAACGACTGCTGGTGGCCAAGCAGCGCGTACAGTCGCGCTACTTCCTGGACGGCGCGCGCAAGCTCGAAAGCATGCTGCATCAAAAGCACTGCGTCATGGAGGCAGCGGACAAGCGCCCGCCAGTGCAGCCCAAACCGGCCTTTTACGCCAGCAACCAGCATGAGTGACAAAGTGCATGTTGAAGTTGATTTCACTTGAATTTTGTATTGACACACTTTGACCAATGATATAACTTTGCCGTCTCATCGTGGAGAATTCCACGCAAGCCGACGCGAGGAATCAATCTTCCCGTCGTCTTCGCGCTGGGCTCGGCTGGCGCGCATCTCGCCTTTTACTCGTTTCGTAGGGGACGGCCCATGTGGCTGCTGAGCCTGAGTCTGGGCTGCTGCCTGGGCGTGTGCTGTTGTTGCTGCTGCTGCTTCGCCGGCCTCTTTGACGAGGGCAAGGTGTCCCCGCTCCCTGTGCCCATTAGGCGGACCGCTGCGAGGACTTCTCGACCGACTCGCCGCGCACGTGCGACAGAATCCCGCTAAAGAACGGCCTCAAGCCGCCGGCCGGAGCGGCTGCGCTGCTATTGATGGCCGTGGCGCTACTGCTGGGCTCCTCTTTATCCACGCTCACGCGAGGAACGGACGACGCGCGGCTCGATTGCTCGAACGGACTCTCCGAGATGCGCTCCACGGTCGGCAACTGCATCCCAAGCAGCCGCTGCTGCGCCTCCTGCGCATCACTAGCTAGTGGTGCCGCTGGTTTCGCCTCCATTTCTTCCTGATCATCCGACTCCATGTCCACGTCTGCAGTCTCATCCGTCTCCAGCCGCTGCATCTTGGCGGGTGGCCACAAGGTCGTCGGGTCCTCTGGGCGCTCACGTGCTTCCGTTGTTGCTGTACCTGGGGTTTCATTCACCGAGTCGCGTAAGTATCCAATGTCGACGGGATGCTGCTTGTAACTTGACAGTCGCTGTGCTGTGATAGCGGCGGCTGCCACAACACTTGCTGCTGAGATGGATGGCCTCGTCCCTCCTGACGGAGTCGTAGCTGCACTATTTGCTCCAGATCGCGGCGTGGAGGCGCCAGAGCCGAAGCCAAAGCCGCGCGTACTACGGGGCGTGAGGTTGTTAGCGATGTACGATCGTGGAGTGTTGCTGTCATTAAAGAAGCCGCCGGGGGTGCGCGTTCCTCGTGCATGACTGTGAGCTCGCCCGCGGGCATCGTAGACCGACCGTGTGGAAGTCGTGGACCGAATGGAGAGGTTAGACTGAGCTGACGCGTCCGAATAGGCCGAGGGGGTGCGCGGTCCGCCGCCATTGCCCATGTAAAGATCCATCAGGTTCATCTCATTGTGTGCGATCGTACTGCTGGAAGTAACGGAGGAGGTAGATATATCCGACATGTTTCCATCATCGTCTTGGCCGCCAGCCTTTTGCACACCCATGTTGCACACCGAGCAGATACGAACGTTCTTGAGTGTGGTGCCTGGCACCTCCACTGACTTGAATACGCTGCATTTACCACAGATGACTTCGCCGCAGCTTCGACAGTGATGACGCGGACGGAATGTGCCGAAGGTCCGGCTGCACACGGCACAATGCAGACGCTCGTGGTTGGGCACCCATTGCCTCTTGTCTACGAAGGTGCACGCGTTCATCTGCTGTTTGTCTATGATGCGGCGAATCTGCATGACGCTGTTCACCAGTTGCGATTCTGCTGTCTTGAAGGCCCATTGTGCAGGGAAATAGCCCCCCGGGTCGAACCGTGCGACGTGATGTACCCGCACCACATTCGGCTCGGCGCGATCTATGCGGTACATGTATCCAGCGAGGATCTTGGCGCGAACAAGTCCATGGGAGTTCTCGAGCGACGGGCATTCATTGATCTCGATCGAGTTGAAAACACGAATGTACATCTCGTTGCCGAACGAGTCCACGATCTTGTCTTGCACCTCGAGACAGCAGTAGTCGCGATGCGATACAATGGGCGTGGGGGTCTTGACCGCGTACCACTTGATGCCAATGTAGCGGAAGGGCGAAAGCGGCGTGCGTGGCACGATCGTGAGCAGCACTGCAGCGTCCATCACAGCGGGGTTCAGCTTCTTCATGAGTCTCTTAAATAGCGCGTCGTCGTGCGCTGCGTAGGCGCGGCCGACCTGGTCCAACGAGGCCGATAGCTGGCCCTTGCAGCCCACCTCAGCGACGTTGGACTTGTAGGCCTTGGGGCCGCGCATCTGGCCGAAGTTGCGGTAGATAGCCACACCCTTCTTCTCGCGCATGGGGATCCAGCTATTCTTGTGGCAGTCGCTGAGCGCGAAGACCTTGCGGATGGAGGCCTCGGCGAACTCGATGTACTGGCGCCGCATGTCCTCGGACACGCGCACATTTGTATTGAAAAAGCCCTTGGGCAGCGGCAGCGACGTCGACATGGCGGCTACTGTACTGGGAGTGCCCTAATGACTCGTAAAGGCGTAGTGGCGACGTCGACGAACGCGGCCCCGTCGAGCGAATATTCGTGCCGTCGCGTGTCGAGCTGTCGTCTGGGGTCAACTGGTGGCGATCTCGTCACTGCGGCAGCTGCTGTGAACCAGACGGCGATAGCCAAGAGCGTCGTCTAGGATCAGCGTGCGCAGACAGCTGGCAGGCAACTAGCGACGCTGTGGTGCAAGGCGCAAAGTGGCCAATGCGGTACTCGCGGCCCAAGTTGATGGAGCTTCGGTGCGTGAGACTCGAATAAAAAAGTGTGGCCAATCAACGGCCGCCTTGGCCGTTTGCGTGCCGGCCTGATTTGACTGACTATTTACGCTGTCGATTGACGGAAGAGGAGCGGCGTTGTCTCCAGTACATGTACTGCGTGTGGGTGCATCCGCTGCAGCTTCTACAGACGGATTCGCTGCTTAAGGGATTGCCACATGAAATGGTGGTGAAGGCGACCATCGTGTCGATCTAAATAGAACCATGTTTTACTGCAGGTATTGAATTGACTTGAGAAAACGTAAGATGAATTCTGCGACGAATAGGAAACTGCATCTGATTGGTTGAAAACAGGTGAAAACAGGTGTGGGGTGTTCAGTGCTCAACTTTCACGAGGTGCCTTCACGATGCTGGCGAGTTTACGCAGACACGTTGCTTTGATGAAGACACGAATCTAGACATGGTCGCCGTACCTGAACTCGGACTCTCTTTTTAACGCTCTGCACGACGCCAAGTATGTTTGCTGTTGCTATATTTTCTCTGAACTAAGTAACTTGTCGTCTGAATGCAATTGGTTTGTAGCAACTTCATTGGAACTCGAGGTTCGGCGCTATCTGTCATATTACAATCGCTGCTGCTACGTCGTCAGTGCTATCAGTTATACTACAATCGCTACTGCTACGTTTTCGTCGCTTTCGGGGCTTACCCCTGTTTATTCCAGATTCGCGGTCGCTTTGTCGGATGAGTCTCAGGACGGTGGTGAGCTTGAGTTGATCACATCTCCGTTTCCGTTTGCTTGGTTTTAATCGTAGTCTTATATTCTATGTGAAACAGTTCGATTGCGTGAGTTTCATCGGTGCTTTTCTCTTCATACCGGAGAAGAGTTGCTTCATGCCATCTCCATTTTGCGGGGGCAACGCAACACGGTTCACACGATATAGATCCTTGATGGCACTTCTGTACCCACTTAAAGTACCAGTCTTCACCAACTTGCTCTTGTAGACCAGAAACTCGAAATACTTGGGTGTAAACTCTGCTAGATTGATATCACCATCAGCATCGAAAAACCTGTCCGTATTTTCGTCTTCTTTCTCAAGCTCGTTCTTGATCCACGTCTTGATTCCCATCAGACTGCTCCTGTACTTCTCCCGTGTTTGTTTTGACACGCACGCGTCGCGAATCGACTCCACATCAGTTGGACCGCTCGTTGCTTCGGTCATTTTTGCACTACGCTTGACGATCTTTTGTTCGTTATTTTGGCCAATGAGTTGGTGTCGTTATCGTCGGCTACGAATTCTCGGAAGAACTGGATGGCAAGCTTCCAATAGTGAAACTCTCAGTCAAAGAAGTGTGGAACACACATGTTCCGAGAAAACATAAGCGGCAAACGCCGACGTTTTGACATAGATCCTCATATACTTCTTACGAAAGTGCAAGAATGTGTTTTTCTAGTCTTTTGGTTAAAAAAAAACATCTTTTTCATAAGCAGGTTAGGGTAATTATGCCGAATAGCGTGCAAAAGCAGGGAATTATTGGTACTGGCAGGAAGTCACGATACCAAAATTTTAAACGTCGATTACCGAATTCCCTTTGTTGAGGGATACATACCGACATTTCCTTGTCATAGAGGCACACCCAAATGCATCTCGGGTTAGGGTTTTTGAACGATCTCGGCAAAGGCAAAATGCGTCGTACCTAAATGAATTTGTACTTCTTTTTCCCGCGCTGGGGCAACCTCGCCGATGCGAGTGGGGGTGGAAGCGCGGCAACAGTGTTGGTCTCACGACCTCACTCGACAGCCCAATGGGGCTTAAATGGTAGCTTAACCCGATTGCTGCCAAAAATATACTTGGAATTTGTGTACTTGATACCCCATAGTAAAATGTAAAACATGCATATATGCTTGGTTTTACTCCGCATCCCGCAGCATAATATATCATATTGCATGGGTTTACCAATAATTATTGCAATTATTGTAGTAAAATCAAGCATATTGCAGGGTTTTCCGCAAGTGACATGATTAATCCAAAATGGTTTTGGGGTACTTTGATTGGGCTAAATTAGTAAAACCAAGCATGTTGCAGGGTTTTAGGGGCACCGGCAGTAATCGGGTTAATGGACTACATGACACTTTACGGATCTCATAAGGCGAGCGTATTCGCTCTACCGCCCGCTAAGCGCCTGCGAGGTGGCAAGCCTCCACGGAGCCCCAGCACTTTGAAAAATGGCAGTGAACCAATCATATTGGGATCGTACTTTACAGTATGTTGTACGGTACGGTGTGCGCTAATGACAAACACGAACAACGCCACAACCCGCACAAGCCTTATGATTGGTCAAAACACCTCTGCCCTTATGACATAGCGTGCCTCTACGACAAGGAATGTCGGTACTCCCGGTGCAGTTACTACTATGTACTGGCTATTGTCAATTCTGTCTAAATTTGCAGAACAGCGCCATTCAGCTTCGCTCTCGAAATCGCGAAGTGAACAATCCCTTGCGCCCATTGGTCAATATTGGAACATATAACCATCACTCTCGTTGAAGTTACAACTGTCCCAGTGACGGTTGTCACTTCAACGAGAGTGACTGTCAGTCCGCATTGAGCATGGAGGAAGCGGTACCGCGGCAGCACGCGCATCCCAACACTGTCTACTACTGCCTGTACGCGCACATCAAGCTCGGATACGCGAGAAGCCTCCTCGCTCACGTCTTCAATAAGTCCGAGCGCACAAGTGGCAACTGGCTGCAGACATACAACGAAACCGGAGCCTTTCCGCGCCAGCACCTCCAGAGAACGGAAGTACACGGTGGCCCAGCGTGCATGGTTGTTTAGCTATTGCCAGCAGCACCCGCTCGCATACCTAGATGAAGCACAGCTCGCCTTCAGGCGATCTCACGGCACCGACATATCCAAAACCTCTGTGTGGCGAATCATCCACTCGTTTGGCCTGACCTGGAAGGTCTTAGAGCGTTGGGCAATCCAGATCAAGGAGCGCGATATCTTTCGCTTCGTGGAAGAGCTCAAGCATATCAGCTGGAGTCACAGGAATCTCGTTTTTCTCAATGAGATGTCATTTGACAACATAGGGATGGTTAGTAAGTGCGGAAACGCCGCTAGAGGGAGAGAAGTTGCTATTCGTGGCGACTTCGAGAGGAAGCCTCGTGTATCGATACTAGCTTTCGTCGGTGTTAACGGAGTTATTGACTATTTCAACACGGAAGGGACTTTCAATCGGGTTGAGTTTATCAATTGCTGTCAAGATCTCGTACACGCTGATAGAGGACTGATACGCCAATACCCAGGACCAAATTCCGTCTGGATCTTGGACGGAGCTACTATTCATCGCCACCCAGAAATCGTTCATTATTTATGGAGTGTTGGTATCGTACCAGGGGCGGAGCTCCACACAAAATGAGGGGCCCTGGCTCCCTCATTTTGGAGTCAGCCCCCCCCCCCCCAATTTTAGGAAGATTTTGGCCGAGTTTTAGTCAATTTTGTACCGTTTCCACTCAAACCACACCCCTGGCCCGCTGAAAATCGTCGGGCCCCCTATCATATTTTACTCTGGCTCCGCCCCTGTATCGTACCAATCTTTTTGCCAGCATATTGCCCCTTCTTCAACCCGACCAAGTTCCTCTTTGACTATATCAAGCGTTCTTTCCGACGGTACTACTCTGAATCTAGCGGGCGGGATTTGACACCGTTCGTCGGCCAGAATTGCAACTCTTCAAAAGCTTTAACATGAGCAACGTATTCGAGCACTGTTGCTGGAAATCCAAGGCTACTTTGGTCCTGTGGGGGTACTTTCAAATGAGATCCGTGATCAACTAGACGTTAGTGAACGCAACCAAGATGTATTAGGCTTTACGGAGGTTGAATCGGCAGCGTAGCCTAAAAGAAAAACAAAAAGTCGCAGAGTTTTGTTTTTACTCAGCGTGCTCCGTGTCATCAACGTTCTCAATACAAAGCAGTGGGTCAATCACTTCGTTTCGAGACGGAGGAACATTGTCACACACAAATGCTTCGAGGACGCTTCTGCGTACTTCCAACCGACGTACATTTTCACGAAAATCCCGTCCAAAGACCTCCCACCTTTGGTGCAGCTCTTGGTAGTGTGATGTCGGGAATGGCGCAGGAAGAAGACGCGCTGCTAGTTGCCGCCGGTGTCTGCGCTGCGAAGGTGTTTAGGATGACACCGTTACCTTGGTGGCAAATGGTGTGGTGCACATAGATTCGCATTCAGCCACCAGATCGAGTGGTGACGAGCACTCGCTGGCTGCAGTGTGTGACACACTGGAATACCACTGAAATACCCGAACCTAACGAGAGTTCAATACGACGGGGACTGGTCGAGATCAGAACTTACGGCTGAAATCCGCACTTAGACGAGATCCACACCTAGTGAGTAGTCGACCCGACGAAGAGTCGCCGGTAGCCCGACTTCTCATTCACAACGGTCACATTTATACTTGATATTTGTAGAGGAAGTAGAAAACTATAGGGCAAGATGTAACGCCCTTCGGGGTGGACAAACAGAACAGAATTTGCCACGAAGTGTTTTACCGGCCTCGGCAAGTCCCAGGTGTCTGACCGCCTTGTATCATGTATATACCTGTCGGTGGACACGTAGTGTAGTAGCTTGTGTTCATCCTCGGTCAGGCCAAGAGATAGAGTTGTGTGGGTTGATTGAGTTGTATTTGGCGGTAGTGAGCTATCGCCTGGACTGCGGAGCGCTAACCAGCGACTCTATATTATCTTATCGTCGGAGCTTGACTCCGACACCCTCGTTCAAGGCTGGAAAGTCATAGTACACTTCCTTCTGGGGGACGGCGAGGTTCAAGAACGTGGTGGAAGCGTATTAGCTTTGCTCGTGGCTAAGGGCGCAGTACTATCTCTGTTGGCCTACTGACAATCCACAGCGCACGGGGGAAACAGCCAGCCCGGCGTAAGGGAACGGATCTGGGCTTTCAGATGCCGACCTCACTTCGCGCTAAACATTTACGGGTGAAGCGTACGTTGTGGGTGGGAGTGTGACAGAAGTGAAAACTGGCGTGTTCCTACACGACAACTGGTGCCGCGACCCGGGACTGGTGTGACCTTCTGTTTGTTTGTGGTTTGTCTTGTAGGTGTAAACCAACCTACGAGTGAGAAGAGCAGAACAGAGAGAGAGAAGAAAGACGATGGCGAAAGGATCGGACGAAGCGGTACAAGCTACGCTGGCGAGAAGCGGGGGAAGCGAACCCATCCCAAACATGATCACTCCGGACGATTACTCGGATGTGGTCGCGGAAACGAAGCGGTCAGCTACAGCTGAACGCTCTGCCAGCTTGGAGGACTCGGTAGACGATCGTGACGCCAAGGAAGAAGACAAATATGCTGAAGATGACGAAAAATTGGAGGACAAGACACCCGTACATGCGTCCGACCTCCATGATGATGCTGAAGTGTTTGCGACGAAGAGTGGCGGCGATCGATCGTTGTCACGCAATCTCGCAGACGAATTTGAAGATGCGGACGGCCGTGAGCCGGTCCAACAATACTATGATGATTTCAGCGACGAATTGAAACCCGCGCTGAAGACGACCAAGAGCGCCACGCCGCGGAAGGGCAATCGGTCACCTGTCAACGGCGACACTTCGGCCGCGAACAAGGTGCTTGGACAGTGTCTCAAGATGATGTTAGAGACCAGTGAATGGATCCAGCTGTTCTCACCGAGACCCGCTCTGCAGGCGGTATGGACCTCTCTCAAGGAGGAGTTGAGTTACCCCGTCAACTCGACGACTGCGATTCAAGTCGCCGAGGATACGGTGTCCTTGTTGGTGGCGATGGGTATGGAAACCCGCGTACCCCTCTCTGACAGCGCTCGCGGACTGGACTCCAGTCGAAGCTGGAGCTGAACTTCACAAGTGGAAGAAGAAACTGCGAGCCACATCAGGAAGCAAGGGCATTGGAGCTGGACGACAACCTATGGCCCGTGCTGCAGGAGAAACTGTGAACCCGGCCAACATGCCACTGCCGCAAACCCCCAGGAAGAACGACAGCGAGAGGCGAGAGACGTTTGCGAAGCAGGCGAGAGCTCACCGTACTTCCCAGACTCTCACATGGTGACTCCGCGGGCGACGCACATGGTGGCAGCACGTTCGGCGAGCCGTACGGCATGCATGTCGATGGAGGCAATGGACCGGGATACCACGGCAAACATCCGCCGTAATTCGGGACGACGCCCAACTCGACGTGCTGAGTTCGACGACAGTTCATCGGAGAAAGACTTTGACTCGTTTGGATTTGAAGACGACGAAGATGACCAGGCTGGTGAGATGACCGGTCAGGTCCGTGAGCTGGGTGAGATGGAGAGCCAGAATGTCACTCCACGTATTGAAGTTGCCATTAACCGACCGCTGGCCCAGATCAAGCCGTTCCATGGAGATCTGGAGAAGAGCGAGAACTCTATGCATGGCTACTCGCATTCGTGTACAAGATTAAAGGGGACGCACACACCACCTAACGAGTGGGCATGGAGTTCCAGCTGAGTCTATGAGATGGAGCTGTGCACTGACATCGTGCGCTGTCGAGGAAGACCAAGCGTACCTGTAGTCTGCTGAGCGACAAGTTCATTAAGTACTATTGCTCGCAGTTCGACCAACCCGCGAGTACTCGGTACTACACGGCGAAGCGAGCTGACAAAGAACACATCCGTGACTACCTGAACCGGCTAAACGGGTACGCACGCAGTGCCAACGTCAAGTTCGAACACGGCGGCCGCTCAGCGAAGGACCACGTTAAACACTTCTTCGAAACATGCGGTGACAAGCAGTTGGAGAAGCAGTTGTGTCCTATGCAGTTGTTTGACAGACACGTGCTAAAAGATATCGTGAGCGAAATGCTAAAGGTCGAAAAGCGGGGGTCAACCCGCGAATCAACATCGCTGCCGACGCGTACTCGAGACCAATCCCGTCGCCGAGACGATCGTCGCCACGATAACTTGCGCGACTACCGTCGTGAACGTAACGATCGACGGGACCGAGATCGCAGCGATCGTCGAGACCGCAGTGACCGTGATCGCGACTTCGACAGGCGTCGGAACGACTCCCGTCATCAACCACGAGTAGCTCTCGCTGAAGCTACTCTGACAGACATAATCTCCGAGCTGCAGAATCGGGACCCATGTGAGGGCCACGACGTCTACCTAGATGACCGTCAACCGGTCTACAGTGGTGGCGAAGAGGGTGATCCAGACGCTAAGAGCATCGACTATGACTCGCAATACGACAGTCCCAGTGACCAAGATTTTTCGGACGACGATGGCCGACATCTCGCAGCAGCTAATGACAACGAACGTCGAGCTTCAGCTGAGGGAACGTACGCTCGTACAGATCGACGCCCACCACCAGGTGGAGCACCCGGATGTGGGTACGCCAGGGTGATCGACGGGGTGGACGTGACAATCGGGACGGACGAAAAATCGAGACTACCGTGACAACCGTCCAAGGCGGTACCGACCGTGAGCTCCATGTGGCGGCCTCAGCCACTCCACCCACTATTGCTACCGATGCTGTAAATTGTGCATGCAAGTGCATGACGCAGGCAAGTGTGAGGGTTTCCAACAGCTCACCACCCTCCTCCATTACAAGGTCGAAAAGAAGGATCTCAGCCCGGAGCTCCAGAACATTGTCTTCGGTGGGCATTTAAGCTAGGCTGCCGCCAACCGAAACTGGATTGGTCCCTACCGGGCAGCCACAGTTTGCCGAGCCTGTAATCGACGCTGAGTGTATTTATGCATTTGTTGGCAAGTGCGAATGGCCCAACGAAGACGACGATGACTATGTAAAAACGATGGAGCATGAACAGGAGAGAGACTCTAGAGAGAATCTCGGTGGAGGTGACGTACGTGAAGTGGATGAACTTGGAAGTGGCAAAGGCGTGGTCGAGGACTGGTTAGCAAACGCAGTTGAGGTGGACGCGAAGGCGTCAATGCTCGCCAAGACGGTGCGGTTTCTTCCAGGCGAACGTATAGGATGGTGGTCGTCTCGGAAGTTTGACCGACGAGTGAGGATGCAAGCTCTGGTTAGGGGAGCAGTGAATGATTCAAGGACTCAGATACTTCTCGATACAGGGGCAAATGTCAGTGTCATTACAGCAAAACGGGCACGGAAGCTTCGGTCGCAGAAGGTATGGGTCATGGTCGCCATCTTGAAGTCCAGGGAATCAAGGAAGGCAAGATGACAACGAGTACCCGATTGGTGGCGAAGATAACACTCGGATGGGAAACGGTTTATGAGTTCGAGTTCTGCGTAATGGATCACAGTGCTGGATCTGAGGTTGTAGTTGGAACGGACTTTATGAATCCAGCTGGAATACGGCTGGATTTGCTCAACGCCACATCCCAGCCCCCCGGAGACGTGATGGTGCCGTTGTTCAAGGCACAGAGAACGGTAGATTACGTCGCTGAGGGCGTCGAACGACAGACGTACACTATGCCTACCGGAATATTGAATCGGCCTCACGATAACTCAAGCCGTTGAGTAGCGGAACATGGCACCGATGGTTCGTCAGTGGATGATGATCCGACGTTAGCTATTGCTAATGGCGAAGCTGTAATCCCAGGCGATGCTGCAGAAATTGGGGTGATCACCACCGACAGCCCGGAGGGGGACAAAGTGTCAGAAGCAGTACCTGTTCTGCCGACAGCTGAGCCGTATGCGGACGCAAACGATGGTGTTGCTAAGGAGAACGCCGTAGCTTGCGGTGGAGGTGGAGTGTCATCTGAAGCAGCAATTGCCGAACTGGAGAATACGTTCGTGTCGGTGATGCGCGTGCTTACCACTGAAGGCAGCGAAGATGCAGCTGATGATGATTACACAGAACATACCGCCAACGAGACCTCGCTGAAAAACTACGCCCAAGAACTTGCGTTCCTGCCTGACTTAACGGAGCCGTTAGTCACGGAGTTGGATTAATCGGCGCCGAATGTTCGCAACAAGGAGCTGAGTGAGAAGCAACAGCGCCGCCTGGTGGATGTATTGAAACGACACGAACGAATTATGATTTCGAGTGGTAACGCACTGCCACTACCTGCTTGTGGTGTGGTGTGCGATATCGACGTCTAAGGACACTCACAAATCAAACAGAGAGCTCGTCGAATACAACATAGGCATTTACAGAAGCTCTATGAGCTTCTCAAGGGGCTACTGAAAGCAGGACTTGTTGCCTTTTCGGACAGTCCGTGGGCATCGCCAATTGTGATTGTGCTCAAGAAAAACGCGACAGATATCCGGTTGTGCATTGATTACAATATGGTGGATGCAATCACCGCAATCGTGGAATATGCTATGCCGCTAGCCGACGACCAGTTAACTGAGTTGGAATGCTACATGTGATTCTGCTCACTCGACGCAGCCAGCGAATTCTTGGCTATCATGATGACTCTACGGGCGCGGAAAATCTCAGCGTTCGTCTGCGCACTGGTGCATTTCGAATGGCTTCGAATGCCGTTCGGCCTCAAGAATGCGCCCATGATCTACCAACGCATGATTGATAACGCGCGCGTTGGGGTTTGTGCAACCGAAAGGAGGCTCGAAGCAGTTCGCCGAACGTATGCAGTCCGCCGAGAGTCAAGCACAGGGCCTGCGCAGGGGTGACGAAGACACCGAGTTAAAGATGGATGACCCAACAAGGACTCGGACTAAGTTCGACGCTGACCGCAATTCGTCACTGGAAACAGATCCGGTGCTTCAACAGGTGAACAGCCCTGAAGCCGACATGCCTGCGACTAGCGAAGTGGACCAGGCGACGCTGGTGCCTGTGTTCAAACGACGATCTATTGTGGACGACATCTGCTTTGGTGGAACTACTTTCGACGAGTGCTTGGGCACATTAGACTAGCTTCTTAGTCGTTTTGAGGAATACCGTATTAGCGTGAGCTTTAAGAAGAGCATCTTTGTGCAGACGAAGGTAGACTTCCTGTCACATGAAATAACACCGCAAGGGATCAGAGCAGACCCGAAGAAATTGACAGCTATTACTGAGCTATCGTTCCCACGAATGAAGAAAGGAATGCAGTCCTTCTTGGGTGCTCTGAACTATTACAGCCGGTTTATTCAAGACTTTGCTGCGTGTGGCGTTGCTTTATATCAGCTCAAGGATGAAGACTTTGGACCTGCGGGTGACCTATCGGTAGCCAACGAAAGCTTCAAGATGCTGCAACGGAAGGTGGCTGAAGCACCTATACTGCGGCACTTTGACGACAAGAAAGATGTGCATATCATACTATTCGCCAACGAGTGGGCGTTGAGCACGACCTTGATGCAAGAGCACGATGGCGAGTTACACCCTGTTCGGTTCTGCGGACGGGTACTCAAAAATGCGGAGATGAATTATCACTTGGCAGAGAAAGAGGTGCTTGCACTGCTGCTATTGCTGAAGATGTGTTATACACAACTCGCTGAGAAGACGTTACACGTGTACACCCGGTTCTCGACGCTTGAATGGGTTCACAAGTTCAAGACATTGTTCGGACGAGCAGTCCAGTTTGCGGTGCTACTATTGCAGTGACACTTGAAGGTGCACCGGATCAAGGAGAAGGACTGCACGTCCTCGCAACTCTTACAGTCGACGATCACTAACTTTGTCAACTTAGACGACTCGTTAGCGCTAGTGACTCCACCAACCAAAGGTCACCGACTACTCGGCTGGACACACAGTTGCTGTATGCACGGTTACCCCGCGATTATCAAAGACAGAGAAGTACGATCGTTACGGCAGCTGCTCGTGGATAGTGTGGAAGCTGCCCGAATGGCAAATAGTGATCGCTGCGAGTACTTACCTCGAGCACACTACGGTGAATTTGGCTGAATACGCTGGTATGAACAATGGGGTGATGGCCGCTCTGGAACATGGAGCTGAGGACTTGGTAGTCGCCGGTGACTCGAGACTCGCAATCCAGCAATCCCTAGGGGTGATCGCTTGTCGGAAGGAGTCGCTGATGGCACAATTGAACCACCACAAGGAACTCACAGCCAAGTTGAAGTCCGTGAAATACCTGCATGTAATTCGTGAATACAATGCAGCAGCAGACCCATTAGCTGGAGAGACGTTGGAGTCCAAGTTGTCGAAGGTAGTACTCGGCGAGGGACCGGAAGACAGAGCTGAAGGAGTCGAATCGGATCCAAGAGATGGTCTACGAATCATCGTCTAACGAAACCGAGGTAACAAATCCGGATCCTGGTAATTTCGCTCAAATTCTGGATGGACAAGTAGCACTCCAACAGAAGGCTTTCGTAGATTTCATGCAAAACGAGCAAGGCAACATCTCAGTGATGACCCGTCAGCAATCGAAGAACAAGAAGACGATTATCCGATTCGCAGACGTCATTCCAAATGGGGACTGAAGTACCTGAAGCTGCACCAAAGTCAGTATCCTCACCTGGGGCACCTGACGAGAACTCAGCTGAAGCGCAGCGTCCGACAGCAGAAACCATCCATGAGCCGAACGCTGACGATATAGACCCTGTTATGGTGCAAGAAGAACGACAACGAAGAATCGCCAAAGCACAAGACGAGGAATTGAAGTGGTCCAATCTGAAAACGCTCCTCCGTGGAGATGTAAGTAAGATGACCTACAAAGAAGCCCGTGACGCTTGGAAGCTAGCTGACAAATTTGTGCTGTCCGACGATGACATCCTCTATTATTTGGGAACACGCCGTCGGAAGGACGAAGATGATCAGCCGGCGATCCGGCTACGACTCGTTGTGCCTACAACGATGATTCACGAAGTCTTACAGAATTGCGATGACTCATTGAAAGCAGGACACCAAGTTGTAGTGAGAACTTACCAACGACTAAAACAAGACTACTACTGGATCGGACTTTATGCGGATGTCGAGAAGCACATGAAAGCCTGCTTGGACTGCAGTTCGAGTTATAAGCGTGCCCTATTTCAAAGGGCACTCGCCGGGAAATGTGCTAGCTGAACGACCATTCCAAGTTGTATCGATGGACTTTGTGATACCTCTATCGAAATCTCGCCGAGGCAACACGGCATTGCTGTTATTCCAGTGCTCGTTCACAGGCTATGTGATCGCGAAAGCTATGTCGGACACGTCAGCACTCATGGTAGCCCAAGCGTTTGGTGAGTGCGTGTACCAACTTTTTCGTGCACCATCTCTCATTCGACACGACAGGGACCCACGCTTTATGAGTGAAGTATTCCAAGCTTTCGCTGAGATGATACAGTCACGGTCAAGGGCTACGCTCAGTTGTCGCCCGCAGGCTGATGGACAACAAGAGCGATCAATCAAGACAATGATATGGTGTAGGGAATCACCGCCGGAATATCCTGCCAACGACTTTAAGACTAAGACGGCGACGGGCTCGTCGGGAAGCTTCGACAGCGAAAACGGGGGCTTGGGGCCCTCTGATTGGTCGATAAGTTCAAAATCACAACCTCTGCGCGCTAGTGACCGACGGTTTGGCTGACCGAGGAGTCAGTGTTCTGGGGGTCCCGGTTCGAACCTAATATAAAGTCGACCAATAACCCGAAACAGACCAGAATAGGTTGTTTGGTCTTGGGACCCAAGTTAGTGTTTTACCCACCGGCGTAACCAGTCAAAATTACTGACACGCGGTATCGTACTTACTAGGGACTGACGACACCTCGACTGACCAGTCGTCGGTGGCATAGTTAGAGTCATATTTAGGCCCCATCCACTTGATGATTGTATAGGAGAGATAGGAAATCATTAGATAGAGCCTGCGGGCAACCAATAAACAGAGTAGATTTCCCCCACAACCTCAAGAGTCAAGTCCGGCTTCGGTACGTCTTGCTAGATTTACCTAGCGACTGGATACGCTTGGTTAGTTGGATTATGCCTACCGGTGGACATATGGTACCTTGATACGAGTGTTCATCCTGGTAAGGCCAAGCGGAGAGTGTGTGTGAGTGGCTGAGAGTTCGGTGTATATTGATTGGTGCATACATTGTATACCGGAGTGCTGCAAGCCTCCTTGCGTGACCCAACGCCGAAGGAATCCCTCGGCGCTTCGCTAGCGTCTGAAACACGTCATGTACCCTTCCTTCTGAGGGGCAGCGAGGTTGCGTGTAGCAATACACGTTCTATCCATGTACACCCCAGTCGTCGCTCGTGACTGGCGGTGTATACCCCTTATATACTTGGTTGGTCTGGTATCGTCTCGATACACAGGGTCAACATTTTCAACCCGGAACAGGGCCGAGCCTCGAAGGACCTTCAGGTTTCGTTCCCAACTCTTGCCGATCCCTCGTCAATAGGGTGAGACAATTGTTGTGGGTAGCTGAATACCTCGAAACGGGAAAGTTGCGTGGTTTCCTACACCACAGTGATGCAATCAATGAAGGTGTACGCCGAGGATCCACTTCAACAAGATTGGGATGAAATTGCAGAGCGACTTATCCTTGCGATAAACAACTCGCACGATATCACAAGGAAAGAGACGCCGCTCTACCCAGTTCACGGCTGGGATGCGCACACCACGCTCCGTGCAATGTCACCTTCGCTTCGACGAGGTGTCGGGAAGAAATCTGAAGCTCTTGAGTGGCGACGAGAAGTCAATCGTCAGCATCAGATAGCACTGGGAATGGCAAAAGAGTACCAATCAATAGAGAAGGCTCGACGTGCTCGTGATCACTACGGTGCACTGCGTCGCAAGGAGCAGGCTGCGATACCCCAAACGACCAGTGATATCCAGCAAGAGGACGAGAACCCAGAAGCTGACTCACAGCCAGAATCACTTTTCCAAACTGGAAGTCGAGTATGGCTGTACATGGAGCGCGTCAAGCTAGGCCCGGTGAAGAAATTAGCCCACTGATGGCACGGACCGTTCCGGGTGAAGAGGAAAGTCGAGGAGTTCGCGTACGAAGTGGAGTTGCCGGACAGAAGTGGTTATCGCTTCTACCCAGTGGTGCATGTATCGCGTCTGGCAGCTGTGAACGAATTTGGTGACTGACCGAAGACTCGGTTAGCACGCGACGTGACAGAAGACACGAGGTTTGACTTTGATGAAGAATTGCTCCCTGAAGATAGCTGGGAGCCTGATCAGCTTGCCGGCGAATACGAGGTCGAAGCAATTCTGAATGAGCGAACATCTATGTCGACGAGTACCGAGCGTGCTGTCCGTGAGTTCGAAGTAAAATGAGTTGGATATGACGAAACCACTTGGGAACCAGCTTCGAATCTGTCTTGTGGAGGACTTCTGTGCGACTACTTGCGAAATAAGAAGAGTGAACAGTGACCGGTGTCCCGGGTCTTTCGTGCCCCGGATTACCTGCGTACGATCAGGTAAAATGCAAACTGAAAATGTATTTGCCAGCTAGCTAAATCCTGCGCTTAGCGCGCCTCCAATAGGGCTTTCCCTCTAGGTCTCAAGCCTTGATAGCTACACTGGCCTGGGATCTCACACCTTATGTCTCACATCTGAGGTGTGAGATCTCACCTACAACCCACCTTCTCCAGGGCTTCTGCTGATGCGCCCAGCGTAGTCCGCCGTGACGTGCGCCGGGGCCAGATCACTACCCCCTCCCTTTTCGGCGGCGTTGCTTGGGTTTCGGCTGCGCCGTCGGAGTTTTGGCCAATGAAGCCCACATTGTGCGAGCTGTGGTCGAGTCTACGCGCTCCACAAACGTTTTGACGAGTTCGGGGACGTCCTCGTAGATAATAGTGGCAGGCTCCCACGATGCTTCAAGGGGGTCGAGCCCGATCCATTCCACTTGGATCTCCCAATAGTGCATATCGGGGCCCATTCGACACTCCACTAACTTAGACACAAAATGTCCACCTTCGGCGTGCATGGCTTGTGCGACGAGGTCCTCCGTAACATTGCGAGAAGCGTCCGCGTAGAATTTTAATCGTGAAGCGTGGTGAGTTGACAGCTCAAACGGCTCCATCAAATCTTGAACCTCGAAAATGTAATCACTCAGCACCTTCACGGTACGTTTTGGGCCCTTCCACTGTACTGCTAACTTGTTAGCACGAGAAAGAACTTGAGCCGACAGTACGAAGTCACCTTCGGCAAAGTGTGGCATTTCAATACCATCTTGTTCGCTCTGCGATCACGCGCCTGTTGTCTTTTCTTGGCTGCTTCCGTGCTGAGCTCGCGGTGCATATTTTCCAAAGAGGCTCCAACATCCGCGATATGCTGCCGCTGTTTCTCCAACACAGCCGCCATGTCGGTAACAGTATCGATCCGAGGATTCAATGTTGACGTCAACGGTGTAGTCGCTGGCAATGGTGTAAACGCCGTGACTGGAGCGACACCACCGAGACGATCAGCTGCGGTATGGTTCAGGGCCGACTGCACAACTAGTAAGACGCTCGTCCATTCCGAGATACTGAGCTTCACTTCACTTAACAGTGCACGAAGACAGCGTAACAGCATCCGATTGACAACTTCGACACTGCCGTTTGCCCACGGGCAGTACGCGGTAGTAAAGTGATGCGATCCACCCAACTTCTTCTTCAAGAGAGCTATCTCCTCGTTCTTAAAATGCGTTCCTCTGTCTGACACCCACTGCGAAACGACTCCAATTCACTTGAACCAGTCCAATAAGCCTCGACACGCAGTTACAACAATCGCGGCCTCGTACTCAATTAACTCCACGTAACCACTCATGTCGTCCTTGATAACCAGAACATACTTCATGCCGTCAATACTCACAGGCATCGACAAAAAATCAAAGTGGATAAGGTCATTAGGTTTCGTAGCGTGTAGTGCAGGTCCGTACGGTCTTGGCACCGTTTTGTCGCCGACCGTCATGCAGTGCAGGCAGTTCCGAACAAACGTGTGCACATCCACTGCAAGTGTTCCCCACACGAACACATGATCCAATGCTTGTGTGGTAGCTGCCACACGACGATGACCCATAGCGCCAGCGTGAGCAACCACACACAGGCGCTGTTGTAAGTCTAGAGAACCACCCGAAATCCAAACTTTGCCCTCCTTGTCCACGTGAATACCTCGTTCACTATCGAGATGACCAGGTAGCAATGAGTCGTTGCCTTCCTTCAGCACTCTCAGTGCACTTTCTTGTTCCCGCACAGTCTCATCATGCGACGGCCACTTGAAATCTTCCTCCTGAGGTGGAGACGCTCGATTAACCACAGTCAATGATTTCATTCGCGCCGTCGGGTGCACTGCTCCAGACTCGTTAGTCGCGCCCCATCGTGAGAGCAGGTCGCCCCACACGTTAAGTTCTCCACTCACGTGTTCAATTACGTAGTTAAACATCGTCAGTGTCATAGCCCACCTCTGCAACCTATCTGCCTGGAACTTGCTCACATCTCCGTTGCCTCCAGTTGGACTGAAAATGTACTGCAAATTGCGATGGTCCGTGTAAATGTGGAATCCTCGTGGACGGAGAAGCGGGTAAGATAATCTCTAGCATGTGGCCAGTATGGCAAATGCCTTTTTGTCGATTATTGCCCAACGACGAGAAGCACCCGTAAATTATCCACTTAGGGAAGACAAAGGATGATGACGCTGCTTCTCCAATGGCAGACCAAGGTCAGCAGCTGGAACTTGGGTTACTACAGAACCCCAATGTTCCTCAGAGGCGTCAGCGTACAATGTTACCCCCAGTCAGCCTTTGCATGAGCTAACGACACCATGCGGAGCAATGCATCTTTGACTCCTTCCAATGCAGCGTCATGCTGCGAATCCCAACCAATGGTTGACAGCAAAATACGATGCAAGCTTGTCTTCTTCCGGCTTTTGGCCTTCGTGGCTGCGACTTCGAGCAACGCAGCGAGATCAGCCATCAGTGCAGAGTAATTAGGAATGCTATTGCGCATCCAATTCACAGCACAGATAAACTGCTGCAAACCTCCAGCAGTACGAGGAGCAGGTAAACTTACAAGCCCCTGAGTGCGCTCCGGATTGTGGCGAACCCCGTTAGCCGAGATGGGTTTTCCACACCACAGTGCCTCCCGAGTGTAGTACACTTGGCTGGGTGCAGCTTTAGCCCAAACTGCTCACATAAAGCCAATACATGCTCTAACACCTCCATTAGGGCAACAGGCGTTTTTGCATAGCCCAGGATATCATCAAGCCATGCTAGGATTTCACGACCAAGTAGCGGACCGGAGATTTGCTCCACCACACCTTGACAAAATGCGACTGAGTCGGAGGAGCCCATCAACACACGCCTAGGCGTTATCATGCTCCGGTGTGTGATAATGGTAAATAGCTCTTGAGATTCCTCATCCAATGGCAATTGCCAATAACCCCGACACCAGCCCACTGTGAAATAACCTTCCGATCCTTCGACATTGGCAAGGTCTGCTTCGAGATCTGTCATGGGCCACATCATCGGGTCCGTTTGAGCATTGGCTGCCCTGGTGTCCACCGTCATACGAAAGTCACCAGGCTGTTTCTTGCTCACAATTCGAGGAGCGGAAGCCCATCGACTGCGATGATTGACGTACACCAGGCCATTATCCAGCAGCTCTTGAATGTGCTTATCCAAATATTCTCGATGTAATGGTGGATAACGTCGAGCCTTTACCTTCACAGGTCGTGCACCTTCTTTTAGCCGTACTTTGAGTGGGGGCACCTTGCCAGGCGGGTCGCTACCAATCGAGAGGCGGAAAACCTCAATGTAGCGAGCCACGATCTGCCGTAATCTGTCTACACAGTCAGGTGGAAGCCCCGCTCTCCGGGCTGCTTGCACTTTGTCCTCCAGGGTTTCTGCAACAGTGCGCTCGATTGGGAAAAGGTACTTGGTAGTTGTCAGCGCTGATGTTGTCACGAGCTCATCCACAGCATCAGCTTCAAAATAGTCTTGTGTTTTATCACGCCTGATCGCATGCATGCGGGCGAACTTAGGCACATCACTAGTGCCTTCCGGGTCATCGAGGTGATATTCATCACTGCGAGCTTTTGCATCTGCTAGGAGTTTGAGAGTGGAATAATCCAGGCGCTTCATCACAAGGCGACTAATCGTCAATGCCAATGATGAATTGCTCTCATCTACCCAGCATACTAACCCGCGAAGCATGAAAGGTCCTGCAGGTGTTTCCAATGCCACTTCGTCGAGTCGAACTTTGCGTGAGACGGATAGAGTGCCCCCGCCGACAGGATAAAGAGGGAAAGGGTCGCCCTGCTTGACTGCAACGAAACTCCCCAGAGAGGTCAGCTTGTCCACAACTCCAATGCTTATCAGGGAGTCATCCGTGCCCGAATCAAGTAGTGAAGCGTGTACAGTTAATCCACAAATATGGGTCACGGCTGTTCCATCGTCATCTATGTCAGCACTAGCGTTCACAGCATCGTCAGCGTCTGATTCCTTGGCTGAGGCTGGGGCCACCTGTACTTTGTGCATGTGAGTTTTCTCCTCCGCACGTGACGTTTTCCAAGCAGCAATGAGTCCATCAATCTCTTCAGGCTGTACAAGAGGGCACTGCCGCACCCGATGATCAGTTGACTTGCACTTCAGGCATTCCAAAACTGGTTTTGAACCTTTCTGCGCGAGTTCAGCGGGTGCCGACCCTTTGTCTGCTTTGTGCCCTGGCGTTGATGTCTGCGGTTTCTGACCAGGGTGGGGTTGACGACGGTTAGATCCATTTTGTTGATCAGCCCGCAATTTCCTCTGGACTTTGGACAGAAACGCTTGTGCTCTTATTGACACTGGTGCTACAGTAGAAGTACTCTGGCCGGCGTCTTTTTGCCAAGGACGTGCTCAGCTCTCTTGATTGCTGCATGCCTCTCTTTCGGCTGCTACCGGGACAAATTTCAGCTTTAGGCAAACCTGTCACTTAAGCTACAGCTTCCAGTGTTCAACGGGCATCGAAGTGTCACTTGGTCGTGGCATTGGTCGTGGCATTGGTCGTGACATGATCGAGAATCTAGTCTTTGCGCCGGACTTTACCCAGGGAAGTATCACATGGGACGGAGTCACCGCGCAGATGCATCAGGGCTACTCTGCAGCGCGACCATTTCCTGCACCTCGAGTTGTGGCAACAACCGGCATCGACTATTCTGAACGACGCCAGTTTGACATCATTTCTGTGGTCTACAAGAAGGAGCCGTTGGAGGACACCGTCCCTGACAGACTCTCTAGTGGTGAGCAGAAGGACTTGCTCAACTTCATCAAGTCCTCTGAAGACACACTATTTAGCTGTAAACTAGGCTCCTGGAAGGGGGAGAACCGTACATAACCCCCCGCGGTCGAACTGCTGGAGCCCTACCGTACCTAGTCGTATCCGATTCCGCAACGCCTCCTTGCGCCGACAAAGAAGAAGCTCCAGCACTTAGACGGAATTGGACCTATCTGCAAGGAAACTTCAAGTCCGTGGGCATCTTCTGCCTTTGTAACCCTAATGAAGGAATTGTCGGCATGGCTGCTGTGTGACTTCCGCCACCTGAACAAGCAGGTGCGCCGACTGCCATGGCCCCTTCCAACTGAGGTTTTTGTCACCTGCCACGCTTCGTGTTAGTGACGGTGATTGATCTTAACATGGGTTACTAAATATACATTTAACGTACCACCCATCGCTGCTGACGCCCTTCATCTTGCCATTGAATAAGTATTGCTGCAACTACTGCCTATGTGCCCGTCCTCCGCTTCGGATCATTTATTGATCAGCTACTTAGAGACCTCGAGTTTGTGCGCTGTTACCACTTCAACGTCATGACCATTATGGAGACATACTTTGCGGATCACCTGCGACATGTGAAGATTGTCTTCTCTCATCTGTGTTACTTTGGCTTGACCATCACTGTCTAGAAGTTCAAGGTGGCGGTGGCGGAGGCTAACTACTTGAGCTACAAGATCACGACTCGGGGCAACATGCCGCAGCCAAAGAAGATTGCTGTAATCCAGCACATTCGAGCCTGACCAACAAGCGAGAGCTAAGGCACTTCATCGGTCTCATCAACTATTGCCGCGATGTCTGATCGCAACATGCGCATTTGCTGGCTCCACTAACTCGGTTGACGTCTCGTGCTGTACCGTTGGTCTTGGAAGAAAAACACCAAGATGCCTTCGATAAGCTCAAGGCGCTTGATCAGTGTGAAACACTGCTCTACATACCTGATTTCACTCACGCTTTTAATATTCACAAAATTGCCTCGAGTGTGCAGCTCGGAGGTGTGATTCCTAAGGTGGACAGCCACCGAAATTCTACATTCAGAAACTTACCTCTGCTCAGCGCAACCACAGTGTGGTGGCAGAAGAACTTCTCTCAATCGCCTAAATACTGAAAGGGTTCCGCCTGCACTTCAATCCGTTGACTACTGGGTAAAAGGATCACACGATCCTTTCCTGCGCCAACGTAACGTCAAGGCGCGCGATGAGATGGAGATTGATTATCGAAGAGTTTGGTCCTACTATTGCGTACATCAAGGACACGGATAATTTGAAAGCAGTCGCGCTTTTCCGACTTCCGAGCGGTGAAAGCTTCGACCCGGACGTTACCTGTCGTATTGTGTAAGAGAACGATGGGTTTCCGCTAACGGGCGAGCGACTAGAAGGTTCACTGCGAGCCGATGAGGAATGGGCTGTTGTTAGGGAACGTTATCCAAAGAAAATTAGGGCCAAGACGGTCAGCAACCACTGTCATTACTAGCGTATCGGATCTCTTGCTGGTTACAGCCAGCTTGCAAGTTAAAGTGCTGGGTCACTTTCGCTCGTCGCTCCTTAACCCATGCATGAAGCGAATGTACAGGACTATGGATGCGTCGCGCTTCGTGACCAGGCTGAAGAAGATCGTGGGGAACTACGTTCGCAACTGCGTGCAGTGTCCAACTTGGAGAGGAGCACTACTCTCTGTACAAATCTCCCTGAGAAGCAACACACGCATATGAAGTGGGATGATATCGCAGTGGACGAGATCGGCCCGTGTTCGCACAGCGACTCCGCCAGGGCGCCAAAGTTGTTCGCGTTGACAATCATCAGCTCATGGCCACCTGGATCGAGTTCGCCCCGATCCCCAACAAGGAAGCTAAAACAGTAGCCATCGCTTAGGACGAGATTTGGTTTTGCCCTTACCCACATCCACTGTACTGCTGCTATGACCAAGACAAGGAATTTGCCACCCTCGAGTTCCTTAATTTACTCGAGTCATTTGGAGTAAAGTCAAAGCCTATCACAGTCTAGAAACCCCAAGGCAACTCGGTATCAGGGCGCATTCACCACGGCAGGACAAGCAGAAGTGAACGGAGATCATGCCCAGTGCTGCTTGTGCTCTCCAAGCAACTTACCCCACTCTGCTTCGTGCACCACTAGCATAATTGGTGTTTGGGTGAGATATGATGATGGCGACGGAATTTAATGCCAACTGAGCAGCCATCTACTTGCATTGCCAGGAAGAGACGCGGCACAACACTGCTAGCGAAAATACCAGTCGAACGATCCATAACTACAAGGCTGAAACCAAGTTCTCATGTACGAAACCTCGCAAATTTCGCGCAGTCGGCTGACGGAGCGTACGCAATGGCAGCGGCGCACGACAATGGTACTGTAACGATCAATCTTGGCTCGTACGTCAAGACCGTCAATGTACGCCAAGTCAAGGCGTTCTTCACGCCGACGAATTCAGCTATCGCCCCTTAGGAAGAGGATGCCGTACCCCGCAAGTACCTCGAAGGAGCTTGCGCAGACGCAGGACTCGAGTGCTTCACGCGTTGGCTACATGGACCAAGGCCAAGAAGTTCAAGGGCGCCCCTTGAACCACCTTTTTGTGATCACTGTGCCTGAATTTTAGGAGTTAGATAAGACCCTGTCTAATCAAGTTAAGTTCAGTTTGTTTTATCTTCCGATTACTTAAAGCCGCCTTTGGGTTTACGAGAGGCACATCACGGCGCTCCAGTCCGATGGCCCGATAACCAGCGGGGTCCGAAGGAGACTTTGTCAATACTCCAGACTCGATGTAATCCAGTCTGCCGGCGAAAAAGAAGAGAACAGCAACCGACCTGCGGTGGTCCGATGTTGTCCCGCACTATTCTTCCTGGACGGACGGCTCTTCGCCAGCCGGGCCACCACCTTCTGGTGATGACGCGCTCCTCATGCCGCCGCTACTGCTTGGACCCGACAGAACTTTGGCCGAGGTATTTCCTAGTCTCTTGTCGGTATTGCTATCGTCGTTGACATGTTCGTCGTCATCCAAATATTGCGCTTCGCCGACGTTGGCGCACGCTGGTTCGACAGGACGCCGCCGCCGTTGCCCGCACCCGTCGCACCCCTTCCGGTGAGGCTTTCGCGCGCGGAAGTTGTACTGGGATAAGCGGCGAGATCGCTGTCGGCCACGTGGTATCTATGGCGTGTGTATTTGCTCGTGGATCTTGTTTGTGAAGAGATCACGATTTTGGATCAGAAACTGATTTTAAATGAAAAGTGACTGGGTTAAGAAAGGACTCAGAGAATGGACGCCAGCTTGGGAAGTGGTCAAACAGGATTCACTTCCAGAATGGCTCTCAGTTCAGGCTTGCTATGGGCGTGTGATCTGTTTATGATAAATCAATTCGCCGAGCGAAATCTGTGTTCGGTGATGGATCAAGACCAGTTGGGCGGTTGACACGAAGTGGATCAATTTTCTGCCCCCACACACACACACACACCAGACACACCAGACACTCACACCTTATGTGAGTGGTTAGTCAGTTGGCTCTGTGTCCTGACACGGTGCTCGTACATGTACAGGAAGTCTATAAATCCAAGATGATGCCACATAAGCGCACAAGAGTTCGAGTCCGAACGGAGAACTCCGGACTAGACAGTTCGGATGGGACGATTGCTCATACTGACACCAAGACATTTTCGACCGACCAAGCCGATCGTCCAAAATTTGCTCTCGGTACCATAGAACATTGAGAACCGTCGAAGAATCTTCAAAGTCCCACTATCTTCGTGACTTAAAGGCAAGTCGAAGTCACCGATAAAGTCAAGACGTCGACGTCGACTCAAGCATACTGAAATCAAGTCAAAGTGTATGTGCATGGCTATCCCAGCTAACGGATAATGCTGAATAGAGCGCCTTTCCGAACTGTATACCTAGTTCAAATATAATAGATTGGAGGAAAATTATATGGTATACTGTACCAAACATTTTACCCAATTAACTTAAAGTTTGCAAAAATAATGTTAAAACAGCTACCCTTTTACTTTGGCTTGGGATTTGTCGATATTTTGCATGAACAACTCAGATTGGTCTTAAAAGAAATCTGACGCCCTATGATTTCAATGGTGTGCAGAGCTTCTCACGCAGACCAAGATAGAAAATATGGCGGGCACAAATATGCTTTTCGCGGCATTTTGCGGGAATATGTCGCCTATCCTCTCCCCCAACTCAATGCCACTTCTTAAAAATCAGTCACAAAGCCACGGTCATGGAGCCAGCCAAGCGCGCGACAAGAGAACTGACCCCACGTGAGCGGCAGCAGGCAATATCGAGTAAAAATGCATAATGCCACCTCTCACAAAATTTGCCCAAATGTAATACTTGATTTTTCTATATAGTAATGTTTGGGTTACCGGAAAAACTTGGTATTATGCATCGTATTGAAAACTTATCTTGATTAAAGTATGCAAATGCTAAAAATAGGGAATGTATGGGCAACAAAACGGCGAACACGCTCAAATGCTGGTGTACCTCGTCGTGGTTCTGTGAAGGAGGTGGGGGCCATATTTCAAGTTCACAAGAAGACAATTGCTTGGCTGTGGAAACGCGCGAAGGCCAACGCGGACCTATACGGCATATATGAGGCACCGTCCAAGAAGTCGTTGTGTGGCAGGAAGCCGCGAGATCTCACTGCTGCGTCCGTCACGTCGACCTACAACGTCGAGTGACAATTCGCTAAACCTCGACGGCATATGGCGTGGCACACTCGACACTGTTCCACCGCCTCAAGCAGGTTAGGCTGCGCTCCTGTATAAGCGTGACCAAGCCGCTGCTCGCGGACGACAATATGAAAGCCCGGGTCAAGTTCTGCCTCGACCACGTGGACGCGTCCGTCGACATGTACCACGACATGACGGACATGACCCATGTGGACGAGAAGTAATTTATCTAACTGAGGTTTCAGCTAGTAAATAGCCCCGATTTGAACTGCTTAGATCTGGGGGCGTTTAATGCTATACATGGCGAGTAGTAGCGTTTGGCTCGCAATGTGGCCGAGTTGGCGAAGGCAGCGATGGACGCATACTGGGAGCTGTCTGACGAAACACTAAACAACATCTTCCTGTCGCTGCAGTGTACAATGGAGTCGTGCATTTGCGAGAAAGGTGAGAACACGTACAAGCTCTCGCACATTTCAAAAGCCCAACTTCGACGGGAGGGAAGGCTTTCTTTGAGCATCCCCTGGGTAAGGCTTTAAACAGATCACCCACTGACCCTGGTCCTGGTTGGGTCCTACGGTACCAAATAAGGACCAGCGCGAAAATACACTGTGTTTTTCTGAGCGACCTCGTGTAGATCGCATCGCTGGTGTGATCCAAAACCGGCATCACTAAAAACTAAGAATTCATGCTGTGATATGTGATAGCTTAAAGTAAAGAGAGGTTGGATACAGAGCATTGATGTATTGTGCTTTGCAGCCAAAATGGCGGAAAAGAAATTATCTTCGAAGAGATAATTCCCGTTTGCGACATGCCAATCGGAAATTAGCCTAATTTTACCGACGGGTTAGCTGCTCCACTATAGGCGCTTCGGTGAAGCAAATCCAGCCCATATCGCTAAAGGTGAAACTAATCGAATTAGCTCGGCAAAATGACTGCGAAGCACAATACGATGAAAGATAAGTAAGGGTTTGAAGAAAAAAGAAATGTTTGTAATTGCTTCGTCAGGTGCGGGCGTGAGGTGGATAGAATTATTATAGCTCAAAGAAACCCAATGGATTGTCCAGCAGAGCATCGATCACAAACAGGAAGTCGATTCCCTTCTTTATTTCTACGCAATGAAGACATGTAAGTTTTACTGAGCTATTAATTTCGTTTGAAAAGGCGTTTGAAATGGTTACGTAAAGGCAACTGAGACAAATGGAGAGCTTAACCACCCCGGTAGCGACGACCGGTGGTGCGGTAGTCGCCATTTGCTCAAAGCTAGCCCCTTCGTCCAAAGTTATTATATTTAAATCACCGTTAGTATGGTTAGTCTACTGTTGTACCGGGCGCCACGAGAGCCCGTCGCGCACGTCGTGTTACCCGCAGCATGACGTACTTGCAAATTGACATAGTTATGGCAATTGGGGCTATGACTTCTCGAAACTAAGCGCTCAAGTAGTCTGATAGGTTAAATAGCGATAACACTTCATTGGTCTTGCCTTTAATACACAAAAATATGACATTTCCTTTGGACTTAAATTATGGGAGGTTTTGATTTATTATACTTCGAAGTATTTGTGTAGGATCTTTTTAGGTCCCCATGGAAGACCCGGGCGTGGCTATTTTGGTGTTGGTCCGTGATCTGGTCCGTCTAAATCGGTAAGACCAAAAAAGACCAGATCAGTGGGTGACCTGTTTAAATATCTTCCCTCCTCTGCTCCGAGTACACTGTCTCGGTTATGCGTAAGTTAGGTACCGTCATACCATCTGCCCATTGGTAACCTAAGTATAATTTTGGGACAAGTAATATAAAACTGTCAAAATCTTGAAGGGGACAAGTATTGTGAAACGGAGTGGTGAAAACCAGGAATAGTTATGTTACATCAAATGAAATAGTGAATAATAAGTTTATTTTCATAATTTAACTGCGTTATATCAGGATACGATAATAAAATTGGTCTCCTTGACAGTAAAATGGAATTGTGCTCGGTACTAAGCACATGTACATTGGATATACTTCATACTAAAACAAAATGTTAGTAACGATAAATAAATATATTTTTTTATAAAGACCACGCTGGATTAGCCAACCTCTTTTTTTTTTCAAACACGTTGCCATATACACCATGGTAACACTATATATTGGACACCGCCCAAAACTAGGGTATCCACCGATATGTCGAGGCCTTCGAGATTTGATAGATCTAGCATAACTCCAACGCAGTGTGGTGAGACGGGAATCCGGTCTCAATAAGTTTCTGGAAATGTTACCTAACCGCACGCTTTATTTAGCAACTACATACATTTTAGCTTCGATTCACTATACATCCACCGGGAAGGACCGCCGTCCCACCCTCAAGAAACAACCTCTCATAAACTTTGGCACATATTAGAAACCTCTCACATATCGTACCTGTGCAACTGTTAAATTTAGAGACAAATTTAGAGATCGATTATGACACCATCTTATGCCAGTTTTGGGCGGCGTACATTGGTATAAGCTGATGTAGTGTGCGTATTTCGTGCCATCGCGTGTGTAATCTTGGAATTTATGTTATCTTGTTATTTGTATGTGGAAGGGGGTCTACAGCGCTTAACATGTTGTACCTACTACATGTCAAGACGGGTACATTGCATTCATGTTGCCATATACAACCTGGGGTAATCTAAGACACATGAATAAAATAGTAGGTAAAATAGGATACTGTACCAAATAATGTACCTTCCATGATTTGACGGTATGGAAAATCTGTAACAGGTGAACATTGCTAAAGGACCCACGTGAAGCAGATGGTGATAGTGGACGACGACGACACGCGGGTGCCGAACAGAGCGGTAGAGGCGACGGGAGGCACCAAGAAAGTCCTGAAGAAGGAGTATGGAGCGAAGGACTGCGTGATGCGGACCAGACGACGACGACGAGTAGTGCGATGTGTGAGTACGCACGGGCTGCAGGCCATGGGCAGTGTTGAGTCGACATTGCAGTTCGGCCGGAGCGGGCGGAGCGACCAGCGAGCGAGTGCTCACTTGAGATTTGGTCGAGTGAGCAGCAGGCACTCGCTTGGACTTGACGCGGTTTCGGACGCAAACAGCGACCGAGAAAGCACAGCAGCCGGTGGCCAACAGGCTTGTGGTCATCCCGAGGTAGACGAAGAGAGCGAGATGAAGCGCGTGGCTTGGCGAGCATACCAGACAGGGAATACCAGCAGCGCGACCAGTAGCGTGCGAGAGGAGATCGACGAGGACGATAGTTGGCGAGGCCGGCGACCTCTTTGTTGTGAACGACGAGACCGGCGGAGGCAGTACCAGGCAGGGACCATAGTGACCCCATCGTCGTGGTTGAGAAGTTCGCCACGAACGTGATTGTTGACAGGTGCGACGGGTGCGAGTGCTGGTTGTAGCTAGCTGTGATGTCGGGAATGGCGCAGGAGAAGACGCGCGGCTAGTTGCCGCTGGTGTCTGCGCTGCGAAGGTGTTTAGGATGACACCGTTACCTTGGTGGCAAATGGTGTGGTGCACATAGATTCGCATTCAGCCACCAGATCGAGTGGTGACGAGCACTCGCTGGCTGCAGTGTGTGACACACTGGAATACCACTGAAATACCCGAACCTAACGAGAGTTCAATACGACGGGGACTGGTCGAGATCAGAACTTACGGCTGAAATCCGCACTTAGACGAGATCCACACCTAGTGAGTAGTCGACCCGACGAAGAGTCGCCGGTAGCCCGACTTCTCATTCACAACGGTCACATTTATACTTGATATTTGTAGAGGAAGTAGAAAACTATAGGGCAAGATGTAACGCCCTTCGGGGTGGACAAACAGAACAGAATTTGCCACGAAGTGTTTTACCGGCCTCGGCAAGTCCCAGGTGTCTGACCGCCTTGTATCATGTATATACCTGTCGGTGGACACGTAGTGTAGTAGCTTGTGTTCATCCTCGGTCAGGCCAAGAGATAGAGTTGTGTGGGTTGATTGAGTTGTATTTGGCGGTAGTGAGCTATCGCCTGGACTGCGGAGCGCTAACCAGCGACTCTATATTATCTTATCGTCGGAGCTTGACTCCGACACCCTCGTTCAAGGCTGGAAAGTCATAGTACACTTCCTTCTGGGGGACGGCGAGGTTCAAGAACGTGGTGGAAGCGTATTAGCTTTGCTCGTGGCTAAGGGCGCAGTACTATCTCTGTTGGCCTACTGACAATCCACAGCGCACGGGGGAAACAGCCAGCCCGGCGTAAGGGAACGGATCTGGGCTTTCAGATGCCGACCTCACTTCGCGCTAAACATTTATGGGCTTCGCAAACGTCTCTCGCCTCTCGCTGTCGTTCTTCCTGGGGGTTTGCGGCAGTGGCATGTTGGCCGGGTTCACAGTTTCTCCTGCAGCACGGGCCATAGGTTGTCGTCCAGCTCCAATGCCCTTGCTTCCTGATGTGGCTCGCAGTTTCTTCTTCCACTTGTGAAGTTCAGCTCCAGCTTCGACTGGAGTCCAGTCCGCGAGCGCTGTCAGAGAGGGGTACGCGGGTTTCCATACCCATCGCCACCAACAAGGACACCGTATCCTCGGCGACTTGAATCGCAGTCGTCGAGTTGACGGGGTAACTCAACTCCTCCTTGAGAGAGGTCCATACCGCCTGCAGAGCGGGTCTCGGTGAGAACAGCTGGATCCATTCACTGGTCTCTAACATCATCTTGAGACACTGTCCAAGCACCTTGTTCGCGGCCGAAGTGTCGCCGTTGACAGGTGACCGATTGCCCTTCCGCGGCGTGGCGCTCTTGGTCGTCTTCAGCGCGGGTTTCAATTCGTCGCTGAAATCATCATAGTATTGTTGGACCGGCTCACGGCCGTCCGCATCTTCAAATTCGTCTGCGAGATTGCGTGACAACGATCGATCGCCGCCACTCTTCGTCGCAAACACTTCAGCATCATCATGGAGGTCGGACGCATGTACGGGTGTCTTGTCCTCCAATTTTTCGTCATCTTCAGCATATTTGTCTTCTTCCTTGGCGTCACGATCGTCTACCGAGTCCTCCAAGCTGGCAGAGCGTTCAGCTGTAGCTGACCGCTTCGTTTCCGCGACCACATCCGAGTAATCGTCCGGAGTGATCATGTTTGGGATGGGTTCGCTTCCCCCGCTTCTCGCCAGCGTGGGTTCGAGTCCCGGTGTGGGAACATCTTTTGCTCTTTTTGATGCTTCTCCCCTTGCGTATGGCTCTCTTCAGTGGGCTTGCAGCACACGCGTCGTCTACACGCTGATCGACATGCCGTCCGTGAATCCTGACGCGACTGCATACCCCATTGCCAACCCTGTGTGTCGGAGCATTCCTAGGCCCAGACATCAAGCGCGTACGGCCACGGCACTGTCGATGGCAATGCTGTAGGAAGCATCACTCCCCAACGCGCACGGGCGACTGCGCTCAGACACGAGGAGGCGTAGCGGACTCGCGAGCTGGCGCATCGCACCAACAAGGCGCTGCATCATCTCGAGGGCGAGAGATGATGAAACGGGCCAAGTCGGATGAGGGCGAGTACTCAGAATGGATGCGAGGTCAAATTCGTGAGAAAGGCGTTGATATGATGCGTGGAGCAGCGTGGCTGGCGCGAGGCTGGGTTGTTTCTAGGAGAGCTTGTGTATGCTGCGTTGTGATTTTGTGTGTGGTTGTAGTGTTCAGCCTTCCCATATAGTCTAGGCGGTTAGGATAGCTGGCTCTCACCCAGCAGACCCGGGTTCGAGTCCCGGTGTGGGAACATCTTTTGCTCTTTTTGATGCTTCTCCCCTTGCGTATGGCTCTCTTCAGTGGGCTTGCAGCACACGCGTCGTCTACACGCTGATCGACATGCCGTCCGTGAATCCTGACGCGACTGCATACCCCATTGCCAACCCTGTGTGTCGGAGCATTCCTAGGCCCAGACATCAAGCGCGTACGGCCACGGCACTGTCGATGGCAATGCTGTAGGAAGCATCACTCCCCAACGCGCACGGGCGACTGCGCTCAGACACGAGGAGGCGTAGCGGACTCGCGAGCTGGCGCATCGCACCAACAAGGCGCTGCATCATCTCGAGGGCGAGAGATGATGAAACGGGCCAAGTCGGATGAGGGCGAGTACTCAGAATGGATGCGAGGTCAAATTCGTGAGAAAGGCGTTGATATGATGCGTGGAGCAGCGTGGCTGGCGCGAGGCTGGGTTGTTTCTAGGAGAGCTTGTGTATGCTGCGTTGTGATTTTGTGTGTGGTTGTAGTGTTCAGCCTTCCCATATAGTCTAGGCGGTTAGGATAGCTGGCTCTCACCCAGCAGACCCGGGTTCGAGTCCCGGTGTGGGAACATCTTTTGCTCTTTTGATGCTTCTCCTTGCGTATGGCTCTCTTCAGTGGGCTTGCAGCACACGCGTCGTCTACACGCTGATCGACATGCCGTCCGTGAATCCTGACGCGACTGCATACCCCATTGCCAACCCTGTGTGTCGGAGCATTCCTAGGCCCAGACATCAAGCGCGTACGGCCACGGCACTGTCGATGGCAATGCTGTAGGAAGCATCACTCCCCAACGCGCACGGGCGACTGCGCTCAGACACGAGGAGGCGTAGCGGACTCGCGAGCTGGCGCATCGCACCAACAAGGCGCTGCATCATCTCGAGGGCGAGAGATGATGAAACGGGCCAAGTCGGATGAGGGCGAGTACTCAGAATGGATGCGAGGTCAAATTCGTGAGAAAGGCGTTGATATGATGCGTGGAGCAGCGTGGCTGGCGCGAGGCTGGGTTGTTTCTAGGAGAGCTTGTGTATGCTGCGTTGTGATTTTGTGTGTGGTTGTAGTGTTCAGCCTTCCCATATAGTCTAGGCGGTTAGGATAGCTGGCTCTCACCCAGCAGACCCGGGTTCGAGTCCCGGTGTGGGAACATCTTTTGCTCTTTTGATGCTTCTCCTTGCGTATGGCTCTCTTCAGTGGGCTTGCAGCACACGCGTCGTCTACACGCTGATCGACATGCCGTCCGTGAATCCTGACGCGACTGCATACCCCATTGCCAACCCTGTGTGTCGGAGCATTCCTAGGCCCAGACATCAAGCGCGTACGGCCACGGCACTGTCGATGGCAATGCTGTAGGAAGCATCACTCCCCAACGCGCACGGGCGACTGCGCTCAGACACGAGGAGGCGTAGCGGACTCGCGAGCTGGCGCATCGCACCAACAAGGCGCTGCATCATCTCGAGGGCGAGAGATGATGAAACGGGCCAAGTCGGATGAGGGCGAGTACTCAGAATGGATGCGAGGTCAAATTCGTGAGAAAGGCGTTGATATGATGCGTGGAGCAGCGTGGCTGGCGCGAGGCTGGGTTGTTTCTAGGAGAGCTTGTGTATGCTGCGTTGTGATTTTGTGTGTGGTTGTAGTGTTCAGCCTTCCCATATAGTCTAGGCGGTTAGGATAGCTGGCTCTCACCCAGCAGACCCGGGTTCGAGTCCCGGTGTGGGAACATCTTTTGCTCTTTTTGATGCTTCTCCCTTGCGTATGGCTCTCTTCAGTGGGCTTGCAGCACACGCGTCGTCTACACGCTGATCGACATGCCGTCCGTGAATCCTGACGCGACTGCATACCCCATTGCCAACCCTGTGTGTCGGAGCATTCCTAGGCCCAGACATCAAGCGCGTACGGCCACGGCACTGTCGGTGGCAATGCTGTAGGAAGCATCACTCCCCAACGCGCACGGGCGACTGCGCTCAGACACGAGGAGGCGTAGCGGACTCGCGAGCTGGCGCATCGCACCAACAAGGCGCTGCATCATCTCGAGGGCGAGAGATGATGAAACGGGCCAAGTCGGATGAGGGCGAGTACTCAGAATGGATGCGAGGTCAAATTCGTGAGAAAGGCGTTGATATGATGCGTGGAGCAGCGTGGCTGGCGCGAGGCTGGGTTGTTTCTAGGAGAGCTTGTGTATGCTGCGTTGTGATTTTGTGTGTGGTTGTAGTGTTCAGCCTTCCCATATAGTCTAGGCGGTTAGGATAGCTGGCTCTCACCCAGCAGACCCGGGTTCGAGTCCCGGTGTGGGAACATCTTTGCTCTTTTTGATGCTTCTCCCTTGCGTATGGCTCTCTTCAGTGGGCTTGCAGCACACGCGTCGTCTACACGCTGATCGACATGCCGTCCGTGAATCCTGACGCGACTGCATACCCCATTGCCAACCCTGTGTGTCGGAGCATTCCTAGGCCCAGACATCAAGCGCGTACGGCCACGGCACTGTCGGTGGCAATGCTGTAGGAAGCATCACTCCCCAACGCGCACGGGCGACTGCGCTCAGACACGAGGAGGCGTAGCGGACTCGCGAGCTGGCGCATCGCACCAACAAGGCGCTGCATCATCTCGAGGGCGAGAGATGATGAAACGGGCCAAGTCGGATGAGGGCGAGTACTCAGAATGGATGCGAGGTCAAATTCGTGAGAAAGGCGTTGATATGATGCGTGGAGCAGCGTGGCTGGCGCGAGGCTGGGTTGTTTCTAGGAGAGCTTGTGTATGCTGCGTTGTGATTTTGTGTGTGGTTGTAGTGTTCAGCCTTCCCATATAGTCTAGGCGGTTAGGATAGCTGGCTCTCACCCAGCAGACCCGGGTTCGAGTCCCGGTGTGGGAACATCTTTTGCTCTTTTTGATGCTTCTCCCCTTGCGTATGGCTCTCTTCAGTGGGCTTGCAGCACACGCGTCGTCTACACGCTGATCGACATGCCGTCCGTGAATCCTGACGCGACTGCATACCCCATTGCCAACCCTGTGTGTCGGAGCATTCCTAGGCCCAGACATCAAGCGCGTACGGCCACGGCACTGTCGGTGGCAATGCTGTAGGAAGCATCACTCCCCAACGCGCACGGGCGACTGCGCTCAGACACGAGGAGGCGTAGCGGACTCGCGAGCTGGCGCATCGCACCAACAAGGCGCTGCATCATCTCGAGGGCGAGAGATGATGAAACGGGCCAAGTCGGATGAGGGCGAGTACTCAGAATGGATGCGAGGTCAAATTCGTGAGAAAGGCGTTGATATGATGCGTGGAGCAGCGTGGCTGGCGCGAGGCTGGGTTGTTTCTAGGAGAGCTTGTGTATGCTGCGTTGTGATTTTGTGTGTGGTTGTAGTGTTCAGCCTTCCCATATAGTCTAGGCGGTTAGGATAGCTGGCTCTCACCCAGCAGACCCGGGTTCGAGTCCCGGTGTGGGAACATCTTTTGCTCTTTTTGATGCTTCTCCCCTTGCGTATGGCTCTCTTCAGTGGGCTTGCAGCACACGCGTCGTCTACACGCTGATCGACATGCCGTCCGTGAATCCTGACGCGACTGCATACCCCATTGCCAACCCTGTGTGTCGGAGCATTCCTAGGCCCAGACATCAAGCGCGTACGGCCACGGCACTGTCGGTGGCAATGCTGTAGGAAGCATCACTCCCCAACGCGCACGGGCGACTGCGCTCAGACACGAGGAGGCGTAGCGGACTCGCGAGCTGGCGCATCGCACCAACAAGGCGCTGCATCATCTCGAGGGCGAGAGATGATGAAACGGGCCAAGTCGGATGAGGGCGAGTACTCAGAATGGATGCGAGGTCAAATTCGTGAGAAAGGCGTTGATATGATGCGTGGAGCAGCGTGGCTGGCGCGAGGCTGGGTTGTTTCTAGGAGAGCTTGTGTATGCTGCGTTGTGATTTTGTGTGTGGTTGTAGTGTTCAGCCTTCCCATATAGTCTAGGCGGTTAGGATAGCTGGCTCTCACCCAGCAGACCCGGGTTCGAGTCCCGGTGTGGGAACATCTTTTGCTCTTTTTGATGCTTCTCCCTTGCGTATGGCTCTCTTCAGTGGGCTTGCAGCACACGCGTCGTCTACACGCTGATCGACATGCCGTCCGTGAATCCTGACGCGACTGCATACCCCATTGCCAACCCTGTGTGTCGGAGCATTCCTAGGCCCAGACATCAAGCGCGTACGGCCACGGCACTGTCGGTGGCAATGCTGTAGGAAGCATCACTCCCCAACGCGCACGGGCGACTGCGCTCAGACACGAGGAGGCGTAGCGGACTCGCGAGCTGGCGCATCGCACCAACAAGGCGCTGCATCATCTCGAGGGCGAGAGATGATGAAACGGGCCAAGTCGGATGAGGGCGAGTACTCAGAATGGATGCGAGGTCAAATTCGTGAGAAAGGCGTTGATATGATGCGTGGAGCAGCGTGGCTGGCGCGAGGCTGGGTTGTTTCTAGGAGAGCTTGTGTATGCTGCGTTGTGATTTTGTGTGTGGTTGTAGTGTTCAGCCTTCCCATATAGTCTAGGCGGTTAGGATAGCTGGCTCTCACCCAGCAGACCCGGGTTCGAGTCCCGGTGTGGGAACATCTTTGCTCTTTTTGATGCTTCTCCCTTGCGTATGGCTCTCTTCAGTGGGCTTGCAGCACACGCGTCGTCTACACGCTGATCGACATGCCGTCCGTGAATCCTGACGCGACTGCATACCCCATTGCCAACCCTGTGTGTCGGAGCATTCCTAGGCCCAGACATCAAGCGCGTACGGCCACGGCACTGTCGGTGGCAATGCTGTAGGAAGCATCACTCCCCAACGCGCACGGGCGACTGCGCTCAGACACGAGGAGGCGTAGCGGACTCGCGAGCTGGCGCATCGCACCAACAAGGCGCTGCATCATCTCGAGGGCGAGAGATGATGAAACGGGCCAAGTCGGATGAGGGCGAGTACTCAGAATGGATGCGAGGTCAAATTCGTGAGAAAGGCGTTGATATGATGCGTGGAGCAGCGTGGCTGGCGCGAGGCTGGGTTGTTTCTAGGAGAGCTTGTGTATGCTGCGTTGTGATTTTGTGTGTGGTTGTAGTGTTCAGCCTTCCCATATAGTCTAGGCGGTTAGGATAGCTGGCTCTCACCCAGCAGACCCGGGTTCGAGTCCCGGTGTGGGAACATCTTTGCTCTTTTGATGCTTCTCCTTGCGTATGGCTCTCTTCAGTGGGCTTGCAGCACACGCGTCGTCTACACGCTGATCGACATGCCGTCCGTGAATCCTGACGCGACTGCATACCCCATTGCCAACCCTGTGTGTCGGAGCATTCCTAGGCCCAGACATCAAGCGCGTACGGCCACGGCACTGTCGGTGGCAATGCTGTAGGAAGCATCACTCCCCAACGCGCACGGGCGACTGCGCTCAGACACGAGGAGGCGTAGCGGACTCGCGAGCTGGCGCATCGCACCAACAAGGCGCTGCATCATCTCGAGGGCGAGAGATGATGAAACGGGCCAAGTCGGATGAGGGCGAGTACTCAGAATGGATGCGAGGTCAAATTCGTGAGAAAGGCGTTGATATGATGCGTGGAGCAGCGTGGCTGGCGCGAGGCTGGGTTGTTTCTAGGAGAGCTTGTGTATGCTGCGTTGTGATTTTGTGTGTGGTTGTAGTGTTCAGCCTTCCCATATAGTCTAGGCGGTTAGGATAGCTGGCTCTCACCCAGCAGACCCGGGTTCGAGTCCCGGTGTGGGAACATCTTTGCTCTTTTTGATGCTTCTCCCTTGCGTATGGCTCTCTTCAGTGGGCTTGCAGCACACGCGTCGTCTACACGCTGATCGACATGCCGTCCGTGAATCCTGACGCGACTGCATACCCCATTGCCAACCCTGTGTGTCGGAGCATTCCTAGGCCCAGACATCAAGCGCGTACGGCCACGGCACTGTCGGTGGCAATGCTGTAGGAAGCATCACTCCCCAACGCGCACGGGCGACTGCGCTCAGACACGAGGAGGCGTAGCGGACTCGCGAGCTGGCGCATCGCACCAACAAGGCGCTGCATCATCTCGAGGGCGAGAGATGATGAAACGGGCCAAGTCGGATGAGGGCGAGTACTCAGAATGGATGCGAGGTCAAATTCGTGAGAAAGGCGTTGATATGATGCGTGGAGCAGCGTGGCTGGCGCGAGGCTGGGTTGTTTCTAGGAGAGCTTGTGTATGCTGCGTTGTGATTTTGTGTGTGGTTGTAGTGTTCAGCCTTCCCATATAGTCTAGGCGGTTAGGATAGCTGGCTCTCACCCAGCAGACCCGGGTTCGAGTCCCGGTGTGGGAACATCTTTGCTCTTTTGATGCTTCTCCCCTTGCGTATGGCTCTCTTCAGTGGGCTTGCAGCACACGCGTCGTCTACACGCTGATCGACATGCCGTCCGTGAATCCTGACGCGACTGCATACCCCATTGCCAACCCTGTGTGTCGGAGCATTCCTAGGCCCAGACATCAAGCGCGTACGGCCACGGCACTGTCGGTGGCAATGCTGTAGGAAGCATCACTCCCCAACGCGCACGGGCGACTGCGCTCAGACACGAGGAGGCGTAGCGGACTCGCGAGCTGGCGCATCGCACCAACAAGGCGCTGCATCATCTCGAGGGCGAGAGATGATGAAACGGGCCAAGTCGGATGAGGGCGAGTACTCAGAATGGATGCGAGGTCAAATTCGTGAGAAAGGCGTTGATATGATGCGTGGAGCAGCGTGGCTGGCGCGAGGCTGGGTTGTTTCTAGGAGAGCTTGTGTATGCTGCGTTGTGATTTTGTGTGTGGTTGTAGTGTTCAGCCTTCCCATATAGTCTAGGCGGTTAGGATAGCTGGCTCTCACCCAGCAGACCCGGGTTCGAGTCCCGGTGTGGGAACATCTTTTGCTCTTTTTGATGCTTCTCCCCTTGCGTATGGCTCTCTTCAGTGGGCTTGCAGCACACGCGTCGTCTACACGCTGATCGACATGCCGTCCGTGAATCCTGACGCGACTGCATACCCCATTGCCAACCCTGTGTGTCGGAGCATTCCTAGGCCCAGACATCAAGCGCGTACGGCCACGGCACTGTCGGTGGCAATGCTGTAGGAAGCATCACTCCCCAACGCGCACGGGCGACTGCGCTCAGACACGAGGAGGCGTAGCGGACTCGCGAGCTGGCGCATCGCACCAACAAGGCGCTGCATCATCTCGAGGGCGAGAGATGATGAAACGGGCCAAGTCGGATGAGGGCGAGTACTCAGAATGGATGCGAGGTCAAATTCGTGAGAAAGGCGTTGATATGATGCGTGGAGCAGCGTGGCTGGCGCGAGGCTGGGTTGTTTCTAGGAGAGCTTGTGTATGCTGCGTTGTGATTTTGTGTGTGGTTGTAGTGTTCAGCCTTCCCATATAGTCTAGGCGGTTAGGATAGCTGGCTCTCACCCAGCAGACCCGGGTTCGAGTCCCGGTGTGGGAACATCTTTGCTCTTTTGATGCTTCTCCCCTTGCGTATGGCTCTCTTCAGTGGGCTTGCAGCACACGCGTCGTCTACACGCTGATCGACATGCCGTCCGTGAATCCTGACGCGACTGCATACCCCATTGCCAACCCTGTGTGTCGGAGCATTCCTAGGCCCAGACATCAAGCGCGTACGGCCACGGCACTGTCGGTGGCAATGCTGTAGGAAGCATCACTCCCCAACGCGCACGGGCGACTGCGCTCAGACACGAGGAGGCGTAGCGGACTCGCGAGCTGGCGCATCGCACCAACAAGGCGCTGCATCATCTCGAGGGCGAGAGATGATGAAACGGGCCAAGTCGGATGAGGGCGAGTACTCAGAATGGATGCGAGGTCAAATTCGTGAGAAAGGCGTTGATATGATGCGTGGAGCAGCGTGGCTGGCGCGAGGCTGGGTTGTTTCTAGGAGAGCTTGTGTATGCTGCGTTGTGATTTTGTGTGTGGTTGTAGTGTTCAGCCTTCCCATATAGTCTAGGCGGTTAGGATAGCTGGCTCTCACCCAGCAGACCCGGGTTCGAGTCCCGGTGTGGGAACATCTTTGCTCTTTTTGATGCTTCTCCCTTGCGTATGGCTCTCTTCAGTGGGCTTGCAGCACACGCGTCGTCTACACGCTGATCGACATGCCGTCCGTGAATCCTGACGCGACTGCATACCCCATTGCCAACCCTGTGTGTCGGAGCATTCCTAGGCCCAGACATCAAGCGCGTACGGCCACGGCACTGTCGGTGGCAATGCTGTAGGAAGCATCACTCCCCAACGCGCACGGGCGACTGCGCTCAGACACGAGGAGGCGTAGCGGACTCGCGAGCTGGCGCATCGCACCAACAAGGCGCTGCATCATCTCGAGGGCGAGAGATGATGAAACGGGCCAAGTCGGATGAGGGCGAGTACTCAGAATGGATGCGAGGTCAAATTCGTGAGAAAGGCGTTGATATGATGCGTGGAGCAGCGTGGCTGGCGCGAGGCTGGGTTGTTTCTAGGAGAGCTTGTGTATGCTGCGTTGTGATTTTGTGTGTGGTTGTAGTGTTCAGCCTTCCCATATAGTCTAGGCGGTTAGGATAGCTGGCTCTCACCCAGCAGACCCGGGTTCGAGTCCCGGTGTGGGAACATCTTTGCTCTTTTGATGCTTCTCCTTGCGTATGGCTCTCTTCAGTGGGCTTGCAGCACACGCGTCGTCTACACGCTGATCGACATGCCGTCCGTGAATCCTGACGCGACTGCATACCCCATTGCCAACCCTGTGTGTCGGAGCATTCCTAGGCCCAGACATCAAGCGCGTACGGCCACGGCACTGTCGGTGGCAATGCTGTAGGAAGCATCACTCCCCAACGCGCACGGGCGACTGCGCTCAGACACGAGGAGGCGTAGCGGACTCGCGAGCTGGCGCATCGCACCAACAAGGCGCTGCATCATCTCGAGGGCGAGAGATGATGAAACGGGCCAAGTCGGATGAGGGCGAGTACTCAGAATGGATGCGAGGTCAAATTCGTGAGAAAGGCGTTGATATGATGCGTGGAGCAGCGTGGCTGGCGCGAGGCTGGGTTGTTTCTAGGAGAGCTTGTGTATGCTGCGTTGTGATTTTGTGTGTGGTTGTAGTGTTCAGCCTTCCCATATAGTCTAGGCGGTTAGGATAGCTGGCTCTCACCCAGCAGACCCGGGTTCGAGTCCCGGTGTGGGAACATCTTTGCTCTTTTTGATGCTTCTCCCTTGCGTATGGCTCTCTTCAGTGGGCTTGCAGCACACGCGTCGTCTACACGCTGATCGACATGCCGTCCGTGAATCCTGACGCGACTGCATACCCCATTGCCAACCCTGTGTGTCGGAGCATTCCTAGGCCCAGACATCAAGCGCGTACGGCCACGGCACTGTCGGTGGCAATGCTGTAGGAAGCATCACTCCCCAACGCGCACGGGCGACTGCGCTCAGACACGAGGAGGCGTAGCGGACTCGCGAGCTGGCGCATCGCACCAACAAGGCGCTGCATCATCTCGAGGGCGAGAGATGATGAAACGGGCCAAGTCGGATGAGGGCGAGTACTCAGAATGGATGCGAGGTCAAATTCGTGAGAAAGGCGTTGATATGATGCGTGGAGCAGCGTGGCTGGCGCGAGGCTGGGTTGTTTCTAGGAGAGCTTGTGTATGCTGCGTTGTGATTTTGTGTGTGGTTGTAGTGTTCAGCCTTCCCATATAGTCTAGGCGGTTAGGATAGCTGGCTCTCACCCAGCAGACCCGGGTTCGAGTCCCGGTGTGGGAACATCTTTGCTCTTTTGATGCTTCTCCCCTTGCGTATGGCTCTCTTCAGTGGGCTTGCAGCACACGCGTCGTCTACACGCTGATCGACATGCCGTCCGTGAATCCTGACGCGACTGCATACCCCATTGCCAACCCTGTGTGTCGGAGCATTCCTAGGCCCAGACATCAAGCGCGTACGGCCACGGCACTGTCGGTGGCAATGCTGTAGGAAGCATCACTCCCCAACGCGCACGGGCGACTGCGCTCAGACACGAGGAGGCGTAGCGGACTCGCGAGCTGGCGCATCGCACCAACAAGGCGCTGCATCATCTCGAGGGCGAGAGATGATGAAACGGGCCAAGTCGGATGAGGGCGAGTACTCAGAATGGATGCGAGGTCAAATTCGTGAGAAAGGCGTTGATATGATGCGTGGAGCAGCGTGGCTGGCGCGAGGCTGGGTTGTTTCTAGGAGAGCTTGTGTATGCTGCGTTGTGATTTTGTGTGTGGTTGTAGTGTTCAGCCTTCCCATATAGTCTAGGCGGTTAGGATAGCTGGCTCTCACCCAGCAGACCCGGGTTCGAGTCCCGGTGTGGGAACATCTTTGCTCTTTTGATGCTTCTCCTTGCGTATGGCTCTCTTCAGTGGGCTTGCAGCACACGCGTCGTCTACACGCTGATCGACATGCCGTCCGTGAATCCTGACGCGACTGCATACCCCATTGCCAACCCTGTGTGTCGGAGCATTCCTAGGCCCAGACATCAAGCGCGTACGGCCACGGCACTGTCGGTGGCAATGCTGTAGGAAGCATCACTCCCCAACGCGCACGGGCGACTGCGCTCAGACACGAGGAGGCGTAGCGGACTCGCGAGCTGGCGCATCGCACCAACAAGGCGCTGCATCATCTCGAGGGCGAGAGATGATGAAACGGGCCAAGTCGGATGAGGGCGAGTACTCAGAATGGATGCGAGGTCAAATTCGTGAGAAAGGCGTTGATATGATGCGTGGAGCAGCGTGGCTGGCGCGAGGCTGGGTTGTTTCTAGGAGAGCTTGTGTATGCTGCGTTGTGATTTTGTGTGTGGTTGTAGTGTTCAGCCTTCCCATATAGTCTAGGCGGTTAGGATAGCTGGCTCTCACCCAGCAGACCCGGGTTCGAGTCCCGGTGTGGGAACATCTTTGCTCTTTTGATGCTTCTCCTTGCGTATGGCTCTCTTCAGTGGGCTTGCAGCACACGCGTCGTCTACACGCTGATCGACATGCCGTCCGTGAATCCTGACGCGACTGCATACCCCATTGCCAACCCTGTGTGTCGGAGCATTCCTAGGCCCAGACATCAAGCGCGTACGGCCACGGCACTGTCGGTGGCAATGCTGTAGGAAGCATCACTCCCCAACGCGCACGGGCGACTGCGCTCAGACACGAGGAGGCGTAGCGGACTCGCGAGCTGGCGCATCGCACCAACAAGGCGCTGCATCATCTCGAGGGCGAGAGATGATGAAACGGGCCAAGTCGGATGAGGGCGAGTACTCAGAATGGATGCGAGGTCAAATTCGTGAGAAAGGCGTTGATATGATGCGTGGAGCAGCGTGGCTGGCGCGAGGCTGGGTTGTTTCTAGGAGAGCTTGTGTATGCTGCGTTGTGATTTTGTGTGTGGTTGTAGTGTTCAGCCTTCCCATATAGTCTAGGCGGTTAGGATAGCTGGCTCTCACCCAGCAGACCCGGGTTCGAGTCCCGGTGTGGGAACATCTTTGCTCTTTTGATGCTTCTCCTTGCGTATGGCTCTCTTCAGTGGGCTTGCAGCACACGCGTCGTCTACACGCTGATCGACATGCCGTCCGTGAATCCTGACGCGACTGCATACCCCATTGCCAACCCTGTGTGTCGGAGCATTCCTAGGCCCAGACATCAAGCGCGTACGGCCACGGCACTGTCGGTGGCAATGCTGTAGGAAGCATCACTCCCCAACGCGCACGGGCGACTGCGCTCAGACACGAGGAGGCGTAGCGGACTCGCGAGCTGGCGCATCGCACCAACAAGGCGCTGCATCATCTCGAGGGCGAGAGATGATGAAACGGGCCAAGTCGGATGAGGGCGAGTACTCAGAATGGATGCGAGGTCAAATTCGTGAGAAAGGCGTTGATATGATGCGTGGAGCAGCGTGGCTGGCGCGAGGCTGGGTTGTTTCTAGGAGAGCTTGTGTATGCTGCGTTGTGATTTTGTGTGTGGTTGTAGTGTTCAGCCTTCCCATATAGTCTAGGCGGTTAGGATAGCTGGCTCTCACCCAGCAGACCCGGGTTCGAGTCCCGGTGTGGGAACATCTTTGCTCTTTTGATGCTTCTCCTTGCGTATGGCTCTCTTCAGTGGGCTTGCAGCACACGCGTCGTCTACACGCTGATCGACATGCCGTCCGTGAATCCTGACGCGACTGCATACCCCATTGCCAACCCTGTGTGTCGGAGCATTCCTAGGCCCAGACATCAAGCGCGTACGGCCACGGCACTGTCGGTGGCAATGCTGTAGGAAGCATCACTCCCCAACGCGCACGGGCGACTGCGCTCAGACACGAGGAGGCGTAGCGGACTCGCGAGCTGGCGCATCGCACCAACAAGGCGCTGCATCATCTCGAGGGCGAGAGATGATGAAACGGGCCAAGTCGGATGAGGGCGAGTACTCAGAATGGATGCGAGGTCAAATTCGTGAGAAAGGCGTTGATATGATGCGTGGAGCAGCGTGGCTGGCGCGAGGCTGGGTTGTTTCTAGGAGAGCTTGTGTATGCTGCGTTGTGATTTTGTGTGTGGTTGTAGTGTTCAGCCTTCCCATATAGTCTAGGCGGTTAGGATAGCTGGCTCTCACCCAGCAGACCCGGGTTCGAGTCCCGGTGTGGGAACATCTTTGCTCTTTTTGATGCTTCTCCCTTGCGTATGGCTCTCTTCAGTGGGCTTGCAGCACACGCGTCGTCTACACGCTGATCGACATGCCGTCCGTGAATCCTGACGCGACTGCATACCCCATTGCCAACCCTGTGTGTCGGAGCATTCCTAGGCCCAGACATCAAGCGCGTACGGCCACGGCACTGTCGGTGGCAATGCTGTAGGAAGCATCACTCCCCAACGCGCACGGGCGACTGCGCTCAGACACGAGGAGGCGTAGCGGACTCGCGAGCTGGCGCATCGCACCAACAAGGCGCTGCATCATCTCGAGGGCGAGAGATGATGAAACGGGCCAAGTCGGATGAGGGCGAGTACTCAGAATGGATGCGAGGTCAAATTCGTGAGAAAGGCGTTGATATGATGCGTGGAGCAGCGTGGCTGGCGCGAGGCTGGGTTGTTTCTAGGAGAGCTTGTGTATGCTGCGTTGTGATTTTGTGTGTGGTTGTAGTGTTCAGCCTTCCCATATAGTCTAGGCGGTTAGGATAGCTGGCTCTCACCCAGCAGACCCGGGTTCGAGTCCCGGTGTGGGAACATCTTTGCTCTTTTGATGCTTCTCCCCTTGCGTATGGCTCTCTTCAGTGGGCTTGCAGCACACGCGTCGTCTACACGCTGATCGACATGCCGTCCGTGAATCCTGACGCGACTGCATACCCCATTGCCAACCCTGTGTGTCGGAGCATTCCTAGGCCCAGACATCAAGCGCGTACGGCCACGGCACTGTCGGTGGCAATGCTGTAGGAAGCATCACTCCCCAACGCGCACGGGCGACTGCGCTCAGACACGAGGAGGCGTAGCGGACTCGCGAGCTGGCGCATCGCACCAACAAGGCGCTGCATCATCTCGAGGGCGAGAGATGATGAAACGGGCCAAGTCGGATGAGGGCGAGTACTCAGAATGGATGCGAGGTCAAATTCGTGAGAAAGGCGTTGATATGATGCGTGGAGCAGCGTGGCTGGCGCGAGGCTGGGTTGTTTCTAGGAGAGCTTGTGTATGCTGCGTTGTGATTTTGTGTGTGGTTGTAGTGTTCAGCCTTCCCATATAGTCTAGGCGGTTAGGATAGCTGGCTCTCACCCAGCAGACCCGGGTTCGAGTCCCGGTGTGGGAACATCTTTGCTCTTTTGATGCTTCTCCTTGCGTATGGCTCTCTTCAGTGGGCTTGCAGCACACGCGTCGTCTACACGCTGATCGACATGCCGTCCGTGAATCCTGACGCGACTGCATACCCCATTGCCAACCCTGTGTGTCGGAGCATTCCTAGGCCCAGACATCAAGCGCGTACGGCCACGGCACTGTCGGTGGCAATGCTGTAGGAAGCATCACTCCCCAACGCGCACGGGCGACTGCGCTCAGACACGAGGAGGCGTAGCGGACTCGCGAGCTGGCGCATCGCACCAACAAGGCGCTGCATCATCTCGAGGGCGAGAGATGATGAAACGGGCCAAGTCGGATGAGGGCGAGTACTCAGAATGGATGCGAGGTCAAATTCGTGAGAAAGGCGTTGATATGATGCGTGGAGCAGCGTGGCTGGCGCGAGGCTGGGTTGTTTCTAGGAGAGCTTGTGTATGCTGCGTTGTGATTTTGTGTGTGGTTGTAGTGTTCAGCCTTCCCATATAGTCTAGGCGGTTAGGATAGCTGGCTCTCACCCAGCAGACCCGGGTTCGAGTCCCGGTGTGGGAACATCTTTTGCTCTTTTGATGCTTCTCCTTGCGTATGGCTCTCTTCAGTGGGCTTGCAGCACACGCGTCGTCTACACGCTGATCGACATGCCGTCCGTGAATCCTGACGCGACTGCATACCCCATTGCCAACCCTGTGTGTCGGAGCATTCCTAGGCCCAGACATCAAGCGCGTACGGCCACGGCACTGTCGGTGGCAATGCTGTAGGAAGCATCACTCCCCAACGCGCACGGGCGACTGCGCTCAGACACGAGGAGGCGTAGCGGACTCGCGAGCTGGCGCATCGCACCAACAAGGCGCTGCATCATCTCGAGGGCGAGAGATGATGAAACGGGCCAAGTCGGATGAGGGCGAGTACTCAGAATGGATGCGAGGTCAAATTCGTGAGAAAGGCGTTGATATGATGCGTGGAGCAGCGTGGCTGGCGCGAGGCTGGGTTGTTTCTAGGAGAGCTTGTGTATGCTGCGTTGTGATTTTGTGTGTGGTTGTAGTGTTCAGCCTTCCCATATAGTCTAGGCGGTTAGGATAGCTGGCTCTCACCCAGCAGACCCGGGTTCGAGTCCCGGTGTGGGAACATCTTTGCTCTTTTGATGCTTCTCCTTGCGTATGGCTCTCTTCAGTGGGCTTGCAGCACACGCGTCGTCTACACGCTGATCGACATGCCGTCCGTGAATCCTGACGCGACTGCATACCCCATTGCCAACCCTGTGTGTCGGAGCATTCCTAGGCCCAGACATCAAGCGCGTACGGCCACGGCACTGTCGGTGGCAATGCTGTAGGAAGCATCACTCCCCAACGCGCACGGGCGACTGCGCTCAGACACGAGGAGGCGTAGCGGACTCGCGAGCTGGCGCATCGCACCAACAAGGCGCTGCATCATCTCGAGGGCGAGAGATGATGAAACGGGCCAAGTCGGATGAGGGCGAGTACTCAGAATGGATGCGAGGTCAAATTCGTGAGAAAGGCGTTGATATGATGCGTGGAGCAGCGTGGCTGGCGCGAGGCTGGGTTGTTTCTAGGAGAGCTTGTGTATGCTGCGTTGTGATTTTGTGTGTGGTTGTAGTGTTCAGCCTTCCCATATAGTCTAGGCGGTTAGGATAGCTGGCTCTCACCCAGCAGACCCGGGTTCGAGTCCCGGTGTGGGAACATCTTTGCTCTTTTTGATGCTTCTCCCTTGCGTATGGCTCTCTTCAGTGGGCTTGCAGCACACGCGTCGTCTACACGCTGATCGACATGCCGTCCGTGAATCCTGACGCGACTGCATACCCCATTGCCAACCCTGTGTGTCGGAGCATTCCTAGGCCCAGACATCAAGCGCGTACGGCCACGGCACTGTCGGTGGCAATGCTGTAGGAAGCATCACTCCCCAACGCGCACGGGCGACTGCGCTCAGACACGAGGAGGCGTAGCGGACTCGCGAGCTGGCGCATCGCACCAACAAGGCGCTGCATCATCTCGAGGGCGAGAGATGATGAAACGGGCCAAGTCGGATGAGGGCGAGTACTCAGAATGGATGCGAGGTCAAATTCGTGAGAAAGGCGTTGATATGATGCGTGGAGCAGCGTGGCTGGCGCGAGGCTGGGTTGTTTCTAGGAGAGCTTGTGTATGCTGCGTTGTGATTTTGTGTGTGGTTGTAGTGTTCAGCCTTCCCATATAGTCTAGGCGGTTAGGATAGCTGGCTCTCACCCAGCAGACCCGGGTTCGAGTCCCGGTGTGGGAACATCTTTGCTCTTTTGATGCTTCTCCTTGCGTATGGCTCTCTTCAGTGGGCTTGCAGCACACGCGTCGTCTACACGCTGATCGACATGCCGTCCGTGAATCCTGACGCGACTGCATACCCCATTGCCAACCCTGTGTGTCGGAGCATTCCTAGGCCCAGACATCAAGCGCGTACGGCCACGGCACTGTCGGTGGCAATGCTGTAGGAAGCATCACTCCCCAACGCGCACGGGCGACTGCGCTCAGACACGAGGAGGCGTAGCGGACTCGCGAGCTGGCGCATCGCACCAACAAGGCGCTGCATCATCTCGAGGGCGAGAGATGATGAAACGGGCCAAGTCGGATGAGGGCGAGTACTCAGAATGGATGCGAGGTCAAATTCGTGAGAAAGGCGTTGATATGATGCGTGGAGCAGCGTGGCTGGCGCGAGGCTGGGTTGTTTCTAGGAGAGCTTGTGTATGCTGCGTTGTGATTTTGTGTGTGGTTGTAGTGTTCAGCCTTCCCATATAGTCTAGGCGGTTAGGATAGCTGGCTCTCACCCAGCAGACCCGGGTTCGAGTCCCGGTGTGGGAACATCTTTGCTCTTTTTGATGCTTCTCCCTTGCGTATGGCTCTCTTCAGTGGGCTTGCAGCACACGCGTCGTCTACACGCTGATCGACATGCCGTCCGTGAATCCTGACGCGACTGCATACCCCATTGCCAACCCTGTGTGTCGGAGCATTCCTAGGCCCAGACATCAAGCGCGTACGGCCACGGCACTGTCGGTGGCAATGCTGTAGGAAGCATCACTCCCCAACGCGCACGGGCGACTGCGCTCAGACACGAGGAGGCGTAGCGGACTCGCGAGCTGGCGCATCGCACCAACAAGGCGCTGCATCATCTCGAGGGCGAGAGATGATGAAACGGGCCAAGTCGGATGAGGGCGAGTACTCAGAATGGATGCGAGGTCAAATTCGTGAGAAAGGCGTTGATATGATGCGTGGAGCAGCGTGGCTGGCGCGAGGCTGGGTTGTTTCTAGGAGAGCTTGTGTATGCTGCGTTGTGATTTTGTGTGTGGTTGTAGTGTTCAGCCTTCCCATATAGTCTAGGCGGTTAGGATAGCTGGCTCTCACCCAGCAGACCCGGGTTCGAGTCCCGGTGTGGGAACATCTTTGCTCTTTTGATGCTTCTCCCCTTGCGTATGGCTCTCTTCAGTGGGCTTGCAGCACACGCGTCGTCTACACGCTGATCGACATGCCGTCCGTGAATCCTGACGCGACTGCATACCCCATTGCCAACCCTGTGTGTCGGAGCATTCCTAGGCCCAGACATCAAGCGCGTACGGCCACGGCACTGTCGGTGGCAATGCTGTAGGAAGCATCACTCCCCAACGCGCACGGGCGACTGCGCTCAGACACGAGGAGGCGTAGCGGACTCGCGAGCTGGCGCATCGCACCAACAAGGCGCTGCATCATCTCGAGGGCGAGAGATGATGAAACGGGCCAAGTCGGATGAGGGCGAGTACTCAGAATGGATGCGAGGTCAAATTCGTGAGAAAGGCGTTGATATGATGCGTGGAGCAGCGTGGCTGGCGCGAGGCTGGGTTGTTTCTAGGAGAGCTTGTGTATGCTGCGTTGTGATTTTGTGTGTGGTTGTAGTGTTCAGCCTTCCCATATAGTCTAGGCGGTTAGGATAGCTGGCTCTCACCCAGCAGACCCGGGTTCGAGTCCCGGTGTGGGAACATCTTTGCTCTTTTGATGCTTCTCCCCTTGCGTATGGCTCTCTTCAGTGGGCTTGCAGCACACGCGTCGTCTACACGCTGATCGACATGCCGTCCGTGAATCCTGACGCGACTGCATACCCCATTGCCAACCCTGTGTGTCGGAGCATTCCTAGGCCCAGACATCAAGCGCGTACGGCCACGGCACTGTCGGTGGCAATGCTGTAGGAAGCATCACTCCCCAACGCGCACGGGCGACTGCGCTCAGACACGAGGAGGCGTAGCGGACTCGCGAGCTGGCGCATCGCACCAACAAGGCGCTGCATCATCTCGAGGGCGAGAGATGATGAAACGGGCCAAGTCGGATGAGGGCGAGTACTCAGAATGGATGCGAGGTCAAATTCGTGAGAAAGGCGTTGATATGATGCGTGGAGCAGCGTGGCTGGCGCGAGGCTGGGTTGTTTCTAGGAGAGCTTGTGTATGCTGCGTTGTGATTTTGTGTGTGGTTGTAGTGTTCAGCCTTCCCATATAGTCTAGGCGGTTAGGATAGCTGGCTCTCACCCAGCAGACCCGGGTTCGAGTCCCGGTGTGGGAACATCTTTGCTCTTTTGATGCTTCTCCCCTTGCGTATGGCTCTCTTCAGTGGGCTTGCAGCACACGCGTCGTCTACACGCTGATCGACATGCCGTCCGTGAATCCTGACGCGACTGCATACCCCATTGCCAACCCTGTGTGTCGGAGCATTCCTAGGCCCAGACATCAAGCGCGTACGGCCACGGCACTGTCGGTGGCAATGCTGTAGGAAGCATCACTCCCCAACGCGCACGGGCGACTGCGCTCAGACACGAGGAGGCGTAGCGGACTCGCGAGCTGGCGCATCGCACCAACAAGGCGCTGCATCATCTCGAGGGCGAGAGATGATGAAACGGGCCAAGTCGGATGAGGGCGAGTACTCAGAATGGATGCGAGGTCAAATTCGTGAGAAAGGCGTTGATATGATGCGTGGAGCAGCGTGGCTGGCGCGAGGCTGGGTTGTTTCTAGGAGAGCTTGTGTATGCTGCGTTGTGATTTTGTGTGTGGTTGTAGTGTTCAGCCTTCCCATATAGTCTAGGCGGTTAGGATAGCTGGCTCTCACCCAGCAGACCCGGGTTCGAGTCCCGGTGTGGGAACATCTTTGCTCTTTTGATGCTTCTCCCCTTGCGTATGGCTCTCTTCAGTGGGCTTGCAGCACACGCGTCGTCTACACGCTGATCGACATGCCGTCCGTGAATCCTGACGCGACTGCATACCCCATTGCCAACCCTGTGTGTCGGAGCATTCCTAGGCCCAGACATCAAGCGCGTACGGCCACGGCACTGTCGGTGGCAATGCTGTAGGAAGCATCACTCCCCAACGCGCACGGGCGACTGCGCTCAGACACGAGGAGGCGTAGCGGACTCGCGAGCTGGCGCATCGCACCAACAAGGCGCTGCATCATCTCGAGGGCGAGAGATGATGAAACGGGCCAAGTCGGATGAGGGCGAGTACTCAGAATGGATGCGAGGTCAAATTCGTGAGAAAGGCGTTGATATGATGCGTGGAGCAGCGTGGCTGGCGCGAGGCTGGGTTGTTTCTAGGAGAGCTTGTGTATGCTGCGTTGTGATTTTGTGTGTGGTTGTAGTGTTCAGCCTTCCCATATAGTCTAGGCGGTTAGATAGCTGGCTCTCACCCAGCAGACCCGGGTTCGAGTCCCGGTGTGGGAACATCTTTTGCTCTTTTTGATGCTTCTCCCCTTGCGTATGGCTCTCTTCAGTGGGCTTGCAGCACACGCGTCGTCTACACGCTGATCGACATGCCGTCCGTGAATCCTGACGCGACTGCATACCCCATTGCCAACCCTGTGTGTCGGAGCATTCCTAGGCCCAGACATCAAGCGCGTACGGCCACGGCACTGTCGGTGGCAATGCTGTAGGAAGCATCACTCCCCAACGCGCACGGGCGACTGCGCTCAGACACGAGGAGGCGTAGCGGACTCGCGAGCTGGCGCATCGCACCAACAAGGCGCTGCATCATCTCGAGGGCGAGAGATGATGAAACGGGCCAAGTCGGATGAGGGCGAGTACTCAGAATGGATGCGAGGTCAAATTCGTGAGAAAGGCGTTGATATGATGCGTGGAGCAGCGTGGCTGGCGCGAGGCTGGGTTGTTTCTAGGAGAGCTTGTGTATGCTGCGTTGTGATTTTGTGTGTGGTTGTAGTGTTCAGCCTTCCCATATAGTCTAGGCGGTTAGGATAGCTGGCTCTCACCCAGCAGACCCGGGTTCGAGTCCCGGTGTGGGAACATCTTTGCTCTTTTGATGCTTCTCCCCTTGCGTATGGCTCTCTTCAGTGGGCTTGCAGCACACGCGTCGTCTACACGCTGATCGACATGCCGTCCGTGAATCCTGACGCGACTGCATACCCCATTGCCAACCCTGTGTGTCGGAGCATTCCTAGGCCCAGACATCAAGCGCGTACGGCCACGGCACTGTCGGTGGCAATGCTGTAGGAAGCATCACTCCCCAACGCGCACGGGCGACTGCGCTCAGACACGAGGAGGCGTAGCGGACTCGCGAGCTGGCGCATCGCACCAACAAGGCGCTGCATCATCTCGAGGGCGAGAGATGATGAAACGGGCCAAGTCGGATGAGGGCGAGTACTCAGAATGGATGCGAGGTCAAATTCGTGAGAAAGGCGTTGATATGATGCGTGGAGCAGCGTGGCTGGCGCGAGGCTGGGTTGTTTCTAGGAGAGCTTGTGTATGCTGCGTTGTGATTTTGTGTGTGGTTGTAGTGTTCAGCCTTCCCATATAGTCTAGGCGGTTAGGATAGCTGGCTCTCACCCAGCAGACCCGGGTTCGAGTCCCGGTGTGGGAACATCTTTGCTCTTTTGATGCTTCTCCCCTTGCGTATGGCTCTCTTCAGTGGGCTTGCAGCACACGCGTCGTCTACACGCTGATCGACATGCCGTCCGTGAATCCTGACGCGACTGCATACCCCATTGCCAACCCTGTGTGTCGGAGCATTCCTAGGCCCAGACATCAAGCGCGTACGGCCACGGCACTGTCGGTGGCAATGCTGTAGGAAGCATCACTCCCCAACGCGCACGGGCGACTGCGCTCAGACACGAGGAGGCGTAGCGGACTCGCGAGCTGGCGCATCGCACCAACAAGGCGCTGCATCATCTCGAGGGCGAGATGATGAAACGGGCCAAGTCGGATGAGGGCGAGTACTCAGAATGGATGCGAGGTCAAATTCGTGAGAAAGGCGTTGATATGATGCGTGGAGCAGCGTGGCTGGCGCGAGGCTGGGTTGTTTCTAGGAGAGCTTGTGTATGCTGCGTTGTGATTTTGTGTGTGGTTGTAGTGTTCAGCCTTCCCATATAGTCTAGGCGGTTAGGATAGCTGGCTCTCACCCAGCAGACCCGGGTTCGAGTCCCGGTGTGGGAACATCTTTGCTCTTTTGATGCTTCTCCCCTTGCGTATGGCTCTCTTCAGTGGGCTTGCAGCACACGCGTCGTCTACACGCTGATCGACATGCCGTCCGTGAATCCTGACGCGACTGCATACCCCATTGCCAACCCTGTGTGTCGGAGCATTCCTAGGCCCAGACATCAAGCGCGTACGGCCACGGCACTGTCGGTGGCAATGCTGTAGGAAGCATCACTCCCCAACGCGCACGGGCGACTGCGCTCAGACACGAGGAGGCGTAGCGGACTCGCGAGCTGGCGCATCGCACCAACAAGGCGCTGCATCATCTCGAGGGCGAGAGATGATGAAACGGGCCAAGTCGGATGAGGGCGAGTACTCAGAATGGATGCGAGGTCAAATTCGTGAGAAAGGCGTTGATATGATGCGTGGAGCAGCGTGGCTGGCGCGAGGCTGGGTTGTTTCTAGGAGAGCTTGTGTATGCTGCGTTGTGATTTTGTGTGTGGTTGTAGTGTTCAGCCTTCCCATATAGTCTAGGCGGTTAGGATAGCTGGCTCTCACCCAGCAGACCCGGGTTCGAGTCCCGGTGTGGGAACATCTTTGCTCTTTTGATGCTTCTCCTTGCGTATGGCTCTCTTCAGTGGGCTTGCAGCACACGCGTCGTCTACACGCTGATCGACATGCCGTCCGTGAATCCTGACGCGACTGCATACCCCATTGCCAACCCTGTGTGTCGGAGCATTCCTAGGCCCAGACATCAAGCGCGTACGGCCACGGCACTGTCGGTGGCAATGCTGTAGGAAGCATCACTCCCCAACGCGCACGGGCGACTGCGCTCAGACACGAGGAGGCGTAGCGGACTCGCGAGCTGGCGCATCGCACCAACAAGGCGCTGCATCATCTCGAGGGCGAGAGATGATGAAACGGGCCAAGTCGGATGAGGGCGAGTACTCAGAATGGATGCGAGGTCAAATTCGTGAGAAAGGCGTTGATATGATGCGTGGAGCAGCGTGGCTGGCGCGAGGCTGGGTTGTTTCTAGGAGAGCTTGTGTATGCTGCGTTGTGATTTTGTGTGTGGTTGTAGTGTTCAGCCTTCCCATATAGTCTAGGCGGTTAGGATAGCTGGCTCTCACCCAGCAGACCCGGGTTCGAGTCCCGGTGTGGGAACATCTTTTGCTCTTTTTGATGCTTCTCCCCTTGCGTATGGCTCTCTTCAGTGGGCTTGCAGCACACGCGTCGTCTACACGCTGATCGACATGCCGTCCGTGAATCCTGACGCGACTGCATACCCCATTGCCAACCCTGTGTGTCGGAGCATTCCTAGGCCCAGACATCAAGCGCGTACGGCCACGGCACTGTCGGTGGCAATGCTGTAGGAAGCATCACTCCCCAACGCGCACGGGCGACTGCGCTCAGACACGAGGAGGCGTAGCGGACTCGCGAGCTGGCGCATCGCACCAACAAGGCGCTGCATCATCTCGAGGGCGAGAGATGATGAAACGGGCCAAGTCGGATGAGGGCGAGTACTCAGAATGGATGCGAGGTCAAATTCGTGAGAAAGGCGTTGATATGATGCGTGGAGCAGCGTGGCTGGCGCGAGGCTGGGTTGTTTCTAGGAGAGCTTGTGTATGCTGCGTTGTGATTTTGTGTGTGGTTGTAGTGTTCAGCCTTCCCATATAGTCTAGGCGGTTAGGATAGCTGGCTCTCACCCAGCAGACCCGGGTTCGAGTCCCGGTGTGGGAACATCTTTGCTCTTTTGATGCTTCTCCCCTTGCGTATGGCTCTCTTCAGTGGGCTTGCAGCACACGCGTCGTCTACACGCTGATCGACATGCCGTCCGTGAATCCTGACGCGACTGCATACCCCATTGCCAACCCTGTGTGTCGGAGCATTCCTAGGCCCAGACATCAAGCGCGTACGGCCACGGCACTGTCGGTGGCAATGCTGTAGGAAGCATCACTCCCCAACGCGCACGGGCGACTGCGCTCAGACACGAGGAGGCGTAGCGGACTCGCGAGCTGGCGCATCGCACCAACAAGGCGCTGCATCATCTCGAGGGCGAGATGATGAAACGGGCCAAGTCGGATGAGGGCGAGTACTCAGAATGGATGCGAGGTCAAATTCGTGAGAAAGGCGTTGATATGATGCGTGGAGCAGCGTGGCTGGCGCGAGGCTGGGTTGTTTCTAGGAGAGCTTGTGTATGCTGCGTTGTGATTTTGTGTGTGGTTGTAGTGTTCAGCCTTCCCATATAGTCTAGGCGGTTAGGATAGCTGGCTCTCACCCAGCAGACCCGGGTTCGAGTCCCGGTGTGGGAACATCTTTGCTCTTTTGATGCTTCTCCTTGCGTATGGCTCTCTTCAGTGGGCTTGCAGCACACGCGTCGTCTACACGCTGATCGACATGCCGTCCGTGAATCCTGACGCGACTGCATACCCCATTGCCAACCCTGTGTGTCGGAGCATTCCTAGGCCCAGACATCAAGCGCGTACGGCCACGGCACTGTCGGTGGCAATGCTGTAGGAAGCATCACTCCCCAACGCGCACGGGCGACTGCGCTCAGACACGAGGAGGCGTAGCGGACTCGCGAGCTGGCGCATCGCACCAACAAGGCGCTGCATCATCTCGAGGGCGAGAGATGATGAAACGGGCCAAGTCGGATGAGGGCGAGTACTCAGAATGGATGCGAGGTCAAATTCGTGAGAAAGGCGTTGATATGATGCGTGGAGCAGCGTGGCTGGCGCGAGGCTGGGTTGTTTCTAGGAGAGCTTGTGTATGCTGCGTTGTGATTTTGTGTGTGGTTGTAGTGTTCAGCCTTCCCATATAGTCTAGGCGGTTAGGATAGCTGGCTCTCACCCAGCAGACCCGGGTTCGAGTCCCGGTGTGGGAACATCTTTGCTCTTTTGATGCTTCTCCTTGCGTATGGCTCTCTTCAGTGGGCTTGCAGCACACGCGTCGTCTACACGCTGATCGACATGCCGTCCGTGAATCCTGACGCGACTGCATACCCCATTGCCAACCCTGTGTGTCGGAGCATTCCTAGGCCCAGACATCAAGCGCGTACGGCCACGGCACTGTCGGTGGCAATGCTGTAGGAAGCATCACTCCCCAACGCGCACGGGCGACTGCGCTCAGACACGAGGAGGCGTAGCGGACTCGCGAGCTGGCGCATCGCACCAACAAGGCGCTGCATCATCTCGAGGGCGAGAGATGATGAAACGGGCCAAGTCGGATGAGGGCGAGTACTCAGAATGGATGCGAGGTCAAATTCGTGAGAAAGGCGTTGATATGATGCGTGGAGCAGCGTGGCTGGCGCGAGGCTGGGTTGTTTCTAGGAGAGCTTGTGTATGCTGCGTTGTGATTTTGTGTGTGGTTGTAGTGTTCAGCCTTCCCATATAGTCTAGGCGGTTAGGATAGCTGGCTCTCACCCAGCAGACCCGGGTTCGAGTCCCGGTGTGGGAACATCTTTGCTCTTTTGATGCTTCTCCTTGCGTATGGCTCTCTTCAGTGGGCTTGCAGCACACGCGTCGTCTACACGCTGATCGACATGCCGTCCGTGAATCCTGACGCGACTGCATACCCCATTGCCAACCCTGTGTGTCGGAGCATTCCTAGGCCCAGACATCAAGCGCGTACGGCCACGGCACTGTCGGTGGCAATGCTGTAGGAAGCATCACTCCCCAACGCGCACGGGCGACTGCGCTCAGACACGAGGAGGCGTAGCGGACTCGCGAGCTGGCGCATCGCACCAACAAGGCGCTGCATCATCTCGAGGGCGAGAGATGATGAAACGGGCCAAGTCGGATGAGGGCGAGTACTCAGAATGGATGCGAGGTCAAATTCGTGAGAAAGGCGTTGATATGATGCGTGGAGCAGCGTGGCTGGCGCGAGGCTGGGTTGTTTCTAGGAGAGCTTGTGTATGCTGCGTTGTGATTTTGTGTGTGGTTGTAGTGTTCAGCCTTCCCATATAGTCTAGGCGGTTAGGATAGCTGGCTCTCACCCAGCAGACCCGGGTTCGAGTCCCGGTGTGGGAACATCTTTGCTCTTTTGATGCTTCTCCCCTTGCGTATGGCTCTCTTCAGTGGGCTTGCAGCACACGCGTCGTCTACACGCTGATCGACATGCCGTCCGTGAATCCTGACGCGACTGCATACCCCATTGCCAACCCTGTGTGTCGGAGCATTCCTAGGCCCAGACATCAAGCGCGTACGGCCACGGCACTGTCGGTGGCAATGCTGTAGGAAGCATCACTCCCCAACGCGCACGGGCGACTGCGCTCAGACACGAGGAGGCGTAGCGGACTCGCGAGCTGGCGCATCGCACCAACAAGGCGCTGCATCATCTCGAGGGCGAGAGATGATGAAACGGGCCAAGTCGGATGAGGGCGAGTACTCAGAATGGATGCGAGGTCAAATTCGTGAGAAAGGCGTTGATATGATGCGTGGAGCAGCGTGGCTGGCGCGAGGCTGGGTTGTTTCTAGGAGAGCTTGTGTATGCTGCGTTGTGATTTTGTGTGTGGTTGTAGTGTTCAGCCTTCCCATATAGTCTAGGCGGTTAGGATAGCTGGCTCTCACCCAGCAGACCCGGGTTCGAGTCCCGGTGTGGGAACATCTTTGCTCTTTTGATGCTTCTCCTTGCGTATGGCTCTCTTCAGTGGGCTTGCAGCACACGCGTCGTCTACACGCTGATCGACATGCCGTCCGTGAATCCTGACGCGACTGCATACCCCATTGCCAACCCTGTGTGTCGGAGCATTCCTAGGCCCAGACATCAAGCGCGTACGGCCACGGCACTGTCGGTGGCAATGCTGTAGGAAGCATCACTCCCCAACGCGCACGGGCGACTGCGCTCAGACACGAGGAGGCGTAGCGGACTCGCGAGCTGGCGCATCGCACCAACAAGGCGCTGCATCATCTCGAGGGCGAGAGATGATGAAACGGGCCAAGTCGGATGAGGGCGAGTACTCAGAATGGATGCGAGGTCAAATTCGTGAGAAAGGCGTTGATATGATGCGTGGAGCAGCGTGGCTGGCGCGAGGCTGGGTTGTTTCTAGGAGAGCTTGTGTATGCTGCGTTGTGATTTTGTGTGTGGTTGTAGTGTTCAGCCTTCCCATATAGTCTAGGCGGTTAGGATAGCTGGCTCTCACCCAGCAGACCCGGGTTCGAGTCCCGGTGTGGGAACATCTTTGCTCTTTTGATGCTTCTCCTTGCGTATGGCTCTCTTCAGTGGGCTTGCAGCACACGCGTCGTCTACACGCTGATCGACATGCCGTCCGTGAATCCTGACGCGACTGCATACCCCATTGCCAACCCTGTGTGTCGGAGCATTCCTAGGCCCAGACATCAAGCGCGTACGGCCACGGCACTGTCGGTGGCAATGCTGTAGGAAGCATCACTCCCCAACGCGCACGGGCGACTGCGCTCAGACACGAGGAGGCGTAGCGGACTCGCGAGCTGGCGCATCGCACCAACAAGGCGCTGCATCATCTCGAGGGCGAGAGATGATGAAACGGGCCAAGTCGGATGAGGGCGAGTACTCAGAATGGATGCGAGGTCAAATTCGTGAGAAAGGCGTTGATATGATGCGTGGAGCAGCGTGGCTGGCGCGAGGCTGGGTTGTTTCTAGGAGAGCTTGTGTATGCTGCGTTGTGATTTTGTGTGTGGTTGTAGTGTTCAGCCTTCCCATATAGTCTAGGCGGTTAGGATAGCTGGCTCTCACCCAGCAGACCCGGGTTCGAGTCCCGGTGTGGGAACATCTTTGCTCTTTTGATGCTTCTCCCCTTGCGTATGGCTCTCTTCAGTGGGCTTGCAGCACACGCGTCGTCTACACGCTGATCGACATGCCGTCCGTGAATCCTGACGCGACTGCATACCCCATTGCCAACCCTGTGTGTCGGAGCATTCCTAGGCCCAGACATCAAGCGCGTACGGCCACGGCACTGTCGGTGGCAATGCTGTAGGAAGCATCACTCCCCAACGCGCACGGGCGACTGCGCTCAGACACGAGGAGGCGTAGCGGACTCGCGAGCTGGCGCATCGCACCAACAAGGCGCTGCATCATCTCGAGGGCGAGAGATGATGAAACGGGCCAAGTCGGATGAGGGCGAGTACTCAGAATGGATGCGAGGTCAAATTCGTGAGAAAGGCGTTGATATGATGCGTGGAGCAGCGTGGCTGGCGCGAGGCTGGGTTGTTTCTAGGAGAGCTTGTGTATGCTGCGTTGTGATTTTGTGTGTGGTTGTAGTGTTCAGCCTTCCCATATAGTCTAGGCGGTTAGGATAGCTGGCTCTCACCCAGCAGACCCGGGTTCGAGTCCCGGTGTGGGAACATCTTTGCTCTTTTGATGCTTCTCCCCTTGCGTATGGCTCTCTTCAGTGGGCTTGCAGCACACGCGTCGTCTACACGCTGATCGACATGCCGTCCGTGAATCCTGACGCGACTGCATACCCCATTGCCAACCCTGTGTGTCGGAGCATTCCTAGGCCCAGACATCAAGCGCGTACGGCCACGGCACTGTCGGTGGCAATGCTGTAGGAAGCATCACTCCCCAACGCGCACGGGCGACTGCGCTCAGACACGAGGAGGCGTAGCGGACTCGCGAGCTGGCGCATCGCACCAACAAGGCGCTGCATCATCTCGAGGGCGAGATGATGAAACGGGCCAAGTCGGATGAGGGCGAGTACTCAGAATGGATGCGAGGTCAAATTCGTGAGAAAGGCGTTGATATGATGCGTGGAGCAGCGTGGCTGGCGCGAGGCTGGGTTGTTTCTAGGAGAGCTTGTGTATGCTGCGTTGTGATTTTGTGTGTGGTTGTAGTGTTCAGCCTTCCCATATAGTCTAGGCGGTTAGGATAGCTGGCTCTCACCCAGCAGACCCGGGTTCGAGTCCCGGTGTGGGAACATCTTTGCTCTTTTTGATGCTTCTCCCTTGCGTATGGCTCTCTTCAGTGGGCTTGCAGCACACGCGTCGTCTACACGCTGATCGACATGCCGTCCGTGAATCCTGACGCGACTGCATACCCCATTGCCAACCCTGTGTGTCGGAGCATTCCTAGGCCCAGACATCAAGCGCGTACGGCCACGGCACTGTCGGTGGCAATGCTGTAGGAAGCATCACTCCCCAACGCGCACGGGCGACTGCGCTCAGACACGAGGAGGCGTAGCGGACTCGCGAGCTGGCGCATCGCACCAACAAGGCGCTGCATCATCTCGAGGGCGAGAGATGATGAAACGGGCCAAGTCGGATGAGGGCGAGTACTCAGAATGGATGCGAGGTCAAATTCGTGAGAAAGGCGTTGATATGATGCGTGGAGCAGCGTGGCTGGCGCGAGGCTGGGTTGTTTCTAGGAGAGCTTGTGTATGCTGCGTTGTGATTTTGTGTGTGGTTGTAGTGTTCAGCCTTCCCATATAGTCTAGGCGGTTAGGATAGCTGGCTCTCACCCAGCAGACCCGGGTTCGAGTCCCGGTGTGGGAACATCTTTGCTCTTTTTGATGCTTCTCCCTTGCGTATGGCTCTCTTCAGTGGGCTTGCAGCACACGCGTCGTCTACACGCTGATCGACATGCCGTCCGTGAATCCTGACGCGACTGCATACCCCATTGCCAACCCTGTGTGTCGGAGCATTCCTAGGCCCAGACATCAAGCGCGTACGGCCACGGCACTGTCGGTGGCAATGCTGTAGGAAGCATCACTCCCCAACGCGCACGGGCGACTGCGCTCAGACACGAGGAGGCGTAGCGGACTCGCGAGCTGGCGCATCGCACCAACAAGGCGCTGCATCATCTCGAGGGCGAGAGATGATGAAACGGGCCAAGTCGGATGAGGGCGAGTACTCAGAATGGATGCGAGGTCAAATTCGTGAGAAAGGCGTTGATATGATGCGTGGAGCAGCGTGGCTGGCGCGAGGCTGGGTTGTTTCTAGGAGAGCTTGTGTATGCTGCGTTGTGATTTTGTGTGTGGTTGTAGTGTTCAGCCTTCCCATATAGTCTAGGCGGTTAGGATAGCTGGCTCTCACCCAGCAGACCCGGGTTCGAGTCCCGGTGTGGGAACATCTTTGCTCTTTTGATGCTTCTCCCCTTGCGTATGGCTCTCTTCAGTGGGCTTGCAGCACACGCGTCGTCTACACGCTGATCGACATGCCGTCCGTGAATCCTGACGCGACTGCATACCCCATTGCCAACCCTGTGTGTCGGAGCATTCCTAGGCCCAGACATCAAGCGCGTACGGCCACGGCACTGTCGGTGGCAATGCTGTAGGAAGCATCACTCCCCAACGCGCACGGGCGACTGCGCTCAGACACGAGGAGGCGTAGCGGACTCGCGAGCTGGCGCATCGCACCAACAAGGCGCTGCATCATCTCGAGGGCGAGAGATGATGAAACGGGCCAAGTCGGATGAGGGCGAGTACTCAGAATGGATGCGAGGTCAAATTCGTGAGAAAGGCGTTGATATGATGCGTGGAGCAGCGTGGCTGGCGCGAGGCTGGGTTGTTTCTAGGAGAGCTTGTGTATGCTGCGTTGTGATTTTGTGTGTGGTTGTAGTGTTCAGCCTTCCCATATAGTCTAGGCGGTTAGGATAGCTGGCTCTCACCCAGCAGACCCGGGTTCGAGTCCCGGTGTGGGAACATCTTTGCTCTTTTGATGCTTCTCCCCTTGCGTATGGCTCTCTTCAGTGGGCTTGCAGCACACGCGTCGTCTACACGCTGATCGACATGCCGTCCGTGAATCCTGACGCGACTGCATACCCCATTGCCAACCCTGTGTGTCGGAGCATTCCTAGGCCCAGACATCAAGCGCGTACGGCCACGGCACTGTCGGTGGCAATGCTGTAGGAAGCATCACTCCCCAACGCGCACGGGCGACTGCGCTCAGACACGAGGAGGCGTAGCGGACTCGCGAGCTGGCGCATCGCACCAACAAGGCGCTGCATCATCTCGAGGGCGAGAGATGATGAAACGGGCCAAGTCGGATGAGGGCGAGTACTCAGAATGGATGCGAGGTCAAATTCGTGAGAAAGGCGTTGATATGATGCGTGGAGCAGCGTGGCTGGCGCGAGGCTGGGTTGTTTCTAGGAGAGCTTGTGTATGCTGCGTTGTGATTTTGTGTGTGGTTGTAGTGTTCAGCCTTCCCATATAGTCTAGGCGGTTAGGATAGCTGGCTCTCACCCAGCAGACCCGGGTTCGAGTCCCGGTGTGGGAACATCTTTGCTCTTTTGATGCTTCTCCCCTTGCGTATGGCTCTCTTCAGTGGGCTTGCAGCACACGCGTCGTCTACACGCTGATCGACATGCCGTCCGTGAATCCTGACGCGACTGCATACCCCATTGCCAACCCTGTGTGTCGGAGCATTCCTAGGCCCAGACATCAAGCGCGTACGGCCACGGCACTGTCGGTGGCAATGCTGTAGGAAGCATCACTCCCCAACGCGCACGGGCGACTGCGCTCAGACACGAGGAGGCGTAGCGGACTCGCGAGCTGGCGCATCGCACCAACAAGGCGCTGCATCATCTCGAGGGCGAGAGATGATGAAACGGGCCAAGTCGGATGAGGGCGAGTACTCAGAATGGATGCGAGGTCAAATTCGTGAGAAAGGCGTTGATATGATGCGTGGAGCAGCGTGGCTGGCGCGAGGCTGGGTTGTTTCTAGGAGAGCTTGTGTATGCTGCGTTGTGATTTTGTGTGTGGTTGTAGTGTTCAGCCTTCCCATATAGTCTAGGCGGTTAGGATAGCTGGCTCTCACCCAGCAGACCCGGGTTCGAGTCCCGGTGTGGGAACATCTTTGCTCTTTTGATGCTTCTCCTTGCGTATGGCTCTCTTCAGTGGGCTTGCAGCACACGCGTCGTCTACACGCTGATCGACATGCCGTCCGTGAATCCTGACGCGACTGCATACCCCATTGCCAACCCTGTGTGTCGGAGCATTCCTAGGCCCAGACATCAAGCGCGTACGGCCACGGCACTGTCGGTGGCAATGCTGTAGGAAGCATCACTCCCCAACGCGCACGGGCGACTGCGCTCAGACACGAGGAGGCGTAGCGGACTCGCGAGCTGGCGCATCGCACCAACAAGGCGCTGCATCATCTCGAGGGCGAGAGATGATGAAACGGGCCAAGTCGGATGAGGGCGAGTACTCAGAATGGATGCGAGGTCAAATTCGTGAGAAAGGCGTTGATATGATGCGTGGAGCAGCGTGGCTGGCGCGAGGCTGGGTTGTTTCTAGGAGAGCTTGTGTATGCTGCGTTGTGATTTTGTGTGTGGTTGTAGTGTTCAGCCTTCCCATATAGTCTAGGCGGTTAGGATAGCTGGCTCTCACCCAGCAGACCCGGGTTCGAGTCCCGGTGTGGGAACATCTTTGCTCTTTTGATGCTTCTCCCCTTGCGTATGGCTCTCTTCAGTGGGCTTGCAGCACACGCGTCGTCTACACGCTGATCGACATGCCGTCCGTGAATCCTGACGCGACTGCATACCCCATTGCCAACCCTGTGTGTCGGAGCATTCCTAGGCCCAGACATCAAGCGCGTACGGCCACGGCACTGTCGGTGGCAATGCTGTAGGAAGCATCACTCCCCAACGCGCACGGGCGACTGCGCTCAGACACGAGGAGGCGTAGCGGACTCGCGAGCTGGCGCATCGCACCAACAAGGCGCTGCATCATCTCGAGGGCGAGAGATGATGAAACGGGCCAAGTCGGATGAGGGCGAGTACTCAGAATGGATGCGAGGTCAAATTCGTGAGAAAGGCGTTGATATGATGCGTGGAGCAGCGTGGCTGGCGCGAGGCTGGGTTGTTTCTAGGAGAGCTTGTGTATGCTGCGTTGTGATTTTGTGTGTGGTTGTAGTGTTCAGCCTTCCCATATAGTCTAGGCGGTTAGGATAGCTGGCTCTCACCCAGCAGACCCGGGTTCGAGTCCCGGTGTGGGAACATCTTTGCTCTTTTGATGCTTCTCCTTGCGTATGGCTCTCTTCAGTGGGCTTGCAGCACACGCGTCGTCTACACGCTGATCGACATGCCGTCCGTGAATCCTGACGCGACTGCATACCCCATTGCCAACCCTGTGTGTCGGAGCATTCCTAGGCCCAGACATCAAGCGCGTACGGCCACGGCACTGTCGGTGGCAATGCTGTAGGAAGCATCACTCCCCAACGCGCACGGGCGACTGCGCTCAGACACGAGGAGGCGTAGCGGACTCGCGAGCTGGCGCATCGCACCAACAAGGCGCTGCATCATCTCGAGGGCGAGAGATGATGAAACGGGCCAAGTCGGATGAGGGCGAGTACTCAGAATGGATGCGAGGTCAAATTCGTGAGAAAGGCGTTGATATGATGCGTGGAGCAGCGTGGCTGGCGCGAGGCTGGGTTGTTTCTAGGAGAGCTTGTGTATGCTGCGTTGTGATTTTGTGTGTGGTTGTAGTGTTCAGCCTTCCCATATAGTCTAGGCGGTTAGGATAGCTGGCTCTCACCCAGCAGACCCGGGTTCGAGTCCCGGTGTGGGAACATCTTTTGCTCTTTTTGATGCTTCTCCCCTTGCGTATGGCTCTCTTCAGTGGGCTTGCAGCACACGCGTCGTCTACACGCTGATCGACATGCCGTCCGTGAATCCTGACGCGACTGCATACCCCATTGCCAACCCTGTGTGTCGGAGCATTCCTAGGCCCAGACATCAAGCGCGTACGGCCACGGCACTGTCGGTGGCAATGCTGTAGGAAGCATCACTCCCCAACGCGCACGGGCGACTGCGCTCAGACACGAGGAGGCGTAGCGGACTCGCGAGCTGGCGCATCGCACCAACAAGGCGCTGCATCATCTCGAGGGCGAGAGATGATGAAACGGGCCAAGTCGGATGAGGGCGAGTACTCAGAATGGATGCGAGGTCAAATTCGTGAGAAAGGCGTTGATATGATGCGTGGAGCAGCGTGGCTGGCGCGAGGCTGGGTTGTTTCTAGGAGAGCTTGTGTATGCTGCGTTGTGATTTTGTGTGTGGTTGTAGTGTTCAGCCTTCCCATATAGTCTAGGCGGTTAGGATAGCTGGCTCTCACCCAGCAGACCCGGGTTCGAGTCCCGGTGTGGGAACATCTTTGCTCTTTTGATGCTTCTCCTTGCGTATGGCTCTCTTCAGTGGGCTTGCAGCACACGCGTCGTCTACACGCTGATCGACATGCCGTCCGTGAATCCTGACGCGACTGCATACCCCATTGCCAACCCTGTGTGTCGGAGCATTCCTAGGCCCAGACATCAAGCGCGTACGGCCACGGCACTGTCGGTGGCAATGCTGTAGGAAGCATCACTCCCCAACGCGCACGGGCGACTGCGCTCAGACACGAGGAGGCGTAGCGGACTCGCGAGCTGGCGCATCGCACCAACAAGGCGCTGCATCATCTCGAGGGCGAGAGATGATGAAACGGGCCAAGTCGGATGAGGGCGAGTACTCAGAATGGATGCGAGGTCAAATTCGTGAGAAAGGCGTTGATATGATGCGTGGAGCAGCGTGGCTGGCGCGAGGCTGGGTTGTTTCTAGGAGAGCTTGTGTATGCTGCGTTGTGATTTTGTGTGTGGTTGTAGTGTTCAGCCTTCCCATATAGTCTAGGCGGTTAGGATAGCTGGCTCTCACCCAGCAGACCCGGGTTCGAGTCCCGGTGTGGGAACATCTTTGCTCTTTTGATGCTTCTCCCCTTGCGTATGGCTCTCTTCAGTGGGCTTGCAGCACACGCGTCGTCTACACGCTGATCGACATGCCGTCCGTGAATCCTGACGCGACTGCATACCCCATTGCCAACCCTGTGTGTCGGAGCATTCCTAGGCCCAGACATCAAGCGCGTACGGCCACGGCACTGTCGGTGGCAATGCTGTAGGAAGCATCACTCCCCAACGCGCACGGGCGACTGCGCTCAGACACGAGGAGGCGTAGCGGACTCGCGAGCTGGCGCATCGCACCAACAAGGCGCTGCATCATCTCGAGGGCGAGAGATGATGAAACGGGCCAAGTCGGATGAGGGCGAGTACTCAGAATGGATGCGAGGTCAAATTCGTGAGAAAGGCGTTGATATGATGCGTGGAGCAGCGTGGCTGGCGCGAGGCTGGGTTGTTTCTAGGAGAGCTTGTGTATGCTGCGTTGTGATTTTGTGTGTGGTTGTAGTGTTCAGCCTTCCCATATAGTCTAGGCGGTTAGGATAGCTGGCTCTCACCCAGCAGACCCGGGTTCGAGTCCCGGTGTGGGAACATCTTTGCTCTTTTGATGCTTCTCCTTGCGTATGGCTCTCTTCAGTGGGCTTGCAGCACACGCGTCGTCTACACGCTGATCGACATGCCGTCCGTGAATCCTGACGCGACTGCATACCCCATTGCCAACCCTGTGTGTCGGAGCATTCCTAGGCCCAGACATCAAGCGCGTACGGCCACGGCACTGTCGGTGGCAATGCTGTAGGAAGCATCACTCCCCAACGCGCACGGGCGACTGCGCTCAGACACGAGGAGGCGTAGCGGACTCGCGAGCTGGCGCATCGCACCAACAAGGCGCTGCATCATCTCGAGGGCGAGAGATGATGAAACGGGCCAAGTCGGATGAGGGCGAGTACTCAGAATGGATGCGAGGTCAAATTCGTGAGAAAGGCGTTGATATGATGCGTGGAGCAGCGTGGCTGGCGCGAGGCTGGGTTGTTTCTAGGAGAGCTTGTGTATGCTGCGTTGTGATTTTGTGTGTGGTTGTAGTGTTCAGCCTTCCCATATAGTCTAGGCGGTTAGGATAGCTGGCTCTCACCCAGCAGACCCGGGTTCGAGTCCCGGTGTGGGAACATCTTTGCTCTTTTGATGCTTCTCCTTGCGTATGGCTCTCTTCAGTGGGCTTGCAGCACACGCGTCGTCTACACGCTGATCGACATGCCGTCCGTGAATCCTGACGCGACTGCATACCCCATTGCCAACCCTGTGTGTCGGAGCATTCCTAGGCCCAGACATCAAGCGCGTACGGCCACGGCACTGTCGGTGGCAATGCTGTAGGAAGCATCACTCCCCAACGCGCACGGGCGACTGCGCTCAGACACGAGGAGGCGTAGCGGACTCGCGAGCTGGCGCATCGCACCAACAAGGCGCTGCATCATCTCGAGGGCGAGAGATGATGAAACGGGCCAAGTCGGATGAGGGCGAGTACTCAGAATGGATGCGAGGTCAAATTCGTGAGAAAGGCGTTGATATGATGCGTGGAGCAGCGTGGCTGGCGCGAGGCTGGGTTGTTTCTAGGAGAGCTTGTGTATGCTGCGTTGTGATTTTGTGTGTGGTTGTAGTGTTCAGCCTTCCCATATAGTCTAGGCGGTTAGGATAGCTGGCTCTCACCCAGCAGACCCGGGTTCGAGTCCCGGTGTGGGAACATCTTTTGCTCTTTTTGATGCTTCTCCCCTTGCGTATGGCTCTCTTCAGTGGGCTTGCAGCACACGCGTCGTCTACACGCTGATCGACATGCCGTCCGTGAATCCTGACGCGACTGCATACCCCATTGCCAACCCTGTGTGTCGGAGCATTCCTAGGCCCAGACATCAAGCGCGTACGGCCACGGCACTGTCGGTGGCAATGCTGTAGGAAGCATCACTCCCCAACGCGCACGGGCGACTGCGCTCAGACACGAGGAGGCGTAGCGGACTCGCGAGCTGGCGCATCGCACCAACAAGGCGCTGCATCATCTCGAGGGCGAGAGATGATGAAACGGGCCAAGTCGGATGAGGGCGAGTACTCAGAATGGATGCGAGGTCAAATTCGTGAGAAAGGCGTTGATATGATGCGTGGAGCAGCGTGGCTGGCGCGAGGCTGGGTTGTTTCTAGGAGAGCTTGTGTATGCTGCGTTGTGATTTTGTGTGTGGTTGTAGTGTTCAGCCTTCCCATATAGTCTAGGCGGTTAGGATAGCTGGCTCTCACCCAGCAGACCCGGGTTCGAGTCCCGGTGTGGGAACATCTTTTGCTCTTTTTGATGCTTCTCCCCTTGCGTATGGCTCTCTTCAGTGGGCTTGCAGCACACGCGTCGTCTACACGCTGATCGACATGCCGTCCGTGAATCCTGACGCGACTGCATACCCCATTGCCAACCCTGTGTGTCGGAGCATTCCTAGGCCCAGACATCAAGCGCGTACGGCCACGGCACTGTCGGTGGCAATGCTGTAGGAAGCATCACTCCCCAACGCGCACGGGCGACTGCGCTCAGACACGAGGAGGCGTAGCGGACTCGCGAGCTGGCGCATCGCACCAACAAGGCGCTGCATCATCTCGAGGGCGAGAGATGATGAAACGGGCCAAGTCGGATGAGGGCGAGTACTCAGAATGGATGCGAGGTCAAATTCGTGAGAAAGGCGTTGATATGATGCGTGGAGCAGCGTGGCTGGCGCGAGGCTGGGTTGTTTCTAGGAGAGCTTGTGTATGCTGCGTTGTGATTTTGTGTGTGGTTGTAGTGTTCAGCCTTCCCATATAGTCTAGGCGGTTAGGATAGCTGGCTCTCACCCAGCAGACCCGGGTTCGAGTCCCGGTGTGGGAACATCTTTGCTCTTTTGATGCTTCTCCCCTTGCGTATGGCTCTCTTCAGTGGGCTTGCAGCACACGCGTCGTCTACACGCTGATCGACATGCCGTCCGTGAATCCTGACGCGACTGCATACCCCATTGCCAACCCTGTGTGTCGGAGCATTCCTAGGCCCAGACATCAAGCGCGTACGGCCACGGCACTGTCGGTGGCAATGCTGTAGGAAGCATCACTCCCCAACGCGCACGGGCGACTGCGCTCAGACACGAGGAGGCGTAGCGGACTCGCGAGCTGGCGCATCGCACCAACAAGGCGCTGCATCATCTCGAGGGCGAGAGATGATGAAACGGGCCAAGTCGGATGAGGGCGAGTACTCAGAATGGATGCGAGGTCAAATTCGTGAGAAAGGCGTTGATATGATGCGTGGAGCAGCGTGGCTGGCGCGAGGCTGGGTTGTTTCTAGGAGAGCTTGTGTATGCTGCGTTGTGATTTTGTGTGTGGTTGTAGTGTTCAGCCTTCCCATATAGTCTAGGCGGTTAGGATAGCTGGCTCTCACCCAGCAGACCCGGGTTCGAGTCCCGGTGTGGGAACATCTTTGCTCTTTTTGATGCTTCTCCCTTGCGTATGGCTCTCTTCAGTGGGCTTGCAGCACACGCGTCGTCTACACGCTGATCGACATGCCGTCCGTGAATCCTGACGCGACTGCATACCCCATTGCCAACCCTGTGTGTCGGAGCATTCCTAGGCCCAGACATCAAGCGCGTACGGCCACGGCACTGTCGGTGGCAATGCTGTAGGAAGCATCACTCCCCAACGCGCACGGGCGACTGCGCTCAGACACGAGGAGGCGTAGCGGACTCGCGAGCTGGCGCATCGCACCAACAAGGCGCTGCATCATCTCGAGGGCGAGAGATGATGAAACGGGCCAAGTCGGATGAGGGCGAGTACTCAGAATGGATGCGAGGTCAAATTCGTGAGAAAGGCGTTGATATGATGCGTGGAGCAGCGTGGCTGGCGCGAGGCTGGGTTGTTTCTAGGAGAGCTTGTGTATGCTGCGTTGTGATTTTGTGTGTGGTTGTAGTGTTCAGCCTTCCCATATAGTCTAGGCGGTTAGGATAGCTGGCTCTCACCCAGCAGACCCGGGTTCGAGTCCCGGTGTGGGAACATCTTTTGCTCTTTTTGATGCTTCTCCCCTTGCGTATGGCTCTCTTCAGTGGGCTTGCAGCACACGCGTCGTCTACACGCTGATCGACATGCCGTCCGTGAATCCTGACGCGACTGCATACCCCATTGCCAACCCTGTGTGTCGGAGCATTCCTAGGCCCAGACATCAAGCGCGTACGGCCACGGCACTGTCGGTGGCAATGCTGTAGGAAGCATCACTCCCCAACGCGCACGGGCGACTGCGCTCAGACACGAGGAGGCGTAGCGGACTCGCGAGCTGGCGCATCGCACCAACAAGGCGCTGCATCATCTCGAGGGCGAGAGATGATGAAACGGGCCAAGTCGGATGAGGGCGAGTACTCAGAATGGATGCGAGGTCAAATTCGTGAGAAAGGCGTTGATATGATGCGTGGAGCAGCGTGGCTGGCGCGAGGCTGGGTTGTTTCTAGGAGAGCTTGTGTATGCTGCGTTGTGATTTTGTGTGTGGTTGTAGTGTTCAGCCTTCCCATATAGTCTAGGCGGTTAGGATAGCTGGCTCTCACCCAGCAGACCCGGGTTCGAGTCCCGGTGTGGGAACATCTTTGCTCTTTTGATGCTTCTCCTTGCGTATGGCTCTCTTCAGTGGGCTTGCAGCACACGCGTCGTCTACACGCTGATCGACATGCCGTCCGTGAATCCTGACGCGACTGCATACCCCATTGCCAACCCTGTGTGTCGGAGCATTCCTAGGCCCAGACATCAAGCGCGTACGGCCACGGCACTGTCGGTGGCAATGCTGTAGGAAGCATCACTCCCCAACGCGCACGGGCGACTGCGCTCAGACACGAGGAGGCGTAGCGGACTCGCGAGCTGGCGCATCGCACCAACAAGGCGCTGCATCATCTCGAGGGCGAGAGATGATGAAACGGGCCAAGTCGGATGAGGGCGAGTACTCAGAATGGATGCGAGGTCAAATTCGTGAGAAAGGCGTTGATATGATGCGTGGAGCAGCGTGGCTGGCGCGAGGCTGGGTTGTTTCTAGGAGAGCTTGTGTATGCTGCGTTGTGATTTTGTGTGTGGTTGTAGTGTTCAGCCTTCCCATATAGTCTAGGCGGTTAGGATAGCTGGCTCTCACCCAGCAGACCCGGGTTCGAGTCCCGGTGTGGGAACATCTTTGCTCTTTTGATGCTTCTCCTTGCGTATGGCTCTCTTCAGTGGGCTTGCAGCACACGCGTCGTCTACACGCTGATCGACATGCCGTCCGTGAATCCTGACGCGACTGCATACCCCATTGCCAACCCTGTGTGTCGGAGCATTCCTAGGCCCAGACATCAAGCGCGTACGGCCACGGCACTGTCGGTGGCAATGCTGTAGGAAGCATCACTCCCCAACGCGCACGGGCGACTGCGCTCAGACACGAGGAGGCGTAGCGGACTCGCGAGCTGGCGCATCGCACCAACAAGGCGCTGCATCATCTCGAGGGCGAGAGATGATGAAACGGGCCAAGTCGGATGAGGGCGAGTACTCAGAATGGATGCGAGGTCAAATTCGTGAGAAAGGCGTTGATATGATGCGTGGAGCAGCGTGGCTGGCGCGAGGCTGGGTTGTTTCTAGGAGAGCTTGTGTATGCTGCGTTGTGATTTTGTGTGTGGTTGTAGTGTTCAGCCTTCCCATATAGTCTAGGCGGTTAGATAGCTGGCTCTCACCCAGCAGACCCGGGTTCGAGTCCCGGTGTGGGAACATCTTTGCTCTTTTGATGCTTCTCCTTGCGTATGGCTCTCTTCAGTGGGCTTGCAGCACACGCGTCGTCTACACGCTGATCGACATGCCGTCCGTGAATCCTGACGCGACTGCATACCCCATTGCCAACCCTGTGTGTCGGAGCATTCCTAGGCCCAGACATCAAGCGCGTACGGCCACGGCACTGTCGGTGGCAATGCTGTAGGAAGCATCACTCCCCAACGCGCACGGGCGACTGCGCTCAGACACGAGGAGGCGTAGCGGACTCGCGAGCTGGCGCATCGCACCAACAAGGCGCTGCATCATCTCGAGGGCGAGAGATGATGAAACGGGCCAAGTCGGATGAGGGCGAGTACTCAGAATGGATGCGAGGTCAAATTCGTGAGAAAGGCGTTGATATGATGCGTGGAGCAGCGTGGCTGGCGCGAGGCTGGGTTGTTTCTAGGAGAGCTTGTGTATGCTGCGTTGTGATTTTGTGTGTGGTTGTAGTGTTCAGCCTTCCCATATAGTCTAGGCGGTTAGGATAGCTGGCTCTCACCCAGCAGACCCGGGTTCGAGTCCCGGTGTGGGAACATCTTTGCTCTTTTGATGCTTCTCCTTGCGTATGGCTCTCTTCAGTGGGCTTGCAGCACACGCGTCGTCTACACGCTGATCGACATGCCGTCCGTGAATCCTGACGCGACTGCATACCCCATTGCCAACCCTGTGTGTCGGAGCATTCCTAGGCCCAGACATCAAGCGCGTACGGCCACGGCACTGTCGGTGGCAATGCTGTAGGAAGCATCACTCCCCAACGCGCACGGGCGACTGCGCTCAGACACGAGGAGGCGTAGCGGACTCGCGAGCTGGCGCATCGCACCAACAAGGCGCTGCATCATCTCGAGGGCGAGATGATGAAACGGGCCAAGTCGGATGAGGGCGAGTACTCAGAATGGATGCGAGGTCAAATTCGTGAGAAAGGCGTTGATATGATGCGTGGAGCAGCGTGGCTGGCGCGAGGCTGGGTTGTTTCTAGGAGAGCTTGTGTATGCTGCGTTGTGATTTTGTGTGTGGTTGTAGTGTTCAGCCTTCCCATATAGTCTAGGCGGTTAGGATAGCTGGCTCTCACCCAGCAGACCCGGGTTCGAGTCCCGGTGTGGGAACATCTTTGCTCTTTTGATGCTTCTCCTTGCGTATGGCTCTCTTCAGTGGGCTTGCAGCACACGCGTCGTCTACACGCTGATCGACATGCCGTCCGTGAATCCTGACGCGACTGCATACCCCATTGCCAACCCTGTGTGTCGGAGCATTCCTAGGCCCAGACATCAAGCGCGTACGGCCACGGCACTGTCGGTGGCAATGCTGTAGGAAGCATCACTCCCCAACGCGCACGGGCGACTGCGCTCAGACACGAGGAGGCGTAGCGGACTCGCGAGCTGGCGCATCGCACCAACAAGGCGCTGCATCATCTCGAGGGCGAGAGATGATGAAACGGGCCAAGTCGGATGAGGGCGAGTACTCAGAATGGATGCGAGGTCAAATTCGTGAGAAAGGCGTTGATATGATGCGTGGAGCAGCGTGGCTGGCGCGAGGCTGGGTTGTTTCTAGGAGAGCTTGTGTATGCTGCGTTGTGATTTTGTGTGTGGTTGTAGTGTTCAGCCTTCCCATATAGTCTAGGCGGTTAGGATAGCTGGCTCTCACCCAGCAGACCCGGGTTCGAGTCCCGGTGTGGGAACATCTTTGCTCTTTTGATGCTTCTCCTTGCGTATGGCTCTCTTCAGTGGGCTTGCAGCACACGCGTCGTCTACACGCTGATCGACATGCCGTCCGTGAATCCTGACGCGACTGCATACCCCATTGCCAACCCTGTGTGTCGGAGCATTCCTAGGCCCAGACATCAAGCGCGTACGGCCACGGCACTGTCGGTGGCAATGCTGTAGGAAGCATCACTCCCCAACGCGCACGGGCGACTGCGCTCAGACACGAGGAGGCGTAGCGGACTCGCGAGCTGGCGCATCGCACCAACAAGGCGCTGCATCATCTCGAGGGCGAGAGATGATGAAACGGGCCAAGTCGGATGAGGGCGAGTACTCAGAATGGATGCGAGGTCAAATTCGTGAGAAAGGCGTTGATATGATGCGTGGAGCAGCGTGGCTGGCGCGAGGCTGGGTTGTTTCTAGGAGAGCTTGTGTATGCTGCGTTGTGATTTTGTGTGTGGTTGTAGTGTTCAGCCTTCCCATATAGTCTAGGCGGTTAGGATAGCTGGCTCTCACCCAGCAGACCCGGGTTCGAGTCCCGGTGTGGGAACATCTTTGCTCTTTTGATGCTTCTCCTTGCGTATGGCTCTCTTCAGTGGGCTTGCAGCACACGCGTCGTCTACACGCTGATCGACATGCCGTCCGTGAATCCTGACGCGACTGCATACCCGATTGCCAACCCTGTGTGTCGGAGCATTCCTAGGCCCAGACATCAAGCGCGTACGGCCACGGCACTGTCGGTGGCAATGCTGTAGGAAGCATCACTCCCCAACGCGCACGGGCGACTGCGCTCAGACACGAGGAGGCGTAGCGGACTCGCGAGCTGGCGCATCGCACCAACAAGGCGCTGCATCATCTCGAGGGCGAGAGATGATGAAACGGGCCAAGTCGGATGAGGGCGAGTACTCAGAATGGATGCGAGGTCAAATTCGTGAGAAAGGCGTTGATATGATGCGTGGAGCAGCGTGGCTGGCGCGAGGCTGGGTTGTTTCTAGGAGAGCTTGTGTATGCTGCGTTGTGATTTTGTGTGTGGTTGTAGTGTTCAGCCTTCCCATATAGTCTAGGCGGTTAGGATAGCTGGCTCTCACCCAGCAGACCCGGGTTCGAGTCCCGGTGTGGGAACATCTTTGCTCTTTTGATGCTTCTCCTTGCGTATGGCTCTCTTCAGTGGGCTTGCAGCACACGCGTCGTCTACACGCTGATCGACATGCCGTCCGTGAATCCTGACGCGACTGCATACCCCATTGCCAACCCTGTGTGTCGGAGCATTCCTAGGCCCAGACATCAAGCGCGTACGGCCACGGCACTGTCGGTGGCAATGCTGTAGGAAGCATCACTCCCCAACGCGCACGGGCGACTGCGCTCAGACACGAGGAGGCGTAGCGGACTCGCGAGCTGGCGCATCGCACCAACAAGGCGCTGCATCATCTCGAGGGCGAGAGATGATGAAACGGGCCAAGTCGGATGAGGGCGAGTACTCAGAATGGATGCGAGGTCAAATTCGTGAGAAAGGCGTTGATATGATGCGTGGAGCAGCGTGGCTGGCGCGAGGCTGGGTTGTTTCTAGGAGAGCTTGTGTATGCTGCGTTGTGATTTTGTGTGTGGTTGTAGTGTTCAGCCTTCCCATATAGTCTAGGCGGTTAGGATAGCTGGCTCTCACCCAGCAGACCCGGGTTCGAGTCCCGGTGTGGGAACATCTTTGCTCTTTTTGATGCTTCTCCCTTGCGTATGGCTCTCTTCAGTGGGCTTGCAGCACACGCGTCGTCTACACGCTGATCGACATGCCGTCCGTGAATCCTGACGCGACTGCATACCCCATTGCCAACCCTGTGTGTCGGAGCATTCCTAGGCCCAGACATCAAGCGCGTACGGCCACGGCACTGTCGGTGGCAATGCTGTAGGAAGCATCACTCCCCAACGCGCACGGGCGACTGCGCTCAGACACGAGGAGGCGTAGCGGACTCGCGAGCTGGCGCATCGCACCAACAAGGCGCTGCATCATCTCGAGGGCGAGAGATGATGAAACGGGCCAAGTCGGATGAGGGCGAGTACTCAGAATGGATGCGAGGTCAAATTCGTGAGAAAGGCGTTGATATGATGCGTGGAGCAGCGTGGCTGGCGCGAGGCTGGGTTGTTTCTAGGAGAGCTTGTGTATGCTGCGTTGTGATTTTGTGTGTGGTTGTAGTGTTCAGCCTTCCCATATAGTCTAGGCGGTTAGGATAGCTGGCTCTCACCCAGCAGACCCGGGTTCGAGTCCCGGTGTGGGAACATCTTTGCTCTTTTGATGCTTCTCCTTGCGTATGGCTCTCTTCAGTGGGCTTGCAGCACACGCGTCGTCTACACGCTGATCGACATGCCGTCCGTGAATCCTGACGCGACTGCATACCCCATTGCCAACCCTGTGTGTCGGAGCATTCCTAGGCCCAGACATCAAGCGCGTACGGCCACGGCACTGTCGGTGGCAATGCTGTAGGAAGCATCACTCCCCAACGCGCACGGGCGACTGCGCTCAGACACGAGGAGGCGTAGCGGACTCGCGAGCTGGCGCATCGCACCAACAAGGCGCTGCATCATCTCGAGGGCGAGAGATGATGAAACGGGCCAAGTCGGATGAGGGCGAGTACTCAGAATGGATGCGAGGTCAAATTCGTGAGAAAGGCGTTGATATGATGCGTGGAGCAGCGTGGCTGGCGCGAGGCTGGGTTGTTTCTAGGAGAGCTTGTGTATGCTGCGTTGTGATTTTGTGTGTGGTTGTAGTGTTCAGCCTTCCCATATAGTCTAGGCGGTTAGGATAGCTGGCTCTCACCCAGCAGACCCGGGTTCGAGTCCCGGTGTGGGAACATCTTTGCTCTTTTTGATGCTTCTCCCTTGCGTATGGCTCTCTTCAGTGGGCTTGCAGCACACGCGTCGTCTACACGCTGATCGACATGCCGTCCGTGAATCCTGACGCGACTGCATACCCCATTGCCAACCCTGTGTGTCGGAGCATTCCTAGGCCCAGACATCAAGCGCGTACGGCCACGGCACTGTCGGTGGCAATGCTGTAGGAAGCATCACTCCCCAACGCGCACGGGCGACTGCGCTCAGACACGAGGAGGCGTAGCGGACTCGCGAGCTGGCGCATCGCACCAACAAGGCGCTGCATCATCTCGAGGGCGAGAGATGATGAAACGGGCCAAGTCGGATGAGGGCGAGTACTCAGAATGGATGCGAGGTCAAATTCGTGAGAAAGGCGTTGATATGATGCGTGGAGCAGCGTGGCTGGCGCGAGGCTGGGTTGTTTCTAGGAGAGCTTGTGTATGCTGCGTTGTGATTTTGTGTGTGGTTGTAGTGTTCAGCCTTCCCATATAGTCTAGGCGGTTAGATAGCTGGCTCTCACCCAGCAGACCCGGGTTCGAGTCCCGGTGTGGGAACATCTTTGCTCTTTTGATGCTTCTCCTTGCGTATGGCTCTCTTCAGTGGGCTTGCAGCACACGCGTCGTCTACACGCTGATCGACATGCCGTCCGTGAATCCTGACGCGACTGCATACCCCATTGCCAACCCTGTGTGTCGGAGCATTCCTAGGCCCAGACATCAAGCGCGTACGGCCACGGCACTGTCGGTGGCAATGCTGTAGGAAGCATCACTCCCCAACGCGCACGGGCGACTGCGCTCAGACACGAGGAGGCGTAGCGGACTCGCGAGCTGGCGCATCGCACCAACAAGGCGCTGCATCATCTCGAGGGCGAGAGATGATGAAACGGGCCAAGTCGGATGAGGGCGAGTACTCAGAATGGATGCGAGGTCAAATTCGTGAGAAAGGCGTTGATATGATGCGTGGAGCAGCGTGGCTGGCGCGAGGCTGGGTTGTTTCTAGGAGAGCTTGTGTATGCTGCGTTGTGATTTTGTGTGTGGTTGTAGTGTTCAGCCTTCCCATATAGTCTAGGCGGTTAGGATAGCTGGCTCTCACCCAGCAGACCCGGGTTCGAGTCCCGGTGTGGGAACATCTTTGCTCTTTTGATGCTTCTCCTTGCGTATGGCTCTCTTCAGTGGGCTTGCAGCACACGCGTCGTCTACACGCTGATCGACATGCCGTCCGTGAATCCTGACGCGACTGCATACCCCATTGCCAACCCTGTGTGTCGGAGCATTCCTAGGCCCAGACATCAAGCGCGTACGGCCACGGCACTGTCGGTGGCAATGCTGTAGGAAGCATCACTCCCCAACGCGCACGGGCGACTGCGCTCAGACACGAGGAGGCGTAGCGGACTCGCGAGCTGGCGCATCGCACCAACAAGGCGCTGCATCATCTCGAGGGCGAGAGATGATGAAACGGGCCAAGTCGGATGAGGGCGAGTACTCAGAATGGATGCGAGGTCAAATTCGTGAGAAAGGCGTTGATATGATGCGTGGAGCAGCGTGGCTGGCGCGAGGCTGGGTTGTTTCTAGGAGAGCTTGTGTATGCTGCGTTGTGATTTTGTGTGTGGTTGTAGTGTTCAGCCTTCCCATATAGTCTAGGCGGTTAGGATAGCTGGCTCTCACCCAGCAGACCCGGGTTCGAGTCCCGGTGTGGGAACATCTTTGCTCTTTTTGATGCTTCTCCCTTGCGTATGGCTCTCTTCAGTGGGCTTGCAGCACACGCGTCGTCTACACGCTGATCGACATGCCGTCCGTGAATCCTGACGCGACTGCATACCCCATTGCCAACCCTGTGTGTCGGAGCATTCCTAGGCCCAGACATCAAGCGCGTACGGCCACGGCACTGTCGGTGGCAATGCTGTAGGAAGCATCACTCCCCAACGCGCACGGGCGACTGCGCTCAGACACGAGGAGGCGTAGCGGACTCGCGAGCTGGCGCATCGCACCAACAAGGCGCTGCATCATCTCGAGGGCGAGAGATGATGAAACGGGCCAAGTCGGATGAGGGCGAGTACTCAGAATGGATGCGAGGTCAAATTCGTGAGAAAGGCGTTGATATGATGCGTGGAGCAGCGTGGCTGGCGCGAGGCTGGGTTGTTTCTAGGAGAGCTTGTGTATGCTGCGTTGTGATTTTGTGTGTGGTTGTAGTGTTCAGCCTTCCCATATAGTCTAGGCGGTTAGGATAGCTGGCTCTCACCCAGCAGACCCGGGTTCGAGTCCCGGTGTGGGAACATCTTTGCTCTTTTTGATGCTTCTCCCTTGCGTATGGCTCTCTTCAGTGGGCTTGCAGCACACGCGTCGTCTACACGCTGATCGACATGCCGTCCGTGAATCCTGACGCGACTGCATACCCCATTGCCAACCCTGTGTGTCGGAGCATTCCTAGGCCCAGACATCAAGCGCGTACGGCCACGGCACTGTCGGTGGCAATGCTGTAGGAAGCATCACTCCCCAACGCGCACGGGCGACTGCGCTCAGACACGAGGAGGCGTAGCGGACTCGCGAGCTGGCGCATCGCACCAACAAGGCGCTGCATCATCTCGAGGGCGAGAGATGATGAAACGGGCCAAGTCGGATGAGGGCGAGTACTCAGAATGGATGCGAGGTCAAATTCGTGAGAAAGGCGTTGATATGATGCGTGGAGCAGCGTGGCTGGCGCGAGGCTGGGTTGTTTCTAGGAGAGCTTGTGTATGCTGCGTTGTGATTTTGTGTGTGGTTGTAGTGTTCAGCCTTCCCATATAGTCTAGGCGGTTAGGATAGCTGGCTCTCACCCAGCAGACCCGGGTTCGAGTCCCGGTGTGGGAACATCTTTTGCTCTTTTTGATGCTTCTCCAGTTATCTGAAACTTCCTGAAAAAAAAAAATAGAATCCAACATGTCTAAAGCAACGCCTTGTTGCGACCAGATAACGCTACCATGAAATCGGTTCTGAGTTTACGTTGCCAGAAGATCTGTATGTTGCTTTAAGCAAGCTAAATTTGCCTATTTTGCCACTAATGCAACTGTATTTACGTTTTATGAATCGTCCAAACGTTTTAACGATAAGTACTGGTGTTAAAACAATTCAACAATCCATTGACCAGTATGGAGGAGGAGGATATATTGGCGGAGCAAGAGCTCCACTGCCAGCAATTGCTGCAAGAAGGGTCGACATCTGCACTGGAACAAGCAGTGGATGCTGCTCACGCGTGGTTGGAGCTCGAAAACACGCGATTGCGCGGGTATCTGCTGCTTACCGAGGCACTCTCCCGACTGCGCAGACACGAAGATGCCGTGACTTGGTACAAGAAAGGTTTGCAACATTTAACAGTTGCTCTGCAATACGCAATTTTTCCTTAACTAAATGTTTAATGTGGTGATGTAGGACTGGAGCTGCACCCCGACAATGAGAAGCTTCAGAGGGGGCTGAAAGAGGCTCGAGTGGCAGTTCTCAATGATTTACTAGAAGAGAGCGAAGAGGAAGAGAAGGAAGAAGACGATGAAGAGACTGGAGAGCAATTGGGACAGGACGTCACAGATGGGGGCTATGTGGAGAGCCTACGAGAGGTACAGCCTGCTGACGAGAGCAGCTCGCTGCGCTCAACGCAGATCGTTCAGCGTGCACAGACGTATGCATCGTTTGGTCTTAGCGAGACACTGGTCAATGACAGTGCAGATACAGCTGTGCGAGATGGCAGTGAGACGCAGACTACAGTGTTTCAAGCCAAGATGGAACGAGTCCTGGAACACCTCGACGTACTGAAGCTCGCAAGGATAGCGGCCGTGTATATTTTCTCGGAGTTGTTGAATCTGCGACGTGTGACGATTGGAATTGGGCTCTTTTTCCTTGGTTTGCTTGCACAAGCCATTATGCATCGACAGAAGATTATGGTGATATCCATGCTGGTAATATGCGTCTATCGTTCACAGCTTAAGGAACGCGCGCTGCGGTATGCACGAGATTGGGTACAGACGTCTACGGACAAGTTGGGCACTTTCACGTGGATCCCGCGGATCGTTTTTGTGATTCCCGTTTTCATGAAGGTGTTTGGACACCTTAAGTTTATGCTGTTCTTGCAGCAAGATATACGTTTGGCGGGCTTTGTACTTACAGTGACAGCAGTGCTGGTTGCCAACTCTCTGCGTGGTGACGCCGGACAACAAGCTAAGTTGTGGGGTGAAGGAAGGCGACTGAAGTTTGCGGCCTATTTCACCACTATTGCATACTGGGTCGGTTGGCGCGGCCAATGGGCTGACACGATAAGGCTGCTTGGACCAGCATTGATTGATGCCGGTGGCATCGTGCTAGGGTCTCTTTCTTCATCGGAGCTGCAGGAAGTCTGTCGACGCGCCTTTAAGAGGCTTTACAATGATGTGGCGAACGATATACAAGCTGATGTTGACTTAGACGCGTGGTTTTTCTTGGGTCTGGGCAACTGGGTTGTCGAATACTGGCAGCAGCCTACGGAGTTTTCGTTGGAAATGTTATCGAAGATGCTGACAGAGTGTCTTGACTGCATGGAGAAAGCAGCAGTGCGGACTTTCAGCCCTGAATTACTGCACTTGCGGAATCAGCTTAAGAATATGGAAATCACTGACGAGCTACAACTGCTGGTCGCTTATTTGAAGCAGAGTCTTGAAGCTGTTCCACCCCCAAAGGCGTTCGGAATGGCAGCGTTGTTTGCCAAAAGGTGTCCGTCATTTATCGTTTTCGGTCTTCTTGTAGTCTTCTTCGGAGTCATATCGCCACCGTTGGTTCCTTTTATCGTCTCCGAGTATCAAGACGCAAGAGATCTATACGACTGCTACAGTGCTGGGAAACTGCAGGATAAGAACGGACTAGAGCTTATGCTGCTGGGCTCACCGCTCTTCCGAGTCTGGAAAAATGTCACGGGCTGTATCTACTGCCTTGAGGGCAACGTCACGTTTTCGAAGGCGGTGGCCACTGGAACGCACATTGTATCGGCAGCTACACGGATCAGGTACGCACATTATTGCCACTACAGCTGCAGTTCACTTGTCTAACGTGGTGTGTATCTTAGTCGGCTGGCGGCTTTCGCATCTCGCGTGAAGAATGAAGGCGTTTTCGCAAATGCCCACGACATTCCTGATCATATCGCGAATGCGTTCCTGGTCACGAAAGACTCGAGGTATGAAACATCTAAATGACTTTTTGTAAAGATGAGTTACTAACATGTACGACTTGGTGTCTTGCCATTTGCAGTCTGATCATTGATGGGGTGCGGTATCTTCGTGATAGTACTCAATTCAAGGATCTCCAGACCTCGATCGCCAATTGGTGGTCTAGAGGGCAGGAAGCGAGCTCGCCAAGATAAAATGACTGCTAACTAACTAATCCGAGTTCTGCTTATTTAGAAACATGTATTCGAGTCGAGATATCATTTCTATGTATGTACGGGAGGTGCGTGGGGCGGAGAGGGCAGGACCACCATGAAATACGTCTATGTTTGCGACTCCAGCAACCGCTGCTTGTTCTTTGGCTGCCGCTCTTATGCTTTTGTCTTCGTTTTCGTCATGCCGGCAGCCGTCGCTGGAGATAAGGAACATTGAGCTAGTTGAAACGACGCTTTTGGTTGAAGCGCTTCATCTCCATGATAGCCGACGAAAGCGGCTGCTCGCTGTACTCGCCCTTTATCCAGGGGTGGTTGAGCGCCTGCGCTGCGCTGAAGCGGTCCTGCGCTGACACGTTGAGCAGGTTGCGAATCAGATCCTTGGCTGCTCGGAAAGAAAAAAAGTAAACCAGTTAGATACACACTTTACATCATCAGCTATTCAACACAAGGCAAACATACCTCCATCCGATACGTTTGTCCAGTATGGATGAGGGAAGTCCAGTGCACCGGAACGGATTTTGATGTACACAGACTCGAGGCCGTTTTCGTCTTCCGAGAATGGAGGGAATCCGCACAACCTGATTCAGTATCACCAGTGTTGAGTAAACACACTACGAAATACCAGACATTTGTAGCCACTTACATGATGTACAAGACGACGCCGAGACTCCACAGATCCACTTTACTGTCGTAGCCTTCTCCGTTTAGAACCTCGGGTGCTGATCACAATAAAAAAAAAGAGTAACAGTCATTCACTATCGTCAGCAGCTCGTCAATATCGGGAATCATCCTCTTCCCACTCACCAACATAGTAGTCCGTCCCGCAGCTTGTGTATGCGCGGCCACGAGAGCGTGCGCCGTCGTCTTCGTCCTCGAGGATCTTGGCAATGCCAAAGTCACTCAGCTTGACGTCACTGCTGTCGCCACTGGCAAGGAGGATGTTCTCTGGCTTGATGTCGCGATGCAGGATATGGCACGAGTGCAGGTAGTTGAGTGCCTGCAGTACGTTGGTGACGATCTCAGCCGCCTGTCGCTCCGAGTACACGCCGACGCGCACAATGCGGTCGAACAGTTCACCACCCGTGACTCTGCACAATAGAAATAAGTAGTTAGTGAGTCAGTTTATCATTTCCACACTGTCCCCTGATCAACACACCTCTCCATGACAAGCAGTAGCTCCTGGTCACTCTCGTAGACCTCCTCAAGGCTGATAATGTTGGCGTGTTTGACTCTTAGAAGCACCGTGATCTCGTCGCGCAACGTCTTCTTCTTAACGCACAGCGCCTTGTTAATGACCTTGACAGCGAAGATCTGCTGTGTCTCCTTCCGTCGACAGAGATACACGAGTGAGAAGGCTCCACGGCCGATGAGGTCGCCCACGTCATAGAGCGAGTGGAACATGGCCACACCGTGCACATCTGTGAGTCCCTGGGTCACAAGATTGTCTTCCTCCTTGCGGAAGAAGGCCGAGAGCGGGGGAGCTACAAATGGATACATACATAAGTTAGAAGATGGCTACATACATCCACTTGGACAGCTAATGGACGGACCTTTAAACGCCGCCATGAACAGGACTACGGAAGGTTCTGGAGCCTTAGCTGCTGCTGCTGTTGAGAGCTTTTTTCTCTGTGTGCGTCGCCAAGCTACACGACGAGACGGCGAGGCGCAGGCGCAGGCGGAGGCGCAGAGCTGAGTGCGATGAGCGAGTGGCGGCGCAAGTCGTCGGGCCGGCAGATCTGACAGCGAGTCGTGTCTTCTTGCCTTCGCTATGGCGAATGAAGGTGGTTTGTTCTCTCGCACCTTTTCAGTCGGACTTAGGGGGATCAGAGATCGACCATTGGCTGAAATCATGCTAGTCAGATGAGGTACAAAACCGAGACAGTCCTTTTTGACGGCGTTTCCTGGGCAAGCTGCTTGACCATCAGGCCCAAGTCAGCAATTGTCCGGAGTACCTAAACCAAAGACAGCAATGTACTTTATTACTGTCAGGACTTTATTACTGCCACCTGCCTCGGATGGAACCATCGAATGGTCCAAAACCTATAGTGAAGTTGTGTCGCAAGGGACGACGTGGCGCCCGCCCGCCACTTCAAGTTCACGTTTCAAGTCTCCGGTTGTGGCTCCATCGAAATGCAGTCCTCATCCCCCTGAAAGCGCAATCCAGCCCCATAGATTTAAACCCGTCAGTGCATGCCGTGCGTGATGGTGATCAACACGACTGAGACCAGCGAGAACGAGAGCACCATGTAGAGCCACGCCTGGTGCGCGAACGGGCTCGCGAAGCGGTTCTTGTTGCCACGCGCCGCTGGAGTGCCTGGGCGCGTCACGGCCACCTCCATCGGGTGCATCTGCTTCCACTCCACCGCCAGCCGACGGCGCAGGCAGAAAACGAGGAACGTAGGGACGATCCACTACAACACCAAAGCATACAAGCACGTCGCGCAGTTGTAAGTGCGTGCTCCCCTGAGAAAACACGCTAAGCCAAAAATCAGAGCAACACGTACCTGAATGCCCAAACCAGCGTACGCGCCTGTGAAGCCCACCAACATCGACACATCCTCGGTGAAGAACGCCACTACGAGCGGCGGCAGAAGCGCCACCAGCGCGTACATGTTGGTTTCCAGGAATCCGTACAGGCCTCTCGAAGGCGTGGAGCCTCCTCCACTGGAGGCGTCGCTTGGCGTCGACGATTCGCTCATGCTCGACGCGAGGTGGCGGATATTCTCGCGGAGCGTGATGCAGATAAGTGGGAAGCTCGCACTGCAGGCAATCGGTTTGTTAGCATAGCATTTTCACCAGTGTGGATAGGACAATGAAACACCCACCTCAGCGTGAAAACGGGGAACAGACTCAGAAAGTATCCAAACGCTTGCACCGCGTAGTTCTTGAAGTTGAGTGTGTACACATCCTAAGCAGAAAAAAGCAACGCAATGTTAGTGTCAATTACAACGCAGGTAACAACATTGCAACTGCGACCGAACCTCGACGTCCTCTGGCTGAAAACGGAACGTCGCCGAGGCGCACAACACAAAATAGACGCTGAGGACCGCCTACGTGTGGAAATACAGCAGCAGCAACACATCGTCGGCACAACCGTCAAAAGTAAAACAACACGAGAAAAGGGCGCTAAACGGCACAAAACGTACCATAAAGGCCGAGGCGAGCACCATGCTGACTTTCGATTTGTCCGTTATCGGTGCCACGAGACCCGGAACGCTGCAACACAGTTATAAGTAGTTGTTAGACTCATCATCAATCAGACACAGAAGATAAATTCGCATGCGTACCTGTGGTGGCACATGAAGGAATAAATGCACACACCAAAAAAAGTAGCAACGTTGGCGGGCTTTTCGTAGCCCACGACGTCAGCGACGCTTCGGCCGTGGCCTCGTGCGATCCCGATGATGGCCAACACGATCATCAGCCCAAATGATGCGTGGCGGATGACAGTTGATACGAGTTGGAGTGTCCGTGTCTTGTGTACGTGGCCAAACGTGAAGGGCCCAAGGAGTAGACCGAAGAGCACGACAAAAAGGCGGTATAAGTCCGAGCTGTTGAATTTGTCCGAGCACTCCCAGACAACAGCGTCAGCCGAAGGACGCGGACAGATAATCTCACGTAGCGACTTGGGCACGGCTGTCAACATTCAACAATCAGTACCGAAACGAAAGTGCGTTGGTCCACAGACAGTGAACGTACCAACAGCATAGATTGCCAAGTCACCGTAGAGATACACAGTGATGCACGCATAGAACGCGACAATCCCTCGATGATTGAACAGTAGCTCTGCCATCTCCGCCAGCTCCATCTGCACGCCACAACACTCAATCAGTCCACCAACCTCCAAAAGCACAGCAAGATCTCCAGCCCGCACCTTTTTGGACAGATCGAAGTGGAACCTGAGCTCGTTGGTCTTCGCCCGCAGCTTCCGCTCCAGCGCGTCTTGCTTCTATAGCACCAAACACGCAAATCAAATCGCGCGTGACGATGTCGTCCACACATGAGGTCTGCTGGTCCATGGAAGCTACGAAACATGCAATAATACTTCGTTGGCGACCATTAGCGGCACAAACTCCGTGTGCGCGTCGCCGTCGTCGCTGTCGCTGAGCTCGTCCACGGGCGTCTTCTCGTCCCCATCGGCTGTGTCCACTCCGAGCTCCCGTGCGCGTCGTTTGAGTGCGTTGACACCCGCGATGGCTTCTATCATGAAGGTGGCTGTCACATAGCTGATGGACGCCAGGATGGACAACGCGATGGACCCGTAAATGAGACCGACCTGCAATTAAATAGCAGTGAAAGACTGTTAAACGGAGCTTAAGTGAACACTTTGAGACTCCTTACGTTGGCGAAGGCGTGTGGGATCGTGAGCGCGCCGGCGCCCACAATGAGGTTGAAGATGAACACGAAGCCCGTGAGGGGCGAGTAGCTGCCGATGCTCGGCCCGCCGCCCGCCATGCTTGTCGTTGATGTGCTGTGGAGTCAGGTCGTTGCCTCGAGGTAGAGAATGCAGTCAGGCAATTCGTACTTAGTGACACGGTTAGGTACGAATTCAGAGAGCTCACTTCAACTTGGACGGTCGTGTCGCAATGGGCACGACGGTGCTGCGGGCTCGCTTCCTACTCACGAGTGGCCACTTGGTGGCTACGTGCTTGGTCGGGATTGAGGTAGACTGGGTTGGCTAATAATACTGGCTATTGCTGCTTTGCATTGACATTTTGCTGCTTTGACTCCAGGTCGCTAGCGTCGTGGCGTATCTGTCCTTTGTCCTACAAGTCGGAAGCCTCGTCATGGGCCTTGACGTCTTCTCACCCACGGTACATACATGCAGTGTCTGGAGGTGTCTGTTAGATTAATCACGAAATCTTCTTTTCGATGACTGCAGAAGAACGCTGTGCATGTCTTTAGCCACTTCCTGGGCGGTGTACTCGTCTGTCAAATGATCCTGCACGACCTGGACCCACCGCGATATCTCTGGTGAGGATCTTGAGCTGTGTGAGAGGACAGAGGTCTAATAAACGTGTGTTTCCTCAGGTATGTATTGTTACTGGCCCACTTGCCCAGCTCGCTGTGCACGCTGGACACCATCGCGCAGCTCTTCGTCCTCAAAACTGCACGGCATTCCTATTGAAAACGAGCGACTACAGACAAGCACAAGTGTGGTTGTCGTATGACTAAGTGTTATTATAAAAAAAGAGCAATACTACGCACTACTGCGAGGCATCTGTATCCCTTCAATTCGGTCTCTCCTTGAACTCAGTCAAGTGCGAGTCGCTTAGGCGTTGTTCTTCTTCATCAGGTTCAGCGCGCTGCCGTTCTTGAACCAGGCGATCTGCTCCTCGTTGAACGTGTGGTTCACCGTGATGTCGAATGGAGCCTCACCAGAGGCAGGAGTCACACGCAGAGTCAAGGGCTTGCCAGGCGAGAAAGTCTTCAAGCCAACAATGGCCACCTTGTCGTTGCCCGTGATCTTGTCGTAGTCCGCCGGGTTCGCGAACGTCAGCGGCAGCATACCCTGCTTCTTCAGGTTGGTCTCGTGAATACGCGCGAACGACTTCACGATCACAGCGCGGCCACCAAGGTGACGCGGCTCCAGAGCGGCGTGCTCGCGAGAGCTGCCCTCACCGTAGTTCTCGTCACCGATCACAACCCAGTTGACATCGTCAGCCTTGTACTGGCGGGCCACAGCGGGAACCTTGTCGAACTTGCCCGTGAACTGGTTCTTCACGCTGTTCGTCTCGCCCGTCTCGGCGTTCTCAGCACCGATAAGCAGGTTGTTCGAGATGTTGTCCAGGTGGCCACGGTACTTCAGCCACGGGCCAGCCATACTGATGTGGTCGGTGGTGCACTTGCCCTTAGCCTTGATGAGCACCGGCATGTCCGTCAGGTCCTCACCGTGCCATTCGTCGAAGGCAGACAGCAGGGCCAGACGCTCGCTCTTGGGGTCAACGTTCACGGTCAGACCCTCGCCACTAGCGGGCGGGGCCTGGAACGTCTCCTCACCGGCGTCGAAGCCACGCGGCGGCAGCTCCTTTCCGAATGGGGCGGTGAACTTGAAGTCCTTTCCATCCGGGGTCTTGATCGTGTCCTTAGCAGGGTCGAACGTGGTGATGCCAGCAATAGCGCTCACGGTCACCATCTCGGGGGACGTCACGAAGCTGTGCGTGGCCGGGTTGCCATCGGCACGCTTGGCGAAGTTACGGTTGTAGGACGTGAAGATCGAGTTCTTCTGTCCCATGGGCATGTCCGTACGGTTCCACTGGCCAATGCACGGGCCGCAAGCGTTGGCAAGGACCGTAGCACCAGAGTCGAGGAACGTGTCCAGGATGCCGTCGCGGGCAATGGTTGCGCGCACCTGCTCCGAACCGGGCGTCACGTAGTACGGCACCTTGAACTCGAGGCCAGCCTCCTTAGCCTGCTTGGCCAGGTCAGCACAGCGAGTCATGTCCTCGTAGCTGGAGTTCGTGCACGAGCCGATCAGACCAGCGCTCAGCTCCGTGGGCCAGCCGTTCTGTTCTGACGCCTGCTTCATGTCGGCACCAGCGACGTGGCCAAGGTCGGGCGTGAACGGACCGTTCAGCATCGGCTTCAGCTCGTCGAGGTTAATCTCAATGATCTGGTCGTAGTGAGCGCCCTCGTCGGCACGCAGGTTGGCCTGGAACGACTCGGCAGCCGAGGCAATGCCGCTACGCTTGGTGGAGCGCAGGTAGTCGCCCATGCGCTCCGTGTAGGGGAACGTCGAGCACGTGGCACCGATCTCAGCACCCATGTTACAGATCGTGCCCATACCCGTGCACGAGATGGACTCGACACCAGGGCCGAAGTACTCCACAATGGCACCAGTTCCGCCCTTGACGGTCAAGATGTCAGCCACCTTAAGGATCACATCCTTGGGCGACGTCCAGCCCGACAGCTTGCCCGTGAGGTTCACGCCAATGACCTTGGGGGCCTTGAGCTCCCAAGCCATGCCGGCCATCACATCGACGGCATCGGCACCGCCGACACCGACGGCGCACATGCCCAGGCCACCGGCGTTGGGGGTGTGCGAGTCCGTGCCGATCATGAGACCGCCGGGGAACGCGTAGTTCTCAAGCACGATCTGGTGGATGATACCGCTGCCAGGCTTCCAGAAGCCCATGCCGAACTTGGCACCAGCAGACGACAGGAAGTCGTAGACCTCCTTGTTGACAATCTTGGCGTTGTTCAGGTCCGTGTCCGATCCCTTCTCAGCCGTGATCAAGTGGTCACAGTGGATGGTCGTGGGGACAGCAGTCTTGGGCAGGCCGGACGAGATGAACTGCAGCACAGCCATCTGGGCCGTGGCGTCCTGCATGGCCACGCGGTCCGGGCGCAGCTTGAGGTACGTCTCGCCACGCTTAGCCTGCGTGGTGGCGTCGTCCAAGTGGCCGTAGATGATCTTCTCGGCGAGCGTCAGCGGCTTCTTGCCGTTGGTCTTGCGCACCGTGAAGAGGTTCTTCTCCATCTTCTCGTAGGTCTGGTCGATGGTGGGGCTGCCCTTGGGGTCGAGCACGGACAGGGGCACGGGCACGCCGCAGCTAGACGACATGCTGGCCTGCAGATAGAGAAAGCATGGCACAGACCACCGAATTGTCAGTTCCAGTGCCTCGAAAGATACGTTTAACATGCAGGGGAGTGGACTGTCTAAGTCCGATCTAGCGGCGGACGCACCTTCATGGCCGTGGAGCGCAGCGACTGACGCGCGGTCGTGGAGACGGCGTACATGGTTCAGGGGCTAGTGGGCGTTCGGCGTCCGTTCCGGTTGCGAGGAGATCCTGAAATGCCAACGGCGAGCCGGGTGGTCCAGACAGATCCCCCTTCCAGGCCCGCTCGCCAGTAAATTACCGATAAATTACGGGGTGATAGACGTCGCCCCGCCCTTTGCTTTGTTTTATATAACTACTAAACCCGCGTCATTCCTCTCTACTAGACTTTTGTATGCGCACGCCCGCCGCGCAATCTCAGCCGCACGTGACCCACCCGCACCACATTTAACGTTCGATCGGGCGGAAAAAGGGCTCCATGCTTCCCTTCGTTCTGGTGGTGTGTCCACGCCGTGGACTCCACGGTCGCAGGGATTGGGCTTGCGTTTACCGCGACTGGTGCACCTCTCATCATCGCGCCCGCATCAGTGCTTTGCGTCTTGCAGTATGCACGACTCGTGCCACGAGCCCATGTGGACCAAGGCTGCATGCGTTCGGTCTTTTGTTGGTGGTGGTGGGGGGGGGGCAGAGGTCCAGCGAGGGCGAGTCACGCCTTCAAATTGCAATATGGGTCTCAATGTTGTAGACAGGACCCGAATTGACGCGTTGGTGTGCCCAAAAGCTTACAGCTGGGAGGCCGTGCCATGTTCCTGGCGAGCGCGCCAGTAATCACGCTTGGCGTCCTAACATGGTGTGTCTTCCAAACACTGCCACGCGTGGCCGAGCTATTATTTTGTTTCGGGGTCCAACCTGCCTGCTGACTGGAAGCACGGAGCTTAAAGCCCACCACCACCACCAGAGCAGACGAAGAACATAACGAATGTATTACACAGCGTAGACATTTTTGGTCTCACGCAGGGATGGCATTGCAACGATGAGGGCATCATCGACATGTAGTTAGAACAACTGACGTGATCCAGGCTGTACATGTACCAGTGATGCAGGCTGGATACGAAGCACTCTCACACAAATCACTACTTCGACCTGAAGAGCAATGATTGAATTGCAATCTCGAGCAACAGCACAACACACATTTGACCGACGATAACTATTATAGCACTCGCAGCAAACACAGGAAGAATCGCGGCGGCAGGTGCAAACTTTGCTTCTACCTAGAGGCTCGATTGCTTGGCTACCATGCTTCGAGTTGGTGTGGGGATGCTTCAGCACCTGCGGTGCTCAATTCTGAAAATGGGCCTGCAAAAAGTACCCAGCTGATGCCTGACAGGTCCTGGTGTCAACGCAAACTGAAGCGCAATGCCATATGGCGTAATATATTTGGGGATGCGTAATTTATTCGTGCTCTAGTTGGCCGCCTAGACTAGAAGACTAGAAGCCAGAGGCTGTCGCAAACTTTTGCGGGCAGGTGGCTTGGCTTCGTCCAGTCGAATCCAGTTTTCCAGGTGCGTCTTCCGTTTTTATGCCCGAAATATAAATGCTTCAACCCCAACCACACCTGCGCAAGTACGTCAGTTCAGCGCGCTGGAGCTGATGTACCTGAGCGGATTGATCAAGTTGGCCGGCGCAGCGCACCCCAGGCCGTGGAAGCGGCGATATCTCCACTAACCACCGGGAGTTCACCCATGCTCGGCAGCTGATGTACAATGGAAGCGAACGTCACCCAAAGCCTAGCTGCGACGCTGCAGCTCAACATGACCTGAGAGGTGGCGCCTGAGAAGCGTATGCAACACGCCAATTCGGCTGAGTTATCGAAGTTTGATCGTCCGAACCTCCACACCCGATCGATGTTGCGCACGTCTCGCTACAACCTGGAGGTTGGTGCATCCAAGATACCGACGAGCCTGTTTGAGGGCCTTTCGGCTCGGCGGCTACAAGGAAGTTGCTGGTGCATCGAGTCACCACGCTCCTACGACACGGATAGGCGAGTGGTCGCAACGGTGTACTTTTCCGGCTTCTTCACTTCGTGCTCAAGGTGTCGATCGAGGCAGCCACACCCAGCAACCGCGAGCTATGTGTTGAGAGTCTGTTTGTACAGTTTGTGGCTCGTGATTTGTGTGTCGCTTAGTGCTTGCGAATCGCACAAATTCCGTTGGGCCTGTGCTCTCGAGCGAGCACCAAACAACAAGTATCGCCCCGACTAGCTGCACTGCACCAGTGCTTGACGTCGCCTCAGAGCCCTCTTACACGGACGAGTGAGTGCAGGAACGGACCAGCGCGGGCTACGATCGTTGGAGGTTGGGGAAAACAGCTTCGATAACTGGGCGTGGTGTCGGAGCTGGAGATGCCGTGCAACAAGCGAGATCTTCAAGCACTGCTTGGTTGCTGACGTAGTCACGCAAAACTTCAACGCGTTGTGCCTAGCCCCGAAAAAAACCGGTCGCTATTGCAGAGTTGACCGGGAGACCTGACAGAGAAGTCCGCTGCCTAGTCATTGAGCTATCTGAGACGACTGGATACAAACCACTCGCTGCCAAGCAGTGTATGCAGGCTGTGCAACACTTGTGCTCATAGAGAAAGCGCGATCATGTGGATCTTGGTGTTTGTATGGCAATACCTTCGCGACGCAGCTCACGCAGCTGTTCGCACAGGAATCATGCGAGAGGAAGATGCCACCTTAAGAAGTTGTAGTCGTTGGGACTTACCTACGATATCACTACTGTACGAGTAGTAGAGCTACATACAGCGGGTGTAGGACTCGTATCACTTACTACATGTATTATACTAGTATTAGTAGAGCTACGAGGTGGAGGTCGAGCAACAGAGCGAACCCACCAGGCCACGCAGCAGTTCGTGACGGAGTGCTGGAGCTGGCGGACACAGGGGCGATGTACGGTTGATTGCGGAGATGCAGCCCGCATATATTAGTACAAGTAGTTTGCGTTTGCTCAGTGCATTGAAGGTTTTAGTAACCTGGCCAAAACACACGCAGAACGCAACAGCCTCCATTCACGTGTCAATCGTTGCACATCAAAAGCAGAAGATCGCCGCAAGTGTAGCCATGTCTAATGTACGTCACGGCTAGCGCCACAACCTAATTCTTGTCGTCTGATTGGCTGGTTCACGCCACCAGTCGCACATTTCTGGTCCCGATGTGAATCGCGTAGCCACCATCCATCATCTCATTTTCCCCAAGCAGACCCTCTCGACCATGGCGACCAAGACCGTGCTGTCCTTCGAGGGCGAGCGTGAGCTCGTGACGGAGGCGCGCGCCCATGAGCTGGTGCAGACGTACGCAGATGCGGAGACGCAGCCGCCCGCCTTCACGCATATCACGCTGCGCAACAAGAGCTACACGCTGGAGGCCGCACGCGTGATCGCCGCCTTCTTCTCACGTTTGGAGGCGAGCGGCGCCTTCGCGCAGCTCACGAGCGTGGACTTCGCCGACATGATCGCTGGACGTCCGGAGGACGAGGCATTGCAGGTGCTGTCCACGCTCTGCGACGCGCTGAGCGCCATCAAGACGCTCACGCGCATCGATCTCAGCGACAACGCATTGGGCGAGAAGGGCGTGCGCGCCTGCTTCGGTCTTCTTCAGAACCAGGAGCAGCTGCAGCACATGTACTTCTGCAACAACGGCATCTCGGCTGCCGCTGCGGGCGTCATCGCCCAGGAGGTGCTGCTGTTCCGCAGCGTAGACACCCCCACGAAGCTCGAGACCTTCCACTTTTATAATAATATGAGCGGTGATGGAGGCGCGATTGCGCTGGCCAAGCTGCTGCCGCTGTCGCCAAAGCTTAAGGATTTACGGTTTTCGGCCACGCGCGCACAGAGGGAGGGAAGTTTGACGTTTGCGAAGGCTCTGGCCTCGCTCAAGAAACTCGAGAAGCTCGACCTGAGCGACAACACTTTTAAGGCTCAAGGAGGTGAGGCCATTGCTGCGGCGGTCAAGAGCATGCCCAACTTAGTGGAGATCAACCTTCGTGACGCTGCCATTGAGGACGACGGCATGGTGCCCATTGCGAATGCGTTGCGTGAGAGCGGTGCAGCCAAGCGACTTACGGCGCTGGATGTGTCAGGCAACGACCTGACAGCTGAAAGCATGCCGGAGTTGGGATTGATGCTGCGGGAGAGCGCCGCTCTGCGTGTGTTGCAGGTGGAGGAGAACGAGATTGGATCGAAGGGCGCCAAGGCCATTGCCAAGGCTCTGAAGGTGGGATCACCTGCGCTAGAGAAGGTGGTCGCGAACGTGACCGAGATCGGCGCCTCCGGCGCGCTTGCGCTTGTTAAGGGGGTTGTTGATAAGAAGGCTTTCGTGAAGCTGGACATCGATGGCAATCAAATCTCGGCGGATGGTGTGGCGACCATCGAGTCGCTGCTGGAGAGCAAGAGTAAGAGCGACATCTTGGGCTCGCTGGAGGACAACGACGAGGACGAAGAGGAGGAAGAAGCCGATGAGGAGGAGGTTGAGGACGTGACGGCCATGCTTGACAAGGTGACGATTTCGTCCGAGGCGAGCTCAAGAAACTAATTGGGGCTGGAGGGGTTACGATAATATCCTTGACTTTGTAGATTTCAACCAGCATCGCAATACATTTATCGATCGGCTGGTGGGTTGCCATTAACACAGAGAGGAGTTTGCTATATCTAACCGCTCTTTTCGTCGTTATCGTCACCAAATGCGTTTTACCAGCTTGTTCAGGTTGCGCCAGCTCCGTCTTTGGCGGAGACAAGAGTTCGACCACCTTGGTCAGCGCAATCTTCTCTTCCTGTAAACTTACAACAAACAGAGCACGTCACAAATTATGAACAAGAGCAAAGTACATGCATTGAATTCGAAGCCGGAATCAGAATGGTTTTTTGTCGATACAGTAATTTATCGCCAAAAACTATTTCTGATTCCATTAAACGACATAATCGTACTTAGTCCATCAAAAGTTGCCGATCAAAAGGCAACCGGCAATCAAGCGCCAACCTTTCCTTTGCCTGTTGCCTCTGCTAGCTAGCTATGCACATCAAGCAGGTGGTGGTGTGTGGCTTCCGCAGCTACAAGGACCAGGTGGCAGTGGAGCCCTTCAGCAACCAACACAACGTGGTGATCGGTCGCAATGGCACGGGCAAGTCCAACTTTTTCGACGCCATCCGCTTCGGTCTTCTCACAACTCGCTTCGCCAACTTGCAACCCGAAGACCGCCAAGCTTTACTACACGAAGGCTCGGGCAAACACGTCATGTCAGCTTACGTGGAGATCATCTTCGACAACAGTGACGGACGTCTGCCTGTGGACGACACGGAGGTGGCTCTGAGACGCACTATTGGCGTCAAGAAGGACGAGTTCTTCCTTAACCGCAAACATATCACCAAGAGTGACGTGGTACATCTACTGGAAAGTGCGGGTTTCTCTCGCTCTAATCCATACTACATCGTACAACAAGGCAAAGTTAATGCATTGGCTGTGATGCGTGAGAAAGAGCGACTCGATCTGCTGAAGGAGGTGGCAGGCACTAAAGTGTACGAGGACCAGCGAGTCAAGTCGCTCAAGATCCTACAGGAGACACAGACACAAAGAGATAAAATCCAGGAGGTTGTGAGTTATATTGAAGAGAGACTGTCTGAACTAGAAGAGGAGAAGGAGGAACTTAAAGAGTACCAGCAATTGGACAGAGAACAGAGAGCTCTGGAGTACACGATGCACGAGAAGGAGCTGCAGAATGTACGTGCGGAGATTGAAGCACTGGAGAAACAAAGACAGGAGGAGAGTGCGACGTCCACGGATCTCCACGAGAAGCTCATGCGCGTCCGAGCCGAGATCAGTCGGATTGAAAGTGACCACCAGAGTAAAGAGCAAGATCTGGCACAGCTTATGGAAGAGCGGAAAACTCGTGAGGATGAACGCAAAGGACTGATGGAGGCTAGATACAAATTGGAGATGGAGGTCCAGGAGCTGAAGGAGCAGATCCGCTCTGACGGCGTACAGCGGTCCACTGTGTCGAAGGAGGTGGAAGTGGTCAAGCGCGAGATTGAAGCGAAGCGAGCGCAGTTGAATAATGAAATCTTGCCGGCACTTCGACAGGCAGATCAAACACATGACCAAGTGACTCGAAACCTCCAGGAGTGCATAGCGCAATCGGAGCATCTTATCGCCAAGCAAAGTCGCAAGAGTCAGTTCCACACCCAGCAACAGCGTGATGACTATCTGCAGCGTGAGATCAGTGACATCGAGAGTTTGGTGCGCCGGAAAGAGGCTGACACGGCATCCTTGAGGTATTCTATTGAGGGCCTGGCAAAGTCGATTGAGGGATCCGAGCAAACGCTCCAGCAACAGATGCAAGAGCTACGTGAGCACCGCCATCGAGTGGACGCTGTCGGCGCAGAAGTGCTGCGTCTGAAAGAGCAGCGCAACATCCTGAATGAGGAGCGCAAGGGAAAGTGGCGCGAGGAGAACCAGATCTCGTACGAGGTGCGCGAGCTGACGAAGAAGTTGAGCGATGGAGAAAGTGCGTTGCAAAGTACAATGGCGTATGACGTTCGTCGCGGTCTGCAGGCAGTGCGGGAGATGCAAGGTCGGATCCGAGGAATTTATGGACCGCTGATCGATCTCGTGAGGCCTGTCGACGAACGCTATTGTATCGTTGCTGATGAGGCTGCAGGCGGCGCTCTTTTCCACGTGGTCGTAGATACGGATGACACTGCAACGCGAATTATGCGAGAGCTGGATAAGAAGAATCTGGGACGACTTACTTTTTTGCCTCTCAACCGCCTGAAAGTGAAGGATCACTTCGACTATCCACGAAATGACGACGTTGTTGCGCTAGTTGAGAAGCTAGAATATCCTGCTGAAGTTCGTAAGGGTGTTATGACCGCCTTTGGTAAGAAGTTGTTGTGCCGGGACTTGGATACGTGCGTTCGGTATGCAGAGCAGACAAATATGGACTGCTTGACGCTGGACGGTGATATGGTTCACCGTCGTGGCGCTTTGAACGGTGGCTTTAAGGACCCTCGGCGATCGCGTACCCGAGCGATGATGGAGGTGAAGCAGGCACAAGTAGATCTGGAACGCGTGACGGACAGAGCTCGGAGAGTGAAGGCAGAGGCTCAGCAAGCCGATCAGCGAGTGACCGGCGTGATCAGTGAAATCCAGAAACTCGAGGCTGAAAAGCACCGCGCCATTTCCGCACACGAACGCCTGTATGAAGAAATCTCTCGACGTAAGAACCACATTCGCACCGAGAAAGACAATCTGGTGCAGAGAGAGCGGAGTTGTGAGCTTCAGGAACGAGAGGTGAAGGATTTGGTCGCGAAAGTCACGTCCCTGCGTTCGGAGCTTCTTACACCGATGCAAGACACCTTGACAGCTGGCGAGCAGGAATTATTGCATTCCTTGTCTGCCAAGATTTCGCTGTTCGAGGCGGAAGAACGAGACCAGCGACTGCGATTGGAAGAGATACGTTCCAAGCAGGAAGGCATTAAAACGGTTCTGGAAGAAAACCTGGTGAGGCGTGAGAATGAGCTGGCGCGGCAACTTGGAGAAGGAGTCGAAGAGCTGGCAATTAGTGAGCGAGAGGAAAACCTCAAGGCCAAGCAGATTGACTTGGAAGATGCCTCGCGTTTAGTAGATGATAACACGTCGTCGCTGAAAGACATCGAGCAAAAGATCGAGGCATTGCAGCAGGAAATCACAAATGAGAATGCCCAGGTCGATGCATTAAACGGAGAGGATGTGTCCCTGAGCGACCAAATCCAGCAAGAGGCTCGGCGAGCAGAGAAGGTGTTGAACAAGCGTCGTCGGTTGCTGAAGAAGCGTGAAGATGCAACCCGAGATATTCGTGAACTAGGAACGTTGCCAATTTCTGAGCTCGAGAAGTTTAAGGTGCTGTCGTACCAGGATGTGATCAAGCAGTTCAAGCGCCGAAACGAGAAGTTGAAGAAGTACAGTCACGTCAACAGGAAGGCGTTGGATCAGTTTATGAGCTTCAACGAGCAGCGAGCGACGCTTTTGGAACGAAAGCAGGAGATCGACGATGCTTACAATTCGATCAAGGAACTGATCGATGTCTTGGACAAGCGAAAAGATGAAGCCATTTTCCGCACGTTTAAGGGTGTGGCGGGTTTCTTTTCGGAAGTCTTCCGAGAGCTGGTGCCAACAGGAGAAGGCAAGATGATCCTGGTCGGTGCTGACACTAGCCGAGCTGGTAATGCGAGTGGTGACGAGACGAATGTCGACACGTACTCTGGTGTGCAGATCAAGGTGAATTTCCGCGGTGAGGGTGACTCTTATTTGATGCAGCAGCTCTCTGGTGGCCAGAAAGCATTGGTTGCTTTGGCCTTTATTTTCGCGATCCAGCGCGTCGACCCAGCTCCCTTTTACTTGTTTGATGAAATCGACCAGGCGTTAGATTCCACGCACCGAGCTGCTGTCGCAGCACTAATTCACCGCCAAGCACACTCGAAGGATAGCCCGGCACAGGTACGCACGACTTCTATATTCTTCTTGTCTGTTGGCCATAGCCCTTATACTCTTTTTGTTTGGTGGTGTTTACAGTTCATCACGTCGACATTCCGCCCTGAGCTGGTGAACATCGCTGATAAGTTCTATGGTATCGGCCACCAGAACAAGATCAGCAACGTCTATTCAATGACGAAGGAGGAATCTCTCGACTTCATCTCCAACATTATGGCTGAGGAAGAGGGCGTGGCGGGACCGTAAAGTGCTAGGGCAAACTCCTACACACTGGCCAGTCTCCTTTTTTTATCTGGTTCCACAAGTTTTGCAACCTCAATTCTAACAAGTATCGTGAATCTCATTAGTCTTTTGTCGATCGAACCCGCTTGCCAGACTTACGCAGACCGAGTGTATCGCGCTCCTCGGCCTGTTTCGACTTGAAGGCTCGCTTGAGGCTCTCGAGCTTTTTCTCTGTCACGGGCCATTGGTTGCACGCCTTGGAATTCTGCCAGAAGAACACACTCGTATCGAACGATGCGATGCGCCAACGAGTCTTCCGGATCTGTTGCTTGCCCTCACAGTAGCCATGCTGCTTCTGCGGGATGAGCAGGTGTCTTTGGTTAAAACGACTCGCGTTCAGTTGCTGCCAGCCCTGTACATCAGAACGCGCGCCCACACTATCAGCAATCTGGCAGTGAATTCAAGAGCAGATCGTTCCAACAATCGGTACCTCAGTCTCTTGCCACGCCGGGATGATGACGACAAACGCCAAGGGTCCATCGGCAGCGTTGAGAAGCGCAGTCATGTGGTCTGCCATGCGCTTGATCACTTTGGGAATGAAGGGTGGGTTGGCTTCGAAGCATCTGCGTGCATGGACCAAACAGCAAACGTTAGCACTACCACCACAAACTAGCAGGCCAAAACAAGTCACTGCGTACCCGAAGCGAGGTGAGAAGTCGAAGAAGCTGCCCACACTCCCAAAAGCGAAATCCGTGTCGAGGAAGGCACTGCAGAAGCGCGAGTACCGGCAGTTCAATGGTGACGCAAAGCACTCCATCTTGCAGTCGAACTCCTTCAGCAGCACATCAAAGCACTCCTCATTCAGCGCCGCCTGCAACACCAGCACAAAATCATCAGAAATCTCGACCAGGACTGCAAGTAACTCAACCACAAAAGCCAATCATTCCATACCTGGAAACCTCCTCCATCCAGTGAGTCATAACGAAGCAGTAAACAAAACAGCGCACTCTCAAACTGGCGTTGATCCTTGGGTGTCATACTTGATCCGTCACCGCCCAGACCTTGCTTCCTTGCGAATATCTCGCGCAACTTAGCGAAATGGTCAGCACTGAGCTTCACCGTCGAGTGGCCGTACGTCAACTGCCGCATGCCGTCCTCCATCACGGCCACTTGGACCTTCTTCTTCTTGCCAGCCACAAAGTCCTGCTGGCTGAACTTGCGCAGCATCCGCTCGGACTCCCTCGTGAGCTCCTTGCACTTCTTAGTAGCCCCCGACTTGGTGGCTCCAGCCTTGCGTAGCTCTTCGAACAGGCCACTGTAGTTGCTGCCAGCATGTGGAATGAGGGGGTCGTGCTCCTTAACTGTGAGCTGCGACGTGAACTGCCACGTCTCGTAGGCGGAATTGGGCAACTTCCCGATGCCCAGGTCCTCACTGGCGCGGCGGATTTTGTTGCAAAGAGCTCGAACTGTCTGCTGTCGAGCGATTTCCATTGCAGGGTTTATAGTGCGGGTATTGGCAGCGTCTTCTAGTCGGTGGAGGGTGGTGGAGTCCAATGGCATCTCCTCCTGCGGATTCCAGATGCCTGATGGGGGAGTCGATGAAGGCTCACGCTCGCGTTTCTTGCCTGCGGACTTGGAAGCAGCATCGCGAGACTTAGACTTCGTAGCTGTAGTAGTGGTAGGCGGCGATACGTTGCCCGTGGCCGCCGCCATGGACGCCAGGATGGCTTCGAGCGGGTCCGCCATCAGCGAAATGATTGCACGCCACCAACGTGGAGTGACATGCCACTAAAGTGAGATGGATACCTTGAAGTGAAGTGAAAGCGTCCATCCGATCTACAGTCGGCATGTACCGTTGAGAGCAGCCCCCACTCAAAGCTACACCATCGATTTGCTCTTCTATCACGTTGTTAAGATCTATGGACCTTCTCGTATTTGTGCATGTGGAGCTATGGAATGCGCCACAGCTAATAGGCGACTCGATACTATTATGACAGAGGCACCTCGTCCTGTTCCACCGCTCACAAATGCAGTGTACACATTCTTTCATGACATTAACATGACCGAGTCAGATCCGACTGGAACACGAAGTCGGGCTGGGATTGAAATTGTCGTCACCATAGCCAACGCAGCTGCTAGACGCAACAATGTCGACCACGTACGCCCAAATAATAATGTCGATACACTTAACATTAAACCATCATGAGCAATAATGACGAAGAGCGGAACATTCGCCTCGCTTCTCAGTCGGAAAAATAGTGTCACTGCGCAAGTTGCAGCTAATTTCGGATAATTCTGGATTTGTAATAACATCATGCATATATGTAAATAATTTGCTTCATATTTCCGAGTTCTCCCGCTTAAGTTCGATTCGAGCGATTGGCTGGCGGCGCTTCCCCTTCGACTGCTGGTCATTTTCCCAAGCACTTCGAGTTTTGCAGTAACTCTCGTATCAAGTATGGGTCACCGTAAGTTCGAGGCCCCGCGTCACGGCCACCTGGGTTTCCTTCCCAAGAAGCGTACCAAGCACCACCGCGGTCGCGTTCGCAAGTTCCCTCGCGATGATGCGTCCAAGGCGCCGCACCTTACGGCCTTCATGGGCTTCAAGGCCGGTATGACGCACATCCTGCGTGAGGTTGACCGCCCCGGCTCGAAGGTCCACAAGAAGGAGATCGTGGAGCCCGTGTCGATTGTCGAGACTCCCCCCATGGTTGTCATCGGTGTTGTCGGCTACCTGGAGACCCCCCGTGGCCTCCGTACCCTCACCACAGTGTTCGCTGAGCACTTGAGCGAGGAGGTGAAGCGTCGCTTCTACAAGAACTGGTACAAGTCGAAGCGTAAAGCTTTCACCAAGTACGCCAAGAAGTACCAGACGGCCCCCGCTGACATTGAGAACGAGCTCAACCGCATCAAGAAGTACTGCCAGGTTGTGCGCGTGCTCGCCCACACGCAGGTCCGCAAGGTGAAGCTTCGCCAGAAGAAGGCCCACCTTCTTGAGGTGCAGGTGAACGGCGGCTCGGTGGCCGACAAGGTGGACTTCGCCAAGTCGCTCTTCGAAAAGCAGGTGCCCGTCACGGCTGTGTTCGCTAAGGATGAGATGATTGACGTCATCGGTGTCACCAAGGGTCACGGTATTGAGGGTGTCATCACCCGTTGGGGTGTTACCCGTCTGCCCCGTAAGACTCACCGTGGTCTGCGTAAGGTTGCTTGTATTGGTGCCTGGCATCCGTCGCGCGTTCGCTTCACGGTGCCGCGCGCTGGTCAGCACGGTTACCACCACCGTACGGAGATCAACAAGAAGATCTACCGTATTGGTGCCGCTGGTGACAAGAAGTCGTGCATGACTGAGCAGGACCTGACGGAGAAGGACATCACCCCTCTGGGTGGCTTCCCTCACTACGGTGTGATCAACGAGGACTGGCTCATGATCAAGGGCGCCATTGTCGGTACCAAGAAGCGCGCTCTGACTCTGCGCAAGTCGCTTCTGGTACACACCAAGCGTTCGGCCCTCGAGAAGATCCACCTCAAGTTCATCGATACCTCGTCGAAGTTCGGTCACGGTCGTTTCCAGACCGCCGAGGAGAAGGCCAAGTGGATGGGCCCTCTCGCTCGCCAGAACCGCGCTTAAGTCTTTTCCTAAGGCTTTTGTGCAGCTTTGCTAGGTGGCAGGTGTTCCTTGTGGCACTTGTTGAGTTAGCGTAGCACCCATGCTTATGTCAAACCTGTAATGGGAAACGATAAAGCAAACAATGATACTGCTGCAAACTCTTGAACTTTCTATGTGTTTCTTGTCTTCGTTTGATCTATTCATCACGAAAGAATTCACTTTGTTTCGACGCTTCTTGTGCATTTGCTTAATCAACGTTTCGGATTGACCTGTCTTCTTTTCGACAACAAAGTTCCCAAAAACTCACAGTTCCTGCATCTTGCCTGCTTTAACCACGTCAACTTACTCCGTCTTCTTCTTCTGCACGGGCTTCTTAGCGATGCTGATGTCCAGACGGAAGAGGAACATGCAAATGACGAAGAAGGCCAGGAAAGCCGACACCAGCAGCAGCGGCTCGTGCAGCATGAACTTCTGCGGGAAGTCGAAGGTCACCTCGAAGGGCACGTTGTGGGCAGCCACCACGTTCTTCTTGTCCATAATCACCACAGGTCGGCCGATAGCGGGCGTGTCCAGGTACGTCTGGCGCGTCGTCTCGCTCGTGCTGTCCAGGCTGAACGGCACGTTCACCTGCACATTGGTGGCGCCTTCAGGCAGGATCACCTTGACGGTGAGGTCATCCACTGAGGCGCCCTGAACGGGCGTCGAGAAGTCAACCTCGAGCTTGAACCTGTCGCCGACGTGAGTCAGCACCGAGTGTGTAGGTACCGAGTAGCCTAGGTACCACTGGCTCTTCCAGCCACCGAACAGGGGGAAACGTGGCTTAAACTCGAGGTCCTGGTACGAGCCCGTGCGGCCGGCAGGACGCAGGCGCGAGGTTGAGATGTTGCCGATCTGGTCGCGGTAGTACACGTTGACCGAGTCCTTGGGCAAGTGCGCGTACATCTCGTGGAACGAGGCGCTGTGCTGGTGCAACTGCACGTAGTCGTAGCGCGAGAAGCCGCCCTTGAGCTTGGCGCCAGTGTGCTCCAAGTCGTAGACCTCCTCGAAGGACACACGGCCCCACATGGACACCTCAATCTCACGCGTGAGCTTGGTGATGGTCATGAACGGGGCGTGGTTCTTGTAGTGCACGCTCAGTGGCGAGGCCTCCACACCGGCAGCGAACGACTTAATGTCCGTGTAGGGTCCGAGGGTGATCACCGATCCCTTCCTTGAGATGGGTTCAGCAGCACGGACGTTCTCCACATTGCCCGACGGCAGTTTAACCTTAGTTGTCTGCGTCTTAGTGAGGTAAGGCGACGTGATGAGGTGGCTGGCGTCAAAGAGCACGAGCTGGTCCTCCTTCTGCGTGATCTCGGCCGGGTAGGGCGTGAGCACGCGCGTGAAGTAGGCCGTGACCTTGACAGTGCCCGTCTCACCCTTAGCCACGGGCTTCTTGAGCAGCACCGTGTAGAGCGCGGCGTCCTCGGGCGTCTTGACCTTGGCCGCGTGCTTGTGCGTGGCCGGCACGATCTCGCACGGAGTTTTTCCACAACGCGCCGACACGTAGGCCAGCTGCGTCTCCAGCGCACGTGGGAAAGCCACGTCGTACTCTGTCACCTTGGCGTCAGCGTCCGAGAACTGAAACTCAGTATGTTCACGCACAACGTGCTTGGTCAAGTCGAAGGTACGCTTGGCCTAAGATACGGATATTTGAGTTAGGCGGAGGAACTATAGGGGCTTATTGAAGGGGTTACACAACATACCGACTGGCTGATGACCTCGCCATGCACGGTGGCTATCGCCATCGCCGCCGCGAGCAGCAGAACACGCTTCATAGCCATGATGTAGTGGGGATCGACGTAGCTCCTCGTAATGCGCAAGGTGGACACGTATCACTTGATATCCTCTCTGTAATTGGTCAAAATGTTATAAAACCATTTTGTCCACTCATCAACCTTGATTACATTAATGCGTTGTAAGTGGCCGAAAATGGGTGCTTTGAGGTTCGTGGTCGCGAGAGCTGCTCATTAGCGGCTTGTGGCCCCAAAATCCCCGACTGTCCTCCAGCGTTCCTCGACAGCTAAGAATGCTCTCGCGCGTGTCTCGAGCGGCGATCCGCAGCGTGGCCACGCGCCGTACATGTGCGAACAGCATGCGTCTGACCCAGGTGGCCTTTTTCTCCGAGGAGGCTGCCAAGGTGCCCGCCAACGCCGAGGAGGAGCTCTCGCTGACCCCCAAGGTGCAGACTGTACTGGACCAGATCCTTGACCTTAACATGGTGGAGATCGCTGAGCTCTCGCACGCTATTCAGGTGCGTTATTGACTGCAATTGCAGCTGTATTGTCAATGTATTACGATACTAATGCTATTGCTTTTTTGTCGTTGATGCAGGCTAAGTTCGGCATTGCCGAGTCTGCGTTCCAGGTCGGCATGGGCGGCGGTGGTGCCGGTGGTGCGGCCCCTGCTGCTGAGGAGGCCAAGGAGGAGAAGACCGCCTTCGACGTGAAGCTGGCCAGCTTCGATGCCAAGAGCAAGATTAAGGTCATCAAGGAGGTGCGTGCCATCACCGGTTTGGGCCTGAAGGAGGCCAAGGAGCTCGTGGAGGGCGCCCCCAGTACATTAAAGAAGGAAGTGAAGAAGGAGGAGGCCGACGAACTTATCGAGAAGCTCAAGGCGGTTGGAGCGGTCGTGGAACTGGAATAGAGCTTGGGCGTTTGCTTCTGCAGCCGGGAGATTCGCCTCTCCTGGCATGCGCAGCCCCCACTTACACATAGCAGCGTGTTTGGTGTCGCTTTGCGTCGTCTCGCTACAGGACTTATCGTGCATAATGACTCATTGCAATCCTCATACACGCAGCAGTTTGTCCTCGGATCGATCTTCGTGCAGCTGGAAGCAACTTGTAGCAGGTCTCATGTCAATCAGCGGGGGGACGTCTAAGAGCCCCACATACGATACCGTAAGGTTATAGACGCCGTTTATAAGGAGTCTAGCCAATCATGTTCGCTGTGAATTTCTTTTAGCGATCTGATTGGTCCATACACTCAGTCGACTTTTTGATCCACTACTAAAATATTTGGTAGGACGCAATGGAGGCGCTCAAGAAGACCTTCAAGGGTGCGACCCAGAACCTCAGCGAGGAGGAGGAGCGTCACCAGAAATGCGAGGACATGCGCGAGACAGTGTTGGCCAAGTGTGAGTGCAGAATTATCAACAGAACCCCCGCAGATCTGGATAATGACGGCTGTTCTGACACTGTTTTTGCTGTTGTTTGCAGGCTCGCGTGTCAAGTTCCTAGTGACTGCTATGGAGAAACTAGGCTGCAGTCTGGAGCCGGGCTTCTTCTCTAGTGTGGAATGCGAAGGAAATATTAACGGAGGATTCCATCTGGACGACGAGGGCAAACCTGGGGTGGGTGGACTTCATCATTCAAGGAGAGAGGGAGGATTGGCACTAATTTATGGTTGCTGTGATGCAGGTAGTTTTGTGCCAGAACCACATTCCGGACCAGGAGTGGATGGATCGCACTATGGCACACGAACTCATCCACGCGTTCGACCATTGCCGCAACAAGATCGACTGGAATAAGTGCGAGCATCACGCTTGCAGTGAGGTGCGGCGGCGGTAGTGTGGACACCATGGCTGCACTTGGATAGAGATACTAATAATGTTTTAAGTAGATCCGTGCTGCAGCATTGAGCGGCGACTGCAACTGGAAGTACGAATTCTTCCGCAAGAACTTCAACGTCAGCAAGCAGCACCAGGTACGTCGACGTCTTGACCTTTCAAGCATCAAGCATTGTCATACCTAAGCTCGGTTTGTATGCGACTGCAGCTCTGCACGCGGCGACGAGCAAAACTGTCCATCGAGCAGAATGAAGCGTGCAAGGGCAGGGTACGTCAACCTCTTCTACTTCTTCTTAATTGGCACAATTTCTTACTTTCGTTTTACTTGATGCACAGGCGGACGAATGCATTGGCAAGGTGTTCAACTCCTGCTACCGCGATTGGTCTCCATACCGCGAGATCCCGTAGTCGAGTCTATCAAGCAGCAATTCTGCTGTAGGCACCACAACCTGCTGCAATCCCGGACTTCGCTTCCGGAGACAATAAACGCAGCAAAATAGAGCAATTTTACCACTTGCACCAAAATCTGATTCTGTCCAATGATTGGCCCACACAAAAGAGATCAATCGCCGAGCAATGGCGACGATACAACCAGCAGATGCAGCGGCGCCGCCTGCGCCCCCAGCACCGAACGCCGAGGAACTGAAGGCGTCAACATCTTCACCTGCGTCTTCAGCTCCTGTAGCCAAGAAACGACGCGTGGAGAGGCGCGAGCGGCTGCGCAAGAGTGCTCTGTGCAAACACTTCGACAAGCCTGGTGGTTGTCCGTTCCCCAACTGCAAATTCGCCCACGGCCGGTGCGTTCACTACCATTAAGTGTGCACTGTTACCTCTTTATGTGGTCATGACAACGTAATTATCTTGTGTATATGCAGAGCGGAGGTGAATGACAGTGACACGCATTCGGTGGCGGCCCAGCGGAAACTTATCCGGGAGCAGGCGATTCATCGCGCCGAGGAGCAATTCCAGACGGCGGACGAAGGCGCTGTCACCTCTGAGCGTAGAGGCACAATGGTGAGCTGCAGCTGCGATTGGTGGGAAGATTTTTGGTGAACTAGGGACTAAATTGTTGCTGTAGATTGAACGCTACTATACGGAGATGTTCTCGTGCGATACCAAGGACAAACTCATGGAGGACCAGTACGTGCATATGCACTCCAACCGTCTCTGTGTGGTGGGTGTGGCCGAGTCCCACCCGGTTATGCAGGAGGACTTGGTAAGTGTCGAGTTCACGCAGAATGTGCTGGACAGCCGCGTGACAGGCAAGAAGAAGAAGGGTGGTCGCTTCATGCTGCCCGACACGGTGCTGTGCGTCCTCAAGTGCAAGAGCGGACGAGAGTTTACACTCTACAGCTGCATTCGCGGCTCGCTGATCGAGGTTAACGAGCGTCTGCAGAAGGAACCGGAACTGCTAAAGCAGAAGGTGAGTTTGCTCTCAGTTGCAAGTTGATGGAATATCGTGGCTAACGAGTTTTTCTTGCATGCAGCACCAATCGGACGGATACCTCGTCATCATTCAGCCCAAGAAGGTAGAAGTTGCAGAGATCCAGGAGTTGCTCCTTTCTAAGGACGAGTACAAGCAGTTCCGAGCTATCTCGAAGGCTAATGGGGGATCGAATACATCTACCGAGAAGCCCACAGAGTCAGCCCCGGCTGAAGCTACGGCTGATAAGCCCGTCCAGGAAGAACCGAAGTCTGAGGCTGTACCTATGGAAGACTAGAAGCAGACACCGCATACTAATAGACGAGTTGAAAAGAAGCAGACGCCCACGCACCCATCCACCACAACAGTTTTCAACGGCACAAGATCTCGAAATGAGCAAAACGGGAAGCAAAATGTGTTTGAAGCTGGTGACTGGGACACGAGAATCATCCATCCCTCCACTCACCAGCTTAGCTTCGAGGGTACGCGCCTATGCTTTCTTCTTTCTAATGACTACGTCGAGAACTGATCGAATGAATTTGGTCATCTCGGACCTACTGAAGCTCAGCTCCTCCTAGAGATATCACACAAAATACAGCGCAGTCTGGTCAGTTCTGGATAGCTAACCCGACTCAACACGCACACATCACGTACTCGTAAATATGACGGCACTTTGATGCCAGTCGGTGGCGTCTCGCCTGGGAGATACTCGATTTCGCTTGATGCGATGACAGGGACAGCCAGCTCGAACTCGAACCGATTGCCCGTAGCAGAGTCTGTTGTCGTACACATGACCTCGGTGCAGTCGTCAGGAGCGTCGTCGTCGTCATCACCCGATTGAATTAGACGAATGTCAGTGCTGGTCACCACGCGATACAACTCAAGTAGCTGCAAAAACCAACGCTTTAGATCATCACAACACCAATAGGACTACACCAGCCAAATGTAGATGTACCTTGTTCGCCTGGTTGAGCTGCAAAATGGCTTCACTGTTCTGCATGGCCGCAGCAGCCGCAGCATTCACCGTCACCACATCATCCGGTCCTGTGCTCCTCTTAAAGGACGCAACCTGAGACTCCAGCTCCTTAATACGTTCCTTCAGTGCCTTCTTCTCGACATCCTCATCGTCTCTAGTCTGCTGCTTGGCGTCGTACTCATGCATCTTAAGAGCTACAAGTCTGTCCACCTCCTTCTTGCGCTTCTTGCGCTCCTCTTCCGCCTGCTTGGACAGCGTCGTGATGTCTCTCTTAAGCTTCTCAATGAGTTTTTCCTGCGTCTTCTTCTCCTGCAACGCCAGATCTCGCACCTCCTGCAGCAGCTGCTCACTGTCTCGCTCATACTGCTGCTTCCTGCTCTTGTGCTTTTCCTCCAATAGGAGACGCTCATCTTCGTCCTCGTCCTGTGCCACCTCCTTAACCTCCTTCTTCTTCTTTTGCACAGGCGGCTTCTTCTCCTCCACTGCAACAGCTGAGGCTTTACGGGGTCGAGCACGCTTCTTCTTGGGCTTCACTTCGCGCTCTTCAGACTCGCTGTTGTCGGCGTCTTCGTCGTTATCCTCATAGTCCCACGAGTTCTTGCGCTTCCTTCTCTTCTTGGGGACAGCTGGTTTGGTATCCGTCTTCTTAGGACGTCCACGCTTCTTCTCTCCGGGCTTCTCGGCAGGGCGCGGCATCGCTGCTGATGCTTGGTTGACTTTCCCGCCGCGATTGAAATTTGTATCAAGGACTAAATTTCCATTTATTTGTGTGTTTGGGATTTGTGACCAGATTCTTAGAAGCTTTCTAAAAGTTAGCAGACTCCACGTTGAAGTTGTTTCTGGGTTTGCGGCGTCGGGGTGTTAAGAACGAAAATGTGCTTCCACAAGTAAACTCCGACAACAATTTCCCAGTTGTAAGCAGATATGACAGGAACAATTATCTATCCGGGCATTGCTTGTATTAATAGTATCGATTGCCGAGCTACGAGAAGCTTCCAGTTCAATGTAATATGGCATCGGAAGGTTGCGTGCATTCGAGCAGCCAAGATAAAAGTTGACGTTCTCACAAGCAATGCTTGCTTCAATGTTTGCGGCTCGAGAGACGGATTGATGTCTTGTCGAAAGCCCGATGATACAGTATTGAAAATTTTACTTAAAAAGTTGCGTCCGTGCACAGAAGTGGTTTGGCTACAACGTGCCTCGCGCTAACATCGCCGCCTGATAAGCAAGCATTGCTGTACCGTACCGGTACCAATTTTAGCCTGTCTTGCTGCCGTTGGATATGAACGTCGACTTCAAAAGTACGTCAAATTATCCACAACAAATATCCTTAACAGCTCTGTTCCTTTGGGCGTTTGCGGCGTGGCGGGGCTGCAAAACGCACACACACTTCACTACCACTACTCACTGTCTTCTTCCTCGCTCTCATCGTTCCGCCCCAAAGCTGATAAATAACACTCAATGGCCTCGTCGTCTCGCCCACGCTCGTGCAAAATGCGTCCCAGCATCGCCACAGCTGCACCACTGGGCTGCAGCCTCAAACTCGTCATGCAGGCATCCTCCGCTGCCGCAGGCTGGCCAACCATCAATCGGCAATCCGCAAGCAAGTACCACAACGTCGCATTCGAACGCTCGATGCCGGTGGCACGCGAGAGCTCCAGGATAGCAGCCATGTACTCCTTCTGCTTCATGTACAATTTTCCAGTGCGGATGGCTCGCGACACTGCTGCATGCGCCTTCTCGTATCGAGCTACGCGCACCTTGGCCTTCTGCAGCTCCTTCTGTGCCTTTTGCGACCGCTTGATAGCCTCACTGTACATGTCCAGTAGATCCGGTAGCTCCTTCTGATGCTGAAGTACAATGGCTTCCAGGTCCGATATTTGACGCATCATCTCTTGATCTCTCTTGGTCAACTTGTAGTTGGCAGTTGTCGGGGCTTTCGCCTTTGCCTCTAGACTGGCAGCGTCAATTCCAGCGAAGGCTTCCTTCTTGGCCCGAAGCTTAGCGGTCAGGTCCTGTTTCCCTCGGTTGGATGCGGCAAGTAGCTTCGCGAGAGCCTCGTCCTCGTCGTTGCTGAAATACTCGTCGTCGCCGCTAAACGAATTGTCGCTGCCCAATAAAGCACGAGTCTCCTTGAATCCATCGTAGTCCCAGATCGACAACGTACGTGATGACTTCCCACTATTTTGAGATGATGGCTTTCTACCGTCGGATAAGGCATCGATCCCTTTTCGTTCCTGCAGCAGCTCACCACTGTCTCGGAAACTAGCATCGACACGTCTGTCACGCCGGAATGGTGGCATCATTTTACCACGAGAGCTCAGCGTTTCTCCGCGCACCTTGTTGTCATGTCTGCGCTGATTCGATGGTGCTGCATTGCGTCTTCTCTCACTAGTGTAGGCTTGCGGCGCTGCTTTACGTCTGCTCGGTCCTCTCATCGATTCTTCTTCACTGTCCTCTTCAATCATCGGCTTTAGACTGGTTTTCTGCATTGCCGCTTTTGCTGGCTTTGGATTCAAATACTTCTGCGTAATTGCCGACACCTCAAAGCTCTTGACACTGCTGGAGGACGCACTAAAGTCCAGATGCTCCTTCTTCTCCATCGATTCCCGATTCGTAGTGTTGGATGGACCTTTGCCGGGCCGACGTACCGGTTTCTTCTTGATCGCTGCATTGTTGCGTGGCTTAGCTCCCGAGTCTTCCTGGTCGGACCCAGCCAGACTGAAAATGGAGAACGTCGAGTCGGCAAATGCACTTGGTTTCTCCTTCTCCTTGCGGGGCGGCGGGCGCTTTGGCGTCGGTTTGGGTGGCGAAGCTTGGTCCGTTATTTCGTCGTTCGCATTCAAAGCAGCGTACAGATTACTCAGCGTTGACGAGGTGGTGCGGCACGTAGAGGAAGTGTCTCCACGGACCTTGCCACTAGGTCGCTTGACGAGACTGGGCACGGGGCTTCGCATCTGCTCATGATTTCTGTTCCTGGTCGGGTCAGTGCTCGGCATACGACGACGATCTTTCTGTCCAGGTGAATCACGTGACGATCTTTCGCGTGGAGCTCCATAAAACAGATCTCGCTCATGCAGAGCTCTGTCACGTCGTTCTCTCTCACGAGGATCTCTGTTTCGGCGCTCTCTCTCGCGTGGGTCTCTTTCACGAGGGTCTCGCTTTCGTCGTTCCTTCTCACGAGGGTCTCTTTCACGAGGGTCTCTGTTTCGTCGCTCCTTGTCACGAGGATCATGCATTAGGTCTCTGGGATGTAGATCTCCTTCACGCGAAGGTTTTCCTCGCGAAGACTTGCCACGTGTGGAAACCACTTCACGTGGATCTCTTCCATGTGGAGACCTCGCAGCGTGTGGAGATTTTGCTCGAGGAGATCTCATACGACGTTCCCGTGCTGAATTCATAGTACGTTGCTCTCCATCCCGTCGCATGATCCGTCTCGGTTCTTCATAGTCGCCATCTCCATTCCACGTCCTGTTATCACGTCTCGCTCCTTCCGCCGTCTTCCTCGCTCCATCACGAGGACTGCGCACACGTTGACCATTTTCCCTTTCATCTCTCGACTCGAGTGTGTGACGTCGTGGTTTGTCATCTGGCAAGTCTCGACGTGGCGGAGGTGCAAGTCCCATTGCAATATTGCGGCACTTTGGGTAACACTTATCACAAACTCGTTGGGGCACCTTGGAGAGCGACGTAGGGACGATAACCTTGTTCCTCGAGTGTTTACTGCAGACCGAACGTCCACAGCTACGACAGTGATGTCGTGTATTCATAAGAGAGAACTCGATGCTACAGATACCACATCGTTCCTCAACCTGCCAACGTTTAGGCTTGAATTGGGCCATGGCGCTGTTGCCGCGTGGCGCCTGTGGTTGTGGCATGCGTCCTGCCTGAATCGGATAGTCCGTCCCCTAAAGAAATTGTCTGCTTGTTGTTTGGTCCCCTCTCTTCTTCTCTCTCTGCTCTTACTCCGTCGCGCTTCGCTTGCGGCCCGCCGACTAGCGAGCGAACTGAACAATTTGCCCCCCGAGACGTCGACCGATGGCGAGTGATGGCGCTGTACGTACAGACTGTACGGTTCACGAGTCCGAGGAAAGACAGGACGGTGGAGAGCTTCGAGAAGATGAGCAGGGAACAGCGCCGAACTGCTGCAGTTCAATCAATTATTGCCCCGTTCTCTGTCGACGAGGTTAACACCACGTGCTAATGCTGCGCTGCGCCCACGACGTCTGGGCTGCTGAAGGAGTCAACAGGTTACCTACTACCGTACTAGGTACTGTACACTGCAGTCGATCAATGGATGGAACCAGGTGGCGCTGGTGTCACGGGGCAGCAGGTTTCGATAAGCCCCGCCTTTGCTTTGGGAGCTTTTGTTGCAAACCTAAGCTTATTAGTTCGGAACGACATGTGCACGCTTGAATAGATTGCTGCTACATTGCCGGTTGCCGCGCAATTAGACGTCTCAGTATAAATACATGAAACACCTTCTCCACAGCCCTATAGAAACTCGACAACACCGATAACAATCTGTGGTGGACTAAATCAACACAAAATTTGAGCAAACTATTTTTGGAAGCGATCAAATTGTATCGATACAAAATTACACGCGACCAAACAATTGTGGTCGACGCAAAATCAGATTCGTGCAAAATCCGAAAAGGTCTCCATTTTCCGTAGCCATCAGTATGGACGCGTTCCTGAAGCGGCAGCTGTTCGCGTCGGACGTGGTGGTTCTTCCAGGCCAGCTGGCGGATCACAGCGACGATGAGGATGTTCACAAGGAAACCGCCGAGCTTCTTGCGCTCGTGAAGACGCATGGCGGCGTGGTGTTCGACCAGGAGAAGGACCAAGACGAGGACCAAAACACTCGTGTCAATATTGTGCTATTGGTCGTAGAACTTTTAGGTCAGGACCAAAAGGACCAAATACTCAAATTACTGACCAATCGCTTCCCGAAGGCTGAGATTTTGCGCTCCCAGTGGGTCAAAGACAGCGTCCAGAAGAACCGAAGACTCGCCACGACGTCCTACCGATTCCTGGAGCCTACAGCTACAGTCTCCAGGGCGGAACAGCCACCAGCCAAGAAGCAGAAGGTTACAGCTACAGAAAATGATGACTCAGAGCTGTCAGAGCCTCATTTTACACCTTGGAAGACCATTCAGAACTCTTTATACGTGTTGGATGCTCGAACCAGACAGCAGCAACAAGAGGAAGCAGACAAGTTCAAAATGGCAGGTTTTGATCTGGATGGGACTATAATTGTGACCAAAAGTGGCAAAAAATTCGCCAAAGATAAGGACGACTGGAAATTGTTCCATCCGACTTTTGTGAGGGAGAAATTGACTGAACTGATGCGCGACGGATTCACGTTGACTATTTTCTCGAACCAAAATGGTATCGCCAAAGGACACATTACGGCTGCTCAAGTGCAGGTAGAATGTGGCTTTATTATCGCTTTTACGACTGTCCGGTGGTCAATACTGACGTTTTAATTGGTGTCTCATGTGTAGAGTAAATTGGAGGCAATTGCGAAGCAGCTGAACCTTCCGATGCTGGTCTTTCTGGGGACAGAGAACGATTCCATGCGTAAACCGCGTCTAGGAGCATGGAAGGAAATGGTGAAGCTGCTAAGTATCAAGGGAGAGGACGCTATCGACAAGGAGGGAAGTTTCTACTGCGGAGATGCTGCAGGACGACCGAAGATTGCAGGACGACCGAAAGACTTTGCTGCGACGGACTACAAGTTCGCGCTGAATGCGGGGATTCGCTTCTTCACGCCCGAAGATTTGTTTTTGGGCACGAAGCAGCGGATTCACACTCGTCCTGTCACGTGGGAGCTCGGCTTTGACCCGAAGTCGATCGCTCTTAATGACTCTGCTGGTAAGATGTGTCGAGCACTGGATTGTATTTCTCTACGTTAACCGAACTGCTTTTTTGTGATTAAAGAACCTCTGTTGAACCCAGCTTCAGCACAAGCCGCGAAAACCGACCAAGAAATGGTTGTTCTCGTGGGCCCACCCGCGTCGGGGAAGTCGTTCTTCGCGAAGACGCACTTCAGCTCCTACGTCGTTGTGAGCCAAGATGAGCTACGTACAGCGGCTAATTGCAAGAAGAAGTGTCTTGAAGCCGTCGAACAGAAGAAGAGCGTGGTTATCGACAACACCAATCGTGACCCACGCGCACGAAAGGAGTGGATTGCAATCGCCAAGGAAAAGGTTTGTGGTCGCCTGGACATTGAGGCGATTTTTAAAGCTTTGTCGGAATGCTCATAAAATGTGTTTTGGATTGTGTCTTGTCAGAATCTACCTATTAGGTGCTTTGAGATGGACGTCGACAAACCACTGTCGATGCACTTAAACACGTTCCGGTCTCTGACGGAGCAGAAGAAAATTCCCGATGTTGCCATTCACGGATTTTACAAGAACCTCGTGGCACCAACGGTAAGTGATCAATATGCAAAGCACGACAATGGGCTGTGGTAATGACGCGTCTTACGTATCTGTAGATCAAAGAAGGGTTTGAAGAGGTGGTGAAGGTTCAATTCCGAATCGACAGAAACGTCACCGAAGCTGATCAAGCGCTGTTGCGGTCCTATATTTGAAGACTGGGGACGTTTGAAGGCTCAGGACAAAAGTCCGCTTCCACTATTAATACCATGGTGTGCTTGCTGTGTGTTAGTGCTCTAGCCTTGCGTTCGCCGTCGACGGTGATGTATTTTGGGGACTTGCTCATGACATTTGGCTGAAAACACGGTCTTTTGTCTGACTCACTCATCCACTCTTTTGTGAGGACAGAGGCGAAGAGCAGCCGAAGGAAAGGAACGCGCGAGCGTACGCAGGCAATGTCGTCCAAAATCAAGGATGGACTCTTCATGGGAGATATGGACGCAGCCCAGGATGCAGATTTCTTGCAGCTGAATGGTATCATGCACATTGTCAACTGTGTTCCACGCCAGGTGCCCAACATTTTCCAGCAAAGCCTAGGCCTGTCCTACACGGCATGCGATTTGGAGGAGGTACTGCGTCGACCTTTCTTCGACCTCAAGAACCGGGAGTTCACGCACATTATTCAGCTTATCGACCGAGCCCTCGAGCGGACTGAGAGTGTGCTGGTGCACTCGTTGACCGGCATCAACCGCAGTCCAAGCATCATGATCGGGTACTTGATGGTGAAATACTGCTGGGGGCTGGACAAAGCACACGAGTTCATGATGACGAAGCGCTCCGACATGAAGCTGCACGAGTCCTACATCGACCAACTTTGCTCCCTGGAGGCGCAGGTTCAAGAAGATCGTCCTGCCCGTGCAACGGAACGTCAGCTGTACGAGTGGAGCACGAACGCTGCGGACCCGAAGAGTGACGAGGTCATACTCATTCACACATTCCTGAATTGTTCCTCTGCACCTGATGCGAATGCTGTGCCCGAGCGCCGACGAATCGATACCAGCAAACATCGTCGAGGTACACCTCAGCAGCGACGTCTGACCTGGATTGACCAGACCCCCGAGATGGTATGACTGAACATCCCAATGACTTTGCACTGCGTCATAACTAATGTGTTCATGCTTGCTTATCTTGCAGAGGAAGCTGCACCCGTCATTGCTCATTCGGCCGGAACGTCCTCCGAACAATTCGTACAGCAAAATGACAGCAGTAAGTAGTGCTATTGACAGGATCGAGGCCAGTATTATTTTACTCACACAACACTTAATATTAATCTGCAGGCTAATGGATGGGTAGACCTGCTCGATCCCTCACCCGCACTTGCTCATCAAGCGAAGGTCAAGGTAAGAAGCGCTACGCACATTATTAGCTATTGTGCCAAATATTAACGCCTGCTGTCGTTGTTCATTTCGTAGGAACTAGCCGCAGATACTAGTCTTCTGGCTGCTCGGGTGGCCTTTGCCGACATGGGGTTGAATCCCAAGCTTGACACACGAACAATAAGCAGATATTTGGATCAGAACGAGCCAGTATTCGACTTCAATGGTCCAAGTGCTGCAGAAGCACCATTGGTGCACAACAACAAGCGTCTCCATTCTTTTTCGGCACCAAAGAGAACCGAAATTCTCGATGATGAAGCGTCTACATCTCCATCGACAGTCAGTGAAGAGCTTGACTTTATGCCGGAGGAAACGTCAGGTAGCTCCAATCCTCGATATCTTCGTCAAACTTTAGCATCCATCAACTCGCGCCCGCGCCGTCAATCGGGCACTGGGCCAGCTCGATCATCGACTACATCTACCAAGCGAGTGTCACCTCCATCAAATGGACGCAGCTACAGCACCGGTGCCATCCTGGGCACAAGTGGATCAAGGGATACAAAAGTGTCGAAGACGGTGCCAAAGAAGACTGGGAGAACGACAACAGATCCGGGTTCACGAACTGCTTCAAGCACAGCAACAGGAGGACGGGTATTTTACAGCGTCGACTTTCCTCCTCAATCATCGACATCATCTCTTTCAAGTCGCAACCGAGGTGGCCACATCCTCACAGGCTCAGCACGCCGCTCGATGACGGATCCACTGTCCCAAACTTCTGCGCCGAGGCGTCCTCGAACGGCACCTGCGCGTATGCGCAAGGACGTCGAGACGAAGGATCTACTACAGAGCAAAAAAATGGATCTCAACGACTTCAGTCGGATCACGATCGACCCAAAGACATCGTACCGCTTGCACTCGTCCCTGGATTTCACGAATGACGCTGGAATGGATCTCAACCCCGCAGTGTCGACAGCTCGCGGTGTGCGACGGACTTCAACGTCCACTACAACCGGATATGGTCGACCCAAAACTGCTCGAGCTTCGTGGCGGTAAAAGTAATAGCACAACGCTATGGCAGACTTTTTACAAGAAAGTTGATGGAAACTAATACAAAGAGCAGATACAGACACTGTTGACAGAAGCGTTTTAACTTTGTCTGAAGTTAGTTTACTAGTGAAGCGACGTAGACAAAGAAGACATGGGAGCTGGAGCTCTAGTCCCGTGTTCTTGCTTAAGCTGGACCTCGCCAGCTCAAAGTGAAGAGCGTGTCGTATACTTCGATCATAACGAGGTTTGAATTCTTGTCTTGTATAGATTCCTGCTCATGTTGTTAGTGTACTAAACGACGAAACTGTGTTTAGGATCTCTACCCAGTATTCAAGATCGATATTACTCGCCCTAATTCGACTGTAACACCATTTCCAAGTGATGACACTGTCATGGACAAATTGATACTTTCTGCTCACCCTGCAGGGCACTTGGGACAGCCACTGCATCATTTACCATTGATTTTGGTAAAATGTTTAGTGTTGGAATATCGACGGAGAAGAAGTGAGTTGCTGCTGCATCCATCAGTTGAGTCGGACATGACTCTTATGGTGGCAACAACGATACCGTATCCTTCTATTGAGCTGCACATTACCAGCTCACTACCGAGTCAGCGTGTGCGAGTGATCTTTGACACGTCAAAACCAGACGCACCAGTGGATTCCTTTCTTTCACTTACGTTGCTCCTGTGTGCACGTTGCGGAGTTTCTGGTGCGTGCACTTGCGGGTGGCGACAACAACATGTCATTTTACTACAAATGGAGCAGCAGAGTGTACTACAATTCATCACCTCCAACTTGGTAAGTGGAAATGGCAAATACTTGTATGGTTTCTTCGTTATTTGTCTATCCTTTCATTGCTGACAGCCTCGGATTCCGACTCAAGCCATACCATGCTACCATCTCCATCTCGGCGAAATTGGTAAAGGAAACACCACAAACTTTGGTGTTCAAATCTACAAACATGAATTACAGCGGCCTGTCATTGAATGTCCATTTACCGTAAGTGCACGTCGTTGTGTAGTATCAGACAATAATGTTCTCACACTACTTGAGCAGGTCTTCAAGATGAAGATATACCTTGGTGAACTGAGGTGGAGAATTGCCCGAAGGTACAGTGAGTTTGTTGAGCTGCACAGGCGCTTGAAAATGTTGATGGAAGAATCGATGCTTCCTAAACTTCCACCTACTACATGGTGCGTCAAATGCAATTCAACGTTAGCTATCTCGACCCTTTCATGATCTATTGTGTTGCATTCGCAGGTCATCAGCGACACAGTCTACTTTACTTTTCCAGCGACGACTGTTACTCGAGAATTACCTTAAAGGGGTGTTCATGATTGACGTTCTGCAAGACTCAGCCCCTTTACTTGTTTTCTTGGGAGGTAAGCCTCAAATGTGGTGAATTTTATTCGTGTTTTAACTGAAGATTCTCCTGCAATAGTACTGTCGACATCGTACGTCGATCATGTGGCGTTGCGAAGCTACAGACGCCAAATACTGCACCTTCAAGTATTAGAGTTCTATACGCGTCCAGGAGACTTGATTCTCTTCAATGGTCGAGCCAAAGCGAGCTTTCTCCAGCGATCCGTGAGAAATCACTCAGATTTTAGAGAATTATTGAGTTGTCGAACTCACTGCACAAATGTTGCCCCAGATGACAAGATCTGAATGGGACCACGTTGCAATAGTCGTTCCATCAGCTGAAGAGGGCAGTCTCCAGCTTCTAGAGGCAACAGGTGATGGTGTTACTTTAACTCCTCTGGTACGTTTGAGACTGAATCTGGATACTCTTTGAAAACTGAAGCTAACAACTATCGCAGACAGCTCGGCTGCTAGCGTATTCCACTTTCCACGTTCGATACTTCGCACTACGTAAACTTCGGACGCCGCTGCTTTCTCGCGCTGTTGTCAACGATTTGCTCGAACGTTTTACCGCTGAGGTTTGCTTTAAATTGTTGGACCAGCACGTGGCACTTATCTTTACCAACCATAAATTGTTTCCAGGTTGAGGGTCTTTCCTACGGCTTGAGCATCCGCAGAATTCTACACGCTGGACAAGTCGAGCAATCACGATCACAGGACAGCACATACTTCTGCTCGGAATTGGTTCGTAGCTCTCCAAACTTACCACTAGACTCGTCTTGTACTGACTATTTCTACTCAGGTAGCAGAAGCATACAAAGCTCTCGGAATCATATCAAATGCCAGCGAAGCCAATGATTTCTGGCCAGGATCTTTTTCACCAGGAGATTTCGTCGATTCAGAGATTTCTCGCTGCGGAGCTTCACTAAGCCCCGAAATTATCATCGACTGCAAATTACTAGAAGTAGCCACTGCAACCAAATGCTCAATTTATCAACAATAAAAAAATCTAAAACTTCCCTAGATCTTGGATAGATCTTTGCGATCTTGAAGAGACACTTTACCAGTCTTGAATTCCTTCCAAGATGAAGAAGTTGTTCAAGTTAGCGTCCAAATTCCACGGCGTGGGACGTGTGGTCTTTGCATGGCACCCAAATGGGACGTTCCTAGCAACTGCAGGCAAGAATGGGTTAGTCCACATCTTTGACCGACAAGGTGAGCAACACGACGAAATCGGTTTGGACCTTACAGCTCCCGTTGTTGCTCTGGAATGGGACACGGAAGGCAGTACACTTGCTATTCTACAGCAAGGAAGCAGTGTCGTCCCTTTATGGGACAACGGTACTCGCTCAACGTTGAGTTTGGACACAAATCTCAAAGACCCAACGTTCGCTCGATGGTCACGAGAAGGTTCACTATTAGCAGTAGGAACGCAAAAGGGAAACCTCGTGTTGTACAGCAAGATCACGAGAAAACTCGTCCCTGTGGTGGGGAAACACTCACGTCGCATTCTTTGTGGATCCTGGAATGGTGACGATAAATTGGTGCTGGGAGGTGAAGACCGGATGCTCACAGTGACCAACCCACAAGGTGATACTATTGAACAACGTGAACTGAGCCAAACGGTAGGTGAATATACCATAGATTCTAGTCATAGATGTGAGCCTGAAGGTTGGCGTGGTCTGTTACTTTAGCCATGGGACATCAAGTTTGGTCGAAAGCGTGGCGACTCGATGAAAGCAGCAGAGCAATTGATTGCAATTGCGTTGTCCAAGGCTATCATTCTGTTTAATCTGCAGGATCCTTCAAACCCCGTCGAACTTACGTTCCAAACGGTAAGTTTATCATTTGTTCCTCTACAATAATTCATCTTTAATTTTGTGTGACGTTACTTTTCTTGTAGCAATATGGCAACATTATCTTCATCGAGTGGTTTGCGGACGGCATGATCATTGTCGCCTTCTCGGAAGGTTATCTCATCGTCATTTCCACTAAAATCGATGTAAGAATCATCAATAACCTTGTAGTTCACAGATCTGGCTAAGATAATCATATAATTTTGCTGTTACTACACTACAGGAAGTTGGCGAGGAGCTTCAATCTCATCGATTCTTCTCGGACCGGATCTTCACTGCGTGTTACTCGTCGACACTTGATCGTGTGGCTCTAAGCGGTGAAAGCGGTATTAAGGTCGTGGATATGACAACATTCACTGAAGTCGCTGCAGATTCGATCAAACTCTCAGATACCGAGGTACAGTATTCATTTCTAGTTTAACTGCTAACTTCCATTGCGCTAACTTGAATTTGTGCAGGAGAACGAAGCACATTTGATTAATTTCACGTCGGATGGACAGATCTTGACTGTAGCAACTCAAGGTGGCACAGTGCTAAACTTTTTAGCACGAATGCCTCGTATTCACGATCACTACGGCCACTATGTCGCGTACCTCAGTTCATTACGTGAACTTAGTGTAGTGGACACACGCCGCAACGAAACCGGGAGTAGCAGTAACGGAGCCATTCGCATTGCATTGTCGGTAGAGCCTTCATTTGTGGCCATTGGACCTCGCCATGTAGCTGTGGGAATGAACAACCGCGTGTGGTTCTATCGATGCGACGGATCTGGAGCTGACGCACTGGTCAATGAACAACAATATCTCGGTCGAGTTACGAGCATGAAACTCAATCGTGACTATGCCGTTGTGCTGTGCGATGGTAAAGCAAGTTTACACCTGATTGAACCAGGAGGTGGCAGTACCAGTGGCTCCCACTCGCCTACAAATGGTGGCGAGTTACAAGGAGAACATGGCAAAGTTTTCTCTGGTGGTGGCCGTGATGAACGCAACAGTGAGATCAGTGCCATCGCCTTGACCAAGGATTTCTTCATATACTCAACTACCAACGGCACAGGCTCCATCCAGTTCTTTTACTTGAATGCGTGGCAGTTCCTCGATGGTTGTGCGTATCGTCATGAAGATAGTGTGGGGATCGTACAACTCGCTCCGAACAAAAATGGCACTCGAATCTTCTTCCTGGACACTAAACGACGTGGGTTTGTACTGAATGCAGCTACACGTGAGACGATGAACGTCCCCAATCTACCTACCAGCACTTCAGGTGTGCTTTGGGATATGGTAGATCAACAAGTTTTCGTGGCACTGCAACCAAAAGAAATGGGAGTTTTCCAGTTAGCAGATTCTACAATTCGAGGACCTGAAGTTACTCAACTTGGTGTGTTGGAAGTTCTACCTGACGGAGACGTGCTCATTGCACCACAAACAACGTCAGTTCCTGCTGATTTGGAGCCAATTCTGGTTAGTGATGGGATTGTAACTTGTCAACATGCTTCGGGAGGCGGTCGACTAGATTCTTTGACTTGTGTGACCCACGATCAGTTACGTAAAGTGTCTCCAACCTCAACGGGATCAGGTGAACCAGAGAAAGCGGCTTTCCGACAGAATTTGAGTTTGTTACGTCTGGATGAAGCATGGAGACTTGCATCCCGTATCGATCAACGAGACTATTGGCTCGCTCTTGCTGGGCGTGCCATGCACACTCTAGATATTCCTGCAGCACGTCGAGCGTATCGATCACTTGGAGACTCTGGTATGGTACTTGGTCTTGATCGTCTAGCGGATATTGAGGAGAAAAACCTCCTAGCAGGTCACGTGTGTATGTTATTTGGTGACTATGGTGAAGCTCGTCGTCTCTTCCTGAACTCAAGTGATCCTTTAGCTGCTTTACACATGCAACGTCACTTGTTGCAATGGGAACAAGCTCTAAAGCTCGCAGATTCACTTGCTCGAGATCTCGTACCGGAACTTAGTGCTGCGTACGCTACACAGTTGGAATTCCGTGGAGAATTCGACGCTGCTTTGAGGATGTACGAACACGCAGCAAATGCGATTGAAAGCATTAGCAGAGACGAAAACATCAAAGGTCCAGAGCCAGAAGCTGCAGATAAGCTCAGGACACAGAGTCTCGCTGGTGTTGCACGTTGTACATTCCGTTTGGGAGATTTACGTCGTGGTGTGAAACTTGTGGCGGAGATCGGAGACTTGGCAGTATTCAAAGAGTGTGCTGCTATCCTGGAATCGATGAAGCAGATAGCAGAAGCTGCAGCGCTGTACGAACAAGGTGGTCAGATTGAAAAGGCTGCTCAGCTCTTCGTACAGATGAAGAACTTGGCACGTGCAGCACCGTTAATGTCTCGTGTTAAAGCTTCAAAAGTGCACGCACAGTTTGCACGAGCTAAAGAAGCTGCTGGGGAATTTGCAGCCGCTGCTGAAGCGTACGAACGTGCTGGAGAAATGGACAATGTCGTTCGTCTACAACTTGAACATCTTGATGGAGCTGAACGTGCCTTTGAGATCGTTCGTGAGACTAAATCGTCCGAAGGAGCATTATCAGCTGCACGTTACTGTGCCGAAGCTGGACGCTACCCGAACGCCATTGAGTTTTTGCTGCTTGCCAATAAAGAAGACGAAGCCTTTGCATTGGCTCAGCAACATGGTGAAGTGGACTGTTTTGCTGCTACATTGGGTCAGGAGAATATGACAGCTACGAGAGCGTCACAAGTAGCAGAGCACTATGAGAAGATATCCCCTGAAAGGGCTGCCGAGTTCTATCAGGCTGCTGGGAACTACCACAAAGCACTTCGGTTACTATTGGCTTGTAGTGCAGCAGGAGGTGCTGCTGGAGGCAGTGGATCAGCTGCGGACACTGCACTTGTACGTGCAATTGAAGTTGTCGGTGCAGCTCGCAACGATATGCTCACGCACACGTTAATTGACCACCTTATGGGCGAACAAGACGGCATTCCGAAGGATCCGCACCATATTTTCCGTTTGTACTTGGCTCTGGGTAACTACACACAAGCAGCGAAGACTGCGGTGATCATCGCTCGTCAGGAGCAGGAACTGGGCAACTACAAGCTCGCTCGTGATGTTCTGGTCGAAACTTCACGTCAACTGCGTGCTCGAAGACTTCGAGTGGCTCGAGAGCTTCAAAATGCACTTGTGTTGTTACACAGTTACGTGCTGGTCAAGAAACTTGTTAAGCGATCTCAGCACGGACCTGCAGCGCGAATGCTCGTGCGTGTGGCTCAACATTTGTCCAAGTTTCCCACTCATGCAGCAAATATTCTCATCTCTGCGGTCATTGAGTGCCAACGTGCCGGTTTGCGTGCGTACAGTTATGACTTTGCTGCAACCTTGATGCGTACACCTGGATATCGTGGATCCATGGACAAGGACATCCGACGCAAGATTGAAGCCATTGTACGTCGTCCTAACAAGGAACAACTGCCAGATACCCGAAGCCCGTGTCCTTACTGCTCACACGAACTCAGTGAAACCGAATTGGACTGTCCCACCTGCAAGAACTCCATCCCATACTGCATTGTCACGGTGCGTACAGTAAAAAGTGTACTGTACAATAAAATATGAACCGAGTGATGTAGTATTTGCCTAACGAATGACTGTTTTGTTTGAGCAGGGCTATCACATGGTCAAGGACGACTGGACTCAGTGCCCTCGCTGCACCTTTCCAGGTCTGTACTCACAGTTTGTGGAACACTTGGGTACAGACGCAAGCTGCCCCATGTGCGAACAACCTCTAACCCCCGAAGAACTACACAAAGTTCCTGAAAATGAGGTGATCCTTGACGACGAAGTTACACCAGACGCTGCTGAATCAGGAGTGACTCCGTAAGCACTTCGATCTGATGCACTACGTATGGATTATCATCTTCAAAATACATTTACTATTCTCATTAGTCAAAAGGATATAGTTCCTCAAACAAATACATCGGGAACAAGGTTTCGTATCCTGTAGGGCGATCAAAGCACATGACCTTGGGCGTGAGGGTTGGATCAGTCAGTGGAGTTGCACAAAACGGCGTCCCGTATGCCCACATGATCATCATTTGCGTCTTCACCCATTCGGGTATAGTGGTCACCGATGTGTTTTGTACGTTTAGAGACATCATCAATGCCGTGGAATCCACCAATGTAGCAGGAAATTCCTTCAGTGGATTGTTCTTAAGTCGTAGCTCAGGAATGACCAGGAGGCATCATGGCCAGACTTGGAACCTTCTCAATCCGATTTCCCATAAATGAGAGAATGTAGACAGGAAGGAAGAATGTTTGGTACGGAATTTCGGTGAGAATGCCGTTCTCGAAGACAATTGTGGCTAAGAAATGTCATTGCAGGTATAAATCGTCAGGAATGGCAGTGAGATTCGTCTCCGAGAATTGTACTGCCAACATAGTTGCGGGTAAAGGCTGACGAAGACCTTCCGGGAACTCAGCCATATTCGTCTTCCTAACTAGCACGGAAAGCAAATGCGTGTGTGCTGTTGCAGATATGGCACTTTCAGCGTCCCAATGGACGATAGTCGAATTATAGATGTGAATCATGACGAGATTGTTAAAGCGTTGAATGTCGGGAGGCATATCCAGCTCCGGACAGTGGACAATTGCTAGTGTAGGCAACGCAGCAGGGTCCATCTTGTCAAAAGAGCTCGTATTTGGGGATACCGTATCTAAAGCGTGGCAATCATACACCAAACTGGAGCACGGTTCCTTCCCATTCGAGAACCAGGGACGCGTCTCCGCTCGACAACCGACAACGTCGTAGTGAGCAGCTCGGTATGCAGCCATTAAATGCAACAAGAGAACGATTAACCCCAAAGAATAAATACTGTAACGGCAATCACGTCCTTCCACTTGTGAAAGGCACGCAATCTAGCCCATTGATTCACTTGCTGGGGGTCAATCGAGTTCATCTTGACTTCACTCGGTTTTTACACATCAGCAACGATCGGCTTGACAGCTAACGACTCGATGTTTTGGCCAGGAACCACTTTCACGTCACCACGGTCTAACAACTCGCTGACAGTCACCAGAGCCAAAAGAATACTGAGTTGTGGGATGAGTTTTGTGCCGAAATCAAACAATCCTGAAGCGAAGATCAATCAATTTTCGAGAACCAATTTGGTGATCGCTACAGGGTCATACAGAAAATCTGCGTTCTTGAATAATTTGGTCGAGATGTCGAATGCCTCCACGTACGGAAGAAACACCATCAGAGGAACGATAGTCATGATACCAAAGCTGATCACGGCCTCGTACGTCAGCGTCACAACTCGCTCAAGTGCAGGAGATTTTCGAAGAAAATACTCGGTAGCTGCCGTAGACCAACAATTAGCGATTAGTAAGGTGACGATCGCTGCATTCAACCCAACTCGCGGCAATAAAATGCTTGCTCGATAGGCTTGATACGTCTGAGAACTCGCTTCTAACACCTCACGGAACGCGAACACGGTCGAAAACTGTTCACTCTCAACACCAAATAGACCTTTACGCGAGAAAAAAGTGTTCCAGATATTCACAAATTTTCCGCTTGGTCGTGAGGTTTGTGGCAAGACTTTGGCTGAGTTGATAGTACTCGTTTGATGACAAAAATCTGAATCGTGGTAGATTCAGACTGGAAAGTAAGTTGTCGGGATCGGATCGACAGCAGAATAATACGAAGCACTTGAATGCCGTGCATCCCACCGACGAGACCGAACACGAAGCCGTAGAGATGGTAGTTCTTGGTACCCGTGAGCGAATAATTTGAGACGTAAAACAGCATTGTCCCCGTCGCGAGAAACCAGTAAGTTACGGCTACGCAGAAGAGAAAAATGCTGCAAGTTGCGTGAAATAACACGATAATGAGCCATGCTGCCGTGTAGACCGTCGGTGAAAGCTCCAGCGTTAGTCGTGGTGCACGAGATGAATGTGTACGTTTCGGCTGGAGATCTCGTGTGGAGCTCATTTTGGATTCAATTGGGGCTAAAAATTTGGAGAGTACTGACTGTTCTTGGGTCAGGGTGGGTTTTGAAATGAGACGTTTGTGTCTGAGAACTTCCTCGTTCGTCCTCAGATGAACACTATCTCCATTTAGACATTGTCTGGTCCTACTCAGAATACGCGGACTCAAGTTGTCGCGTACGGAGCTGTTTCATCCCAATCTCCCTGCCAGTATAGTATCTTCGATCCGATGCCGATGGACGCACGTAACAACCTCAGGTTTGGTCTTTTTCGAGAAATTAGTGACACCTTGGACATTTATTAATCATGTTAATATATTCATACTTCGAAGTATATTCAGAAACACCACTTAACCTTAATTATGCTAGATAAATTTCTGCATGATGCTGTTTCGCGATAGACAACGATGACAACTCGAGTACCCAATCCATAACATTCGTCCAGGATGGCTAATAAATTATCATTGGTATAGTTAGGCACTACAGTGGTGGTGTGAAGCCGTGATGCAAATCCTTGCGAGGTAAGCAATCTTACGTTAGCTGCACCCTGTACCTGAAACCAGAAATGTCTGCCAGGTCTACAGCTAATCTGTAGCTCCAAGGTGGGAAATAATTCTAGCAACTCGCTTCCAGTCACACACGATAGTCTAATTTCGAATCGCGGAATCGGATATGCAATTGCGTACGCCCGGTTTGTCTGCTTTTGCTAATTAAAGGTAGGCCTCGTAAATTTTTGTGAACGCCATTCTGGCGTCGTGCCCGTACTCGACAAAGGTAAATGTATTTTTTCCGCGGCGGTAAAAAATATTAGGACTTCATGTAGTGTAGAACCAGCCACCCTGTACACGTTTCGTTCATGTATATTGCCATCGCTGATGCTGCTACCAATGGCAGCTATCTGTCATAGTTTGCCAGAATAGGAATTAACCTCCGACCTTTAGCGATGCAGTAAGCATTCTCGAACTCGCGTCCCTTCATTTCAGTACTCGCAACACGAAGTAAAGGCACATCGTAAACGCAATTCAGGCCACGATGGACATGTCAGCGGAAAACCCGTTCGCCGATCTCATGACGAAAGCTGTGAAGCTGAAAGGCGCCCAGCAAGCTCAGCTTCGGACGCAATTCGATTCATGGCCGCAGTATTTCCAGCACTCTTTGTTTATGCAGGAATCCATAGTGACCATTCGCACCAAACCTTTTCCTGAACGAATTGCTGCTGCGGAGGAGATGAAAATTGCTGGAAATGCTCATTTTAATGGCGAAGCGTACGAAGAAGCTGTAGCTGAGTACGAAAAGGCATTGGCAGTGTTCAAATATCTGGAAAATAAAGATCCTGGCTGGAAGAAGAAGGGAATTGAAGACGGAGATATGCTCATCACTGACTTCAAATGTGACGATCCGGAAGATCAAACGAGACTCACCGCCTTGAAGATTTCTTGCTACTTGAACATTGCAGGTATGTACATGTTTTAACATACCTTTTGAGATATATTATAGCTAAACTTGTTGCTGTGTAGTGGCCAAGTTCAAACTGAAGGAGTATCCTGTGTGTATTCGAGCATGTGATGATACATTGGAACTAGATCCGAAAAATGTCAAGGCTTACTACAGGTAAAAACATATGCGAGAATTCTTCTTGTTTTGTTCTCACTAATCAATTCTGCAAAAAGTGTAGACGAGCGCAAGCCCTCAATACTCCTGCGTCCTCTGGTGCTACGGAGTTTGATCGAGCCATTTCGGATCTTCAAAAGGCGTACGCGATAGATCCCGAAAATCGTGGAGTCCGGAAGTTGCTACGTGACTTGATGGAACAGCGAACGAAGCAACGCGCTCTTGATAAAGACACTTTCAGTGGCATGTTCAACAGAGGACAAGTCTATGACGAGACTTCAGTGGAGAAAGATACTCAGCTGGATGAAGAAGCTCGGGAAGAGACATTCCAGCAGGAGGTACTTGGTTACTAGTATGACATACCTCTTCTCTGGTATCTGTCGATCTCACCTTTAGAATAATACTGAATCTAGGTGGATGAAGCTGAAGCTCTCGCGCGAGGGTTCGAAGCAAAAGGCAAAACCGAATACGCCAAAGAAATTAGAGAGAAAATCGCACAAGCTCAAGAAGTTCGCAATCGCCGAATGAAATGCGTCGACTTCTTCAATCCAACACCTGAGATGATCGCAAACGCGAAGGAAAGCGGGTAGGACAGACCAAATTCTCATCACTTGTGGACACATTTCTGATGATAAATGTTACTTTGCAGAATCGATCTGACCGATCGGAATGTTCAGCAAATGCTGCATGATATGCAAGAGGAGGAACGGAGCAAGACGTCGTCTTCTTCGGGAAAAGAGAGAGAATCCAAACATTCTTCACCCTCTGCAGTTGAGTCGGTCGACTCTCTGCTTAAATCCATGTCCAGCACTGAGATCGCTCAACTGCTCAGTCAGGAAGGAATCGATTACCACAAAATCTCGGATCGCGAGGAATTTCTTGAGACGGCCAGGCAAGTGCTGCTTTCCAAACTGGACGACAAGAAGGAGCCGGAAAAGCCTTCATACGCACGAACAATTATGCTACTCGCCGTAGCGTGGACGCTATTGCGGTTGTACACTTCAGGAGGTCTCTCTGTTCTTGGCCGTGTCGTCACGAACGCCATCACCGGTGGTGGTGACAGCAACAGTGTTGACCAAGCCACGAAAGGCATGGACATCTTTGACGAGGACTAGGAGCACGTACCAGACGTAAGATCGTTCTGCGACAATAAACAACGCGAATTCTTGGGTTCTTTGATTATGTTCTTCTTGTTTGTCAGTCTAACTAACATGCACAACATCGGAGGAGGAAACATTCAGACGTCATATCAGTAGCACACACCTCACCTCTGTGCACGATTTCTCTCCCTCCCAGGCGCCGTCCCTGGATATATGGCCACTGGTTTGCTAAAATTCCGCCTCCACGATAGGCCGGTGGTCCACAGCTGTGGAGTGTACAGGAGACTGGCCCCGACTTGCGGCTGAGCGGCCTCGCGAGTTTGCCTCGATATCGCTGGTACCAGATAGACCTCGGGAGTTGGCACTGGGGCTGGGCGTTGATGCCGTAGCAGTGGTGTCGGTAGGGATCGACGGCCCGTGTGAGATCACCAGCTTCTCCACGTGGACGCGAGCGTGCTCCTGTTCCTCGCTGCTCGAACTAGAGCTTCCACTCGACTTCTTCATGGGTGGACGCTCACGAGAGATGGTGACCTCCACACGCTCAAATTGTTCCGACATCGACGCCTCCAACTTTTTCAAGCCTTCGTGGAACTGGCTTGGTGAAATGGGCATCGGGTTTAAGTGCCCATTCTCAACAAAAGACGACAACGGTGTACCCTCGCATTCGGACGGCATGGATTTCTCGCGCTCCGAAGGCCGATCGGATTCGTCCGAGTCTTCTTCGTTAAGAAAAGGACTGGGAGTGGGGCTGGGAGGCGGAGGGGGAGGCCGCAACTCCGACACAAGATTTGTGACCTCCACGAGAGAATCTGGGTCTTCACAGAAATACGTGAAGTCTTTGAATGTGGGATCCTGAACCGGAGGAGCTGCCTTCTCGCGGTTGCTACGGCTCGAGACGAGCGACAGGAAACCCTTGGACTTTGCGGCGGACTTGTCCGTCGGTGATTGCACTTCGCTGTACACGTCCAGATCTGTAAACTCCGTGTCCACGTATTCCACGTCAAGAGGCGACGAAAGCTTGGGCTTCCACGGCGGAGTAATTTGCTTCTTCAGCAGCAAGTCCCAATCAATACCACGGAAGAACGGGTGCTCGAGGATGTCGCTAATGTTGGTGCCGAGACGCTTCGTAGGGTCCTTCTGAAGGAAGCCTCGGAGAATCGACTTGAGTTCGTCCGTAAGCACCGGCTTGGAGGGGAAGACCAGAGGGTCATTCTGGATCTTGTGGTACATTTTTTCTATGTTGTTGTCGTAGAAAGGAGACTTGCCCACGCTCATTTCGTATAGCAAAATGCCAAGACTCCACCAATCTGCGGCTTTACCGTATGAACGCTTAGCCTTAGGTAGGAGCAGCTCCGGAGCTGTGTACTGCGGCGATCCAGCCATAGTCTTTGCGCCCTTGTACTCTGACACGTGCAGCTTGGCGAGACCGAAATCCACAAGCGCAACGTGACCATCCGCATCGATCATCACGTTTTCAGGTTTGATATCACGGTAAAGAATGTCGTGTTGGTGCAAATGGTGGATACCCAGCACCAGCTCAGCCGTGTAAAAGTGTGCACGGTCCGAGGGTATCCGACAGCTCGATCCCTTGCTCATGTGGTGGAAAAGATCACCACCACCGTAGTAGTTCATACCCAGGAACAGCTTCGTTCTGCTCTGGAAGGCGATACGCAAACCTGCAATGAACGGGTGGTGGATGTTCTGAGCCACGCGCATTTCCGTAAACGAGCTCTCCACGTCGTACTTGGTCATCTTGCCTTTCTCTAAAATCTTCAGCGCATAGATCTGTCCGTCACTCTTTTTCACAGCGTTCACGACGGTACCGAAACCTCCCTTACCAATCACGTTGTACACCGTAAAGTCCTTCATGGAAATACTCAGCGAGCGATTGGATCGGATCGATGCGTCAGACATCTCCGAGTACGGATTCTTCACACCGAACGACTTCCAGTTACCTGTAGCGCCCTTGAGATCCACATCTACACGGAAGCGCAAAATGCGTCCGTTGGGACCAAAACGCACTCGGTGCAACCACGACTGCGTGATAACTGCACCCGAGTGTTTACTCTTCAGCATCTCCGTTCCCTTTACAATCAGACTCTTTCCATTTGCATCCAGATCGCATTCCTGCACCTTCATCTCAATCAAGTCCACGTTGCTCTGGAACGCACCCAGGAAGTGCAACAGACCTTCACGGCCGAAATAATCGCCACTGAAAGGCGTGCTCTTCGGGTACGACGACGAGAAGACCAGATCCTTGTTGAAATACGACAGTATTTCAGTCACCACGGTCGTGTCACCACCCAACATGCGTCGATACGATTCGTACGCCTTCTCCGTGTGCATATCCGGCAGCGCTCCATGGCGATAAGTGCCGTACACTGGCTTGTTATTCTGACGCATGCTCACTGTGTCCACACCCGCCTAAAATATAAAAAAAATAAAAAAATAAAATAATCAGAAACTCTAATAACTCAAATAACATCCTCTAAAACAAATTTCCTCACCTCTAGGAAATAAACCCAAGCAAGTTGATCAAAATGAGTCGGCACACTGCAGTAAAAAACTTTTCCTTCAGTAGTTTCAAAGGAAAAGTCGAATCCGTGACCATTCTTGGCCACTTTGTCCATTTTCACCGACGCCACATTCACGCGGCCTTTCAAATGACTTCGATTGCGCGCGTCCACTTTGTTCTCATAGTCTAATATCAAAACAAAAAAAAATCACAATATCAGTACTTTTTTCCATCTTGTGTCTGCGTACATGAAAACTACGTACATGACACCAAGTTCCCTTCTAGTGTGAAGAACCTCATCTTCCAGTTCCGAACCAAATGTCCTCTTTTGGTCACATACCCCTCCCACTCCACAATAGGCAGGTCCAAACTTTCCACAATTTGATCACCATTCACTGAGTCCAATGTACTGGAAGGTGGTGTACTCTTGCTGTTGTTCCTTGAACGTCTCATACTGGAGAAAAGTGACTTGGCATTGGCACTACTGCTGCGACTGCTTGGACCACTACCTGGTTGTGTCATAGACGATAAGGCGGTGGTACTGGCAGATGTGGGGAAGCCGCTCGGGGTCGTTAACGCTTGGCGACGCGCGTCCAACGCGCTGCTGCTGCCTACGCGCCGACGCGCGTCGTCCTTGAGGTTGGTGATGTCTGAACCAGCAGCGACGCGGCTCAGTTCGGCGCCCATGCTGACGGTTCTCTCTATTGCCAACGAGAGGGAGAGCGAAGTCGTGTGGTCGCAAGCAAACAACGACGCAGATGGAAGGACGGCCGGAAATGGCACTGATTGAGCCGAATCAGGGGACAAGGTACAGTGAAGGATGGAAAAGTTGAACAGATGGAGTTGTGAAAATTGATAGAGAATGGGTGTAGGATCATAGTGGAATAAGGTGAATTAGGTTGTGAGAACAGATGAGATTGTGATAGTCGATGAAGACGACATGTTGCGATTTGAGATAGCTACGGTACTGTATAGAGAGCGGGATTCAGGGGACATGGCCCGGCCATAGTATAGCCAAGTGTAATGTTGCTACTTTCTCCGAGCAGGCACTCGACGACAGCCGCCGCCACGGTGATATTTCACTAACGCCGACGTCACCTGCCAGGCGGCAGTGCTACAAGCAACACACGCGGAGTCCTCCACTCTTTCTATCGGTATAGATATATAGTTCTAGCCATTTTTCAAGTTTTACCTATATTTATTTTTGCAATGCCACGATGGACTTCGGCGAATGAGCACAAAGCCGTGCGCGTGTGACCTTTTCAGCCAATTGCAGTCAGCCGCGTGATGGAATAAGGCAGGCGTCGGACTGTAGAGTCTTGAAGAGCTCTTCACGCTTATAAAGTTCAGTCGCTGACCACGATGGACAGCAGCTCGAGAAGCACTAAAAATCCAGTCTTCTCTTGTTTGGTTGCGTTCTGGAAAGTGCAACAAAGATACCAGCCGCCTTTCACGCACGCTGCGTTGATGCTCGCAACTGTCTGTCGCACCGCGGCGTCAACTTTGCAGTCACTTGATGGTCGAATTGTATTTTCGTAGAGAAAAGAGATATTTCGAGATGGAGGAAAGTCTCAAACTTACCGGAGATAAACTAAAATGAACTATTGCCAAATATCCATAGGACCTCTGTGTATTTTTATCGATAATGGAGACGCAGTCCAAATGTTCTTATCTTCTTTGGTTTCACTACGAAACCTACTTGAGAATTGACACTGCAAGATACCAAGTAGATACGTGACGCGATTCCAACGGTATTGGTTCACCATTTGTTTGGTCAAGCGCGTAAATTGCAAGAATAACTCTTTGTATGTTGTTCCAAGGAGACGGGCAATCGACTTTCATGCTATTCTTCGAGTATTGTAGTCAACGACGTGTTTTGCACGCGTTGAAGACGCCATCTAAGTCGCGCACATTTCTCGCAGGGCAGTCAGATCTCAGTAATGATTATACTGGATCGTACTTGTATTTTCAACTCCAGACAGCTTTTGAGCCTGAGATGATGTACCATACATGTGCCTCATTTAGCTGACGGTTGGCGTCTCTCAAACCCAAAATAGATGGTACATGTAGTACTGGCGGTGCTAGTACTACAGTCTATTTTGGGGCTTGCGACCACATGTCCTTATCTGCCTCAAAAACTACATGCTCTTCTCCTTCATTAATCCAAACGCTTCAAAGAGCCAAGTAGTTGGACGCAGATGGCATCGTCGTCGATCGATCTCCAGCAGAAAAGTGCGCGTCTGCCACGGACTTCGCTACTTACGCTGGAACTGTCACCCGCTGTGTACGCAGTCGCTTGGCTTTTCATCGTACTGTTCCACGCACTATGCGGCGTTTATCTCATCTGCTCTGCTATGACGTATTGGTATCTCACAAACGGGATCATGCCATACTACGCTTCAATCTGGTCCCTGACGGGTACGCAGAACTACCGCTTCTACGGTGTCGTGTTCGGAATTGTCGGTGGATTGCATGGGCTCAGGATTTTGACTATCCTCATCATGTCACTACGAGCTCGTCGTCTCACGCTTCGATCCGAGGGATCAGGCATGGTCCAAGCTATCGTCTCGAGACGAATGAGTTCAGCCAAAGGTTTGCCAAAGAGGCCACAGTCGGAAGGTCAGCCGTCACTACAACTTCCGGGTGCGTTTACTCTCATCTGGAACAATGTTTTCTCGCGTAAGGGGATTTTTGGAGTCGAAAGCGAGCACTTTTCGACCGTATTTGCATTTCGTGAGGTGTTGGAAGCGAGTGCACAGACGTACCAAGCGTACCGAGCCAGTAATTTGTTGCCTCGTGCTAAACTCAACTCTCTGATTGTTGGGCTGCTCATCACCAATTGCTGGTCAACTGCAGCCATCCAATTGTTCCTTCGGAAGTCGCCCGCGCTCGAACGTGTCACCACTTTGACCTATGATGCTTTGCTCAGTTTCGGTATGATGGTCATGGTCCCATTGGTAATTTGGATTCCGTGCATTGAAGGCTTCAACTTTCAAGACAACACCTTTAAAAACCAAGACTTCCTGTACGATCCCGCGCCGCTCGCAACAATGGCATTGGAGAATCGGTTAATTTTTGCATCGAGTCTTTTCGATTTTGGTACGAAACTCATTCCGCACTTGAGCATTATCTTATCACTTGTGACAGTCAGTGAACTGCTTGGCCGTGGTGACGTCAAAGTGATTCCTGGTCCTGACAGACAGAGCATCCAGTCTCTAGCAGTTAAGACGAAGGCGAGCACCACTGACGTTTCTAGTGACACGAACAAAAGTGGTATCACCTCACAAAATTCTAGTCAATGGGGAAGTTTACGAGCTCTTCAGAAGTGGAAACACGTGATTGCCATCGTGGTGTTTGTCCTCTGGGGAGCAATTATACTTCTTTTACATGGTTTGGCAGCTCAGCGTGCAGCCAACTATGAGGTGGTTGGCTGCCGATCTACCACCCGACCATGGTTCTCGAATGGCAAGGAACATTGTTCCAGTCTCGTGTACGATTGCAACGCCCAAGGCACCACGTCACCGAACGATACGTCATTCGACAAACTGGATCAGGTGGTCCTCGCTACGCTAGCGATTGCAAACTGTCCTGAGCTCGACATGCCTCCGGATTTCCAGCGTCTTGAGAGCTTGATGGTGTTCCACATTTACAACTCAACTATCGTGAATTGGAACGCTGAAAGTTCCGTCTCCGCCACGGCGCACACACGTCTGTTGGTACTTGTTGTGGCGAAAACCAACATGACAGAATTTCCAGAGGGGCTGCTGCAAATTTTACCGGCATCGCTGAAGAGTGTGCAGTTCTCAGTGACCAATCTCACAAAGCTGCCGGAAGATCTCTACATTCGGTGGCATGCGATGGCAGTGATTACGTTCGAGAATGGCATACTTACAGAAATTCCGTATCAAATGTTCTTCTCGCCGGTGTACTATTTATCCTTCATCGGTAATCAGATCGAGACTCTGCCGACACTGGCGATGATGCCTTCAGGTATGATCATCCCAAAGCTGTTACTGAAGAACAACCCTCTTCGAGAACTACCCGCAACGCTCATGGCATCCGATCCACTCATCATGTCCCTCGATGTGCAAAACACGTCTGTAACCACGATGCCAGCGTGGGTGAAGACGAATACGAAGGTCGTTTGGGCGTACAATACTCCGTTTTGTGCGGCACCGATGACAGACCCAACACTCGCGTACGAAGTAATGTGCGTCAGCAGCCCTATCAGTGAGGACGGAAACCTCCCGATGCAGCTGCTTGATACACTCTATCAGACACCTCGTCCGTGATAAATCATAGCTCAGAATTCGAGCGTCGAGGCTCGAATGCCTTTAGTGAGACTTGCCAACGGTCTTTGGCGTAATCCTGAGTGGCTAGACCGAAACGAGAAATCCTGACCAGGGACGAGGGCGGGGTGGGGTAATTCTTTTCACCGAACTATTTTCTATCCAGGGACAATTCTGACTAAACAAACTCTTTACTCTTATACTGAAATGCGAAGGAAAAACTATTCTTCCAGGTTTATTGTTATATATAGATATGTGGATTTTTTGTTAAGGAGTTAAACAACGATCTCTCTGTAGACGATGTTTTTCGTATACACATCGCTATCGACTGTAGCCGGGTTGTCCGCTAAAAGCGTAATGTTTCTTCGAGATGTAACGCGAAAAACAGCCACGTAGAACTGTCCATGGGAAAACACTGGTTCGGGAAGGTAGAGGCCGAGGTGTGGGATGGACTGGCCCTGGGGCTTGTTGATTGTCATGGCGAACGCGACTTGCACAGGGAATTGTTTCCTGCACAGCTCGAATGGAAATCCTGAGTTCTTGCTGATGCGTGTGACGCGGGGGATGATCACTTCCTTCCCAGCAAAAGCACCGCTCATTATTGCAGCCTTCATGCAGTTGTGTCGCAGCTGTACAACCCGTAGTCTCGTCCCATCGCAGAGGCCTTCTTTTGTGTTGAGATTTTGAATCAGCATCACGGGCGAACCAACCTTGAGTCTGAGTTTGTGTGGAGGCATATCACTCAGCGAGATCGTGTTTAAGAACTCGGGAGGATAGAGGTCGCCGTGCTCCTGCTGTTGAAGCTCGTCGTCACCGTCGAGACTGTCCACAGACCGATATTCCTCCACATTCCCTGGCAGCTTATCGAGAATCATGTCGTTTATGGCGAGAACGTCGGTAGTTTTTGGCGTCAAAATGTTCCTGTTGGCGAAGTAGCTATCCGACTGATTCCCCTCGTTGAAGTCCGGATACCTGTATCCATCAGCAATGATAGCTTTTCGACGGTGCTTGGTTGTTCACCATTCCCACTACCGGTAGGCGCGGCTAAGCCGGACACGTCCAAAAGCATATCGGTCGGGATTTTCACAAAGTCAGACCCAAGTTCGGCAGATGTCTCGTATCGACCATCACCGATGTGGAGAAGGTAGTTAGCAAAATCCTGAGCAGAATGAGTTTCATCGGGACCTACGGCAGACCGGACACGCATGTTGATCGTCAGGCGCAAATACTCAACGTTCTGCCACAGTGGAGATCGGTTTAAAGAAGCTGAAATAATCTCCGCCGGTCCTGCCCTAGGGATAACCGGAAGTGTCTGCCTGAAGTCACCCGACATCAGCACGGTGATTCCTCCGAAAGGCATATCGTTTTTCAGCAAGTCTCGAAGCGTTCTGTCGACAGCCTCGTACTTGTAGCGATGGGTCGTTGGAGCTTCGTCCCAAACGATTAGACTGGTTCGCTTGAGCAAAGCTGCCTCCAATGAGCGGACACCAAGATTACACGTAGTTGTTTCGTGAGGGTCTAGAGGTAGACGAAACGTCGAATGTGCGGTACGCCCGCCAGTGGCTAGCTGGGCCGCAATTCCACTCCCAGCGACTGCGAGTGCGATTCGTCCAGCACGGCGAACACTTGCCAGGATCGTTTCCAACAGGAACGATTTCCTTGTACCTCCCGGGCCATCAAGAAAAAATTGCTTCCCAGATAAATGTGGAACGGACGCGTCCGATCCATCCGGAAGAACTGCCTCCATGACTCGGTCGTAGACACGCCTCTGGTCTTCATTAAGCATTTCAATGGCCGCCACTTGGCGGTCCAGCGCTGCGGCTTCATACGATGTTTCGTTGTCGATCAATCGGTTGCGATTTCTGTCAGCGACGTCGTCTTCTGTCTCGACGTCAGTGTAGTCCGAAAATTGTGGTAGCGATTCGAAGTACATCGCCAAAGATTGTCCGTTTGAGATCAAGTGAGCATTGATGTCATGGAGTGTCAGGTAAAACAGCGCGACGATAGATGCGACTATTTCCTTCCACTAAAGCCGGGTCCACAATAAGCTCTTCGTCTCGGTGCTCGGTGCGGGCTCGCTGGTTGTCGGCTTCGATCTCATCACGGAAATAGTTCTCGCATAAAGCGGGTAGGTGAGAAGTACATAAATCGTCAGGAGAAGTCGGATCACAGTACACCAAGAGGACGGCAAACAAATGCCTCAATTGGCCAGGCATCTGGAACGACGTGGCCTCAGTAAGGCATCGGTGATTCTCTTCGTCAGACTCAAGAAGCCCCATGGCTAAAGCCGCTCCTTTAAAGGTTTCATGAATCTCTCCATCAACTGTTCTCAAGTCTTGAAAAGATGTTGGGCCACGTCGGTAGCACAGCAACAGTCGGATATAATATCTGTACGTGATGGGACTTCTTCTGCATGTCGAACTTGAAAATCGACCAACATGCCTGGGGTGGCGACAAATAGCGAGCGTCAATATACTGCTGAATTTCATCAACTGGCTCCTCCGTTTCCTCATCAGCGCCAGCATTCTCACCGGCACCCCCTCGTGGACGCCGAGCCCTGAGTGCCACCGTCGCACGATCTTGCCCCTTGTAGACGTACTTGTAGAGATACTCCACAGACTGCACAGTAGAGCAGATTTCTACGTTGACGTGACAGTTGTACTTTTGACAGAGGTACGGGTTGTATGGGACCACCCATCGATTGTCCACCACCATAGCCTCACGCGGCGACTGCGGTCCATTCAGGCGCGGGTTTCGAATCTTCTTGGACACATAGCGTACTGACGTAGCCATTCGCGGACCGCGAGGAAACGCCGGATTTACTGGGCCAGGTTGACGTCTGCAATAAACCGGGTAGCCATCTCTGTCAACAGTGTCTCATCCACAAAAGCCTTAGGAAATCGCTTGGAGCACTTACCGTCGTCACCAATGGTGGACGCATTGATACCCTTTCCACATGGTCCGTGAATCATGCAGGTCGAAATAGTCTCGAACAGCTCCGAATGCGCATCTCGGTCGGGTATTTCGGCATACACATATCTGTCGTAATCGGCAGACGTCCTGGGTTTCGAGTCGCCCTTCAGGCTAACAAATATGTGGGCGTGAGGTAGTCCGCGGTTCTGGAACTCGATGACATAAACGTACGCCTGCATATCCCCAAAAACGCGCTTCTTGGTGATGTCTTCCAAGATAGCCTTCAATTTCATCTTGAACACGCGTGCCACGATATCGGGTCGGTCTGAAGCGGTCTGACCGGGAAGCAGGTTATCCTGGATCTCTGGTCGCTCCGGATTTGTCGTTACTGTGATGAACAGGTCGGGTTTTCCAAACTGCCGCACAATGGCCATTAAATCGTAGTACTGCTGGCGTATGTACCGCACACCTCCAGGGAAGCTGGACGATAAAATGATGTGAGTGCCTGTGTCTTGCAGATTCGGAACCGTTCGCGTCAATACGTGATCGGTATGCATCAAATCCATCAAACCTGAAACCATCTCACGGCGATAGAGACGCTGCGTGCTCAAGCGCCGATGGAAGAATAGCCTCTGGTCAATGATCTTGGCGGCTTGGTCCACGCACCATTGTTGCGTGAGCCACCCGGCTCGATGAAGCAAAGAAAACTCCACATCCTCGTGCTTCATGTAAAGCCTGTATGCCGTGTGTTCGCGAAGGCTGACCTTGGTGTTATTGTGACGTCGAACCCCGTCAACGTACTGCGCGTGGACAGACCACCCAACTTCTCCTCGGAGGTAGATCAGCGGGTACTGAAGAGGGTCATACAGGGGATGTGTCTCGAAAATTCGCATCAAATTCGACCACTAAGGTTCAGTCAAGTTAGGAGGTAATCCTTATTCACTATCGTAGGTCAGGTCAATCACGCTGTCGTCGTCGTCGTCCGTTTCGTAGAAGTCGCTGTAGGTTTCAATGAACCACGGCTCGTCCTCGTCCCCGTCGTCGTTCTCAGAGTCGGAGCCAAACATCTCTTGAGCGACCGGCGGCGGCGAAGAAAATCGATGGTCGTGTCCAGTTCGTCGAGAAGGTCTTGAATTTCGTCTTCCATCCCCCGGTTTTATGCCGGGGGAATTTGTACGGACGCTCGTTTTCAGAGTCAGAGTTTGAATCGTTGTCAAAAGAACGATTGGCCATTGTAGTCGAAGTTTAAATGAAAAGTGATAGTTTTGTCTAGCCTAAAAAAACAGCACTAGCACTTGTAGGAATTCGAAAACAACATTCAGCCTCCAAAACACGTTACAGTGGTCATAGTAAGTAATCTACAGAATTGTGCACATAACAGCGAAATTACTCGATTTTTTGTTGAGTAATATTTGAAGTTTAGCATGATATCTGCATGTCTGTCAAAAAAAGAGAATAATCGTTCGATATTGTTGTTGCTACAGCCTGTATCATGTTTAGCATTCACGGATGCATGTTGAAAAAAATTAAAACGAATTTGAAACTGGTGCTTGACTGTTGCATATGACTTTACTGCTTTCAAATCAGTGCTCACACATCAGTGATCTGTGTGCACCAAAAACAAACATGTAGTGGCGTGACACGCACGCGTAGATAGTGTGGCACACACCCGACAGTAAAGGGTGTGCAACACACAGGGCGCTCTATTAATGCGATATTTGCAAAGAAATGACGACGTCAGTAATTAGTATTAGCCAATAGATTGTTTGGATCACCTAGACACTATGCGTCATTCCCTCTATAAAGGTGGCCACGGTGCTCCATAGTTAAGGAATCGGAATTAGCTATGTCCACTGAAAGTGGACATATCTGATGCACTATTTGGCGTATATAGACATATCCATAGATTATACAGATAGAATGCATGAAACGATATCAACAACAAAGGCCACTAAACCAGCAGAAAGTTTAAAATCCATCCCCGTGCTAGCACGGCGTTAGTCCCAAGCAGAAGGCGCTTGGTCTTCATGGCTATCAGACGAGGGTGTGTAAGCGGTGCCCCTGCTGCTGGAGTTCTTGGAGCTTGCACCGCCAACTCCCGAAGAGCCAAAGTCTCCAAAGGAGGAGAAGACTGAACAGAGTTAACGCAACCTCGATGAAAAAGTGCTACATGTAGATTGGTGGAAAATCATGATGAAGCAGAGGGGTGGATAGACTCAACGCCATCGGTTGTATTCACGTTTTTTGGTTCAGCTATCGAGCATGAGCTTGCTAGTTGTCTTGGATCGTGAACTGTGCACACAGGGCATTGGACGCCGCGCCGCTTTCGTTGTAGACGTTGCACTCCGTCTCGGGTTTCACCGCAACGAAATACTCCCCAGCCTCAGCGATACGACGGAATCCGGAGCCGATCTGTGGGTCGAACATGCCCCAGTCTTCACGAGTGAGAGTGAACGAGACCACTTGAGTCTCGCGTGGCAGAAGATGAATCTTGGTGAATTTCTTGAGTTGCTTTGCGTCCGGAACCGAGATCGTGCGGAACGGTTGAATGAGGAACAACATCACAGTCTCCTTGCCTGCGATCGATCCAGTATTCGTGACGGACACGCTCGCCTCAAGCAAGGCGTCATCAGTATTCGGGATGGTCGTCTTGCTCAACGATACGTTTCCGTACTTGAACGTCGAGTAGCTCAGTCCGTGTCCGAATTCCCACTCCATCGTACAGGGTCGTTCATCGCGGCAGCGTGTATCCGCAGGATGGTTGTAAGGAATCCCGATGGTGGCCGGTGTCTTCGGGTAAGTGATGGGAAGTCGGCCACTTGGATTGACGCGTCCATAGAGGATCTCAGCGAGGGCTTGACCGCCCAGTTCTCCTGGCAACATCGCGTACACAACAGCATGGGCGATTTCAGCAAGACCCTGCAGCAAACGTGGACGACCTTGTACAAGTACGAGAATCACCTTCGTACCAGTCGCAGCAATTTCACGGACGTATTCGACTTGACCCAAGGGGAGATTCAAGTCATCGAGATCACCAGGTTTCTCTGCGTATTCTCTCTCACCGATGGCGATGATCGTATAGCTTGATTGTCTCGCTTTGGCCTTGATCATCTCAAGATCAGCCGAGGAGTAGGAACCATTGGGATGAAGTCCATTGGCGTAGTGAACCGAGCCAGTACTTACGTTGGCGATTCCCTGGCGGAGTGAGATGCCGTTCGGAAAGAGGTTATTCCCCGAGACACCTTGCCAGCGAAGAGACCATCCTCCACACAACAAACCGACGTTGTCTGCTGCGTGACCCGTAAGGAAGACATTGCTGTCTGCACGAAGAGGAAGTATGTCGTCTTCATTCTTGAGAAGAACGATGGATTCACGAGCGAGCTCCAGTGCTGCTTGACAACTCTCGTATGCTCCGACAAGAGAAATGTCTTGTTCTGTTCCCGGTAGTGAGTTCTCGTACAAGCCAAGCCTCACCTTCGTCGTGAGAATGCGTCGAGCAGAAGACTTGATTCGATCCAGCAGAGCGGGGTTCTCCTCGACGACTTGGCGAGCCATGTCGATGAAGGAAGTGTTGTAGGGCACCATACTCATATCCAGTGGAGCGTTCGTGAGCGCCAATCGAACCGCATCTTGATCCGTCTTGGCGACTCGGTGCCACACGTGGAGGTTGTGGATCTCGGCGTAGTCGGTGACGATGAGGCCTTCAAAACCCATGTCATGACGCACTAAATCCCGTAGGATTTTCGTGTTGGCAACGACTGGAACGCCGTTGATGGAGATGTAACTCTCCATTGCCGTCATGGCACCCGCTTTGATGGCGGCTAGAAACGACGGGGCGAAGTGGTTGAGCAGCTCAAAGTTGGAGATCGTGACTCCATCTCGATCGTGGCCGCTTGGCGTCTTGGAGTAGCCGATGATGTGCTTCATGCACGCTGCCGTGGTGCCGTTGCTTTGGATGCCGCGGATAATGGCATCTGCCATGACAGAAACCAAGTGAGGATCTTCGCCGAAAGTCTCAAATGTCCTCGCCCAAAGAGGATTTTGCGAGATCTCGAGGATCGGTGCGAACAGCCACGGAATTCCGGCAGCTCCAGTGTCGCGAGCAGTGATTCGGCCCATATCATAGACCAGATCCGGATTGAACGTTGCGGCGGCATTGATTTGTTGGCCGAAGAGTACAGCCCCGCGAACGTAGTTAGCTCCGTGCACCGAATCGAGTCCGTAGATGACCGGGTGACTGCCGTGGTGAGCGTAAATGTCTTGAATTGCTGTGATCAGGTCGCGCCACTCTCGAGGTGAGAAGTTGTGGGTGGAGTTCGAGTTCGAGTCGTTCAGTCCAGCATCAGGGGTATTCAGGTACGAGCCGACATTGAGCTTCGCATGTTCGTGAACCACAGGTCGGTTCAACGTGCGGTTTGGATACAGGATCGTGCTCACGTCCAGCTGTGCCATTTGACCAAGCATAGCGTCCAAGTCCTGCAAATTTACAAGAAGAACGTCAGTACTGGCAGCCATACAGACACAAACTACAGCGTTTACCATTGACGACATCAGTTCATCGACGCGATTCTGGACGAACTGGGTGGTGGATACCTCGGTGGCAGCGGTGAGTGCGGCAAAACTTGCCAGTAAAAAGTTCGCCAGTCTCATCATGCTTCGCACTTGCTTGTTCCCCGAAGCAAAATTGAAAGTGAGCCGGCAAACCTCTCGACATCTCTCGGAATAGTGCACTTGCTCGCTTTCGTCCATCGGCATGGCAGATCTGAGTCATACTCGCGTATGCTTGACACAGATTGACTTTTACCATCACCGAAAGACTGAAACAGCTCGGAATTTGCTTGTTTGAAGATTTGCTGTCTCGTCGGACAATCTCGGAATTGCGCCCTGCTAGCAAAATCTGATGAATTACAAGAGACCATGCTATCGAAATGCACAACACTCGTAGAATCAGGTGGAGACGTACGACTGTTGTTACCGAAAGTGCATATGGTAGCTGAAAATAAAAATATAATTCATCGTTTGACTTTGAATGTCATGTTTTACTCTTTTTCACTTCAACTAAGCACTGGGTATGATCAGACAGAACACATGTCTTCAAGCTCAATCGACAACGCGTTGGACGCCACAATTTGATTCCACGGTAATGATATACACCGTTGGTTTGGTCAAGCGCATGCAGTCTATTGGACATGCAAATACCTCTTGCGCTGTTGGGCGGTCAAAGCACATGTCTTGGTAGGCGAGCGTTGGGTGTATCGAACTGAACGGGGTGCCGTATGCCCAAACGACTTTCGTACGATGTACGAAAGTTCGACCACTTCAACTCAACTACATGTATCCATACATGCCATGCCCTGGTCCATCAATGGATAGGTGGTCGATATTTTCGAATCCTTGTAAATCCGTGGGGGCCTGTAACTAGATAGTGATAAACCGAACGACCAAAGTTGATCAGAGCGTCGTGATAGCTCTGAAAACATCAATAGGAGGACACCGACTTTGAAAAATGTCATGCATCAGGAGCAGTGATCAAAGCACGACGTTAATTAAATGACAAATTTTGGTCCTGAACGAAGTGAAGTTTGCAGTTGGTAACGGCACAACGCAATGAACCTTCATTGCAGGTCTTCCTTTGAACGATCCACACAGCATTTTGACCCTCAGGCCAACGAACATGCACAAGTTTGACGCTTCCAACCCCCTGCTGCAGTACTGGATGATAAATGTGGAGGTATTAATACATTTGGCATTTTACTACTCTTGCTGAAGTCTTTCGAGCTATGATTTCTCACCAAAGAGATAAGAGTGCATCAAACAGGTACATCGGAAAGTATGCTTCCTGACCGAGAGGACGCTCGAAGCACATTGCTTGGTACGCGAGTTTTGAGTCTGTCATCGGTGCCGCACAGAACGGCGTATCGGACGCCCAAACGACCTTCGTATTAGTCTTCACCCACGCTGGCATCGTGGTTACAGACGTTTTTTGCACATCGAGGGACATGATGAATGGATCGGGTCCCATGAGCACTGCGGGTAGTTCTCGAAGAGGGTTGTTCTTCAGTAACAGCTTTGGGATGATCATACCTGAAGGCATCATCGCCAGTGTCGGCAGAGTCTCGATCTGATTACCGATGAAGGATAAATAGTACACCGGCGAGAAGAACATTTGATACGGAATTTCTGTAAGTATGCCATTCTCGAACGAAATCACTGCCATCGCATGCCACCGAATGTAGAGATCTTCCGGCAGCTTTGTGAGATTGGTCACTGAGAACTGCACACTCTTCAGCGATGCCGGTAAAATTTGCAGCAGCCCCTCTGGAAATTCTGTCATGTTGGTTTTCGCCACAACAAGTACCAACAGACGTGTGTGCGCCGTGGCGGAGACGGAACTTTCAGCGTTCCAATTCACGATAGTTGAGTTGTAAATGTGGAACACCATCAAGCTCTCAAGACGCTGGAAATCCGAAGGCATGTCGAGCTCAGGACAGTTTGCAATCGCTAGCGTAGCGAGGACCACCTGATCCAGTTTGTCGAATGACGTATCGTTCGGTGACGTGGTGCCTTGGGCGTTGCAATCGTACACGAGACTGGAACAATGTTCCTTGCCATTCGAGAACCATGGTCGGGTGGTAGATCGGCAGCCAACCACCTCATAGTTGGCTGCACGCTGAGCTGCCAAACCATGTAAAAGAAGTATAATTGCTCCCCAGAGGACAAACACCACGATGGCAATCACGTGTTTCCACTTCTGAAGAGCTCGTAAACTTCCCCATTGACTAGAATTTTGTGAGGTGATACCACTTTTGTTCGTGTCACTAGAAACGTCAGTGGTGCTCGCCTTCGTCTTAACTGCTAGAGACTGGATGCTCTGTCTGTCAGGACCAGGAATCACTTTGACGTCACCACGGCCAAGCAGTTCACTGACTGTCACAAGTGATAAGATAATGCTCAAGTGCGGAATGAGTTTCGTACCAAAATCGAAAAGACTCGATGCAAAAATTAACCGATTCTCCAATGCCATTGTTGCGAGCGGCGCGGGATCGTACAGGAAGTCTTGGTTTTTAAAGGTGTTGTCTTGAAAGTTGAAGCCTTCAATGCACGGAATCCAAATTACCAATGGGACCATGACCATCATACCGAAACTGAGCAAAGCATCATAGGTCAAAGTGGTGACACGTTCGAGCGCGGGCGACTTCCGAAGGAACAATTGGATGGCTGCAGTTGACCAGCAATTGATGATGAGCAGCCCAACAATCAGAGAGTTGAGTTTAGCACGAGGCAACAAATTACTGGCTCGGTACGCTTGGTACGTCTGTGCACTCGCTTCCAACACCTCACGAAATGCAAATACGGTCGAAAAGTGCTCGCTTTCGACTCCAAAAATCCCCTTACGCGAGAAAACATTGTTCCAGATGAGAGTAAATGGACCCACCTTCCGACTGTGAACTTTTTGGTGAACTTTTCATTCGCTTTGAGACGAGGGTCTGTATCATGCCTGATCCCTCGGATCGAAGCGTGAGTCGACGAGCTCGTATTGACATGATGAAGATATTCAGCACTTGAAGCCCACGAAGTCCACCGACAATCCCGAACACGACACCGTAGAAGCGGTAGTTCTGCGTACCCGTCAGGGACCAGATTGAAGCGTAGTATGGCATGATCCCGTTTGTGAGATACCAATACGTCATAGCAGAGCAGATGAGATAAACGCCGCATAGTGCGTGGAACAGTACGATGAAAAGCCAAGCGACTGCGTACACAGCGGGTGACAGTTCCAGCGTAAGTAGCGAAGTCCGTGGCAGACGCGCACTTTTCTGCTGGAGATCGATCGACGACGATGCCATCTGCGTCCAACTACTTGGCTCTTTGAAGCGTTTGGATTAATGAAGGAGAAGAGCATGTAGTTTTTGAGGCAGATAAGGACATGTGGTCGCAAGCCCCAAAATAGACTGTAGTACTAGCACCGCCAGTACTACATGTACCATCTATTTTGGGTTTGAGAGACGCCAACCGTCAGCTAAATGAGGCACATGTATGGTACATCATCTCAGGCTCAAAAGCTGTCTGGAGTTGAAAATACAAGTACGATCCAGTATAATCATTACTGAGATCTGACTGCCCTGCGAGAAATGTGCGCGACTTAGATGGCGTCTTCAACGCGTGCAAAACACGTCGTTGACTACAATACTCGAATAATAGCATGAAAGTCGATTGGGTATATGGATGCCGCACCCCGTCTTCTTGGAACGTGCAAAGAGTTATTCTTGCAATTTACGCGCTTGACCAAACCAATGGTGAACCAATACCGTTGGAATCGAGTTGTGGCGTCCAACGCGTTGTCGATTGATCTTGAAAGCATATTTTCGGTTGAAGTCATTCCAGCTTTTCAGCTACATGTAGCATATTCGGTAACAATAGACCTATATGGATAGGAGCCGTACGTCTCCACCTGATTCTATGAGTGTACATGTAGTGCACGTCGATAGCATGTCTCTTGTAAAGTCATCAGTTTTTGCTAGCAGGCGCAATTCCGAAATTGTCCGACGAGGCAGAAATTTCGCAGTGATAGTAAAAGTTAATCTGTGTCAAGTGCATACGCGAGTAAGCTTATGATTAAGATCTGCCATGCCGATGGAGGAAAAGCGTGAAGTGCACTATTCCGAGAGGTGTCGAGACTTCTGCCATGCTGCTCCTTCACTATTCATTTCGCTTCGCCAGCACAAGGAACGACGGCGAATAAGCTACTATCACCGCGCTATGAAGCATGATAAGACTGGCGATTTTTTTACTGGCAACTTTTGCCATACTCACCGCTGCCGTCGAGGTATCCACCAACCAACTCGTCCAGAATCGTGTCGAAGAAATGATGTCTTCAATGGTACGCGCTGTAGTTTTTGTCTATGTGGTTGATTGAAGGACTGATAGTGATGCGAAGCTCATGTCGGCTCGTACCTGAATACCCCTAATGCTGGACTGAACGACTCGAACTCGAACTCCACCCACAACTTCTCCCCTCAAGAGTGGCGCGACCTGATCACCGAAATTCAAGACATTTACGCTCACCACGGCAGTCACCCGGTCATCTACGGGCTCGATTCGGTGCACGAGCTAACTACGTTCGTGGGGCTGTACTTTTCGGCCAGCAGATCAATGCCGCCGCAACGTTCAATCCGGATCTAATCTACGATATGGGCCAAATCACTGCTCGTGACACTGGGGCTGCTGGAATCCCGTGGCTATTTGCACCGATCCTCGAGATCTCACAGAAGAACGATGGATTCACGAGCGAGCTCCAGTGCTGCTCGGCGATTCTCGTTGCACTGACAAGAGCAATGTCTTCTTCAGTTCCCGGTAGTGAGTTCTCGTACAAGCCGACCTTCACGTTCGTCATGAGAATGCGTCGGACAGAGGACTTAAATCGATTTAGCAAAGCGAGATTCTCCTCGACAACCTGGCGAGCCAGGTAGATGAAGTAAATGTTGTAGGGCGCCATGCTCATGTCCAGTGGAGCGTTTCTGAGCGCCATTCGAACCGCATCTTGATCCGTATTATCGACTCGGTGCCACACGTGGAGGTTGTGGATCTCGACGTAGTCGGTACTCCACCCCAACGATGGAGTGCGAATTCGGACACGGACTGAGCTACTCAACGTTCAAGTACGGAAACGTATCGCTGAGAAAGACGGCCATCCCAAATATTGATGACGCCTCACTTGAGGTAAGCGTGTCCGTCACGAATACTGGATCGATCGCAGGCAAGGAGACTGTGATGTTGTTCCTCATTCAACCGTTCCGCACGATCTCGGTTCCGGACGCAAAGCAACTCAAGAAATTCACCAAGATTCATCTTCTGTCATGCGAGACTCAAGTGGTCTCGTTCACTCTCACTCGTGAAGGCTGGGGCATGTTCGACCCACAGATCGGCTCCGGATTCCGTCGTATCGCTGAGGCTGGGGAGTATTTCGTTGCGGTGAAACCCGAGACGGAGTGCAACGTCTACAACGAAAGCGGCGTGGCGTCCAGTGCCCTGTGGGCACAGATCACGATCCAAGACAACTAGCAAGCTCATGCTCGATAGCTGAACCAAAAAGCGTGAATACAACCGATGGCGTTGATTCTATCCACCCCTCTGCTTCATCATGATTCTCCACCAATTCTACATGTAGCACTTTTTCATCGAGGTTGCGTTAACTCTGTTCAGTCTTCTCCTCCTTTGGAGACTTTGGCTCTTCGGGAGTTGGCGGTGCAAGCTCCAAGAACTCCAACAGCAGTGGCAGTGCGCGGGTGTTGGCGCACCGCTTACACACCTCGTTCAGATACCCATGAAGACCAATCGCCTTCTGCTTGAGATAGTTCGGTTCAAACTTGTTCCACATTCTAGTTCCGGGTAGCGCTGGAATCTGCTCGTGTTGGAACATCTTGCGCAACTGATGATGCAGTTTGGCAAATTCTGAGTAACGTCGTTGAACGATGCTGGTGCCCGCTGCTGAGGATGCCACTTGAATGACGAAAGCGACATACTCTTGGTCGTTCTCGTCCAGCTTGATCTGGTGCCCTTCGATCTTTGTTTGTAGCCATTCACCACTCTTGCCCGCCTTGTGTGCTGCGCCAAAGTTCCCCCTTGAACTTTCAGTCATGATCAGCACCGAGGACGGACTGTTCTCTAATAAGTCCTTGTGGCGGAAGATCTCGATCGTAGGAATCCTCTCAAAAACTTCAACCCAGCGGTTAAAGGACTCCTGGTTCTGGACTCGCATTTCGCAGGCAGCTCCGCGACGAGCTACCACCCGGATAAGATACTCACGTTCGTAGCAGAACGCCTTCGTTTTCCGGAGTGGGAACTGCCCAACAAAGTCGAGCTTCGGCGAGTTTTCGTAGCACGACAAGTGATCGTCTTGAAGGACGAGCCACCGGTCGTTCCACGAGTCATACCACCCATTTGCCGTTTTCTCCTTGAGGAAGCCCGCCTTGATGGCGTTAAAGTAGTCGATACTCTTGCCAGTTGGGAGATCGACGAGGTTTGCAGCATCCCTGGGGGCAGGTAGTTCCTCAGCAATGGCGCTATTGGCTTTGGCAATCGTTTCATTGATAGCGTTCATCCATGCGTTGCGCACTGGAGTTGATGGGGCCTTGAAGATGTGCACACGAGGCTCAACGGCGTTGTTTGACGTTGGCGGGGCTCCAGGTTCCGGTACAGCGACGCCACCAGGAACAATATTCATCATGAACGAGTCCTCGCCGTACACCGCTTTTGTCGTTGCAGTTAGCTTGATTCGCCACTTTCGACGACAGGCAACTTCACTCAGCCGTGACAGGAAATACAGGCGATCTTTGTCAATAAGAACGATCTGCTCGCGTGAAAGTCCCGTGCATCTGTCGCGGACGAGAGCTGTCGCTGACAACAGCACCTTTGTATGAGGTGTGAGTTCAACAATACTCCTCATAAGTTTTGGCAGAGGAACCCGGGCACTCATGTACCGATGCAGGGTATCGACCACAGGTTGACACAACTGCATGATGGTGAAGAGGACAACGTCGTCACTCATCCAGTACGATGAATGGGAGGCAGCAGCAAATGCCACTTCCATCATTCCTTGCTCGCGCTTCCGACGCCGCAGAACGTAGTCATGGCGGTACTGGAACCCGTGCACTGGTCCAGTCAAGCCTTCCCATTGCTCCTGCAGCTGACCAAAAGTTTGATCCTTGACTGCGCTGAACTGCGCACATCAACAAAAAGTAGTAGAGGTTAGCGAACGCCAGAACCTCCTGTAGATGACCGCAAGCATTGACAATGATGTTTAGTACCTGCATCAATTGTACTGGGTCCTTGTCATGCATTTCTTGCTTGATTAACGGCTCGATGCGATACGCGATTGGGTCGATCGGATGGTAAACATTGAAATATCGGCGACAATTCGGAGTCTTGATTCCTGGTTTGAACTCTCCATCGTTGATGTCGAGGTCTCCTCTTGCCAAGATCATTACTCCCACCGGCGAACTGCCACAGTCATGTCGTTGCCGTTAGTCGTCGCAATTCGCAAAACAAGCCGTACGCACATAACTTACCCAACTCCAAAGAAGTTGTCAACCTCGAATTCAAGGCCAGGGAAACGAACGCCGTTGTTGGCAATCTCTCCCGGCTTGTGTGTCAGGATGTCGTACGAAATGATCGAGCCAAGAGAGTGAGCGAAGATCGACACTTTGCCATCCCAACCTAACGACAGCGATAACATGTAAGCAGCCTATCGAAGACTGTGAACGTGTTCGGTAACTTACGTGGATGTTCGTCCATGAAGACGCGGTACTTCTCATTGAGTTGTTGACTGACTGAATCCACGATCAGCTGCCCATAGTGCGGTGACAAATAGTACAGCACGTCCATAAAGGTTTCCTTGTTGAACTCGCGAATGCTAAGCATGAAAACACAAAGCATTATAGATGTTAGCAAGCGTGTGTGAGCATAAAGAAACAGAAACTGGCGACGTACGCTGAGGCTCCTTCCGGAGAAATGAGATCAAAAATGTTGTCCAGGCCAGTCGGCTCGTGAAGATCTTCATGCCACTCAATCGACTGCATTTCCAGCGCGAGAGGAATATCTTGAAAAGTTGTTTCCAACATTGAGCGGAAAATATCTCGGAAGGCGTGGTTGCCACCTTCGACACCCGTCTCTCCGTTCCACGACTTGAACTCTCCGTCGCGGAAGTCAATGTGCTGTCCGATACCGTGGATGACGAAAACAAGATGGTTGAACGTACGCAGTCGGATCTACAAGCAAGAATTTCCGTTAGAAACGCAACAATACCCGTAGCTTAAGCTCGCATTACCGTTGAGGGGTATTCTTCGCCTTCTTCATCACAGCTACCGGCTTCGTCAATACCTGCAATCAGCAAAATGCACATTGTTAGTCAATTAAAACACATATCCACCTGTTGCCAAATACGCACTTGACGACGTTGACGATCTCGACGTCATCGAAGTACTGTAGCTCTTGTTCTTGAACGTGGCAATACTGGGTCTCGACAGTTCGTTCTTCATATGTTCATAGTGAGCCTTCAGCAGGGGCACTCTCAGTGCCGGTTGTGGCAGTAATCTGGCAAAATCCACGACAATGGAGTCCAGTACAGGTGCTGGGATCTGCTGTGCCAAATATCCATAAAATCTCTCCGCCGACTCGTTGCCCATGCCATACTGCAAAGCTTTGGCCTTAAACACTTCAAACTCGTTTTCATCCTGCAGTGCGTTCTGCACTCTCTCCGTAACATCATTATTCAGTGCTACGGCAGCTTTGCGTCCTTTAACAGGCTCCACATCCTGAAATCCTTCGAGTTCTTCGTCCGCTTCGTCCACATCATCAGACGAACTGTACTCGGACACGGGGATGGACGAACTGCTCTGCGTCCTCTCCAGTGCAAAAGTCTCTGGCTCTGCAGCTATCAGCTCCACACTCTCATGAATTTTCTGCTTGAACAGGTCCACAGTGTTGTCTAGAATGACATTGCAGTCCTGTAGAGCACAGAGGTTCTGCCACACCGTCTGACTAGGGAGAGCTGCAAGCTGCACGCCGTTCCATTCAACTCCAATGTATGTGTCCATCTCCAAGTTGTCTTCTTCCTCTAGCAGATGCTCCATGCGCTTGATCAGCTCGTTAATCTGTCGCTTGTACTGCTGCATGTAGTCTCGAGGGAAGAAGGTGCGCTCAGGCAGCGTCTCTGGGGACGAGAAGTCCATGACGGTGGCGCTCATGTTGCAGAGTTAATGGCTGAGCTTCTTCACTGTGGATTACACCCCCTTGGGGCTGCGACAAAGTCAAGGAGAATTGTCAAGTGACGCTGGTGATGACGACAAGTCGAGAGCGGAACCCGAGATGATAATGGCTCTTTTGTGTAAAACACATAATGGTGCTATGTACTTTTGGTGTTTTGTACATAGTTTTTCAAGCGCAAGTTGAAGAGACTATGGTAGACTGTCTTACTTCTTGCTGTCTATCCAGACCATGTAGTCGTCGATGAGTACAGGCCAGGCCTCGTTCTCGTCGTAATTATCGTAAGATTCGCGTACCTTGACGAAGAAATCCAAGAGCAGATCCCACGTGTCGCGTGTCACGCCCTTGACGGGCTTCTTCTCGGCCAGGAAAGTCAGCCAGCTCGCTGTGAGCTTCTCGAAGCGCGTGGGCAGCAGCAGTTCCCACATGGCCACAGCGATGTCTATGCTGAGACTCTTCTGACCGGGTTCCTTCGAGAAGCCGAAGCAGAAGCAGTAGAACTTCTTGAACTCGGCCTCGTTCGCGATGGTCTCACGTAGCTGCGGGATCTTCGCCTTCAGTTTGGTGGCAGAGTCGCAGTCCATCTCCTGCATACCCTTCTGCCACTCCTTGCGTGTGAACGCGCACATATAGGCTGCCTCCATCTTCCACGCGATCACGAGAACCACCAGGTCTTGCGGGTCCACGCCAATGTCCTCGCAGAACTTGAGGATACCTTCCTCGTTGATGGCGTCTTCGTCATCATCAGGATCTGCAGTTGCAATAATGAGGTTAGAGCGTCTATCATAACACTACGACAAGCACTAGAGACGCACCTATGTAGCTATCGAACCACGCGTTCACCGCGTCCATGGAGACCGTCGACTTTTTGCTATTCGACAGCAATAGACCAGGTATACACACAGCACGGATAACCCCCGTTAGTGACAGTACAGCCATTCATACTTCGTAGTAGCATACTAACACAGGTGTAAGGCTCTCCCCTCCGTTGGCGTAGAACTCGTCAACTGCGCGCATGAGGTCCCAGCTGAACTTTTCAAGGTACGACTTGGCCATCGAGTCACTGCAGGAAAGCATCAACACATTAGACCCCATAAATCAGCATGGCAATAAACTCAACAGCCGACGTACTTGGCGTTGGTCGTGTTCTTGAACGCCAACAGCTTCTTCTTCTTGTCGTTCAGGAATTTGCTCGACTGGCGCGAAGAAACATCAGGAGAGACAAACGACCGATGGCAAATGTTAGCAGGATTGTTCACGTATATCAAGGGGGTGGACGTTCAAGGAAACCAGCGCAGCTGGAGCCCCCGTAGCCTCGCGCCCTGCTCAGCAGAGCTTCTCACCATTTTAAGTGGCGCTCTCTTCTTTGTTTTTCAACCCGCGCGCAATCGACCAGCGGGGTCGGTGACCATAGTGTGGTGCACACCAGAAATATAGAAAACGTCTTGTTTCACAATGCAGTTTAGCCCACAGCAAGAACAACACACCTAAAGAAATCCAATCGAACACTCGCTACGTTGTCTCGAAAATGATGTCAATGCATTACTTGCATTATAAAGGGAAGGTAAAACCAACTGAAAGAAAAACTGCGTGGAGAGAAGCTCCAGGTAAAAAGAAAAGCTAAAAAAAATCAAACCAAATCAACCAAACCTCGAAAAGAAAATCATATCCACCGCGTGGTGCAGATGAACCGGCCGCCGTTGCGCACACGCGACGTCGCGACGTTGCTGCGTCCAGTGTACCGAGGACCCCGTTTCCAGTTGCGACGCGTCCGCTTCTCGTGGTAGCGGTGCAGCGCGCGCTGCTTCTCCGGGGTCTTGGAACTCTTGCAGATCCAGCACGTCTTAGGGTCGTGGTGGTACTTAGCGACCTTGGCCTTCTCGCTCTTGGGCGACATCGGCTGCGGAGGACGGCTAACGCTAGGAGCGCCAGCAGCCTTCGCAGTCGCACCGTTGGGCGAAAAAGACAGGTCCATCCTTGGCACCTGAACACGCGGAATACGCGAGTCCAGATCCTTGAACACTGGCGTACGGATGCATGAGCGGGGGTCCAGTGGGGCCATAGTAGCCCACACCGGCGCAGACGGGATGATCTTGACGTTGGCATCGTTGACTTCGTCGTCGCTATCAGCCTCCTCCATCTCCTCATCATCGTCTTCCATCACTTTCTCCTGCTCCTCCACTAACGCATCAAACGCAGCCGAGATCTCGTTCACGTTCACCACGTCGTCATCCAAACTGTCGATCCAGGCCGCACTCACGTCGTCACTGCTAGTGGCAGCCTCCTCCAGATCATCGCAAGGGAGCGGGATGTCCGCTCCGTCCACGAGTCCTTCAAAGATCGCCGACAGGTCGTCCACGTCGTGGGCCAGCTTGCCATCGTCAGCCTTCTCCACCAGCTCCACTGTCTTGACTGCACCAGCGCTGAACAAACTCGTCTTGTCCAGCGCCAACTGCCAGTCATTCCAGTTCTTCACGGGGTCAGCCATACGCAGCCATGCCGTCGCTTCTTCTGAGTCATGCAGCATAATTTCTTGTCTTCTTGTTGTTCTTAACTTGTTTTCTTGTTCTTTTCACTTGTTCTTCGTTGCTTCTTCTTCTCTTGTCTTCAATTCTTCATTCTGGGGAACCATCCTCCTAACTCCGTGCTACGTCGCCATCATTTCTAACGTTCCGTTTGTTCTTCAAACGCTGTTGCCATCTTCTCTTAATCCATATTCATGTTGAGTACGGACGGAGGAGCTGAAAACCGATCTTCAAGACATCATCTTGACCACCACGCGAAAAACACACCAACTTAGAAAGACATAGTCTCCCTGTTCGTTTGCTTTTCTTAAGCTGCTTCCTTGGTAAAGGGCGGGGGGAGGGGGCCAAATGCGGCTTTTTGGGTAATGAGGGACGTGAACCGGCGGACGCGCTGTGCAAGCGAGCCTTCCAAGGGCAGCGATACGATCGGTCTGTGCAGGATATGTTTCTCTGAAGGTGTTAAACAGATATTATTTCTGTTTGGAGAGCGCAGCAACCTGAGGTTCAGACGTCAAATATTAATTATAATAGGGGAAGTGGCGCCAGTGACCTACACTCAGCTGCCACTTCAATACCTCGTCGGAATCCCGCTCCAAGCTATCCTCTGCTGCGGGAAAATTTGATCAAATTCCATTCATTTGACACATCGCACGGTATAGCGAGGCTCGCTGCTTATTTTCCAAGACCAGTCATTGGAACCACGGCTATGTACCGCCATTACCTACACGCACCGCTCATCACCGTGGTGAGATTGGACGAGCTGTGTGTAGCACACCAAGCTCGCTTCAAGTTGAAGGTTTTGTCGATGAAAGCTCCATCGTTGGCAGTTATTTGTAAAACGAGCAAAGCAAAAATTGTCAGCAGAGAAATCCCCAGCTTCGCTGGTCTCTTCGTGGTGGAGGCAAGCTTGGCCCCATCGTTTCTTGGTGCTACGAAGCGAAATTTGAGCTATCTGCAACAACGACGCTCGTCTTGTTGTCCTCGATTCGTCTATAGACTTGATATACTTGGCTAATCTGAGGCATGCACGCGTACGTAGTTGACACGCACCACTGAAACACTCAAAAGTTTAAAAGATCTCAGGTATCGGTAACTTTTAAGTTTAAAGTTTAAAAACTATCTCTGCTGCAATAGGACATCGGAATAGTGCACTGGTACTGTAGCAAGGTGATTTCAACTTCGTCTGAAAGGCTTTACGTGTACATGTACAGTGTAGTGGGCCAATGATCAAACATTCTCTACCGTTATATCAGCATATCGCGTTGCAGGATCATCTTCTGGACAGGCATATACCTGACAACATTTCTCTGCTCCAAAAGTGCCTATTATCGAGTGGAAAGACGCTCTCGATTTCCAATGAAACAAATCTGATGACACCGATAGCTATTTCGTGAGAAACCAGTAAAGCGTTGTAATGTTGATGGTGTAACACAGCAAATTCTGAGGATAAAGCAATGAAAAGCAATATTATGCGCGGGTAAATCGCCGAAAAACACGTGGAGCTCGAGCTAATGCGATGATATACGGTAATATCATACTACTATGAAGTATTTTATATAAGTCTGCCTGATCGATGCGAATCTTGCGCTCTCTTCCTTCTCAAATGGCCAAAGCAGCTCCATCACTATTGAATTACCATACTAGAAGTGACAAATTTTGTCCTTCCGGCGCTGTCGTTGTCATTGCAGGACGACGGTTCTTCAACGGATAAGGCAATGTTGCCCGGCGCGCATGGATTTCATTTTGGTTTACATCACAATGGAGCTGCGCCGAACTTCATCCCGTACACAAACTCCGATTTAAAAAATTGCACAGCACATAACGATAGTAGCTGAAATTGAAAGCCGTCTCAAATTCATGGTGTGTTTTACCTACGACGGAGGCCTGTCCGGGTAATCGAATCAAGCGCTTTTGAGACCTCTTCAAAACAGTAAGTGATCGAAGATACCGGCGAAAATATTTGGCCTAAGCTAACGCCTTTGAACGCTGTCACTGGTAGAGATCATCGGGTACGACGGTAAGTTTGGTCGTCGGTGGGGTAGTCGACCATCTCGTAATATACTGCGCATTGATCAGCAAAGAATCCGATTGTGATACCCACGAATGAAAACTCGGTTATTGACGCAAAAGTTTGGCCACTTTGCGCTACTACATATGTAAGCTTAGAACATTATTGAGCTCGTTGTTGACTGAAGCTTTCACTTCAACTTAATGTTCCTCGAATGTCGTCCGAACACTACGAATGTTGCTCCAACTGCGGTATTGAGTTTCCGGTACAGTGTACCATTCCGCCCTCCAAAAAAGCGCGGGAAGTGACCACAACTTTTCAGTTGAGCAATGGAGCGGTACCAGCGCATCGAGAAGGGCGGATCTATCGGCGAGGGCACGTATGGCGTCGTGTACAAGTCAATGGACCTCAAGACGCAAAAGGTGGTGGCACTCAAGCGCATCCGACTCGAGACAGAGGACGACGGTATCCCCAGCACAGCGTTACGCGAGATCTCCGTACTTCGAGAACTGGAACATCCCAATATTGTGCGTCTATTGGACTGTCTACAGGAAGATGGCAAGCTTTTCCTCGTCTTTGAGTTCATGGACAAAGATCTCAAACGTTTCATGGAGCATAAACTGGGGAAACTGGAGCCTGCACAGATCAAAAGCTTCTTGTATCAATTGCTCAAAGGTCTCGCTTTCTCCCACTCTCGTGGCATTATGCATCGTGACCTCAAGCCACAGAACCTTCTGGTGAACAACACTGGAGAGCTCAAGATCGCAGACTTTGGACTAGCGAGAGCTTTCAGTCTCCCCATTAAAAAGTACACACACGAGGTCGTCACTCTCTGGTACCGTGCACCGGAGATTCTGTTGGGTCAGGAAGTGTACTCGCCTCCTGTGGACATTTGGTCGGTTGGAGTCATTTTTGCTGAAATGGTCTCGAAGAAGCCTCTTTTCCCGGGAGATTCGGAGATTGATCAACTTTACCGCATCTTCAGGTAGGTATCATGTGGCAAATGAGTTTTTTTTAAGTGGTGATACTGACTTTTATTTTATGATGACAAGGACTTTTGGTACGCCGAACGAGACGTCGTGGCCAGGTGTCACTAAGCTACGTGACTACGCACCGACGTTCCCCAAGTGGAGGAAGAAAGATATGCGAGAACTTTTCCCGCAGCTAGACGAGTCCGGACTCAACTTACTGGAGGTAAATGTTGAGCCTTTCTGGATTATATGTGTACAGGACTAATTAGCACTTGTGCTGGTCTTTTTGATTATTGTTAGTCCATGCTGCACTACGACCCGTCTACGAGAATCAGTGCTAAGGAGGCCTTGCGCCACCCGTACTTCGACGACGTGGATTCTCAGTTTTTGTAGGTCGTGGCTCATCGTGATGCAGCCTAGGCAGACCTCTGAAAGCTTCCCGATCTGTCTGTTCATCCTGAATAAGTCGCTTACTTTATCGTATTCTCGTGTTTGTTGCTTTCGTGCGTTGATGTCTGAGATGAAGTGGCTTCGGTAGGTCTAATTTCTTGTGAAGCCCAGGCATCTGGTTCCGAGATATGTCCCTGTTCAAGTTACGTTTGCACCATCCAAGAGGTTAGTACGTGTATATCTGCGAACGCAGGTCAGACGAATTACCTGTGGCGCTGAGGCTAGTGTAAACGGGAAAGCTGCCATGCCCGCAATGGCCACCAGACTTGTATTATCTGAAGCTGATCGCGCTGTTAGTGTCGAGGGTCCTGCAAAGACGTGCGAGTTGTTTTGCCACGTGCCAGTGCTTTCTGTGAATCGTTCGATGTCCGTGAGGTAACTCAGCATTGGGTCGCAAATTTGTATCTCGGAGTCGACGTCTGTGTTGTCACTGAAAGTATCGTCGTGCTGGTACTGCCAGTCGTGAACGAGGCTATCTCCAGCTAATTCACTAAGTGATGGGACACATCCTACAGAGTCGACAAGAAATGCTGAGTCACCTGATGAGCTCGTAGGTATCCCTCGTGGGTGTCGCTTGCCTAAACAACATACAAAATGGTTGGTTAGTTCCAGCTTCATGTGTTGGGAAAGCAAACACCTTACCATTCTTCGAGTAGTTGCTTCCAGTAAACCTCGGTTGGCTAAGCATCAACTCAACATCTCCGATGCTGTCCATAATTTCGCGGAGAAACTCGTCCTTCTCCATGGGTGCCACCAAACCAGTCGCTTGCGTCGGGGTCGTAAATTGGTGTACCTGTCCAGAATTTACAGTGCATTCCACACTTGTTGCTGTTGCAAAGCGATCGTGCTCCTGTACGGAGGTAAGACTTGCGTTTGATTCATGGAGAGCTGTTGTAACTGAGTTGCACTCATTTGATTCTTCTTGTTGTGTTGCAGTCTCACTGTGGCAATCAACATTACCAGAAGTATCGACTGCGAGCATCGGCGGAAGTGACTCACTCGATAATTGTGACCTAAAGCTGGTATCATCAACGCTGCTGTTCTTCCGATCATGCTCACGTTTCCCACATTCCGTAGACTGCTGCTCAGACTGGTGATCAATTGTATCGACACATGGTGAAGGAGGTGCATCGAGATCAAAAGGCTGGTTGGTCTGAGCATCAAACACGTACGATTCCGTGGAATTTCGACGAGGAGAACCTCCATCCCACGACCCAGTCAACTCGTCAAACGTATCATGTGATCTGGTAGGAGACTGCATTGGAGAGTTCATCGGAGAAAAGTGAAGTCGCACTTGGTTCCACACCGAAGGGAGTTGATGGTTCCTTGACGCGCGGTTTCGTCGCTTATTATCCACCAGCATTTTACGAAAGCGAAATAACTTCTCGGCTTGTTTCTTCTTCTTCTGCTGTCCCAAGAAGCCTAAGATTGCACTGACGTCCTCATTCCGCTTCTTCAGAACTGATCCTTGACCTTCCATTGCGAATATTAACATCACGAATTTGATGACAACTACAGTATCGGCATTGTTGGCCTCGCTTGCATTTTTGCTTGCGTCAAGTTCGCCCCAACGAAGATTACAGGAGCAGCGCACTAGAGCCTCGATAAACTCTGGGAAGTTCATCTCCTCGGTCTCGGGGGACGAACAACACGAAAGTCGTACGGCATTTTCAAGCTCACGCCGATGAAAAAGCTGCGGGAAAACACGAACCTGCTTCATGAGGCTGATAAACGCAGTGCTACTAATTCGATAGTCTCGTGGTTTGTCTGTTGTTGAAGAGCTCCGGACAGCTTGACGCTGGAAAAACTGGCCTAGTACTCCCATATATTTCGTGATAGCAGGAAGTAATATTTCCAGTGCCATATCCATGTCAGCAGGAATAGGTTCCCAGACCCAGTACGTCTTTGTTTTTCTCGGGTGAGGTCTTGCTCTCTTTTGTAGTGCAATATGCGGTCGCAAGTGATGCTGCGCTAACCAGTTCGATGCACATAATAGCACAGAAGGATTATGCCGAACGCAGCGATCAACATACTTTCGATATGCCGGGTGACTCTCAACCAGCTGTTCAAGGAAATGCTCAAGTTTCATTTGCTCGTCGTGCTTGTCTACGACAGAACGTGGCATCTCGACGTCTTTATCTTTGAAATTGGTATCGTACACTTTCTGCAGCTCGTCAATGTAAAAATCATTTTGAAGAAGTGCCAAATCCCGAGCCATTCGAAAGCAGACGTGGATTCTAGTTTGCTTCTGTTCCTCATTCGCGGTTGTATGGGCCACGACGTTGTCAGGGTAGAAAGTCACAATATCCTTGATCACGGATGCATCCCAAGGACGGCCATCGTTCCGCTTGGTTGCAGTGTTGACTTCATTGTATCCAGGAAGGTTCGTGTCAGCTACATCACTTAGCTTTAAAATGTCCGCCAGAGATCTTGCTTCGTTGCTGGTTGACTTTACCACTTTGACGTGATTTTTGTTGGTTGTTTTTCTCGTCTTAATCACTCGAGGTATGTGTTGTCGATCAACACGACCGCTGTCGGAAACTGGAGCCAAACTCAGCGACGTATTGATCACAACTGGGTTAGAATTGCTTTCACCTTGGACTTCGCACTCACGTTTACGTGACACAATGTTCAGCGTTTGAGGATTTCTTCCACGATCTTCAAGTCCTGGTTTTGACGTGCTCCTGCTTGGGACAAATGAATCGTTTTGGTCAACACAAGCAGGTTCTGCATGTACCAAATTATTCGCTGTTTGCTGGGATTGTAGATCTTGAGAGAAACGCACCCGCCGTTTGGTAGCGACAACACGCTCAGTCTGCTTTGTGGGTTTGCCATCTCTGGTTTTTGTTATTTCGTCGTCGAAAAGAGGCAACTCATTCTCGAATATCTTTGGGTGAGATGTTTGGGACTGGCTGCTGAATTCAGACGAAACAAGGAGGCAATTTCGTTGGAAATGTTCTTGAAACTCGCCACCAGGAAAGCCACTCTGAGGTTCGAAACTCACTTGATTGCTGGTCGCAGGTAGATGTTCCTGTTGTGGCACGTTTTTGCTGGTATCCCTCGAAATATCACAAAACGAAGTGGAATTGACGATAGGCTTGCTCCTATTTGTTTCTTCTTCAACACCTCCATCATCAGGATCATTGCGGTCACAATGTTCAAGATCAATTTGATGCTTTTTTTCCACTCGAGGCGATCGACCATTGTCTATTTGTCGACGAGGCTTCAGGTCGGACACAGGATGACCAAAGTGAACCTTCGAACGTAGTGGCTTACTTGACCCATTGCAAGGTTTGTTAGTGAAAACCTCCTTGCTGCTATCCTGATAGAATCGCGAATAACTCGCGTACTCAGTAGGATCCAGCATTCGCCTCATCTTTTGCATCGACTCCGCCCGAGAGATCGCAACATCCTTTGGAGTCACTTTTGCCTTCTGTGTCCTCTTGTGTAATTTTCTCTTCTCCTTATTCTGGTTATTAGTGTGTCTTGCCCGAATTGCGTATATTTGTTGTTGAGGGTGATAATAGGAAAGCTTACCCATTGCTTGCTGTGCCTCGACCAAAACCTTTTCTTGTTTCGAAAGAATAGTTGTCTTCCACCATGATAAAATCATCTTTGAAAGAAGACAAATGCGAAAGTGGTTTCTAGCAAGATTACTCCCCTTGATTTGAGCAACAAGCCACCTCCGAAACCAACTACTCAAGTGAAACCGAGCTGCAAGCTCCCACCTCCATCTGTATTCTTCGAGTTCACGATTTAATCGATGTTTCCAGAGAGATTGTTGTTCATGCGAGGCCCTACTCCGTTCAATCAAACGTTTCCACTTGTGTAACGTACACCTTTGAAGACGGTTATGTCGTGATTCTCGAAAACATCGCAATCGCATTCCCAGTCTGTTGTTGGTCCTTGATATCGTCCGTGCAATTTTACGCCAGGCTCGAAATATACAACAAGCTACGTGAAAACACTTCCAGTGTGACCAACACCGCCGAGCTTGTCTAAGTTGATGCTTTCTGCGCAGGACCTTCATGTGTCGGATCTGGTTGCACGTGTGCTGCCATCGACGCCATGCACGTGACACAATAGATGAGGTTGGATATTTCCCGTAGACTTGCTGGAAGTATGTAAGCTTCCTAGTTAGTGCTTTTTGCTGCACTGATTGTCTGGACCAATTCGTAAAGCAAGTTTGTTGTAGAAGGCGTTCTCGACCGCGCTTAAATCCAGAGATGCACTGACGGACGTCAAATTTTTCTCGCCAGTCGAGGAAAAATATCCTCTGTAGTTTTGCGTCACGACAGTTTCGTATAGATTCTCCACAGAGACGTACGTGATGATCATACCTTGACCGGCACTGCCAATCTCGAATTACTCGAATGCACAGTCTCCGCTCGTAAACCTTTTCTGCTAACTCGCAAATGACACCGACTTTTTTCCACTTTTCCACCCGAGATTTCCAGTATCCAAAGAAAAACCTAATTACTCTCCTGCGTCCGCGAAAATCAAATTCACGCAAATAAAACTCGATTTTTGCATGTCGACGCCACTTAAACAACACTAGGCGCTTTATACGCAATCGAAATATCCGGTCACAACGGTGACGCTGCCGACATACAGATACAAATATTATCCATCGATTCCACACCCAACGACTCGGATTGAAAATCGATTTTTGGAAACCACGACTTCGCTGTAGATTCTGCATTTTCTGGGATAGTATTTTCCGAGATTGCATCAAGGAATGCCATGCACAAAAGTACCGTTTCTTGAGTGAAACGCGCATTTTTCGCCGAAGGTAGTGGCCTTGCAAGGAATTCTGGGCATTTTGATACACCGCACCCCACAGATTAACTACACCCCGCTGAAGCAAATATCTACGATAGTGTTCTTGAGCCTTGACCAGTTGTTGGGCATGTTCCAAACGCAACTTGTAGTAAGATTTCCATCCTTCAAAAGTTTGTTTACAGCAGAACTTACAATGTAGGGATTGTGCGTACTCTTCCTGAAGATAATAAGCCTGTCGTGTGCGTTGGAACTGTTTCCAAACTGCAAAATATCGCACTTTAAGAGCTAGACAATGATGTTTGGCTGCGCGGTGAACTCGAATCCACCCGGTCAGCCAAACCTGTCGGAGAAGGCGGGTCTGCCCCATTTGTCGAATTCGATGAATCCCATCTCTTCTGCGTTTTCTCTCCATTGTCCAGACATGAAGACAGTTAACAGCGACAGATAGGCGACGATGATTCAGGACTTGGTTTGCGTGCTTACAATGGGCACTAAATTGCGTTTGGTCCTTGAAGGCATTGAAATAAACTGCCCGAATATGTTTTTCACGGTTTTTAATCACTGGATCACCAATCTGGATAGCTTTTGCTGTTGTTTTCCACACTGAAAAATACTGATAAAGCTCTCGAAACGCAATTTTCGAGCGTAGTTGCTCTACATGGTTGACAGTACGAGCCACTTCACACCACAACAAAAAATATCTCCTCCTCCGAATGTCGAACTGCACTCGCCACGCCAATCTTCTATTACTCCCAGACGCATAAGCGAAACTTCGCCAGCGTTGTAACAATTCACGCTTCCGTCCGCGATTCACCTTCTGTTGATACCGCACACACATGAAGCGCTGTCGCTCTTGAATTGCATGAAAGTCCCGCAAACCTTTCAAACATCTGCGCAACGCGAGAGAATCTTGTCGAGCTCGAAAAGCATGGATACGAAACTCGGTCCACGCAAGACGCATTAGTCGCTGATGAATGCAACCTGTTCTCTGAGCTAATATACTACCAATATACATCCTCCGTTTGGTGAATTGGATCCATCGCTGCCAAACTCGTCGCTGAATCACCTGCCCCACAAAGGAACTCCGACCTCCGCTTAGTAATCCTCTTATACGACGACATCTCTGCTTCCATTGAGCCCAGCGTGAAATCGCTCTAGCCACTTTCCAAGCATCAAAGCGTAGCTTCTTGTCATGTTCGTATCGCTTCTGTTTGAGAAAAGCTGCCCATTTCGTGAAAAGTTTCTGCTTCCTGAAAAATTCCGCTGCTCCTCGTTTTCGAGCTTTTTGTCTTCTATACCTGATGAATATCTCCCACTGCCGAAACCACACTCGAAACACCCTACGATCTCGTTTAACTGGTGGCGACACTGGCAACCTAGAAGATGACCCTAAAGAACTCGACGAGCAAAGATTGGAACCCCGTCGAGGCTTGCGGTGCTGTCTCCGCCGTAGTAAATGAGACGATACTGTACTATCATAGAAACCGCCGCTTCTACTACTACTGGAGCCTTGACTGGAGTCCAAATTATCAGCAGAAGATTGCAACATCCTCGAAGTCAGTGGAAACATAGCTGACGGAGGTGGTAGTGCTGCCAGGAAGGTATCATGTTCATTCACTCCAATATTCTCACTCTTGGAACTTCGATTCTCTTCATCATCAGAAGTGCGCTCCAATATCCCCAATGTATACAACTTTTCAAGCTGAGATCTCGCCAGCTCCTCCGTCGACTCGTCCATATTCCAAGTGCATTCCCAAAGTCTCTAGCCGTTATAATGTAGCCATTATCAAAGGTCGCAAAGTGGCTACATTAGTCGGTGGCAGTAGACATATTTGTGATGTGGTGCATGAATAGTGGAGACCATCAAATTGTCACGAGTTGATACAGTTGACTATGACGAGCCAAGACGTCCCCGTTGATATCTGGCGAGACTCGCTGGTGCGCTACTTGGGCTATGCGAACGAATTGGGCGAGTCATTCCGCCCCATTGTACCGCATCTGGTAGTTCCATCCTACTTTGTCGCCTTTGGATACGTTTTGGGTGACACGTTCGACAAGGCCAACAAAGTGCATTCCAAAGCTGTGGCCCTCAATGTTTCCAGACGTAAACGCAACGCTCTCGTAGCAGACACGACTATCGACACGTTGGCGTGGCAAACCATGGCCAGTGTGGTTATTCCAGGTTTTACCATCAACCGAGTGGTAAGGAGCAACAAAAAGGTAGAACGGGGTAGTGTTTCGAGACTAATGTGGATAAGTGCTATTCAGGTGGCGATGAGTTCGTTCGCAGTGCAGAAGACGTTTAAAAACTCGCCAGTGGTGCGTCGATGGGCCCCTACGGCTATTGGACTGGGGGTTATCCCATTGATCATCCACCCAATTGACAGCTTTGTCGATATGGCCATGGACAACACAGTACGCAAGTGGTCAAAGACGTTCGTTGATGACATTGACAAGTGATTCGACGAGTTAAAAATGAAGATGAAGTAGCTTTTTGGTGCTTTAACGAGCCTTTTCGCTATTGACTAACATGTATTTGCCCGAGAAGATGGAGGGGATCACGTGGACGGTAATGTCCTCAAGTAGGAACGGGATAACTTCAGCGGTCGCGACGCTGTACTTGCGGTGGCCAATGACTCTCATGACAGCAGTGGTCATTCCACTATGAGTCACGACACCAACATGCATCGCCTTGTGACCGTAGAACACTCGGTTCAGGAAGATACGAGCTCGATCGTTGATGTGCAGGTCGGTCTCACGATGATCCGGGGTCCACCACGGGTCTGCGTCGCTCCAGACGTCGCTGAAGTCGATACTCAGATACTGCTCCGCCTTGGACGAAATGGTGCCACGCAAGTCGCACGTACAGATGCCGATGGTCTCACGAGGCCACTCCATCGATCGCTTTGAGATCTCTTCGTGGTTCTGGTACGCGATCATGGCTGTGTGTAGTGTGCGTTCCAATGGAGACACCACAACCTCCTCAATCTTCAACCCTCTCTTAAGCTCCGTATCAATCCTTTCGGACGCTTTCTCAGCTTGTTGCATCCCTAACTTCGTCAACTTGGCGTCCGTGTACTCTGCCATTTTGCGGTAGTATCTGTCCCAATCCTCAGTGCCGTACGTGGCTTCCGCGACGTTGTGAATGCCTTCTCCATGACGTAAGAAGAGGAACAACTTGACAGCCACCCCTTGAGCTGCTCGTTCATTCATGTAAACATCTACATCCTTCCACGTGACGTTGTCAAGCAATCCGAGATGTTCTGGATTCGAGTCTGGAACCTCCACGGACCGAGTTCCCTGTTTGAAAAAGCCCGGCACGTAACGAAGCGTGAATGGCACATTGGACTCGTCGGGTGAAGTCAACGCTTGCAATGGGGCGACGAATAGCGCAATTAGAGCGAGCAACGCTGTCTGGAAGCGCATGGTATCAGCTATAGAGAAACTTTCGTTCTACGCTACAGATCACGCACGAGCGCGAATCGGCCCCGTTTAGACAAACTGAGACATGGACCTAAATTGAGCTACTCAGGGGACACGTCTTGAGATGCCTGGACCGCTGCATTTATGGCAGTTAGCCACTTTTCACGTTCGGTGGCGCTGGACGCGCCCATGACAAGAATTTTAGCATTGATACCGTACTGCAGACGGATGGTGTTGTGGTTGTTGTCAATGCCGAAACATGGCATTATTTTGACGGTTGTGTCGAGTGGAATTGTCAAGAAACCACCAGCAAGGCGTGGACGTTGTATCACGAGGTTGAATTTCGCTCCAGTGAGTGCTGGCGAGCGAGATACACTGGGCAGAGGAACCTGCAGAACAGCAGCAAATTGAGGTGACTGAAACTTACGTGTGCTTGGAGGAGTCTTTTCAGAATGTACCCCGGGATTGAATTTGAAACTTGGCGCATGTCATTGTGGAACTGGTGGAAGGAGTGGAGGCAATTGGAAACTGAGCAGGACTGAGATCGCACCAAACAGTGCTGGAACAGGTGGGTACAATTGCAAAGCCCATGCTTCATTAGTCTCAAAAAGGCAACGCCGACTTGGTGTTGTCATTGAGGCTGGCAACCAACAATTTCCAGCGTTAACCCACGTGGTCATCAACTTAGCGAGTACGTCTCATACTGCAGGACTAGGGCCGCTATGGTGGATAGTACTCTGTGAAAGCTACTGCACCATTCGCCTTGATTGTGCAAGGAGCGATTTCGTATCCAGCAGTTTCTGGTTATTGTACAGGTAAACGATCTGTGGCGATGCGATCGCCTTCACCGATCCGAATCAATGTAAGTAACACTGGAGCTGAAAACTCCTCGGCAGCGCCGGTAAATACTCAGCACTTAGATGAATTTTTCGATGACCCCATCGGTGAAGTTTGTGGTGTGAGCACTTTATTATCTTGTCCATCAGCAAGCACGGAAATTGAAGTTTGAGCAATGGAATTGTAGATGTCGGTCCTGTCAAGTTGATAGGAGAATCGAGCCAAGCCTGCAATTATGAGCGCTGTCGTCTGTTATCGTTGCTGACTTAAAATTGTTGGATGCGTATTATCTATCTCATCGAGAGATGGTTTTGGTATCGACTATCGTGGATCGGAAAACCATCAGTAAAGCTAGATAGAGCTACTACGACTGCAATTGCAGGAGTGGTGGTTGACGTCGAGGCCTTAGCTGGCAGAGGCGATGATCTGGCCGACGGTGATGAAGAACTGCATGGCAGCTGGAATGTTTTGCCGAACCATTCGCCGAAGCGAACAGTTAGCTGGGGCAGCATTTGTGAAGTTCGGAGCTTCTGGAGACCGCGACGTATATTGGTTAAGCATAGGAGACGGAGGCACAGTCGCATCAGCCATCGCACGTGGAGCTGACCGAGAAGCCGAGATCATGTTAGTCTTCTGCTGCTTGACGCTTGCCGAAGTGGATGTTGGAGCTTGAGATCGCTTCAATTGGCTTGACTGTACGTTTTGTTGATGAGATGCCGACAACGCTGCCGTGATAGCAGCCAACCACTTCTCGCGCTCTTGTGAACTTGAGGCTCGCATGATGAGATGCTTGCCGTTTGCTCCGTGTTGCAGGCGAACCATGTTTTGCTCTTGGTCCTTGGTGAAACTTTTCACGATTTTCACGGTAGAGTCGAGAGGGATCGTCAAAGTTCCGCCAGCGATACGAGGGCGCTGGATAACGAGGTTGAAGACTGTCCGGGCTACGCATTTCATACCAGCGAGTTTTGGTTGCGTAGTGCAGACCAAGTATACGGTGCTCAGGAACCTCCAAACAGTTCACCAAAAAAAGTAAGTAAACGAGAAATCCGACACAGACACAAAGTGGAGAGCTGATGAACTAAAATTTACCAAAGTAGGCTGCACCATTGAATTTGGAGTTTACCGCACGTCATTGCGGTGATGGCCGAAGTACTAGTGAGCTAGTTGGATGTTTAGTTGCTTTTGGTGCAAATTGGAAAATGACGGAGTGAGCTCAATTGGATTTGATGGTCTTACAAATGCCCGTAAGAAACGTATCAAGTATGTATTTTACTGGAGCCGGACGTGAAGGCAGCAAATATTCACGGACGCCGAGTTTGTATCACAGCAAGTTGGCCTCCGAATCCAGTGATCACTGCTTGCTACAATGCTAGACGGTTTGAGTGGCAAGCAACCGAGTGGCTCAGAATCGGCATAACATAGTCACTAACGTACACTGGCAAGGCGATTGTCACGATTTATCTGAGCTTGTGGAGGCGGTGTCTTGGTGGCCATCAGCAGTAATGCCATATCTTCGCAGTCTGGTAGGAAAAATACAGCCAAAAGATCGAGCTCCTACAAAATGGACCCGCTACTCCAGGTTTTAGAGTAGAAATCAAGGCGCTGTAGCTTATGCGAAGTGGAAACGAGAGAACTTACAGATTACAGCTGAAACGATGAGTCCATTTCGGTGGTAGGCTACCATCTTTGACATCGCTACCAGTTGTTCCTGATCCCTGGAGTTGAAGTGTCCGTACGTTTTGACAAGCAAAGGTTACTCACTCAAGTGTATGAATTGACATGCAAAGGTTACTTACTCAAGTGTATGAATTGAAACTTGTACGTTCAAACTTACTCTCGAGCTACCACGATTCCAGCTAGCAGGGCATGGCTGGTGTGTTTACTACCAATGAATGGTAAGGTCCTCCGTGTTGTTTGGAGGTGGGGATCTCATCGGAGTATCGACGGTTCATATAGCATGTTCGCTTGCAACACAATGGCGTAGTTAGCTCGTAGCAAGTCCCTTACCGATGGTGGTGAGGAGCTGCGTGGCAACGGATAGATGTTTTCGTGCACGTCGCCGTTGAAAGTGGCCCTTGCAACCTGTGATACCTTGATCATCGTTTGAACTATGCCGATCAACCATGTCGATCGTAGCAACATCATTCGCAGTATCCGAAAGAGGATGCTGAAGTACTGGGATAAAGTCGTTGTCCAGATGATCAGCCGATGAACTGATGGTGTCGATACTCGACTGGGTAGGACTGGGGTATGTCGTCGCTGCTTGCGTTCGTGTTCGTTGCTCCTCTGCAGGTTTCGATGCAGTTTTAGGCTCAATCTCGGGCGAAATGTGAAGAACCGTTGACGTCGGCATGTGTTCATTGAGGCTCTGAGCTGCTGCCATGGCTTGAATTAGTCCGACCAGCCACTTCTCGCGCTCGAGCGCGTCAGACGCGCGCAGGACGAGGCATTTGCGGGTTTTACCATAGCGGATGCGAATGGTGTTGTATGGAGCTTCTTTGCGAGAACATTTAACAAGTCGCACACTGGAATCGATGGGGATCGTTAAAGTGCCGCCTGCAATACGCGGTCGATGAATAACGAGGTTGAAAACAGCATCGCTGGAACACTTTGAGCCGATAAGAGCAGAGTGTACCAGGTACGCAGTGGTCAAGAACCTGGAATCCAAAACCAAATGAGTCTCAAGCAATATGATGAAGGAGAACAGCATGCAAAAAGTTACCAAAAGAGACCGCACGATTGCACGTGGAATTTGCCGCAGGTCATGTTGATAGTTGGTTACGTTGAAAGTGGGTTGGTTGTGTAGATTGTTGGTTTCTCGATTGGTGCACACGAGAGGAAATCGAAAAGTGACGAGAGGACATCGTAGAGCCGGACAGCATCAGTAAGTTCCTCGCCTGGTTTCGCTCAAAAGCGTGAGGACCGGTCAATGAAGTCAAGTACTTGTGGCAGCGAGTTTGAGTCGGAAGTCTAAAGTCCAGCAACGACGAAGTCAGACGTGGACAGCAGTGCTCACTACTGGTGGAGTGTGTACACTTGTGGCAGCTATCCAGCTGCGACAATATCTTGTAAAGGTGGTGGCTAGATAGGCATCACTACCACTTGTCAACCTGCATCTTCGTTCTTAGGGTTGACTACGTAAATCCGCTTAAAGGTCATGGGTGAGTAACCTTCGTGGTCAGCTTAGTCACCGGTGACAAACTAGCACTTCAACTTCAGAAATCAAATCAGAACGAGTTACTGAGCCCGGTCGTTGAGTAACAGTTTGTCTCGGAGTGGCATGTGCAGTCGTGTTAGCTTAGCCGACATAAGAGTTTTAATTCCTTCAATACCAGCAATGCAGTGCCAAATACAGTACTGCCAGATTCCTCTTTGGCCGTGGCAGTAGGTTTTTATGTCTTGACGCATGAACTCGAATTGATCCATTTCAAAGACATACTCCACTGATCTGTCACGCGAACGTGATCGCATCAAAAGGTGAGTTTGATGTTCCAGTAAATTAAGGTGGAATATGCTAGAGCTAAGCATGGAATGGAGACAACATATACGCACACCATATGTGTGGTGATGGCACGGTGGAGTAGATGGACGGACAGCTTTGATGTGGCTGTAGACTGCTTCTCTCTCTTGACTGCTTTGCCGGAGAGGACGGAACAAACGTGCGTAGATGTTTGCACGCATTACTTGGGATACTCTGAAAGTCGCCTATCAGGCGGTGCATTGGACTGCACAGTGCTTGGAATCGACACGAAGTGACTGAAGACCGGAGATCTCCGCGTGGAATTGTCTTGTCTCCGTCGCAGCTTGAGCCCAATCTTGTGCGAGACAGTTGTAGCCATCTGCAAGCCGCTTGATGGAGTCGAGAGAGTATAGCGGGACTGGAGAGACAGCGGAGCTGGCGCCGCTGACTGTCTTATACATATTTTGGCGGTGTCCTTGGTCGATTAATGACGTAGTCTCAGACGATGCGCGGCTGTTGTTGCCTCCAGTGATTGTTGCCTCCAGTGAGTCTACAATGGCACCAATCCACTCCTTGCGCTCGACGGCGTTGGCCACACGCATGATGAGGTGTTTGCCTTTTGGGCCATACTGGAGGTGGATGGTGTTTTGAACAACATCTTTCGTGGAGCGTTGGATCAGCTGAACTGTGCCATCGAGCGGGATCGCCAAGAAACCACCCGCGAAAAACGGACGCTGGATGATCAGTGAGTAGGTTGCAGTTGAAGTGCGCTTGGCAGCGTTCAATGTAATTGAGGTGTCGCGAACGATGTAGACGGTTGTAAGCAGCCTGGAACCATTTCAACGATTTAAGCTTAAGTGCACAAGTGAAAGAGATAAACAGGAAGTTGTCCGACTCACCAAAAGAGGCCGAATGAGTTGATCTGCAGTTGACTGGACGTCATCTCGAAGGTTGTAGTAGGTTGGAGTTTCGAAATTGAGAACTTGGTTTGGGATCTTGGAGTCGATGTGTTCTTGAGCGAGCAAATCGAGAAATGAACGAGGAGAGGGTGAAGTCGTGTCGAAATGGCGGCACCAATTCGCTCTGGTCTGTCGAAAGGATGGCTGCCATGTATCAAGTGCAGCAACCGAGTACTTGGTAGTGCTTACTGTTCAGAGATCACTTGTGTACACTCGGAAGCAATTTCTGGTTACAGCCAGCAGAACTGGTAAATGTGGCCGCCGCGCTAGGCAAGAGAGAGCAAGTTTCTTTGTCATGGCTACACTGGAATGCGGTGCTGCTAAATCGGACTAAATCCGGGATCTTTGAAGTGAAACGCCTTCATGTGTCCGCTTAGTCACTGACTACGAATGTTACTTACGTGACCCCTTTGCGGTGGTGGTGGTGACATTCGTAAAAGTATCCAATGAATTAAAGGTGCGGCTATCTCGTTATGACGGACTCGTGGACGTGATTCTTTGGTGGTCATTGCTGGCTCTCATCATCAGGGAGGAGAGATGCAGTTGATATCTTCCGATCTACATATCGCCTGCAGCTTTGACACGAAGAAATTCTGGTGAACGTGCATTGCGTTGCAGTTAATTCACGCTCTCTTGCATTTGTCCGTTCCCGTCGTGCAGTGAAATGATTCTGACGTCTACCAATTGCCCGCCACAGGCTCTCAGTTGCCTTGTGGACTGCGTTCACCGCCAGCCAACTACATGTACAGCAAGATCAAGTGGCTGGTGGGCTGAATCGAACGAACCAAAGAGGACGCAGCATGGCTACATAATCTTCAGCTTCACTATGTAGCCATGTTCAGCAACTGTACCGTACTTATTCAGTTTAAGTGCGTGTCGCCCATCCCGTACGAAAGAAACATAACGTCTTTGCCATTGTCCGTTACACGTTCTCGTCCCCACGTGACCCAAGCACCAAAACATGTCGTCACCGGTTTCCAAGCACCTACGTTGCGTTCCTGGGTTTTTCCTAATGGGAGTCTCCAATGAACCTGTGGACGAAATGGGGGACCCACCCATGCGTATGGGACTCGTAGACGGCAAAGCTTGGCCAGATGTGTATCAGTTCATGGACCAGTTCGAGCTCAAACATCCAGGTCGTCACATCAAACTCGTCATCCTTTTACGACATGGAGAAGCTACACACAATGCCACTAAAGCCCGTGTGGGTGATAAAATATGGGAAGAACAATACGAAATGCGACCTGAATTCATCGACGCCCCATTGACGTCTCACGGCCAAGAACAAGCAGATTCCGCTGCTTTGATGCTCGAAAGGCAAATTGCTAAGTGTGGCTTGCAATTGCAGCGCATCTTCGTGTCCCCTTTGGACCGCACACTGCAGACTTATGACCGGGTGTTCGCCCGACTACGGGACATCCCCGTGTCAGTCGTGGAGCTGGCACGTGAGACTTTGGGTGTCGTTAACTGCGACCGTCGCAAACTGTTGACCCCCAAGCAGACCAAGTATCCGCAATTGAACTTTGATCATGTGGCAAGTGAGAAGGACACGTGGTGGCGACCGGATCATCGCGAGACCAACGAGGAGATCGCCACGCGAGCTGCAGAGTTTTTGGATGAGGTGTTCTACAAAGCCCCTGAAAGCTGCGTGCTCGTTGTCTCGCACAGCGGCTTCAGTCGTGGATGTTTCGCTGCTGTGGGCCATCACTACTATCGACCGAGGAATGCAGAGTTCATCCCCTTGTTGATCACGGATGCAACGGAGGAAGAATTAAACGAGGACGCATAGGACGGGAGTAGGTTGTAGCGTTTTGCATTTCTTGTCTGACGCTTGTGTGCTGTAAATGACTTAGATAGAAACGTGTTCATTGATCCAATGATGTTGAGGCTTTAGGATGCAGCACTGATGGATGTCCAACACCAAAAGTGGCGTTACGCTTGTCGAACCATCTATCGTCTACAGCCATGGCAAATTTCTCTGGAAAGTCAAGGCATTCGCAGGCTTGAGTTGTTACTTCTTATTCTCTTGGCTGCATTTTGACTCTTCTCGGCTTGGACGAAGGTGATGTTGGTGCCGATGTTTATGCTGGTCTTCTGTGCGCTGCTGCTGGTGGGAAGTGTAGTTCGTGGGCATCAAGCCGCTTCATCTCGTTTGCGGTACAATGCGGGGTACTTCATCCAAGGAGATCCCAACCAGCCCATTCCAGCGTCAAACCCTCCTCGCATGGGTCTCGTGGATGGGAAAACCTGGCAAGATGTACGTGCTGAAATTGACACCAAGCGACGTGAAGGAACGCGAATGAAACTAGTCGTCTTCTTGCGTCACGGAGAAGGCACACACAACGTCGCTATTGAGAAGTATGGCAGCGATGCATGGAACTCCTATTACTGCAAGCTTCCAGAGTATTTGGATGCACGCTTAACTGCCACCGGGATCCAGCAAGCAGAGAAAGCGTCAACAAGACTTAACGCCGAGATTAACAATGGTCTACAACTCGAACACGTGCTGATTTCGCCGCTTGAGCGTGCGTTGCGAACTTTCACTATCGCGTACCAGAACCAGACTACAAACATCCGCAGCACCCCATTAGAGCTACCTCGAGAGATACTTGGTGTGGATACTTGCGATGAACGACGCCACATCTCCGAAAAGAGATTGCAGTATCCGAAGCTGGACTTCAGTGGTTTCGAGTCTGATGCGGATCCGTGGTGGACGCCAGATCATCGCGAGACTGACGTCGAGATGGAAACCCGTGCAACCAAGTTTTTGGATTTTATCTTCTACAATATCTCGGCACAAACTGTGGGGGTTGTCTCTCACAGTGTATTTGGAGCTGCGCTTCTGCGAGTTCTTGGTCATCGTGAGTACAGCCTCGGAACGGCCGAATTTCTACCGCTTCTGATTGAGGAAATCTCGGCGTTGTAATCCGAGTGAGAACATCGTGGACTTCACACAGATACATCATGGATAACCGAGTTTGACTATTTCCGCCTCATCGACCATTGAATTAGAGTTAGCCAGTGTCATTGACGTCCCGCTGAAAGTCGAATACAATTCTTCTTCTACTCATTGCTACCAGCGTTCAAAGCTCGCTGCGTTGACGCAAGTCCTTCCCATCTTGACTTCGATCTCGATTGCGCAAAGAAGTTGACGTTGGGAGGCAAACATTGTTTGTCTCCCAAATGTTTGCCAAAGAATCGTTCTCAAGACCACCGGAGAGTTTTCAACCTGACGGCAAAACTGATCCTTGATGGATGCATGATCCGTTGGTTGCCATTGAAGCGTTAAGTTGAGGAAGTACCGGCGTATACCCTTGATAGGATGCAGTTTATTTACCTCGGTCACCTCCCTGCTACTATTGAGTAACGATAACAATCGATTCAATCGATTATTAACCGAAGAGCACTGCAATGAGGATGGACAGCTGCAATAAACAACAAGTTTACTTTCGCGACACGCTACGAAGGACTTGATAGGTGGAAAGCTCCGTATCGAGTGCAAAGTATCTTCGAGCAGCAGTGGTTGGCTCCCCAGCGTCAGCTCCCCAGCTCGTCGTCCAGCTCCTGCCTCATTCTGCATTTGGCATTGATCTGCACACTCGGATCGGATCAACCGCCAAAGTCTCGCATTAATGACCAACCTGCTCCGTGCCGTAGCCCTGTGCGCCGCTGCTGCTACACTCGCAGGTGCTGCTACCCACTACGAGTACAAGACTGTCGACGTGGACTACAACTTCGATGAAAATGAAGACTCGCCGCGTAGTGTTATCATGATGATCCCGGACGGTACGGGTCCCAATGTCTTCACCATGGCACGCACTGTGCTTGATCCGAGTCTGCAGACTCGTCTTCACATTGATCCGCACCTCATGGGCACCATCCAGACGCACTCGTCCACGAGTTACATCACGGACTCAGCAGCGGCCGCAACTGCGTACTCGACGGGATACAAGACGTACGATTCGGCTATTGCAGTTGACACGTACGAACAGCCATTGGGGACCGTGTTGGAAGCGGCTAAAGCTCGTGGTATGGTGACCGGCATGATTGTCACTTGTCGTGTAACCCACGCTACCCCTGCGTCGTTCGCCGCTCATGTGATCGACCGTGACTCAGAAGATGACATCGCTGCACAGTATGTCGCCAACAAGAACCTTGACTTCCTTTTGGGTGGTGGCAAGAAACACTTCAATGAATCGATGATCGAAGATCTCAAATCGAACGGCTACACTGTCGCGAACAACTACCAGGACTTGTTGGACTATCAGTCTGCGAACGCTGACACGGGTGCTCTTCGTCTGTTCGGTCTCTTCAAAGACAGCCACATGACGTACGAAGTTGACCGTCTGCGCGAATTTGCTGCTAATGACACAACTGCACGTGAACCGAGTCTTCCAGAGATGGTGGACATTGTGTTGAGTCTGCTACGCAAGAATGAGCAGGCCAAGAAGCACGGCTACTTTGTTATGATCGAAGGCTCTCGTGTTGACCACGCTGGCCACTCGAACGACCCTGGCACTATGGCGAAAGAGGCTATTGCCTTTGATGAGACTGTGGCTGTAGTGTTGGATCACGTGGAGCAGACCCCCAACACGGCGATGTTGTCTGCTGCTGACCACGGCACTGGTGGACTTACGCTTGGCCGTAGTGGCATGGAGTATCCATACCCTTGGTATCCGACACAACTGCAGCAGCAAAACATGTCGACCGAGGCCATGCAGGAGCGTCTCGATGAGATTCTGGTAAGTGACGTATGTGCTATTGGAGCCAACGAGACGTGCAAGACGGTTCTGCTGGAAACGTCCAAGACGATGCTTACCAACTACACCAACGTGACGTCTTTGACCGATGATGATGTCGCGAAACTCGCGACTGAAATCTCTACTGCTGTTGATGAGACTCGCGACCTGTACTTCGTTCTAATTGAGCTGGGTCATATCGTTAGCGCGCCTGCATGGATCGGCTGGACGACTGTCGGCCACGTGGGCACGGATGTGAACCTGTACTGCAAGGGCCCGCTGATCTTCGAGCGCATGTGCAAGGGTGTCCACGAGAACGTGTATCTGAACAAAGTGATGACGATGTTCTTGGGTCTGGAACACCAACAAGAGCTAGAAACGATGAAACACCGCAACATCTCGGTGCTGGAGGATCCGCTGTCGTTCTGAGCGAGCGTTCGGAAATCCCTGCTTAGAAAGTTGTGGCAACCTTTTTCACATCTTTGAACTTACACGATTTCTAATCAAAATTCAACTCAAGAGTGAAGTCTTGGCAGCATTTATGAGCTGTCGTGTGTTGACGCCTAACCAAAACTGTAGCTTCAACAGCAACAACACTAAGTTGAAGCTGCCCTCGGGAATGCCGTGAAGTTCACGGCGTGAACGCTTCAGGAATCTGATGCTGAGATGGACGTCCATGCGAAAAAGCCTCTTGATCTGCAGCTCTGCGATGTGGCGGCGCATCGGGCGCGAGTTTTATTGCTGCTACTGTGAATGTACCAACAGGTACAGCTTTGAACTGACCTATATTCATCGAGGAATGACTAAGACGGACGTGAAATCCTTTCGCCACTGGAACTCCATCCACATGTACCGCCGTTGTGGTAATTAATAAAACGCCCTACTAAGGCCCTCGGCTGACAGTTCAATCACGTCTCCTGCCCTTGTGCAACCAATCCATTAGGTCAGCAAGCACAGCGCCCCGCATTCACCGCCGCAGCATTCTATGATCCCTCACGTCGAGAATCTTTGGTTCGGTTGCGCTCGCACGTGGTGGAGCACAGAGCAGGGAGAATCTCGCAATGTGTTTGGGTGAGGTCCAGGTCGGTGGCACGGAGCTCCTGCCCTCTCTTTGCCACGGATAGGCGAGATTAATTTAATCCAAGTACTTCAACCAAGATTCACTGCAACTCTCGACGTGAATCTCCTCCTTCAAGATGAGCGGACAGTGCACGGGCCAACCATCACCGAACTTCCCTTTACGAGCGCACGAGCCCAAGGGCTCCGTATCAATTGGAGCCTTCCACTTGACAGCGGAGACGGCAGCTCCATGTCATGCCTTCACCATTCTGCATTTCACTCGGTTCTGCTCACAAAGATTTAACTACTACACACTCCTCGCAATGATCAACTTCACTCGTGTGCTGGCTATGTGCGCTGCCGCTGTTACACTCACAAGTGCTGCTACTCACTACGAGTACAAGACGCTCGATGTTGACTACAACTTCGATGAAAATGAAGAAACGCCGCGTAGTGTTATCTTGATGATTCCGGACGGCACGGGCCCCAACATCTTCACTATGGCACGTACTGTACTCGACCCGACGCTCAAGACTCGCCTCCACATCGATCCGCACCTCATGGGGACGGTACAAACTCATTCATCTACGAGTTATATCACCGACTCGGCTGCATCTGCAACTGCGTACTCGACGGGTTACAAGACGTACGATTCGGCTATTGCAGTTGACACGTACGAACAGCCTTTAGGTACCGTGTTGGAAGCGGCTAAAGCTCGTGGTATGGTGACCGGCATGATTGTCACTTGCCGTGTAACCCACGCTACCCCTGCGTCGTTCGCCGCTCATGTGATCGACCGTGACTCGGAAGATGACATTGCTGCACAGTATGTTGCCAACAAGAACCTCGACTTTTTGCTAGGTGGTGGCAAAAAGCACTTTAACGAGTCCATGTTCGAAGATCTCACGTCGAACGGCTACACACTTGCCAACAACTACCAGGACTTGTTGGACTACCAGTCGGCTAACGCTGACACGGGTGCTCTTCGTCTGTTTGGCCTGTTCCATGAAGATCACATGTCGTACGAGGTTGATCGTCTGCGTGAACTTGCTGGCAACAACTCGACGGCTCGTCAACCGAGTCTTCCTGAGATGGTCGATATTGTATTGGGTCTGCTACGTAAGAACGAACAGGCCAAGAAACACGGCTACTTTGTTATGATTGAGGGCTCTCGTGTTGACCACGCTGGCCACTCGAACGACCCTGGCACTATGGCGAAAGAGGCCATCGCCTTTGATGAATCTGTGGCTGTAGTGTTGGATCACGTGGAACAGACCCCCAACACGGCGATGCTGTCTGCTGCCGACCACGGCACCGGTGGTCTCACGCTTGGACGGGGACCCGCTTACCCGTACGCTTGGTACCCGACCGAGCTGCAGCTTCAGAACATGTCGACCGAGGCCATGCAAGAGCAACTTGAAGTCGTTCTTGAAGGGAGCGACTGTGCTGTCGGTGCGAATGATACGTGCAAGGCTGCGTTGCGCACTTCGTCCAAGTCTCTCCTTGCCAACTACACGAACGTGACGACAGTCTCCGATGAAGAGGTGGTGGAGCTCGTGACGGAAATCGCCACTGTCGTTGACGAGACCCGCGATTTGGAGAACGTCATGATTGAGTTGGGCCACGTGATCAGCTTGCGTGCTGCCATCGACTGGACCACCATCGGTCACGTGGGCACGGATGTGAACTTGTACTGCAAAGGCCCACTGATCTTCGAGCGCATGTGCAAGGGTGTCCACGAGAACACGTACTTGAATAAGCTAATGACGACGTTCTTGGGCCTGGAGCACCAGCAGGAGCTGGAGACGCTGAAGCACCGCAACATCTCAGTGCTGGAAACCCCCCTCGCGTTTTGAGTGGCGTACGGCTCGAGTGTTATTGACAACTAGTCATTTGTGAATAATCTTGCGTGCAGCTCGCAGCAGAATCAAGATAGCTGAATGGATATATCATTTCCCTGTTCAGTACAGATGTCCCTCTGAATAAGCCACCTCCATTTCTTATTATCCCATCACTCTGCTAGAGGTCCAAAGGGCAAATCAGTATAATGCACTGCGTTTAACTCTAAAACCTTATTAGCAACCCTGGGTGCGCTTGTTCAGAGGGACATCTGTACAAATGACATGTTAGTTGTCTCGTAGGCCAACCCGCACAGCAGTACTGGATGTACTATAGTAACCATGTAATACTGCGTAGTACTTCACATCTTGAGGTTTGGCTGCTAGTGTATTAAGTTGGCTAATGCATTGGTCGAATAATACTAGCACCAACCTGCCTGTGAACAACGGGTTAAGAAGTACTACCGGTAGCATTATGCAGGCAAAACTCGCTTATCGAAATTTCAGGTTTTAACATCACATGTGTACACTGACTCAAGGAGTCCATACTTTTTTTATTTTTAAAAAAATTAAAAAAGTTGGCGGGTTGTATAACGCTGTTAATTACTTCTTCATAGAAGCACATGAGGTCTTGGAACGGGGCGGTGGAGCACTTTCGTCTCTTTCACTACGGTCTACGAACGCTTGATGCTGCTGCTGACACCTGCAGTCCTGGCAAAATTGCGAGTCGCTGGCCCAAAGGAACTTCTTGTATAAATGATTGCAACCCACGTTGTGGATAATAATCATACACTTCTTCCTCGGACGACTCCTGGACGTTGCAAGTTTACGAGATCAAGCGATTCAAGTTGTCGCACTTCACGACGCCAAAGCTAAACTACTCGAACTTGTGTCGTGCGTATCAAAGTTTGAAGTTAGACTCGGCAAGTGCAGCAACGTCTTCATTCCTTATATAATTCACTGCGACAGCAGTGCATGCATCTCTCTCACCGATAACGCCGAGAAGGCCGGTTCTGACGGCCGTGCTGTGCCAAACGTTTGGGAAAGTACACACTGTGGAATTCATGATAGTTTTGTTGGACCTATTCTACATGTACTCAAGTATTAAACGCGTTCCTTTGTACCTCTCCGCTCGCTCTGCTGTCGAATGTGTCCGGTCGTAACATATGAGTAAGGTTTGCCCAATCCAGCCGCGTGATAGAGTGCGTTCAAGACGAATCTAACGCAAGCGATGCGAACAACAATTACATCATTGATCGCGTTCGCTGTGTCATCAGTCACACGTTCTGGGGGTGTGATGGCGTTATGCTTTTCCATGACGTATGTCAATTTGTTTGTGGTCGTATTAGTTGGCATGTTCAGCCTGCGTTGCTTCGGAGAAAACTCATTCTACAACTTTCCGACGAGCACCGACAATAGAACTTCGAACTCGTGATGAACGGCAGCGTACTCTACCCTCCGAACTGCCAGTTGCTCAGCGATGGCGTAATTCAAGATGTCGTCCAACGAGTTCAACCTCCGCCTCATGATCGCTCTCCTTCCCAGACCAAATCTACCACCAAGAATATGCTGGATTCGTGGACTCGTGCCGTCGTCTGTCCAGCTATGTATCTGCCGCCAATCCACCGACAGAACCGTCCGCCTCCACCCTGAAGAAGACAACAACTGAAGCAGGAAACCCAACACCGCCTTCTACAGCAGTTACAATAGCGTCAATGGACATTGTACAAGCACTTATATCGAAGATTGCCGACATCTATGGGGTATTTCACTCGCGGGGGAGTGCAAGGAAATCGGCTTCGTTTGGATAACTGGTATCAATGAAACGAAACGATAGACTGTACAGATAGATCTGAATCCAAATACAATGAGTTTAAAGTATCTCGGAACGCAAACTGCCGTCAGGAGTAACGAGAGCATTTTTGAATACCCGCGCAGCGTCGTCCATGATTCCCAGAAGCTTCAGTATCGGGGTCAACAGGTCTGCCCCGTAGTACCAGCTGGCTATGCGGTCGTTGTTGCTATCCCACCTAGTGCATGCGAAGCCGTTCGTCACAAGTTGCTGGTCAAATAGCCTGGAACCAAGGTTTGCGCACCGTTCAGGATCATTCGCCAAGTCCGGAAACGCATTTCGAAGAGTATTGTCGATAATGGTCGCCGTGACTTTGGTGGTTGCGATCATCGTATTGTCAAAGCCGTTGTCTAGGTGCACAAGCTGTGCGTCCAAGTCCGGGTGATAGAGTGAAATGCGTTTGTGGTCTTCTAGCAGCGCCTCCGCACCGCATCCTGAGCTCGTAACCATGTCCGGAGCTATCGTTACTCGAAGAAAAGCGAGATGAACGTCGAGAGTTGTTGCACAGTTCTTGGCTTTTATCTGGTATCTAAAGAGCATACTACAAGAGCCGAAAGTACCCGGCTACGGCGTTCCAAGGCGTCATTTTCGTCGAGATGCCATAATCAAGGAGCTGGCGCTGCAGCTCAAGCTTGTAAGTTTCCTGTCGGAGCGCTCGAATATCTTCTTGAACTGCCAGCACCCGATCTTGCATCTTCTCGCGATGTCGCGCCACAGTCAGACTACTTTGGTGGCGACGCCGAATTAACGCTTTTTCGGCAAACGAAAGAGCTGTTGGAGCATCTCCGTTGGGCTGGACAGCTTCCGATTTTAGAGTGCGGCCTCTTTTCGGTTGTTATGCCTGCTCAGAAGCGCTCAATGACGAGTAGCCTCAGTGTACAGGAAAAATTCGCGTTTGTTGGTTGGTGCGTGGGCCGAAGCCCTCGTTGAGCTTGTTGAGCTTGTAGTATTTTAGGCTTTTAGCAGCATTCGCCTTCTTGGCGTCCTCTTGGGCGGTAGATCAATTGCAAGACTGTGGAAGAATACGCTCCACGACATCTCGAATGACACGATTGCTCAACGAGTGGCAGTTCGGAGGGGTTAGAGTATTTGTGTTCATTGTGCGGTTGTTGTTGGCCGAGGAAATTGAAGAGCGAGCGGGTGTGAGTATGTCAACTTAATGGGTTAAACTCACGCTTATATAACAAGACATTACGCGATATGCGGGCAGAGTCCACAGCAACTCCACTGGTTTTAACGAGACCAAACTCGCGTCATCGATTGCGTTAGCTCGACACCCAGCGATAATACAGCAAGTGATCGCATAGCAACCAACTACTACAGTAGTACATGCTCACGTAAGGTAATGCACCATAAGCATTTTAAAAACATTGAATTTGTGTTTAGCCGTTTAAATGTTTTTTTATAAAATTAATCTTATAGCGAAACTAAGATACTGAATCAAGTTTTACCATAAAAAACATCTAAAATCAGCGTTTTATTTCATTAAACTGAGCAGATCGTCATTTGAGATCATCGTGTGACTCAATCGAACCGAACACTACAGTACGAGTCTTGACCATGGACGACAGCGAGCTGTACCCGCCGAACCGCCAGGCCCTGAGCGACGCCGTGATTGCTGGTGTCATGCAGCGCGTCAAGCCGTCCTCGTACGTACCCTCTCCAGCCTCGAGCGACGCCAGCGCCCTCCTGTGTTTGCAGAAGAGCCCATCGCCATTCTCAAACGTCCACTTGGCAGTTACGAAAAGGACAATGTCGTCTACCAAGTCTCAGTGTCCTCAAGCCCCAACGCAGCGCAGTCCACCGACGCCTCCGATGAAATCGAATCCCGTCGCCAGCGCAACCGGATGCACCAAGCGCGTCACAAGATGAAGCAGATCAAGAAGGTGGAAGACCTAGGTTCAGGAGCTCAAACTGCAGCGAGAAGTGCTCACGGTAGGTATCATGTCCAACACGATGGTGTGGAACGCTGCGGCAGAGTACTTCCGGATGTTTCGCCACACGCCGAAGTATCAGGAGGTGACAAGACAGCTTTGACCAAGGCCGTACGAGCGTTAGTCGTCAGCAAAGTCGCGTGAATATGGCGCGGCACCGGAAAAACATACAAGAATACGTGGTAAACCTGGGGAGCAGCATCGAATTACTACAAGAAGAGACCCAACAGCTCGAGGTACAGGGGGCGCTTCTAGGTTACATCGTATCGACGCAAGCAACGCCTTGGAGTGTTGTATCGGAGTACTTTCGACTCTTCAGACATGCATTCATGCAACCTTTGTCAACTCAAGAGCCCGGCAGTGAGGCGCCCGCCGCGCAAATATACGATGTGCACGTGCACCGAGCTTTCTTGCAAGCCACAATGGCCCCAGATCTAATTGTTGGATCCAGACGTGGCCCCGAGGCGCTGCTTGAAGACTACAGTCGAATTTCGACGTACCACCCGGATCTTGACGTGCAACTCGTTCATCTTGAGAACGGGTTTGGAGGCTTGATGATCGCCACAACCAAGGTCAAAGTCACGTTCACCACCAGCACCCTGGAAAATGCGTTTCCACACCTTATAAATGATCCTGCGATGTGAGTAGCGCTTGGATTGAAGTTGGTCGGCCAGCACTTTGTGATGCAAGGCTTCGCGCACTTCAGATGGGACGAAATTACAGGCCGCGTGGCCAGTCTGGACTACAACGCAGACATGTTGACGCCGATGTTCAAGCTTCTGGGAAACATGAGCGACGTGGCCTGCGTATTTGAACATACTAGCTACTAGCCGGACTGTGGTCTGACGTCTAGATAAGAGACCAGAATGCCCTCAAATGCTGCTAAAATCTGAATAGACTGTCTTTATAATTGCTAAAATCCTGAGTCCTTGGGATAAAATCATCACGGAAGGTCTCACCTCAAATTCCTAGCCCAGCAGCGCGCAAGCTGATCACGTGGCCCAACTCAATCTGACGTCCTCCAGGTCGCGCGTCTCGTCAACGACAGTGGCGATTCTGTCACAAGCCCTTCATCGGAGACTATCGTCACGTTCGTGTAGTTACCGGTAGCGAGAACGAGGTGAACAACGCAGCCTTGCACGTATCATTCGCACCGACAGCACAGCCGCTCCCTTCAAGAACGACTTCAAGTTGTTCTTGCATGGCCTCGGTCGACATGTTTCTGAAGCTGCAGCTCGGTCGGGTACCAAGCGTACGGGTAAGCGGGTCCACCTAAGAGTGAGGCCACCAATGCCGACCAGCATCGTCGTGTTGGGGGTCCGCCCCACGTCACAGCCACAAATTCATCCAAGGCGATCACCTCCTTCGATATGGTACCTGGATCGTTCGAGTGGCCGACGTGGCCTACGGGCGAACCACTGTTTCTCTTTCTGTTGTGTGGAGCGTATAAACTACTAACAAAATAACTAAGTTTCACGCTAGTTTCAACATGCTAAATATATGTTTTTTTGTCTTTTTATGCGAATGCAAAAATCCGTTTAACACGTCGTCGGGGTTAATTTTCCTAAGGTCTGACAACGGCAACAATGTCACAAACCAAATTTTTAAGTGCATAGTTTAGTTTTCAAAAAGGAGAAAAATAGATAAGGGAAAATGCCAGTTTCGTGCACTTTTCTGAGGCGCCTCACTGTTTGCATGCTAGCAAAGGCACCAGGTATCGGATTGTGGGATAAAGGGTACATACCGGTATGAGGGAAAGGCTCAAAACTTGAACATTTTTTTAAGGTAGATCTACATCACCGGATAGCACCTGTGTAAAGTCTGATTGGCTCCTTCTGGATTAGTGCTACATTGGAGGCCGAACCAGTTTTGTGCACCTTATACACTTGCTGTTTGAATGGTCTGCACATCTAGAACCTGGTGCTCAAGAAGCCCACCAAAACCTCTTTAAGTGGCATAATCTTCATGTTGCATTAGGTTTCACAATTTACTAATTCGAAGAGGTGTTGGCGCTACTTACACCTTCCGACAATTCTATCGGGGAAGATTGGTGATTGAATACCAGAGGTTTGTGGCGTAACCAATCACACTCGTATATGTCGAACACCAAGCTATTGTTGGCTGAAAATCGCAATGAACGAAACTGGTCAAGTGACCGAAACTAGCATTTTTCCTTACAACCAAAGTGCTGTGCTTTCAAGCACAGATTCAACGGATTTACTACTAGAAACCAGAGGTCGAGAAAATATTGCAATTAAATAAATAACTGGGATTTTCAATAAAAACTTTATTATTGACGATCACAGATCAATACAATATATGGATATCCTACCGATCCAGTTATTGGCAATATATATGATAAAAGAGCGACTGCCGCCTCACAAACAAATCTTGCCTTGATGGCGTCAGGTGATGGTGTTTTTACGCAGCAAGACTAGCGGACGCCAGGCGATCTTGTACGATCCGACCGCTCCCGCCATATCGAAGGCTAACACTGAGATATTAACCCGGACAAATGCTAGGACAAAAACTCCAGCCAGAGTACAAAAACACAAACCTATTTTGTTTTTGTCCTTCCGTTTGTCCTACCAAGAGTCGTCACTGGGGTTAATAGTGGGGGGGGCAAGCGAGGTTGACCTATCGCTCCCCGTCACCCGCAACAGCTCCGATCCGGGACAGCATGTCGTCTGAGAGCGACGGCTCCGAATTCGAGGGACCTGACTTATATATGATAGAATTTATCTATGCAAAAAAAAAACTGATGCAGAAGGCACTTTGTGGCTGGGTTGTGTACCCCCGCCCAACCTGGCAACTTGCGGTTGACTTGCCGCAGGACGCTCTATCAAGGTTCGAACAAGGAAAACTCGGCACAGTTTGGCAGAACTGTTCTCCCGACCGGGGCACGGGCGTGGAAGGAGAGGTAGGAGAATAAAATATAAATTGTGCAATATTTATTATTGCACGACGTTAAATTGCAATCTTTATTACTGCCTTATACGTCGGCCTCAACACCATTTTTTTTATATTGGTAGACCTCTGCTGGAAACATCGGAAGCTAATTATCTACGCGTTGGCACTCCGGGGTAAAATGCGCCATCAAACACGTAGGACACGTCCTCCAAGTTGCCAAGGAAATTCATCATGGGCGTTAACATATCTGCCTTATATTGGATATTGGGAATTCGTCGATTCTCATTGTCCCACTCGAAGTGGACCGACCTACGCGTCTCGAACTGCTCCCCCACGAGTCTGGCACCAATATTTTGGTGTTGGCCACTCTCGCTGAGGTGGGGGGAAGGCATACCGCAGCATATTCTCCGTGACGACAAATTTGGCTTTTGTGGTGGCGATCAGTGAGTTACCAGGACCATTCTCCGGTCTCGTGAGCAGGGATCGGCAGTACTGGCACTTTTTCCTAACTACTGTCCGTAGTTTGGCAAGGCCACGCTTGGAACTACGACAGTACTTAGTACCTCAATTCATGTCATCTGAATTACTACAGTGATAGTACTGTAGTACTATCAAACTACTGCTACCGAAACAAAAGTATGACCATCTAAGCTCGTCCTCGAGCGGCGGCGTGTCCAAGTACTTGAAGAGCCCTTGGAGCCTCCAGGATACCTCACCGCCGAGTCACACAAGTACCAATGTGCTGCTCGCTGTGCATCGCGAGACGTATTCCCCCAGCGCCGTAGAGCTCCCTCCCATGCGTCGCCAGGGGCGTTCGGCTGGCTGGTGAGCCGCAACGAACAGAGCCACAGCTGTGCGAGAAGGCTTCGTCGCTGCTGGTCGCGTAAGGAGTCGCGACAGCGTGTGCGACGTCCCACACGCTATCGCGTTTGCCGAGCGGCCGGTAGTGGTGCACCTCCAGCGGAACACCGAACGAATCCACTCGTCCTTCCGTTAGCCGTCTTCCACTGATCCACCCACGCCAGGTCACAAAAGCTAGAACGTGAGTACATGTATCGTTAGATATGGCACCATCATCAAAGCGAAGAGTTGGATGGTTGGACGTACCGCACAGCGATATTACCAGGGTTGTACAGATTGTCCGAGCGGAAAAGCTTTTTTCCATTCTGTCACCGGCTATTTTCCATTTACCTGGGTTCAATTGCATTTTCAATAGCTCTATTGCATTTTCTATAGCTCAATAACATTCAGTATAATTACAATTCAAACGTAACCCGGGTAAGCGAAGTCTATTATCGAGAAAGGCAAAAACATTTAAGTACAGAAATTATAATGGGTTTATAAACTGTATTGACATGAACTTATTGACTATGCGGCACGCGATGTCGGGAGTCACAAGTGAATTCACCATGCAGCCCCCGACCAAGCGCGCCCGCCTCTCCGACGACCTCGAGTTTGAAGGTATGATGGAACGGCGCCGCCGGGATCGCCGCCTCCAATAGGACCTACTCCAAGCGGAGACGGATCGATTGCTTGAGGAGATCACGTTTCTCGACGACATGTGCAATCTCCTCCAGCGGTTATTAGTGCGACATCGGAAACTGAATTGCGCAGTCCACGCTCACCGCCCGTCCCGGACTCACCGGAGCCCGAGCCAAGACATCGTACTCTAGATACACGGGACCCGTTCAGCCTCAGCGAATTGAAAGACTCGGACCCGGAGCACTTTCGAGGCGGTCATTTGGGGCATTCGCGTCCCGAATACGATGGAGACGAATCTGAGTCAGGCGATGATGACTCACCGGCACCACCGCGTCGTCGTTGTGTCCGTTTTATAGACGAAGGTTCCGAGGACGTTCCCATCCTCTTGACGGACGAAGTGTAGGAAAGTTTCAGTACATAAACCGTACATTCTTTACATTTCCAAATATAATCGTTGCGTTCAGAAAATTAATTCTGTGGGTTCTGAAAATAAATTCTTTGCGTTCAGGTAAATAATTATTTTGCGTTCAGACATTTTCTTCTGTACTTTTGGGGGTTATGTAACTTTCGAATAGATTTTTCAAGTTTCGAAAAAAAAGGTTTTGTCACACTTCCGTTACGGTTAGGGTTACAGTACTGTCTTCTTTCATCCTCCGTGTGACCGCGGATGAGAAACAATCTGAAGCCAGATTTTTAAATGTGCACCTGTCCTATGCGCCATAATAGAATTGGTATAACGCCTGCGACGTTGATGAATCCAATAGAATCCTGAGCACAACACAAAGGGCTCCCACTCCCGTCTTGCCCATTTCCGCTGTTGCGCCAAACTTTCCACACCAGCTCTCAAGCACCAACACCTTCCCTCCTATCGTCCAAACCCGTCACAAGTTCTACAACCCGGCGTCCTCTCTACTCCAGCAACACCAACAACAGCTACGCTATCGGCGTTATTTGGTACAAGGGCGATGATCCGCTGCGGTTACTACGGGTTTCCCTTGTACGGGCCGAAGACGCTTGATCTTTTAACATGTCATCTGAGGGTCGCAGCACCTCAAGCAGCTCTGCTTCCAGTGCCAGTGAGGATTTCACGGGCCCTATCACACGTCATCGGTCAAGAACGACACAACGGCGACGCATCCGAAGCACTGAGAGCGAAGCGGGCACAGCTAGGTCTGCCTCCAGTGAAGACGAACTTGCTCCCAGCGAGGACGAATCTGTGTCGCCGCGACAAAATCTCAGCAGTTGTGACGAATACCAGTATGACAGCGACGGAGATGTAGGCAAAGACAGCAGTTCGGATTCTTCGCACGAACAGACTTTACCAAGTGCTGACCCCCATCAAGCCGTCGATGAGACAGGGACTGTGGAGCATCAGGTGCGGTTTGCATCTCTACAAGAGGCTCGAAGTGTTTTGGATGGTCTGGAAAATGCCCGATTCGCCTGGTTAACCAACACCAGTGTTACCAGGCACCTGTAGAGCACCTCTCATGTCGAGTGTACCGCCGTGGCCCGAATCAAAGTCGACGCAGATGGAAAATTTCGACTCTTCAGAATTGGGATGCACACGGCAGCTGTCGTAGCAAACACATCCCAGCGAACTGGAATTCTCAAGCCTCTTCTGCCATAGATTGGCGGCTTTGCTTCTGGGTGGAAGAAATATCTGACATCGCTACAATTGAAGTACAGCGGGTCGGAAAATACATTGGCGCTGCTCCCAATTTTTACACAGCTGAAAACTCGCGCACACCGTCTTCGAAAACGCGGTGATTTTGCAATCACAACGTAAGCCGGTATAATGGAGTGGGCGACGCCCAGAATGTGCTTGACAGAGAGCACTTTTCACCAGAACGTGCGTTATTCGGTGGTGGGAGATGCACGTCGCTTTCCACGCCAACCATTGGATATCCAGATCGAGCTACTCGTGTTTGACTGCTTTTGCTGATACTCTCGACAACGAAGATATGTCAGTTGGCGTGATTTTCACGTCGCGGCGTCTTTTTTGCACTACCGCACGCACGTTGTTGGGACAACATGAGCATGTTCTGGGGCAACCGACGGGACTTATAAATTGCAATTTGGTGGTTGGACCCTCGTTTCCTTCGTTACAGTTGGTGTCCATTACACTGCTGCGCACAAGAACCGCCAGAAGTTCTATCCGATGGCATTCATGTTTGTTCGGACCGAAACAACGTTCGCATACGCGCGGATGTTTTCCGTATGCAAGGAGCGTTGTAACGATTTCTTCGGGGGTACAATGGATCTGCACTATGGCTCAATGGATCATTGTACTGCGATTGCAAGCGCCTTCCGCGAGGTCTGGCCTGAGATTAAGCTGTTGGACTGCTTGTCTGACTTGGAGCGTAAACCTCGTGAGAAGAAGGCTTTGTTGACAAATCGCGGTCGCTACGACGACGTCATCAAGCCGCAACTGAAATATCTGAGCCAAGCAAGATCGACAATTCGAGGCCCTTTCCAAGTTGGTCACGCAAAACCGGGCAGATTTGGGAGAGGCTGAATATGGGCTATGGCTCGAAAGTGAATATCTTACAGACCCTTGGGATCTTTGGTTTTACTCGGCTAGTAGCTGCGCCGGAGTTGTGCCGGATCAAAACCCGTTTGAAGCGCATCATCGAGCCATCACGGCTACGGCGGCAAACCATTTAAGTGCTTCAACCGGGCATGTTCTCGCCTCGACACTTCCCCGAATCCTGGTTGAATGTGCAATGGACATTGGATACGATCCCATCAGGCATAACACACCAGGACCAGACTCGTCAGTCATGTTGCTGAATGCCGTGAATTTGTGTATGGATGACAATCACTATCCAACGCACAGACGTAAATCGCAGAGGACTATCGCGAAAATCGAGAAGTACTACTTCAACGCAGAGTACTATGTGGTGCGCGACGACAATTTAAATGGTCTCCCGGTCAGTGCGGCAAGGACAAGGCTATGCCAGTGTTCACTTCGTGGCAATCTTCGAGCCAACGAAAAGGTTGAGAACATCCAACTTCGCTACCTATCGTTTCACGCCGTGGAAATTCGAGATCGCACTCCGTACAAACACGACTGGAAGTCGACGTCGTGGTCTCGTGAAGCTGTGCAGACTATACTGAAAAAGTTTCGGTGCAATTGCAAGACGTTCTATCAAACTGGGTGGCTGTGCGAGCATGTCCTGGCATGCTTACACCTAGTGGACAGTCTGGATCTAGCGGTAATGCTCCGTGGATTACCGGCACGGAAACCTCCTGATCACCCAAGGAAGAAGACTAAGTGCCTCGTGAGAGATAGAGTGCGAAGATCACAATACTCCGTTGAAGCTCTGGTTCGGAAATTTGCAGAGAAACCTGCCAGTGTCATCAACTGGAGCGTGTTGATGGTCCAAACCACAACATCAGAAGACGGAGAATGGACAGAGCGCACATATGTGGCAAAAATCAAGCCTCCATTTCAACAAGGAGGGAAGAGCTACTGGGGCATGGTGTACGAGGACCAGGACGAAGCCTCAGCGCTTGAAGCTGAAGAACTAGCCCGTGTTATGAATTACTCGTTCCAGTTGGGTCACATCATCGTCCCTTAATTACTGCACATGCATTGTTAGTGTAGTACACAACCAGATACAGAAAAAACTATATAATCCTTCAAAATACCAGAAAAACCGTGCATGTACACACTCGACTTTCCTAGTTTTCAAATAGTCTTACAATTAATCCTTCGGTCATACAATTAATCCTATGTCGTCAGCGTCATCAATTGGAGCGTGTTGATGGCCCAAACCTCAACATCATAAGATGGAAAATTGACAGTGGCATAAGGCTAGACGCAGCGACCACTTCGGGTGCTACGAACCAGGGACTGAGTAACCCGTACACTTGCCTTTACATGTTTCAATAAATGCGATAACACCTCTGAATCCTTTGGGAATGGAAAATAGCCAAAACAAAATGAAAAGCAGTCAAAACGACCATGAATGGAAAGTAGCCGAAAAAAGAATGCAAAAAATAACGCACCCTTGTTCGAGCAAAGATAGTGCACGTGACGGTCGCACTCGGATACATGGCATCCAACTCAGGGTCAAAGCAGTCGGTAAACGCGCACTTCAACAGCAGTATCGGGGCGTGCAGCGGACAGGTCGGCTGTCTGTGGGTAGTAAAGCAATTTGCAGAGTGATAGCAAAATACATCGGGCGGTAAAAGCTCGTCAGAGCGGCAAGCAGCAATTAGCCAACGTGGAGGCTGACCTCGTTCTAATGGAGCAACTTACCAAGCGTGTAGCATAACGTTTCAGTAAGCTAAGCCACACAATGGGTTCCGCAAGCTATAACCAGGGTCCCTACGCGCGAGGAATTCGACGTGAAACGCGGCGAAATGACGAGATGTTTGGCAAGCAAGCAGTGAGCTCGCAGCTTGGAATCCATTGCGGTGGTCTATCCGGACAATCGTTCCAGTAACTAGGACAGTAACTCGATAGTACCGTCGGATGGGCAAATCAAACTACTGGTTACTACACTAATAGTAGTTTAGAATTTTCGCAAACTACTGGTTACTACAGTAACAGTAGCAGTACTGTAGTACTGGTTTCTACTGGTTGGTCGAGTTACTGACGATCCCTGCTCATGAGTCAAACGTCGAACTCCTCATAGAGAGAGACCAATCGATAATCTTCCAGTACTGCCTCGATGCCACACCCGCTATACCAGCCACATCTGCAGCCATCCCTTTATACAGGAAATCCCTCTGGGCCAGCGATCCGCGTAAACAGCCGTCAGCAGCAGCGTCAAAAGTTCGTGGGCCGTAGCGAAAGAGGCGAAAGGACTCCACCATCACGTTCCACGACCTCATGTCCATCTGGACACCCCAGTATCCAGGGCTTTACAAACTTCAATATCCGTAATAATAACTTTCCGTAACTTACGGTAATAACTAATTGACCCCCAATCTTCAATTTTGTGCAATAAAAAATACATCGGCTGTCGCCAAAATTTACAGAACTGGTGGTTGACAAGTACCAAGCCAGGCCAGCAACGGGGGCCATCCATTCAGAGAAGCCACGTCTGCAGCTTAGTTTTCCTCACTTTGTAATATTCTTCCAGCAGCACACCCCACCCACCCCTCGTTCTTGCCCCCAATGCCCTAAATCCCGCCAAGATCTCTCGCCATAGCCCTCTTCGTCCCCGAGGAAGACTACTACCAGTGCCGGCTGTGGTTCCTGCGGCGAAAGCAAGCTCATGGGGCAGGGTATACGAACCTGGTGGTGCATCTCGTACGCTGTCACACCACCACGAACGATGACGAGTTTTGATCCGTTCAAAGACGCGAGGGAAGCCTCGGCGCGTTCGTGAAAGGCGACGAGTTCTCACGGACCGTCCATAACGGGCTCGACTGGATTATCATGGAGAATCGTGAGCTCAGCATGTGTGAAAAGGTCAAGACACGGAAGTACACGCACCTAAAATCGTTGAGCGTCAACACGCTCAAGAAACACATATTCGCGCTGGAGAATGTCGTGCAAGGGTACGTGAAGCAGCGCTTGACCGGTCACAAAATTGGCTTCGCGGTCGACGCGCGGACGGAAGACGGAAATCACTTCATCCCTATCATCGCCATCACCCCGACGGATAAGTTCTTGCTCTCATTTTTGACGTTCGCTGACGAACGAGTCCGACATGAGATCTGACGCTATCATTGAGCTGTTCGATTATGTGCTCGACACGTACGGAATCGACGCCGCTACCCACGTGTCTTCTACGTGTGCAACGATGCATCAGTGAAAGTTGCCATCGCGAAGAAAACTCGCATTCCGATGATCGGATACGCTAGCCACCGAATGAATCTGGCCATGCAAGCTCTCGTGGAGGGGTATACGGATCTGCTTGAGAAGGTACAGCGTCTGATGGCCAAGCTCAATACGATCAAGAATCGGCACCATCTGCGAGAAGCAGATGCCATCATGCCTGGCTTCCGCAACGTGACTCGCTGGAGTAGCACGATCGCGATGATAGATCGCTACTTTGCGATCTACAGCAAGCTGGATCGTGTCGATGATCAGCTGGCCGACTTTATCCCCACCCCACGGGAGAACGTCCGGCTCAAGGCGCTGCATGACGATCCTAAGGACCTGGAGAGTGTGCGCAAGAAGCTTCAGACCGCTAAGGTGTCTTTGCTGGACGTGCGAATGCTGTTCGACCACGTCGTGAAACACTACACCACCACTAGCGCGCAACAGGCTGCTACGTCTACCCTGGTGAAGTTTTCCGACTTCGAGAACGGCATCGTCAAGGTTCTGGCTGGGAAACAGCGACCCCTTGCTCGCGCGGAGCGCTCGGCCGTGGCAAAGCTTCTACAGCTTGCTGCCGAGGAACACAGGGCCGGAATGGCGGAGGTGCATGGGTTCGGGCCGTCTCACCTACCGAAGCCTTAAACTCTCGGTACCACGACATTACGTCGGGACCCAAGAACGGAACCGCCATGTTTACAAACCGAGAGTCTTCACTCTCTCGTTCGTGGTCAATGCCACAAAGTGCTCCTCAATCAGGAAAATCCACAACTCAAAATCCTCGTCCTGCGTTCCGAGGAATTTAGGTGGGTTGGCTCTCTGCTTTTGTTGGTTGGCTCTCGACTGTTGGGCAAACATCTCGCTCTGAAAAGCAACCTGCTGCGCAATGAATTCTTGCATCTGCTGTTGGTTGTTGCGAATGGTCTCGGAACCCACCTTTGTACACGCGAAAACCATCCGCACCCCTGTTCAATAACTTCGAAGTAGCACGAGCTGGCAACGTCGTTGGACACACCGCAGCGGTTGCATCGCCAGCGACGGCCATTATCCACCCACTGTAAAAAGTTCATGTACAGTCGAAGTGTAATATAGTAGCGGTAGCACTGTACCAGAAAAATAAAAATGGGGTATTCCCAGTGTAAGTCGCAGACGACCTAGTTTTGGCCGTAGCGTTACTGATCGACAACACCATAGTGTTGCTTTAATCACTGTCCATCGTACATTTGCAATATTCTGAATGCAACCAAGCCTATCAGTTAGTGAGTACAGACTTACACTAGGTTGGAACGAAGCTTCCATCTTGAATGATCCACGCTGAAAGAGATAAAACGTGAGTACTACTATGCAATTTCATCTCATAGTTCGTCGATGTTTTACCATATTATAGTGGTCAAGGATAGATGCACAAAACAAGAACTCGTGAGAGCTTATATTTTGGGGCACAAAACAACGTTAGAGGCTCCAAATCGGTAACGTGGCACAAAATATCGCACTTTTATGAACAATCAGCCACTGTATAACTTTATCGCGGGGATGGATGTCATACCGAACAAATCCTGAAAGTCGTAGATAGCGGCAGAAAACTATCGCCCAGGCCTCATACCTTACATATCAGGGGGCAGCGACAGAACCCTCGGTCGAGCGAAGTCAGACGATGCTTTGTCCTGGGTTTATGCCTGTGTGCTCCGAACGCGGATCTCAAACCAGCAGGCATTGTTACGGCTTGGCCAAGTGTGGCTGATTCACACCCTCATTTGCCACCCTACCGCTGCTTGGTGCCTTTATCCACTTCCTATAATAATAGAAATCAACACGATGACAAAGAAAGTAGCTGGGCCTCGGAGCATTTTAACAAAACCTCCTTGGCAGGAAAACCCGAGGGTGATGAGTGCTATGCAGCGAGAGCGGGCGTAGCTGGTTAGGACATGCCCGTTATAATGCCTGAAGAGGACATTTGTTCCACATCAGAGCATCCGGTCAATCCGTACACCCGGCGTACATAAATCCCATCGCTTACGGTGCGATCAAAAATGATGAACGCGGACTCACAGCATCCATGGATAGATGCCTTAGAAATTGGGTTTTCACTTGACAACTTGCATCGCCTACTTAAACTCTTTCAAGACCGAGCTCGAATGGCCCCCAGCTCTCTCTACCCGCCAAATATTGATCGATTGGGAGATATTGTCATTGGTGATGTTATGCAGCGTACAAAGTCAGCTTTCGGCGTGATCACTGCTCCGATTGGTGGCCAGGCATCGACCTCGGCGAACTCGACACCGCTGATAACCAGCTTCGAGGAGCAAATGTGCCTAGAAGTCGCCACAAAATACACCAAGGTTAATCCTGGTAGTGCTACGTGAGTAGTACGTACAGCCCAATAGGAATAATACTGGTAGTGCAACGGGTACGTTGTACGGACAGCCCTATAGGGATTAATTCGAGCTGTGTATACCACACCAATAGTAGGTACTGATTCGCTACAAATTTCAAGTGATAGGGTCTTATAAATTCATGATTTTGTATCATCTTCACAGGCTTACTAGTTGTTCACAGGTTATAAAGTTAGCGGTTTAGGGTGACTGTTTCGAAACTGGGGTATCGATTGGGAGCGTCCAGCTCATTTGCAAATTCGCGACGGTTTGATCTTCTGCGCGCTCTGTAGCTTCTTGACATTCAGTTCAACACATTGCGAGTACGAGATCATGCCGCCTGCACGCGCGGCTACTTTCCGGTAGGTTGTTCGTCCCTGTCCACAGTACTGAAACATGTAGGATAACACTGATATACTGTTGTGACGCGTTTGTAGAACAGAGGAACACCAAGAGCAATGGGCTGTTGGGGTTCCAGCTTCGGAGCTGCAGGTTCAGCATGAATGTGCTTCATTGCTGAAGATGCTGACTAATTTTCTTCATCTTGTTGTGTGGATTTAGGATGCCAACGTTTCGATGCTGCCATTGATCAAGTCACACCAACGTACATACATCATCATGGTCACTTTGGTCGCCGCGGCAGTTGCGAGGCCTATACTTTGATGCCGCGGTGCCTCGATGGATGCAACCATCACAAACTTACTAACTTATTAACGTATCAAGAAACTGCGCTACATATCGTTTGGCCTCGCGGCGGCGCCAGCAAAAGCCGTTGTTGGTGCAAAACATCACTATTCTTACCAGGCACTACCAGCCCACTTCTCTTGTTCAGGGGTTCCATGTGTGGTTCACAGAAAAAGTAGGTACGACGTCAATACAAATTTCAAATGAAACCTTCTTATATTTTCCGTATTTCGCATAAACATCCCAGGTTTTCAAATTGCTGCAGTTTTATCTTGGATTTGTATAAACTTGAGCAAGTTGGAGACTTATATGGTATCTTGCGTTATTTTGCGGCAACTAATTGATTTGTTGCGTTACAGTTTTACTGACAATGCATACAACTGGTTGCATACGTTAACCAAACGCATTAGACATCTCAAGTTGAGATTCTCAACGCGAGTTCACAGTGCGCTTCCTTTGGCGCGAACGGCATCGCGAACAGCGTACAACGATGCCGCTCGCGCATTATTAGTGTTATGCATGTACGTATGGACAGCATACGGAAAAAATATGAAAATGCTAGCGCGCGAGGTAACTCCTCTGCATCCGACTCGCAGGCTGAACTGCACACATGCTTCATGGACGGGCAGCGCAGACCTTCTGAGGGTGGATTTTCTCGATACCTCGAGACAAGGGGGCAGCATTGCCTTTAAGGCCACCGCATTACTAGGACTACGTAAATAGTCCCCAAAACTGTCATACACCGTAGATAGTCGTAGCCTACGTAGGTTGATGAAGCAGCTTGCTGCTATGTTGCTTCGTAGATAGTTTACGGCAGCAAAGTAAAGGCCCCACACAGGGGTGGCTCGCTGCCGCAAGAACGATATCGATGTCACAACTGCTGCGTGATCTGTTGCTGCGTAGGTAGTTTGATGCGTAGTTAGATTGATGTAATCTGATGCGTAGATAGTTCAAAGCGTAGATAGGTTGATATAGCTCACAGATAACTCAGCAGATTAGGCCCTGCTCGAGACCAAGCGTGCTGTCGCATTGGGCACAGGCTTCATCATGAAGCCTTGTGAAGCTTCATGTCCTATGCGCAGTGCCTACGCCTCTGTGTCCCTACGCAACAAACGCTTTTTAGCTCAGATCAAAGACTAATAGATAGCACAGGCTTAACGTACCGTCATCTAAAGTTTCTGCCACCTCGTGTCTGGATTGCAAATGAAAGGAGAACGATGGTCAGGCCAGAAAGAGCACGTCATTGGCTATAACAAATGATCGCCCCGTAATTATTTTTTTTGGAATTTTTTTTTGGAAAAAGCACTGCCAGCCCAACTCTCTAGTTTAACAGACGTCAAGAGCTTCTCAGACGATGAGAAATCGAGCTCCGTCGACAGCGCCGCCGAGTCAATATGGCGCGATACAGGAAGAAGCAGAGCAACCGCGTAGTAAACCTCAAGGACGAAATCCGGCGACTCTGCGACGAGATTCAATTTGGTTGACTTAATACGTCAGCTTGCTGTTGCCGGTGTTCCCACGCAAAACACGCTGTGGAACGTTGCGACGGAATACTTTCGCCTCTTTCGCAACGGCTACCAAGCGCCCGTGATCGTGTCCGCCACCGCTGGAAAAAATACAGGGGTCACTTGGGTCTGGCGTACAACGTGTGTTTCTCCAGCATGCGATGTCTCCCAGTATCGATAATGGTGCTGTGTTCGGCATCAACGCGCTGCTTGATCGTCGGCAAGTCCTTGCATCCTGCTTCCCTGATATTGAGACGGAGCTCGTGTGTCTCGAGAGCACAGCGAGAAATATGCTACTCGCGACCACCAAGACGAAATTCATCATCACTGAGCACACACTGCGGCATGTGTTTCCGCATCTAGTCAAGAAGCGTAAGTGGTCTCCACTAGCTTCCAATCTCCTGCGCCAACTACTTGTCGTCCGTGGATCGGTCCGCTTCCGGTGGGACGACGACAACGCCTGCGTGGCTGAGTTGCACCACAGCGGAGATCTCCTCACACCAATGTTGCATCTGCTAGGCAACTTGGAGGACGAAGCGTTAGTGTTTGACGGCGCTCACATCACGACCGCGTTGTGCGCATGGAAAGTCGTATGTCCCGAGTGCAAGATGCACAATATGGCTACACTTTCTCACACGTCGCATATTCGCTACTTTTATCCAATCACATGTTTTTCACTAAGCTTCTTCATACGCTATACTGAAATCAAGATCTCGCCATGGGGTGGAAGGCCGCGGAATCAGAAGAGTACGAGAGCTCGTCGCCAGCCGTGCAGGCGCATTTCCACGCCGTGCGCGCCGAAGAAGCTCTACGTCGCGATGATGTGCGTGTACCTCTGCATCTGCTCTAGTATTCGCACAAAGTTGCAATGAAAATAACGTGAAATTGTGTTCGCTATCGTACTTTTACTTAACAGTACGTCCAGGCCGAGAAGGAGGGTCATCTAGCCAGCGACAAGTTCCTGCAGGCGGCACAGCGCGTCTCAGACAAGCGCACGATCGATGCGTTGATGCTATTGGCTGAGAATTACGAGTACAGGGCCAAGGTGGCGAGTGCAAGGAACCCCAGACCCGTCGACACACAGGACGAGACCAAGGAGGAGGCTCATAGTGAAGACAAGAGGGTTAAAGAGCAGGAGACGGAGGTTGAAGCTGAAGCTCCGGACCCAAAGGAGGCACAAAAGGCCGAGACGCAGCTGAATGTGGCGGCAGCGGAGATGGAGGAGCTCTGGAGACGACTGAACGAGATCGGACTGTCGAGTCCAGGCTCAGCGGACAAGGTGAAGAGATGCTGGAAGAGAGGAGAGAGGGAGATGATGCTGACTATTGGGTGATTGTAGAACTTGTTGATGTCATCTCGACATTTATCGTCGTCGTTGGGGGATTCGTTTTGCTTGCTACCGGCCAAGACGAGGTAGAAGGAGTGTGGTGGATTGTGGAAACTGTTCTAGGTGCTAATGAGTGTTATGTTTTGGCAGGACGACAATTGGGGTAGTGGCAACTGCGGTGGATGGAGGATCGACGCTTAGAGCAGCCGTGGCGTCCCGGATGAGGAATCAACGACAACGGTACGGTATTTTGTTGTGTTATGTTTTGGTATTGGTAGTCTAATGTGGCTGAGGGGTGCTTAGGTTGATGGAGCAGCAGCTGGGTGGACGAACACCTTTGGATCCGCGGAGGTCAGGAACACCGACGAATGGAGATGGCTCGGCTCCTTATCGGTACCAAGACGTACGGGGAAATGACTCGGCCGATAGTCAAGGGGATTATGATGGCTTGCAAGAGACTGTTGCCCACCAGAAGATGGAGATCGTTCGACTGCTGAATACGGTCAAGACACTCAGCACCGAGAACACAAAACTTGTCAAGGTATCAGCCTTGTTAGCTCAGTGTTTGAAGCAAGGTTGCCGTTTGACCGTGCGTGTGGCTTTATACGTTTTCTAGAAATGTGAAGCATTGACGAACGTACAAGCTGAAAATCGCGAGATTCGCGAATCTATGGACCTCTTCAAGAAGGACTACAACCAGAAGGTTTGCTTTTATAGTGTGTTGAAAACCTGACAATACGCTAACCGTTAACGCTGTATGCGCCTTCAGCTTGTCATGATCAAACGAGCACTTGAGGAGTGGCGGCGGCAGCGAAATAGCGGCATTCAATCCTCTTCTCAGCCAAGCAGTGTACGAGGGTAAGTGCGACCCAGGAGCACCTTTACTCCAGTCGTAGTTGCTCATGTTGCTGTCCGTAAATGTTTTGTTAGTGGTAACTCGGCGCTAGAAAACAAAATCAAAATGCAGGAGGAGCAGATCGCCAAGCTAGTGGAAGATGCGAGGATCAAGGTGCGCACTCGTTGCAATGGCTGTTGTAAGGAGTGAGGTTGAGCTGATTCGTGTTCACTTATATTGGCAGGACGATCGCATTGCCAAGTACGACAAATGGTACAAGACGTTGAAAGCAGGCGCCAAGGCGAAACAGCTCAGTCAGAGTCGCGATGGTAGAAATAGGGCCAGCAGCTTCAGCAGCTCAAGTAGCTTCGTGCAGAATGGCGGGGGGCCCAGCAACTCATTCACGAATAGCAGCAGCTTTCATGACTACAGTCCAGGGTCAGGTGAGTCCGCAGGTAGCAGCTCCAGTACTTCCCGGCGGTTCAGTCGTCCTCCTGCTCACCCAAATCGCCGAGCGTTGTGAAGAAACACGCTCTGACGTTCGGCATATGACATCTTACGAAGAACACCATAACTGTTGAAAACTGTTTATTGCTTTATGTAAAGCTGCTCTGCATCCGAGCGCACCGCACACCAGCTACACCTTCAACGTCCCCGAAGAAGCTAGAGGATCAACTACCCATCGCGCACCTAAGAGCTGCCGAGATGACGTCCGCCTCGCTCGTCTCCGAACCAAGCAGCGGGGAAGGGCCTCTCATCTCGCTCGCTCAACTTTTGCTGATGATCCTAACCAAATTCTACTATTTAATTCAGCAAAGAGCACCTGATAGTACTCCTTGAACGGGAACAACCTGTTGGGCAGTCCGTCCTCTCGTCTCCTTTGGTTGTCGTTGTCGTTGTTGGCTGGCTGTGCGGGTTGCTCTGGACAAGTTGCATCGCAGCGAGCACTATCCAGACGAGGCGCTTAGAAGCCGAAGAGGCCGCTGAGCGGCATCTCTGCCTGCTCCCGTGCGAACGTCTCGAAGTACTGGTAGATGATGGTCACAGCCAGCAGGATCCCGGTGCCCGAGCCAATGGCACCCAGAAGATCAGCAACCATGGACAGGGCGCCAATGCACATGCCACCGAAAGCGGCAGCCGTGGGGATGTAGCGGTTGAGCACGTGCACGATGGACGAGTCACGGTGGCCCTTCATGACCATCTGCTGGTCACGGAGCTGCTTAGCAACGTCACGAGCCGACGAGCCCGAAATCTCGATCCACGTCTTGGAGAAGAGCGCGCACGAGCCGAGGATGAAAATGACGTAGATGACGAAGCGGATGGGGTCGTACATGATCTGAGCAAGGTTGCTGGGGGCCGACATGTAGTACGCGGCACCACCCACAGGGACAGTCTGGCCGGCGCTGCCCTCCACGTCCTGCCACACACCGAGCAGACGCACGAGGAAGTTGCCACTGAACTTCTTGTAAAGCAGCTGCGAGATGAAGTACAGGTTGGACACCAGAGCCGTCTGCAGGATGATGGGCATGTTGGACGTGTAGAAGAGCTTGATCGGGTACGTGCCCTGTTGGCCACGCAGCTTCTGGTACTTGACGGGGAGGTCCACACGGAATCCCTGGAAGTAGATGACCACGATAAACACGAACATGGTAGCCAACAGATTGGTAATGTTGGGCAGGTTCTGGCGGTAGAAAGCTTCCTTCAAAGCACGTAGCTTGTCCGAACGGGTGATCAGCAAGTGGAACAGAGCGATGATAGCGCCTTCGAACTCCGTGCCACGACCAGTGTTGATAGTCGTAGGGGAGAAGGCCTTCCACACAATGTTCTCGCAGATGTTGGTGGCAATGAAGAGCGAAATACCCGAGCCAAGACCGTAACCCTTCTGAAGCATCTCATCTAGGATAATGACGAGGACACCAGCACACAGCAGCTGCACGATGATGAGGATGGCGTTGAAGGCGCCAATGTCCGAGATGTTGCCGTACATGCCTGAGACCACGTAGGCCACAGCCTCACCGAGCGTGATAAGGATACCGAAGAGCTTCTGCGCGCCACTGAACAGCGCACGGTCTTCTTTAAGCGACTGGTCCACTTCGATCATCTTGGAGCCTGCAAGCAGCTGCATGACGAGGCCTGAGGTCACAATGGGACTGATACCCAGCTCCATGAGCGTGCCACGGTTGGAGGCCAGGATCACACGCATCCAGTAGAGCGGGTCCGATGACTTGGACGTTTGAATGCCGTAGAGAGGGATCTGGCAGCACACGAGGAAGATGAAGAGCGTGATGATCGTCCATAGAACTTTCTCACGGAACGGGATCTTGCGGTCGGGCTGCGCCACTTCAGGCAGCACGCACATGACGGGCCGGATCAAGTGCAGGAAGCGCATGGTTCACTCCGAGCTACTGAACTACCTGGGTCTCTTGATACTCTTTGGGGAATGAGGCCTTGTATCTTGGTTTTGAGGGGGCCAGGCACCAGAGAGCGACACGTATGCCCCGTGCAGCTGTCAATTTGCAAGCGGTGATAGACGATGACCTATGCTATAGCATGTGCACTTTGGAGTAGTTTTAGGTTAATTGACTGTTAAATTGTATAGCACTATGTTTTGGCATTGGAGCGAACTTTCTGCTAGTGAAAGAAGGAGGTGCATTTGTACAAACTTCGTAAAAAGTGGTAATTACTATACACTATCTAAATGCATGCCGTGACTGAAAACCTACAGTATCACATACATATACATGTCATGCGGCGCCATTGCACGACTAAACACGTGCCCCCGCCGACTTGATGCCGACGACTGCAACGCTGAACTTCACGCACAGCAAGAGCCGAGGCCTCGTGCGATCGCGCAGCCAAAGAGCGAAGGAAGCCAGACCAATTTGCAGCAGTCGCGAATTTAAAGAGGTGTCGCCAGCGTCTAGGCCCTAGAAGTCGGCATCGAACTCGTCGCCCTCGTCTTCAACTGCTGCAGGCTTCGCCGCTGACATGCCTATTGTAGACGTCTTGGCAGCCTGGTGCGACCTGCCCAGCGCCGATGATCCTGAGGCAAACGTGGGCTTCGTGCCGATGAGATTCTGCAGATCCACCTCTTCTTCCTCTTCAAACTCAGAGTAGTCGTTCATCTTGCCGCCGCGCATCAACTGCATTGACCCCAAAGGCGTGAGATCGAGTGTGACACAGTTGTTGCAATCTATTGAGAGCAACGCACCTTTTGGGAGAGCTTCATGGGCCCAGAGCTCATCGACATGAGCACGTCGGAAGATCCGCTCGATCGGTCCTTGAAGCTACGAAGATAGATACTCAATGCCGGTGCAAAGCCATCTGGTTGCGAAAGTGTGAAACGTACCTTGATGATGCGATACCAAACACTTTCGCTTTCGGTGGGCTTTGTCGCTGCAGAAAGGCAGTCTGCAGTAGCTGTGGGGTCCTGATACTGTCGTCTGATTCGGCGGGTTTGGCAGGTTCTGGACTTGGAGTGCGTTGTTCCCGTTTCGGTGGCAATTCTTTTTGTGGGCTTGGAGTCTTGCTACCGCCACCTCCGCATACTGTCACAAGGAATTCACGAAGCTACAGTGCGAGATGTTATTCATGTGCTTCAAATAGTGCAATGTTTGCACACTTTTGGCCTACCTTTCGCTGTGATCGCTGGTTGTCAGGGTCGTGGGCAAGGAATGCTGTCACAAACAAGTCGACAAGGGTTGCCGCGGGGATTGCTTTTAAGTGCACGAGCTGTTTCAGATAACCCGACAGGGTTTTCCACAAGTCTGCATTGCATCACCCGTCAGAATTGGTGCAAAAAGCACATTGGCTTGTCGCCCAATCAATCATGAAAATGCTCACCGAGTTGCTTTTCCTTGTTGCTCTGGTGGAGTTTGCGGATCTTTTGGTCGTTCATGATCCCTTCGAACGCCTTAGGTGGGAAAAGCACTGTAAAGCGTTCCGACGTTAGTGTATTTACTGTACGACACTTTGTGCAGCCTAAGGGACTTACCCGGTCCAAGATCCCGTGAAATGTCCAGGATCAGCTCAAAGCAAATATCCGAGCCAAAGAATGCAATTTGAGCCTTCCGTCCTCCCACTGCCATCCTGATACAGTGGAAACTTGTCAGCTACATGGTCAATCAATAACCCTACTCGATGCACTTACTTCAGCAACTCGCGTTTTGACTCGTTTGCTGATTCGGCATCGGTAGACCCGCCCAGTGTGTCTCCATCAGTTGCACCTTCCTCGACCCGGCATATCAAAGCTCCAAGTGCCTTCACACGGTCCACTGGCGACAGTTTTTCAGTAATTGATGGAGCGTTTATCTACAGTAGATAACGTTAGCACCAAAATTTGTAAAGGGGTGTTGCACGAACCAAGGTAGTTTTCAATGACGAAGTACGTACCTCTTCTGGAGCTGGACTGGGAGGCTCAGGGAGAGCAGCAACTGAATCCACAACAGGAGCGACGTCGTTTATCACAGTTGAATTGTCGGTAGTTGGATTGGTTTCTACAGCTGGCTTTGTGCTGATAGCGGACAAGTCGAAGTCGTCGCTTTGCATGCTTGATAGCATCATGTCGTCTTCGGTCAGGCGTGCATGCACTGGCGTCGAAGCCAGCGGTGAGAATGGCTCCAGCAAGTCCATGCTGTAGGAAATCGACGGTGGTGGAGATTCTGGTGCTTCATCTGCAAACATCTTCTCATCGGCGCTTTCTGGCATCTCAACTGCTGCTTCAACAACGCTCCAGGAAGATGTGTCCGTGATCGAAATGTTCATGCCGCGGACGGGGTTCGCGTCATGAAACGAGTCGATCTTTCTGTCGCTGTCGTGGCTTTGGGTCTGCTCAACGTCCTGGACGTCTATGGCATCATACTTCAAAGAAGCGCGATGTTCAATCTCGATTCCGGCAATATTTTTGCTGCTGGTGATTCCTTCAGCAGCATTTTCTTTCGTCTCGAATGGAAATTCAGAAGCTTCGATATCGGGTATGCTGGTGTTGCTTGCGACATCGAGTTTACTGGGACAACTGACACTGTCCGCGCTCAGTGATACACCGGCGCTTTCGACCGCTGAAAGATTTATGTCCGGCGGTGCAGCTTCATATTCTGTCTTTGTACGCAGCTCACCGAGCACTGATACCACAGCCGGACTCTCAGCAGCTTTTTCAATGATGCTTGGGCTTACCACGGACGACTCATTGGGCGCTGGAATGCTAATTACTGGAGGCTTTTGACTTATTGCGTCTTTGATCGAAAATTCTGGTGCAGCAGCGCTTTCTTGACGATCAATAGGTCCGCCTACATCCACACGGGTGTTCTGGACCGGAGTAGCAACTGTGAGCGACGCCGCCGGAGAGCTGGCAACTCGATTTTCTTCTATCTTGGCTGAAGGAGTGCTCGCGGGTGGCTCAACCACGCTTGCTGCAGAGCCCACAATCGTAGAAGAGGGCATCGTTGAACTGGGTGGAACACCACAGTTACGATTTTCAGGTTCACAAATATTATTGGTCTCGAAATCTCGCCTATTCGTTTGGTTTGGTACCATTGAGCTCGTTCCATCCGAACGAATCGGCTCGTTGGCCTCTGGGATGGGATACAATTTTCCAGTTACCAATGTTGGCAAAACGTGGGGTCTATCACGCGACTGGATGGCAATATCTTCACGTGTTGCATTGGGAATATGGACACTGGATGGCACTGTACTTTGCTGTTCCATCGTCGAAATCTCCGAGTAAGACGTAGTTTGTGAGGGAGATACAGGAGCCAACTTTGCAGCTGCAGCTCGAGATGATTGATCGAGTAGAACTGCTGCAGAGTGGTTCCTGTTGTTGATGGTCTGTCCGATATTTGTGTACCGGTAGTTGTTTCCAGCGTATGAGTTTCCATGGTATCCCTCGGCTGTGGCAGAATTGAAAAGTACTGGTCTCTCGTGAAATTCTCGTGGAATCTCATCGACAAAGTCGTCTTCGAAGTATTCGTCATCCGAATATCCTTCATTTGGTCCTCGTTGGCTAATTTCAGGACAGTACGCCCGCGTGGGCGTGTTCATTCGTTCCGGAATCTCCACTCGGATCTGGCGTGCAGGCTTCTCTTCTTCGTACTGCTGGTTTTCCTCAAACGCAAACGAGCTACACACCGTGGTAGATCTAAAGTAAGCAAGGGTACAGTGCATGTTGTGTCCAAAACATGTGCAAACCTGCTGCCTTCTCTCAGGGCGCGTAATGCATTGCGCGGCGAAAACGTTTCGGACAACTTATCTGTGTCACGTTAAAAACAAAACGTTAGCATCTTCGTCTCCCCTCATGCATGCTTGTCGGCGCGTACCAGCAAGTTCTTCGTCCAACTGGGGCTTCACCTCTAGGTGCTTCGTCGCCTGCTGCTGAAGATAACTTCTTGCTTCCAAAGCCACGTCATGGATACTTTGGTCAACTTCCTTGGCTGTAGCACAAATCAAATTGTCAGCTCAATTCTTGAAACACTACTCTGATACAGGTCCAGCTTTACCTTGATTTGTGCTCTGCGTGCGCAGAAGATCTCTCTCGTACAGCTCATTCTGCTCTAGATTCTCCGCCATTTCTACTTCATGGCGCTGTAAGCAAAACACAACAGTCAAGTTGCGTGTCCTTCACCCGACACAGTTCTAGCCACCGCACCGTCTTCTGAATCAAATCATCCAGCGTCTGCTCCTTCTCAAAGCTCTATCACATCACAATACACAAGACATGTCGGCAATACAGACACCAAAGCTTAAACAACAGCCTCTGAACCTTTTTAGCAAGATATCTGCGTCTCTCGACCGCCCTCTTCTTGTCCTCCAGCTCCCTGAGCTTCTGCACACGTTGCCGTTGCAGCTGTTCCTGCCACGCAGGGTAAATCTGCTCCACCCGGCGGTTGTATCGCGCCTTCTCCTGCGCCAGTAGCGCACTGCTGCTCGACTGGTCGCTCTGTAGTCTGCTCCATGTGTCGTGTACCTGCTTCTGCGTCTCGTGCAGCACACGCACGAACTCATCGCTGCGTTTCTTGGCAGCTACAGCGGCACTCCGTTGCGATTTCCACTTCTGCTTGCAGCTCTGCAGCGCTACGGCGCTGAACTCGGCCGCCGTCGCTTCACGCAGCGCCATCCGCTTCTCCACCCCCTGCCGCTGCGCCGTCCTGTCGGCAAAAGTCCACTTAGTACAAGCCTACGGTAGTACACATTATTTGCTGAATACGACGCACAGCTCCTCGCGCTTGCGCTGCAGAACCTCCATGCGCGTCGCGTACTCCACCGACATGGTCGATGTCCGCACCGTGCTTCAACTTCACGTGGTGATTTGTAAAATCTGTAAAGTATTTGACTATATTGGCTATACTGAAAACAATACTTGTCTACATTGGACAAAAAGGAAAAGCAGAAGCGACTTTTGTTTTAATAAAATACTACTTACATGCTATTTTGTGTAAGTTTACATCAAATTGCGCGCGCACTTCGGCACCAGAGGAAAGGAAGCAAGTCCGCACTCACCTCCTGACCATGCACATCGAGGAGATCATCCTGGACGGCTTCAAGTCGTATGCGACGCGTACAGTCGTGAGCGGCTTCGACCCTCGCTTCAACGCCATCACAGGACTTAACGGCAGCGGTAAGTCGAACGTTCTGGACGCCATTTGCTTCGTGTTGGGCATCACCAATCTGTCCCAAGTGCGCGCCAACAACCTTCAAGAGCTCGTCTACAAACAGGGCCAAGCAGGTGTGTCCAAGGCTAGCGTCACCATCGTATTCAATAACCAGGACGCCAAGGCTTCACCTGTGGGCTATGAACAGTACGAACAGATCTCTGTGGCCAGACAAGTTGTCATAGGCGGCCGTAACAAGTACCTGATCAATGGCCACACCGCCCAAGTGAGCCAAGTGCAGAACCTCTTCCATTCAGTGCAACTTAACGTCAACAACCCACACTTCCTCATCATGCAGGGCCGTATCACTAAGGTGCTCAATATGAAGCCACCTGAGATCCTCGGTATGATTGAGGAAGCAGCTGGTACCAGGATGTACGAGAACAAGAAGCTAGCAGCACTAAAGACTATGACCAAGAAGGAGAAGAAGGTGGACGAGATCAACAGCATTCTGGCCAATGAGATCACACCTACACTTGAGAAATTGAGAGCTGAGAAGACCCACTACTTGAAGTGGGCAGCTAATAACACGGAGATGGAGAGACTACAGAGGTTCTGTGTGGCACACGACTATCAGAAGGCACAGGACGCGCTGAATAACACGGCGCAACATGTCGAGAAGATGCAACAGGCTCAACGTGCAGCTAAAGAACAGGAGACGCAGATTGAACAGGAGATCGAACAGGTCGAGGACGAGATCGAGGCACTGCATGAACAGAGAGACAAGGAGATGGGCAAGGAGTTTCAACAACTGAAGGACAATGTCGAGAAAATCGGCAAGGAGGTGGTGAAATTTACTACCAAGTTGAAACATTGCAAGGCGTCCATTGAACAGCAGGTGAATGCTGAGGCAGGGATGAATGAACAGCAAGCGGAGACCGAACAGGCGATGGCTAAGCTCGCGAAGGAGATTGAGAAGGCCAAGAAGAAGGTGAACCAGGTCGAGGAGACCTACACCTCCAAGGAGGCGGAGACGAACGAATACCAGCATCAGATCCAGGCACTGAATGCTGGTATGGAGCAGAGCGGACACAGCGACGAATCCCTGTCTGAACGCCTTGCGTCGAAGCAGCGGGAGCTACAGGAGAACAACACTGCGATTAAGCAGATCAATCTGAAGCTGAAGCACATGGAAGAGAGTATCAAGCACAAGCGTCGGGAGATTGAGCAGACACGCATGAACAACCGCAGCATGGATGAAGAGCGTAAGCACAAGATTGGCGAGCTGGAGCACATGCAGCGCAAGGTCGATCAACTCACTAGCAGCTTCAACCCCGACGAAGAGCGTAAACTTCACGACCGCGTCCGTACACTGCGAGACAATATTATGCGAGCTGAGAGGGAAGTGGACGAGATCTCATCGGGGCTGTCGTCCAGGTTGGATTTCAAGTACACGGACCCTTACCGCAATTTCCAGCGAGAGAGCGTGATGGGTGTGCTGGCTAACCTACTTGAGACGAAGCACGAGTGGTCCGCACTTGCTCTCGAGATTGCCGCTGGTGGAAAGCTGTACCAGATTGTGGTGGACAACGAGAAGACGGCGAAGGACATTCTCAAGTTTGGTCGTCTCATGAACCGTGTCACAATGATTCCTCTCAACCGCATCTCGCGCAAGACGGTCGATCCTCGCAAGATGGACAAGGCTCGGCAGGTTGCTCACCAGCAAGGTGGCAAGGTGTGGGAGGCGATGGAATTGATTCACTTCAAGCCAGAACTTGTACCAGCGATGGAGTACGCATTCGGCTCCTCCATTATCTGTGAGACCAGCGAGCTAGCCAAAAACGTCACGTTCCACAGAGATATCAAGGTCAGGACAGTCACTCTCGATGGTGATTCGTTTGATCCTGCTGGCACTCTTCAAGGAGGTTCTGCTCCGTCCAGCGGTACTCCAGTTCTTCTGAAGCTTCACCAACTGATCAACCGTACGCGTGAGCTCAGCGACATGCGACGGGAGTACCAGGATTGCTCGCGAGCTCTGGACGACATGAAGCAGGTATGCTGAGGGTGACTAAAAGCAATGTTTGCAACAGTGGCTAACTTTATGTACGTTGTGTATAGGATTCTGGTCACTTCCGCCAGTTGAAGCAACAGATTGAACTGAAGGAGCACGAGCTGCGCCTGCTTGACGAACGTATCGCGGACAGTGTCTTTGCGCAGTTAGAGCGTGACGTTGCTGCTTCAGAAGAGCAAAATGCCCAGGACAAGGAGCTTTTGATCACTAAAAAGGAGGCCGTTACCCAGCTGGCCAAGGAAGTAAAGAGTCTTGACGCTGACATCGCTAACTTGAAAGAATCGCGCCAATCGAAGATTGGTGTATTGGAGAAGCGATTCGCAGAGGCCAAGAAGGAGACGCAAAATATTAGTGTGCACCTAAAGACAGCTCAGCAGCAGCTGTCCGAGCTGGTTCTGGAGTCGGAATCCGCCGAGCAGGAACTTGCAGCCAACAACGAAAGTGTCTCTGGTATTCAAGAAGAGCTCGCTGGTCTCCGTAAGGAAGAGAAGAAGGTGGAGGACAAGCTTGCTGAAACCCAAGATACGTATGAAAAGGCTTCGAAGAAACTTGAAGAGCGCCGAAGCAATTTGACACGGTGCGACCAACAGCTCAAGGAGCTGGGCGCCCGTCAGAGTGCTCTTTCCAAAACGAAAAGTGACCTCGAGATCGAGCGCAAGAAGTCTGAGCACAAGATTTCTCGAATGGCCAAGGATGAAAGTGATGCCAAAATGATGGTGAAGAAATTGGAGAAGGCGCACCCCTGGATTGAGACGGAGAAGGAATTCTTTGGCCGCGAACACACTGACTATGACTTCCAACGAAGGGATCCCTCAACTGCGAATCGCCGTTTGCTGGAGCTGAAGGAAACGCAGGGTGCTCTGTCGAAGAAAATTAATAAGAAGGTCATGGGTATGATCGAAAAGGCTGAACAAGAATACCAAGGCCTGATGAATAAGCGTCATATTATCGAAAACGATAAGGAGAAGATTACGTCGGTCATTAAGGAGCTTGATGCGAAGAAGAACGAGGCCCTTCAGACGACGTGGGTGAAGGTAAACAAGGACTTCGGCTCAATTTTTGGCACGCTGCTCCCTGGAACACACGCCAAGCTGGACCCGCCTACAAACGGTAAGATTTTGTGCTCACCTTATTACTGAAAAAATCTGGTATTGATATTTTTCTTGTTTTCTTGCCATGTTAGGAACCATCCTCGATGGACTCCAAGTGCGTGTGTCGTTCGGCGGCGTGTGGAAGGAAAGCTTAACTGAGCTAAGTGGTGGACAGCGCTCGCTTCTTGCTCTGTCGCTCATTCTGTCGCTGCTGCTGTTCAAGCCCGCACCAATGTACATTCTGGACGAAGTTGATGCTGCTCTGGATCTGTCGCACACCCAGAACATCGGGCAGATGATTCGTTCACACTTCTCGCACTCGCAATTCATTGTCGTGTCGCTGAAGGAGGGTATGTTCAACAACGCCAATGTGGTCTTCCGTACCAAGTTCGTCGATGGCGTTTCTACAGTCACCCGTACAGTCCCGAAGTCGCGCGCTCGGTAAACCAACAAAGTCGCGTTGCGAAGATACTGAAAAGGAAATGGTGGCTAATTAGTATGGTACGGCCTCCACAGCTGAAGTCGTCGTTTGCAGAGGATACGTTACATTGATACATGAATATGCTCTCTCGCCACTCAATGTGTATTTCATTGCGTAGATTCTTCGAAGACTTAGCGTCCGCATTCCCAGGTCACATCCAGCAGCGTCGTTAACGCCCACATGCATTGCATCTTCATCAGGCTCGTTGGACTCGGCATCTCTCCAGCGTCCCGCATTGTCGGCACGTTCGTCCTCAACTTCGCACATGGCATCAAGCTCTATGTTCATGCCTAACGAGTCTTCAATGATCTCGTCGCACACCAGCTTCATCCTCCAAGACATCAACCATGGAGGCCGACACACTCGTATCCTGGTGATCGTCAGTCGGTGGGAGCAGATTCATTCCCGAGGTAAGTTCCACTCTAGCATTTAAATCATCCATCTCCTGCTGCTGCCTTGCGCGTCGAGCAAGCTCCATCATCACCAAAAACGGTAGCGGACCAGCGTCAGGATTGTCCAGGTAGACTTCAGTCACAGCGTACGCATATGCCTTGTGCCAGAGTTTCCGGACGTGAGCGGCGATAGCGCGACGGTGCTCTTCTCCGACGTGACGTTGCGCCTTGTAGATGGCATTACGTTTCTCACTGATAATGCTGTATACTGCATAGATCAAGGTTACCACATTCGAGATGATCGCCGTATTTGTCACTAAGCGAACCACGCGGTCGTCGATATACAGCAACCCCATTTTGATAATCAAGCCACCTGAAGAAACAAGACAAGACAGCACAGTCGTCACCAAGGAGCACAAGAACCACTTCAAGTGTATCGCGATTTCCGTACAAAACAAGGTGATGAAAAGCTCGATGTGAACCACCCCAGCAAGAGCACTGTCGGAAGCCTCTTTATACGGCTGGTAAAACAACATCACAGAGAGATACACCAGCCTACCCGTGCGAAAAAAAGGTGTTAGGCGGTTGCTAATGAGCCAAACGCAAAAATGATCAGTACTCACAAGACCACAAGACCGCAAATGATTCGATTTGCACCAGCCTTGGCAAGGAGACTGACGACGCAATTCAGCAAGAGCTTGCGGCCGAGGTCCCATACTTCGAACCACCAGAAATGTATGTCGTCTGTATATGCACATAGCGAGGTGGTTACCATATAGCAGCGGCATCGGAAGAAATTCAGCGCGTACATGAATGGTAGATGAAGCCAACTTGGGCGACTGTGCTTGGTTCCTACACACGCAAAAGCAAAGAAGAGTTCATCAGTACCAGGTAATTAGCTGGAGGAGAATGCACAAAACCTTACATTCAAGTTTCTATCGCACAGGAAATGAGTGAGCATCTCGGTCTCGAAAAGTTTCAATTTTTCTTCGTCCACAAGTTCGCCATGATCGATGATATCGAGCCGCACCTTGAGTAGAAGACGCTGCTTTAACGAAGCTTGAGACGGATCATTGATCAGTAGAAGCGTATCGCTCACTCCGCGCGATCGCTTCATCGAGATAATTACCCAAAACAACAAAGGAACACCTGCATGTCCACGACAAGTTAGTGAAAGCGACCAAACAAGACGTTTGCAAATGTGGACGCACCAATGACCCAGAAGATAATCAGAGTGATACTGACAGGGAGGTAGAACAACCAGGTACCCTCATAGCAGAGGTTACTGCGATCAAGGCTCAAGTAGTAGTGGTCGCCGACTTCGTCACAGTAAAACATGCCGATCACGCGCTGACACAGCATCGGGTAGAACAACAACAACACCCTAGACAAAGTCGCATTCAGTATCTAGCTGCAATTAACGGCAACCAACACAGCACTTACCAGAGGAATAACTTGATGCACCTGTTCTTGTAAGACCTGTAGTAGAGACGCATCCAGACTCGTGCTCGCCAAAGACGCAAATTACTGTGTACGACCATATCCAGAACGTCGTTCTTGATACGTTGTGACGTCGGGCATCGTGGTTTGTGTGTAGATACTGAAGCAGGAAGTTGAGTAACGCGATCCACCCAATTCAGTCCATGAACAACAAGCTGCACGATCCGTGAGGATTCTGCATATTCAACTGGGTGTTTCAGAGTCGTGCAAAGTGTCGCTTTCAGTCGTGCGAGGAAGGTCGATTTCTCCTTTTCGTCCTCTTTGATTTGCACCTTTTGCTCCGACTTGGGCTTAGCCAACAACGTTGCACGTCGTGCGAGAACTGGTGGCGAATGATGCTCCAACTTGAAAACGGGTAACCCACAACGAACACAATGTCGCGGAAGCGTCGAGAGCTTGACACGATATCGCAAAATCCCCCAAACCGTGACTAAGAACACCAACAAGAACATCCCAAGCAGCACAAATAAGGCAAGACTACAACACACAGAAATTGTCAGTACACGGTTGTGGTCTAAAGAAAGTAGCAAAATTATTGTACCGATAGTTGGAGAAGTAATCGCGCTTGAACAAGCACTCTGCTGCAGTCGTGTCCACGAAGTTAAAGTCCGCCAATGAACAGATATCCATGAGGTGGCTCATACTGTCTGGCCACGGGATCTCGTACACTTCCTTAAAGCTTCCAATGACTTGAAAGAACCCCAGCATGATTTTGAATTTTTCTGGCCGCAATGGCAGAATTTCCACCTCTCCGGGTTCGATTTGAAAAAGGTATATAATCTTCTTTTTCCCGAACCTTGTGCGTCTTGCTGCAGCTTTCACCATGGAATGGACACGTCTTCGAATACTCGCCTTCGCAGTCTGGAGTAGCTCTCGAGCTCGTGATTGACCCGTGTAAATCTGGAACCGGGTTGCAGCTTGTGCATGACTAACAACGCGTTGTTCAGTTGTGTTCGAGAAAAAATACCAGAGAAACACAAATGCAGCGATCGCGGCGATCAGGGGTAGCAACGCGAGCATCCGTGTAGTTCGAGCTACGGTCGGGTCGTTTGGGTCAGAGCATTCTACCACCAAAAACAAAAATGTTTTAGTGGAGAAAGTACAAACATAACATCAAGAGCCAATACGTACGTTTGCACGTCCCGCTTGAACCCTTGTAGTAACCATCAGTGCAAGTGGCACACATAATGCCTGAATACCCATCTGCGCATTGACCTGATGATGGTACAGACGCCGCTGTGCTGATAGATACAGTAGGAGTTGTTGAAGTTGTTGAATCTGTTGGAGCCTCGACACACGCGGCATTTGTCTGTACGAATATGATCCGAACAAATAAACAGTTAGTGTGTTGGCACGATAATAGTGTATGCTATACATGTACAGGTACACTGACGTCGCAAGTGTAGTACTCATTCCCGGATAGGCAAGAGTAGACTCTACTTCGGCTCCAATATTTGTCGAATGTCTCCGGGTTGTCCTTAGCGCATTCATGTATACGAGCGGGAAGGTTGGCTACGTCAATGGACTTGCACGGGTCATCGTCTGCCCATGATTTCGGATCGTCACAACTGGAAGCAGCGTAAGTCGATCGAGCCTTCGTAACGAAGTACCCTTGCTGCCGACGGGGGGAAATCACCCCAAAAGTTGTCCCGCTCTGATCGTTTTGTTCGCAAGTCCCTCCTGCTGGACAATCATAGCATTTCTCGCCGTCCAGACTACACAAAACACCAAACAACATTCACCGGTGTTAGTGTGCGCAAAAGATTCCAGAAACATTACACTGTTACCTGTAGGTTCCCTTTGCACAAGGTTGACATAAACTACAAGAAACGAGTTAGTAATCAGTCTATGTAGGAAATTATACATGGTAAGCTTACCCATTGACATTTTCGTATCCGGGGCTGCATTCATCGACGGTAACGTTGACAGTGATGGAAGTTTGAAGAACCGAGGATAATGTACAGTTGACGGTGAGTCGATAGGGATCGTCTCGAGCTTCAGAAAATACTTCTGCGCTCTTGAAAATGATGTACCCTGTGTCAATAGTAATCCACGTTACTGGGGAAAAGGTGAACAGGCCTTCATCATCAACTGCCACAAGGGCTTGGCAACGCGTTACGTTGTCGTACGTTGCGATGGCACCGTAGACATCTCGAACAACAACGGTGGGCCAAAGCATCGTTGATTCAGGCTGGGTCATGTCCACATTCAAGCTTGGTGACGTATCAGCCGCTGTCAAAGACGATGACACGGCGAGTCTTCGCGTCAAAATGCCGGCGGTCTCAGAGCTCGAATTAGTAGGAACTGGTAGTTTCACTCCAAGGCTTACACCACTGGTGACACTGACTGGCCACCATCCGGGCGTAATGTTCATAGCACTCGAAGCGATCAGAAGCTTACTAGTCCCTGTCAATGAGGTGCAGTTGACACAGTTGAAAGTAAACCACGGATAATAGACCCAGTAGATGTCGTCTCCTGCCTCAGCCGCATTTCCGCCAAATTGTGCAGTCTTGCAGCTCACCATAGGAGTCTCCGTTTCGTCGTCCTTGTCAATATAAATACCAGCTCCAAAGTCGACAGCAAAGTTGTCTTGGAATCGATTCTTCGTGGCGGAAAGTGAGGTGTTGTCTTGGCTTGAGATCGCACCACCAGTATATGCCGTATTCTTCTCGAACGAACTACCTGTGACGATCAATACTGCACTTCCTTGCATCGATACAGCCCCACCAAAGGAACTTGCCACATTACCGTTCAAGATTGAATTCGTAAGCGTTATACTGGAGGATCCCATGGCATACACAGCTCCCCCTACTCCAGCGTTGTTTGATTCGATGGTGGAGTCAGTAAAAGTGGCAATTGCTCTAATAGAAGCGTGCACGGCCCCACCCTGGCTAGAAGCAGAATTGTTGCGAATAATCGTCTGCTTCATCTCTAATTTAGATGATCGACTGATCTGGATTGCCGCTCCTTTTACAGCAGTGTTGAATTCGAACAGGGTATCTTCGATATCGACAGTCGCATCCACCACATTGAGGGCTCCTCCTTCAGTGCCATCGTCACCATTGTGAGATATGTTACAGCCCTTTAGATGAGCAGTGTTCCTCCTCCCAACGAAAATCGTCGAGCCAAATCCGATGTTAGTATTACGGGTAAAATTTGAATTGAAGACTGTACATTCCAAATTGGCACCCGGACTCAAGAAAATAGCACCACCACTGTCTTGAACAGCGTTGAGGTCAAAGAATGACTCCTTCACTGTAAGCTGACCGCCGTCGCTCATATAAATTCCTCCACCATCGTAGAAAGCGAAATTGTCGAAGAAACCACTGTCGGAGACGTTTAAATGGGTATTCAGTGCATAGATTCCAGCTCCAAAGTCGTATGCAAAACCTCTGTGCAACGTTGAATTTTTAATGAACACATCAGCATTCGTCGAGTAGATTAACCCTCCCACGTACGCTTGACCATACTCCAATTGGGAATTTATGATTGTAGTGTCGGCATTTTCAACGAAAATGAGACCACCATTCAGCGCCAGTGTGGCTTTCTCATTGCTGACAAGATGCGAGTCTGTTATCACGACGACACCTTGTGTTATGTACAATGTGCCACCTTGCACGCCCAACTCATTTTTCAGCACCGTATTGTTGATAAAATCGCAATTGCTAAGTATCGCCGAATTTTCACTATCCACTGCAATTGCTCCGCCTGATTTTGCGGAATTCTCTTTCAAGACGGTATTCGATCCATTGATGTTCGCAAATGACAGCATTATACCACCCCCAATCCCCGCTGAATTGCCTGTTAACGAACAGTTCTTCATGGAAATGGTACTGTTTCCTCCTTGTGCCACGCCAGTTCCCGTTCCAACACCACCACCTGACTGAGAAGCGTTATTCTTGATGAAAGAGCAGTTTGTCAACTCCATGTTGCTGGCATAACTACCATAAATGCCACCTCCGTCAGATGCATTTCCGTTTTGAAAGTTTGAGTAAGCGAGAGAAAAGTTTGCTCTGTCAACGTAAACTCCAGCTCCTCGATACGCCACTCCATCAAGGAACGACAGTCCACTAGCTTTCACTTTACTATTTGGGGTGATGTATATACCGCCACCGTAACCAGTAGATAGATTCACTACGGTTGCGTTGTTGCCTTGAAATACTGCTTGCGGCGAGCTGTCGCTTTGCTTTACTATCGATGACACCCCCGCCACGAATACACCTCCTCCGAGAGGAGCTGTATTGAACAAGACGGAAAGATCATCATGCCAAAGCTCAGCGCCCGTCACACTAATCCCACCACCGTTTTCTTTCGCGATATTTGATGAAACATTAGAGGCTGTCATGGTGCACACTGAACCACTTTGTATGGCAACTCCCCCGCCAAATCTAGCCCAGTTGCTTACTATCGAACACCCGTTGATTGTTGCTGATGTGCTATCGATGCCTATTCCCCCAGCAGAATCAGCTTTGCCAAACGAGATAACCATCTTCTCGACGGAGCACTGTCCACTCAGGAACATGTTCCCACCTGTGAGAACTGCCCAGCCTTTTGAAATCCGTGAGAATGACGTTGGTGTTTTTGCCAAAGCATTGCTTTCCTTCAGATACACGCCGCCTCCGATGTTTGAACGACACCCCTCGATAGAAACGCCATCGTGGACGACAGTCGATTGCTCCGCGTAAACACTACCACCGAACGTAGCACTGGTACTATTCAATATCCTCGTGTCTTTCAATTCCACGACTGAAGTTGCTACGTAAAGGCCACCCCCATTGTTAGATGCGTTCGAGTTCGACAGCTTACAGTTCTCGATGGTAAGGTTGGAGTCCACAGCATACGCAGCAGCTCCATCTTTGGAGACACAGGCATCAACGTTAACCCCAGCGACTGATGTTTTTCCTAGCAAATACATGCCACCTCCATGATTAACGCCACTACACGTTTCTATCGTCATTCCCCCCGAAACAGAACTTGCAGTAGCGTACAAACCCCCTCCATCTGAAGCCGTACTCTGTGTCACAGAAACATCTTTCACTACAACTTGGCTATCTTTCGTCCAGATTCCACCCCCTGCTACATCAGCTGTGCATTTTGAAAGATCAGTGCTCTCTAAGCTGAGTGTTGCAGTCTCCACATACATGCATCCACCACGTGGAGCGATGTTCAGTTCTTGCCTCACATTTTCCATGGTAGCATCTCCCACCACATAAATTGCGCCACCATTCGCAGTAGCTGTGTTACCGAGGCAAAGCGTACCAACTACACCAGTCATAGTACCCCCATTCATCCAGATCGCACCTCCATCCACTGCTTCGTTTTTCTCAATCAAAACGGATCCTTTGCAAGTAAGTTGCGAGTTTTTCAAGACAAGGCCGCCACCTTCCTGCGCCTTATTTTCTTGAATGACCACACTCATCCACTCGACAGTACTATCCACAATCGCAACTCCACCGGCTGAGTCCCTTGCATGGCCATTTTCGATGTATAAGCCGCTAAGACTCGCCTGTGAGCTGTTAATGTACATTCCAGCTCCATTGGCTGTTCATTATAGACCCTCAGTTAGTAAATACGAACTTATGCTGCTTCTAAAACAGTGAAAGTGACTATCAAAACTTACATGCTTCATTCCCTGTGACCGTAGACGGAGACGCTGCCTGTTGATCGAATGTTATACTGGTAGTTCCGGAGATATATACACCGCCTCCTGTCGTTCCAGCATTATTACTTTGAATGGAAGTTGCTCTAGCAATGAGAGTTGACATTCCGCTTAATGCCAGTCCCCCACCAGCAACATCTGCAGTGTTGTTGCTCACGACACAGTTCTCCATGGTCAGTTCTCCGTTATCCACTGCAAGACCACCTCCACTTGATGCTTTGTTGGTAGATAGTTGAACACCTATCATCGTAACAATGCCGCTAACGTAAACACCACCCCCTCTCTCTGACGCAACATTATCAAACAATTCAGTGTTCGTTGTCGACATCGAACTCGTGCCTCGTAGGGCCACAACGCCACCTCGAGCAGCAGTACTTTTGGTCACATTCGAATCAACAAAGGAGATCTTCGAGTTATCGAGATAAATGGCGCCTCCTTCAGCCCCAGCAGTGCTCTGAGCCATACCCACTTGGTAAAGAGAGATGCTGCTACCACTAGCATACAGTATTCCTCCATTCTGAGTGGCATTAACACCAGTGATCAGCATATTTGTGCCGCTAAAATTTCCATCGACAACTTTGAAAACTCCTCCATCTGCTTCCACACAGTTTTGCAACGTGAGTCCTTCGACAACCATAGTAGAAGACGTCGTGAGGAGAAAGAGCGATGATTTCTGGCAATCGACACTCGTCCAAAATGGCCCTTTCAGAGTGGTGATCGTTAACTGTGTCGAATCGGCTTTCAGATTACGATTTTGTGGGCCCAGATAGGTTCCAGGGTATACCAGAATGGCGTCACCTTTCGTGCTTAACTCCACAGCTCGAGCAATAGTTTTCACAGCTTTTGAAGCTGTTCCCTTTTCGCTCACATTCATCATCTGCCCTGTTCCCTGAGCATCATTGCCAAATTCTCCCGATACTACGATAACGTTTGCTGGATCCATATCACACACAGAGTGGTGGCATCGTCTTGGATCTGAACAACATACGATTCGGTTGTTGCAACCCTCGCCAGTGAATCCAACGTTACACGTGCAGGTTCCATCACTTCGGCTACGTCCGTGACCTGAACACGCAACACCGTCTCCTGGTGGTGGGATCCGCGTGCCTTCGGATGTTCCATCGATCTCGTACTGCAGTTCAAAACCTTTTGCAGTGACGCTAGCGTCGCTAGTGAATGCAACAATGACCGAAGATTTTACTCGATAGACAAACCGTCCTGTTCGCACACAACCACCTTTCCACAGACGTTCCACTGTCAGTTCATCAAAAATTTCCACGTAGTCATGATCACACTCCAGCTCAAACGTCGAAAACTGCAAGCAGAAGCAAGTTAGAAAATCTACAACAGAAGTCGTCGACCTGCAGGACTTACCGTCATAGTAATGTATGCGTACGAAGTCATGGGCTTAATTTTCCATCGCGTTTGAACATTGTTCGCATAGTTGATCAGACGGATATTGCCAATGTTACCTTGACAAATTTCGTCAGTGGTGATGTCGGATGGGTCTAATGTCGTCACGAACACTTCACTACTGGCCACAGATCCCGTTGAAGTCCGGATAGCGTATGAAGTCACTGAGGAGAGTGCGCTGGTATCGGTGTAAGATGCAGTCGTTGTCGTATCAAGATCCGTTCCACCTCGAACGACTCGGTACCCCGTAGCCCCAGGATACGGACGCCAAAACAGTTCCACCGAGCCGTGTGATACTGCAATCAAACCAACATACAAGGAGAATCAGATGGAGATCAAAGATATCGCAACACTATATCGGTTGGTATTCCTCACCGCATCCAATTTGTGGTGCTGACGGTATGTCTGGGCCAGATGAAGTTCTTGCAGATTTGTTCAAACTTGGAGGACTCAAATCTTCGAACGTATTCTGCGCTATCTGCTCGTTGACATAACAAATGAACAGGTGCAAATCTGTTAGTGAATTGCTACAATAATTGCCGATAACATAATCGCACTTACCACTGATATAATGTAGGAAGTCGATACGTTCAAACCGGTCAGAGTTGTGGTGGTGTCGTGCGCAGTGTTAGTTACTGAGCTTGACGGGTCATTCGCAGCGATCGCAGTGATAGTGTATCCGTCGATAGTGTCTCCACCCACGTCACTTGGTCCATCCCAAGCACACACAACAGAATCAAAGCCCACAGCTACAATTTTGAAGTTTTCGGGGGCGCTGGGGGCGGTAACACTACGTGTGGTAAATGTGAGAATGGCACTTTGGGGCGATTCTCCGACATCGTTCCAGGCTGTAACATGAACCCAGTATGTTGAACTGGAATTTAGTTGGTTAATTGTAGTTTCTGTCGGGAAATCCTTGTACACCTCTTTGAAAGGACCATCTTTAGAAACGTTGGTCATGTTCAAGGAATATCCATTAATTGGAATTCCTCCGGTATCTGTTGGTGCTCCCCACGAGAAAGTAACAGATCCACCCGTCACTGCATCGCAACTCAAGCCGACTGGGGCACTAGGAATGGATGCGCCTATTGTCTCGACAGGAAACGTGGAGGAGACTCCCCCGCTAGCGTACTTGCTAGTGGGGAGAATCTGGATACCGTACAGAGTTTCTGGATCCATGTCTCCCACCACAACATTTGAAAATATCGCTGACGTCTCCAGTCGACGATGAACCGCTTCAGTCAATCTCCTCGGTTCACCAAGGGAGGCACTCAAAGTAGCGTCTTGTAAGCTGGCGTAAGACATGTTCAATCTGTTGTCTCGATCAAGGTAAATGCTGTAGATCATTTCACTCGACGTTGCTCCACCAAGATCAATAGGTTCTCCGAATGAGACTTGTGCTGCTCCTCCGGTAGTCATCTGTACTGTCACGTCAATGTGCCCAACTGGAGGCGTTGCAGCTGCGGTCTTGAAAGTTGCGATGGGACTTTCAGGTCCAAGCCCGTACAAATTGTTCGCGCGAACAACGATATCGTAACTGGAATCGGCCGATAATCTGTAGAAGGCGCAGGATGTTGTATTTGATTTCACGGTCGTCCTGTCAGATCCATCAACATTCGAGGCGATGGTGGCGTAGAAATCCGTCACTTCCGAACCACCATTATCTGCAGGATAGTCCCATTCCACCTTCAGCATACCCCCCGTAGCGTTCACGAATGTGACTGGTTCACTTGGTCCTGGAGGGGACTTGTTGGTTGTCCCGACAACATTCAGCGACGAGTTTACGGAGGTGAAATAACCATTGTTGACAGACGCCAAGAAGACATAATCAGTCAAAGGATTCAAGCGCGCGACTGTGGCTTGATGCTTAGAGCCATTGTAACTGAGCTGCCAAGGGTCTGCAGTAACATTGCGCTTGTAGTACAGTCGATACAGCTGGATATCGTTGCCTCCCGTGTCATGTGGATCAACAATACTCATCGTGATACCACCACCAGTTGCTCGATACTTCACTAGCATCGGCGCTCCAGGAGCTGTAATTTTCGTCGTTTTGAAAGCTCCCTCGGGTCCAATTGTAACTCGAAAATTGCAAAGAGATAGGGAGTTTAGCGCCACGGCGCTGACATTGTAGCTGGTTTCTGACTTCAAACGCGATACAGACACAAACGCCATTATTTGAAGATAGTTCACCTTGGAGATCGTCTTCAGGTAGGAATCGTCGCCCAGCCTCATTCCATCCCAGTACAACGAAAAGTCCGTGATCGGGACGCCGCCTGTCGTCAAAACAATACGAAGTCAGCAAAACAAACAACGATGAAAGGGCAAATGACCACAGTACCAGTGTCCTCAGGAGATAGGAGTGTGACGTTGATCATTCCTCCAGTGGAGATCGAGAACTTCGGAGCAGGAGGAAGTTCAGGCAGGGTTGGTATGGAAGTGTTTATCACACTAAAGTGTGACGTTTGACCCACGATTTCTCCCGTCGCGCTAATGATCGAAGCCGCCAAGTGATCATACTTCAGTAGAACAGTTTTAGATGCCGCGCTCGACGTGTCATTGACTACAAACACAACATCCTGGCAACACAAGACACAATATGAGCTAATGTGGAGCACTACTGCAGAATTTTTCAAGAGCATAACCAACCTGAATTGCGATGACTGAGCCAACCGACAACCAATCTGATAGATCCACCGAGGTGCGCAAAATATGAGAACCCTCTGCAATCGACAATTTTCCAGGGAGGCTCACAGATGCCACTGAATTTTCAGCCAGGACAAAGAACTCGTACGAAGTACTCGCGTTCAGTGCCGCCACCGGAGCGAATAAAGGGTCCAAACCTGGAGCTACCGTTGCAGACAGAAACCACGCACGCGACAAACTTCTGGCGTAAATGACATATGAAGAAATATTCGTACCGCCTAGTGTACATCAAGCTCAAGTCAGTCGCTCTTACGCATAAGTATGAGTTGATGCTTCATACCTGTGTCGAGTGGGGCTTTCCAGCTTATAAAAACCTTTCCACCTGTCGAATTCTTATAACGATCTGGGTATAGGAAAAGAGGGCCCGGCAGTGTCTTCGTCGTAGTTGAAAACTTGAATGAGGCACTTGTTTCACCCCATCCATCTTTATCAGTGATAGCGTTACCTGCCTGCAGCAATAAATGCAAATTCAGCAACACAATAATGTTCACGATCAAGTACTCGACAGGTTACCTGAACAGAAAAGTCATATGATGTTGCCGCGGTCAATCCGTGAATGTCTGCACGTGTAGTTGGCTGCAAGTTCTCAGTAACCAGCTACGGCACGAAGTAATCTTGTTAGAAGTGCCCGTTACTCAAGTAATAAGGCAGAAAACTTACTTGTGGGGCACCAACGCTCCCAATCATGTAGACGCGGTACTTGCTGATTGGAACGCCGCCCGTATCATCAGGAACAGACCACGTGAGCGATATTCGACCTCCAGTTCGTGATTCAAGTAACATTGACGTGATCACACTGGGAAGCGATGGAGAAGTTGTCGAAAATTTGGTGGGGGTGCTAAACGTCCCCTGACCAAAGGAGGTATTGGCAGCAATAGAGATGTTGTATGTTGTCGAGAACGTCAAGTGTCCAATGGTAAAGCCAGGTGCCACTGCCTTGGTAACATCCAGTGAGGTCGTTTCGGTGCTGAGACGCACCACATAGTTGGAAATTGTTCCGGTTGCGCTACCATTGTGGTCAGGAAAACCAGCAGCAAATGTAGCTAGTCCTCCTGTCACCGATAATAGTTTAGGTGGTGGACACGTGCCAGGATCCGATACGTCACCATCGTCAAGAATGGTAACACGCGTGAGAGGCTGTCGAAGTATGGCCCCACCGCTTGCTACTGTCATCCGAATGAAGAAGTATTCATTGGGAAATTCATATATCTTGTCGTTGATGATGGAAAACGTCAATGTTGCTTTCGTGACGCCATTGTCCATGACAATCGGAGTGGTTGTCTTGCGATAGTCGGTATCCAGTGACGCTGTTCCACCCCAGAACACAAAGGCGAGTGTGATGCTGCTGCTATTGCCGTACTCGCGAATAATGGTGACAGTACCAGTTCGTGCATCCTCAAGAAACGAGTAAGATGGCTTCTCAAAGCTGACAAAGCCAGCATCTCCATCGTCCACAATCGTTACTGTAGCTACATTGTTGGTTCCGATTTTGGGTCTCCCTTCTGGCAGAGATGATGCAACGCCAGTGATGCGGACAGCGAACGTCTCGTCTGGAGTTTCGTACTCCGAGTCGTTGATGATGAGGATCACGATTGAGTTTTGACTTCGCGACGACTCAAACACAATCGTCCCGGTCGAAATATTGGAACCTTTAGCGATGGCGTAGTTGGAGCCTAAGACAGCTGGCCGAATTCCCGTCGGCTCGGTTGAATAAGTCACCGTAATTCGACCACTCAGACCAGAAGTTCGCTGCACCACGAGAGCTACTTGCGTCGCGTTTTCCAGTACCGAAACGCTCGACTGAGCAAAATTGAATTCACCTGCAGCGTCAGGCTGAGTCGTCGCAGTGCGAATGGGACTCCAAGTGCCATTTCCATTCTTATTTACAGCACGAACGGAAAAAGTATAGGTACTGCTGTAGGCGAGTTGAGTCGCTGTGTACGCCAGATCAACTGTCGGGTTGGTTGCATCTGTAGTTGAGTTCACAACTCGGACATCGTACGACAAATCCAAGCTCCCACCGGTATCAGCTGGAGGGCTCCATGAAATAGAAATTGTTGTTCCTGTAGCGCCTACGAAGGCAGGAGCTGCCAGAACTGGACCAGGTTCATTTTGCGGCGTTGTTTCAATCGTGACAAACTCGCTTGGTGGTCCTTCTCCAACCGAATTGACAGCAGAGCAAGAAACCTGGTACGATGTCGAAGCAGTCACACCATAAAATGTGTAGCTTGTCGAAACCCCGGGAACCACCTGCAGTGTCCCTCTCAATTTTGCATACTCATAGACTTTCATGCCTGTGACGGAAGATCCTCCCGTAAATCGCGGTGGTTCGACTTGAATCGTGAAGTTTCCACCGTAAACAGACACAACCAGTGGTTTATTCGGACTGTTTGGTACAGTCACAGAGGAAGTTGTCAAAGATACACATAGCTCCTCACTTGAGCCAAGATCACTGTTGACTTTGACGTAGCTAGTGTAGGCGGTACTGGCGGTAAGTCCCGTGAACAGATATCCTGTTAAAGACTTCAAATTAATACCCTCCACTAGCGTCGAATCAAGCATCAACTTCACGTCATACGATGTTATTGGTAATCCACCAGAATCTCCATCAGGAATCCACGAGACGTTTAGAAAACTGGAACCTGAGACAGCAGTTATCGACTGGGCCTTCTGTGGCTTCGTGGCCGTCGTCGTTTTCGCAAGACATTCGTCGCTGGCCATAGAAACCATCGAATTCTGAGCCACAGCTCGCACAGTGTAGCTGTAGCTCGTGCTAGCTGTCAATCGATCTTTGTTGGTAAAGCTCCTTGAATCGGCAAGTAAAGTTCCGCTTACGAGCTCTCCTTTCCGATATACCATGTACCCAGCTATGGGCTGCCCTCCGGTATCAATTGAGCGATCCCAACCAATCGTGATTGCACCTCCAGTGTTGTAGGTCGATTGGTGAACATTCAACGGTGCCGATGGAAAAGTAACCACGTCTGTCGCGGCCACAAGAGGCAAACTCACGGGGCTATTACCAGCAGCATTCGATGTCATGATCGTATACGAGTATTTTGTACTCGAGTTTAGATCATTGTGCACGAATGACAGCACACTCGCATTGTTGGTCGAGAAGAGCAGACTTGACGACCCAGTAGAATCAAGAAGATAGAGCGTGTATCCTGTAAGAGCAACACCACCCTTATCCATCGGTGCTATCCACACCAACTCAATGATTCCTCCTGTGTAGCGTCCGTCTAGAATCTCTGGTGCTGTTCGTGGAGCCGTTGCGTTTGTTGTGGAAACCTGAATTACTGAGCTCCAAGCTTGCAGCGCCGAGTCGAAGCAGTTCGACACCTCCAAGTACGCAACTACTTGCATGTTGTAGTCAGTGTTAGCTGTCAGCCCGTAAACTGTTCCATTGCGGGCGGGTATACTTTTCCCGTCATATCCAACGACATTTGCCGAGATGCCACCAATCGAGACAATTTTTATCGTGTAGCCTGTAACTTCTCGACCGCCGATATCAAGCGGTTCATTCCATGCCAGCGATATAGCACCTCCAGTTTTATCCATCACACGGACATCTAAAGGTGCACTTGGCAGTGATTTTAACAGCGTTTGGTTGGATTGGACTGGGCTGTAGTTCAAACTCGGACCAACTGAGTTCGCCACTTGGTACTTGAAGTAGTACATTGTCTGGTACCGTAGTCGATACACCGTGTGCTCTCTGGATGCACCCGTGTAAACCAAGGTAAAGTCAGCTTCGTCGTCCGCCCGCATGAAAAGTGTGTACTCCTGAATGGTAGACCCGCCAATGTTCACTGGATCGAACATTCCGACCGTCATTGCCCCTGCACTGGCCCACGTAACAGCAGGTAATGGTGGCGTGTCAGGGTAGTCCGGACTCGACGTAGTCAGCGTCGCCACCTCGGATAATTCGCCCGCTTTAAAAGACGACAATGCTTGGATTTGGATCGGGTAAGACGTAAGCGCAAGTAGCTGCTGAATAGCACATACATTCGGCGCAGAGCAGGACGTGAATGGAAATACGGGCGGCGTAGTCGTAGTTGCTGTTGTAGTGGTCGTTGCTGTGACGTTGAGCAACTTGTAAGCAATAATCGGAGACCCACCGACATCCAACGGGGGATCCCATTGTACGAGTACGCTAGAACTCGACGCACTCACTATCTGAATGTCGCGAGGTGCGGTCGGAGTCGTTGCGCGAGGAGTTGTGAGCAGTAAAGACGTACTCGGTGTCCCGGTCCAGAGAGAATTTTCGGCTTGTACATACACTTGGTAAGTCGTCGACTCATTCAGTCCGTACACGATTATTGCCTCTGTTGTAGATTCTTCAGTCATGACAATGTCAGTACCCACCACCAGACTCACCACGTAACTCAGCGTGGTGTTTTTAGCTCCGCGATCATCCGGTGGCGTCCATTGGAGACCCAAAGCTCCACCAGTACCAAATGTCTTCTGGAGGTTTAAGCACTGTTTTGGCAACGAGATGTCTCCGTCGTCAAGGGCAGTCACAGTTGAGGTAGTGTATGTCCCGTATAATACGCCACCTTCGAGAATAGTAAAACCTATCGTGATACTGTCTGCAACGTATTGGAATTCCGAGTCGTCTGTAATATTCACCACGACAATTTGTTCAGTGACCCCCTCATCAAAGACGATGGTCGAATTCATCAACAGGAACCGGTCCATCACACTTGCGTTATTCGCAACCACCATTTGAATTACTGCTCTAGGTTGGGTCCCACCAGTTCGTGTAATGGTAAGGTTAGCAGGCCCGCTATTCTCCACGACCCCGACTGCTGGTGCACCAAAGGAAATAAATCCAGCATCACCATCGTCTTCTAAACGAATACGGGTCGTGCTTTGCACTTGCGTGTCGGTATCGGTGACGACTAGCAGAAAAGTAATGCCAGGGTTGTACACATCGTCGTTGCGGATCGTAATATTGACGAAGCCCGAGTTTACGTTTGTCGTTAATGTCCTCGTGTCTGCCATTCCCACATAGTTCTCTCCATCCAAAGCTGACTCATCAACTGTTTCGAATGAGTACGAGATGTCCCCATACGAACCGTTCACTCTGTCAATTGGTACAGATACAATACCAGCATTTTCTTTCACCGTCATCTCAGATAGTGCAGCGACGATCACTCCTGGTAAGGGGTCCTGCGTGACTACCAGAAGCGATGAGCTAGCGGTTCCAACAAGAGAAGTGCTTGTCAGAGCAACCACGGTTGCAGTATAATACGACGAATACTGCAGATATTCAATCAGAACAGTGTTGGAATCAGCTCGCTTCACTAGCTCAGCTTCTTCCTGTACGCCATCACTACTGCACTTAAAGTAAGTCACGTCGTACTGGATGTTTTCGTCTCCACCAGTATCTTGAACTGCATCCCAAGTAAGCGTCATTTGGCTGAACGTGACGGAAACCTCCTGAAAGTTTTGAACCTGTCCTGGTGTAGAGATCGCAGTTGTAGTGACTGTTGATGTAGCACTTTTCGTTTCACCGACTGAGTTCTTGGCAGAAACCCTGAACGCGTAGGCAGTCTCTGCTACTAGTCCATAGATCGTCACATCCCACTCGTTCACAGCGAACGTATGCACTTTGGTGCCACCCTTGTACAAAATCAGCGTAACGTCCTCTCCACCGGCATAAACTGGATTTGCAACGTGAATGTTAACGCTTCCACCCAGAATGTTAATTGCTTCAGGACTCGGCGGAGCACCAGGGGCATCTGGGGGGCCTGTTTGAACAGTATACTTTACGAGTAAACTTGCGCCTTGATCGTTCAGAGCTTGGCCAGATAATACATACGGCGAATTTGCCAAGAGGCCCCCAAAGCTATAGGATGACGTCTCCATAGTTACTTTCTCGATTGTGGTCGACTGGTCTGCACTAAACAGTGTGAACACGTACTGAGTGATCGGAATACCACCGGTGAATTCAGGCGCCTCCCATGAAACTTCTAGCCTTCCCCCAAAGGGGGTAATGCTTTCAACCACTGGGAGATCTGAAATGACTGGCAATCCTGTATCAGCATTTATGGAGGTTGGGTTGCCGTTGTACAATCCATTGAATGCCGTTATCGTGTACGTATAACCCGTTGATGCATTCAAACGAGATCGGTCTTCAAAGGTTGTACCCGTTGCTAGATAGATGCTAGAACGTCCTTCACGAGTGATTTCATAAAGTTTGATTTCACGCCCACCAGCATCCAGAGGAAGGTCCCAAGCAAGAGCAATACTGCCACCACTCACTTGTCCGGAACGAAAGTTTTGTACCGAGCTAGGCATCGTTGCGGTCAATGTGGACGTCGTAAGAATCTCACTGTTTCCACTTGAACCATCTTGGTTCGTAGCAGTAACCGCATAACTGAAGCTTGTGCTTTCGGAAAGTCCATAGTGTGTGAAAGTCGTCACATTAGGCGGCAACGTTTCCAACACTTGAAATACATCGGGGCTAGATGCCATTAATTTAACAGAGTATCCTTGCAATTCCACTCCGGCTAGGTCATCAGGAACACTCCATCCCAGCGTAATTGCTCCTCCCGTAGCAAAAATGAGGTATGGCTGGCCCGGAGGCACCAGCGGACTGGACTCAAGGGTCGCTACTTCTAGAAACGAGCTGAGTTTGTGCAGCTCCGGACGAACACAAAAGCTGGCGGCATTGAGTGCAACAACTGCAAAAGCATACCGCGAATTTCTTGTCATCCCTCTAGCTGTGAAGCTACGTTTGGTAGAATCTTGACCGTCGTAAAGTGTAAAGTATCCGTCCATCAAGACGTCATATTTTTGATAAACGATATAGCCAACCACGTCAGAAGTTCCACCCAAGTCGTCCGGCTTATCCCATTCCAATCTGATATTGCCTGCTGTAACAATAGGAGCACGCAAATTAAGAGGTGGCGATGGTATGTCGATAGCAGCATTGGTCATGAAGACCGCGCGTTCTCCTGGTTGACTATCTCCCTAGACAATACCAAAATCACGAGTAAGCATTTGCCAGATTGATTAGAGATTTGAGAAGAGACGTACCATTGCGTTGGAGAATACTGCATACACTTCGTAGCTTGTGCTTGCTAAGAGGTTACTGGCGGTACAATTGGGATCCAAAAGATCCGATAAAACAAGCGAACAAGCAACCGTAAACGATATCCCAGTCGTTGAATCAGCATCTGCAATCTTGCGGAGATAAAGTACAGCACGAGACAACGGCATTCCTCCCGTATCCGTAGGTCTCCTCATCGAGAATACCAAAGTTCCTCCGCGAGGCTGCCCAACCAATGTCACGGCTGGAGGAACTCCTGGTGGGACTCCAATTGCAGTCTTAACAGTTAAACTCGCTGTAGAGGTTGCATCCACGTTATTTGGAAATCCGTCAGAACTGCTGGAAACGTAACAGGTGTAGTCACTCGAGGCGCTAAGACCGTTCACAACAAATAATAAACTTGAGGAATTGAGGGGTTCTGCCATCAACAAGTTTCCGCCAATGTCCTCGACAGCGAGATGATACCCCACAATTTGACTCCCGCCATCATCCTGAGGAGTTTGCCAAGTTAGTGTGAACTTTGTATTCGCAACATCTGTGGTCCGCAACGAAAGCGGAGCGGTTGGAGGAGTAACATCCGTCGTCGCTACTTCCATAACATCGGAATATTCTCCCACGCCAAACTCATTCCAAGCTGCGACTTCAACGAGATAGACACTTAGTGATGAAAGCCCCGACAGTGTAAAGCGCGATAGAGTCGATTTGTAAACCGTAGAAAACGCCCCCAAGCTGACCGGTGAAACCCGAACAAAGTATCCACTGATGGCAACACCATCTGAAATAGTGTTTGTCCATTCAACTGCAAATTCTCCACCCGTTGTGTAGTCAATAGAAATACCACCAACTTTTCTGGGAACAGCGTTCGAGACGCTCTCGTCGTCATGTATCGTCACTTCATGCGTCACAAGGCGGTAACCTTCGCTCATTGCCGGTTGATCCGTCAAGCGAAGGCCAAACGTTTTATCATTGTTGACAATGTGATTGTCGATAAGCTGAATCCATATCTGTGTGCTACTCTGTCGATCTGACAGCACCCCCTTACCGCTTGCAAGGACATAATCGTCCCCTGCAACTGCGGTAATGTCAAATGACTCGAAACCAAACGTAATTTTCTCGGTCGTGCCATTAAGACGCACCAGGTTTATCATCGCAAATGAAGCGTCTTCAGAAACAGCAGAAGCACCCACAGAAAACGACATAAAGCCCACTTGTTGCCGAGCATCCGTGTGTAAACGAGCCGCATGTTGGCCAGATAAGTCCACTCCAAATGGAGCCACCACAACTTGAGATGGAAGAAGCTCCGCTGATTCATCGTTCCACATCGAAAATTCTACACCAGCATTTTCTTGTCCATCGATAAACGACAGGTAACATGGTTGTGGTGTTTCTTCTGACGAAGTCAGATACATAATGCAATCACAACCTCCGCCGGTTGTACTCTTGCATCGCAGAAAAACTGTTTCGGGCTCAGTCACGTGTACGCCCACGTCTAGAGGCCCAGACGTTCCGTTGCTTCGAAGCACCACTGTGTTGATAATTCCGTCCTCGTCCGTGTCGTAGTCGGTGCTTGCCATGCCAAATGTACCTGGATAAAAACAGTCGACAACGTTTTTAGGATGTGGAAATGGACGTGAGGGGGGTCGAACTTACTTACCTACTGAGATGCCGCTAGTGCTGAACGAGATAGAGCCCGAATCACTTGAACCTAGGGGGCCATTGGCTTGAACGCTAACTTCATACTCAGTATCAGCCTCCAACGTCTCCAATTTATACGAATTCGGGCACACGTATTGGTTAAGATTGATGCCTACATTGCACGGTACAGTGTGAGTCTGGATCTCGGTGCCATCTTGATGAAGAAATACGTCGATAGAACGCGTTTCCTTGTCGTGAGACTTTAACCCGAGAGCTACGACGGCTCCGTACGTATTAGCTTGCAGCAACGTGGTATCGGGGGTAGAAGGAATGCCAGTCGTTGTATTGTACGTCGCTTCAGCCCACGGAGATGATGACAACATAGAATTTTCCACTTTGACACGAACGTCGTATGATCGATTCGGCTCGAGACCCTCCACGAGGAAGCTACAGCAACTGAAAGTGGCCGAGCCAACGACATCTCCAGCAAATGAAACTATGTGCTGGTACCTCAGCGAGGTTTCTCCGCCCCCGTCGCAAGGTGGGGTCACGCTCACTTGCAACCAATTGTATGCGTGCTCGGTTAACGTCAACGACGGCAGCAATGGAATCGAGAGCGATTCGGTAGAGACCTCCAAAGAAGCCATAGCGCCTTCAACCAGAGACGCATTTACAGCAGCAACACCGTACATGTATGTCGTTTCCGCCACCATGCCACCACAGTCACTGTACGGCGGCATGATGTGCCCGGTGGTTAATAGTTCATAATTTCGATAAACGTGATAGCCAACGATCGGACCACCTCCGGTATCCTGCAGTAAGCGACAAATGCAGAAGTTTAAGTCAGGCTAGGACAGCAGCTGTAACGTAACAACGTACCAATGGGGCGTCCCACGTGAGCTGGATTGATCCACCCGTAGCTCCAAGTTGGCGAATGTTAGCTGGGTATGACGGGGAGGTTTGTATCCTAAAGAAAATGCGGCCACAATGGTGTTAGTTGAGACGTTGTAGAAGAATATATAAGCATGTGTTAGTTCTCCCACGTCGTCTGGAGTCCTTGGAGTATAGATATCACGCTCTTTCCGGCACGATTGCTCGCTTGTACGCCAAAATAATAGCTTGACGAATAGTTAAGGCTGTTGAAAATGGCTGACGTTGTGCCAACCACAGCTCGTGGCTCCCTCGTCGGAGTCATTAGTCCACAAGACAACCCAAAACCATATTTGCTGTCTTCTCGAGTTAGACAGCAAGTGAAAGTAGTATCAGGGCATTGTGTCTTGGTCTTCTCGGGCTGCTCACACGTCGATACACTATCCATAAGCTCGTACTGTCTACTTGACAGCTTCACGGAATTACACTCCGAGCACGGGCTTGACGCGTTATTGCCAAAGCAGGGGGTAGCAGAAAACGCAGCGGCCTTATACCCCATCGAGGGTAATTGTTCACCCCCTCTATCCTCGGGTGGATTCCACGCAATTTCGATTGCTCCGCCAGTGGCATAGATGGACGATATGTTCGTCGGCTTGCTTGGGGGTGACGGTGACAGCGTATTGAATGATTCACCGATAGTTCGCGAGCTATTCTTGCCGGGTGCATTTGTGGCAGTCATTTTGACCGTATACACCGTTCTGGCAACAAGGTTTTCAAGCAGAGTAGGAGATATTACCGCAGATCTCTCCTCCTGGCTTCCCAGCGACATCAAAATGATTGTGTATCCTGTTCACGCAGCAAATTAGTTGTAATGTTGACGGGCGATTTAGAATTTAAAACGAGGTCACCTGTTATGGCAGAACCTCCATCATCGAGTGGTACCGACCATTCCATGATCGCACTGCTTCCTGTAACATTCACTACAGTGACATCGCGAGGCATTGTCGGGGCTGTTGGGGATGTCGTGTTCATGATGGTGGGAGTACTGTACACAGAAGTTCCCAGATCCGTAATAACCGCAGCAGAGATCACATAGCTAGAGTTAGCTTGCAGAGATTTCCCCTCATACGTCACGTCGTCATCCGCGTCGACGCTGCTCTTGATGTAGTTGCCATCGCTATCACCAATCTTTATCGAAAATCCAGTACAGTGTGAGCCTTGCATATTTGTAGGCTTCATCAAACTCATCGTTATCACACCCCCGGTCGCCTTCAAGAAGTATGGACTCGGCGGTGCTCCAGGAACAGAAGCTGTAGTAGTCCGAGCTTCCGTCGCATTCGCCAGTTGCAGACTGCTCGGCACTGAGACGCAAATATCCACTAGGTTTACCGCCACCGCCTTAAAGAGGTACCGGGTGTTCGAGAGGAGCGGTTCATCGTCCGATGTATGCAAAATTTCCACTCCATCGATTGTGTCGGTGTCAATTGTCGTAGCAACTTCATTAAAATCACCAGAATCGTCGGTGGCCATATACACGTTGAAGCCTTGGATTCGGCCCCCACCTAAGGACAAGATGTGAAGTGTTAGCAGATATCAAGCCACAATACAGTACAGCTAGGTAATACCATCATCGTGTGGTGCGTTCAACTTTAGGAGGACAGAGGCGCCTTTACCAGCCAAGCACAACGAGGTCAGCATAAAGCCAATAGCATACAAAGCAAACAGGATCGAACCTGTGGTCCCAACAACCGTGGGTGGAGGGCATGGATCAGGAAGCTGTAACGTCTTGGTTGATATCACTAATGGATCACTTTCCGAAGACACTAGATCACCTTCGTTGGTCGCAAAAGCCGAAATCCAATACTTCGTTAGAGCGATCAAACCATAGATATTGAAGACGTGTACGTCTGAGCTTTGGGGTGACAAAGACTGCTGTGCCACCAATGCCAAGCTGTCGCGAACAGAGACCATCACATTGGCAAGATCGGAACCACCTGTATCTGCTGGTCGCTTCACGCTCACTTGAATAAAACCGCCACTCATACCGAGCTGCTTGGGAATATCAGGCGTAGCCGGTGCAGTACGATCCAAGGTAGTAGCAGAAAAGGCTTCCGAATACAATGGCGCTGCTGAAGAACTATCCCCGAGAGTCGCTTTCACTTGGATAGTGTACGCCGTATTGTTGGTCAGTCCGTAAAGATCATATGTACTTGTATCTCGGCCGACGGCCTCTTTCTCTTGATTGTCCACGAACACCCGAAAGTCTTCAACATCACTAACTGCATTGTTAGCTTTCCAAGTTGTCGAGATGGTCCTGTGGTGATCAACATCAGTAAAATCAGTAAACCCTCCACTTTCACCTTAGTAAATCTTCAAAGTTCAAGTACAGTCAGTAATATGCACCGCACCACTGGATATGCAACGCGCCGCCTGTAGCTGTTGTCACCCACGCAACTATCGACGAATCTGTCGATTGTGCAGCTGAACTCGCTATGGCGAATAGCAGGAGACACCAAGCCACAAGCCACCGGCCCCGCACCATTCCTCCTCCGCTTCTCCAGCAACTGGACACCACACAATAAGCCCTTGCAGAATGAGTAGTACGCTCGGTGCTTTTAGCAGAATTAGTGCACGAGCAGGAAGGCAGGCGTGGTGGATACGGCGACCTTTAGCGATCTAGTTGATTGGCAGCGACCTTCTACATTTGGAGATGGAGCGATGATCCAGCGACACAGTGATTTGCACAAGAGACATTGGCATCCCCTGGTCAATTACAAGCTGTCCCTACACTACCGAACTCTAGCGCGGGTTCATGCGCATGTACTCGCGCATTACGCGGTCTGCCTCGGGGAACAAGGGCTTCAAAAATGGGTCTTCGGTTGACATGGACATCACCACGTCGGTAGCTTCGTGTCGGTAGCTCTTCTGCCACTTTTTGTGCTTCTTCAGAATCTGGTGGGCAGTGCTTCCTTGGACACGGTCCTACAAAACATAACAGTAAAATGTTAGTTTCATAGTAACAAACACATCTAGCGCCTATGGGGCCCCGCACTTTTTCCAGCATGTTCAAAATCTCGATTGCCTCAGCGCGCACGATATGGCCCTCCTTCACCTTCCCGAGGCTGTCGGGGTTTTCCAGGATGTTCAGGAGAAATCCGAACAGATCCAATCGACTCGCGAGATACACGATGCCTGCACTCGCGTCTTGGTCACCGTGCTCTGGATACTCTAACACGATTCGTCGCATGATCTCCAGCACGAACGCACTCTCGAAGTGAAGAGGGCCTCCTCGAACGGGCTTGATGATCGCCATCAAGCACGACAACGCTGTGGAGCACATCGGTTGCATCGACCTAATGCATATGCGAGTCATTGTACACACTCGCAGAATCCGAACAACGTTGACAACACATGGCTCGCACGCTTGGGAACGAACTGTTTCGTTCAGATAGTCGCAGCACTTTGCTGGGATCTGCAGCTCGGCTGCATTCCCCATCAACGAGGTTTCAACCTGAACAATAGAAACCATTAGCATTCCGTTGAGCATACCAGCGACTTTAAGTCACATTACCTGAAGTAGACACACCAGTGACGATCCGACCAGATCGATCAAGTTAATGTCCCGCTGTATCATCTCGTCGTCCGCACGAGCCATCGTCGCGCGTAGCGCAGATGTCATGGGAGCAAGTTGCTTAAGCAGCACCTCAAACTCGGACCACAAGCAGGTCATGAAATACCTGTAACACGTAGAACTTGCGTCAGTGCAAGATCCATACGTTAACCATATGAGCAGGTTCGACTACGTACAATGGATCGTGCAGGTTGAACGTTGGGTCTTCCATATACAGGGTAAGATATACGTTACCAGTTATCGGAGCTGGGAAGAGTCCCGTGTAATCGATCTCGAATGAGTCAACCACGGACGTGAAGTTTCCATCCTCCATCTCGGTCGTCGACGTCGACGAGAAGTAGATGTTGAGGAAATTGACGATGTTGTTCCGCTGGTGGTTGCGGAAGTCAACGTTCCACACGAGCTCGGGTGTCATGTGGTCCGCCTGCACAATGACAAAAGCAAAAAAGAACGAGTGAGAAATGCGAGAAGATAGAGCGGCAGCACTCTGAAACAGCTTACCATAATGTACTCCACGATCGTATCTGGGCTAGAGGCAATTGTCCGAACGATAGCTGGTGGGAAGAAACGACAAAGTGCACGTCTCGACTCGATATTCAATGGTGCTCCATCCTTTACCAATTCCGAAAGGATCATCGCGGACGGGATGCGCAAACGCTCGGCCGCATCAAACTCATCATCGACAATGGTTTCTTCCACAAGCAAAACCCAGCCTATGAATTCCAAGTAGACACCTGACTGAAGGATCTCGGAAACACACTTGGCTGCAGCTCCATTCGCACAAAGGTTGCTAATGATCCCGAGTGCATCGGGTCCCACGTCTTGGCAAATATGCACCAATTCGATAAGGATATCACAAATTCCAAATTCCTGTGCGGCTGTGCTAAAGGCTTCTAATGTCGACATCACTTGCAGTGTCGCAATACAGTGCAGCCTGCACGGGACATACAACTGCTGAGTTAGCACCAGACTCTTCTCAGCGTCTTCGCTCTGGTGAACTTCGTTGCCTGGGGGAAATAAAAGGCGTAACACCATCTTCATGGCGCTATCATTCGCAACCAGATTCTTTTCCACCAGCGCTGGAGCAACTGAAGTCGTAATCGACAAGCAGTTCAGTGCTGTAACACGGTCCATCGTTGTCCGCTGCTCTTCGTCAATGTCCCAACCACCGTATGGAGGAAGCTGCTGGACATCCCCCTCCTCGTTGACAAGCTCGGGGCAGACAAGCTCGGCGCTATCGATGAATGAGAACAATTCCTTGAAGAATGTTGCAGTGAGACCCAAGTCAGCAACAGGCGCTGGAACCAGACTTTTCTCAATGACAAGAAGACTTCCCATCAGCATCTCGATGTAGATACCACCGACATAGAACAGGTCTGCCAGGTACATAAAGCGGAATTGGATGGCTTCCACGTAATGTTCGTCTATTGTCACTGCAGGCTCAACGCTGGCCCTTGGCGACACAAAATTCATCTGCTCTTGACGCATCTCACTGTTCCAAAACAGCGTGTAGGATTCGCATTCTCCATGGAATATCTTCAAGAACTCGTGATGGCTGCTTAGCAACAGTAGTCCGGACAAATTCGGGGTCATCAGCGAGTCTGCAACATGTTTTACCAGAGAATTGGATGGCGATTGAAGCTCACTTCCCGCGGCAAACAGCCCTCCAAGCCTGCATAGTGCGCGGACAGCCATGATTCCTAGAAGATTTTGAACCTCAACAGCCACAGCGGCGTATCCTTCTTCCTCGGAGCCAAGGCTATTTTGTAAGCGGGCGTGGACAGTGGCATGATCCAATTCTACATCGTATGAAGAGAAGAGCTTAAATAGTTGCCACAAGACACCCGCTTGGACAAGACGTTCTTGATTCTTCTCCCGCTGTGCCATCCTTGAAATGCCTGCGAGTACGTTAGTTAGACCACCATTAAGTACAACCATAGTCTAGTAGCAGGGCGTACCTTCGAGAACTTGTTGTGTGAGCTTTGATAATAAGAAAGATTCCTTTCCGGCGTGGTTCCACAACCAAAGGATGCGAACCATATCCACCAGTAATGTTGATGACTCTGCAATCCAGTCTCTTGCACGAGAGGAAGCTAGTAGCCCAGTGATAGTTTGGAGTAAAAAGAAACACACCTCCAGCAACTCCGGGTTATTCGCCGCTTCACAGCTCACCATGGAGTCTACGCAGAAGTTCACAGCCTTCTCTAATGTGTTTAGCTTTGCTTGCTCTAGCAGCACCTCCCCATTGGTAACCGAAACAGCGCATGTGTTGTAGACGAGCTCCGCTGCGCAGACTGAGATTTCCAGCGTCTGAGCCTTACTCGTGCCTGCTGGAGGAACCCCTTCAGCTGTGCAATGAGCAGCTAGAAGCGGTAGTAGGAGGTCGTACGCATCAAACTCATAGTTAATGAGCTCTTCCGGATAGCGGTTGCACATAATAACCAGAGAATGGAGCAGGAGCAGCAAGTTTTCAGGGTCATGTCCAGCGGACAATAACGTAGGCCGTGGGCATGTAAGAACTCGGTACGCCTCTCGCAGCTCGTCCAGTCTGTTTAACATAAAAACATCGTTAGCACTAATCTCGAATTGTCATCTAGAAAACGAGCGCATACCTTTCGGTGTACTCGCTTGCAGAGACACTCGACCGAACCAAAGCTCTGGCCTTCTCCTTGAAGCCTGCACGAAGAGTAACATCAAGGTTTTCCTCGTCCGTCATACCCAAAGTTCGTCGCGCTTCAGCAAAATTAATAGAAGTCTCTCGTCGGTTCGCCTCAGTACGCCATTCCTTTGTCAGCTTTTCCATGAAATCTAGAGTGTCTGAGACAGCGAATCGTTCGTTCTCACAGAACTGGCCCAGGTAAATTCCGCCACACCACACTTCACCCGAGAGTTCTTTATATGCAACAGGTGCCATCGGACAAAAGCTCCATTCGCGAGACGCATCTTGTTCCAGCACTTCAGCATAATCTTGCAAGTGCGCCTGGCACACAGTCTGCAGATGCGTCCGCATCTCGGCACCCCAAATCACTCGAGGAGATTGCCGCTCCTCGCAAAAAAACTTTGTAAACACTGACGGAGAGGATCTTTCTAGCAAATTGATCATGTCTTGGGGCAGGATACTCGTCAACGCGCTGGTTCCGTTGAATCCAATTTGAAGTTTGTGTGTAGCCTTCAGTAGGCCCGCGATTGGTTTGAAATCGGAATCGGTCCCCAAGAATGCCAAGTAGAACAATCCCCACGAGAACAAATCGGGCGTCTTTGTGACGTCATCTTCAGACGACTCGGGAACTTGGTGGCGATCCGAATACAAAATCTCAAGTAGCGTAGCCGCCTTCTCCCACAGCTTCGGGTGGTTGTTTCGAACTAAAACGGGTACAATTTGACGAGCGTATCTCCACAGTGTCGTTTTTCCTCGAGGCGGAGGGAAAATTGGCGATGCTGACTCGCCAGTACTGGTATGCGTACTGCTGTCACCTACCAACGAGTTACTGTGTGCGATGGAGAGTAGAACACTAATCGCGTCGTGCGCCATCTGAAGAGGGCGCAGATTACCAAGAATTCCTACTTCCCAACGCAATTGAGCAATTTCCATCACTTTTGCCTTCGTCGTCAATGACTCACAGGCTGGGTCGTCTTGGCGTTTCACCCAGAACGAACTCATGTCCGTATGCTCTTCATCTCGTTTTTGTTTGAGTTCGTTCACGGTAAAAGGTCCGAGCTGTGCGCCATCACCCGTTTCGAGAAGCCAAAGCTTCTTCGGCTCAGTTATATCACCAACATCGCGGTTAGTTGAGTGTGCCAATTGTAGAAGTTGGACCGCCAGCTCTAGGTTGTGTTCGTTGCTCAACACACGTCGTGCATTCCCAGGGTGTAGACATAGTGCTCGCACCGCGTGAAGGAAGTTCTCCAGCATCGAAGCATGCACGGTTTCACTCATCAGTGTCCACATGTGCCCAACTTCCTCGAAGTCCACGGCATTCACGTAAGCAGCATGGGCAGCTGCTACAACTCCCATACTTTTGATGCACAGTATTGATGTTTCCAAATCGTCTCGATACTCAGCATGAATATTTTCGCGCAGCATCCGTACATACAACGCCGCGAGTACTGCTGCAGGGTTTCGAACAGGAACTTGCTCCGGAGTCAGTGCAAAGAACTCGTCTTCCTTCGTGACAGTTCCGAAAAAAGACATTTTGCTTCGCAAGTTCGCCAGTATGCTGATGTAGCATCCACCAACCACGACCTCATTGGCGAGGCTCGAGTAGGACACGCTGAAATCTTCATAATTCCATCGCGCTTTCATGTTGCCGCTAGTGATTTGGAATCGGGTGAAGTGCTTGATTTCAGCGTAAAGCGCACATCGAAGCTCTTCTCGCGTTTGTTTGTTCCAAATCATGTCGGCAGTCTCGTGGTCTAGGCTGAGCATGTGGAAGAGGAGACGAAAATTTTCTTGCATGCGGGCAGAGCGTGACATTGCGTAGTGTCTTCCCTTCGAAGACTTGTGCCCATGCTGAGAAGGTGACTTTTTGCTGCCCAACGCGCCCAAGAAGCTTAAGGCGACATCCCTCTTACGGAGACGAGGTGCCGTATCGTGGGAGCTAGAGCTGCGCGACTTGGACTCACGCCTTGAATTATTTGCGGATCGCGAGCTCATGACACTTCCGTCAAGTGAGCTTTTTAATTTGCGCAGCATTCGAGCCTTTGACTGTTCGTTTTCGATCGGCGTCTCAAATGAACTTCGTCCGTTGCCACCATACCACGTCAACGACGATCTTTCGCCCGAATATGACGAGCGAACCTCTGGAATGGGCAAGTTTGACACCGATAGTCGACGATACTCCGATTGCAGTCCACCCTCGTGCCCGTTGCTAGAGCGTATGTCTCCCATCGACACACTCTTACGCGAAACCTTCTCTTGGTGGGCATCCGAGTCTGTGAGGTTACTGGTTTCCCCACCTGACAGCCGATTTTGGACTGTCGACCCGCTCGTCGAAGACACAAGGTCATCATCATTGTACTCCATCAAGTGTTCTTGCCGTTCCGCCTCCATGGCTTCGCGCTCCAAACTATCATAGTCTTCGACTTGAGCCGGTGTTCCAGGAGGTTCCTTCAGCAGATGGAAAAAGCCGGAAGGGATCATCCGCGACAAGAGTAGCTTTGATCCATCGTGGTGGCTTATCCACAGCGATACCAAGTATCGGCTCACACAGCGCTGGTCGAAAGACTCGTCAAAAAGGCCCTGGTAGAAGTGCCGCAGCACAATTCCTTCGGTCAGAGCCTTGTCTCGAATGCTCGAAGCCATAATTGGGTCACACTCTTCCAGCGTGGTCTTCAGCAAAAGTGTACCTGGGAGAAATATACGGAGATCAAAGTAAGCATTTTCGTGGAGAAATGGTGTCCACCAGTACTAGCCTCGTACGTACACGCCTCGACGGTGGTTGCGCAGCGAGACTGGAAAAGGACCTTCAATAAAGTGCTGTAGAATTTTGCAACTCCTTCCACCAAGGTCGTGAATTCCACCGGTCCAGTTGTAGAAGCACGAGAGCAAAGACAGCCTTCTAGAGTCTGCAGCAGTCCCATCATGGCAAGAGGGCCGGCCCTCGGTCTCTGACTTGCATTCGTGCTCTCCGGCTTCACATCGATATCTTCCAAGTGCGTGATAAGCGACTGAGTCAGATATGTGTTCGTAAGAAACACCCTCTTGTTTTGAGCTTCTACCTCTTCACAATATTTCATGGAGGCCTTATCGAGACCTGTGACCAAAAGCACATGTTACGCACAGAAGGTTAGTCACATTGATCACTCCAAACACAACATTGGTTTTCAGAAGCCTCACTGGCTGAGCTTGGCGGTGTATGTGCCGTCAATCTTCTCAACAACAACGTTGCCCAAAACACGACAAACTCATCGCCGTTGATTAACAGGTTCGTGATTGTCTCCGAGATCTGGCCAGCTTGTCCAACTTCACGGAAGCCATAATAGGATGCCGAAATACGGAATAGACCTTGAAGGATAGTTATCGCTGAGCGCTCCGGAACCGGTTTTGCCTTCGCGACATAGTAAAGCTGGGCACACATTGGCCGCAAGGCATCTGCGATGACCGAGTGCTTCATATTGTACGAAATACCGCTAGCAGGGACGTTCGCGTTGAACTCAGCAACAATCTCCACAAATCTAGGCAAAGACGGTTAGGGACCCAAACAAAACAACACTAGACACGGTATGACACGTACCCTCTATCGCCAATCTTCATCGAGTTACCAAACTTCCCCACTGTTGCCATCCGCTGAAGGTACCAACTGCCAATCGAGGCGTCGTTGAAAAATGACTGTGTTTCGCTTGTATCTTCCACTGCAGAAAAGGGTAGCAGGCGCAGGCCTCGCTGATTTACAACGCCGCTGATGAACAACTCGGGGTTCTCCTCGCAGGTCACGCAAATGTCGTAAATCGCGCTCAAGACGCCGTCACGGTCCTTGGCCACGTACGTTCGCACCTGGCCGCTGCGGAACTGGATCTCAAACTGCTGTGCACTGGTCGGCTCACGCACGAGCACGTAAATGTACGAGTAGTTGTAGCACGCGATGACTTTCTCCTCGCGATCCAGCTCCACAAAAACCTTCTCATGCAGCGAAAGAACCCTCTCTTGAGGCTCGCTATACTTCGGTGTCAATTTCTTCGCGTGGAACTGCACGAACGGCTCGCCGCTATTCACACCATAATATCCTCTCTCCTCCTGCACCTTTTCCGCCGTCACATTGGTCCGCACCTGAATCTTGCAACCAATCGCTTCCGCCGCCGCTTGGATGCGCTGGTTGATCTGTCCTCTCTGCTGACTGAAGAGCAATCTACTACGTCCAGTATATCCTATGGCAAAGCCATCCTGCGAGTCGTTGAGCATCGTCAAGTGCTCCATCTCCGTGTACAGGTATCTGGAGCGTATAATCCCCGACTGCATAACCGTAACACCATCCATCCCCACACTCAGTGTGCAGTTGATCGTTTCCCCTTTCCTCGACCACTTGGAGCATTGGAAGCCCGTCTCAGGCCGCACATTGCGTTGCTGGTACTGGTCCTTGAGTCTGTAGAGATCCGACAGCAGTCGGGAGCGGAAGCGACAGCGTAGTTTAAGCTGTTCATCCTTCTTAGCTCCCTTGAGTGTCAGAGCGAAGCCCTGGGCGTCCGAAGGGTCGAGGCTGATGCTGATCAAGGCCGTGAGTGACCACGTGTTGGTGACCTCAAAGTCGCGCGGGTCGATGGTGCAGAAGCGCGTGGGTGCCAGAGCCAAGATGCGCTCGTATTTGCCTCGCCACGAGACTTTGATCACCTGATACTTGGCTACGAATTCCTCGATGGGCGAAGAACCGAGGAACGACACGTTGTCCGCATTGTTAGAGCGCTGAGAGCGGCTGCTGCCTCGGGGCGTGCGGTGCAGCAGGTTGCGCCGCGACTCAGCGTCTGGAAGGGAGACGGTGGGGGCGCCACTTCGACCGTTGCTGCGGCTGCTGGCGTTCGTGGGCGCGCGCCCGAACAGCGAACTGGCCTCCGACATGAGTGCGGACTTGTCGGTTGCGGAGCCCGTTACGCAGGAATGATGAGCTACACCACTTGTACACAAGTTCCGGCCGAATCAGATGGTTGTCTTAATAAAGTAGCACCTACTGGCTTAAGTAACCGTGACAGTAAGTTGACTTTACTTGGAAGTCGACTGAATTGACGTCACTTGCACGAGCGGCTACGGGAAGATGTTGTGCGGCTCCACCTCCGCCTTCAGTTTGTCGTCGCGGCCGCTGTCGCGACGTGCAGGCGGCAGCCTCAGTCACCTGTCTATCGTTCGCAGCAGTCGGTTCCAACAGCAGCAGACTCGCATCGTGTCCCGCTCAGTCAGCACATCGACCCCGGAATCCAAGCCAAAGACTGCGCTGCTGGACCGTGTGGTGGACAAGCTCAACGACTCCATCAAGAGACACCCGGGCGAAACCATCGCCGTGCTGTTCGCCTCCGACATCGGCAGCATCGGCGCCATGTACGGGATCATCTCACTCACGGGACTCGAGTTCTCGCCCGAATTCGCTCTGGCTTTTGCCGCTAGTCGCCCGTTCCGTCGCTTCCGCCTACCATTGGATTTGGCAGTCGCTGCTGGCGTCGCTAAAGTCTTCCCGGCCTTCTCCAAAGTGCGGCTCTCGGACTTGACTGGTGCTCTACCAAAGTGCGTTCACTACATGTAGCATCAACTATGATAGTGTTAGGTTGGAAATTGTGCTTTTCTGATGGGATTATGTTGCTGTGTGTAAATTATGCAGCCGAGCGGGTGTTTCTGCGTCGTCAACGACCTCAAACTCCGGCTTTATGGCCAAGACCATGAACAGGGCCAAGGAAGTGATCGACAACTATGGCGCCGCGTACATGATGGGATCTCGTCTTGCCGGTGTGGGTGTAGTTTGCTCGCTGTACGCTTTGATCAAGCAGGGAGTGGACGTGATGCCTATCCTTGCTTCGCTGGGAATGGGTGAGGTGGGTGAAGCACTCGGTGGGTATGCGGCGGCAGTAATATTTGGTTCTGCTGTATACCCGTTGACGCTGGGCGTCTCGGGCTACATCGTACCTGTTGTTGCCAAGGTCCGCAGGACGATCATGCCATGAATTGATAGGATCGATTCCTGGTCAATACATGTCTCCCGCATCTTTCTGATGGCTTATTTCTCGTTTTGTAGGCTGTCGAACTCAACTGCCACTTGAGAACTTGACACTACAGATTTTTTTTTTCAGCGTCCCAGTTTGCTGTCATAGATAATGCCACCGGCCAAGAAACGCAGCATTCCCAGTCGAAGTGTGGGACGTCAGCACAGCTCGGCTAAAGCTCCGTGCCCGTGCATTTCTCGTGAAAATAGCACTGACATCTGCGATCTCGATGTTTGGCAGGGTACAACGCTAGATGGCGAAGCGACTCGATCTGGTAGACGGTTGCTTCGCCCGAATTTGCCGGTGATCAAGTACAAGCATTGGACGCAGCTTCGGTTCCCAGGTACGATCCCGATATCCGTGCTTTAGATAATTGACAAGGATCATAACCCTGCTGGTGTGTGCTGTTATTAGCCGGCTTGTACCATTTAGTTTCCATTGGCTGGATGCCGTTGCTGTTTGTTTTTGTCGGAGTCTACGTTGGTATCGTCGGCGTGTTTTCGCTACTCTTCGCAGCCTGTCACGGGTAAGTCTGTTGGGGTTTCAACATCTGAGAGGCTTCAACTAACGATACACGTAATATGACATGTAGACTTCAAGAAAGCCCGGGAAACCCAAGGAATTACTTCAACCTGAGTCTCCAAACGCTGTCGAGCATCGGCATGTCCGCCTGAATAAAACGATATACAGTTTGTCCAGACTACATGTAACATCCTGGTGTGCTTGTTCACAGGATATGGCGATCTTTCTCCAGCGAACACTTGTTCCCGTTTGATCAGTGCGATGGAGTTGTTTTTGTCGATGTTATTGACCTCCTTCATGACCGGCGTTGCCTTTGTCAAGTTTGCGCGCCCCCGACCAAATATTGCATTCAGTAACGTACGCTCAGATATAATTGCGATGCCGTCAAATTTCAATGCCACTAACTATTTTACTGCCAGGTGTTTACTATCTCGCAAGGAGAAAACGACATGGAGATGCGATTTCGAGTGGCCAACGAGACTTATCGTGACCTCGCCAGCAAGGGCGACATTATCAATGTTGGCTTTAAGCTCATTCTCATGCGAATTGAGGTAAGGTCCGTAGGAATGTTGTGCTTTAGTATGAATTCCAACTCAGGTTATGTTTTGTTTGAAGACTGGAAGACACGGCGAGAAGAGATTGTGCTACTACGACTTGAACCTGAGGACAACACGTCTCATTTCGCTGAGGTAGCTTGTCATTATTCTGTAGTTTGTATGATGCTACATTGCACGTGCAGGCTTTTGACATTGTGCTGTACTTTGATAACAGGTTGGAAGTTGAGTTGGTTCACACGATCAATGCTAGCAGTCCATTTTTCAACCAAACATCGGATGACATCACGCGCTCAGATTTCGTCCTGATCCTTCTTGCGTCTGGATTAGACGAAAATCTCCACGATATGGTTCACAAGAAGCACGAATATGGCCAAGAATCGATAAGGTGGGGTGCCAAGTTTCTTCCCATGCTTGACTGGGATACCTATCATAAATTTATCGAGCTGGGCCTCGACAAAATATCGGCAGTGGTTCCTCTTGCAAATGATTCAGCAGATGGTCATGCGATCAATATGGATATCACCAATTCTCCTGTACGAGAAGATGATACCTCCCCGACTTCATGCAACGAGTTAAATGATGAGCCTATTGGGGAATCAAGTCATTCCAGCCAGCAAGGCTTTCAAACTGAGGACAAAATGCCGCACAAACTGGCTGATGGCAGTCTCTGGGAGCTAAGCGACGAGTATGATAAGGAAACGACAATACGGAGGACTGGTGAAAGGCACCTACTGGACGAGAAAGTATCAAATGCGAGCTCTCCCTCGAACAATGTCGAGGAAGATGATGAAAAACCCAAACGAACTGAGTTTACTCAAGGTCGAAGAAGTGGTGTATCCAGGTCGGTGTCATCATGTCAAGACCACGACCACGACATGTCTGGGAATCCCCAGCAGCGACCTATGAGTCTATTGCAGCGAAAGGTCCACGTCAGGAATCGATCGCACAAACTGTTGATAAGCGGCATTTATCAGCGAGCACTGGCAGCTTCCTGGCCCAGTCTGTTGCTGTGCCTAGTTGCATCTTACGTGGCTGTGGTCGCTACAATCGCACTATTGATCTCCATTTCGGTACGTTGCGGATCCTTTACAGTAGAGTTTGGTGCATGTGTTGAACGCAGTGATTCGAATGTGCGGCAGATTCACGAACCATTAGCGCAACGGACGCATAGCAGCTTTGCGCACAAGTACGAAGAGGTCTTCTTCTTTTGTGTTCAAACTATTTCCACGGTTGGGTACGGAACCCTGAGTCCAAGGCAGGGTAGCGATGCAGCTAATTTCTTCGTGTTCCTGCTCGTATTTTCTGGCCTGTTCGTCTCCACACTAGTGACCGGTTCGTTTGTTTCATGCTACTTGGCTCACCGAGCTCTTTTGCTGACAATCAATTCTCAACAGGCATAACGTGGGCGAAATTCTCCATTCCGAAGGCTTCTACTCTGCTGTACAGCGATGTTCTGCTGATCACATCGTTCCACTCGCATCGCGCTGTCATGTTTCGTGCCGCCAACAACCGCAAATTTGGCGTTCTTGTCGAAGGTTCTTTCAGGTTGGTATTTGCAATTCATAAGTGAAATGGTGCTGCAGCAGTATAACGTTGTGGTCATTGATGTTTCCAGGATGAGTATCGTTGTGCTAAATCGCAACTTTGGACGCAGGGAGACCCACGAGCTACAGCTGGTATGGCCCCAATGGTTGTTTGGTCTGATAAAATTTGCACCAACTCATCCTCATCTTCCATTTCATGGTGCAGGTCCGTAATGTGTGGCCGATCATCAACTTATGCAATACCCTGACGCATATTGTCGACGAAAGTTCACCTCTCTACCACTTGTCAACGAACGACCTGCTATCAGGAGATCATTTCTTCATGGTGCTCTTCACGGGGCAGGACAACATCATCAGCGATACGATGGTCGCCCGGAAGGCGTATCACGCCTGCGATATCCTGGTGGGTCACCACTTCGAGGACAACATCACACTGACTACCGACGGTCTGTACATCGACCTGGACGCAATCAACGCTACATACTACGACCCCGACGTCTCCAGCCAGAGCGAGGGAGATCAAGAAGAAATCGACCCTGAGAGTACTCCTAGCAGCGAACTAGCAGCTAATGAGACGGACAGTCCTCGTTCCAACTACGAGCTACTGAGGGAATGACTGGTGCTAAGTTGAGTTCCGTTTGATGGTGACATCAGCAAACATCCATTTTCTACTTCATGCTCTTGTCTCTCACCAACCTGTTTGCTTCTCTTGTCGTCGAAACTTGCTTGAAGGTGGCGGTGTACTACTCGAAAACACGTACAGATCTGCAAGATTAACCTTCATCTATGACCTATGGTGACGACATCCGTGTAGACACCGACGATAATCGCTGCGCTGACGTCGAAAATATGAGCGATGGGCTAGGTGATGGTATTCTTTCGAGTGTTCGTCTTCGTGAAGCTCCTCGCGACTGCGCAGGACGCCGTCACAGCAGTAGTCAACGCACGTCTTGGTGCAGCTTCACTAGAAAAAAACTCAATTCTAGTGAAGCGGCACCAAGACGTGCTTTGACATCATCTTCCTCATCTTCACTATCGTCCTCTTCATCAGGGATATAGATGTTCCGACACATTTCGCACTGTCAAGGCAACAAAACAAATCGTAAGTCGTCCGAGCATTGGCAATGGTCAATTTATATGCCGGTTGTCTTACTTGCATGGACAACGGCCGATTGACGAAGGTGCATGAAGAACAGGACCACGGCTTCATGGGTACCATCATTGAGTTGTTGCGAGAGTATCGTGCATCAAGATCCTGCGTCATGCGGTAGGACGAGGCAGGAGACGAACACATCGACAGTGACGATGTGCGGCCCATGGCTCCACCACCTGATATACCGTCAGCGAAAGCACTCGGTTGCGCGGTAGCTGCAACATCTACTTACAACGCTGTCCGCAGGAAAATAGCTGCTGAGTTTAGCAAAAAAACTGCGGTCGTGAGGTGTTATGGTCGCCATCCTCATTCACAAGATTTTTATCACCACCATACGCTGCAAAAATCTGGCCACTGTGGTGCGGCGCAATGAACGAATCGTGCTCCGCAGCGACAAACAGCGCTGGCACAAACGATATGGAAGCGTGATCAATCCGAGCCAGACGCTGCAACTCAAAATGCGCACGTTTCTAGACTGACGAGCGGATAAACTTAACAAGATATTCACCAAAAATCTCCCGGCAGCGTCAATCCCTCCTGGCAGGAGTCCTGCCGTCCATGTTCCGCAACCTCTTCAACGAGCTGCTCCAGACTGGCAAACGCACTATCTACGATAATTACTGCAATTGATGGGTCTCTATCTGCATGAAGCAACACCGTTGCGGCCCCATACTTCTTCCTCAAAGCGCCACAGCCCCATATTTTTCTTGGCTCGACGATAAGATACGACATCCCGCAAGTCATCATGTTCGTAGTAACCTAACGAATATACTCTCCATCCGACTTGCCACATCCCGCTGTATCAAACGCAGCAACTGTAAGTCCCGCCGCCAAACACGTTCTTAGTACTCCCAAAGCCTCCAATCGACACGACGAATTGCCGTGCAAGTAGACTACACAGGGCATCAATTGCTGGGTGGTGGGAGGCGTCGCTGGCCTCCAATATGAGCACACAAGCTTCTGTCTGCGATTGTTTACCACAATAAAATCTTCTTGAATAAAGGTTCGTCCTACGGCCCTAGATCCTCCTGGTCGTAATCTGTGCGTGGATGCCGGATGATCAGGTGCAGCAGCTCCGTGTAGTCGTGCTTGATCAAGTACCAGTAGCTGAGCTGCGACGAGGTCTTTTCGGCCGCCTCCTGTCCTCGCTCAATACCACCGCGCTCACGCTGCATATGATCGTCACTGGTGCTACTGCTGGAGCTTCTCAGTCAAGTCCATGCAACACGTTGACAAGCATCAACAACCGTAGAAGTTGAAGCCCCACGTTTGGCGGTAATTTCAACCAATCCTACTGTATTCTTCCAGAAACATTTTAACCAATCATCGATGATACATTGAAGGTTGCGCGAAGGTCGTCTGAACAATCGCGTGCGTAAAAAATCTTGAGTAATTACGTACTTGTGTATCCTTACACCATCCGTGGTGTACTCCACACGAGGGAGCCTTGGAGCCAACCACTGGCTGTCGCGGGGCTCGAAGCTGCGGCTTTTTGACCGAGCTCGTAATTTCTGAAATCGGACTAGAAGACAGGTAGGCGACGGCTTCATGACCTTCTTCCCGTTACGATAGCTCGCGTTCCAGGGCAGCTACAGACGTCGGACTAAACCCACCGCAATCAGGACACGCCGACTAATCTGTTCATGTGACTACCGTATTGTACAGACCTCAGCAACCATGGTGAACATGCCGAAGGAACGCCGCACTTTTTGCAAGGGCAAGAAGTGCCAGAAGCACACGGTGCACAAGATCACCCAGTACAAGGCCGGTAAGGCTTCCAAGTACGCCCAGGGTGCTCGTCGTTATAACGACAAGCAGAAGGGTTTTGGTGGTCAGACCAAGCCCGTGTTCCACAAGAAGGCCAAGACCACCAAGAAGATCACGCTGCGTATGGAGTGCAAGGAGTGCAAGTCCAAGAAGCAGCTGCCCATGAAGCGCACCAAGCACTTCGAGCTCGGTGAGAAGAAGAAAACGGCCGGCCACCAGTACTAAGTGGTCTGTCTCGTCTCTCAAGCGGCGGTCTGCAGGCGTCGGCGGGTACTGGGGCCTTGTTTGGCTGGCTGGCGTTTCTAGCTGGTTCATGAACGGCCTAAGGCGACGATGTCACTCTACGATGACCGGGAATTGGTTGGTGACTGGTGCGACAGGACTTGCGGAGATCTGCTTCAGAGCTGCGGTCGGCCGGTCGTGATCGGTAGTGCCTCAAAATCAAAGCCATGGTCGTATTTTAGTCCTGAAATCGTCTTTTTGTGTGTTGGGTAGATGTTTTGTCTGATGCAGGGACAGGTTGCCGGACTGAAAGAGGGTTAGCAAGATGAGAGTTGAAAGAGTTAAAAAAGAGTTAAGACTGGGGATTCGTGAACCTGACTGTGAATGCTGCCGTGTGAATTCCTGTGCTTGGCCAGGCACAATCTACGTAACACTTTCTGCCAATTCACGTGTAACCCTAACAACAGTCTCTTCCTGGATATCAACGAAGTCCGCATCATGTCGGGAGATGACGAGCATCAAGGACAATTCTTCCCTGCCGTTGAGGAAGCCACATACATGTACTACTGGATCCGTGACATCTACGACTTTTGCGAGGACGACAGCTCCTTCTCGCTATTGTGTATGTAACCCTAAACATTTTTCCCATGAACAACAAAATGACGTCCTGTGTTGGCGTTTGTGGGTCTTTGTGTGCTGTGAGACCCAAACGTACACGGAAGCCTGTTATGGCGCTACCTCAGCTTCATCGTCGGGTAGTGGAAGTGTGTGGGCAATGACGACGACTTGACGTGGGCTCGAAACGGATCCGATCAAGTTGTGGGTGTCCATTTCGAGTACATCGTACGAGAAGCGTCTACACTAAGGCGGCATCTTCAAACCGTTCTACCGTTCAGAGCAGGTCATTCTGGTACCCAAGGACGGCGGTAAAATCTACCGCTCCACCGTGTGCAAAACGTTGCAGCCAACGTGACGTACACGTCGGACGATGGCAAAACTGCGATCGAGCTTGACGATATTGGCTGGAAGGCAACTGGCACAGACTGCACTACCAACTCCATCACTTAGTACAACATGGAGCATTGAATTCTACCAGAAGAATACGGCTTGGAGATGGAGCGCTTCAGCAACTGTTTGTACTCTCCGGATGTGGCGCTTTGTACCGAGTTGAAGAATGCTCTGGATGCTGGCGATTCACTCCCATTGAGTATGCGCGATTGTCCGTGTTTGTCAGCTTTTGGTTCACCGATGAACTTGTACAATACATACCTTGGAGGCTTCCCCGATGGCGCTGAGAGCAACTACTTCAGTATGGGTTTTATCTGGAGTCGGAAGGTTTTGTTTCTTCGTATCTGAACTACATGTACAACTACGCTGATGGCGATAAAAATGAGGACGCTATCAAGTGGGAGCGTGAGTATACTCACTGAGTACATCGAGACGATGAAGAAGGAGGCTGCGTCGAACACGATATTTGATGTCTACTTCTACGCCGAAATTTCGGTTCAGGATGAAGTTGATGTTGAGTCGAACACCGGCATGGGTCCTGTGGTCCTGTGGTGCTGAGTTACTGTCTGATGCTGATCTATCCGATATAACTCGCTGGATATCAATCGCTTCACGTTTTGCCGCGAGTTCTTCGTCTCGTCCAAGATTCTGGCTGGATTATGTGGTATGACTAGTATTGCCTGTGGTGTGGCGTCCACCGTCGGTATCTACCTGTGGGCTGGAATCAAGCTTCAATTGATCATCAGGGGAGTGGTTCGGTTCCCTTTGTTGACAATATTTTCCTGATAATTCTCTTTATGGCGGAGAAGGAAGACCAACTCCGACGCGATCAACCAAGTCTCTTCATTGGCCTAGAGCATAACCCGAATGCAATTGAGATAATCACCACGACGATCGTGTCTGAGAGTCTACTAGACTCAGTCTAGCGTTCATTGGCCCCAGTATCGCAAAATCGCTCAGCACGCTCCCCGGCCCTCGTTCATCCATATCGACCTACCTGACTTGCGTGACAGAGCAGAAGCCTAAGACGAAGAAGCGCTGCAAGTCGAAAAGCAAGCGTTCCAACTACGAGCTGCTGAAAGGATGACTGGTGCTTAAGTTGCTTAAGTTAGGAGCAATAAGCACTTCAACATGCATGTTGCGCTTGACCTGATTACCGTGCGAGCACCGAGATTTGACTTGGTTAAATAACCCATCCTTTTGGCTTGATTAAAGTATGGTCGTGCATAAGACACATCACCCTCATCATCCTCGGGTGTCATTACCGAATTTGCCTTGAGCAGCGCAGCAGCATGGTGGCCAACTCGCAGTACGAAGCCGCGGCGACGGCGCTTGTCAATGCTATAGCCAATGCCACGGCTGGCGCTGCAGCTACCTCGTCACAGAAGCGCGATGTGTACGTGACCGGCTTCGGCAAGTTCGGCGACATCCTCGAGAATCCCACGACGTTCCTGGCCAAGAAGCTGACGGAGCACCCCAAAGTGACGGAGGCTCAAGTGCTCGAAGTTTCTGCCGAGAGTGAGGCAACAGTGTTTGGCCATGCAATGATGATAATGTAGTTAACGTTTAATGGTTGTGGTGCGTTGCAGGCTGCGTGGAGGAACTCGCAGGGATGTACGCTAGGGCAGAGGTGCGCTGCATCACTGGATGCTATTGTTGTTGCATTTGTGCAGGGAGTTGACTGTGTATTTTGTTACAGGAGCGTGGTCGGCCATGTATCTTTTTGCACTTTGGCGTGAGCGCCATCTCGCGCACGCTCAAGCTGGAGCAGGTGGGATACAACGTGGCGGACTTCCGGATCCCGGACGAGCGGGGCTACGTCGCGAAGAACGAAACCATCCACGAGGGCGAGCCGGACGAGATCACAACCAAGTTGCCGCTAGAGGAGATGCTGAAGACGCTGCAGGAAGTGCACCCGTGGATCGCGCTTTCGACTGACCCGGGTCGCTACATCTGCAACTTCGTGTACTACCGGTCGCTCGTGTGGGTCAAGCGCCAGGAGGCCAAGGGGCAACCCGAAGTGCGTTTGTGCAGTTTGTCTTCTATGTGTTTGTTGGTTCAATGCTGACTGCGGTGTTGCTTGTTGCTGCCAGCACCTCGCGCTTTTCGTGCACGTGCCTGAGTTCAGGAACGTCGTTTTCGAGGACCAGATGGCTCTCGCCTCCAAGATCGTGGATCTCGTGGCCGACCTGTAAAGACCAACTACCGGTAGTTCTGCCCATTGCATTGCCAAACCATAGCATGCATACAGCATAAATGTACACACGTTGCAACACAAGTCGTGAGACCAGGAAACGACTTGAAGCCGGAAATGTGGTGTAACAAACCTCAATCGCGTTATCCACACACTATTTGGCGTACCTAACACTTCTCACGATGAAAAGAGTGATGGTCAAGGCTTCAATGCTTCGTTTAAGTACGATGTGGTGTGTTGGCACCACACCTATTCGCCGATCTGCTGACCCGGAACCGCGGACTGCAAGAGTTTTGATCTGAAATTGAGTATGGCCGTGAATTAACAGCGACGAATATACGGAGAGCGCCCTCCGTTCGGCTACTCCTTTTCCTATTGGCTAGCGTGTCTAGGAAATTAGTACACTGACGACGTTGAATCAGTTCAATATGTGGTGTACACCACTCACTGACACGTCAAACCGCCGTCGCCATCCATTCCGCGTATACCGGTACAGCTGCTGTCACTCACCAAGACTCGAAGAGACCAACCGCGAGTGGCGTCCGGGGGCTTGCACAGACCCCAGCACAGCACAGCCAGACTACAGACTTGCAGCGATGAGCGCCCAGCAGACTAAGGCTCCTGGTGCGTGCAACTGCAGCAGCAATTGAATCACAGCCACAGACAGGAACTCGGGACCAAGTGCACTGACTCGTTGACTGATATTCTTACGCAGAGGGAGCGGAGCTCAAGGAGGCCATCAAGCGCCAGGTAGAATTCTACTTCTCGCGTGCCAATCTGGCCAATGACGCCTACCTCGTCTCGCAGATGAATTCGCAAATGTAAACAACTCCCAACGCTCACAGTAACTCTTGCAACGACCAAGTACTAATTAACTTGATTTCCTGCTTAGGTATGTGCCGGTGGAGGTCATCATCAACTTCTCCAAGATCAAGCAGCTCACGGACAACACGGCGCTGCTGGTTGAGGCCGTACAGGACTCGATGGTGTGCTCGCTCAACGCGGCCAAGGACGCCATCAGACCCAACATCAAATCCGAGCGCACTACCATCATTCTGCGCGAGATTTTGTCCTCGACCAAGCCTGAGGAGGTCGAGGCCATTTTCGATGGTTGTGGCAAGGTCGCTAGCGTGCGCGGTGACGTCGGTGACACGTGGTTCGTCACGATGAACTCGGAGTCGGAGGCTGTTAGCACGCTGCTGGCTCTGCGCAGCAAGACGTTCAACGGTGCCGCTATTAAGGCCCGTCTTAAATCCGAGAACGTGCTCAAGTCTTTCTACCCCACGCAGCCCGCTGAGAACGTCATCGCTCCCAGCATTGGCGCCCCGTACGGCGGCCGCGGCTACTACGCCTCGCCCAACATGGGCTACTACGACAACTACGGCGTCCAATACAACACAGTGAACCCGCGCGCGGGCCAGCACAACAGCTACAACAACGGTGCTGAGAATGGCCGGTATGCTGGCAACAACCAGCGTGGTGGCGCTGCTGCTGGTCGTGGCCAGGGCCGTCAGAACCGATCAAATGGCACTGGCACGCACCAGGTGAAGGATGCCCGTGCTAAGAGCGGCAGCTTCGAGCAGCGGGGACCCAGCAGCTCTCGAAAGAATAAGGACAAGCGCTCGAGGGCTGAGAAACAGACAAACAACAGCAGCAACGGAAAGAAAGCTGCTGCTGCTGCTCCCGCCGAGCGTCAGCCGGTCATGAACGCGGCGAACTTCCCTCCGCTCCCAACGGCTCAGGAAAAGGGTGAGGTGTCGAATGTGATCATCTACAAGTACGCTCACGAGGACATTATGGAAATTGTTAAGAACATGGACGAGAAGGACTGCATGCTGCCCGAGGGTAAGATGGATTACGCCGTGCACCCGGCAGCTCTGACGGCCGAGGCGCACCCGGACCTGCTGCGCAACCAGCGCACATACAGTATTGAGCAGGCTCGTGACGCCATGCGCCAGGGACGACCAATCCGCAGTGACTCGGTGGGATCTATCGACTACGAGAGCATGATGTACGGCGAGGACTACACGAAGGAGGCTCGCGAGCAGCGCAAGCAGAAGGCGGAAACCACACCTGCTGCTGCTGACACCGCCCCGGCTTCTAAGCCGGTTGCTGCGCCTGCATCAACTAAGTCAACCCCTGTGCCCGCGAAGGTTATCGGCTACGCCGCGGCTGTGATTAACGGTACGCCGGCCCCGACGCCTGCCCCGGAGCCGAAGAAGAAGCAGCCTGCTGCTAAGACGGCTGAGAAGACTGCCGCCAAGGAGGAGAAGAAGTCTTCCAAGAAGACGACCAAAAATGCCGAAAGCGCGCCGAAGGCGGCTGCTGCTCCGGCGGTGGACGAGTCTCTGCCGAAGACTGGCGCATGGGGTGGCCGTAACTTTCTCGATGTGGTGAAGGCTGACCCGCCTGCTGCGCCCGTGACGGTGACGGCGGCTGCTCCCGCGAGCGAGAGCAAGTAGACAGTTGGCGCGTTGTCGATGAACCGAGAGGCTGTGGTGATGCGTGGTGGGTTAGGCGAGGAAGCACTCGATCTGGGTCCGTGTCTGGTGGCGGCGCGCCTGGAGGCTGGTTGGTGCGGCAAGTGAGTCCGTAGCTACAGTTTCTGTGGCTCGCTGGCTGCTGTGTTGGTTGGTCTGTCAGTTGGGTTGCCGAGGAGTTTGAGAGAAACAATGAAACGAGACGGCTACTGACTGGAACAATGGTGTGACCTGGGCCTGGTGATGGCGAAGACGCCGAGGAGTGGGGTGTGTGACTCTCGGCTGTCGTTGTGTTCTCTGCATTTTGGATATTTTTCTTCATTATACATGGATTTGCTGGATGCCCAAAGGTGAGCATGCGCGATCTTCGTTCGTGACATAGTGTACCTCCGAGCAGAGAGCTTGACGTGGGTGTTTGCTATGCTCTCCAAGCCGTCAGCGCGCAAGGCTATACGAGCAAGTTGCTTGCGGGTGCTGAGGCGAGGAGGAAATTCAAAGCTGCGGACTAGAGTTGAGGCCTCGAGCGCTTTTGCGCAATACGAGTCGAACTCGAAGCCGTCGCCGACATGCATACCACGACAGCAATAACAAAATAGACATGTAGTACGAGGACCTGACGACGAAGTGACTCTTTCATCTCTTGACTTGGGAACATGTTTACAAACAACAAGGATATCACTTACACGAGTGTCTCCGTATTGACCACGCCGTCTTCGAGGCTCGACAGATTCGAGTTCAAGTACACCACTGCAGCCTTGGTTGCCTGCTCCTCGTTCATATACTTGGCGTTTATCGTTTGAACCTTTTCAAACATTTCGCGCTTGCTCCTAGAAAGTCCTGAGGACGCAGGGAAGCCCAGCGTACGCAAAGCCACCGGTTGAAGGTTCGGACACGAGCTGCCGATGAAGCCTTTCCACCAGTGAATTGGACTGCATTTCTGTGCAGATTCCCAGATAGCATCGTCGGCAAACAGGCCTGTTCGGGCGGTGAAGCGAGTTAGCTCGTCCACGATGGTGCCGTACACCTCCGCGCTTGAAGTTCGCTTGATATACGCCAGTGCTTCACTCGTAGCTTCTCCTGAAAGACTTGATGGAGGGAACCGCGGATCGAGAAGATAGGCCGTGTACATGGCGGGGTGCTGGATACTTTGCCAATACCCCGAGATAATATACTGGAACTTAGACGCGAGACTCCCATACTTGTCCAGATGTGTCCACAGCATCGTAAATCGATGGTAAAACGTCGACAGCAATGGGGAATCCGACTCGAACATCTTCAAAATCTCCAGGAAAGGCTCAAAGAGCCCGGTAAACATCGACACCTCTTCCCAAAAGGAGAGACTGACGATCCGATCCTTGACCTGCGAGTTCAGCTTGTTCAACGTGCCATTCTCAGCGAGCAGAATGTCCACCGAGTGGCGATTGCGCTCGACACTAAACAGGCACTCAAGTAATCCGATCGGACCGGCATCGTCCAGGTCTCCCATCGGTGCTGTCGTTTCCATGGATTGGATCTGCTCCGAAGCCCGTGCAATAGCACTGCGCGCGAGGGGATCCTGTGCGAAGAAGCGTGTAAGCTTCTTGCAAGTGTCGAGCGCGCTGGCAATGGTTGGTATGTCGAGCATCTCCGTCATCATGGAGTTCATAATGTGCGCGCAGCTCGGCAGGAACGTGATGGCAGGATACTTGTTCTGGAGCGTGAGCGACGCCTGTTTCATGCTTTCACTCGTGTCCGTCACAATGACCGACACTCTGCCAGTTCCAATCTGCGTCATAATATTCTCGATCTTGACCACCAGCACTTCCGTCGTCGACGGCATGTCTCCAGTAGTTTCAATCCCAAACACAGCAGGACTCGGTTTGTTGATCAAACAGCTCATCAGCAGCCGCTTCTGCAGCGCCGCCCAGGACTCCACTCCGAGACTCACCGCCGTCGAGTCGAACACTTCTGCTCGCAGCTTGATCTGCACTTCAGAGTACTCGAGATCCAGCACTGAAGTGGCCAGCACAAAGGCACTAGGCGGATTGTACGCCGGGTTCATGCGTTTGAGCATCTTGACAAAGGCCGAGTGCTCCACTGTAGCCACAGGCAGCCCGGCGCCGAAGATAGCTCGAGCCACGTAGCCATCCAGTTCGCTCTTGTCATCCAGCACCGCCACAGCCGTCGGCGCCGGCGGTGAAGTTGCTTCATGGACTGTAGTAGTGGTCACTGCAGCCTGGGCCTGGACCTGAGCCTGGTCTGGAGCTTCAGCTGGTGTTTGTGCTTGTGCTTGGTCCTTCTTGATGCGCGCCTTCTTGACTGGCAGGGTTATAGTGTCAACTGAAGCTGATAATAAAAAAAAGCAACTTAGTGACCATCACTCTGAATGTATAGTGAAACCAAGTGAAACTGTACCTTCATGCTTGCGACCGACCTCCGCGCTCATCGCGGTCTTGACGGGCTCCGGGCAGCTCGTGCACTTGCGCACCAGGTGTAGACGCATACGGATGACGATCCCGCACATGTTGTGGCCGCAGTAGTTGCAGGTGGCGCGCTTGTTGGGCATCACCTTGCTAAAGTGCTCCCAGAGCGGACTGGACGGGCGAGGCATGACGCGTTAGCACTTCAACCAGACTGCGAGAGTGTTGCTTTGAGAGGAAAAAAGTTTTATACGAGCGAGTGGCGCAAATAAGCTTTCGACTGACGGGAAGTTTGTATGGGGAAAGATTTGTGACATAAATCAGAAGGTTTTATTCATGGCGAGTGCCAAATGTTGGATACAGTACCCACCCGACAGCGAGTGAGGTCACTTTGGTCGCCTCAATTGCTTCGCACACCAAAGAGCTACATGCAAATGCATTACTCGGTTTCTAGTTGCGATCTTGGCCAATTGAGCAGTCCTCATTCAACCTGTTACGATAGAATGCCAGTATCCGACAGCATGTTTTCTTGCTTCGAGCTTCAATACCAGTAGAAAGCAAGAGGTTGGTCATTTAGAAAATCGCCTTGCTGCATGCAGCGGCTCGATCGGGCAAATTTACCTATGGCTACACTAGGAAGGCATTTGCACTGCAGTGAGATAGACATGATTTTCTGAGCAGGATTTTAACTCGGCGCTGCCTGCAGCTGCATCAAGTGGTCGCGTAACGCGTGAACACGACTCGAGTTCAATGACAGAGCTATCATATCAGCAGCAAAAGATTCAATGGAGCCCAAGCGGAGACCGGTGTCGTCGTGGCAAGTTGAAGTGAGGGGCCATTATTGAGCCCATACTTTGAGCAAGTTAGAATATATTTGTATCCACTTTCAAACAAAAGAAGGCCACAGATTCTGGTTGCACTACGTGTCGATTTTCGCCACCCAAAGACAGCATACGCTCGGCAGGTTTACTGGATGCCGTGTGGTTTCGCCATGTGCAGCGGCTAACCGGCGGCGTTGTGGCTCGCGTGGCAAAAGCCTCCACCAGCTGAACGAGCTTGTCTTGGATATGGTTTCCGAATCATCACGACTTTTCTGGACACGATTGCGCCCTTTGAGACACTAAACATTAGATTCGTCCGTCAGTTACAATTCCAAACATATTTAGATACCACTAGATGGTGCAGTACTACAGATTCCGCTCCCGTTTCTGATACCACTAGCTTCTTGTATCCTCTTCAAATAGGTTGTAATCGCTTTAACGGGTATGGAGTGATTGTCACCAAAATGGAAGCAGTCATCCCGTCGACCCTCACTCACACTACATACTGTAACCTTTGTATTTCAATACCCTGAGTAAGTAGATTCAAGGATGGAGAGAGCCGTTTCTGTATTTTGGAAATCTGCAGATATGATCAGGATACAAAGGTATCATAAACAACAGGGTGAGCATGGCCATTTGTGGACAATCCCAGTCTGTATTTTTGGCCAAAACGTGTGACTTGGTGTACATCCCAGCTCACTTCCCAATATTCCAGCTACACCGAAGAGCTCTGTGTACCCGTTCCAAGCCGCTTCCAGCTATGAAGTTTTTCCTGTGCCTTTTCATCACTGTATTCGCGCTCACCGCCGCCTCTACCAGCGCCGCCGAAGAGACCGGCGTGCGCGCGCGTCACATGCTCGCAATGGGCGACGAGTCCATCCTGCTCACGGCCGGGTCTTTGCGCCGAGCAGAGAAGACCGACTAGAGCCCACCCATCAAGCAACACACGGCCAAGGCAAGACGCAGGCTGCAACCAGCCAATTATGAGCACAAGCACACTGTAACTTATTAATCTATTGCTCGCTTTCCCACGATGCAGTTGGTTCGTTACGATCTTGGTGGGGACAAGAAGCTATTTACTGCTGCAGATGCGCCAAGACTGGACTCGTTCCAGAGCGGGCATCACCGCGTACGTCGCAGTTGTTGTTGCTTGCCGACGTATCCTTGGCCAAGAACTTGATAACGGAGCGAGTTTGGTCCGGTTGTTCCTTGCGATGCCGAACGACATGGTACCAAACACAACGCAGCGAGTTAAGACTTCTGGCAACTGCACGCAAACTAGGTGATCCCCTCGGCAACAGAGAAGCCCTCTCTTGATGCAAACGACCATGAAGCTTGGACTTGAACGGTTTCACTACGTAATGAGACGTATCCACGAAGGATTTCCACCGACAAGTTTTACGGTGGGACCACACTGCTTCGCTACCGATGAGCCATATTCATGGCCGACCAACATTCATGTTATTTACTGTTTTCCAGAGGTTTTCAGGCTGAAAGCTTTTGTTCCGCTCACCATTGTTACGTAACTGTAGCTTCATTCCTGGGGTTCTCCATTGTTGAATGCTCTCAGGAATCTCGCCACCTTCACACCGTCGATAGCTTCTGTCGCTTCATTGCATTTTGGAAGCATGGAAGGTGGATGTCGCTATCATCAGTTCCCGGCTCTGATTTCGCTACTATCATTTTGATCATTCGAAAGTCTCCTGGCTCCGTTATACTCGCTTTGTTGATGTGGGTAAAGTCGCTTTTCTTCTCAGCGATCCAGAAGAAATGCCACTCGCCGTAAGTAGTGTCATCGCTACGTCGCTGACGATCAAATCCAGAGCAATCAGCTCTGATAATGCCTGGAAGTCAGAATGGTTTTCAACCCTTTTCATCACTTCAATCACCATCTACACCTCGGGCAAGCACAGAAAACTGAAATAGTGATCCTTGGCAGTATCACTCAGTATGACAAGATCAGTGCGTTCACAAAGCACAATGTCGGAAGTCCTGATACTAAGGACGTCTTCCTCTTGTGCCACATCATACACACAAAGCCTCTTCTCCTTGAGCACGTCGCCAATATTGTTTTCTACGTACGTAGTATACCGGGGTTCCTGGTTATCCTCGTCGACGTCCATGTCCCACGTGAACCCTGGAACTACGGCCCCCTTTCCAGTATCGAATGGAACTGTAGGCACAGGAGTCACCTTACTGTTGAAATCTTTTAAAAGTTTCATTCCCTGGGTCGAGTCCAACTCGGAGTGGACATATTCTCGCTCGCATTTGGCCAGCACAGTCTGCTCGTGCATTTCGTTTATCTCTTTGGCCAGTTGAGCCATCGTGGAAATCTCGCTCGATGAAAAAACAGCATCGTCCGGAAGCACCACCAGCACGTGGATTGGTCAGCGGTTGGTAGTTTCATACCCGCCAACACTGAAGACCAGACTCCACCCGTAGCTCTTTGTCTTCCCCCAATAGCGCGTTGATGGCATCTGTCGTCCTCCTTTTTTCAGCTTCTTCACAACTTCAGTATCGGACTTCAGCCAGTTGCCGTCCGTCGTTTTCGCCAGGAAGAGCTTCACCTTGTCAGCTTCACCCTTGATCGTGACCGGCTTTTTCTTCTTGATGCAAGAAGATGGCGTTCTTCACCATTTTCTTGCTTGGATCGATGTCAATGAGGACAACGCTTCCATCCCCCACGATACAACAGGCAAGGGTTTCTTTAACCATCTTCCCCTGAGGCGGCAGATTCTGAAATGAGAGAAAAGGAAGAGAGTTAATGTGCTCGATGCCATCAATCCTTTCTGCTGCCCATCTGATGTATATTTTTGGCGTGTATTTCCACCAAGAAGTCACCCAAGTGAAATCAAATTTATTTGGCCCAAAGTTTTAAATTTAGTAGTCGGTGATACCAATATAAAGTTTCGAGTTGAAACTTCGTAGTTCACTTTCCTTGGCGGACCAATGTGAGTCCGTCCCATAGCGGCATAACCACCTTTGTCGTCCGCGTGTCTTGGGCCACGTAACTGTTGAACTTGGCCAGTCCGCAGGCGATCCGCTCCTTGTTGCTGGCCAATCCATTGGCGTAGGCGGCAACACGGCCACGGAACAATGTGTTGTCGAAAACCAGCAAACCCAACGGGTGCAGCAGCTTGTGGTCTAGGATGAAGTCGTAGTACGCGCGATACTTGCGTTTGTTGGCATCCACGAAGATAAAGTCGAACGGCTGATGATCTGCACTACAAGATAAAGAGGTCAGATATTCCAGTCCGTCTTGGTTCACGGCGGTAATTTGACTCGCGTGTGAACTCTTGTTGAAGAAGCTTTGGGCGAACTGCATCGTGTCGGCGTTGATATCGCAGGTGACGAGTGATCCGTCTGAAGATAAACCGTTGGCGAGGCATAAGGCCGAGTAACCTGTGAAGCAGCCAATCTCCAGCACGCGCTGGGCTCGAGTTGACTGTACAAGGAACGAGAGGAATTTTCCCTGCATCTCGTCGACGAGCTGTTCCGCCTTGGGCCAATTACGCTCTGTCTCCTCACGCAGGTGTTGAAGCAATGCGTCGTCAGTTAGGACGCTGCTGTGATTGTAGACGTAGTTGTTTTGAATTGTTGAATCGTCGATGCTTTTGTTGAGGGTCCTCGAAAGAGTAAAGTGACGGAGGCGCAGGTGTCTTGAAAGCGAAGCTCTTGGTCGCTTGCCGACATGCTTGGATAACGCGTTCGGGATCGGAGGCATCCATCGCGTCGCCTGCTGCTTGCGGTATTCCTTTTCCTGCTGTATCGTCATCGTCTTCATCTTGATGAATTGTAGTTTGCAAGCCTCATCACAAGCGCCCATGAGGTTGTTTGCACAATTCTGACATAGCAAGATCAAACCTCCACACATGACATTGCTGCAGTTCGTGTGACGGTTGCACGGTCTACCACATTGAGAGCATTGACCCAACACATCATCTGTCACCTCCTCCGACTCCGTCAACTCACCAACACAGCGTTGATCGAACACGAAGTTCTTGCCCTTGAACAGAGACACTTCCTCCTCAATATTGCCACCAGAAGAGCGAGAACGCGCCTCTGCTGCAGCTTGGCGCTGCTCCTTTAGAAACTGCATGTAGTTTACGATACCGCCGCGCAGCTTCTGAACATTCGATATGCCCTTGTACTGCGTAAGATACGCGCCCACTTTCTCGCAGCGGATGCCTCCGGTGCAGTACATCATGACTTCCTTGGGCTTCTGTCCGTCGTGTTGCTGCTCATGTTTCTCAAGGATCTCATCCAGTGCATCGAAAGTATCTCGAAACGTATCCACCATGATCCTCGTGGCTCCATCAAAGCGTCCGATTTCGTGTTCGTAGAAGTTGCGTACATCCAGCACAAGTGTGTCCGAGTCCTCTGTCTCATTTCTGTCTTTCAGTTTCTGATGCCACTGCTCCGGTGGCAACGCGTAACCAGACTCCTGCAGATTCAACTCTCCTTTCTTGAAACCATCGTGCACCAATTGCTTCCTGATCCTCACTTTCAACTTGGAGAACGGTTGATCATCCTCCTCCATCGTTGGCAGCAATTGTCCGTAGAACATGTTTGAGTTCGTGAAAATATGCGGGAATGAAGCCGCCAGCGTCGTCACATTGCTCTGAGGCAGCACCAATTGCCCGTTGATCCCTTCCGGTGATAAGTAAATCCTGCCACTCACGCCCAGCGCCTTCCAGCCACCCAGCAGACGACGACGCAGCCTTGGCAGCTCACTCTTTTCTAACGTCACGTAATTGTACAGACTCACATACTGGCGAGGCTCGGCAACTCCATTGACGCGTGATTGAGTCGACACCCACCGCCGAACGGGCCCGCGCAGCGACTGGAGGCGACGACGCAGCATAGCCGCACGTTCAAGGACATGAACGATATACCAAATGTATTGAAATGATGATGTCATTCCATACATTCTCCAAGTCAAAAGCCGTTACCATTTAAAAAATTGATTGGTGGTTCGGAAGATGCGTGGACTGATTGGCGCTGTGCGGTTCGTGCCGCGTCCCCGATGCTCGTCCCTGCTGGAGTTATCGGTATCGCACCAGCATCTTCCTGTTACTACTACGCAGTATGACGCGCTGTGGCAACATCGGTCGTTCAGTACGGACGAAGAGGATGAGATATTTCGTCGCCAGTACATCAGTCTGTACAACTACACGCCTCTGGACAAGAAGAAGCTGCCCAAGCTCCGTCGGGATATGCGCGAGCAGTGGGGGGATCTGGGCGTTGTCGGACGAATTTACATAGCAGAGGAAGGCATCAACGGCCAGTTAGTGGTACCGGAACCAGCGGTTAACGCTTTTAAGCGCTCGTTCCCAAGACTGCTAAAGGAGGCCAGACTCTTTTACGGGCAGTTGATCGAGGACAAGCCCAATAGTCAAGGAGAGCAGAAGCCTGCAGAGCCGTTCCACAAGCTTGATATTCGTATTCGCGATATGATTTTGCATGATGGATTCCAGGGAGGACCATTGAATCTGCAGGAGTCTGGTTACGCGTTGCCACCGGAGCAGTGGCATCAGAAACTGAAAGACAGAAATGAGACAGAGGACTCGGACACACTTGTGCTGGATGTACGCAACTTCTACGAACACGAAATCGGACGCTTTGATGGAGCCACGAGGATCATGGTGGATACGTTTCGAGATACTTTCGATGCACTGGATGAGATCCTTGAGAAACATGAGCAGCAACACGACGGACAGAAGCCCAAGGAAGTCATGATGTACTGCACCGGAGGCATCCGCTGCGAGAAAGTGGGCGCGTATCTTACGCAGTACAAGGGCATATCGAATGTTCAGAAGCTGCGCGGCGGTATCGTAAACTACATGCAGTTTCTAAAGGAGCAGCGCCAAGCTGCAGCAGAGGCGCGTTCTCGCTCTTCTGGTGGCAATATTGAGGAGGAAGTGTCTCTGTTCAAGGGCAAGAACTTCGTGTTCGATCAACGCTGTGTTGGTGAGTTGACGGAGTCGGAGGAGGTGACAGATGATGTGCTGGGCCAGTGTTTCGAGTGTGGTGAACCGTGCAACCATCACACCAACTGCAGCAATTTGATGTGCCACGGCCTGATCCTGCAGTGCTCCAAATGTGCAACAAGCATGCTTGGTGCATGCAGTGGTGCTTGCAAGCAAGAATTCATCAAGATGGAATCCATGATCCCTGACGACCAGCGCAACTACAGGAAGGAAAACGCTCTGAAGTGGAAGCCCAAGAACCCGAACTCGACTTCTGCATTGAAGTACATTAAGTTTAGACCAGCTTCACCCGAGCTGCTGCACGAAGCGTCGAGAGATTGAACCTCTGTATACAATCGTAGATGTGTAGTTTGGCGATGGACAAGTGTTGAAAATAGCAGCTCAGAATTCATCGTAGCGTGACAGTGCAACAGTAATGAAACTCGAGTTAGAGATGAAGCTCAATGACTAACCTACACGTATGGGCTTTGGTGCTCAGTATGCTCGACTTGTGCGTCCTCTCCAGCGCTTGTATGGCGGTTCGTTCGTACTGTTCTGTCGAGTATTCTTTGACGCCTCTGTTGAGCGTTTCTTGCTTGCTTCCTCGTCGCGCCGCATCTCGTACTGTTTCCTGATCTCGGCAGTCTTTTCAGGGTCGTGGTGCAGGATGTCGTACCCGAAGCTCTCGGGCGGCTCTCTCTTGACCAAATTGCTATCTGCCTGAATAATTGTTCCCAAGATGCTACCGGGTAGTGCATTGAACTGGCCGTGACGGTAGATCTCGTTCTGTAATACCTGACGGGCGTAGTCGAACGAGCGCTTGACAGTGCGCATTTCGTACGAGTTCTTGCCGATGTCAAGGCTGGGCTCATTCGGGTTCTCCATCGAGATGAGGAACGGTCGACTATCGTCGTACCAGCGGCGGTTTTCCTTGTAAAAATACGAGCCACCGTTACGCACCGAGATCGCCAGCTCCGTGTAATTGAAGTCGCGTCCGTACAGCGTGAAGAAGCCCATCAGCAAGTGTCCTAAGTTGTTAAACTTGGGGTCATCATGTTCCGCTCCGAGTGCACGACCATGGTGTTGCAAGAAGCTAACCACCATCATCTGCAGCAAGAAAGAGCCCACTCCACCCGTGTACGTCTCGTTCAGTCCTCGTTGAGCCATGAAGTACTTCAGCACGAGCGTCAACGGACGGAACGACGGGTACACTCTCATATAGTGCTTCACCAGGTCTCCCGTGGCTAAACCACCAGCCACATTGAACGACACATCCACGTGAATGTTGCTGGTCTTGTGCACCATCTTGACAATGGGGATCCTGGCCTTATCGATCACTTCCAGGTAACTCACGGTATCCTTCTCCTCTAGACATTGAGCCAATTGGAACAAAGGCTCTTTTCCCTCAGGAACACCAAACAACACCATGTCAATGTCACTCTGAGGCAAGAACATCTGCGTGTAGTGCGAGCCGAAGGTCTCGACATAAGCTGCTGGCCACAGACCTTTGACAATGTCCCGCATCTCCTCAATGAGTTGCGCTCTGCTACTCAGTTCCTCCTCAGTGGGGCTGATGAAACTCACAAAGTCCATGATTTCCTCATGGAGACAGGTGTACACGTTGCTGTTGAAGTAACCTTTGCGCTGTCTCATCCAAGGCCGCGACTCAAGTTGCAATGCGTGATTATCATCTTTCGGAGGTTCCTCTTTCTTATATGAGGTATTTCGGTGTTCGTCCTCATCCAAAGCGAACTCAATGAAGCCATCATCATCATTGGGTCCCTCTTGAGTCTCTGCTTGTGTCTTGGCTTGGCGTTTCTTCTCCTCCTTAGCGAGCTTAGCGGCGTGTTTGGCCTTACCCTTAGCCTTGATCTTGGCCTTAGCCTTCTTGCGCTCAGCTGCCACCTTCTTTCCTTCGGCGTAAACGTCGCGGCTCGCGCTCTTAGCCTTACGCGCAGTCTGCTTGGAGCGTCCCATAGTTGATGCAGCAGTGACCAGTCAACAAAGTGTCAGTACGCGAGGTACCCAAAAGAGTGACGTTATGTTTCAATTCGACGAAGAAATGTGAAACGTCCGTTTTCTGCATTGGCACCACGTTTGGTCGCGGAAGGGGTGAATTGGGGTATTTAACTTGTGTTGAGTATGATGCACTGCAATTCCGAGTCCATGTCCTCCGTTCGCACCCGCTCGAAAAACACTTGGCTGCATCCGATGCCCCTTCATATACATTTGCAAAGATTCCAGCAAACGTCAGCAGCTTCATGTCAGACCAAGGCTCGTCGTCGCCGCGCCGCAGTCGCTCGCCTTCACCCAGAGCCGACGACAATGAGGACAAGAAGAGTCCACGTCCATCGGACAGCGAAGAGCAGACGGAAGAACTTCAAGACCGCGAGACGTCGCGTCGTAGTCGTAGTCGCAGTCGCTCGCCAACCCCTGCAATGGGTAAAGCACCTGCCGCCAAACCGGACGTGACGAACCCAGGCAACAATTTGTATGTGGCCAACTTGGCTACACGCGTGGGGGAGCAGGATCTGCAGGAACTATTCTCCAAGTTCGGACGTGTTGACAAGTGCGAAGTGATCCTGGACCCTGTGACGAAAGAGTCGAGGTGAGGAGACAACTATAGAGGATTGCTTTGATACAGGAGAGATGCTGACTGTTTTGTTAACTGCAGGGGTTTTGGTTTCGTGACGTTCGAAGACATTCGCGATGCTGAAGATGCAGTCAAGGAACTCAACAAGTGCGCACTTCGAGGTGGCGACGGTTGAAGATTGAAATGTGACTAATGGGGCTTGGTGTTGTGTTGTTCTGTGTAGCCAAGAGGTCCAGGGTCGGAAGATAAGAGTTGAACACGCCAAACGGAAGCGTGGACATGAGAAGACCCCTGGACAGTGTACGGTGGAGGCAGTTAGTGTAATCTGCACGAGTAAGGCTGGTGATTGACTGTTGCTGCTTTTACAGACCTCGGACCGAGACTTGCTAGTGCAAAGTACGGAAGCCGCGATCGCTTCAGCAGAGACCGCAGTCGAGACCGGGGACGCCGGAGTCGCAGCAGAGACCGCGGTGGTTACTCGCGTCGCTATGATGATAGAGACCGAGGTCGTCACGACGATCGTGACCGAGGACGTGGACGCTACGATGACCGCGATCGCGGTCGCGGCGGTTACGATCGCGACCAGCACGACGACCGACGACGCCGCTAGTTGGACGACTCAAGTCACCACTGCATTTGGTACACCTGGCTTTGGATTGGCGTCTTCTTCCCTGACAAGCGCAATGGCGCGTACCTGCTAGCTGCTCGTTTGCTTCGACTCCCAACCTCCAGCCACGAAAAACCCGTCCATTTTCCTGCGTGCCCAACCAGCCCAGCTTGTGTTTAACCCAACTAAATAAATCCGAGCTCGTCCACTTAACACGCACCGCATCGACACGCCGCAGATGTCAGCACGCCTCAGCTGCAGTCAGTCGCAACCTCCATCCATACAAGCAGCGCAACAAACCACCAATTCGAACCCACGACAAGCAGCGGATCGTCGTTCGAGCCGATCATTGTCCTCATTCATTTCAATGCTGATCCCGCTGTCCGTCTTCAGAAACCTCGGCCACGACTTTCACGGGGTTAGCCACAGCGAAAACCGCCGGCGGCCAAGCTCACGCTTGCTTCCCTCGGTAACCGTTCTATTGCCGGCGCTTCCGCTCAATTGTTCCTGCACTACTCGCGCTTGTACACCAGCATCTTCGATACGACCTCCGACGAATCCGCGTCGCCACTCACGTCGCTGTGGAGGAACGATGCCGCCTGCCAATTGATCCAACAATGTGTCACAGCTCTGGACGAACACAACAAGCGCAGAAGACCGACGTACCTCGACAAAGTGCGTGTCAGCTAGAAGCGGTCTGATCTTAGCAGCAATGGTGGAGTACGTGACGACGTAAGTCGGGAGCTTCATCGATGAAGGGTCGCTAGCAGCACCACTTGAGGACGATAAATGGTAGAGGTTCAAGAGGAATTGCCTCGGGTTGCGCTCGAGTTGGTGCGACTCGCAGCCTTCAGTTCGCTCGCGGTTGCTGTACGAAATAAAGATCATTTAGACAATACAAGTAAGTTGTTAGTTTTTGCACCACTGAAAAAAATAGTAGAACAGAGGCTTACGCTGGCGAGCAGTCAGGGAACCACGTGGAGACGTTCTCGTGCAGGTAGCTGTAGTACGGCGTTGCATGGCAAGGAGTCCAAAAGTGAATCGAAGCCTCCGGGTTTTCTACAAAGGATGAGTGGTGTTAAGATTTAAGGTTGTAGTAGAGATGATATCACGCGCGTGAATGTACCTTGGATGCGATCCGCCAGATAGTCCATTACCTCAACCGGGGCACGCTACATGGTGGCATATAAGCGTGTGAGTTCGTTCGTGGCAAAAACTTGTATGGAGTTGCAGCCAACGGACCTGGTGGCTGCGCGACAGATAGTAGGCACTAAGCACATTCGGCACGATGACTGAAAACACGGCAAGACGCAGCAGGTTCCACTGCGTTCTCTCGCGAAATTGAAAGTAAAGCTTCCGCTCGAGGTTGCGCAGGCAGTACCCAGCGTACACAAAAGCGGGTGGAAGTAGAGGAAGAACGAAGCGGAACTCTACAGCAAGTCAATGAAGCACCCAAACGTTAGTACGGGCTGTACATGTACGCTTTCGAGAGATGCAGCCCACTCACCTTTGTGAGCAGCATTGCTGTAAACGAAGAGTGCCCACATAATCACACGGCCGAGGTCCTTCTTCGAGGGCTGTAAAGACACAATTCCCGAGAGAAGTGTTAAAAAAACAAAACTGATTCATCTCAAGTAAAACGAAAGCTACATATACTAACCGACACGGTGAGATACCCAGCAATCACAATCGGCAGCGTAGTGCCCACAATGGCCGGGTAGCCTTGCGAGAAATACCAGCTCCACGGGTGTTCGCCGTACAGTTTGTCTTTGCCCTGAGCACAAGAAATCTGTTATTTCGACAAGCTGGCTTATCCCCACATCCAACATTCCAACACTTACTTCAAGGACGTTGAACTTAAAGAAGTTGAAAGGCACGAAAGTCCACTCGCCGTATCCAAGACGATCGATGCACAGCATTGCCAGCGTAGTGACAATAGCAATCGGCACCACAATACCAAACATGAGACGGGTATGATCCCGCGTCTGCAAGAAGTGCACAATTCCAGGATACAGCCAAATGATGGCGTTCGTGGGTCGAAACAGCACACCTAGCGCTGCAAATGTAAGTGCCAACGTGCGATTGCTGCGCTTCACGGGAGCTGCCTCATCGTTCTTCTTCTCATCTCCGCCCTCCTATCGTCCCACACCAAACTGTCAGCATACACCCCATACTGAAGTATGTCATACACCTCCTCCAACACCTTACCAAGAACTTCCACGGCCAATAGGCCAGTGCCGCCGTCGTGCACAATGTCTCGACACAGTTGGAGAATGGCCGCACCATGACGTAGAAGGTGAACCACGAGAACAACTGACACAGCAGTGCCCACTTGGCCGTCTTAACATCAAAATAGTTCCGTGCCAATTTGTACAGGAAGAAATCATTGGCAGCTGATAAAAGCCCCTGTATGAGTCTCGGGCCATAGGCCACCGCCCATCGCGAGTCCAAATTCTACGTCACAAATGAGCATAAAGTACCAAATATCCTCCCTAACACTTTCATCCACGTACCAACAGTTCCAAGAGCTTGTAGAAACCCGCAAAAAGCGCCGGGTGAGCGAATCCTCGCAGCTGCGCGTCGTCCTGCCACTCCCACGTGCTAAAAATGCCAATAAAAGTTCAATAATTTAATGTATCATACCTATTTAAATGGATATTTTCCAACGCACAGGTAGCCGTAGCCAAACACAAGGCGGTGCGCCACCTCAGTACTTTGCCAGTATTCGTCCGGGTTGAAGGACGTGCGTACGAACAGCGCGTTCCAGAGGCGGAAGGCCACCACACACACCCATAAGATGCGCGTCGTAGGGAGCTCGTCGAACATGCTTTGACAATTACAAAATAGTCCAACCAAATCATATTTCCATCAGGACTATTTTTACGTTACACATGTTTTTTTTGTAGCCACTTCAACTCGCTGGTCGAGCTTATGGCAACTTCGTGTTGAACACTTCAACTGTTTTTTTGAGAGCTTCAGCCAGCGGCTTTACAACAAAGTCCGGAGTTTCCTGTGTGCCGATCTCCAGTCGAGAGGCAGCTGTTGGTACGAAGAAGCGCGTGCCGCGAGAATGCCGCATACCCTTACCAGCGGCGTGGGCCAATGACGACTGCCACATCTCCAGCTCCTGCGTCGTGACTGCCATCAGCACCACTTCACTCTGCACGCGCTCCACGACTTGACCGCTGTCTAACTGCAACGTGACCAGTGGCTGAGAGCGAGTGGCGTTCGTGATGCGTAGACAACGCGCGTCACCTGCGTCCGTCTCGAGCCGCACGTGACCGAGGGGAATAATACCACGGAGCTGCTTGCGACTTGAGAAGTAGTATAGACAATTGCGGCTCAGCACGAACCAGCGACGCACCGTCGAGAACCCACCCTTCTTCAGTAGATAGCCATTGAGACTCGTGTCCGAAGGCCAGAGCTCTTGCTCCTCAGCAGTGGCTGAGCCAAAGCTGTGCCACATGACGTCCAAGAACACGTTCATGTCTCGCTCGTGACCGTCGATAGCCTTGAGAGACGGTCGCAATCGCGGACCCATCGGCAAACTGTCCACGCCAACGCTGAGATGAAGATATATCCGCGCCGCACTCTTCTGCCACTCGATGCGGTAGATGTATCGCAGTGGTGTCATCCATTCTACCACAGGGTTGGTGAACGAGCCAACATTGATGTACAGCACGCGCTGCTCCGTGACGATCAGCCAGTGTGACAACTGAACCTTGAGTTTCTTGATCGACTCGTCCACAGCATCGTTCCCGGATCCTGTACCAGCTAAAGACAACCGACGAAGGCGTGCCCTGCTTGTCGATCCAACGTCTACTTCACCACCATCAGTGTTATCTAGCTTCGGCGTAGGTGCCTCCTGCATCAGCTCCTCTGCACTCTCGAATTGAACCGTGACTGGCCGTGTCGTGCCACGCAGCAGTGCCAGCGTTTCGTGGAATCCGATGCCTCGCACGTCTACACCGCCAACACCAATTATGCAGTCGCCCTCCTGCAGCACCTGTTGTCCAGGGGCAATCTGCCCACGAATCTTGACCTTGGACTGAGCGATTTCATCCATTGCCTTGATCGTCACATTCTCGCAGTAGAAGTCTGTCTCCAGATCCATCCCCATCTTCTTCTGATAGAATACTACCTCATAACGCAGCTTACGCCCACTACTCTCGCCTGTACCTGCGTTTGGAGGTTCGCCAGCAGCGCGACGACGCTCATCATCCTCCTGTAATGCGCGACGCAGCGAGTTCGTGCGCTCACGTGTTGAGTCGCTGCTCTTCGACTTCCCATTTCCTATGCTTCCGCTACGCCGTCGGTCTCGAGCTTCACGCGTAAGATCCGCGGCACTTACAGACTGCATAATTTCGTTGTAGAAGATAATTTTCTCGCCAGACAGCCGCTCACCGCCGACCCTCTTGAGCACCTCGTAGGCAATCGTATCAGCTTCCTTGTAGCATTTCAGCTCGTTGTAGCGCCCAAACACACGCGGTCGCCGGACACGCCGCATATTCTGTCCGTTCTGCAGTGACCGGTTCCGCACGCCTTGAGTAGCCCGGGACGCAAAGTCAAAGATACCAGCCACAGGTTTGACAGGGAGACCGATGATTCCAGTGATTGTGCCTCTTACGAAGCCAACAGCACCACTCTCCTGGGCCCCTCGCATGGGGTTCAGCACAAGCCCAGAGACACCCTCGTAAACACCAAGGCTCAGCTCTCGCGAGCCTTGCACCAGCCCTTCGCGCAAGCCACGGACGTGGCGACGACGAGCGCGGGCGCGATTCTGCTGGTAATGATCGTCCAAACTTAAGCTCGCAAATCCTTGTCCAAAGGTGCCCGAAATCTTACTTGCCGCGTCGAAAGTACCATCCACTGTATTTGACATCAGACTCGCTGTGCCCTTGGCCAGACCCTTGCTGAAGCCCTTGCCACCAATCTTCAAGCCTTCCAGGGGCTCATACACAAAGTCTCGCACTCCCGTACCGATATGATCCAAGAATCCGACTGGGTTTCCAAGAAAATCAAACGATCCCAAAATCTTGTGGAGCTGTTTCCATAACTGGCGGGTGTAGTACTTCGACACTCGGCGCGTCAGGTCACCGCTCGTACCGAACGCGTGTTCGATCATCAGAGCGTTCAAGCGCACGGGAGCGTTATCTAGATCCGGCACGTGCATTGTCAGACTAGGAATGGCCCAGGTCACCGATGATGAGTCATCTCCACTACTACCACCGAACGAGGACGGTAATGAGTTCGAGCGCTTCATTTCATCTGCATGACTGCCTGCTATCTTCGACTTCTTATAGCTGGCCGCTTCGTGAAGGCTGACCGTCGTACTGGTCTGGAATACATCGCTGCGGAACGTGATGTCAAAGTCCATCGGGTGAACGTGCAGTAAGGCGAAGTACACCTTTCGCGTCTCCGAGGATGAGGTCGTCGTGTACGATTTCAGACTCGTGAGCGGATTCAGTTCGTCACTAAGCGTATTTTCCCTGTACTCCGCCCAAGACTCCATCATCGTTTCAATTGGAATGCTCTTCAATCGAATCTCACCACCACGGTTCTGCGATCGGTTCTCTCCCCACGACTGCGACATCTGTACACCACAAGCAAAGCAAAAGAAAACCATCGTTAGAACGCTAAGGATCGATCACTTCTGTCAAAATCGTACCGCCGCCATAAACGCTCGAGCTGACACCAACAACTCTTCATCCAGTTGAGTGATGACTGGGTACAACCAGAATGAGCAATGCTTGAAATAATCCGTGTTGCCCTGTTCGTTGGACCACGTGCAGCAAAAGTGCATCGCAGCCACATTCGCCTGGCGATATTTGCAATCCGCGCAACTGAAGATATTCTGGTTCGAGTTCAAGCCCGTGTTCTCCTGTGAGTCTTTGTCACCATTACCACCACCAGCTCCTCTGCCTTGACTAACAATCTCAGCAAGATCTTCGTCAATGTCACCGACTGTCCTTTTCCGTGTTGACGTGGCTGAAGCAGCAGCACCATTTTCCATTCGAGGACACAGCAATTTTGTGAACGTCGCTTCTTCACTTTGGTTATCAATTTGCAGATCGTCCAGTGTGATGTTCATTCGCATGTTCGAATTCACACGGGAGTAGTGCAAACTGATACCACCTAGGTAGATGTACACCAGCTCCATCGGAAGTTCGTTCACACATGAAATGCCAACTCCATCTACGCGCAGATGCACTGCCAATCCGGACGTCAGGGATTCAATTGCGCTAGTGGAAGCTTCACTAGCAGTAGGTGAGCCTGAAGACGCCGAAGCCGTGCTGGACAGTTCATACTTACTCTCTTTTTCGTCAAAGTCCTCTTCACCACCTTCAAATAGCTCCAACACCTTGGTCGGGCCATCAGCTCGGATGCGAACATGCACATATGTCTTCGCGTTTTGAACCTGTGGAATAAGATCCCGTTGAGAACGCACCGTTTTGGGGGCCAAAAGAGTTCCGGCCATGGGTGTCTCCTCTGGCATATCCTCGATATCGTCGACTTGTCCTCCTTGAGTAGCAAGCCGAAGTCGTCTCACCCAGATTTTGGCGATCTTCGGGTTCTTGGCCTTCAAATCGTAGCACTTGGTGGGCGTGATAATCGAGAATTGGTTCGACCCAACGACAGGTTGTCTCGCCTTGCTCGGTGCTACCGACAGATCACTATCTCGTGGTGTGGTTATGCTGGTACTGTCTTCCGAGTCCAAGTCCGAGTCGTCAGCAAGGTTGATCGAGTCAACACTGCACCATACGATTTTGGAACACTGAAAACTTCTCAGCGGCGCTTGTTTGTGAGCACCCATGTCGGACGATATCTGAATTGGCTTAAGTACGCCAAGCTCTATCATCTCTTGCGCAGTTGTGAATGCCTGTGCCTTCGTCTGGGTACTCATCTCCGTCACCAAGAAATCAACGAGATCCTGTCCGTTCACGTAAAAGCCCTTCCGCGTAACACCACTCCTTGTAGACGCACCGCTCTCAATGTGTGCGTTCACGAACTTTTCAGATTCTTCACACAGCACACTTGATGTGGTCAATGATACTGCAAATCGTACAAGTTCTCTCGACCTGTCATCGCTATCATCATCATCGTCGTCACCGCCATCTTTTCCAAGTTGCTTTGAGCCGCCACCAAAGAGACTACCCGAGATCGACGACACCAGGCCGTTCAAAGAAATAAATCCGCTTTTCGATGGAGCCTCAGCAGCCTTCTCAAAAATCGCGACCCCTCCAACACCGGGAACATCAGAGCCTGTGCGCAAGTCTACAACTCCAAGCAGCTCCTGATCCGTTTCGTTGGCAAAGTAGTACAGCATGTGCTCGTACAACCGGAAATACTTCCGGTTCCACTTGAGCATGCTGTCCTTCTTCAGCAGGTAGCCCTTTTGCTCTGGTTTCAGGAAGAGCTCCGATGGCAGTGAGCGATGCAGCTGAATGCGCTTGTGTGTTGCCATCTCGTCCAAGTTGTACTCACGAATCTCCACCGCATCCTTGTCCGAGTCCCCGCCAGTCTTTGACGTCGAGGACGTTACCCGCATAAACCGCACCTGAAGCGATCGAGACGAAGAGCTTGAACTGCCGGGGAACGCAGGATCTTGGTTCGACGAGGACGAGGACTTGCCTTCGGAACCATTCAGGTAATCCCACGAGTAAGGACACGATGATCGGGATAGTAGCTCGTCAAAGTCCTTGTCTTCGCCCCAGTTTGTCTGCTTGTAGCGAATCCGGAACGATGTCAAGTTGTCGATTCTGTACGGAGGGAAACGCTTCGACTCCTCTCGAAAGATCAGTGCAACAGATCCACCCACTAGCTCAATTTGACATTGCAAAATGTAGATGCGAGAAAGGTCATTCCGGTCGCGCAGCTTCAAATACGTCGTTCCAAGCGAGTTGATTCGAAAGCTCCCGCTCCAGCTGTACTTGTGAAGTAGGCTTACTTCCAGAAGCTTCTCTCTTGACGCGCTTGGCCAATGGAATGGGACGAGCTCATTGGCAGCCAGCCGGAAGGTTTGCGGCGCATCAAACTGCCGATACTTGATGATTTCTTCCGTCTTGTTGATCAGGATGTAGCGAGGAACAACAGTGGCCATGATGGTTTCCGAGAATCGCCCGCTGCCATAGCAGCTCCACAGGGCTACTTCTTGACTGCCTTTTCGAAGCTCACTCTCTTGGTCCTGATCGTAAACTTCATTGGTAAGGCTGATGACTTGAGCAACTCCCGAGTTCCCCATAGCATTGCGGTTAAGGCGAATGACATCAGACCATGGCGATGAACGCGATTTGATCCGCAGCACATCCCAATGTTTCCCACCCGAACTATACGGTAGGACGTCACCCCAAGGCATCGGCCGGATTTGAGCAGGGTTCGAGCGCTTGGAACTCGTCACTAACGAGCGTGGCGTGACGTGATGGGAGCTTGCAGTACTCGCTTCATCGTACAAACGAATCGTTGTCATCGTTATCCTATGACACAAATGAAGGCCATAGCGACGGCCGTTGTTCTCGATCCTGGATGTCATCGGGATAGGCTGGCCATACCAACGCTCGCCCTCTGGTCGCCCTGCGCTTCGAAGTGACACAAATCGAGGTAGCGCCAACTCGTAGAAATCAAAGTCTTCAATATCTAGAACGCCCACGAAGCCGCACTTCATACAGACGAGATCAAATACTTCCGACATCAGAGAGTTTGAATAGACCTCAACAACGACGCAAGCAAAGCGATTGTGCGGGAGATACACCTGAACCCCGTGAGGTTTCCCGGTATGAGCCGGTTTTGTCGGTGACCCGTTCAGCATTAATGCTCCCATGGCTCTTGTCGATGTTGGGTCGTAGGACAGCAACTCCTGTGGCCGTGTAGACTCGATTTCGCCTGTAAACGTGTACGCTTGGCGAGCCCGCATGGAAGTTGGTGCACCTATTAATCCCATGTCGTGACTCGAAGGCGTTTGGAGTCTCTGCAGCGACCTAGCTGCACTTGTAGATGGTAGCGGTCCAGATGTTTCCAATGTTGTAGAAAATTCCACGTCATCAAGCTGAAATTCTTCGCTCTCTTGTCTCTGCAGATAAGAAGGCATCTCTTCGTCATCCTGAGCATACGGTGAATGGTGCTCCTCAGCAACCTCTTCTACACTCTCCGCTGCGTCCATATCCGACGGTAGCTCCTGGGATGTACCAACCGAAAAAGACATACTAATGTCTCCTCGGTGTATGCTGGCAAGATTGTTCTTGGATGCCTTCCGTTCGCGAGACGACTTTCGCTTGAGTAACTTGTACCAATTGAAAGCTGCAGCTCGCTTGCGGTCTTTCAAAATGCTTTCCACTTTCACGGCGGTAACTCCAAGGCAAGTGTCTAATCCATACCGTACGTTGCGCACCTCGATGATAATGCGAGCCAAGTCCAATGTCCTCACTTCCGGTGGAAAGCGTAGCAACAAAGTATTTTGAAGGCGGCCGTCCCATTGCGGGGTTAATCCACCAGACGGACTTGGCTTTGTTGTGGCAGACCAAATCGCAACCATCTCAGGCTTCTCCAAATATCGGTCTTTTGGGTTCTTCAGCACGTACAACGACGCTCGTACATATGGACTCTGAGCTCCAAAATACTGCGCATTGTACAGCTCTCTTGCTTCTCGAATAACAACAATCACGGCGACCGGGTTGGTGGCGGGCTTCACCTTGTGTAGGCGAGTCAGTTGAGTGTCCCTGCCCCCTTCTCCGTGAAACGACAGTGAGCGCGTAGAAAAATCTTCGCATTGCTCTTCTAACGAGCCTGCGCGCCGGTGCACATACCTGAGTACATTCTCAAGCCGCTTGGACGATGAACTCGTTGAATTACAATACTCAAGGTCGAGGCCGGTATGGTTGACGATCCAAATCGAACAGAACACGATAACATCACGTCCGGATAGCTTCACTTGCAGTTGCAGGTTGGGCACACTACCCTGCTCTCCAGTAATATCACGGTCAAATGCACGACCAAGCAACGGCACCGGTTCAATCGTCTCTTTGTATGGCACCGTGTACGCGGACATCTTCGGGTTGATAATTAGTTTTGGAGCACTCCAGCTATAGTTCTCCAGACGGAAAGATATGTACAACAACTCTGATGAATCGACTTGAAACAATGGAAGTACGTTTCCAACAGCCAATATACCTTCTGCGATCAGCTGAAGAGAGCCATTGAGCAAGCGATATGCCATCGCCGTCGCCAAGCGATTGTGAAGCGTAAGGAATGGTGACACCGATAGGTAGTAAAGACTAGAATTAGTCGCCTCGTACAGCCCTCGCCGCTGGCCCGCAGCTCTGGCTTCATCCAGTTCGTAATTCACGTCTCGTAGTGGATTCATGCGCTGGCGTTGAGCAGGCTCACCAAACACGTGAAGAAAATCGTCTTCCACCTTTTCACCCTCTTCTTCCTCAACTTTTTCCAGATCAATTGTTTGCCCCTTCGCTCGTGGAGGCTCCTCCGTACTTGAAAAAGTGGCACGCATCAAGTAATATGCTTCCACCTCATACGTACATTTCCACGTAGGTAAGTCTCGGACAACGTAACCAGACAGCGGAATGGCTGAGGACATGGAGGACGATGGCACCATCTCCAGCAACTTCGCTGCACTTTGTAACTCTTCCATCGTGGCAAAAGTCTCGAAATTGCAGATGCAATTGCCAGCACGCACAAAGCGCTTAGTGTTAACCGATTTTGCCGCGCGTACTTCGTCGCCTAATTCTTCTAAGCTGGTTGTCAGCGGCGCATATTGCACATACGGCGAAGGCCTGATACTGATTTTGCTCTGAGGGTGCACGAGCTGAAGAGGAATGTGACAGACCTGCTCGCGGTCTATAATCCACTCTTGAATGCAGCCACCTTCACGAGGAGAAAACGCCCATACCATCAAGGGGACCGACGTTCGGTTTTGTAGCACCACCTGAGAATGTAGGCTAATCAACTTACTGCCATCGGCTTGAATGCTGATCTCCGCTACCAGAGTTGGTGGATTGATGTCCTCTTCACCTGCATTCTCGAAATCGTCTACATCTGCATCAGCCGTCGGTGCCAGTGATTCACGAAGAGGAACAGCTACATGTCCTACCATATCCACTACCACAGGGTTTGCACTCACCCACTTGTTGCCGTTCAGCCAAACAGAAAGTGTGTGGTTTACTGTAAGAGCTTGGCGATCAGTTTCCCGCAAGAACCGATCGGCGGAGGCGCTGTCAAACGTCAGCATATCCCCTTGCTCTCGGCAATCAACTGATACCTTCCCATTATCTGGAACAACTTGTTGGATGACAGTCCCCGAGCCACGGCGAAAGCTAAACTTCAGGTCCAGACCTGTCTTGTTTTCAACCCAAAATGGCGCTGTCGACTTCGACCCTGAGGTGACAAAGTCTGCTTGCCTCAACGCCTCCGAGGACAACAAAGGAGCCATCGCTGGCGTCATGTTAATGTTGACGGTGTTCGGCAGGTTCGCAAACACTTCCACAAGACTGTTTTCTTCTAAGGCTCGATGAACGCGCATCTGAACGACAAAAGGCTCCACCAAAGGCTCCCAACGGTAGATGCTGTTGTTAAAGTAGTTGAAAAGCAGCGTGGCTCCCATAGTCGTCGAGTAATCTTCGCCTTGAATGTACTCGCACACAATCTCTCGCATGTGAAAATCAGCAATAGGAATACCCAAGCTGTTGTTCACGAGTACCAAGCGTAGTTCACCAACATCGCCCAGAAGCTTATCAGCGATAAAGGTTGAGGTTGCAGAGTTGCTTACATTGTTTAGACCCATCCGGGCTTCATTCATTGAAGCCTTTGCCGATGTCGATCGAGATGGTGACGGAATCCACCGCAGGTAATTGTTCGCAATGTTCATAAATAAATTTGCATCTTGAACAGAAAATCGAGTTTCCACTGGAGCCAGCACGAACGAATTGCGTCGCGAAAGTGTGATGGAGCCTTCGACAAAGTGATCAAACACTAACAGAAACGAATTTGACAGCGGGAAGGAAGCGTCAATCTACACAAACAATACATAGTCGGCGTTAAGATCGCGGGATATGCAAGCAACACATGACATACAAACAAATTACCTGAAGATCTGGAAGCTGCGAGAAATAAACACCATGCTGGTCAAATTCCAAATGACACTTGGTCATATCCACCGCACCCTCGCACTTTTGGTGCGTCGAATACGCAGCCACAACATCCGTCAGCATGACCAGCGCTCGTGCATCGGTTGTTTCGAAATCCTCTAATAAAGAAAAGAGACACCCAGTTGTAGTCAGGAAGAAGTCAATCTTCTGCCAATCTGGAGGAGGAGGCGACATATACCCAACGCCAAAACCCAGGAACTCCCCCTCCGTGAGAATTGGCTCCGCGAAAAATGCTACGACATTGTGGAATGCAGGATAAACCCCGAGAAAATTGGTGTTCCTCACCTTCAAATCGTACACGGTATCCGTCCAGTTCATCTTTTGGTTGTACTCAATCTGAAGACCGTCTCCAGGGAGTGGACGAACGATTTCCGAGGCTGCCTGACAACGAGAAGATCGGATGTCAACCAGCGTAAAGGATAGCGCCGATGCATTGAACTCCAACGAATCATCCGTTCTCAAGGTAAAGACCATCTCAAGCTGTTCCCAGAACATATCGGCAACGGAGTGATCTTTGTTTGAGATGCGAAGCGCAGCGTCAGCAACCTTCACTTGTATTCTCATCCATATTGCGCTGCAGTACTCGTTGTCGTAGTGGAGCCCTCCACAATTGGGGCACAACGGATAAGTATCTTCTGTGACGACACGTGATACTTCTCGAAAGTTTTCATAGATCATACCCAGGAGAGTTGTATACTGCTCCGGACCGGTTCCTACACTGAGTTCATTCAGCGATAGATTAATTCCAAAGTATGAGCTCAAGATTGTCTCGGACAAGCTCTCGGGCTCCGAATCAATGCGCCCAGTTAGTAGCGAGTGATGGAAAAGTGGAGACGCACAATCACGTGTAGTGCCACTCAGATCAACCAGCTCGAATTCGAAAAGCCCCATCGATGAGGTCGACATATCTGCATCTCCATGGCTCCGTGGCGCCATGTTGGTATCCATTGCAACTCGCGCATCATGAAATTCAGCATCCTCGGCCACGAACAATGGCGCCATTAGATGTTGCGACATACCCGCAACTTCGTGACGAATTCGCTCCATCGAGTCCAATCGTCCTCGCGAACCATTTGTCGGAGTACTTGCCAAGAACTGTAGACTATCGCGACCACCACTGTTAAGTGCGTCACCTTCAGCTTTTGCTTCATCAAGTGCTTCATCCACTTTGAGAAGATACTGCGTCAGCCTGTCCAGCTGCTGATCCAAATGCACAATCTTGTTGTGAATGATTTTCACCGCATCTTCTGCTGCAGGAAGAGCCTGGAAACCTTCATGCAAATAGTTCTGTGCTTGCTGAGTGGCACTCCGAAGATCAATAAACAGCTGACTACGGTTGCTTAAGAAACGTGAGCGCTGGTTTTTAATTTGTCGCCTCAAATTTCTTAGCTCCGTTCGTCGTGAAAGTTGTGCCTTTGCCACAGATGCACCGGCTAGAGCTGCGCCATGCGATAACCGGGCTTCGTCGACGAAGGTACCGTTCTGCAAGAAATCAGAGGTCGAAGGATCAATTCCACTGCTCCAAAAGCGGGCGTTTGTCGAACGAAGAACAATGCTATCCCGCGAGAACGAGCTGCGTGGCAACGCAAATGCCAAGTCATTTCCGACAACTTCAAAGCGCACGTTCCCCATCTCTCCCTTAGCAATTCCCATAGCACCAGCGCGTTCTTTTACCTCTGTCACCACTGCATTGAAATACATGCGGAGCAGGTCGTCAACCGATACCGGAAGTGCCGCAGTATTTACCATAAAGCTTTTAAATACAAAGTCAGCTTTTTCACAGGCCAGACTCGCGTCCAACGGATTAACAAGTACGTCGAAAATGTGGTCAAGCACGTAATGGTGAAACTGTTTGAATACCCGGTGCAGGTACACAATACAGACGGAGTCCAATCGCACACGAACCACGACACCTCCGTCGGTTTCCCCAGAAAAGTTGATCACAAAGTCGACGACATTTTTCACACCGAATGATCCCACATCAGCAACTCCGTCTAGCATATCGGAGGGCGACCCAATGGATTGCCGGTTCGGCAACACCGCATGCGCTGGTAGCGATCCACTTGGAGTAGTCAAATCAGTCAACTGCAAATTTCGCACGCTACCCTTGAGTTCGAATCCCCTGTCACCCATAGCAGTACCTGATCCGCTAGCTTGCAGGGACAAACTCGAAATCTCCACGCGAGCAATTGTTTTGATTGGTGCGAAACCTTCGAAAGAAGCATCGGGCGTCTGATCCCGGTGCTTAATGGCAAGCTGCATACCATGCACTACCGACAGACTTACGATAACCTCGTCATCAAAACATGATGAATCCTCCAACAGCGTCGATGACGCTTGAGACCCCAACTTTGACAAATTGCGCCGGAAATCGCCCAGTGCATATCCAAGGCTGGTCGACAAAATGAACCCCAACAAATACGTGTCGTGGCATCCTCCTATCCACGCCAGAACCGTTCGGATATCTGGAAGGGATAACTCTCCATACAGGCGTTCAACAGAGATAACTGTCCGAGTAGTCTGACGGTCGAATCGCAAAATACCTGTAGTTCCGTGGGAGTCACCAGAGTAGACACGACTCATATGATAAGTTGCAATGAGAGCAGGGGACCGTAAGCCTGGATTCCCAGCGACTCGGACAATGACATTTTCACTTTCGTGAAGCGACATGGACGAAACACTAATGTTGTGGGTAACAGTTGTCGTGCAAACACGTGACGACCAATCCACATCCTTGACAGAGAACATAAACTTGGAAGACTGACCTGGCCGATCATCAGACACACATAACTGAAGCTCTGGTATCCGTATGGATAGTTTTCGTTGGCAGACCAGATTCATAGAGGCACTTCCTTTTGCTGGATACAGATCTCGATCAGGTCCGTTGGTGGACTTGTCCGGAAGAAAGAAGCTCCACTTACCAATCACCCAGAAAAAAGCTTCAAGCTCTACCATTTTCCAGTCGACTCGTATTGCTGACAGCCGTGCTTCGTAGTTGTACATTGCAGTCTCCTTTTCAAGATCAACCTCATGTTGCTCGTAAGAAGTCGTCCCGTGATCTCCTAAAGTGCAGTGTTCGCAGGAGTAATACTCCATGGACCATTGCGATCTCGAATGACTCGTTTTCGTCAGTGTGAGGTTGTTGACAGCCATAATTTCATGCAATCCTCGCACGCTATTTAATGTCATTTGGGATTGCAACAAGGCCAGGCTTTTACCCACAGAGAACAAACGCAAACTTGTCCGGAAGCCACTTCTCATGAATTCGTGATCAGGCTCAGAGGTCTCAACCGCTAAATCCTTCAGCTCTACACCAAAGCAAAATTGATCGTGGAGAGCGAATACGAAGCAGATTTTCTCCATCTTGATTTCTAAGTGCGCAATTGGCGCAATCTGCGCTTCATTATACGTGACCAATTTGCTCGGATGCGACAAATTCCATTGGTTCCACCACAAGTACACTGGCGCAAAGAGGGCCATCCACATCACCAGCGTCTCGTCTTTGATGAACATCATGATGCTGCCCAACTGGATGTCCAGTGCTGGCTGATGTCCAACAAGGCGGCTCTGATACGCAGGAACGACACAGGATATCCGGACAATCGGGGTCACTAGCAGAGTTGAGTCGGCATCTCTACCACTTGAACCAGCATGATCGATGATGCTATAGCTCTCGTTGCGCTCAGCTACCTCGTACATGCGCAATGACTGAATACTAAGCTGAATTTCATCTTCCACGCACGACTGCTTCACAATTCCAACAGTCTCTCCGAGAATCCACACCCACTGAGTTCCTTTCACAATTTCTTCTTCGGTTGCAACGGACTCTCTGGCAGAAAAGAAAATCCCCGCACCATGCCGCAATTCTGCACGAACAGACAGGCTTGGTGGGGTAATCGCGTCCTCAAATTCATCGTCGTCGTCGTCTTCATCGTCCGCCGCTAGTGTGAAAGTTTCTCCCACGATAGCATCCAGGCAATCAGTCAGCAGCCATTGCTTTGCATACGAGAGCACCATCAAAAAGCCATCCGGTCGCGATGCTTGCTGCTGTGTCAACGCGGCTAACCGATCGTACTCGTCGTATGGTGCTTTCACTTCAATCAAAATAGCATACAAAACGTCAATGTGTTCCGGTCCAAAATGCACCCTGGGCTGGTTGGCTTGTAGGACGAATCTCTCATTGCCGCTAGCATTGTGTGCGGCGCAAATCTCGCATTTCTCTGTAATACTTCCAGGGTCACAACCAATGTCCACATCCAGCTCCACGTCCGGGAACGCTGCATTGACGCTGTGATAGTACAGGCTTGCCTAAAGCAGCAGCAAATTAGATAACACTGTTAGCAACAAGCAAGTTCCGAAGCAGCCTGCAGGAATGCATCGTCATCGTACCTTAACTGTGCTGCGCCACTCGTGAAATAAATATTTTCGGTGCATCTTAGGAGAGGTCAACTCCGCAGTGCTCTGCTTGTCTGGATACTCAATGAACGCTGCAACGCCCTCTGTTTTCAGGAACTGCAGACGCAACAAGCAAACAGCTTCAATCAAATACAGAACCAAAAAAACTGCAGCATACCCTTCACAAACCTTTCTCGACTCCATGGCCGAGCTGGACTGCGGTGTGAACTCCAGTTCCCAGTCTGCATTCGTGTTGATGAGACTGACGTGGCCGATCTCCAACGTGCCACTCCCCGGTTGCTACCACAAACAACCAACACAGTCAGCAACCACCTCACTTTTCTATAGTCCAGCAAAGTATTTACCGGTGCCAGGGAGCTCGGGTCGCAATCATATCGCACTTGCACGTCCGTCAGCTCGATCTGCACGTTAGCGATGATGTGCGACACCAGCCTCGACAGATACGTTCGATCTGCAGACAACCAGTAAGTCTCCTTCCCCCCCCAAAGTAATATATTACACCACAGAGGCCACATACCGTCTCCATTACTGCCGTCGATACTCGTGTCCACGCTCTCGAGCTCCTGTTCTGCCTCCGGATGACGCTTGGGCTTGGGCGTCTGATGCAGCAAGATGCGGATGCCGTGTGCCTTGATCTGCACCGGCTGCGTCCACAGCGCGCGCCACGGGATCTTGACGCTTAGGTGGCCGATGGCGCCTTCGCCGTACGAGAGCCGCAGCTGCAGGTCCTGGAATGACAGGTCGCCCTGCCAAAGACTCAGCTGGAGCATACTTGAATCGAAGGTCACGAACTTGCCTAGAAGACGCTGCAGCAGCAGCGCCACCGCGTGCTGCAGCATCGTCACTCAGTGTCTTGGGGGGCTTGAGTGCACACTGGGGTTTGCTGTATGGACGCGTCAGGAAGATACCGGTATTTGGCTACATTTGTACCGGTTTACCTGTTGAAGTCGGTATCATGTTTTAGAGGGGAAGACTGCCACATGGCGGCGCTAGAGATACCGGTACTTTACAGCAAGCAGTCGCCATGGCGGGGAGCATCGAGGCCTGGTACTATGGGCTGCCGTACGTCACGCGCTTCTACCTGTCAGTGTGTTTCGGCTCGACGCTGCTGAGCACGTTGGGCTTCCTCAACCCGCAGTCGCTGAACCTGGACTTTGACGTCGTGTGGCAGCGCTTCCAGCTCTGGCGTCTCACCACGTGCTTCATGTACCTTGGGAGCTTCAGCTTCCCCTTCCTCATGCAGCTCATGATTCTGTACGACGACGTCCAGTACTATTACTATTTTGTCAAGTCTGTTGTTACTATTGTTTGACCTAGATACTGTTTTTGGCTGTTCAATGCAGAACCAACTACTCGTCTCGACTAGAAGAGGACCCGTTTCCCGGTGGAGGCGGCCCCACGGCTGACTACGCCTTTATGCTCTTCTTCGGGGCTACCGTGCTATGGGTGAGTGGATGATAGGTATTTGGTCTTGGCTGGTCCCCTGTTGGAGCCGACTGGTTTGCCACACGTTCGAAGCGCACGGTTGCTAACGTAGCTGTGATTGTGGAGTGCAGGTCGTTGCGTTTTTCATGGACATCCCGTTTCTCGGCACGTCGCTCATTTTCATGATCGTCTACGTCTGGAGCCGTCGGAACCCGACCGCGCCCGTCGCAATTTGGGGTAAGCTTACTTTGCTGGTGTTGTCATAGGGCACTGGTGATACCATCGATTGCTTGCTATGTCTTGGAGCGCTAACATGGGTCGTCTTGTGTATTTGCTGCTCGCAGGCTTCCGCTTTGACGGTCTGTACCTGCCGTGGGCGCTGATCGCCTTCACCGTGCTCGTCGGCGGCAACCCAATCATGGATATCTTCGGCGTCGTCGCTGGCCACCTGTACTACTTCCTGTTGGAGGTGCTGCCGGCGACCAAGGGATGGAACCTGCTGCAGACCCCCGCCGTATTGTACGTCACGAGAAATAATTTTGCGAGCACCGATTATCGCATCGCTGATCTAACGATGTCACTATGACTCTATCGTAGCACGAACTTATTCCCGTCCCCGCAAGTTGCTACCGGCGGAGTCCCGATCATCGGTGCGCGTGGAGCAGCTGGCCGAGGCGCGGTTCCTCAGGGCGGCGGCGGCTACGCTTGGGGCACTGGGCGACCCCTTGGCACCGAGTAGGCAAGCGTGAGGAAAGAGGGCCCGTTGTAGAAGGAAGGGCAATTAATGTGAGGACAATGCACTCAGCTCGCTTGTTCTTGTTGGGCACCTTGCCAAGGTGATCTTGGGCATCGCACAGGTATTACTACGTAGTAATACGGTACATGTACCTCATAAACAGCGGGTGTGCGATTGATTACGCAATATAATTACCTCAGTACTTTTTACCTCAGTACTTTTATACTGTACACGTAGTAAAATTAAAAAAAAGTGAACATTTATATTCTTTTTCCAAAAAGTATTCTATTTTCTAAAAAATGATACTGTAGTCATTGATATTGGACCGATTATCGCAGGCATTTGAGATCTCAAACCAAACTTCGGCTCGAACCGTCATTTATTTTTGGAACTAAGACGCTCCCTACGCGCCATTATTAATTACACTGAAGTACTACAGTACCACTTATTTAAAAATATGGTTTTACTCAAGCATATTTTTTTTACACTTCTTGAAATATGTTTGCACAAGTCTCTCCTCGAAATGAGGACGCTTGCTAGATCGAAGACATGGTTTCCTGAAAATATATGGCAATATAAATAATTGCCACATTTTCCACGATAATGACTTTCCAGGAACGTACCTTAATCCATTTTGCCAACTTGGAAGTATTACTTTTTTTTACCAATCCAATTAATCCAGCATATCTATTCCAACCAATCAGGGACAGAAAATATGCAGGCAGAACGTTTGTTCGAGTGTAAAAATATGTGATAATATATCTAAATTTATTTGAGGCCATAATTTATTTCGTGGATATGCTTATATACAGTTGCAATATTTTTAGGAAACCCTGCGATCACTACTGTGCAGCAGCAATATTCTTGCGCAGAGCATCGTTTCACTGGGCCTCATTTTGAGCGAGAGGCCGTAACGCAACCCTCTTTCTCTCTCTATCCTCATTGTGCGTTTTCATCGACAACACACGAATTTGTTCAACAAATAAAAAAACACTCCAGTACTTACAATAATCTCGGCGTTGCCAGTTACTAAGCATCGGTGCCTGGTTTCGAGCGAGAAGATCGAGAAATGGCGCAATAAGCCATGGCTACATTCAAAGTGCCGCATCCCGTGTATTTACATTTTAAAGATGCCGACAGTTCTCTGCAACGCATTAGCTGCTCGTTGGAATGAACGCGGGTTTCCCATGGCTACGCGCGCTAGCAAACACTCGCATTGTTTTACTGACAAATATATTAGAACAATATTCAAAAATAATAATTAATTCTAATAAAATTATCAAAAATCACGGCTGTTCGCCGATTAAAGTGGTACGTGAGTTGGGTTTCTCCGATCTCAGTACCAGTACTGCTGATTTATGGAAATTCCTCCATTTTTTTAATAGGATACTGTCCGCGTCTGTGCATTATTCGATTGGTCCCACTGTTTATGGAGTGTACCACTATATGTCCCACTATGCGCATTTTGCGCCAATCCAATTGCATTTTACTCTCCGCAGCCAATCACACTAGAGATGTGGACCACATATTTCGCTATTTCTTCCAATCGCTTCACGTTGATTACGATGAGCTCAATCACTACACAAAGTCGCAGCTCGAAGTGACCAGCTCCGCGGCCCCACGCGTGCCCTTCCTCCACCCACCAGCCAGCGAAGTGCATGGCGGCAGACCACTACAAGAAGCAGCAGCAGCAACGCAGATCGGACATCGGTGGCATGGGGATGGGCGGCTCCATCGATGAGACCGCGTTCCAGTCGACGCCCTACTCAGCGACACAAGCAACGCGGGCGCAGGTGCAGATGCAGTTCCAGCAGCAAATGCATCAGATGCAAATGCCGTCGCAGCCCATGGACAGCATCGGTCCGGCGTCGTCTACTCTGATGCAGATGCACGGCGGGAGCACGAGCGCGGGGATGCAGATGACAAGCGCCCCGATGCATCAGGGAATGCACACGAAAAGCTCGGATGCAGCAGCAGATAGCAGTTTTTTGAGTGCATTGCAGTCGCGCCCACAAGTTAACACGAAGAGAGGAGGAACGGTGATCATCGAAGGTGACGAACCGGGCATGCCGCAGCTTTACAAAACCAGCAAGATGCGGCGGCCAGAGCTGTGGCAGTTCATTCGACTCGTCGTACCGGATCCTCCGCACATCGCTGCCGGACGCACTTACACAAATCAAGACGCGAAAGAGGCGTACTGCTTGAAGTGCAAACGTATAATGCACTACAACACGGGAAGCAGCAACAATGTCAGCCGACACATGGCCAAGTTCCACGGGGCGGATTTGGCGAGCTATGCGCAGAAGGTGGCGGATAAAAAGATGAAGAGCAAGAAGCAGCAGGATCGAGCAACGCACGTACAGACGAGTACGGCTCGCTCAAGTCCCAGCGGCTCGATAAGTCGAGGCGTTGGTCACAAACGGAGACGGACCGAAGCGACGACACCCAATTCAAAAGGCACCACTGCAAGCAGCATTACGCTTCAGTCACCAATCGACACGTCTCGGTTAAGTCTGGACGAGTTGCGCGCAACGGGTGATGAGGACAGCAAAGAGGAATTGACGCAGGAAGAAACCGAGCAGCTGAACGCGATAGTAGCGCGTTGGGTAGCCAAGCACCACTACCCATTTACCATCACGGAAGACCCCGAGTTACAGGACTTGCTCCGGTTCGCCGCGACATTACGCAAACCCATCTCGCTTCCTCCGCCAAGCTCCGTACGAGCTTCGGTTCATTCGCTAAGCGCTCGCTCGCGGATGGAAGTGATGCGCCAGATCGCGAGCGAGGTGCTCTTCTATTCGATGGCGTCACAAGTGTGGATCACCGCTGAGCGCGACATATTTGTTTCCTTCAGCATTCACTATATCACGGAGAATTTCGAGCGCCGTCATTTCACAATCGATGTGCGGGAACACAGTGGCCACCAAGTCTTTTCTTACGAGACCAAAAAGGAGATGCTGGATACACTCATTACACGGTGGAATCTGGACCCGCGGTATTTAAGTTCGATGTTGTGGCAGTCTCAACCGCGTGTTGACGAAAATGTGCACACGCCGATGCAACCACGCACCCAGCAGGCGGAGAGCGCAGCTCACGGCTTTGAGATGATCCTGGCCCCGTTGCTGCATGGGCCCAGGGAGTTGGAAGCGGATGGGATGCAGGTATTCTTCTATGACGAGATGGTCAACAATGCTGTCGCTAGTGTGCCTCCTGAGTACAAGGCGTGCGTGCAGTTTGTTCGCGACCAAGTTACTATCTTCCGAGACCTCGCCTTCTTTTTGACCAACCACCCACGCGCGGTGGTGCGTCTTAGCAAGCTCATGTCTGTTGCAAGTCAGCAACGCCTCGTGACGGACTCGAAGGCCAGCTGGCTTAGCACACTTGACATGCTCAAACGTTTGGTTAAGGAGCGCGATGTGATCCACGATTTTTTCGCGTACGCTGACACTAGTGAAGGTCGCGCAGAGTTTCAGAACGTGACGCCATCTTCATCGCCTGCAGCGGATAATAGCGGCATGCAGCAACAGGAGCCTACAGGTGAGCAGTGGTGTGCGATCGAGTGCCTCCTTCAACTGCTTCAGCCATTTGAGAACGTTGCACTTGCCATTGGCAAGGAGAAGTACGCGGCATCTTCGCTTACATTCCCACTCCTAAAGTTTCTAAAACGCGACTTGGAGAAGGTGACCAACTTCCAGCGGGTATTTGCGAAGTACGCTAGCAGTCAAGGCAGCGGAGAGGGTGGATCCGAGAACCAACCCTCCATGGAGCTCCAAACACACACCCAAAACATCGCGACACAGTTAGAGACCGTGCGGAACTTCCTGTACACGGAATTCAGGGCTCACTTTTCGCGTGCGTGTGGAGAGTTGATGTGGGTCTCGCAGCTGGATCCTCGTTTCGTGCGCATGAAGTATCTAAGCGACGAGGAGCGCGAAGTGTGCAAGGCTCGACTCATCGACCAGTGCGTCGTGCTTGCCAACTTCAACCAGATCATGGCCAGCCAGCGACTCAAAGCATCAGCCGACGTAACCGTCAGTACCAGTCTCGATCCTTCCAGCACAACGTTCCTCGACTTCCAGACTGGCATGCAGCCGACTCGCGAAGATCACGACACCAATAGCTTCCTCCGGGAGCTGCTCTTCGACGACTCGCATGATGATCCCGCCTTAGTGTACCAGCAACAGCAGCAGCAACTCCTGCAACAGCAAGGACAGCTGGGCGACTCGCTCGGCCCCTTGTCCATCACAACCGGAGACGGAGGTTCCAAAACGTCCACAGCTGCGTACATGGAGCAGGAGGCGGCGCTGCGCGCGCGGGTTGTGGACGAAGTAAAAGCCTATTACGACGCCGTGGCAGCCGCGAAGGTGACGGCCATGCGGGACCCTTTGAAGTGGTGGAGATACAACACGGCCACGTTCCCGTTGTTGGTACCTCTGGCCAGACAATGGTTGAGCTCCGTGGGCTCCGTGCGTTCCTCGGACGTGGTACAGATCGGCGCCGGCACGCACGGCGACTTGACCACCACCTCCACGACACAGGGCGTGCACGTCAACGCCGCCACGGGTGCCGCGCTGCCCTACGGCACGCACGCCGTGCACTCGGAGCCCGAGCTGGTGCGCGATATCATGTTTGTGCACGACAATTGCTAGTCAACTAGATACCTCATTCCTACTGGACAAAACCCAACATAATATCAACCTATCGTAGTTCATTTTCACTCATTCTGTTTTGTCCAATCATATACGTCGTCGTTCTATTGCCACTCTGTTTTCGGAAGGGGGAGCCACCAAGCTGCCGCCTTTGAGTCTCTTGAGTCCACGATGCCGCACCCGCGCTTCCCTAAGATCGAGATCCAGGAGCTGCGCGATGATTTCATCCGCTTTGAGCTGTCGGAGACGGACGCAAGCGTGGCCAACGCCATCCGCCGCGTCATGATCTCCGAGGTACCGACACTGGCCATCGACCTGGTGAGCATTGAGATCAACACTTCGGTCATGACGGACGAGTTCCTGGCCCATCGGCTGGGCATGATCCCGCTCAATTTCGACGGTGGACTTGAGAACTTCCGCCAGCGCTTTGTGTACTCGCAGGACTGCGACTGTGACGAGAACTGCCCCAACTGCAGTGTCGAGTTCTCACTGGACGTGACGGCTGACAACGGCGTGCTGTCCGTCACGAGTGAAGCTCTTAAGTCCTCGGACCCATACATTCGCCCCGTCAACTTCTCGTCCGAGGAGGAGCTCAACAACACACAGGACAGCGGCGTCATCATCGCCAAACTTGGCCCCGGACAGAGACTGCGCCTTTCGGCCATCGCCAAGCTCGGTATCGGCAAGGAGCACGCCAAATGGTCTCCTGTGGCTGTAGCTACGTTCATGTACGACCCCATTATCACGCTCAATCAGGCCGTGCTTAGCACCTACACAGCCGAGCAGAAGGCTGAGCTGTACAAGTGCTGCCCCACGGAGGTGTTCGAGACGGATGAGAACTATGAACAGGTGAGGCGAGTAGAATGGCTGTGACAGTGCAGGAAAGAGTGGTTGACGTTGTGTGTGCGTTTTTGGTTTTGCTGCAGTTCACGGTAGGAGACGCGATGCGATGCATGTACTGCGACGAATGCGTTAAGCTGGCGGATTCGTTTAAGGACAATCCGGAAGACGACTCGGCTGTGTCGATCCGGATGCGGGAAGACAAGTTCATTTTCTCCGTCGAGGTGTGCTATTTTAGCTTTTACTGCTAATGTTTGTGGCCATATTCTGAGGTGTTGTTCGTTTACGCAGACAACGGGCCAGCTGAAGCCCGAGGAAGTGGTGATCTGCGCACTGGATCTGATCCGTGAGAAGCTGTCATCGCTGAAGCACCAGTGCTTGGAACTCAGCCAGGATGACCAGGGTTCGGCAGCACCGATCACGCCGTTCGGATAAAGAGGGAAATAGCGTCGAGGTGTGCATCTAGCTAAGATTGGCGTCGCTGACGTTAGCTGGACGCCCAGCTGGTCATGACGACGGTGGACAGGAATGCTGCCCACCGCCAGCCAACCAGCACCGCCAGCCAACCAGCACCGACAGCACGAGATTCCATGAGTTAGTTACGCACAGATGTGCCCAGCAAGTTGCAGCTTGCGCCGATAGATTTATGCTGCTAGTTGCGGTTTTGCCTTTTTATTCATACAGCTGATATTCCAATGCACTTGCGTACGTCTACTGCCGCCGCGTCACGAGTAGTGGGGCAAAATCTCGATGCTCCCACCGAGTGTTTGTGAGCTTTCCAGCAGCGCCGACGTCGTTTCACTGTCCTGGTTTGTGCTGGTGAGAGATGATTCAGATACAACAGAAACGTCATCGTTATGAAGATAATCTTCCGGCAAGACTTCCTACGCACCTTTGATCAGAGTCGAGTCCAGTCGCCTCTTGGTTATCGCATAACGTTCCTAGTCGTGGAGACTTGTACACTTGCAGTAGATTCCCAAGCAAATCGGTGGGGTGGATATCACTTTTTGCCACACCTTGGCAGACACACAAGAATGCCACGTTCTCGTGAAGCATAGCCATTCCGCGCTCAAATCCAACACTACCGTCTGGATAAAGGGTATGACAACCAGCTCCTTCACTGGTGTTTCCGATCGTCGAAAACGATCCGTTGAACTCCATTGGGTGTGGATACGTGATCTTCAGGTACTTGACGAGACAATGCAGCAAATGAATAACCTTGCCCAACGCCGCAGCAACAACTTCAGGCGGTACATTCTCGTACTTGCCAGATTTCGGCAACGGTAGTCCCACGATCGTCCGAAAGAACACAAGCACATTCATCCTACCGGTATCTTTTCGTTGCCTCTGCTCTTCCTCCCGCTCATCAGGGAGACCACTCAACGGATCGTCCTCCTCTTCCTCCTCCTCCACATTCCTCTCCTCCTCTGGAGTCAACCCAAACAACGCGAACAACTCACGAAGTCTATCACCTCTCACCTTGGCAGCATTCTACAGTATTTCAACAAACCAGAACATCAGGCACGGTCTCTACTGTATCATAAATTACAATTTTCTTGGTACCTCGTCCGCCCACTGGACCTGGTAGTCTAGACACTCAAGCAATGGGACATGAAGACTCTCAGCCCGTTGACTCTCCTGCTGCAACTTGTGCTGGGTCTCCTCCATCTGTAACGTGCGTTCCTCCAGCTTGGAAGTCCGTTCCACGACTGCGATCCGCTCGGAGCAGAGCTGCTCGCGCGTCTTCATGACCCTCTCGGCCAACTGTTCCACCTGCTTCATGCACCTGTCGAGACGCAGCTCCGCGTTCACCAGCGCGCTCTTCGTCTGCGGCAAATAATACATTAGAAGGGCGACGTCTACTCTATTGTGAAATTGCTTCGCCACGCACGCTCAGCGCGAATTCGGTCTTCTTGCGCAACACAGCCACGTCGGCTTGAAGTGCCGCTAACATGGTGCGACGCTGCTGCAGCATGGCGGACGTGCAGCTCGCGCAGGAGAAGACGTCGCGCCGTCGGTGGCACAGCGCACACTCGCTCTTGTCCATGGTAACAATTGTCAGAATGGGGAAAAACGTGACTTTTGATACAAATTGTAAGATATGTGATTGACCAATCGCGTTAGGGGATGCACACGCTGACTTCAACATCAAGTTGAAGGCAGCACAACGACTCATACCCTACCTGCAGGTAAGTTGCAAATTTGTCAAACCGGTTTTCCACAACAAACCAGGTTGATGGCTCGGTGCAAACCGCTACGCTTCTAACTAAAAAACATGTACTCGTGCGAGTTTAAAACCAGCAACTCCGTGGATGGCGGTGGCGATCTACCAAGGGCCGAGTTGTGCTCCTCTGACGGCACAACGGCAACGCCATCTTCACAGAGAGCGTCGTCACCACAGGTTTGTCACCGCAGCAGTGAGTTATGTGTAGCAACGTTTACAGTAGTCAATGGAGCACCTCGGGGACGACCCAACACACGCGATGCCAATTTCTAAGTTGTACAAGCCAAACACGGTGTAGTATTCTCCGATGAAGTTGGTGCCCGGAATCCACCAGTATAACCCGTCGCCTAGACTCCTACAACAGGAGTAGTCAGATGCAGCAGACAGTAAATATTTGCGCTACAGTTCTACTTACGCGTGGTTGAGGAGCTCAATGTAGCAGGTGCCTTGGTCGCAGTCGAGATAGCTCCGTGGTCCAAGGTGGAAGAAATTGCCGTCGTCATGCAAACCGAACGAGAAAAAGAGCGTCGGAAACGACTCGTACCCCACGTTCTTGCACGTGAGTTGATCCAGGTTGCAGATCTTGCCGGCCACCACTTCGGCGATGACGGAGTCGTACAGCTGTGGTGGCACGTATATGAATAATGTTCCTGTGTCGATGATAGCGTAGCAAAAAGGGCTGCACAGGTTCGAGCTGCTGTTTGGGGAAGCGTTGTGGATGAAGTGGAAATCGTTCACTGCGATGGTCCAGTAGGTCGGGTGCGTTTTTTTTTTCTTTTTTTTTCGGCTACTTTTCATTTATGGTCATTTTGACTGCTTTTCATTCACTTATCTGGCAAAAACGTAGGATGGATTTGCGAAGGTTATAGGATGCAATTCTATTGGTTGATATTAGGCTAAACGATGCCTTTTATTGACTGTGATGACGACTTCAAGTGTGATCCATGACGACTTCTGCAGGCTGCTCGAGCTTCGAGGTTCGCGCAGTCTGCAAAGTTGAGGTCAACTAAGCCAGAAGTACAGCAGGTGAGCAAGAAGTACCATGAATTCATGTTTATACCGTACAAACACATCATAACGTTCCCACAACACTACCTAGAGCCTACGCTGCAAGCTCGCACTCACATGGGCAAGTATGGCGGTGTTACTATCAATATATTTGCCTTCTTGCCAAGCTGTATCCTTGACACACGGAATACTCGAGCCCAGTGTGATTCCGGGGGCATCTCATAGTGAGTTTATCCATTAGTGCATCTGCTTCGGCGTGTACTTGTACGACGTGGTCAAGGAGACCTTTGAAGATAGGTATATCCGCTACCTCGCCATTGCCTGAAAGGCGCCGCGGCTGGCGGTGCCGACACCGCACTCGTGAACCCCATGAACGTCATCAAGGTCTGTATGCAGACTGACCGCTCTGGGGCTCGCTACAACAATAATTTCACCGTTGCGTGCCGTCAGATCTACCACCACGAGGAACTCATTGAGGGCTTCATCTGTGGCGTCACTGCCACCACTTTCCGAGTCATGACGCTTACGGCAGCCCAACTACTCAGTTGTCACCCCACGAAGCACACCCTGCTGGCGATCCTGCTGATGGAGACGTCGGTAATGGAATGCGTAAAAGTACACATGAGCTTAACATGTTCGCTGGGATGATGGCGGCCGTGTTGTCGATGTGATGAAGACTCACATCCAGAGCGCGGAGGCTCCAACGGGCATAGGCCGCACCCCCATGCAAGTGCTGCGCTCGGAAGATACCCGAGGCGGAACCACACTCTTCCTGTCGAGCTTCTTTCAACGGCTTGCGGGTTTGTCGATAAACGAAATCTGTTTGTTTGTTAGCTCTGCCGGCTATCTGGCTATCTACTTTGCTATGTATGACATGTATCTTGGTTTCAATATGGTCTTGTTGACGCCATCGTCTCTTGGGTTCTCTATTGTGTACTCCGTACAGTGTAGAGTCTATGGGTACGTGCTGATGTGCAACGTCCCACTGTTCTTCAACAGATCTTGTCAGAAACCGGAGCTATTTTTCAGCCAATCGCAGGCGTTGATCCATCCATTCGAAAAATCCAGGTTTCCATCGTGTCAGGTGTGTTGACCTAGGCTGCTTACGGGCAGTCGATGAATGAGCTGATTAGTGCACTCAATGAACTGTTTAGCGCTCGTATGGGTTTCTCGACGCTTTAGCGTAAGTTTCGCGACGCTTGACAGAGAATATTTTCTAGGATACAATCCATAGGCCATGTAGCCATGTCGATTCTAGAGGCATTTTGGAAAAACTGATAGAGGCAGTAGGTCCATTTTCTGCACACAATACCCACTTAGACGAAACCGGGAGATATAGTACATGTATTTATGACTTTCCTATGCTTTGTCTAAAACAGCTCGTATTGCACGCGCCAAGGCCCGAATTAGAAGTCCAATTTGCTCGGCAAAATCAAAGAAAAACATAATAAATGTTCAATTGAGATTTGTAAACCTACCACCAACCTTTTCAATGAAACATTTTTCATTGTAAAACCCTGTGAAGGCTCTCTCTGTGAAACGAGTACACAACACAACTTTCACTTTTGACGGTTTGCACGACTTCTCTATTGTCATAATATGACAATATTGTACATTGTATCGTAAAGCGGATTATCTTATATAGTATATTACATGTTTGGTATTGTTCGAGGTAACATCAAGCAAAGAAGAAAACATTAGGACACGACAACTGAATATGTGCAACGACGCACCCCTGAATTTTCGCCGACCACCTTTACACTGAAATCAATTCAGAGCAGAAAAAACAAACAAATGGTATCTCCCTCAATTGTATGACCCCTGGATTTGTTTCTCAGCTTGATACGGTGGCGCGGAATCGAACGATGGTCGAGGTTCGAACAACGCTAGCGCTTGAAACAATGACGCGCTGTTGCAGTTGAGCTCGGGCGACCTGGTGCCTGGCATTAAATTTTGCCGGATACCAGGATGATATGTTGATTTTGCGCACATCCGGGCTGGTAGATACATACCGCAACATGCACAGCAGGTCGTGTATGAGCGAGACCGAAACCTCGATGAAGCGAAAGTTCCAAAGTGTCGGTCCTGGGATGCCTTCACGCATAGAAAACCAGATCCTAATTTTGTCAGGGTGGCTTTAAGAGTACATCTGTTTCGAGTTCATGTATGGCAAGCTCAATTCCGAACAGTCCCGTCACCTTTCCGTTGTAGCCAGGTCGCCGAACAGTACATTTATACACAGTTTGACAGCTTGCCTGCAAGACCCGAAGTCCTGTGAGTGAAGTACGTCCCCCGCGCCCGGAGACCATGACGGCGTGAGTGAGTGACGACCTCCAGGAGACCCGAGGTCCTGCGAGTGTAGTCCGTCCCCGCGCTTCGAAAACGTGTCGGCGCGAGTGAGTCACGACCCCCAGGAACCCGGAAGCATCTCGACAATGGTGCTTGTCCCCGACACCTTGAAGATAGATCGGCGTGCGCGAGTGACGAACCCCAGGAATTCCAAAGACACGGATGGCGTACGTCCCCAACGCCTCGAGAATACCTCGGTGCAAGCGAGTGACGTATCCCAGCACCCCGAGGACACCGGTGAAGATCCTGCATCCCCCGACGTCTCGGAATGACCTCGGCGTGGTTGATTCAGCATGGGGCGGTTGTGACATAGTGCCCTCGGGTTTTTCCCGGGAGGCCAAGCCCAACTCCCACGACTGTCGATCCCCACAAGGTGTGACACCGCAGCGTCACGAAGAGTGGATTCCCGAGGAGCGGGCCTCGAAGAGCCGGCACACGACGAGCTACGACGAAGAGAGATCCGACCATAGTGTACCTGATTCCGACCAAAGTGAAACCAAGTCAGCTAGCAGATCCCTAGGATATACATATGCTAAGTGTCGCCCGGGGCCTATACCCCGGGCAGACAACTAGTTCAGTCTAACTTTTCCCCTCAAGTGCAAAGAGCACCAGTTCCTCGACAACAAGAAGTCTAACTTCTCCCACTCAAGCGCCCGGAGCTCCCACACTTCAAGGAAGAGGTTGCGGGCCGGGGAACCGTGATCAAAGGCTAAACTCCCCAAGGCAAACTCTTATTCTATTTGTCAGGTTTCTCGTAGGAGATCCCGGGCATTCCATATCTGCTGCTCTGGAGCGCGGTCTAGCCGGCACGGAAGCTAGCACTTCATATTCTTTGGGTCTCACCCGCGGGGTCTTGCTCCGAAATCTTTGAGCGGCCGTCGCCGGTGGAGTATATCTCCGAAAGACCTAGTGTATATTTTAGTTGCGTATACCCTTACCGTCCCGGGAAATTGGTAGCATCCCCGGGCGATTGTTTGTATTGCTACCCGTACGAGGTCCAGCTTAAACCTCAGACAACTAAATAAGCCGCCCAGCGTACTGTATAAGGTCGGGACTTCCTAGGGAGTTCTCAGTGGTTGACATTTTCCTCGATCCAAACAACCGTTTCGTTAGAGGGTACACAAGGTGAGGTTACTGACCGGGCTTCCCCGAGGACCTTCTCCATCGTTGAAGACATCCCCAAGGTGCCCACGGCTCCGGATAAATCCCTCGTCTGGGCGGGCCGTCTGTCTACAAAGAACACTTCTCTCCTGATCCAAAGTTTTGCACAAGCGACCCAAGAAGTTCCAAGAACGCTCCGGAAGGTGGTGTTCGGGTGGTGCCGGGGGCGAAAAATCTCCGAGCGCTACATCACATTTGCCATCAAAAGGTTTAAAGAGGGGCGATGACTGCGTCGCATCCACTGCTGTCGACTTTTCTTTTTCGACGCCCGGATATAATGAGCCACCTTCAAACAGTTGTTGCTCGTGACACCTCATCCTGGATGAAGCCAACAGGCATTCCACGCCATGTTGAACTCAAACAGCTACTGACATGCAAGCATCTATTGACAACTTGCCTCCGGTCTTATTGAGGCGTGTCAAATTTGATCGAAGAAAAAGGGGTGGCTGCTGGAAACATCACCAAGCAGATGCTGGAGGCCACTATTGAGTCATTGCTGGTGCGTGCAGGACTCGCCCAAAGTACAGCCGCTCAGGCATCCCCAACAGTTCCGCCACCCGATGGCGATCAAGTATACTACTGAGATGGCAAATTTCACTTGCTCCCGGAAACATTTGAGTTTCCGCGCACCGGGCCTTTTGGTGCGTGACAATATGGTGGTTCGGCAACAAAGCAAGAGGCTGGCATGCCCTGAACAAATTTCGCCCGCACGACTTGCCGAAGCGCAGCATGCGCAAGACTTTTTCGGATTGGGTCATGATGATTAAACATCTTAAGGATGCGGCCATAGCAGCCGGTCAAACAATTCCTGCACGTCCGACAGAACACGAAGCAACGCAGATATTTGGAGCTGCGATGGACAAGTTGGAGCTCTCTCCGTCAAAACGCAAGCGCCGCTTAGCGGCGCTTTCACTTACCACTGTATTGCGTTTAGTCCGCGAAGCACAAAGTGCAGGCAAACGCCAAAGACATTCTTGAATAACTGCCAATCAAATGGCGTTATGTTGTCGATGGTCATTGATCCTAAATTCTTTCCAGATAAGTGATTATTTGCATGGGAGACCTACCGTGTATACAACTGCCAAATCGCGGCCGTTAGCGCGTGTAATCTGTTCGGGACAATAGTTCGGGACATATCCAATCGGCACAACCTAACTTAAAACATCAATAGAGTGCACAATTTTAGGTGAAGGCGAAGCACGATGATAAGGGAAATGACCAGTTGAGGGCCGTCGACCAGTTAAGGGACTAAGTACGTTTTAACCAATGCAAGAGTATCTCTTCAGATATCGCGCTTCTATTGGTAAACAATCACTAAATCCGAAACCTCTAAAGTTAAATCTGAATTTGAAAACGGCGGGAATGGTCGGCACCAAAATTATGGGGTAGATTTGCGCCACTAGCGCCAACCATAATCTCGCGTCCGTATATCCAACCAAGCACCACAAAGCTGACACACTGCCTCTGCCACCACTAGCCTGAACACACATTCCATTCCGTCTCAAAGCCACCAAGTCACTACAATGACCAAGCCCCGCACACCCTACTCTGTCGCCGTGAAGATTGCTGTTGTCGCTGAAGTGGGCAATGGTGCTCCTGTTGCCGTCGTCGCTGCTACGTGGGGTATTTTCGACAGAACCATTCGAAAGTGGCTAAAGAAACAAGAGAAAATGAGTCACTCGACCCCAGTTCTTGTTCACCGTCACGAGGACCACCTTGCTGTCCACGGCCAGACCCTTCTTGAAGCTCGCCTTGCTGCCGCACGTGTCAACGGGGCGGTAGAATCCTGCACGTAGATGCCCTTGATGGAACCCCGGACGAGGCCAATGTGATGGACGACCATGTCGTCAGCCGAGCTCGCACCGACGCCGATCACGCGAGTCACGCTGCTAGCCGAGTGGCCCATCACACTCAGAGCGTCCTCGCACACGTCCTGCCACCTCATGTTCTCGATCGTGCAGCCGTTCTGCTCGCACTGTACGCCCTCCGTTTGGTCCTTGCCGGTGACACGTTCTTAAGCGTGGCATCGGGCTCCACCACGAACACGGTCGTCTGTCACCCGCTCTCCTTATGACCGCCACACTTGATGTTCGAGCGCACGTACGTTTTCATGCCACCGTCGAACGTCTGGACCTGGTACAGCTCCCTGAGGTAGACCATGCCCTTGCTGGTCACGGCGTTATGGGTATGGCGGCCGCCTTCAAGCGCATGGAGACATCCAAGGCGATGGTGGCTGACGGAGAGGGCGTTGACTATGGTTGGTCTGTTGAAGAATGAAAGCCTCCTGCGACGTTCCTGTAACTCATATAATGTGACAATTTATGTGAACCATAAAATATTGAATTTCGGTGTAGGCTTATCCCCACTTCGACAAGCATTTCGAGCCATTACCAGCTGTTAATCCGTTAATGAAATCAAGGTTAAAGGCGGTCCACAACTGATCGAGACCAAAATTCATGCCACGACTTTGGCGGCTGATTGTCCTCTCGTTATTATTGCCTGGAAGGTCTAAATGTTGTCAAAAAAACTGCGAAATCGGCCAGCTTCTGAAACCTGCCAAGCTTTGTCTCCTCGCTAACATGGTTGATGAGTTATGGACGATAGAACAGATGGACTCAACAGCGGCCCTCAACTGGTCATTTCCCTTAGCACCAAAAGGAAAGGGATGGACGTAACCTGGAGACTTCCCGACCAAAAGGAAGCGTTGGCGATGCTAGCGAACGTGTTCGGATGCTCAGATCAGCGCTCAAAGAAAAGTTATGGCCCAAAGAATTAAAGCCAAGTCAATCAAAAACCGCAGTGATCATTTTAGTGCATGCCAATATTTTGACTCGATTTCACTATTCATGTTGGTGGGTTGGGATATCAACACGAAAATGAATGCAATACCCATATCGGGATGCGGATTGAGCAATTCACATCCCGTGCTAGCCCATTGGGACCTTTTCTGCTGTACTACGCCTGCTATCTGGCACTCAATTCATTTTATGCTTTTGATAGTAAAACTGGTCGTGCACCGATTGATTTCCCATAAATTAGCCAATCAAACTGTGTGGAAAGGTAATAGACCATTCCTATTGGTTGATATTTCTAATTGTGCCCTAAACTGATTCTGCGCACTCAATTGATGGTTTAAGTTATTAGGGCAAAATCTCGATGCTCCTACTGAATGTTTGTGAGTTTTCTACCAACGCCGACGCCGTTTCAACGTCCAGGCTTACACTGGGGTGCGTGCATGCAAGCGATAAGCCAAACCATCTAACTTTTAAGTTGATGTTTTTTAAAAAAAACATCAATTGAGTGCGCAGAATCAGTTTAGGGCACAATTAGAAATATCAACCAATAGGAATGGTCTATTACCTTTCCACACAGTTTGATTGGCTAATTTATGGGAAATCAATCGGTGCACGACCAGTTTTACTATCAAAAGCATAAAATGAATTGAGTGCCAGATAGCAGGCGTAGTACAGCAGAAAAGGTCCCAATGGGCTAGCACGGGATGTGAATTGCTCAATCCGCATCCCGATATGGGTATTGCATTCATTTTCGTGTTGATATCCCAACCCACCAACATGAATAGTGAAATCGAGTCAAAATATTGGCATGCACTAAAATGATCACTGCGGTTTTTGATTGACTTGGCTTTAATTCTTTGGGCCATAACTTTTCTTTGAGCGCTGATCTGAGCATCCGAACACGTTCGCTAGCATCGCCAACGCTTCCTTTTGGTCGGGAAGTCTCCAGGTTACGTCCATCCCTTTCCTTTTGGTGCTATCATCGTTCTCCGACTGCACCTAAAATCGTGCACTCAATTGATGTTTTAAGTTACTCGTGACGTGGTGGCAGTAGGTGCACTGGAATATTAGCTGAATGAATAACAAGGCAAAAATACAACTAACTTAGCAGCGTAAAACTAACGACAACCTGCAACTACCCGTAGCTGGGCACATATGTGTAACCAACTGGTGCTGTTCCTGTCCAGCCGGGCGTCCAGATAACGACAGCGACACCAATTGTCTAGATGCACACCTCATTGCCATGCCAAATGGCGTGATTGGCGCTGCTCATTCTGGCTCAGGTCCAAGCACTAGTGCTTTAAAGATGGCAGCTTCTGGCGGATCACATACAGTGCGTAAATCCCCACTTCCTTGACCTTCGGCTGTCTCGTTGTCTGTGCAAATATTTAAAACGCCCAAGGCGAAATGAGAGCAAGCCCTCAAACATTTGCAGTAAAAACCAATATAGCACACTTTGACGGAAAAATAAAATGTGTCTTCCCGCATCCTGATCGACACGGCCGTGAACGAACCCGCCCGCTTGACGCATTCGTCGCACATCGCGTCTCCTACCGTTGCAGCAAAACACACACAACGCCATCCACTTCTGTCCTCTACTGCCAGTGGCAAACTGCCACAGCCTACCAGCTCTCCTCACGTGCTTGTAGTTCACCCGTCTCGAACACCTCCGTTGGACAGCACTTGTACAGCATAGGTAGTTAGTTTCCCCTTACTGTTGTTCGCACCTCGGCATTTGAGCCTCTCTTGCTTTTTGGCGCGATGAAGCGTGGCGCTGCCTGCAATGAAACAAGAAGATTGGCGTATGCCTGGTCCGAGAAACCGCCGGTGGATTCGCAATGATATCGCTCTAAGTACACACACATTGATGTAGATGCAGCGCTCTGCATGTGGTGTCTGTGCAAGCGTGCGAACCACCTTTGATCGATTTTAGGCCATAAAATCCGACCGTAACAGAGCGGGATTTTGCTGAAACAGCGATATAACCGGAGGACAACGGGGAATCGAGGAGGACGTGACAGCAGTGCAGTCAAGCGAAGGCCTGCCCGTAAGCTAAACGCAGTGTTCCGGTAGTCGAACGGCAGTGTTAAGGCATCACGCAGGCAGACCGGTATATTTTTTTCGAGCGGCTAGAACGCTACAATTAGCTTTCATCTCGACTGACGCCGGCTGCACCTGCAGGCAAAAGCCCGCCGGTGGCGAATTAGCCGGATGCAGCTCGCCCTAAATAGCCAGCCACCAGTGTGAGCCTGAATTCGAGCGTTGGATGCACTGTAAATTGCCTTGGCGCGAGAGTAGGGTCGATGGCAGCCATATTCGCGGAAGTTTTGGCAGGTTGGTGATCAGAACCATCGTCTCTATAGTCTCTACCGTGATGTATGGTACTAGATGCCCGCTGCGGGAGGCAATGGTGGGCGTCGTAGGTGACGTCGCTGCTGGCATCCGTTGTTGACAGACTTCGAGCTTTTGGGGGTCATTGGCTGCGACGCTGATACTCGCTCGAGCTGGATGGCTGGGGTTACGTCAATACGCTGTGTTTTGCTTTTCTCAGCGTTGTAAATGGCGATCACGAGGTCTTCGAACGCTCGACGCACATTGTGGCATGTTTTGGCCGACGCGCGTTGATACATAAGACCATGTGCTTTAGCTGTCGACTCATGTAGCTCTCGTTTGGCGCCCGACGACAGGCAGCATGGCCGCCCAGAATCTCCTCGTCCCTGCTTCAAACTCAAAGTATATAAACCGCTATATGTTTACCGACCGGCCATACCGACCGACCGACGTTCGCTGGTGATCGCTACAAAAACCAGCTGGCTTCAGACGTGAAACTCCTGACCGCGAGAGCCGATACCCAGCGACAGGCAAACCTGACTATATTTGTTCTTAACTCACAAGTAGATTAATATATGGCGTTAATAATGCGGCTGCTCGACCCCGCGTATCCAAGTTTCCTTGTGGCCAAAGACACTGCGCCCTTTACGCAACGAAAGACACACACAACGGAACAGAGAACGAACAAGGCGGTCGCGAGCAACAATACAAAGTCCAAGTCAACCCTCACAGCTGCATCCACCGACCAGCACACAAGCTGAAACCAGGATTCGCGAGCCTTACATAGCCCACACCACCTCAGCAAGTAAGTGCCCTCTTGTCTTCCCTTGCCTCGCTCCATTGCTTCGCCAGTGCTGTCCGTTGCCTGGTCCCAACCCGAAACAGGCGACGGTGACAATAACCTCAGCAGCCATCCCCACAGTCTCTCACAGGCAGGCACCGAGGCGTTTTCTCGACGTTGGTGGCCGCATTGAGACTGTCGCTCGGGTGTGGAAGCGAGGATTGCAGCACTTGAATAGCGAGGATTCCCTATAGTGAAATCTATATTATCTGCTGCTGCAACATAACGGAACACTAACTCTATCTGTTGTGTGACGCACGTCGTCGTCACTAGGAAAAAAGCACCAGAGGAACACGAGCGAAGCGACAGAAGGCTTTTTGCCAAGAGAACCTGACGATTAGGCGTGCTAAACCCGTGCCAACAAGCTCAGTTCAGCAACGCTTCAAGCTCGAGACACAACGAGCACTGGAGAGCGCTTGCTTTGATTAGCACTTGAAGCAAGCTATCGCAGCAGCCATGCCGAAGCGCAAGGCCAATTGGTGGCCGCCCAGCATTCTCTCGGACCCGGACGTGCTGAGCGTCGACGACGAGGGCCGCTTCGTACTGTGCAAGATCTGTCACGTGCACTACGCCGTGCACGGCGGCAAGAAGCCCAAGCCTGTGATCATGAACTCCAACTTCCGCACGCGCGCCTGGGATGTGCACAAGGAACGCACCAACTCGCATCGCCTGCAGAAGCAGCAGGAGCGCCTGCAACAGGCCAAGGCGCAGCAACAAGGGCAGGCAACAGACGCGCAAGGTCAGCAGCAGCAGCCTGCACAAGGACAACAAATGCAGCAGAATAGGCCACAGACTCAGGCGCAAAGCCAGTCTGTGTCTGCGTTAACGACTCAGACACAGACGCTGACACAGGCGCAGGTTCAGCAGTCTCTGGCTCCTCCTGCACACCAACAGTCCTCACCTCGGACCCCACTACAGTCGCACAGCGGAACCCACGTCATACAGCAGCGACTTCAGCAACAGGACAAGCAGCAGAGACAACTACAACAGCAGCAGCAGCAGCAGGACCTGGATGAGACCAAAGACGCAGGGCAGGAGCGGCTGCAAGTAGCCGCCCGGAATAGTGCGACCGAACGACCTGCAAGTGTGTGTTCTTCAGAAACCATAACGACAACGACCATGTCTGGTGCCAACAGCATGCACGATGGCGGAGTTATGAACAACGGAAAGCGCCCCGCGTCGACCATGGCGATGGGTGCGCCGATGCAGAGGCGTCGCGTATTCCGTGCAGGATCGCCAGGTTCTTCGAGACAACTTCTGGCAGAGTCCGACGTGGCACGACGCGCAGCATTCGAGAGGCATTCATTGATGGCTCCAGGGGCAGCAAACAATGCCAGGAAGGCTGTTCCCGGCGACCACGCAATGGCGATGGATCAACAGGCCGACAGTTCGGCACGTTGGCGTCACATGCACGACGATGTGAGCCGCGCTCTGAACGCAGCGCCCCGTAAGCGACAACCAGGACCAGCCTCGTACACGAGCGGCGAGCTGCGAGCTGCCAAAACGTTGGCTCAGACGGAAACTGGCGATCTTGGCAGCAATAACAGCGAGAGGGTGGCGAAGAAGCTCCGGTCACTCAACGCCGAGTACCATGCCAGCAACATGCGCCACGCAGATGCATACAATATGCGTCACACGGACGTTTTCGACCGTCGCAGTGCCGGCTACAAGGAGTACTGGGGCACGCTGCGCGACGTGTACACTTCCTCTATTACCACAACTCCAGGAGGATCGGGTCCTCCTGGCAATTCGACGCCATACCGCAAGGCACATCACCGCGGCAATCCGACCAGGCCAATTCAACAGGAAAATAAGGAGACGGAAGCCGATTCCACGACCCCAGACGACTCCGGATCCAGTGAGGATGCCTTCAAACCGACCGTGGTAGTTCACGATGCTTCGCTCATCGACGCGATTGATAGGCTCACGGATGCTACAACCAAGCAGATCGCACATTTGTACCAGAAGGAAGCATCCAACACAAGGGGAGCGCTAGCGGATCTCACTTCGGTGATGACGGACTTGCGCGTGCAACATGGACATGCCTTTGACCGCATCATCGAGTTGCAGGAGAAACATTTGAAGGTGATGGAGAGTATCCTGGAGATCAAGCTGCGCAAGGAGGCAGCACGAAACGCGAGAACCAGCTGCAGCAGCAACGGAAGTACCAGCGGGAGCAGCTCTGGAAGCAGCCCCGCGGACAGTTCGAGCGGTGGTGTTAGTCAAGGTGCAGAGAGTGAATTCCGTTCTCAATCTGGCTGACAGCGAAATACGCGCACCATTGTTCACTAGTGACGGCTTGTACGTACCTTTCGCCGTTGCAATTGAATTGGCGAGTGCAGAGAGGAGGAAAGTGAGGTTAATGAGGGATATATAAGTCTGCACTGAGTGCAGACGTCCATACCTGGGGGATTATTATCCATGCCATTGCGTTGAGATTTTCTTGCATGCCTCGTAGTCAATATGTTGGCGTCGTATGCACGCAGAAGGGTTCGACGGAATCCGCTCTTGCATCCTACAAAGGTTTGCACGACTAAACACGACCAACTTGTGCTCGAACTCAAAACAGATTTGCACTCAGCTCAAGAGACCAACAAACCAAGCAAGATAAAACCCAGGATGCGGCAAGTTTACACCTGTCGTACTTTAGTGCCGATGTCTATGATTCCGTCGTCGTTTCCGATCACGACTCCGGCTTCGACTCCGACTAGAGCTCTTCGATCGTCGTCTGCGATGGCTGCTACGACGCTCCCGACTCCGATGATGCTCCCGACTCCTCGATCGAACTTTATCTCGCCGTCGCCCCCTGTCAGTCTCACGACTATCTCTCCGACTCCGAGGTCGCGTCTCCCGTTTCCTCGATCTCGATCTCGACCGTCGTCTGCTCTTCTCCTGTTCCTCCTGCTTGTTCTTCTTCTCCTCCATCAATTCCTTCAACTTCTGTCGGATCTGCACGTATCCCACATGCACTTTACCCCCAAAGTGGTCAGCCAGTCTCCTTTCACTGTCAAAAATGCTCAGGAAGGCTCCACACACGTCGCAGACTCGTAACTTCTGGTTGACGTTGTCCATCCCTGCATTGCTCTGTCGGAGCAACTCACGTCGCTTCCGCTTAAGTTGCTCCACCTTCTCCATCATGAGCAGTGATTGGCCAGCATCTCCATCCTTGGCCGCCTGTTCGGCCTGAACCGCTGCGTCCTGCATGTCCTGCGTAAGTTGCAGGATCTGCGCCCGGTCCTGCGAGTCCTCGCCGTCTTCAGCCAATCGCCGCTGCGCACGGGCGATCTTCTTCTCCATGTCGGCCAGAAGCTTCGACAGCTCATTGGCCAGCTCTCGTTCGTAGCCAAAGTCCTCCGTTTGCTGCTGATAGGTCGATCGGAGTGTTGGTAAGTGTAGCGACTCACAGGCGCCAGCATCCAGACGCGTGTTCTGGAACAAGTCACGCGGACAGAGGCCGCATAAATAGGTTTTGCAAACCCTAGGGTGATGAAAGTCCATTGTGGCCTCGTCGGGTCGATCCCCGTCGCGGTTGAAGCCCATCAGAGTGTCGAGCAGCGCGCGCTGAGCTTCCATGGTGATGGCAATGAGCAGATCTTGACTTGAGTAAGTGTCTGTCGGTGACGAACGGATACATGTTACGACACCGAAGAACTAACGTCACTAAACGCGAAAATGTAGCCATGTTTAATAGTTGAAGTTTGTGTAGCCATGTTACACTTGTTGTTGCTGTCTAACTAAAAGTCGGCGGGTTTCTCCCAGGACGACATGCCTGTCTGTTTGTTGAAGTAGAATGGTTTGCCAGTACTTTCGTCCCATTGCTCTATCCACGGGTTCGGCTGTGGCGCGTCGGGATCGGTTTGCTTCTTCTTCTTTTTCTTACCAGTAAGTCTTGTCTCCTCACGTTCAGCTTCCTCTGCTTCTTTTTGCTGCTGGTTGGCAAGCTGCTCCTCCAGAATGCTCTCTTCATCACGCATGACGTTATCGACAATAGCTGCTCCTGCTGCAATTTTGTCGGCCAGATCGTGCGTCTTGGCCATGATCTTCGCCCCTGCTGCTGACTCGGTCACAGTGTGCTTCATCTTCTCAGTCATCCGTCCTACGAGAGTTCCGTGCGGTACTGCGACCATTGTGCCGTTGCCAGTCTTCCAAGCTGCAGGCCAGATCTGCTGAAGCTCAACGGGGTAATTGCTCTGCACGTGTAAGCGGAACGGACCCTCCATGCTGCTTACGTACGCGGCTACCAGCAACGTGTACGTACGTGCGGCCAGCTCGCATTGTATCCGTACTTCACGGTTACGAGCTGGTACGCCGCTGTGTGCTGCAACATTGTCTTGATTGAGCACTGTAACACGACGTGCTCGATCCTTTTGGTCTTGGTGCGCCACGATATACACAGCAATGGGCAACACAGTGACAGGTGCCATACCCCGAGAATCCACCTGCGTTACCGTCACAATAACCTCAGTGGGGCGTGATACTTGCAGCGAGAAGTGCGGATTGTTGTCCAGCCCCGTGCATCCAGGGTTATGCCGTGACGGAAGCCCACTGGATGTGGCTTCTTCGCGCGAGAAGCGTGCATCTATCGTTTTGACGGTCCATTTGTCGGGATCGTAGTAGCGACACACGTAGAGCGCTCGGAAGGCGTGGCAGAAGTCGTCGAAGCTCATCCAGAACGTGTTATCGTCCTCAGTGTCATTGCCCGTCCGCACACCCAGACGCTTGCGCAGTCGACGAGTCCAAAGACGCGAACTATCGCTCCAGTCGCCTTTCCATTCCTGGTGATCGCCTGGTGGATTTCGCAGTTGCAAGAGCTGCGCGCCGTCCACATCCCGCACGTCGTAGATCACATAGCAGGCATCGAACACCAAACCAGATGCACGCAGTGCTGGGTCTGCGTGCTCACTGGGTAGTGACGCTGCACCAAGCAGGAACCGGTTCTTGCGGAACAACTTCAACTGTTGCCACAAGGTCTTTTTCAATGCACCTCGTGCTGCCGGAGCCAAGAAAACCTCCTCACACTCACAGCCTGACAGAACTCGAAGTGCATGATGCACGTAGCCACCTTCAAGCGCTGCATATCCACCGTAGTATTTAGCAAACGCTTTTTCAACTAACGGCACCCACAATTCTTCAAAATCGCGACTATGTGCGAATGCCGCTCCAGCACTAACCGAGAGTTCTGGATCATCATCACCTGCGTCCATGCCAGCAGCCTCACGTTCAGACGCGTCGTATAATACCGGGAAATAGTCATCAACAATGACAGTCTCCCATTGACAATTCTGGTAGAGTCGCAGGGCATAGGCACCCGTAAGAGAAGTCTGCTTGGTGACAAACAACCGATCGATAAGGGCGTCCACCTTGCCATCGTTAACACCACCTGAAGCCGCCATAATACTCACAGCACTTAGTAACCAAGCGTCATCGAGACGACCAACACGAACATCATCGGGATCCGTTCCACCGTCAAAGAGTCCTGACGCAATATTGATAGCCGACGACACCTTCCATCGTGGTGCGATCTCCGATTCATGTGAACATCCAGCGATGGACGTCGTATCAGGTGGAAACTCTTGGTCTACAAATTGCAGAGACCTCCCATATTCTCCTGACACGCACGAGTAACCCGATTCAATCTCCAGTAGAGCTTCTCGAGCATTGGCGAGCCCTTCATCGTATCCTGGTATGCTTTCTTCTTCCTCGGTTAGTATACCTTCACTCTCACGACGTAATCGACGAGCCAGAAACTCTTGCATGCGTTGGCGACACTGCTCAGCCTCACGCGGAGCCCAAAATTCACGCAACTCTTTTTGAGCGACAAGAGCAGCACGATCCTCAGCATCCACGATAGTATCTGTGCGCTCCATTTCCTCGTTGAATGCTGCTTTAAGTGCATGGAATCTTGCACGAGCTTCTGCCGTTAGTGATAGCAACCACACCGCTACCAACGGGATATCGATCGATGCAAAAGAGCTCGTACGGAAGACATTAGCTGGAGGACTGATGCAGTTAGCCATAAGCTTAAAGCGGTTCTCCCGTAAGAACTTCTGGAACAAGATCTTCTCACGACTTAATCGTGCATCCGCCGCTGTCAGCATCAGCAATTGCAGGTGAATGACACAGCGAGTTTCTTCGTAGAATTCACGGTCCAACGCAGCATCAAATTTCGGTAGTTCTAACAGTAACTCCACCAGGTCACGGGACGGAGTAGCTGGTGTAGTATCGATCCGCGGCTGCGAAATAGTAAGAGCGCTATCACCACGTTCAAGAGTATCAGCTTGATCGTCAGTTTGGGTATCCCCCTTTGCCTTCCTTCTCCATTTAAGCGTTGATGGGAAGTATTTCCATCGCAAAAACCGGATACCCCGCGGAGGAACCGTGAACGCATACAAGAAGCCAAAGGGTCCTACACCACGTTGGAAAACATCTTCCTTCACCTCTTTCCAGAACAGAAGTCCATCAGGGCGAGGCACTTCTAGACCGTGAATAGTTGTGATGTATCGGCATTGACGATCGACGTCCTCTATATCAAGTGCGATGTCGCCACTTGTACGTCGTGGTTCCATCTTCACAACTTCTTCCTCAATCTTTAGCTCTGCTTTAGCACCTTTCTTTCGACTCGCAAATGCTGAAGTAGCACCTCCACCATAAGAGATCGCCTGAAATTCAAGTTCAGCTTTCTTCTCTCGACGTTCTTGCTCCACAAACTCGGGTGACTCGAGAGTGAAAGGCTGGCGTCGACGATTTGAAACAGCTTGAGCAGCTTCGCTAGCGTCTTTGAGGATCATCTCGTTCACGTATTTGGCAGCGATACCCATTTGTACAGGTGTGACAGAGCACAGATGAGCAGTAACACCAGCAAAAGCTAGTAACACGAGACTACAGAGCCCCACGCCGAAACCTAATGGGTCGAAGAACATGACACCTGCTACTCCCCATAGAAATGTCAACAGGAAAACCATGTAGAGTGGCGTCACATTATGAGTTTCATCCACGACGTTGTTGGTGAATGCGTTGTACGAGAAAACAGGGAAGAGATATGGTGAATAGAAGACGGATTCATCCGCTGAGCTCTTCGCCACGATCCAACCAGCGACGAATTGCAACGAGTACTTGAGTAAAAGCACCATGAAGACGATCGAGAGACAAGAGAAGAAGCTCATTCCGGTAGCAAGAGCTGCAATGATAGCAGCTACAGTAGCTGTCAAGACGATAAGACTAGCCTGCTTCTGGTAAACAGGAGCGAGATATCGATCATTCTCGACCCATTTCACGACATAGTACGTGATGAAGATGAACAAAGCCAGCAAGAACGTCAATACGCCACCAAATGCTACACTCACGAACACGTACATCTCGAAAATCCATAGTACAATAGCAGCCACACAAGCACCACCAATACGTCGAATTGGACGTGTGATGATCCAGTTCTCGTCTTGCCAGCGACCAAGGGTGACTGCAAATAGTAAGAAGATCGGGTAAAATACCAGGATTGAGAGAATGACGAGAGACTCAACTTGGTTCACGTTGGCTTTCAATACTGCGAAGAATAACACGAAACCAGTGATCCACGCGAGTACAGCGCTGCCACCAAGTAAATACTTCATGTCCGGTGTATATGTAGCAGTCTTGAAGAACTTGATCGTTGGGAACATTGTGAAGATTAATACGTAGGCTCCAGTCCAAATAACCTGTCCTAGCCACGACGGGTTCTCTGTGGCTGTGAGAATCATCCCGTAGAGCATGATCAGAAACAATAGTGCGAAGAAACACCCGAGAGTCATGTGGTCCTGAGGTAGCAAGAACCCTTGTTTGTACGCCTGGCACAACGTCATCTTAGCGAAGTCGACGTCGCCATCTCTTCCCAGTGCCATAATTTTCCGACGGGCCAAGACAGCATTATTGGCAGCTTTTTCATCGAGTAGTGGACGCCCAACGTCCTCGTCATCATCGTTTAATGCAGTGTTTGCAACACCATTACGGTTGAGTAGCGGTTTGCCTGTTGGTGAGAGATTATCCTGCTCTCGATACTTCTTCTGCCACGTTTTACGTGAGAACAAGGCTCGACAACCTGTTTTCCCAGTCATGAGCTTTCTCAACCATGCAAAACTCAGCGGCTTCGCTGGGTTAATTGCAAGCGTCGTAGGCAGGTTTACCTGCGTCGAGCTCGCACCATTTTCCGTGATGGTAAGGAGCTCTGGTGGCTTGGCATTGAGAGTTTTGTTAGGTGATGGTTTTCTTTTTCCTGGAAGTGTCAATCCTAGTTTCTTGGTTGGACTCATAACCCCAGCGGCTTTACCTCCGACAAGTCCTAACAAACCCTTGGAAGGCAGATTTGGCATCTTGAAAGTCTCATCGGCACTATCGAAGACGTGATTGTTGCCTTTGCCTTTGAGAGGAGGAAGTACAAAGTTTTCACGCATGAGTTCCGCCTCTTTCTCCAGTGCAGCTTCTTCATCAAGAAAACCACCGTCATCATCGTCATCTAACACGTCTTCTTCGTCATCTTCAGGTGGCCAAACTACAAGACGGTAATCATTCTTTTTCCACTGCACATGAACTGCTAACGATAACATCAGAATGAGTGGCGTAAAGAACGAAGAAACCAGGATAAATGTTGACTTGGTCGACGCGTACACGAACAAACCCGAGCAGATAACGAGAACTTCCGAAGCAGCAGCCAGCATGTATGGTAGTCGCAATGGTTGTACAAACAAGTACACGTGCATGGCATAGTCCGATAGAAGCTGCTCCTTTTGAAGGAAAAATGCTCTCGAAGTGGCTAATGAAAGACCAACGAAGAGCACAACAATGAAAGCTAACACACCAAATATCCACAACGGCCACTCTTGGTCCAAGACAGGTACACGGACGGTCTGGTTTGCATCAGAGCCGAACGCAACGCCAAGCAGCAAGAAGATGTAGAAGAAAGACAAGAACCCAAGCACGAACTCAGGTGTTGTGCCTACATCTGATTGCTGCTGACGTTCCCTTTGCGGATCGTGACCGAAGAATGTGACGCCACCAGCTTCTTGTTTATTCATGCGAGGCAAGTTTCTGCCGATAATTTCACGACAAAGTGCAGTACCGAAGACCATGTACAAGAAGGCGTGACCGAGGATCCAGTACGTTCCACAAGTGACAGCAAGACACACGCGCACAGAACTTAATAGGAACACCACGTAGCCGGCAGACCAGTTATTGGCACTCTTGCCACGATACAACATATACACGCACAGATCGACGAGTACGAGTGTGATGGAGATCCCTAGTGCTTGGGTTCCGTACTTTGTCCACACACTCGCCACGATGCAATAGATCACGAGTATGGACAAAGCAGACCAGTAGTATCGGCGATTCATGCGTTTTCGAGTGGAAGCAGGCGTCACAAAGGCACTTTTGAGGATATCCGCATACTCCAAGCCTGGCAGCGATTGCTCCACCGTGTAATTGTCGCCTAGAATGGCAGCAAAAGCGGATTCCTTCCGCTTCTTCTTAGTCTTCGCTGGTTCTTGTTGATCTTGCACCTGGTTGTCATTTTTTGCACTGGCAAGTTTGAGTCCAAGCGTGCCGAGGTTCTTGAATTTGCTTTTTAGAGTAGTGACCTTCTTCGAAGCGCCCACGACAGCTATAACTTGTTTGAGAGACTTGGACAGCTTCGAGTCGTTGGTGAACGCGAGCCAGATGATCGGCATCATGTTGAGTGTAAGAAAAATAGCTGAGAGTGAGAAGAAGTCGATATCTTCGCCACCTACGTAAACCTTCGGGTCTGCAAAAGTAGCTGAGAAAAGGAATACGAATGCACCGAAGAACGCGATTGCAAAGAGGACCAGCGTTCGTCTCGTCATACGCCATCCCGTGCGGATCCAGACGGCGGCAGCGTAAATTCCTCCCAATGCTCCAATACCAAGGAAAACAATACCAAAGCCGAAAGCTGGTGGTGTCACAAGTATGATAGATGTCACTCCCCATGACAACAGCATTAGCACGGGTGAGGCAATCACAATATTCACCGCCCAGGTAGCGTAGAATAAATTGCGTCGGAATTGTGCATTGTTTTCTTCGTCTCCATAGCAGAAGAAGAGTTGTGCCACAATATCGGCTTTCTTCGTCTTCGTTTTCTTCGCAGACGCACCTGGTTTATCTTTAGCCTTTGAGCCGGTCGAAGATGGTTTATCTTTCACCTTTGCTACATCTGCAGCGGCCGAGAGCTGACCATTGGGGTTGGCCACTTTTTCAGCTAAGAAAGACTGCACTCGCTCGATACGCCAATGCATACGCTGCAGATATCTCACAACAAGAACCATGAGGAATACGAATGTCGTCCAATACTGGGCTGTTACTTCGAGGAAAATGCCCCGTGAGAAGTCCTTCGAGTAGACCGCAGGTACAACATCCAAAGTTTCGTGCGGAACAGCAATAATGAAGTACATGCTCAACGTGGTGTCTGTGTAGTTCTGAGCTACATTGGCACCCATGATAATTCCTCGTCCTTCAGCGTCTCCGTATTTGTTGATGGCATGTGGAGTGAAATTCTGTGCCACAGCCTTGAAGTCACCAGCGACGTCCATGAGCTGTGCATATTCTCGTGTATCGGCCCAGCCGAAGGTCGTATTCAGCCATTCAGGCGAAGAAGCTTCATCATCCACACGTCGAAATACAAAGAGTTGAGCAGCGAAGTTGAACGTCACCCGTGCGTACGGCGCGTAACCATACGTACTGATCAACGATGCGTTGCCTTTATGGTTGTTATAAGTACTCAACGAACGGATCAATAGTCCACCTTGAGAATCTGCCATTCGGTAGTAACTCAGCAACCGTGTATCTGAGCTAGAATACACACGTCCGTAGAGCCAGGATTCTTCATTAGGGAAGTAGCCGCCCATTCCTCCATTAATCAAAGCACCAGATACAAAAACTTCTTCCACTCTCATCTGGAACGGAACAACAGTCATGCGGATACGCATACACGGCGTAGAAGACTTTGCATCAGTGCAATCACCACTTTCACTTAAAGGCACCCAGAGCTCCTCAACACACAACGGTTGCTCTGCCATCGCCCACGTCGATGAATCATTCCACGCCAACTTTTGTTTCAACGCGGTGAACGCTGAACAGTAGATGGCGTTGAGTGTAACCTGTGCCACAAGGTCATCACCGAATTCAAAGCCGCTGTCTTTATCCCAGACTTGGACAATAATCTCCGTTCCGGCAGGTCGAAAGCCGAAATTCAGGTCACGTTTTAGATCGTCTTCTCCGGTACATCCAGGCTCAGTACAAGGCGGCCACTTGGGGTTGAGCGAATTCCACACGATACCCGACGTACGTACGTTGTCACCGATAAGTGCTCGGACGTAGGCGTCCGTCTCGAGACCAGCTAGTCCAAAACCGTCGAGATTCGGCAAATGGCGCATTTCCACGATAGTCAACGTGAGATTTCCTCCAGCTGAAGCATATTGGCCACCATCGGGACAGTTGCGAGCTCCACCAGTGCACGAAAACGCAGTCAAGGCTTGTGTACTTGAGTATCGTGGATCTGGATAACCCAGGGAATCTGTGGTCTGTGCCGTCACTTCTGGAAGCTGTAGCAAAGCAGCAAGTGCTGCTATGATGCTGAATACCCGCCACACCACGACATTTTGCAGATCCCGCCGCGTCATTTGATGCTTCACCAGCACAAGGCTGGCATGGATGCAAAAGCTCAAGAGTGAGAGGGTCGTGACCCGTTTCGGGCCAGTCTTCCCCAACCGTAACGGAAGTACCGGCATCTCCAACAGCATCGTCCAGCTCAAATAGTGATACATTGATAGTATGCTTCTTCGCATTTAGATAAGTTACTGGCTACGGCAGGTCTGCTAGCGGTTTCTTAGCTAGCACAAAGTTATGCGAGACAGGCATCTTCCCCATCATTGTATGCGCTGGGATCCATTCACGTCCAAAGTGCGTCCCTTGCTCCATGAGAGAGGCTTGCACCTCCATCTCCCAGGACAACTCACTAAACACGCCTTCGAACACATCGTCCTCGCCATGTTTGAATAGCTGTTCACCCAACTCCTTCTTGTAGAGATCGTTCACATCCTTGAACAGGGCTGATCCGTCGTCCTGCAGTAGTCCGAGACCCGACATATCGCCCCAGATTTCACTGCCTGGAGCTGACAGGACGTCGATAGTCTTGAGCAGCGCGAGGTTACTGGCTCGCGTCAAGTACATCATGATACCTTCCAACGCCCAAAACGTCGGGATGTCTGGGTTGAAGCCGCTCGACAGCAAACCTTCCTCCCAGTTAAAGGCGTTAAGGTCCGCGACGACGTAGTCGTGACGGTCCACAAGGAGCTTAGATTGTAGCTCCTTGAGCACCACTCGTTTGTGCTCGAAGAGCTCAGCACTCTGGTCAATTTCCAGTACGTGGCATCCGTTCAAGGATTCCAGACGGAACACGCGCGTGTCAAGACCGGCACCGAGCAGCACCACTTGACGGATGCCCGGGTTCCGTTGCGTAAGGGCCTCGTCAAGGTATCGGCCGCGCAGTGCGACGTAGTATTCCGGGTGGGGATGTTTCGATCCCCACTTCTTAAGACGCGGCGTCAATTGCGGCGCGATCTGGCGCGTCAACGGCTCCGCGAACGGATCGTGGATCAGCCGGTCGTCGCGACCGTCTTCGATGGCGCGCAGGCAGGCGTCCATGAAGCTTGTAAATTGGGCAAAGTCCTCGTTCTGCATCTTGCCGGAAGCAGGAGAGGAGGCCGTGACGTGGCGATGTGCGTCGACCAGTTCCGAAGCGAATGTGGAACTGTTGGCAGTGCTCTCCATCACGGATGCAGTCGACGGCAAGAGGAGAAATGCAGCAACGTCGATGCTGTCGACCTGAGCTGCTGGCCGTCAGAGACCAGCGCGTGCCGGCGAGCGCCGGGCCAGATCTAGGCATTGGGGCAGCCGGCTGGGACCAGCGAGCCCGATCACGTCGGGACTTTCCACCCGTCTCTAGCGCTGAGTGGAGGGACAGCTTAGGTGGCGCCACTGGGCGTGCAGCCGGCGCCTCGCACGTCATGCTCCCGGCAAGGGGAGAAACGCCGCGAGGACCGTTGCGGCGGCGGCTTTCGAAGCTGAGGGGAGCTCCATACAAGAGCTTTGATGTGTGCTTCAACCGTGCTGCTTGGTGCGGCAAAAGATTGCTTTCAGCGTCACTGACGGATGCTGGTTGAGGTGGTCATGGGATCAGCTGGTCATGGTGACGACAGTGCCCAACACGCCACGTTCGACTCGAACAGCATGTACAGCTGCAACCCTGGATTCACGCAGCGCTCCGGATGTCGAGTCGAGGCATTGTCGACAGTAGATCGACTCGGCGGCACCAAGCAGAAAACAAAGGTATCCGTTAACGTAAGTTTATCCTGAAGTCACGGCACGCGGTTTCTAGTGGTCGAGTGCGCGGCGTTGCTGTTGTCGCTGCGCTATTAGCGAAATGCAGCCAGCCAAATCGTTGAACGCCATCTGAGCGAGGCTTTCGGAGAAGGGTCTCCCTTGGACACGTCGGTCCTCCTCGTCTGTAATCTCAGAGCAGTGGCTTCATCAATGCAGAGCTGAATCATCACGGCATCAGCATCGCACCAATCTGCCTGTCTGACCAATGCTGCAGTCGCTGCTGGCCAACGGTTTGGTATCCACTGTGTTGAGGACGGCGTCGCTCTTCGACGCTTCCGGATAAGTTATAATACATGTAACAAATGTACCGCTGCACACTCAGCGGTGATACTCAGCTCGACACGCCCAAGACTGGCGATTGCTTGATGAATAACGGCGTGTTAGAGGCGATCGAGTGGCGGAGGCCAGCTTGCGCTCAAGTCTCGAAGAAGGTGGCACTCGCGCTTTCCAACGTGAACCAAACGGGGCAGCAATCCACGCCCACGATCACCTTGTGCCGCAACTCAGCTGAAGCGATGGACCCGAAGTTTAGCCCACCCAACACGGCAATGAGCTGTCACTGACAGTGTCAGATGCAGCAAGAGGTGACATCTGCCATGACTGTACACAGTTTACATGTATTTAGTATTGTAGCGGGAACTGGTGGGGTCGTTTTCTTCTGGCAGCCAATGCCAAATATCGCCTAAGCTTACGCAGAAACGTCCTTCGTCATCGTCGGCGCCATCGTCTGGCTGGTCGGGTCGGCGAAGTACGCTGAGTGCACGACTGGAGAAGGCTGTTGCATCGGCATGGCTGTAGTCTGTTGCGTCGCTGGCTGCACAACTGGCACGGCCACGGCGGGAGCGGGAGCGGGCATCGGGGCGGGGCAGTGAGGGTGGCGGCGGTTCCAGTGGCGCTGGCGCCTGCACTGGCGGCGGTACTCGCGGCGGAGCTCTCGCTCGTAGTCCTGCTGGCAGTCGCCACTATTGTTGCGAAGACGGCGCAGCAGACCGAGAAGTAGGAGGACGCCCATGACAGTGGGTGAAGGTGTTGATGAAGTGGAGATGGAGACTCGAGGGTTTGAAGGCGAAAGCCGAAGTGAGCAAAGGCAAAAGGTTGGACTCCAGTAAGGCGATGCCTGGTACCAGTGGTGTTGAGCTAGAGCTGCTGTAATCAGGAAAGTGCTCAATTACGACAATCCAGCGCGCGGTGAACTGGCTGGCTACCCGTTGGAGTTGCTTGACAATATCCGGCGGCAATTCCAGTGGTAAGGCAGGATGAAGCGTTGATGGTCTTTCGGTGCAGTTATCTTGCGCTCTTCTACCGGTAATGGGATAGAAGACTTCTATTGAAGCCGCGAGGGCTTATAGAAGAGCACCTGCAAGGATTTCTATTGGAGCGTACCGGACACCTACCTGGTAGTTATCTTGCGCTCTTATATTGCAATATAAGCCCTACTCGGTACCATACATTCAATAGAAATCCTTGCAGCAGCGGCGCTCTCGACCCACCTAAAAACCATCAACGCTGGCCGTCAGGCCGCTGGATATTGCCATTGGCAATGTGCCAGCAAGTACATGTAAATGTAGCCATTTCACCACACGGTGTAAGGGCTGGATTGTCGTAATTGAGCACTTTCCTGATTACAGCAGCTCTAGCTCAACACCACTGGTACCAGGCATCGCCTTACTGGAGTCCAACCTTTTGCCTTTGCTCACTTCGGCTTTCGCCTTCAAACCCTCGAGTCTCCATCTCCACTTCATCAACACCTTCACCCACTGTCATGGGCGTCCTCCTACTTCTCGGTCTGCTGCGCCGTCTTCGCAACAATAGTGGCGACTGCCAGCAGGACTACGAGCGAGAGCTCCGCCGCGAGTACCGCCGCCAGTGCAGGCGCCAGCGCCACTGGAACCGCCGCCACCCTCACTGCCCCGCCCCGATGCCCGCTCCCGCCGTGGCCGTGCCAGTTGTCGTGCAGCCAGCGACGCAACAGACTACAGCCATGCCGATGCAACAGCCTTCTCCAGTCGTGCACCCAGTGTACCCCGCTGACCCGACCAGCCAGAAGATGGTAGTGAACGACGTTTCGGTGTAAACCTGTACACGATGGGATCGCATCTGCCGAAGCTGAACGGCACTCTTACAAGGTCACCACGCAACAACGTTACGGCGAGGTCGAGCGAAGACCAGCCCGCTACATGTAGTACACTGTACTACAAAAACGAAATGATAATGAATTCCAACGTGGTTTCGCAAAGCGTTTTACGGAGATATGCCACTTGACACGAAAGTTTGTCTGTTCTATACGTTAGCATCGAATATACATGTACATGTACTGCCATTTCGTGCAGCAAAGAGGGTTGAGTGTATATTCCGCAGTTATTCATGTCACCTTACGCAACAACAGGTTGATTGGTTTGTGTAGCTCTCGATATACTTGGCTCATACGCTGGTTGGACTGCATGAACTGGTACAACCTGAATGCGAGGTGGTGCGGTCTGCGCGGTGGTAGACTCATTACGATTGAGTTCGTAGTTCTCGCCTTCGTCGTCTTCCTGACTCTTGTCACGCCGGCGGCGCAGCAGCGCACCATCGGAATCAGGAGAAGGCACATCACGAGGCAAAAGTCTAATGCAAGAGTTGTCACGACGATGGTCGAAAGGAAAGTGAGTTTGGCGCCGAGTCTACCCTTCAGCAAAACTTACAGTCCTCGGGTAGTAAACACGGTCACTAACTCGTTTACGCTCGCTATAACGCGTAGATCAAAAAGTCAGAACCCTGGATATTTGTCCTCAATGCACAAAACTTTGATGTAATTGTTTATCTACAACTTTGCCATTCACTGAAGTTGGTCTAATCAGTCTTCGTCGTTTTCTTTACGTCCTCAGCGTCTTCAGTGGCGCTTGGGTGCAGCCAGTTCTTGTACGAGTAGGCTGAGGCACCGAGCATGTGTTCCAGGTGGTGATCCAGGCACTTTTCAATACTGCAGAGATGGCGAATGTACGCTAACTTGGGCCACACTGCACGTTGGCCACCTTCGATGTAGTGTGTCATGTCTTGCACAGTGGGGTTCAGGATGGCTTTGATGCCGATCGATTCGAGAAAGCGGAAGTCGGGGATAATTGTCACGTTCCCTGAGAAGTTTTGTTTGAAGTACGAGCTGAACTGGTGTCCGTAAATCTTCGGGAAGAGACCCAGGAAGGCAAGCATCTTGAGCCGGTGGCGCACATCCCCAGCAATAACGCTCTCCAATTTGTAAAATATGCTCTTGGTGTTGCTTGGCTTGTCAATCTCGTCGCTTACGAACGGTACCACATGAGGATTCACTTGCGAAACGATGAAGTTGGTCACGTCGAAGCCACTGGCCATGGTTTCCATGGGTAAGTCGTGTTGAATGCTACCATCCACCCACTCCTTATTCAGGGACGCGTACGGTACGATGTTGCCCTGGAAATCTCTTGCCATAAGCTGCTTCCCCTTCATGATACCAGGGAGAGAGCAGGACACAGCAACAGCGCTCCAAAGCAGCACGTGCGGTGTGTTAATATGGCTCAGAAGCAGTTTCTTAGGTCCTTTGTGGCCCGTGATATCTGACGCTGAGACTGTAATACACACGTGACGACCCGTCTTGAGGAAGGCGTCCTGGAATGTGTAGTACATCGTCTTCTCCTCGGCATTCATCGGCTCGCTGTAGTAGTGCTCCGTTGTGCGCTCAAACTCAGACGAAGCCACAAGAAACCCTGTCTTGACGCAGTGTGCGAGCTGCTCCAGAAGCGGCGGGAACCAGCGAATACCAAACGGGAAGTAACGTGTCGAGATGTCGTTAACCAACACTTCGTTCAGCAGCTCTCCGTTAGTCCTGCATGCAGTAAATGCCGCAGTGATAGAACCACCCGAAGACCCAGAAATGACATTCGGCAGCACATTAGCATCAAGCAATGCGCGTATGACACCCATGTGATACATCGCGATGGAGCCGCCTCCACTCAAACACAGTGCCGTCGAGCCAAACGACTGCTTCATCCGGCGGAAAAAGCGAACCTTTTCCGTGTGAGGGAACTTTTCCTCACTCATATTAGCCAGAGTATCCAATGCACAGATCACCAACGCGTTATACTTCGTAATCGCCGTCTTCGTACCAGAGTTACACTCCAGGTGCAGACTTGGCGAGTCAACACCCAATTCGTCGCGCATAACTACTGCTGCCACTAAATAACGCAGCTCGTCCACATTGATACTGTCACCACCGTCGAGTGCACGGGTCAATGTCTCTACATTGCGCCGCATCTGCACGAAATCGCAATGCTCTGTGTCTTCCGCACGAATTGTAGTCTTCCAGTTGTCTTTGCCTTCCAGCACGTCAAGATACTGCGCCATCTGCTTCCATTCGCGGTAGCTCTTGGTCGTCTTCATAAGTCGACGCAGTCTCTCTGCCTGCTTATCACGTACTAGGAACAGCCCCACGTACACACTTCTCACTGTCAAGAGAACCTGTTTGATCACCTTCACGGTGACATACAGCGACAGGGATAGCACGATACGCGCCATTTGATACAGCGCGACAATCCATTGCAAGATGATCACCACCTGCAAACCGCAGAACCAGCCCACCCATTTGTACTTGCGTACCAACAGAATAGCAGTACCAATAATGCCTATTACTGTCAATGGCCGCGCAACCACCTGCGGATCCGACGGGTCCTCAAGCTTCATATGTCGGAGACCTTCCACCACCATCCAGAACTCCGCAAGCGCCTCCTCCCCCAAAGACACTACAATGTCTCGACAATATTGCACATACTCGTCGAGGTGCGCGGGTGCGTCAGCAAGTCGCGCAAGCAGGAACTCAGTCAAGTAACTGCCCAACCCCAGCACCACGACGACGCCGCCCACCACGTTGGCCACAAACTGCGCGAAGCGGTTCGAGTCCTTCCACTCTGCTTCCTCACGCAACGCGCGCTGCAGATCCTCCATACTGCGTTTCTTGTTCATCGGCGGCATAATGGCGATACTCAGTCTCCGCTTGGATCACTCTGCTCGACGCTCGACGTTTTTGAAACTGAATTACCGGTAGCGCCTGTCTCGCACTCAGCTTATAACTTGCTCTTTGTATGCTTTGAACCATGCAACTGTCATCAACGGCACTGCTGTGTGTCTATGGGCTCAGCTCGGCTTCATCGAGCAGTGTTGACGACGCTGCGGTAGGTTTGTCCCTGTGCGAGTGCGACCGAGTCCACTAACCGAACGAGGCGCATGACAGCCTCCACCTGTGATGCATCAGGCTGCTCGGCTGTGTCGGCGAAGTACGTCTTGAAGGACCACAGCACGGCGTTCGATAGTTCCGTCAGGACGAGCTCGCGGACGGTCGTCGTGTACACGTCGATGGAGCGGTGAGCACGCGCAGTCCAGGCAGCTTGCAGCTTCGCCAGCAGCTCTTGATCGGCGTGCAGATGCGACTGGGTTGTGGACTGCAATGCCTCGTTGTCTATAACGCCAACATTTGGTCGTGGCTTCTTCCTGCGGATCTTTGACAGCATCGCATCTCGGTGAGCTGCTGTAGCAGATGATAGTTTCGGTGGGGCAGGTGGTAGACGCTCCAACAACGCCCTGGCCTCGCTGTTTAGCAGCCGCAACATCTTCTTCGCCTGCAAGCGCATCAAGAAAGAGTAAATCCACCAATTATGGCGACATAGCCTTTCAAACCAATGATCTTACCTGCTTCAAGCGGTGGTAGATTGGAAACACCGACGAGAACGTTGGCACATTGGCCACCTGCTGGAACTGCGGTGATTCCACCTCGATCTTCTCCACCACGAACTCCATCAACCGCTGATATCCCCCTCGAATTCTCGCCACTTGCTTTGGGAACGAAATCTGAATTCTTGCCACTGGCACGTCCATCCTGCCAACTGACCCAGCCTTCTGCACTATAATCTGCCTCCTCTGTGGACTCAGCGACAAATGCTCGCTCATCTTGCAGCAGAATGCAAAGCGAGTCGACGCCTCCTTCTCCTTCAGTTGCAACTCTTCCAACTGCATCTCCAGTGTCTTCAACTTGCGTGGATATTCCAGTCTAACCCTTGGAACGGGCTCCGTCTTGACCTCCACCGTCACCAAACTCTGCTGAGCTGTGCGCGTCGCCTTCGCAACCGCCAAAATGCTCTGCAACTGCTGGTCCTCAGCGTCCAATTGCTCTGTCTGCTCCTTATCACGTTCCTCGTCACTGTCATCATTTTTGACCGCCAATTCCGCTCGTACTTGACGCGCGCGTCGGATGGCGTCTTGGATCGTCTGCTCCACGGCCAAAGTCTCCGCCTGCTGAGTGGTTTTCTCCTCGAAATGTTGCGTTTCCAGGTCGCGGATGTACTGGCAAATGGCCTCAAGATTCTTGCATTGCTGCTGCAGAACGAGTGACCGGAAACGAACGTCGGCGTCGACGCTGGCGGCTGTGCGCAGGAGCTGCTCAGCGATGGCATCCATGTTTTTTCAGGTTTTCTTTTCAATTGGACTTTTGGCCAATTACTGGGTGATGAGACTGTGATTGGTCGACACGCTTCAAGTTGCCTATTTCGGCGTGTGGGCACAACGTGTGATCACTTATTATACAAAAACGAGAAATTCGCCGGCAGTACAGTACGTACGTTGGTGCAATAAGTTGCATACCTACCTGTACATCCCACGATTCATGGGGCTGCTCGCAATTCGTTCAAAACGACGACACCGCACTGCGGTACAGTATCCGCACGTGATTCTGATGCCAACCAAGCGATTCTTTCGCTTCTTGCGAAGACCCACTTGATCAGACCAACATGTACCAGAAATCAGTCGTTGCTCGTTGGACAGCACTAAGTCCGCGGGTCCAATTGACAAGTGGCAGTTGTCTCCTTCAGCAGAGACAAACATCTTTTTTCAGCCATCATTTGCGGCCTCGGAGCGCGAGAAACAAGACCATCAAGCTGTCGATAAAACGAAGCAGCCAGTCAGCAGTCAGTTTGGCACTTCAGAGATGTGGCAATTTGCCATGCGAGGCAACCCCATGCCGCTTTGCACCCTTGGGTGGCTGGGTTTTGCATTTTCGGCGCGTTTTTTTTTACCGCCGAATTCGCTCTGCTTCGCCTGGTCTTTATTCTCGAAACAGCGCGATACAGTACAGTGTATCGACAGCTTCAAGTGTGCGCATTTTCAGTGGATTGCGCGGCCCCCGATCGCTTTCACAGCGCTCAGCAGTGCTCAAGCCAGCCTTGTGTTTTCCACGCTCGCTCTCATTTGCAAAGACGCAGCAGGTGGAACCGGAGGAGAGCCTAAAACCCCAAGCACCCCTCGTGGCCACGAGAAATGCGGCGACAAGAGGCAAAAGAGGAGCGCGACGACAGCCTCCGCAGCGCCGCTCAAGGTGAGCTCGTGCGAGCTGTACAGTTCCGTAAGAGTAGGGCGATACAGACGCCGTAGTATATAGCCGAGTGCCTCTTTAGCGTCGCCACAATCGAGCGGAGCACTGTAAAACAGCAATGACGACAGACTGTCTTGTGCTGTGTATGCAGACCAGCAACAGCCGCTCGCTACGGCGGATAACACGCGAGAAAATGACGTGCCCCGTAACGACCAGGTGGGTGGAAGCTCGCTATTGCAGCAGCGTCAGAAGGTTTTCCGCGGTTTAACACAGTGTTCTGCGTGCGTGTCCTAGTTGGACAGGGCGTACGCGCCGGTAACTGTGCAAGCAGCACGACGCGATGAAAACTTCGGGTCGGAAGTACAGGTACAGGAACAACTAGAGACAATCCGCAGTGGCGGAGGCCGGAACTGGAGCGCTCGAATCCGCGCATCCATCACGCGCTTGATGGAGATCGACGGCATCAGCTTAGACCCAGACAATTACGTCAATGCAGCGGAAAAGCGGAAAGCTAAAGACGCGGAACAAGCTTTCCACGCAAAAGTGGACGAACTCGAGGCGGCGAGTACGACTGCTCATAAGGAATACTGGGAGAGATTACAAGATGTCTACTCGGCTTCAGTCGCGAAGAAAATGAGGTTAACGTCCAAGCAATCGACACCGCAAACTGTAGTGACATCAGCGTCGTTGCAGCCTAGACGTGAAAATGAAGCTTTGGACACACTAGCAGTAGCAGCTGCTACAGAACAATTTAACGAACCAGAGACTCCAATGGAGCTTACAAAACCGAAAGCGAAAAGGACCAAGCGAGGTAATCGACGGCAAAACTCGCTGCCGGTTGAAGAAGGAGCAGGTATGCCGGTTCAAGTGTTAACACGGCACCGTGATAACCTCTTGACTGACAATAGTGCTGTCTCACCAGACACTGAGCGGAAACCCGTCCAAGTCCACGACTCGGCATTGGCCAAGGCCGTCAACAAGCTCACCGGCAAGTTGTCGCAGCTTCTTGGTCAGCTGCAAGCAACGTCAGACGCCGCCGCAGCGGAGCCTATTCTTGCCGCCGCGGTGACGATCGCCCTAGAAGCGACGGAAATGCGTCGATGTGAGGAAGTCGCCTTGACGTGCATGGTGGAGATCGAGGAGCACCGCCAGCAGATCATGCAGGGCCTCCTGGAGTACGCAAAGCGCAAGGAGCAGTGGGAAATGGACGAAGGCGACAAAGATGGCGCCAGCAGCGCGTCCAACTCGCACGAGAGCCCCTCAACGCCGCTTGACACCGATGGCAAGGCCGATGGCACGCAAACCTAACGAACTGATCCACGACCATGAATAAAGTGCATGTTTTGTCAGGTGATGAGGTCAACCTGTTTTTGACGGACTCGAACAGTAAAAGGCCACTAGGACACACGAGCGTCCAGCTGGACGGGGAAAATATCATTGCTGCCAGCAACCAAAGCAGGGCAATGAAGCATTGAAGGCAAACTCGCAGACCGACGTTACGAGATTTCCGTGTCAAAGCTGAAACCCTTGTAAAACTCCTTGTTTTGCAGCACGAAGCGGATGGTGATAGCGCTGGCGATTACCGGTACATGTATTGACACGCGGCGGCAGACCCTGCCGAGCAAGGGTGAGAGCGACAATGTCTGACATTGACATTGAATGTCATAGTGCTTGGCCTTTTGCAACATGGCGCCCACAGGAGGCATATGATAATCACCCAAAATCCTTTTGATCGGATGGGTTTTATTGAATTTGGCTGGCGGGTTTTGCAGATTTTGCTGGATTCTAAAACACATACACCCAGTATCGTCCCAAATTTCAAAACGCCTTTACCGGTAGACACACAAACTTTTCAACGATGGACGAGGACATGCTCGATATCAGAGCTGCCAGCGCCGCTGCGAGGTCCCCGACGGGGCTGTCAATGGGTAACAGTTTCGCCATCACGCATGAGTCGGCAGGAGACGCATCAACGCACGCTGACGCCGACATGACGCTGCCCAGCGCTTCACAGGACACAGAGGACGAGGACGAGAGCAAGTCCCTCGTGGCGCGGCACGGAGACGTCACGACGGACGACGATCCACAAAGTACAGCGGACGAGGAGGAGGACGAAGACGAGGAGGACGAGGTGGACAGCGATGAGGACAAGGTCGAGCTCTCGGACAGCGCCTCAATGCTGCGTTTGATGCAGAGTCTGCCGGAGGCCGAGGCCCGACGTCACGAGCAGTTCCGACGCTCGCACTTTGAGCGCGGCGCCATCAAGCGGGTAACAAACGCAGTTGCAATAGGACTGTAACCATATTAAAGATACCAATGATGTTGTTGTGCTGCTGCAGTGCATGGCACAGGCGATCCACGAGTGCTCGGCCACGGACAAGAAGGCGCCCAGGGTGACCAATGTCATGGCCATCGTCATGGCTGGTATGACCAAGGTGTTTGTGGGTGAAATCACTGCTGAGGCACGTAGGATCATGGAGAAGAACGGCGAGACTGGACCCATCCGTCCGCGTCATCTTCGTGAAGCGCACCGCAAGTACTACAAGCGTCGACCGCTGGCCCGGGGTCGCAATATGCGACGTCTGTTTCGGTAGGATCGCGGGGTACTGACGCCCAAGCCTGTAAGCAAAGAAACCTGCTGTGGTTCACAAGTCTATTTAGTCGTCATAAGAATCTATTGTGGCCGCTTTTCTTCATCCAGAAGACGGTCGTCTTCTCGCGGTGAGATGACTTCTGCTTGTTTTTCCTCCTCCTGGTAGGTCCCGTAACCAGCGCCGCCGCCATGACAAGGTGATGCGAATGGTGACATCGCGTTGACGCTATCCTTACTGCCACGATGGTGGCCAGCAGCTACAGCAGGGATGGTGGACATGGACGAGGAAGCGGACATGAGCTGCGACGATGGCACACGTCCAGGAGAGTCTGGATAGTAATACTCCTCTTCCTCTTCGGTATACATGGACAACAACCACTGGTCCTTTAGAATCTGGCTGATCTCCGGGAATGATGGACGCATATCCGGGTTCTGATGCCAGCACGACCGCATTAGGCGCGCCAGGGCCGGCGGACAGCTGATTGGGATCACCGGGCGAAGACCATTTACCACTGCCGTCATCTACGACAAAGAAACCACGCGTCATGAGTGACACGCTCCAGAAAGTATGGCGCAAATAAATTATCCAAACGTACCAGTTGGAATGGGTTCATGCCTTGGTCGCCGTAGGGTTTACTGCGGGACCAGGTTGAGTACAGCAGGATGCCGAACGAATACACGTCTCCCTTCGTAGAGCACTGGATGCCTCCCATAGTTGCCATCTCGGGTGCCATGTAACTTGGCGTACCGACTTCTGCGGTCATGGTCGTGGCATCAGGCTCAATAAGCCGCGAAAGACCGAAGTCACAAATATTGACATCGTCTGTCTCCGAAATGAGCACGTTCGCTGGCTTCAGGTCGCGATGTACCACGTTGCGGCTGTGCAGAAAACCCATACCGCTCACGATCTGGTTGATCACCTTCATGAAGATAGGTTCCTCCAGGGGCCCTTTGGCTGCCGGGTTCTCAATAAGTCCACTCAGCGATTTCGGGCAAAAATCTGTCACAATATACAACACACGATTGTAGTAGCTCACGCCGTAGAATCGCACAACGTTCGGGTGATGCAAGCGACTGAGGATGCTAACTTCGCGTCTGAAGAAGCTCTGGAAGTACTCCTGGCCAGTCACTGGGCTGTACAATCGCTTGACTGCCACCACAGAGCTACCACCACCACTGTGCAGCAAGCTTCGAAACACTTGGCCAGAAGTACCATTGCCCACCTCGCACTGCAGAGAGAGCGAATCGAAAGGAATAAGCCAATCGCGGCTGTCGTTTGACACGAAGTACTCTAGATCCGCCATGTCTGAAATTTCGACGTACTCGGACTGCGAGAAACTGTGTCCACGGTTTAGGAACGGACCGTGGAGCGCGTGTGGCTGGCGAGCTAGACGACGCATAGTGCACATGCAGAAGCCCAGCGTCGATAGTGCAATCGTGCCTAGAATGGCCACCATCGCGAACGGAAAATCGTACGACTCGCAGCCATTTCCACCGTAGCGAGCATCACAGTGACATACAGCCTGCGTGCCTGACATGACACATTGACCATGGCCGTTGCATGGCAACTCACTTTCTAAGTAGCCAGGGCATAGCTGGCAAGTCGGTCCGATGTATCCGTCAGCGCATGAAGTGCACGGCAGCTTTCCTTCGAGTTTCCAACCCTCCTTACATTGGCATTCACCAGTTCCGTTGAGTCCACTGGAGCAAGTGCCATGCCCACAGTCCCGTGGGCATTGTTGACAATCTTCACCAAAGAAACCCTCCTCGCAATCGTAACAATCTGTATGAGAATCCCAGCCGCGGTGGCAATTACACTTACCTGAGCCGTGTAGTCCATCGTCGCAGCGACCTTCGCCACACTTGCGACAAGCTACACAAGTCTCTCCGTAATAGCCGCTCATGCACCCCACGCAGTTGTTTGAATCGGACCATCCAACGCCACATATGCACCGACCATCTCCATCGACTCCTGAGTTGCAGTGTCCGTGCGGGGCACAGATCGGACACGACCGGCAGTGAGTTCCGAAGTGCTGTGGAGCACACTGGCACGACATCGTCATCGGGTTAAAGTCCCAGCCGTCGTCGCAAAGTGAACAACGACTTTCCGGTGTGTAGCCTTCGTCACAAATGCATGTTCCGTCACCAGAGCTGGTGTCATTGCAGCGACCATGATTATTGCATGTGCGGCACGGCGTGCAGGATGGCCCATAAAAGCCATTATCGCACTCAAGGCACCGCGACTCAGCCGAAAAGCCTTCGGAGCACACACATTCACCATCACCAAGTAGGCCGTAGTTACACTTGCCTCCATCGCAGGGTTTGCATGGCTGGCAAGTCTGCCCGAAAAAAGAGCTCATGCATTCCATGCAGTTGTTGTCCGCGTCAAAGCCTACAGCGCATGAGCACCGGCCGCTCCCCATCAAGCCGTCATCACAGTTTCCATGCGGGAAATTGCAGTCCGGACACCGCTTACATTTGTCTCCAAAAAACCCAGGCAAGCAAGTAGCGCATCGGGTATCCGGGTCGAAGCCTTCAGGACAGACGCATTTACCTGTGCCCATCAATCCCGAATCACAGTGGCCGTCGTTGAGGCACGGCTCACATGTTCGCTTGCATTGCTCACCAAAAAACCCGCTAGCACAATCTCGACAATCTGGAGCGGCGTATCCGTTCCTGTAAATTCACGCAACAATTAGCCATAAAATCAGTTTATGCCCACTGGCAGTATTACAAGCTATTTGCTCAGTAAAGCTTCGTACACGCATGAGCAGGTCCGTGGGGTTAAATCGTTTGCAGCACAACCGCACTCGCCATTGCCAAAGCAAGCCGTGTTCGAGGCGCCGTCCCAGCCAGGACAGACTGAATTTCAATATGACAGATAAGGTCAGCATTGACAGAACAACATAACGAAGTCCCAGTCTTCGATTCCGCACCTGCATTATCCTGCGCCTCGAGATAAATATTGATCTCCGCGTATCCGGCAATCGAGACGCCAACCATGGAGCACACGGGAAAATCTTCGTGAGGGCCTTTCCAGCTAAAATGAATCGAAATCGGCAGGTCGTCACTTGTGATCTCCGGAATGATCGATTTCCGTCCTTCCGGGCCAATGATACCATTTCCCCAGGGAGGAAAAATGTTAAACATATCATTGCAATGCGGGTAATTTGCAATCAGATACGCCTGCGACGGATGCACGGGCGTCTGCAGCATCTCCACACCATTGACTTGTAAACTATCCACAGATCCACGTCCACCCGCCGGCGACTCCCAGTCAATTTGCTTAACTGCCACCGACAGATCTGCCTGCAGAATTAATAAAAAAAATAAGTACCGGAAAACAATTATTTACGCCGCACCAAGATTCGCAGCACTGTACCTTGCACACGGTCTGTTGTGTGAGATCGAGCCCGGTGAAGTGCACAGGGTCCAGTGGTGAGAATACGCACGTGTTGTCGGTCCAGTCTAGACACCGTGCGATGACTTGTGTCTGCTGCACCAGTGCCTCCACGCCTAGAGACGAAGCTGCTGCTACAATCCAAATCGCGAACGTGTAGACCAGCCAACTCCTGAACCTGATGGATATCCTGCCGTCCTGCTGCATCCTGCGGAAGTCGCAACGGATCCGCCAGCCGCCTACTGCTCTGTACTGTGTATTTGAATCTGCTGGTTGAAGCGCAAGCGCCAGATGACTCTCTACTGGTTACCGCAAGCGATAGAGCGCTGATCCGTCCGTCGGTGGCGCTGCCTGCTGCTGGCCGACCAGCTACGATGCCCGTCCGCCCCCGTGGCCTGTCCGCCTGCCCTCAAGAAGACGCTTGGCGCGCGAGTTGAGCCCGGCGCTTTGATGTGATCGCTGCAGCGTGGAGAAAGAGAGGATGGCAAAGCCGAACTTGACTGTCAAACATGAAGCTGTAAAAAGTCATTGATCGGCTATAGCGATGTCAGCTGTTGTACTAAGAAATAAGGTTTAGGTACCAACATTGTGTTATGACACTGTGAAAATTTATAGGAGACTCTCGGGTGTATCGTATCTTTTAGTCGTTTAGACAGGGGTCTTCTAAAATAGTTTTTACGAGCTTATTTTTACGGATCCGGTTTCGTTTTTACGGAGGCAAGGCAACTTCAACGCACCAAACGGACGAATGTCTGTCTGCTGGTGCATAAGGTAACATTCCAATCAGCTGTGGAAGCGGCTTCCAATTGCATTCGCTGGCGACTTCAACATGAATCTATGCATCCTACTCGCTGGCCGTCCACTAGGAGAGGCCTCTCGGAGACGGCGGGTGTGACACGACAGCGTGGCAACAGCGACCGCATCAAGCATGGCAGCAATTATCAGTGCTGAGTCCGATCGAACTACTTTACGTGTTCGTCGAGCAGTTCAAAGTCGCACAACTGCGAGTCACAATGAAGTTGCACCGGCGTATTCTCCAGCTGATTTCCACACAATGCTACATGTAATGCGCCACCTCGTTGGCACTGGAAGTACAGTGCGTGTATTGGCGGTTTGACAATGCTGCACACGGTGATCCAGGCATGATTCCAGCTGAGCGAACGCACGTTCAAGCTGCTGCTCTCGATTTTTTCATGCTCGAGGAATTATCTTCAAGGCTTTGCCGCATTATCGTGGATTCACTGGTGCCGTCATGAACACCAGGCACGCGAAAGAATTCGAAAGTTCAAGTACAGTTAGTGTTTTCTATTGTGGTGTGGTTATCATACTTGCGCTGTGCGCTCGGGTACAAGGCTCTATGCCTGTGCATTATTATGTTTCTATGGTTTTCTAATGTGTTTTTCTTCATATCTCGACGTCGAGCTCATGCCAGGTCGAGCAGCATGTCGAAGCACTCGTCCGAAATCTCGCGGATGCGATTGTTCCAGTGGGAGGTGGCGTTCTCGTGCAGCGCGGACGCGATTTTCTCGCGCAAGGCCTGGTCGCAGGACAGGTAGACGCTCATGAGCTGGAAATTCGAGCACATGTTGCACGCCTCCTGCGCTACGAGGAAGTGCGTCGACTGGATGCAAGCCTGGATGCGCGTGAAGGCGCGGTGTACGACGTCGGCGGGAAACATGAGGCCGAGCTGCATGAACTGCGAGAGCAGGCCCGCTGTGAACCGCACGAAGAACAGCTGCAGTTGCACGTTGCGCTGAGGCCACTTTAGTAGCATCCAGCGCAGGAACTCTTCGCCGTGCATCGGGGAGAACGCGGCCATCCGGTTCACGAGCTCCCCCATCGCACGGTACGTCGTCGCCTCGGCAGAGTCGCTGCACTCTGCATATTTCTCGAGCTGGTTGCGGTTGGAGTCGGAGTTGCCACTGCCTCCAGGTGAGCTGCGAACAAGTAATCGGATCGCGCGCATGATCTGACTGCACAGTCCACCGATGGAGTCGCGGATCTCATCATCGCTGCTGCCGAACACTTCGGCGTTGTATCGTGCGTCCCGTTCAATGACATCCATTGCTGCATTCAAAAATGCAATCATGCCCTTGACGGTGACGAGATCCTTGCGGGAGTCGATGAAGGTAATCACGTCCAAACCTTGATGCTGGAAGATCGCCAGGGAGGCCGACGCTGCTGCGGCTAGAATACACGGACGAATGTCCGGAATTGTGATGAAGATCGCGTTCACGACCGCGAATCGGTCGTACTGGGCGAGGACGGTCAGCTTCACCACGCTTAGCATCTCGTACGCGATCCATTGTGGCGTGAAATACATCTCCTGCAAGGTCTCTACAGGCGTGCCGCGAGCTGGCACATCTTGCATCGAGACGTCCGAGTTGAAGAGCATGGTTGTCAGTGTGGCCTGAAACTTGAGCAGATCAATGTCCAGGACGCCGCCCTTGGGTTTGGCAGCAGCTGGAACGTCGACAATGTCGTCCTCGTCAAAGTGAAAGACGTCCTCGTGCTGGGTACCGCCAAGTAGCAGAAGGTTCAGCTCCTGGGTCACTTCAACATCAGGGAACAGTAGGCACATGAGCTCCAGCACCACTTCGTCGGCGTTGAGAGCGTCCACAGCGTTGGCGGGCTTGATCTCGTGTTTGCGGCGACCCACGCGGCGCTTGAACTTGCGCTTGGGCGTGCCCTCGGCGACCATTTCAGGGGACGATCCGAGTTCGTCAAAGTTGTCGTGGCTGAGCAATTGGCCCGACTCGTTGAAGATGCGCGCGCTCTCGAACAGCGTCATGTGGCGCGCCTCTCGTCTGTGTTCGCCCTGTCGTGCTGCGTACGCCGTGGAGGGCGCCGACGATGCAAGCGACAGCGAGTCCATGGCTTCGTCCAGCTCCTCGGGTGCTGTCGTTGCCGGGGGCCACGAGATCGCAGACCACCCCGAGCGGCTCAGCTGTGATGCAAGATGCTTGCGCGGTGACGGCACAGCCTGTCGCTGCTGCTCGGGAATATTGCGACGCGCGCTCTTGGTGGGCGTAGGCAGCCACGCGTCCTTCTCGAGGCGCATGACGTCCGCTCGGTGCTGGTGGTGCGCGTGGTGCTTGAAACGCGGCTCGGCACGGCCGTTCGCCTTTTCGGCTGTGCGGCGGCCGGCATCACGCTGGTGGTGCTTGAGCTTGCGCTGCAGCTTCCAGTCCGTATCCTCGAGGATGCGCGACGGCGGCGCGGTTGAGGTGTCGGCGGCGGGGGACATGGCGGCGGTGCGCGAGGCAGCAAGCAGCGGCGGATACGTGCAGTGGGTGCTGACTTCAGAGGAAACGGCAGAATGCTGCAAGTCGGCGGTTGATGCGTCAGCACCGCACTTGAAAATTGTATGTTGCGAGGACGGTCTCTGCTCCAGTGTCTGTATTGAATTTTCGATGAGACATAGACGATTGACCAATAGGAACCGACCTAGCCACCCAGAATTCAAACTTGAAATCGCGCGCGAGTCGAATCTATGGATTCCCGCGTAACGACCGCCTTGCGGCTGGCACCAGCGCAGCCGAGAATTTGCCAGAGGCGCTCGGTCTCCCTTGCGCTTGTTGCCGCTTGCTGCAGCGCGATCTTTCCATCTCTGTCTGCTGGCGGTTGAGGGTCCTGGCCTCCTCCCGGCGTTGCAGCGAGCACATTCTCCTGGCGCCGAGGCACCCCCTTCCCTCGCTAGCCTTGATTTGAGCCAGCTGTGACAGCGCCGACGTCGATTGCGCACGAGAGGAGGACGGTTTTTGTCGCCGTCGTGTTGGGTCCTCTCAGAGACTTGCCCAGCCGTTTCTTTTCCGGCAGTTCGTCGCCGAGGATAAGATTCCGCCGCGAATCAATAGATACGACACGCTATTATAACAAGGCGTTGCTGCTTCTGCAGCAACTACAGTATCTTTATAGGATACTATGCTATCTTTGCCAGCTTGCAGTCCGTTGCGAAGCCGTCCAGTTCTCCGCCATCGCCACGCGCAACCGAAGCTAGATTCATATCGTTGGTACGAGGAATAGAGAACACGAGCTGAACATTGCGGACAGTGTTGCAACGACTTCAAGGAGTGAACCACCGGAACGGTGCCCCTCGAGTGGGCTTGGTCCATGCTCATTGATCATTGCTCGATTGCACCTAAAGCACGGCTTAGTGAACTTAACGCGACGTAAATGTACTGCAGTCTGCACGCCTGTGCCAGGCTGAAAGCCCGTCACATGTAGTGGTAGGGTGAGTCACGCTTGGCAGAACCTGTTGTAGTACATGTACAACGAATTCCTGTTGTAGTGAGCGCACCTTGCGGATATTTTAGCCGGCGGAGTGAGACCAGTATCCATCACCGCTTGCAAATGATCTACACGTTGACGTGTTACGCTTCAACCACCATAACCACGAGACAGCAGCATTGCATTCGCACGTAGCAACACTTTCAATGATGCGGAGCTGAAGGCAATGTTGTGGCGATGAGAACAAGTCGCCGTGGATTCTCGAGCGGGGTATTCACCAACAGCGACAAGCACGAGAGCCCGCGCAGCTGTAAAGTCATGTCACTTGCATACTAAGCCTCAAAGCGTTCCCGGGTTTTATAGCATCGAATTGGGGGAGGGGGCCGGCCCATGCGGCACTCGACCTGTTGCTCCCATCGATGTTGAAGACGATTTTCTCTTGAATAAACTATGTCCATCCATTTTCACTTTCGATTGGTTATGGCGAAGGTGAAGACGGACCGCGCGTGCTGGAGCTGCTGGCGCCGTGTTTCGCGGACCTGAGCGACGTACCCGGCAGTCTCCCAGTGTCGCTTGACCTCTCAGCCTCCATGGACGTACAGCTCGTGTTCTGGGAACGCGAAGGGGTCACTAAAGCTCTCGAATGCGTCAACGTGGACGAAGGCTGTCCCCGTTGCAAATTCGAGAGCTTTTTACGTGGTATGGTGGTGCTCAAGCGCCGCGGAGTATTGCATATTAATGGAGCGTATGCTATTGACCCAGCGGGGAGGAATTTCGCCAGACTTCGTCTACAGATCGAAGGGATGCACGAAGTGGCTGCAGCTTCAAACTCGAGGAGTTTGAATTGGTTAAATGCCATTTGGAGAGTTTTTACAATGAAGAAGAGAATAAGACCGAAGACGAGAAAATTGAAGCTGCAAGACGCAGCAAGTGCCACGTAGTGGGGTGCAGATTGCATCGATGGAAGGAGGCTAGGACGAAGGTGACGCCGGAGAGGACGCAGCCGGCACCGAGATCAGGTCCAACCCAGACTCCAGCTCCGCCTCGGATACTATTTACTGCAGATATGCCGGTAAGAAGGGAGACACAGGTGCCAGCTCCAGCTTCACGACTGCATCGGTGGAAGGACAGTGACGCCGGAGAGGACGCGGCCGGCACCGAGATCAGTCCCAGCCCAGACGCCAGCTCCAGAGGTATCAGGTCCGGCCCAGACTCCGAGCCCGGCTCGCACTCCAGCTCGGATACTACCTACTGCAGAGGTACCGGTGAGAAGGGAGACACAGGTGTCAGCTCCAGCTTCGCCACCACCTATTGAAATGTCGTCGGCGATGGAGAGTGAATTGGAGAGTACCGTTTCGTTCAAAGAGGAGAGGCAGGTTTTGCATGAACCTCCGTCGAATCGGAAGTTGAATCTTCCGGACGTGTTTTACAGTTTGATGGCGCGTATTGAGGCGGCGCCGACGGATTTGTGGAGTTAAGATGTTGCTGGACTGGATTTGAAGTTGCACGAGCACCAACGACGAGGATTGAGCTGGATGATGAAGCGGTAGAACGGGTTACTCTGGGATACACTCTTGTTACATCCTTTCAGTGTTCCTGGTATACAGAGTGATACAGATCGCGAGTTGGAAAAGGAGTTCAATAAGACGGATTACGACACCTGTGGAGGCATGTTGTGTGATGAACCTGGGCTGGGCAAAACCATTACGATGCTAGCATTGATCCTCCTGACAAGAGGACAATCAACTCAAAATATCCCAGTCAGAGCAGATGCACCGACGTCAAGTACGACGAGTGTGCAGCTCCGTTCATCTTCACGCGGTCCCTCACTTCGGGCTCAAGACCTGGTTAGTTCTTGCGCGTCCCTTATTCTGGCTCCGGATGCGTTGGTTGAGCATTGGGCAGAGCAGATTGATATGCATGTGGTGCATCAAGGGCTGACTGAAAATCTTCGTCGACAGAGCAGAAGATATACAAAGAAATCTACCAAAAAGCAAGGAGCTGGCGACGTATGGCGTGGTGATTGTGTCGTTTTCTCGAATGAGCAAAGAGTGGAAGCTGCACCGGCCTCCATCAGCGATGGAAATGCGGGGTGTCTCACGATACGGTTTTGAGGACCAACCGGATCGCTACATAGATGGAAGTCTCCGTGGTGAAATCTCTTTTCTACTTTCAATTCACTGGCTACGGGTTGTCGGTGATGAAGGTCACAAGCTGGGCGGCAGAGCCCCCACGCAGCTGATGCTAATTTCTCGACTGCTATGTGCTCAAAGGCGATGGGTGATGATGACAGGAACGCCGTCGCCAAACACCCTTCAGTCAGCAGACCTCCAGTATATCCATGGGCTGCTTGTTTTCCTGCGCAATATGCCTTATGGTCGACCAGACGGGCACGCGTGGACAAAAGCAATCGCTCGCCCTTTTGAGAATAATGATCTTCTCAGCCGAATCATGATAAGGCACACGAAGGAGTCAATTCGCGCTATTTTTCCGAGCCCAATCCGCCACACGGTTGTCGTTAGTCCAACGCCTAGCGAGTTCAAGCTGTACAATGCTATCGCTGAGTATGGGCGGGCAAGTTTGGTGGTCACATCTATTGATCTTCCAAAACGTGTTGGTAATAAGCGTCAGGGCACGCAGGACCTCCTGCACCGTAAGAACCGCCAAGCCACCAGGCAAGTGGAAAACGACCTAACACTTGCTTTTATGGGTGGGTATGCGATTGAGTGGGCTTTGAAGGAGGAGCGGATGAAGAAGACCATCAGCAATCTGCGCGATGCCGGGGTGGACGAATCGCGAATATCTGACGTCACCGAGTACTTGAATGGAGTGTTTCAGAAGGCGAAGCCAAAATGCAGGGAGTGTGGAATTGATCGGCGCTTCCTAAAGGTTCTGCCGTGCGGGCATTTATGCTGTGCACATTGTGTAGAACAAGTGAAGCAGGAGCTAGGGGAACCATGCTGCAACTGTTGTGGGGAGCCGTACGATGAGGACGACTTCGACTATCTGCAGCCAACGCTCACTGGCGAGATATCGACCCTGGGGCAAGAGAAAACGCTCACGAAACTGCGCGCATCAGGAGTGCCCGATTCTAGGATCGCGCACGTGGCTGCGTACATGGACTCCTGTAGACCAAACCCGCCCACAGAGTGCAGAAGTTGTCATCGGCAACTACACTTGTTGTTGGTCTTTCCGTGTGGTCACATGGCCTGCGCTGATTGCGCTGAGAAACGCTACGAAGAAGCAGGACAAAGCTGATGTCTGTGCCATCGATCGTTTCCACAAAGCGGGTTCAAGGCATTGCAACCTGGTGTGCACGCTGAACCGCTTGAAGACAACGACAAGCGTAAAAGGAGGATATCGGTCAACAAGAAGAGAAAACGAGCAGCTCCATCCGGCAAAAAGCCAATGAGGCTTATCAACTACAAGCGAGATGTCTGGAAGATTGAATCCAGCAAGATATTCTACATGGCGACTCGGATTCGCGAATTGATGAAAGAGTTTGCGCGGCCTTCACGAGAAAGAGAGAACGATCTCAAAGTCATCATCTTCTCACAGTCTCGAGAATGTATCTGGCGCACCAAAATCGCTTTCGAGCAGCAGGACATCCCCACAGCTGATTTCATTGCTCTCATTAATCCCCGAAAGCGGATCGAGAACTTGGAGGATTTCCTCTTGAACCCGGATGTACATGTTCTTCTCTTGTCGAGCCTGGGATCGCATGGCTTGGATCTCTCTTTCGTTACGCACATTTTCCTGCTGGAGGAGATCTGGGACAAATCAGTGGAGCAACAAGTTTTCAGCCGAGCACACCGAATGGGGGCGAGGCATTCAGTTGTGGTGGAGCAACTTTGGATAAAAGGAACGGTAGAGTGCCAATTAACGTCCGTGAATCAGCATCTTTTTAAGAGGGAGGGATCTACCGAGAATGGAGAGAGTGGGCGACATCAATTAACACGAGAAGATGTGCAGGAAGCGTCAAGCGCCGGCACAAGCAATTTTCAGGAAATGAAGATTTCATACCTCCTCAACAACCTGCGAGTGCTACCTCATGACGTGGGTGGAAAAGATGGCGAGGTCCGGTTCTCTGTTTTGGACGAAAGCGATACCATTATTCGACAGGGAGTGCACACCATCTCGGAATCAAGCGACGTGAGTACCGAGTCGATCATGCCAAACTCTCCTAACGAACGTGCACCTTCAGCACCAACTACGTCTTCTGTACTTCCACAACGAGTTACTTCGGCGTCTAATACTGAAGCTACTCCACGAATTGCTCGAAGAAAGCCAAAGTCTCCCCCTGAAATTATCGTGATTGACGATTTCTCAGATGAAGAGCACAAGAGTGAAAGCGATGGCGAAGATGATGTGAGAATTCCAGTGAGACAGCATTTTCACCGAGTGAAGGAGGAGCCGGTGTACGAGTCGGTGTACGAGTCGGTGTACATCCAAATTGTGGACGAGGACACGGAGTCGGAGTGATAAACAGAACTGTTGCGCATTGCGCTGAGGCCGAACAAGCATGCATATAATGTATGTAGTTCAGTACTTCGTAGATAATATTAATCGTAGCCATATTTTTTTGCGTGTTGGTACGTGAGCAGGTCGCTACAAAACTTTATCTCACTCCCCACCACGTGAACGACGCTGGTAGGACGAATGCGCGAAGAAGGTCGCTAGAGAATTGCCCGATGAAAATAAGTGTCATCGTAGCGAAAGCTACCACCGTGAGGTGCCAATTTGAAAACACCTCCAATGTGGAGAGCGTCTCGGCAGCCACGAAGCTGAAGGGGTCCCGCTGGATCGTGTCGTAAACACCTCGGGGTACCTCAACGTGTTCGATGGCGAAGTCTTCGTTTCGCGTGATGATAATCCCCAAAGAGCTCTACACACAGAAGCATGGCGTATTAGTTTCCGGTTTTCACGTTGACATGCTAGGATACCAGTACCTTGTCGGGCATATGGCGGAATACATCGAAGGCAACATCCCCAGTGGTTAACCTACGAGGAACAAAGTACAAAATCTTCAGACAACCATGCCGTAATAACACATCTGGACGCGCAACTAGCTTACGAAATGAGCGCGCTGCCTTCGACCTCGCCTTCTTTGACCAATGCTGGAAGGTTCTGTTTCCGAATCCAGTCGGCGTTCAGGTACACCCACTTCAGTGCGCGACTGACTTCATTGCTAGACGTGAGAACTTGGGCCGGATCTCTGTAATCGACAATGAGCACAACTGGTCAGTGCATTCCACCAAAACGTTTGTACAGACATATGGCTGCTTGCCGAGCATACCTGGCTCCGACGATTTTGGGCAGCACAAGCGTGATGGCTTCAAACACGAGCGATCGGGCATGGTTTCCCATGCGATGGCTGATGCTATGAGCTCGAGAGCGTTCTTGGTGATTAGAGAAATCTCGAATGGTTCGCCTCAGGCTTGCGTGCAACCAAAAGCGAGCAGATTCGGCTTTCAGCATGTTATTGATCTTGTGGCATGTGGCTCGTGCCACTAAAAGGTCTTCAGCAGTTAGAAAGTGTGCTACTTCAAACTGAACCTCGTAGGGAAGGTTGAGGAAGGTGCTATCCTTTTGCGGGCTGCGAATGCAAACACAGAATAATAAGTTAGATGCCGCAATCCACTTAGTTCATCAATTAGCAAAAGGTCTCAGAGAAGATCACTTACTTTTGTGCCAGTCTGGCAGACACACCCGCAATCAAACGTCGTTCAGCTTCCGCGACGTACTCCACCGTAAGCTCTCCACAAACACACGCTACGATTCCAGTTGTGGTGCCAAACTGAACGGCGATAAGGAGATCTCCAGGCCACAAGAAATCATAAGATAGGTACCATCCGCCGCAGAGTGAAGCCGCCTCCATCCATGACCGACGTGTGTGCCTGGAGAAATTCGACTTGAAATACAATATACGCTCCTGAAGTATCATGCCTACCTTGCGCGTAGGTTTCCAGATGACGAACATGTCACCGACAAGAGCAAAAATGACGCCACTTGTGGTGGCGAGGACAAAGGCCACCTCTATGCTGCGAAGGTGCGTGTAAATAATGTTGAAAGCAACAGCCCCAACGAGTCCTAGCAGACTCATCACAGGCAGCGGGAGGATCTGCATCTTCTCCGCCTCCTTCTTCTCTGCTTCTGCAAGTCAAAAGCATTATAAAGTCAATGTCGTCTTGGAAAATAATGCAGCAATACCTCCTTACCATTCAGCGGCATGGCTCTAGCACAGCTTCGCACTTGTTCGCCTCCGAGAGTCACCAACATTCCAGACAGAGTACCGACTTGGACTGCAACGATCAAGTCATGGTATATTGCGTAGCTGCCGTAGATGACTCCCATGAAGCAGCCAAACTCGACAAAAGACCGCACTGGATAAGCACTCCAGTTTTGCTTCACGTTGATAAACCGGTCCTGCAGGATCACACCAGCCCATCGTGTTGGCTTGAATAGGACTAGCATGTCGGCGAAACACAAGAAGGCAATTCCAGCGATGGTAGCAAGAAGCACAGTAACCTCAAGGCTACGCATGTTCTCAAAAATCCACTGGAAGGTGCCCGACCCGATGTATGCAAACAAGAGCATAACAGGAAGTGGTCTAGCACGATTTGGCTCTGCCACATTTCCGCAAGGAGTTCCAATTGGAGGTATCGGTCCAGCAATCACTTCACCATCGGCGAGTAGGCACTTTCCCCAAGGAATAAGTTTCGACCTGTTCTTTCTGAAATACTCACCCGACAAGGTGACTGCGATTCCAGAGAAGGTGCCGAGCTGAAGCGCCAACACAAGATCATCGTACATTGCAAACGACCCGCAGATAACTGCAAACCATGTGAAAAGCTCCAAGAATGAACGCAATGGTTCCAGTTGCCAGTTCTCTTTGGCATTTGTTACCCGACGCTGCAACAGTAAGCCCACCTCACGAGTTGGTTCCCACATCAGAAACAACTCACTAGCCGCCAAAAAGAAAATTCCAGCAAATGACGCCAGGCAGAATGCCGCCTCAATACTGTCGAAGTAGTGGTAGATCGACAGCAGTGATACCATCGCTGCATAGGAGATCAGGAACAAACAAAAGAGCAGCGCACACGTTGCTGTTAGTTGCATCCGCGTGTGTGTTCCAACAGTCAAATGGAGGCGTGAGCATACCCAGTGACCTCCAACGGATACCACGATACCTGACAGCGCGGCGAGCGTGAGTGAGCTGAACACGGTGGACGAGGCCGCAAAAGTACCAACGAAAACTCCAACGAACACCAGCGTCTCGACAAACATGTGAAGCGGAAAGACGACCCATTTATTCTTAAACTGCTTCGCACCAGTTTGTAGCAGCACCGCAGGATGAAGTTCATACGGAGCGGGGCTCGTCAGATATCCAACTGACGCCGAAATCACAACATTGATTGCGGAATATTGCGAGAGCGAGAGCACCAGCTTGTCCTGATTGATTACCGTGAAAAATGTCGAGCACATATCAAGCGTAGACACAACCATAATTCCCACGAAAGTCCATTTCACCCTTTTGTAAAAGTGAGGATATTGCTCTTTCACAAAGCTCAAACCACGAGCAGACCACGACTGCGATGGACCACTTGGACAGTCCTTACTCTCAGTTGATGTGGACGAAACGTCAAGTGGTTGAGCCGGATCATGTACAGCACACGAAATCTCTGTTAATTGAGCTCCTTCGTTCACTTCAATATCATCCCAGCACTCTTGAGAAAAGGCAATACAGAAAGCCGATAATCCACATGAAAATACAACTCCTGGCAGCCCGTCAGAGGCCTTGGGTGCTAAGAGTGTGATAGCGCCAATGCACATCCTGGGCGCCAACCCTCTTCCAAAGTGAGCCAGCTCCATCAAAGACGGTCTTCTGCCGGACAATGCGAGAACAGTAAGCGTGATAGCAGCCACAGCGATGAAGCCCAACATGAGCGCTAATGAACTCGATGGAACGTTTGCAGCTCGCACAATTGCGGCGTACACTTGAAAGAAAAAATATAACATCATCACGACCACCGGAATGAGCTTCACCCAGTGATCAGAGGGCATCTCCACTGCTGGCTGAGGACTCGGCGGACTCACGAAGCGAGGGCGACTAGCGGATACAAGCAACTCACTACTGAGGATCAGCAGGACGCCACAGCAAGTGCCAAGTTGCAACGACAGCAGCATATCCTTCGATGTGCTGTAGTACAGCGTCGTAGCTCCAAAAGTCCCTGTCACTTCAGCCAGCGACCGCAGCGAGTGCAGTTCCCAGTTCTTCCTAGCGTCCACAATGCGTCCCTGGAGTACGATCCCAGCACGCCGCGTCGGTGCACAGAGCAGCAGTAATTCACTTGCAACAATAAGCGAGGTGCCAACCAGTGTGATCAACAAGTAGTTGAACACCAATTGATCCACAGACTGGAACTTCTCTGCAACTTCCTCTTCTCCAAACACGTAGCCGTGTAGTTTTCTGCCTGTATCCGAGATAATGTACCCCACACAGACGTAGGACAGCGTCACTTTGAGCCAGAGCATGCCGCCAATGCCTCTCATCTGCTGTGGGTCCAATCTCGTCTCCAATAGGTGCAAATACGCCGCTAAGAAGTCACTTACAAAGGCCAACACTAGTGCAGCCATTGCTCCTCCACTGACAGCGACCCAACCAGTGTGTGATGCTGTATACAGCGACAACACGCTCGCCATCCACGTGCAGACCTCAAGGAACAGGCGGCGCTTCTCTCTGGGCCATGAGCGTGGGTTGGAGCGGTCCAACAGTAGTGCACCGACGTGTCTCGTTCCTGGGATCCTGTTTAGCACCTGACAAACACTCAGATAACACGCGCTGGCGCTTGAGACCAGCAATATGCCGCCCACAAGGTCGTGCATGCGCGGCGGCAGCTCTCCACGCGTCAGAGCGAGCCACGAGCCCAGCGCTAGGCTTGTTTCCAGTGCCAGCACGCCGCGGCTCTGTGACCGCTGTGCGCGTCGCTCTGTGGGCTGCGTAGGCGCCAGCTTCAAGGTGGAGACCAGCAGGTCGCCCAGCTCGTAGGTCGGCGCGCTGCGCTCGCTGGTTTTAGGCCACAGCGTCGCTGCGGACGCCGTGGCCGACGAGGAAGTACGTATCGACGTCGTCCTGGGGCACGGACGGATGGAGGCGGAGACGTCAGGCGAAGAACCTGGCGTGCACTTGTTTGCGGAGACGTCAACTTCCGCACTGAGAGAACATACAGTGTATGTACGTTGGGTACTACAGATACTGTACGTGTGCAAGTTCGTTGGAGGTTATGTAATGTATGAAAAATGTGTGATATTGAGCTGATTAGTCGAACCAAGCATAAGAGATATTATCCTTTCTAAGTAGATATGGATATATAAATGATTCTGCAAGGGTATTGGTTGTTCATGTGCTCAGATATTTTTCCGGAAGAAAAAGCAATCTGGCGCTGTTCGATGTTGATGAACACCTTCATCAACATCGAGCGCTGCTCTCATTCGCACTGCGCAGTCGCGTCATCAGTTCCCCGTCTTTGGGAAGATTCGCCATCGGCGACATGCGCGACATCCCGGAAGTGTGTTGTGTGAGGCCAACAACGCTTACAAGACGGCGATGAGTGATCCCAGTCTGTAGCCACATGGTCTGTTTCGCTCTTCGTCGCTTTCGTGAGCGCTGATCTCCGGCCACAGCACAGCACACTCGCACTTCCTGCAGTGTACGCATCCCAAATCGATTCGCGCACCTGCGCGCAGAGAGAGAACGCCGGCAGCGGCTGGCTGCCACAGCTTTGCAGACTGCAATGGACGAGAGAAAATATGAAAAGCACATTTGGATCCGTGACAAGCACCACAGACCACACAGCGTGAGACATCTATTTGTGTCGTCCACACGAATATAAATTGCGTGCACCACACCCACAAAAATCCTGCTTCCTCAGAAGAGCAACTCGATGGCTTGACGTGGAAGTCGCATGGGCACGTCTGGTTCACCATGTCAACCTGCCAGCCCGTCTCAGGCTGGTTCTCATTCTCTTTCCGCGCGGTGTTTAGCCCCACTTGAGCTGAAACTTGCACCGACTCCTGGCAAACGGACGGATATCAATTGAACGCTGGCGGCAGCACGCAGCAATTTGCTGTAGAAGCTCGCCCATCTTCAGTAGACGATGAGCGGTGTAGTCGCGCTTGAAGGCCCGGTTGAATTGTTCAACCGGGTTGTTGGTGGTGGCGAAGCCAGGTGGGGTTTGGAAGCACTCCCAGCGGCAGAACTTCTCATTTAGCCAAGTGCGTTTGATGTTCGCGATGAAGTTTTGCAGCAGCGGGTTCTTTTGCCAGCGCAATTCGGCAGCAACGCGAACGGTGGTCAAAGCTTCAGAACTTCTACTGTAGTGCATATCATACACATCACGAAGCACAGCGTCTCTCAGTTCTTTAGGCAGCCCTTTCGTACGGTCAACCACCTTGGCTATCAAGTGATAATAGCACATTAGATGAGTGAACTGGCAGTCAGTGAACACTCTGGCCAGCGCGTTGTACTGAGCGGCATCCGCGTCGCCCACGACGTATTTGACCCGGAGCTTTGCGGTAAATCCAGCGCAGTGCTGCCAAAGCCTTTGCGTAGTGGCCTTCTTGCTACTGGGAAGTGACGAACAGCGCCGGCAAATGGAAAGATCTTGCCGCATCGGTGATGCCGCAGACAAGGACAGGGTAGCCAACTTGGTTTGTCTTGTAGGTTGCGTCCACATGAAAAATGAAAGACTCTGGCTCTCGCGCAGCTTGGCGCAGGAGTGCTTTCGCTGAAAAGCTAACGAGGAACGGCTTCTCGTCCGACCCGTTGCCGACAACGAGACTGCCATCTGAATCCAAATCCCAGCCAAACGAGAAAGGCTCATGGTCTTCTTCGCCTCCATTAAATGCTTGGGCTCGAAAAGCAGCCACGATAGTGTCCGTCGTGTCACTACCGCCGAGCTTCGTGCGGCGGTAGTAGCACACAACATTCTGCACCTTTTGTAGAGCTGGGAGCTCGCTCTGGCGCAGCCCAAAGTGCAATAGCATTGCGGTTCGGATTCGTGCCGGCCTCATACCCGCCCGCGCCATCTGCTTGGCGAAGTCCTTTTGCGCTGCGGTGAGGTTAGGACTGTGCGGGGGTTCACGTGCTCGCCGGTCTCAAACAGTGAGACGAGCCGCGTCTTACTGCTGTAATGATGGAGGTCGCACGTGAGTGGGCGGCTCAGGGGCTAAACCGTCGAGAATCCGCAGCGGTTTCCTTCGCCGCTTCAACCTCGACGAAGCATCGCTACCGCCCCTCTCGATGGTTCAGCGCTTCGTTCACAACTACGCTGCCGACCACCTCAACAACAACGACATTTTGTCCGCGCTCAAGGCGAAGATTCACGAAGTTGCATTCACGGGAGGAGAGCAAGAGGGCGAGGCGTTCACGTTTGCCTGGCAGAACGATGCGGCAGGACTTCCTATTGTTGGTAACGGCAGTGACGACAAGCCGTTCGTCATCGGCGTAACGACCAAAACACCGCTGTTACGAGCTGGTCGCGATCCGTCCTCCTTCGTCTTCCATGTCGATGCTACCTACAAGTTGTGTCAGGCTGCTTACCCGGTGCTTGTTGTCGGGATTTTGGACGAAGTGCGCACCTTTCACGTCGTTGCCATCGTTGTGATGTCACAACAAATGCAGCTGCACTACGCCATGGCGTTGTCAGCGATTCGGTGCGTGTACTTGTTGGTGATGGGGAAGCCACTGGTAGTGCGTTACGTCATGTCTGACGTTGCCAAGGCGCAGAGGAATGTAGTTACGGAGGTGTTCGGTGCGGGCAGCAATGTGGTGCACTTAATGTGCTTTTTTCATGTTGCCAAGAAGATCTATGAGAAGGCAAAGCGGTTCAGTCCCCAGCTTTTTGCAAAGGTTCTACAGGATGTACATGACCTCCACTTCACGACAAGCAGCAGCGAATACGAAGAGAAGATGACTAGTGTGTTTCTTAACTGGGCTAAGTGGCCGGAGCTGTCGAGATTCACGACGTACTTCAGGTCGACGTGACTGACGGGAGCATTTTATCAGTGGCAAATGTGCCATACGCCGTCTGGGATCGCAGCCACGAATAACCCCGTGGAGCAAACAATGCTGTCTTGAAACGCGACGTCACGGTGCATCGTAAACTCAAGATGGGGCTTCTTCTCGATCGACTTCTTGAATGGTGTCGTCTAGAGAGTGCACGTACAGTGCCCTTCGCAACAATGACCGTAGCAGACGCGCGTCTCCAACGCCGCGCTCGTGAGATGGAATGGCAAGGTCTGCTGAGCGAGTGAGAGGAGAACCGACTGCGTATCGCGTTCATGCTTGACGACCACCCGGCAGCTCCGGTAGACGCAAATATTGTCCGCGTGCGCTCGGTGCCTGCGAGTCGCCCTTACGACGAAGAGCAACGCCACCGGCACGAGGATCTGCCAGCGTCCGCGCAGCTTGGGCAGAATACAGCCAGGATGGAAGTCATGGGAATGCCTGCCTCAGGTTGGATCGGCAACTTGCAGCGGCTCTCCTGCCCATGTTGGTTCCACCAGAAGATCGGTGCGTGCATCCACGCCCTTTGGTCTCAACTTGCGAGGGCTACACTAATTTGGGCAGCCTGCCGGTTGCCCTTTCGGGTATGATCGCACATAGAAAACTGGTACTTTCTGCTGCCGCACACGCCTAGCTCCGAGGATACCATGGGAAGCAGCTACTGCACTGCTTGGTGGGTCTGTGGGGGGCATGGTGTCGCCTAGAGAGCCTCGAGCAAGTCGCCACCGCCGAAGACGCCGCGTGCCGTCTGAGAGATCAGGATTTTGGTGTTGTGGCCCACACACGATTATGTTGTGTACAATGCGTCTTAGAGAGCCACCTAATAAATAATCACCTGCTATACCGAATAATATCAATTATTCAAGTATAAAGAAAATTATATACGGAGCTATCCTATCAAGACATGCCCCGTATAACTCGAATATATCAGTTGGCTCTCTAATACGCCCCGTACTGTACGTGAATTGTGTGGCTGACCTGGCCTGATGATGAGCACGTGTCATCATGTCCAGTGGACGGTCCACGTGTGCACAGTTATGTTTGAGTGCTGCCAGCACTGTTTTGAGTGCTAGCTCACATTTCTTTGAGTGTTTTCCGCGTTTCCTCACTGCAATGCAGTCTGCAAAGCCTGTCATCTGAGTCAGGTGCCGCAGAGTTTTCGCGTCTGTGATGGCAAAACACGCACGATACGAAAAATGACAGTGCCTGACCTGCGAACAGTACATTAAACTCTCCACGCCATGCATCTCCAAAGGCTGCGCGTTGCAGTCTGCAATTCAAAAATATCTTCGCGGCAAAGAAAAACACAGTACCCACAAGCTCCACACGAAAGAAAATCTTCAATTAGCTTTAGTTCCCCACTTCTCAGGCTTCCTCCCCTTCATGACGATGCTCGACGAGGAAGCGAGACGGGGGATGGACACGTAAAGAAGAAGGAAGATGCACGGACTGTCACGCGAGGCAGGCGCTTAGGCCGCCAGCTCCACGCTCTTGCCGCTGGCCTTGGACCACTTGAGCAGCGCCCCCAGCATCACATTGGCGTCAGCGTCGCCCTCCACCAGAATCTGCTGCTTCTCCACGTCGCACTTGACGTCCGTCACGCCTGTCAGCCGTCAACAACACGAGGGTGAAGAGTTAGCAGCCTGAAACAACAGCACAGAGAGGGGGGGAGCGCCGACGCACCTTCGATCTTGCTCAGGATGCGAGTGCAGGCGCTGGAGCAGCCGTCGCACGTCATGCCCACCTTGAACTCGGTCACCTTCACCATGGCTGTAGCTGTCTGTTGTTGCTTGCGGCTTGCTCGGTCAATTCACTTGTGGGGAAGTTCGAACACGTGTCATTCGAAAACCCGGGTCGCCGGACATTTGGATAATGTACACCAGGATGTGTATATTTTACTGAAACATTTGTTCTAGACATCCATGCCTATACGCTGATGACGCAAATGTTCACGTACTCAAGGCTTCCTGTACGCCTCAGGGAAGCACTAAAGGCTTTAGGAAGCTCGGAAGCAACTTGTAGACCGCTTCATGGGCCTTAAATATGCGGACAAGAGCTCTTATGCGCGCTTCGAGCGGTGTCTCCGCTACCACAATATGAGGTGGATACATGCACAAAACGTATTGTTGAATGGGTCGAGGCAGTGGACATTCCGTCCTCTACTTTACCCTATGAACATTTTACTCAGTTAAGTATTCTACGTGCATCTTTGCGATGGTCGCTGCTTCAATCTCCTCTTGGTAAGATCCACGTTGTCATTCGGAAAAGCCATCTTTGACTTCATTAACTTCATTACAAACTGGAAATGGTGACAAGCAAATTTCTCGCCTCATCGGCTCGTGCAACACTTACAACAGAAAAACTTGCTCACGTGTACACACATGCTTCATCAGACAAGCAAGGCATGCAACTCAACTACTGGTACATGTACATCTATCAGCACTGCTGGTCCAGCAGTCTACATGTAGCAATTTACCTGCGTAGATCACCCATTCCTTCTCCTCAAGTTACATGTGCAACTTGTACGACTTCTATTGTAGACAGGGCAAGGATCGTCTGACCAACGCTAGCTTCCAGTGGAAGTTCCACAAGCTTGCCGCTTCTTCCGACCCCGTCGACTTGTGAAAACCACAACTGCAAGGTGGAGTGACTGCTGGTTCTAAAGAAGAGGTGAGTGAAGCACATGTAGTACATGTACATGATGTACGGCTCTTCGTCATCTCCCACAATCACTTCTGTTGTTCGTTGCTTCCGATCTGTTCAAAACCGCCGCATCGATGGGCATCGCTGTCTACAAATGTCCTTGCACAAAGTCCGCCCGCTACACTGTACATGTAATACATGTGCAGCAATGGCAAAAAGGCATATGCAAAAAATTAAGATCCAGTATACTGATATAAGTTATTTACAAAACCGATTCGGCATCTGATTGGTTCCAGCGTTTGAGCACAGTCTCATTTCCGACCAAAGGACATGGCGGCGTCCGCTGCGGCTGCCAGCTCTGCCGCTGCATTCGGTGTGAGCCGTACCATCGAACTACTGGCGCCTGTGTATGAAGAAGTATGTCAGACACCCGCAACGAGCGTGCCGGTTACGCTGCAGCGCACGGCAGACGACTGGGTTCAGCTTGTGTTCCTCAGTGTCAACGTGCACAAGGACGTGACGTGCGTGAACGGCGCCAGCGGCTGTCGCTGCGACTTCGTGCGCTTCCTGCGGGCGCTGCTGGTGCTCATCGAGGAGATAATCGTACACGTGGACGCTACGTACGTCGTGACACCGCGAGCAATCGGACAGCCGCGTGTCGCGACGCTGCAAATGCACGTGCGCGTGCACGAGGACGCCAAACGCGGCGCGTCGCTCAAGGACTTTGACTTTGTATTGTGTCATCTACAAGCCACGGTACTTGCAATTGTGCCACGTAACGAGCAGGCGAGGAAAGAGGCACGGAATACAGCACTAGACGACGCCAGGAACAGCTCGTGTCATGTTGTCGGCTGCAGACTGCACCCTTGGGACACAGCTAAGCAAGTAATTCAACCCAAACAGAAACTCAATCTGCCCGACGTGTTCCACAGCTTGACGAGTCAAATGGAGGTGGATCAGATGGAGATCCGAGACGATACCACGTACGTGGCTCGAATGACTCGCCCCAATAAACAGATCGTCATGACCGACCTGCCGACGAACGTACTGCAGAACATTGTGTGTCTTATGAACGCACGCGACCTCGCCTCGCTCAGCGGCGTGTGCTCGTTGTTCCAGCACATGGCATACGAAGTGGTGCCTGGACTCAACCTTGTTTTGTATGAGCACCAGCGGAGAGGACTCAAGTGGATGCTGCGTCGCGAAACACCGTCATTGACTTGCATACCTCAGCCGCACCCGTTTATCTTATCGTCCGAATTAAAAAGTGAATCAGCAGCAGCGATTGATTTGATCGAGGACAGAGTCATAGCACATCCTCACGTGACAGCAAGTGACGCATGTGGAGGCATGTTTTGCGATGAGCCTGGCCTCGGTAAAACCATCACCATGTTGGCATTGATTCTCCGGACAAAGGGGCAAACGACAGACAACACTCCAGTTGTTACACATGGCCCCGGCGGAGATGCAGCTAGACCAGGGTTACGCTCGTCCAGGTCCAGAGGTCGCTCTGTGAATGTTGAAGACTTGGTGAGCTCCGGAGCTTCCTTGATCGTGGTGCCTGATCCGCTGGTAGAACACTGGAAGTACCAAGTTGAAGCTCACATTGCCCCCGGGGCGCTGTGTGTGTTTGTTGACCCTGGTGTCGAGCACAAGTTGCCGTACAACATGGATTTAGCTAAAAATGACATTGTCATCACCTCGTTCACAAGACTGGCACGGGAATGGAGACTTCACAGACCAACTTCGGCTCTGGAGCAGCGTATGCCCGAGCGATATGGCTTTGAGGGTCCGCAACGGTATGCTGACGGAACTCTTCGTGGAGAGGTATCTTCTCTTCTAACGGTTCACTGGGTGCGAGTGATCGTTGACGAAGGCCACAAACTGGGTGGTCAGACTCCATCGGATTTAATGCAGTTGGCTCGATTGCTTTGTGCTGAGAGGCGATGGGTAATGACCGGGACACCAACACCAAATACTCTCCAGTCAGCAGATCTTCGCTATATGCATGGACTTCTGGTGTTCTTACGCAACCTACCCTACGGAAATCCGGACGGACAGGCTTGGATAAAGGCGATTGCTCGCCCGTTCGAGCGAAATGAGATCGTCGGGTTCTACCGCTTGCAGCATCTCTTGAGCCGAATCATGATGAGGCATACAAAGGAATCAATTCGTGAGATATTGCCCCAACCGATCCGACGCACAGTATTCATTGACCCCACACCAAGCGAATATGCACAATACAACGGTGTTGCTGCAGCCGTCCGTGCCAACCTTGTCATTACGAATATGGACCCAAAATCTCCTAGCTATCAGCACCCAGATAGTCTCCTGAACCCAATTAATCGAAAGGAAGCGTTGCGTGTCGTCTCCAATCTTCGGTCGGCGTGTTGTGGCGGAGCTGCTGTGAAGGTTTCGTTGGCCGAGTCGTCTCGATTGGATACGATCAACATGCTGAGTCTGCTCAATGCCGATGGTGACAACATGGCGGTCGTGATTGAATACCTTCGAACGGTACAACTTCAAGGGATGGTTACTCAGTGTGGGTGTTGCAAGCGCAAACTACAATTGCTTATGATTATTCCGTGCGGACATTTATGCTGCGCAGACTGCGTGGAAGATCGCATGGAGAGAATTGGGGCCAGTTGCTTTCGCTGCAATGCTGTGTTTGACCGTGAAGCTTTTCAGAAGCTTCAGCCGGGCTTTGAATTCGAAATGGTGGAAGATGTGGCGTTGGAGGCTGACAATCCCAATCCACATCAAAATGGTCGCCACGGAGGACGTGTCAATCAGATTCAGCAGCTTATCAACCAAGACCAACGAAACAACAGAGAAGGACGTGAACCGCGAGGACGTGCACGGAATCAACATGGTCGTGAGGCATTTGGCCAGAATGGCCAAAATACTCCCCGACAGCCTCGCCGAGCGCTGGATCTTACGCGTGATATTCATTTCATTGATGCAAGCAAAGCTTTTTATGCCGCCACCCGAATTAAAGAGCTGAAGGAGGACTTTCTCCTTCGTAGCATGAACCCGAATGGCCGATCTTCGCGACGTCAAGCGCGTTATCTCAAGGCCATCATCTTTTCACAATTCAAGGAGCACATTTGGCACACGAAAGTTGCGTTCGCTCAGCAGGGCGTACCTACCGCCGATTTCATTGCTGGACTTAGCCCCGAAGTTCGAATGAAGCAGCTCATGCGCTTTCGCAAGGACCCCAATGTGAACGTCCTGCTGCTAACAGAGGTCGGTTCACACGGTTTGGACCTATCTTTTGTCACGCACATCTTCTTGATGGACGAAATCTGGGATAAATCGCTGGAGCAGCAAGTTATTAGTCGAGCTCATCGAATGGGCGCTAACCAAGCCGTGGTGGTGGAGCAATTGTGGATGCGTGGCAGTGTGGAGAGTCAAATGCTGAGGCCTTACGAGGCAGACGAAAGCCAAGCCGAACAGGAAGAGAAGAAGTCAGAAGTGCTTGCTTCTCCTACTCGACTTAAAGCGCAACAGGGCGATTCTCCAGGAAAATCGCCAAAGAAACCTAATACTGGTGGAGGAACAATGTTTACTGCCCCGAGCAAGAAGCGCAAGCGGCAGCGTATTGTTGGCGATACGCGAAAGGCTGCAAAAGGCAACAAGAACACCTTTCTCCAGCGCAAACTCGACTATGTACTGAACAACCTGCGTCTGCTGGGAGAAGACATTGTCGCCGAGGCTGGCCAAGTGCGTTTTTTCGTTGAGGACGAACACAAGGACGTGATTCGGCAAGCCATCCACGTCATGCCTAACCGAGGCTCTCGCGGAATCACGCCCTCGACAGCAGATACGCAACCACCGACAGTAGCCGCTGCTGCTTCGTTAGCAAATGCTACGCTGCTTCCAACAGTTCAGACTCCTGCACGCCCACGCCTACAAATAAGGCGTGTAGTTACATTTGGAGAGGAGCCCTTGCAGACTTCCAGGGCTTCACACGTCCCAGTGTCTAAAAGCCCCGCTCCGGAGGACATAATTGTGATCGACAGTCCTTCTGACGGAGAAGGCAAGGAAGAAGAAGACGACGAGCAAGATGACATCGAGGTAACGGCGATGGTGCAGAACGCCCGACGTCGCTGGGCGAAGCAAAGGAGTATCGTTGCTGCGTTGGGCTCTAGTGACGAAGACGATGAGGTGAAGCCACCGCCTTCGAAGGTGGTTGTGAGGACAGAAGTGAACGGGAACGGAAAGCTGGTGACGAAGGTGAGCCCCAAGGGCAAGGCGGTGTCCATTGCAATAATCGACGACGATGAGTCAGACACGGAGTCAGGCTGATCGCTGGCAAACGAAAGAGCAAGTAAGTGTACATGTTAGGTGTGGATACAACTGACGTATGACGATGTACTGCTTAGATATTTAGCTCCACACGGCTTCATGTGGGGAGGTGTTGGCCTCTCCAGCCTTTTTGATGATGGAATAGAAGTTATCCCCAGAGTCCTGGCACATGGTCTTGTCCATTCGCAACTGTGCGTTTCTTAAAAAAACCAAGAACTTCCTCTCCTGAGTACTTAGATCGGGGTGCCACACGTCGATGATGAGCACGATCCGACTACGTGCATCGTCGACATTCCACGCTTCGTGCTCGAACGAGTCGTCAAATACAAAACACTTGCCCTCTTGCACGTAGACCACTTCGTCACCAGCTCGAAGGCGACATTTACCTTCTGGAACCACCAGCGGCAGATGACAACGAAGCTTTTTGTTGGTAGGTCCGTGATGTTTCTTCACATGAGTCCGCGGTGCCAATGCAGAGAAAAATGCATGATCATAGTGTTCCCCAATGGACTCAATGATAGCAATAGTTTTTGGACACAACTCGCGGTTTGCTTGGAAGTCCACATTGTGCAGGAACAAGTAGAAGACGTTCCAGTCTCCCGCGTCGTGACCTGCACTGCCCAGTCCGTCCTTCGCCTAGGACAAGAAAATAGGTCAGGAATCTACAATAAAACCTGGAACAATGTGGTCGATTGCTTACATTGATGTCACTGGCCCAGGACGGCGCTCGATATGGCTGGAAGCCTGACGTGTTACCGCTCTTAAGTGCTAAGAGTTCCTCCTTGATAACGCTGAAATGACTCTCGAGCTTCTGCACCCATGGAAACCCACTGCAGTCCCACACGGGTCTAGCACGCAGCAGTGGAATTAACTCAGGACAACCAATCTGCCAAGGCGAGCAGTCGTCGGTCACGCGCCGCTGGTTGAGCTGTAGCACGATCCACTTGCGCAAGCGACGGAAGGCGTCGCCGTCGTCATCGCTGCCTAAAAACCGCTTGATCCACTGCAACGCTATCCGCTCGCTGAATGTCGACACGCCCCAAGAGCGGGCCAGCTCGCGCAGCTTCACCTCGACGTGGTGCGCGTCCTCCGACATCGCGACTGTCAAAGCTGGATATGGCTACACTTACGTCCGCGCGGTTGCCAGTTCGAGGTGGGGTGTGCCCTTTTTTTCGGCGGGTCGAAATGCATGTCCACCATTGTACACTATCGGAAAGAGATCCCCTCCATCTTCAATATGGTCCCTTATCGCGCAACCGTCCGCCAGCGAGCGGACGTCGTCCACCGATTTAGGCAAAAAGCAGATGCCTAATCCAATTTTGGCGCGAGCAGCTCATGAGCGGCGACTACCTGGACATCGACGCCATTCTGGCGGAGGACGAGCGTGTCAAGTGCAAGTTCGAGACGGATGCGCTGGACTGCGGGTACCTAGACCCAAGCTGTCGCAAGCCAGACTTGTCGGCGGATGACGTGGTGGAGCTTCCGCTGTGGCTGGCGCGGCCTCTGGCCAAGCGTGGCGACGTGAAGGTGACACCTCCGCACTACCTCTCCAAGCGCTTCCGCCGCATGCTCAAGGCTGGTCCTTCGTCTGTGAACCTGCGTGAGTTCTCGTCCTACGTGCTAGAAGTAGGTCGTCAGCTCATCCCCTACGTCAACGACGAGGAGCAGCGCGAGATCGACGAGATCCTGCGTCTCTGCTACGGCGGCGAGCGGTACCGTGACATCCTCAACAACGCCATGAGCTCATTGGACGAGGACACGACCGAGTTCACGCGCAAACTCACGCAAGACGAGAAGAAACTATTCGACGCAGGTATCCGCGACGCCAAGGAATTTATCCAGTGGAAGGGCCGCAACGCCGAGACGATCACCACCGCTGCTGTCGTCGAGCGCTCGCTCAAGAAGCGCAAATTCCGGGCGTAAAATGTGAAACCTAGTTCAGCATCTCCCACGGACATGACTACGATCGAGATGAGGTCTGAAGTAAATGTGTGTCATCGCCGTACATTTACGCTCTTTCTTCATTTTAACTGCGACTAACACTTCAACTGTTACTTGATCACAGACGTCTCATTGGTGGCGGTCTCATCCGCGCCCACGAGTTGCTCGATTACTTGCATTCCCGGAGGCAGGTCGTTTGCCAAGTTGAGACACACGCTTCGCGTGTCGACCAGGTTGCCCTTCAGCGCCAGCAGCAATCACACCAGAAGCTTTAGGCGCTTTATTTGGAGAGTCGAAAACTTTTAGCACTTCCAGGAATACTTGGTGATACAACACGATACTGTGCTGGCAGATCTCGAAGTGCTCTCTGTAGCGTTCGTGCCGGAGAGCGAATCCAAGATCGCGTAGTTTATCGAGCAATAGTTCTTCAGCTTCTCTGCAGTCGTCCGGATCTAATTCCACAAACCACATTGCGTCATTTGCTCGGCCTTTCAGGTCTGTGTACGACCGGCCAGGCTTGCTGATCCAAGCCAGCCCTGAGTCTTCTCCGATAAATCTTGTCTTGGTCGTGCCCATCAAATTGTAAAGCCCTGTCGTGCCTTTATCTGGTAATGCGTCGTACGTCATTGACGCATGGCGAAGGCACTTAGGAAGACGCACCATCTTCACGGAGTAGTTAGGACTCTCCGAAGCAGCCATGTAGTTGCATCTTGCGTCGACACATTTGAGCTCGATCTGTCGCTGCAGTACTCGGTTGTTGTATGCGTAGGCTAGACGAACCCAGCATCTTGTCATATTCGGTAGCTTGAAGTGAAGACGTTCGACGTAGCGAATCTTGTTTTCTGTCGGGAGCTTGTAAAGACATTCATCGCGGCAGATTCGAACTAGCTCGGTGGTGGTGCCTCTGAGTTCTTTTGTGTCTACAAAAGTGCCCTTCGTAGAATTGTAGAGAGCGAAGGTTGAAGCCTTGCTCTAGTCGACGTTCTTGCACCGGTCCGATGCGAGCTTTCTCCAGTTTGAGAACCCCAGTCCTTGAACAGATCCTTTCGCCTTTGCACGGCGGCAGGTGCGTTTTGCCTTCGTGCAGGTCCTGGACCGTCCACATGGAACGGGATAAAATCCCATAACATGTCATCACTGTCTTCTTCATCTTCTCCTGCGTCGTCTTTTTCTTCAGCATCTTCTCCATGTTCAGAAAAGCGCTCCTCCGATTCCGTGGAGGAGTCGACAAGGTCAATGACGATGGAGCCTAGCCCGAGGGTGGAGACTTGAGAGGACGGCATGGCGAGTGGCGAGCAGAGAGCAGATTGGCAAATGCTGGCTGCTCGAAGCCAAGCGTTTGCTCATGATTCGACGACGACACCAAGCTGTGAAGCCCCAGATTTGTCCTTCACATACTTCCAACAATTCTCGGCAACGCTGTACAAACGCGTCAATCTGCGCAAACATGCCCGTTTCATCAAAGTTCCACCGACGGTCAGGAGATGGAGCAGTAGCGTTCACAGCAGTTGAAGCTTTCCGGTAGATCTGTTTCCACGAGACTCCACACTGAATGCTCTGCTCGAGGTGGTGAATGCTGGCTTCCACATGTCCATCAAACACGTCGGGCAGCGAGATCTTCTTGCAGCATACGATGATAATCTCGTTGCTCACTTTATGCAGCAAACTCGTGATTCGATTTTCCGTGTTGTAATGGCTCGAGTACATCCAAATAAGACGAATAAAGTTAAGCAGCTTGGGTAGCAGCAACGGAATCTCGTCAGGCTGTGCAGACGAGATATCTTCGCATACAGGACTGAGTTTCTGCAGGAAGCGAAGATTATTGTTCGCTTCCGTCGATCCTGCTTAATAATCTGCGACAGCGTCTCAAAAGGCTGCAAATACGACGACTTGGCAGCACGTAAAATCTCCACAATCTCCTCCACGCTTTCTCGGTTCAACTGGTCCGTAATACCTGATAGGTCCTCCGTGCGATGTTCCCAGAACTTGATCTCATCAAGTGGCCCGGCACCCTCTGCATCATGTGCACTGTCCTGATTATTAATCACCTCTTTAATCTGTCGTGTCCAATGGATCACAGTCAACTCTAATTGTTGCACAAGATCTTTGTCCTTGTAATTGAACTTGTCTGGGTTCACTGGCGGCAGATAGAGCACAGTCTTGCCACAACCACGACTGACAGTCTCTGTGAGACTCGACATGAAGCAGAAGAACTGGCCTGTGAACTCTTTCTGCACACTTTCAGGCCACGACTTGTTGGCCTGCAGTCTCTGTAGATAGTAGCCGATCATCAGATGTAGCAGTGACGAGATGGCGTCCTTGTCAACAGTCCCGAACTGTAGTGCGTCCTTGATGTTACTAGGAGTCACAAGTGTCTGTCCGTTCTTGACAAAGTACATGACACTATTGAAACCTCGAGGGGCCGTCGTCATGACTGCGAGTGAGTCATTCTGGATAGTCAGGAAGAGAGCAGGAACACCTGTACTCTCCACGAACTCCTTGACGGTCGCCAGGTCTGCGGACGTCCATGCCTTGGGCTGGTACCCGGGCAGCGTGATCCGCTCGCGAATCCACTGCACGATGAGCTCCACGTCCTCGAACGAGCCCATGACTGGCAGCTAAAAAGTCTTCAAGTGGATCCGAGGGTCGCGACGCCTCGGTCGATTTAGCAGGCAGCTGGTGATGGCTACAGAGCGTCATGGGAGATATTGTGTCCATGTTGAGACGGACAACGCGTACAACACCTTCAGCCACTTGTGCGCCACCACACAGACCCGCTACTGCTACCGCGTCTTCAAGTTCCTGTCCAGCATCGTCGAAAAAACGATGGTTTTCGACATATGCTACACTATTCGGCAAAACCCGGACGAAAGGCGTAAACCCGCCGTGGGTTCGGGTTTTGTTTTGCTCTGCGCTGTGAGGAAAAACGGGTTTGTCCATATTAAGTACGAAGAAATACAGCAAAACCCACCGTGGGTTCAGGTTTTGAAGTACCGTGAAATAAATAACTTCCATCGTACTTAATCCAATCTTCACAGTACATTGTCAAAAAACTCTGCGTTGTCAAAAAAAAACTCTCGCATCCTCATTTTCGACGCAAGGCAGAAATGCTCGTGACGTTCGTGCTGGACACGAGTGCGTCCATGAACCAGAGCACGAGCTCTGGTATGACGCTGCTGGACTACGCCAAGTCGGCAGTGGAGCGTTTCGTGAAGCGTGTGAGGGACCCAAGTCGACGCTATCAGCATCACTTCATGCTGCTTTCCTGCGGTCGTGGACATGTCAAAATCGGGGCCAAAGGTTCCGACACCCCTTATAACGGGCGCGTACGTGTGGGTTGGGACCAATCCACCAATAAAGAAGCGTTTTTACGTGAATTAAAGAATCTACGCGCCACCGATCTGAGTGACGTGGGAGCTGCACTAAAACAAGCTTTCGAACTCATGAACCAGATCCGTCTACAGTTTAATTGGGACAGCTACGCTCTGGGTCGTGCACCTTGGAACACCAATGTCTCAGTCTGTGTCTTACTTACAGACGCTACGACACTTTCCAGTGCTGATGGACTTATTCAAGATACATTGGCTATTGCACCTTCTAATGCTGTGGGGGCAGATCTCACTTACGAGCCTTACAGATGGGACCAAAGACTCTTTACAGTGGCGCTCAAGCTTTCAGCTACGATGAATGGAGTCAAGGGACAAGCTACAGTACCGGCGGACTTGATGGCACTAAGTGAAGCTACGGGGGGCATGCTTTATATGCCGACGTCCAAACCAGCAGTGGAACAGAGTATTGACCAAATTATTCTGAAATTTAAAGCTGGAGCTGTGGTCAAGTTTAAATGTGAAGCTATGGACGGAGAAAGTGAGTTCCCAGTGATGAGAAACATCATTGCACCGATTCCAAGTGGGAAGGAGTTCTGCTGGCCAGTGGCGGAAGCTTTCTGGCTGGATAGAAACACAGTCGCGTTGCCGACACGTGAAGCTCACCCGATGCTGGTGTATTCACGTACAGTGGAGAATGCTATTGAAGCGGCCACGAGTCATATGCTGCTGGATACACTCAAGTTCCCTGCAGACAACTACGTGCTGGAGACGTCGATTAATCCGACGCCGAGTCGTGGACAACGCTGGCTGGTGTACGTTCAAGGCAGCAAAGGAGACGGACGTCTGGGAGACCCGATTGGAATGCTGCGTGCGTCCAGCTCAGGTCCAGGTGTTCCGTCGTCCAATGCGATGCTTGTGTTGCTGCCGTATAACTTCCCGAAGCTCTTTTCGTTGCTAGTGGAAGTCGCGCGAGTGTACCAAGCGAGTGGACAGAACATCAACTCGGCATCAGGAACGTGGATGTTCCAAGCCAAGGCGATGCCGTCCTCGTGGCGCGAGTCGTTCTCGTCGTACCTCAGTGGCTGTCCGCTGTACTACTACGCCCCTTTGAAGAAGGCGCTGCGCAAGTACAACTTGCACGACATGGTGCCGGAGGTCCAGGACTCGGGACGGAGCTACCAGATCTCCAACTTCCTGAACCGACTGCGGGAACAAGCGATTGCGGAGAGTGACAGCAACAACAAGTTGTTCTCCCGAGCTAGTCGAAGCGATGCCTCTAGCTCGGCGTCAGGTGTGCGAAGCAGCGGCATCCCCGAGTCCTCCCCGTCCGCATCACCCATTTCAACTCGAGACGCGACCGGAGTGAACCAGGCCGACTCAACTCTGGACGCCATTGCGACCATGTCGCTCCAGGACCTGCGTGCTGCTCACCAAAAGAGTAAGGCTCAGCTCTTCGAGAAGTCCTCGAAACACCAGTTTCAAGTAGCGCTTCCGCGTGTGACGGCATCGAAAGACGACGCAGTGCCACTGAAGTTAGCTCCCAGTTGGCGTGCCGTGGAGGAAGATGAAAAGCATCGTCAGCCGATAGACGTCATGAGTGACTACGAATCGCGGCTGGTCAAGAAGGAGGCGCTCCGTAACCCTCTCGCTGAAGCTGAGCCTGACGAGGATACTCCGAGTGGACTGCGACGACGACAGCTATCGTTTAACCTCGGTAATCCGTACAAGAAGAGCTCGTCCAAGGCGAGTAATGTGTACCAGAGTGAAGCTGCAGATGAAGCCGCTGCACTGGGAGGTCAGTCTCCGAAGCGCCAGCGTACGCGCAAGCGTTCTTCTCAGCTGAAGCGCGACAAGAAGCACTCGAAACGTTCGCACAGAATGCACGGGTCTCCATCCTTCAAGTCATCGCCTGGATCGCCGTCACACTCTCCTAGCTCCCCTGTTTCCAGCACTTCCTCGGCCATTTCATCACCTGGTCGAAGTGATAGTGGCGACTCAGTCATGGCTGACAGCTCAGTGGGCTCGAATTACTCTGTCAAGGCTGAGACTGCGCAGATGTTGGGTATCCCGCTTCATGATGGTGACTTTGTGGAGGACGAAAAGAGCAGCAGCTTTGTTCGACTGGTGTATGGCGTCTTGGCGGAGAATTGGGAATCATGGAGCACGATCATCCGTCTCATCAAGGCACGCTCGACTACGCAACAGGTGCGAACTCTTAGCTATAAACTGTATTTGTTATCACTTAGCTCATTTTTGTTGTTGTTTAACGTTATGCAGGAAAAGGAGTTTGTTGCAAGCGGTCTTCGATCGATGAAAGGCGGACCGACAGCAGTGAAGACGTACATTGAGCAAGCAATTCGCTATTCGCAGCAATTCCGCCAGAAAGCGTTGGAGCAGCAGTTGAAGCAATTGCTGGATGAAGTGGCAAAGGCAGCGAAAGACAAGCCAGAAGAAACCGCGACGGATATTTTCAAGAAGGAAGCGACAGCGTAACTCAGCGTTGTCCTCGTTTGGTATTTGAACTGGAATGGTAACCATTTTCGATTTGTAGGTGTGTGTGGGTTTGGTGTCATGAATATGATGCATGGGTTTCTGCCAGGTTTGGAAAAGTCGCGAAACGACAACGACGCCAAGGCAGTTTGAAGAGACGCAAACGGAGTGTTGCTAGCATTTACGTTAGTGCTATTGCGGTGGGTGTCGACGTTTTGCTACAGCAGGTCGAAGTCTGGTGGAATGAGCAAGCGCAATACAAAGAAGGTAGTCCTCATTTCAAATATTCTACTTAGTGCGGTGATATTGACTCTTGTTATCTGTCACAGGCAGCAAATGCGGCGTCCCTCAACTTGGTACTGAGAGCGCTGGACAAGTATGAACAAGATGATAACAGTTCAACGCAGTCTGCGTTCGGATCGCTGCTTGGAACCATAGGAAAAGCTCCCTCCACGAAAGATCTGCCGCCTCAAGTCCAGTCGCTCAACTATCCGATCCAGAATGGTGCAAGTAAATATGGCAAACAAGTACCCAGGGTCAGCAAAAGGGCACCCAAACTGACCGCGCGAGCGAAGAAGGCAGCTCCTCACACGTTGGGAGGAGCTGCGTTAGCGGAATGGCTAGAAAACCAAGTCCCACGTGACGGACTGGGCCATCCAGCGATTGCCTCAGCGTCGAATAATGCCGACCAAAATGCGTGTATTGCGGGCACTTTTCTACCGTTGTGGTGCTTTCTAGATGTGGAAGAAGACGCTGGTGTGGTCGGTCAACGTCCAGAGCTGGCAAAACAGTTGCCGATAAAAGCAGTGGGGTTACCACTGGATGATGTCACTGGAATCGCGGGAAGCTGGTCGAGCTGCATGGTGACAGCGTTTGACGCCTCACTGGGTCGCTTTATTGTTTCATGGTCTGCTGGAAAACGTGTGGGCTCACCGGTAATGCATCGTGGGCTTCTGTGTCTGGAAAATGACGGTTGCGAGGCATTCGTACAGCGTATTCAGCGTGCCATACAGCGTCGAGAGCAAGCAGAGGCAGCGTTGCGGCAATCTTTGTATGTGGAAAGCATGCCGATCAGTTCCGACGCCCAACTGGACTCGCAGACCATCAGTATCATTCTTCAGCTCACGCTATCATCGTCATCAGTGCCTACGAACATCGGCACGTCGGAATTGCTGGAGGAAGTGAATGGCGACTACATGTACACGATGAACAAACTGATCTTCGAGACCAACGTGGACGACATGCAAAACGAGTTCTCCGACCTCAAATTGCCGAAAGTACCAGCTCCACCGCCTCCACCTCAATGTGGTGTCATCCCTGTTCCACCCTACGACTACAATCGCAGGTTTTTGGACATCGCAACGGATAAATTTGTCAACTTGTCGTTTGCGGTGAACGCGCTGCTGGATGTACGTCGCAGTTGTGTGGATGTGGGCACACAGAAGCTGTTGCTGGAGCAGCAGCCTACGGAGATCAGTTTTGGTGGCGGTGCTCGACCTCAGCCGAAGAGCATCACGTTAGCTGAATTCCATTCGTTGCACTCCCAAATGAGCCATACGACACTGCGCTTTATGCGAGAATGCTGGACAAGATTGGCGGCCAAACGTATCCAGTTGCACTTCTCACAGGCGCAGCATCCGCTGTACAATGCAGCAGAGGCCAACCGGCAGAAATACGTGGATATGCCACTTCGACGCTTCTTGCAGCGTGTGAATTACATGGTTGAAGACACGCTTCGTCTGCTGATCCAGCAAAACTTTGAAAGTTACGCGCAGTTTGTTGAAGAAATGGCGAGTTACGATGTGGAGGTACGAAGCCCTAGCGATATCTGTGAATATTTGTTGCCAGCCGACCCAACGAATCCTTCCCAAGAGAAACAAGAGTCTGATTCTTCTCCCCAAGCTGTGTCGACGCATCAGCCGCTTTTTCGAGTAGAGTTGGTTATCTCGCCAGAGAAACATATTCTGAACCAGGACGACGTCGACAAGCGGGCTGCTGAGATTCGAGAATGGTCAGTTGCCAATGTCCAGGATCGGTCAGCGCAATGCCCTATTGAATCTGTGAAGGTTAGAGAAGGTTACCGGTTCGAGTACGCGACAAGTCCAGATGAGTTTAAAGGCGCACTCGCTGGCCAGTTTGATGTCGCCCTTGATCGTTTGAAGTCACTTGAGCTGGTGGAGAGACTTGTCATGGATCGGATATTCTGGCCTAATCAAGAGAGTATCGCGTGCTTACAGGACTCTGTGCAGTCGATTGCCGGGCTTAAAGAGCATGTGGGGAGTATTGTGGAGCGAGCTGCTCGTCCGTTGCTGAATTACCATCGTCAGTTTGACCAGTACATTCCACTGCTCAATCTGGATGTTGATGATTATTTGAAGACGATTATTCGTGTTCAACCTGAAGGTGCTGAAGGAGAAGATGGTGAGCCAGCTCCTCTGCTTCCTCCCGTTGAGTTAAATGAACTTCGATGCTTACTAGTTTATCACCGTGACGAAGAGGAGAAACTTATGGAAACGATTCCATCTCGTGCAGTAAATCTTGGACTTTTCCAAGTGGACTTGACAAATATTCGCTTTAGTTTGGCGAAGAAGCACCGCGATAGTTTTGCGCGGTTACTTGATGCACAAGTGGCATACTGTTTCCAAGTAGCAACTCGTATCATGAGCAAGTTTGACGAGATTAACCAGAACTTGTCCTCAACCCCGAAGGATATCGAGAGCTTGACTGCGCTTCAGGAGTTTATCACTGGATTGCCTGCTCTGCTGGCTCCGCTACAAGAAGAAATCTCCCAGATGATGCGTGACAATACTTTGATCGATGATTTCCGCCACTACGTGAGTGACGAGCACCTGCGTCTCACGTGGCAAGTGCAAGGGTGGCCTTCGAAGGTGTTAGCGCAGAGTGCGCGGATAAAGTATGCACTCGAGGAACGCAAGAGTAAGTTTGCTAAGCAGATGGAGTCCGAGCAGGAACGCTTTGAGAAGACATTGGCAGCGCTGCAAGACGAGATCGACACATTCTCTCGTTATGACAATTTAGCCTTCGTGGACGATGTGGCACACCATGCGATGTCCGTCCAGCGAAAGCTAGAGCAAGCCCAGCAAGATGCCATGTTATTCAACAGTCGAGAGACGCTTTTCGGACACGAAGTGACTTCGTATGATGCTTTGGCGAGCGCCAAGAAGACATTCGAGCCTTATCATCAGCTCTGGTCGACGTCATACAACTGGATCCAGAGTCGGAAAACGTGGATCCAAGGAAGTTTCACGGATATCGACGCTGAACAAGTGGAAAAACTTGTGGATACGTACAGTACTGCAATCCAAAAAGCATACAAGTTCTTTAGCAACAATGGGAACGAGGCGTGCTCGAAGATCGCAGAGACGGTGAAGGAGCAGATCTCAGTGTTCAAGCCGTACGTGCCACTCATCGTTGCTCTGCGGAACCCTGGTATGCGACTGCGTCACTGGGAAGAGCTGAGCAAAAGTTTGGGGTTTGCGCTGGAAATCGACGAGAGTTTCACGCTAACTAACATTTTCCAACTCAATTTATTGGATCGAATCGATGATATCGTCAAGGTTGCTGATGCTGCCGGTAAGGAGTACCAGGTCGAGCAAGCTTTAAGGACCATGAAAGGAGCCTGGGAGAGTGTCGACCTGCAAATTTTAGCTTACCGCGAGACTGGCACATACGTCATCAAGGGAGTGGACGAGATCCAAGCCATCTTGGATGAACATGTTACGATGACACAAGCTATGATGTTCTCATCGTTTAAAGGACCGTTCGAGGAAGAGATTATTGAGTGGAATACAACACTGCAGCTCATCTCGGAGGTGTTGGAAGAGTGGCTGGCAGTACAACGCAACTGGTTGTACTTGCAACCCATTTTCGAGTCTCCAGACATCAACAAACAACTTCCTGCGGAGGGTAAACGGTTCGCTTCTGTGGATAAAAACTGGCGTCAAACTTTAGCATCTGCGAAGGCTAAACCCAAATGCGTCGAGTTCTGTCGAAGTCAGAAGCTGTTGGAGAGGTTCCGCGAATCGAACCACTTCCTGGAACTTGTCCAAAAAGGCCTGAGTGACTATCTAGAAGTCAAACGTTCAGCATTCGCTCGATTCTACTTCCTGTCCAATGACGAGTTGTTGTCCATCCTGTCCGAGTCCAAGGATGTTAAACTCGTGCAGCCACATTTGAAGAAGTGCTTTGAAGGTATTGTTCAAGTCACATTTGAAGATGATCTAAATATTAGTGCGATGATATCGGCTGAAGGTGAAAAAGTGCAATTCTCGACCATGGTAGACCCCAAGGGCAAGAACGTGGAGCACTGGATGATGGAGGTCGAAGACATGATGAAGATATCGATCCGCGACATCATGGAGCGCGCTATAGTGGACTATACAAAAATCGATCGATCTCTTTGGATTCAAAAGTGGCCAGGAATGTGCGTGCTCAACGGTAGTCAGATGCACTGGACACGTGAAATGGAAGAAGCCATGGATGCTGACGGACGTGAAGGTGTACAAAAGATGATGACTCGACAGCTAGGACAACTAGCTGACATGGTCACACTTGTACGTGGCAATCTGGACAATATGGCTCGCATCACGTGTGGCGCTCTGACTGTTATCGATGTGCACGCTCGAGATGTGACGCGCAAACTGGTAGCACAAAACGTCGAGTCCAAGGGAGATTTCCTGTGGAGTTCCCAGCTGAAATACTACTGGTCTGACAAGAACCTGTGGGTGCAGGCTGTTACTTCACGTCGTCCGTACGGCTACGAATATTTGGGTAACTCGTTTCGACTGGTGATCACGCCGTTGACGGATAAATGTTATCTGACGCTGATGGGTGCACTTCAAATGATCCTAGGTGGTGCTCCTGCAGGACCTGCTGGTACGGGAAAAACTGAAACGACGAAAGATTTAGCCAAAGCACTGGCTAAACAGTGTGTTGTGTTTAACTGCTCCGATGGATTGGATTACATTGCTATGGGTAAATTCTTCAAGGGTCTAGCATCCTGTGGAGCTTGGGCTTGTTTCGATGAGTTTAACCGAATTGATATCGAGGTGCTGTCTGTTGTTGGACAGCAAGTTGTCACGTTACAGCTTGGCATTCGACGTGGTGATACCCGAATCATCTTCGAAGGCTCCGATATCAAACTCAGCGATCAGTTCGGTGTGTTCATCACCATGAACCCTGGTTATGCTGGACGTAGTGAGTTGCCCGACTCGCTTGCTGCTCTCTTCCGACCTGTTGCTATGATGGTGCCCGATTACGCGCTTATTGGTGAAATTATGTTCTTCGCCTACGGATTCTCAGATGCACGAGCACTTGGTGCGAAGATGGTTACGACATTTAAACTATGCTCGGAGCAGCTTTCGTCGCAGTTCCACTACGATTATGGTATGCGTGCTGTGAAAACTGTGATCACTGCAGCTGGTAACCTCAAGCGTGATGATCCCGACATGGACGAGGATGTTTTGCTGCTGCGTGCACTTCAAGACGTCAATTTACCGAAGTTCTTGGCACATGATATCCCGCTGTTCAATGGTATCATCAGTGACTTGTTCCCTGGAAAATGCCGTCCGAACTTGGATCTTGGTGCACTTATCAGTGTTATCAAGCTGCAGACCCATCATTTGAATCTGCAGTCTGTACCGTACTTCCTCACTAAGTGCATTCAACTTTACGAGACGATCGTGGTGCGACATGGTCTTATGGTTGTCGGAGCCACTGGAGGTGGTAAATCGTGCAACATCGCAGTGCTTGCTGACGCACTCACAGAACTTAAGCGAAGAGGAGAGTCTGGATTTGCATTTGAGAAAGTTATCAAGTACCAGCTTAACCCGAAGTCGATTACGATGGGTCAGCTTTATGGTGAATTTGATCCAAACACGCACGAGTGGCAGGATGGTATTTTATCGACACTATACCGTGCGGCTGCAAGTGATACGAAGCCAGATCGCAAGTGGGTTATCTTTGACGGACCAGTTGATGCTATCTGGATTGAGAATATGAACACAGTGCTGGACGATAACAAGAAATTGTGTCTAAACAGTGGTGAGATGCTGCAGATGTCGAAGCAGATGACGATGATGTTTGAAGTGGAGGATCTCTCTGTGGCTTCACCGGCTACTGTTAGTCGAACGGGTATGGTTTACATGGAGCCCAGTACACTTGGTCTAGGACCTCTCGTAGACTCGTGGGTCGAACATCTCCCGAAGTCAGTGGAGCCATTCGGACACATTTTCATGCGGCTCTTTGACGTGTATCTGTATTCTTCAATCACATTTATTCGGTCTTTCTTAGGCGAACTTGTGCCTACTATGGACAACAATCTGGCACAAAGTCTCATGAATATTCTCGATTGCACACTGGATCCTTTCCGTGAAAAACCGGCTGATGGTACTGGAGAACCTCAGCCAGCTTCTAAGACACCCAACGCTCAATTCAAGGACGACATCGAACCTTTGTTTATCTTTGCGCTGATCTGGTCTATTGGTGCGTCTACAAATGACGCTGGTCGTGTCCGGTTTGATAGTTTTCTGCGCAGTGAATTAGGGGCGAATAACTGCAAGCCCCCGCTTCCTCCTACTGGACATGTGTACGACTATTGCTATCAACTTTCCAGTCACAAATGGGTTCCCTGGATGAGCACTGTCAGTCCATACAAGGTTCCTGCCAACTCCTCTTTCGCTGAAATCGTTGTTCCTACTGCTGATTCTGTTCGCAACAACTTTCTACTTGAAGAGTTGATGAGTGCAGGTAAACATGTACTCATGGTCGGTGGAACTGGAACGGGTAAAACAGTGAATATTACCCGCTATTTGCAGTCTTTGCCGGCTGACATCTACATTCCCATCCCAATCTCGTTTTCAGCGCAAACATCGGCCAACCAGACGCAAGACATGCTGGATGCTAAGATGGAGAAGCGTCGTAAAGGTGTCTATGGTCCTCCAGCAGGCAAGAAGTACATCATTTACGTGGATGATCTCAATATGCCCAAGCGTGAGAAATACTTTGCCCAACCTCCGTTAGAGTTAGTGCGACAATGGTTCGATCAAGGTGGTTGGTACGACCGCAAATTGCTCGTCTTCCGTAGCATCATCGACATTTTGTTTGTTGCGTCGATGGGTCCTCCTGGTGGTGGACGCAACCCAATCACTCCGCGTTTGGTGCGTCATTTCAATGTGGTTGGCTATGCAGAACTCGGCGACGACAGCAAAACGATCATTTTCAGTACCATTCTCGGCAACTTTTTGGGTTCTGGGTTCTCAGCGGATATTTCACGACTTACGGAGAACGTTGTGTGTGCCTCCATTAGCGTTTACAACACCATTTGCAGAGAATTACTCCCCACACCGGCCAAGTCTCACTATACGTTCAATTTGCGTGATCTGGCGAAGGTATTTCAAGGTGTTCTCATGGGTGACAGTCGTCGTATTACAGAGGCAGACTCGCTTATTCGTTTATGGGTGCATGAATGCAAAAGAGTCTACGAAGACCGAATGGTGTCCATACAGGACCACGACTGGTTCCGCGAGCTCATGCGTTCATCCGTCAAGGAGTTTTTCCAACGTGAATATGACCACGTCGTGACAAATGAGCATCTGATCTATGGCGATTACTTGGTCCCAGGTGCAGATCCGAAGATCTACGAGGAGGTTGTGGATGTGGACAAAGTGTTGAATATCATGGACGAATACCTGCTTGACTACAACGCCGAGAGCAAGTCGCCTATGTCTCTGGTGTTGTTCATGGATGCAGTGGAGCACGTTTCGCGGATATCTCGTATTATTCGACAACCTATGGGAAATGCACTTCTTCTCGGTGTCGGTGGCAGTGGTCGACAGAGTTTGACGAAGTTAGCTACTTTCATGGCAGGATACAAATGCTTCCAAGTGGAAATTGTCAAAGGATATGGACTTTCCGAGTGGCGTGAAGATGTGAAAAAATGTCTTCTACTTGCAGGCGTTAAGGATACGCAAGTAGTATTCCTTTTCTCGGATGTTCAAGTGGTGAATGAGACGATGCTGGAAGATCTCAACGGTGTTTTGAACGCTGGTAATGTGCCGAATCTGTATGGTCCTGAAGACTTGGATCAAATCGTGACGGCGTGTCGAGTTGATTGCCAAAAGCGGCAACTTCCTCCTACAAAGACGAATATTTTCCAGCAGTATATTAACCGTGTGCGACGTAACATTCATCTGGTGATCTGCATGAGTCCGCTTGGTGGATTATTCCGCGATCGACTGCGAATGTTCCCATCGCTGGTTAATTGTTCGACTATCGACTGGTTCAGTGAATGGCCTGCAGAGGCTCTAAACTCTGTGGCCTCTGCAATTTTAAGTGATGGCAACTTGGCACTAGGCAATGAACTCCCTGCACTCGTGGAAGCGTTCAAGATTGTGCATCAAAGCGTGGAAGAAGCCTCCAAACAGTTCTACAACACTTTACGAAGGTACTTTTACGTGACTCCGACAAGTTATTTGGAACTGTTGTCAGCCTTCAAGTCCGTTCTTGTATCTAAGCGCGAAGAAGTTAACATGATGCGGAGTCGCTTGCAGAATGGTGTGGACAAATTATCAGAAACTAAGGGGATTGTTGCAACGATGCAGACGGAACTTGTGGAGCTTCAGCCTGTTCTTGCTGCTACACAGTTGGAAGTTGAGCAGATGATGGTTCAGATCGCAAAAGACAGTGCTGAAGCAGATGTGACCAAGGCGACAGTCGAGAAGGAAGAAGCAGCGGCCAGTATCAAAGCTAGTGCGACAAAAGAAATCGCTGACTCAGCACAACGTGACCTCGATGCAGCTCTCCCTGCTCTGGAGTCAGCTCTTGAGTGTTTAAACCGACTGAAGAAGGCTGATATCGATGAAGTCAAAGCGTTGAAAACTCCTCCCGCTGGTGTCAAATTGACGATGGAAGTTGTGTGTATTCTCTTCGGTCAGAAACCGGTGAGCAAGCCGGATCCAGATCGTCCGGGCAAGAAGATCAATGATTATTGGGAAGTAGCACAGAAGGTGGTGCTCTCAAATGCGAATAAGTTCTTGGAAAACCTGCTAGGCTTCGACAAGGATAACATTCCGGATGCCATCGTCACCAAAGTCGCCCCTAGCATGGAAGACCCAAACTTCACACCGGAAGCTATTGAGAAGTCATCGAAAGCCTGTACTGCTATCTGTATGTGGGCTCGAGCCATGTACACGTACCATTTCGTGGCCAAAGCTGTCGAACCCAAGAAACAAGCTCTTGCACAAGCACAAAAAGAACTTGACGAGACGTTAGCAGTATTGAGAAGTGCACAAGCTAACCTGCAGCAGGTAAGTGATCGTCTAGCAGAGCTGGAACAGTCCTATAATGGAGCTGTGGCGAAGAAAGAAGAGCTCGGACGGAAAGTGGTGCAGTGCCAAGTGCAGCTTCAGAACGCTGAACGACTCATTGGTGGACTTGGTGGTGAAGAAGCTCGTTGGAAGGAGACGGTGGCCCAACTCACACTTGACTACTCCAACCTCACTGGAGATGTCTTAGTGTCCGCCGGTACGATTAGTTACTTGGGTGCTTTTACAGCAGAATTCCGTGAACAACTCGTAGCTTCATGGCACGAAGCTCTTGTGAAACACACAGTGCCACATTCTCCTGGTTGCGACTTGATCCGAACGTTGCAAGACCCTGTCAAATTGCGTGCGTGGCAGATCGCTGGACTACCGACTGACACCGTGTCGACACAGAATGGTATCATCATGGGACGTGCTCGAAGGTGGCCTTTGTTGATCGATCCACAAGGTCAAGCTAATCGTTTCATCAAAACTCTTGGACGTGACAAGAAACTTTGTGAAAACGGAATGGATGTGGTGAAACAATCGGATCGTGGATTCCTTCGTGCTTTAGAGAACGGGTTACGTTTCGGTAAGTGGGTTTTACTGGAAAATGTCGGCGAGGAGCTTGATGCAGCATTGGAACCGGTGTTGTTGCAGCAGAAATTCAAACAAGGAGGTCAGGACATGATCCGATTGGGTGAGAACGTGATCCCGTACAACGACAGCTTTCGCTTCTTCCTCACAACGAAGTTGGCAAATCCACACTACGCTCCAGAAGTTTGTGTGAAGGTTAGTCTGCTCAACTTCACTATCACCATGAAAGGCCTTGAGGAGCAGCTTTTGGGTGTAGTGGTGCTAAAGGAATTGCCAGATTTTGCAGCCAAGAAGAACGAACTTGTGATATCAAATGCAGAAGGTAAACGGCAGTTGTACGAGATTGAGAATCAAATCCTGTACCTCTTGTCGCACTCCGAGGGGAATATTTTGGATGATACAAACCTGATCGAGACGTTGGCATCTGCGAAAGAAACTTCTGCTGTTGTGATGGCCAAAATGCGTGAAGCTGAAGAAACCGAACGTGAGATTGATGCTCGTAGTGATGGGTACCAACCAGTGGCTTTCCGAGCAGCATTATTGTTCTTCTGTATCGCCGATCTCGCTCTTGTGGATCCAATGTACCAGTATTCCTTGACGTGGTTCACGGGGCTTTTCATTCGTGGTATTCAAGCTGCAAAGCCCTCTGCTCAACTGGAGACGCGACTTACAAACCTGAACGACTACGTCACCTACTCAGTCTACAAGAACGTGTGTCGTTCTCTCTTTGAAAAGCACAAGTTGCTGTTCTCCTTCCTATTAACCATCAAGATTATGCAGGGCAACAACGAAGTGGATGCTGGTGAGTGGCGTTTCTTACTATCTGGAATTGGCACTAGTACACCTGTCGAAGCGGACAACCCAGCTGCGCGCTGGCTTGAAGCGTATGCGTGGCAACAGATCTGCACACTCGCAAGTTTTCCTGCTTTTAAAGGCCTCGAAACCGAGTTCGTGACTCATGTGGGAGTTTTTCGTGCCATCTTTGACTCGACAGACCCTGAGAACCAGTCTTTACCTGGTGAATTGCTGTCCAAACTAGATGAATTCCAGAAACTGTGTATCCTACGTGTCTTGCGACCAGACAAAATGATGCCGGGTATTCAAAACTTGGTATGCGCCAAGTTAGGCAAGGAATTCATTGAGCCACCGCCGTTCGACCTTGCAAACACTTTCGAAGATGCAAGTCCGACCACACCGTTAATTTTCGTCTTATCACAAGGTTCTGATCCAGCTAAGGACCTGCATGGTTTCGCAGTAAGTACGGGCATGGAGAGTAAACTAAAGTCGATTGCTCTGGGTCAGGGTCAAGGTACTTTAGCAGCACGACTTATTGAAGGAGCTACGACGAGAGGTGAGTGGGTCTTACTGCAGAATTGTCACTTGGCGTTGAGTTGGATGCCCAAACTTGAACGAATCTGTGAAGAACTTGATCCGACAAAAATGCATGAGAACTTCCGATTGTGGCTCACTAGCATGCCAACGCCAGTTTTCCCTGCGTCGGTGTTGCAAGATGGTGTGAAGATGACGAAGGAGGCACCTAAAGGTCTGCGTGCGAATCTCAAGAACACATACTACAAGTTGGATGAGACGCGACTGGGAGCAACTCGAAAGCCCGACGTCTTCCGTAAACTGCTCTTTGGATTGTGCTTCTACCACGCAATCGTGTGTGAGCGAAAGCGCTTTGGAGCACTTGGATGGAACATCCCGTACCAGTTTAACGAGACCGACTTGGACATCAGCGTGGCTCAACTCGAGATGTTCTTGGACACGTACGACCACGTGCCGTTCGATGTGCTGCAGGTTATGACTTCCACCATTAATTATGGTGGACGGATTACTGATGATAAGGATATGCGGACGTCGGATGTCATTCTCATGACATTCTTTAAAGAGGCTATCCTTCAGAAGGACTACACATTCTCAAGAAGCGGGATTTACTATTCTCTTGATTGTGACCCGCGCAATGCCTATGAAGGCTACGTGAACTATATCAACTCATTGCCTATCAACCCGGAACCTGAAGTCTTCGGTATGCACGAGAATGCCAACATCACGAGTGCTCAAGCTGAAACGTACGAGGCTTTCGACTTGCTGCTGTCGTTGCAGCCACGCGTCAGCTCCGGTGGTGGCAAAAGCCGTGAAGAGATTATCGCTGATGCTGCTCAAGCCATTGCGTCTCAACTACCACCTCAATACGATCTAGAGCATGTTCAAGCAGCATATCCAGTTTCCTACGATGAGTCCATGAACACTGTACTAGCTCAAGAAGTGGAGCGCTTCAACAAGCTGCTAGCTGTTATGAGGAGCACGCTACACCTTGTCCAACAAGGTCTCAAGGGTCTTGTAGTGATGTCGGCTGAGCTTGAAGCGATGGGAGCATCATTGTACGACCAAAAGGTGCCTGCTGTGTGGGAAGCGAAAGCTTATCCGTCACTCAAGCCGCTAGGAGCCTGGGTCAAGGATCTACTCGAACGTTTGACGTTCATCTCGAACTGGATCGCGCGTGGTATTCCTGCTGTGTTTTGGATCTCGGGCTTCTTCTTCCCGCAAGGCTTCATGACTGGCACCATCCAGAATCACGCTCGACGGTACAAACTACCTATCGATTCTCTGTCTTTCCAGTTTATCATGATGTCCGAGACCGTTGAGCAGCTCACGTCTCGGCCTGTTGATGGCTGCTACACTTACGGTTTGTTCTTGGAAGGAGCTCGCTGGAATCCCGAGATGAAAGCGTTAGATGATCCTTTGCCACGTGAATTGTTCGCCAAAATGCCAGTTATTCATCTCCATCCGCAACCAAATCGTGAAGCACCACAGCGAGGCATTTATCGTTGTCCAGTCTACAAGATCCTTACTCGAACAGGAACGTTGTCTACTACCGGTCACTCCACCAATTTCATCATGTGGCTTGAGATTCCAGCCAACAAACCCAACATCTTCCGTAACTCGTTGGTGTCTGAGACCAACGCGCAGGTATTATATGCCGATCAGGAGTACTGGATCAAAGCAGGAGTTGCCTGCTTCTGCAGTCTACGCTACTAGTGTGAAAAATCTACATGATAACTACATTGTTGCTGGTACTTTGACATAAATATATGCATTTTGTCATGTGAATTCAACTTCTCTCGTTGTAGCAGAGCTGCTACTGCTAGAGGATGTACGAGAGGAGTCGGATCCACGGCGATAGCTGGTCCATCTGGTCCATCTGCATCGAGATCCGATGTATCATGAGTGACAGTCCGTTGCAGACTCGATCCATTGTGTCAAACATGACCATTGCAGAAGCAGCAGGAGGTGCCGTTGCTGGCTGTGGATTGCACGCTGTAGCCAACAGTATCAACAGTAGTAACACTGCCAGTACAAACCCTGGTGGGTCTGTTATTGACGCTACACAAACGTAGACAAATGACGAAAAGGTGCGAAGACTTGGTCGACGTCTGAAGGCTGAAGCTGCTGTGTTGGTGGTGAGTGTTGCTCCATTTGCATGAGGTGACGATGGCAACGTCAAGTGTGGACATTGCTGTTTGGCGGGTGTAGTAGCACCGTGTGTCTCTGCAGGATACAGTGACACAATGAGGTCCTTGAGCAACAGATTCACCTGCAACTCCTCCACCTGGTAAATACCAGCTGGTTGACGACATAATGGACACAAATGTCCTCTTTGTTGCGTTGCAACTTGTCCTTCTGTCTGACGTGGCGATAGCAACGCAGCTGCGTCATGTGCCCAAGCTGTTAAGATACACCCACGGTCAAAGTTGTGTCTATAGTCACAGAAACAAGTTTATTTTTAGTCATAAAGACACCAATTGCACATTATTTTTATAGGAAAATACGTACCCGCATGGAAGTGTGACTGGGAAGCACAGGATGTCGAAGCAGATTGAGCACAGAAGATCTTCGTGTGTCACGCGTGGGAAGCATGACGCAGTGGTGAGTGTCATTGAGGGTTGGCGGCGGCGTGCAGCGGCGGCGATGGCCAGCTGCAGAGGCCGCGGTAGACGCTTGGCGGAGACGGTCATGAAGAGACTTGCGGTGTGGGCTTCGTCTTGGCAAACGGCCTGATAATCCGTTTTTGAACTGTGCCGTTACGGACGAAGTCGAGTTGATCAAGTCCTAATAGCGGGTTGGAAAGCAGCAATTGGATCGCTTGCTTCAAGCAAGCCTTTTTTTGCCAGTCCTTATTAAGAGACTGCATCCTATGGGGTTGCAAAGTTCTCTTTCGTGCATAAAACATCCTATCTCACTTCAAATTTATATGGCACATCAATATCCCACTATGGGGCTGCAACAGCACGACGCGACAGTGGCGGTGGCGATGGAGACGCTTGGTAAGGGATTGATCTGTCGTGTCGATTCGGTTTCCAGTGGTGAATGGTTGTGTGCGTCGAGAAAGAAAGGATGCGTTTTTGAAGAAGTTGGGGACAGGCGCTGAACACCCGCTTCATCTTGGTTTTTGCGCAAAAATGTTAAAAGCGCCAAGATCTCCACGATGCCGATTGAATATACTTGCAGCGTTGCAGTCACGATGTCAGTCCTGGTGGATGATGACATCGCGCTTGCGAGCGGCACCGTCGTCTACCTTGGAATCACATCAACGGCCGTACCAGTTTTGGAGGCAATTGCTTACGCTGTGTCTTGCTCAGTTCATATCGCAGCTTGCGCGTCCTGTATTCATCGACATGTAAGGTACTGTAGCAGAAGAACATAGGACAATGAGAACGAGCCAAGATCGCGTGATGGCGGGTAAGATTTTGTCAAGAAAGTTTTTTGTCGAATCCTACGCTAAGTGTTAAAACCTTTTTTGGTGTCCCAGTATGCTGCGGTCGGCTCATTCTCCTATCGACTTCGTATCCGCAGTACTTGTACCTCAACTGCAACGGAGTACAAGTGACTACCATAGAGCTTCAATGTCGTCTCGGGAATCCCGAGTCGGGATGGCTCGGGATTATTTCTCAATTGGCAACTCCCTACACGTTCACCGAATGGGCGGTTTGCATTCTATTTATGCTGGATATGGCCATCATACCGATTGGCGCCCGTACACTACACGATGGCATCGGATCCTGGTATCGATCCGACCAACTAAACCCCGACATCGGTTACAAAGTGCTAGCGTTGGCGAGTTCTCGTGTAGCTTTGTTTTGGCGTGGTATCCGATGAACGAGAACATTTATCAGTGAACGACTACATGTAGAGCTTTTCTGGAAGCCGACACAAGCCACAGCGGTCAGAGAAGCGGACCGGATAGACAACGGTCACTCAACGGCTAGTGCTATTGACTTCAAGTCATTGACCTTGAGGTGCAGCGCAGATCGAACTCGCGACCGACTCGAGGAATGTTGAAGCCAATGAGAAGAACTAAGTTAGCAGCGAAACTCGTGCCTGTGAGCGACTAAGGAGTCCAGCCAGACCTGTCCGGGAAAGTAGGCGGCATTTCAATCAAAGCGAAGTTTAATCGTCGCAGCTGAGCACCTTTGAACTCCATGCCAATAATGGCATTATTGTCATGTAGCTACTGCAACTTCCGCACGCCAGTCTTGGTTGTGCTGTCGAGCCTTGAGTTTTCTCTTCGCGAGGAACGTGCTCCCATCGAACCCTTTTGCGATTGGTCCAAATACCGTACTCCGATTGGCTATTGCCACATCCAATGTCTGATTCTCGCATCCCATCAGCAACTCCCCCGATCTTTCATACAAAGCCCAAGTCACAAAACCGCTTCAACCGGCATCCTTCTCTCACAACTCCTTCCGACGCCGAGAAGAGAAGACCATCACTCTTGATTTCTCAATCATGCGCATCGTTTCGTCCTCCCTCCTGCTTGCCAGCTTGGCGCTAGCGGACGCGCTTAAGACGCCGTTAGAGTACGAGCACGAGTTCTCCGCCTGGATGAAGACGCACTCCATCTCGTTCTCAGACGCATTGGAGTTTGCCAAACGCTTGGAGAATTACATCGCCAACGACATGTACGTCATGGAACACAACGCTGAGAACGCCTGGACGGGCGTCACTCTGGGCCACAACGCCTTCTCCCACATGTCATTCGACGAGTTCAAGCTCAAGAAGACGGGGCTCGTGCTGCCTCAAGGCTACGTGGAGGAGCGTCTAGCTTCACGTATCGACGGCCTGTGGAGCGACGCAGACGTGCCTGAAGCTGTCGACTGGCAGGACAATGGCGGCGTCACACCTGTCAAGAACCAGGGGATGTGTGGCTCATGCTGGGCCTTCTCAACTACCGGCGCGGTGGAAGGCGCTGCGTTTGTGTCGAGTGGCAAACTGTTGAGTCTCTCAGAGCAGCAGCTCGTGGACTGTGACCATAATGGAGATATGGGCTGTAATGGTGGCCTTATGGACCACGCCTTTGCCTGGATTGAAGACCACGGAGGTCTCTGCAGTGAAGAGGACTATGAGTACAAGGGCAAAGCTCAAGTTTGCCGTAAGTGCGAGAGCGTCGTGACAGTCACAGGGTTCCAGGACGTCAACTCACAGGACGAACATGCACTGATGGTGGCTGTAGCTCAACAGCCTGTGTCTGTGGCTATTGAAGCTGATCAGAAAGCGTTCCAGTTCTATAAATCTGGAGTGTTTAACTTGACGTGTGGTACCAGACTTGACCATGGTGTCTTGGCGGTGGGTTACGGAGCATACAATGGACAGAAGTTCTGGAAGGTCAAGAACTCGTGGGGACCTTCGTGGGGAGAGCAAGGATACATCCGGATGTCACGTGAGGAGAACGGACCTGCTGGACAGTGTGGTATCGCCTCCGTGCCCAGTTACCCATTCGCGACGGTGATTTCGAAGGATGAAGACAAGGAGGTTGTGGAGCCCCGATCTGTCCCTGCTGATGAGTCTGTGGACTCGTTCCCGGCTGAAGAGGCGCGTGACTTCCGTCCTACCAACTTGGCTGACTTGTTCTCGTCGGCTAAGATCACGCAGTGCGGCGACGTGAGCAGCGCGATCATTGGCTTCTCTGATCTGGAAGTGACGCCGTCGGCTCCTCAGCGTGGCCAACCGGTTTCATTCTTTGGCAATGGTAACGCGAAACAGGACTTTGACTCGGCCAACTTCAAGCTTGGCGTCAAGCTGGCTGGCACGCAGGTGTTCGGACACTCGGGCAAGTTGTGCGGCGACACGCACATCCCTCTTCCGCTTGGCCTGGGCCACATCGACGTCCACGGCTTTACCTGCCCCGTGAAGAAGGGCAAGTCCTCAAACTTGAAGGTGGACGTGAACCTGCCGATAATTGCTCCTGCTGGCAACTACGAGATTCTGCTGACGAGCGACGACGACAGCAACAGCCCGCTGTTCTGCGTGAACGTTGAGCTTGACCTGACGGGTGGCGACAAGAAGACTCACGTGTACGAGCCGATCTCGTACATGTAAAACTTGCCGCAGGTGCGTTCGTGAATTTGTATACCGACGGTGACTTAATCCCAAGAGCTTTATTTTTCTGGCCGATCCTGGCTAGCCAACAACGTTCCATCGAGTGGAATGCAAGGTGTTGGCTAGGTACTTGTCTAAGCTTAAAAAAATGATCCTTTTGCTCGTCCACCTTTACTGTTTGCCATAGCCCTTCGTCTGCAGCGTTGTTCGTAGCATAGTGCAGGCTAAAACTTTCATTGATGTTCGACTCAATAGGACAAACAATGAAGCAAAGGTGGACGTGGATAAACCACGGTCATGAAATCACTCCGTCTCGGTCTCCTCGTCGTCGATTTCTGGGACTGGTTCAGCCTTTACAACTGGTGATGGCGTTGAAAGTGTTCCAGCAGGTCTCGCATCATTAGATTGAGAAGTCTGACGCAGAGCAAAATGGCGCTGTGCAGTATGGATCAACCGTGACAACAGAGCCTTGGCCTCTTCATCACTATTGTCGCTGTCATCATCGCTATCCTCGCTGTCAAAGTGTTCTTCGTTATCCGCTATACAGCTGCTGCTGCTGGACATGTTGACATCGCCGTCACCTTCGCTTTCGTCGGTAGAACTACTTTCCGAGCCTGATGACGATGAATCATCGATCACGATAATTTCAGGGCCAAAGGTTGATTCTTTTGTCGCTGAAATTCGTGAATTCACGGGGTCATTCTCGATCACAACAATGTCTTCAGGACGAGGTGGCCTTGGACTTACAGATGTCGAAGATGTAGGTCGTGCAGGATGTTGGGTCACCTTCGTTGTTGTGCAAACAATACTATTCGGCTTCGACCGAGCTGGTTGTGCAGCGGCTCCAGTATTCCTCATAGCCACTGCGTTTTGCGCTTGGGCAGTTCCTTTCTCACGCTCAGCTACTGCTTTCGTGGTAGACTTTGTCTGTGGCTTTGTCTGCGGGAGTGCTTGTTGGTTATGCCTTGAATGTTCTCGTAGATGGCTGGAAGCAGCTCTCGTCGTCGCTGGAACGTTCGGCGGGGCCGTCCTGCCGTTGGCCACAGCATTTCCTATCGACTGAGCTACGCGTGCAGCTTGCGCCATAGTCGTATTTTGACTTAGTGCGAGGTGCGCTCCAGGCGAGGTCCTATCACGAGGTTGAATAGGTAGCGAGCTGGAAGAATTGTCTGGGGATCCAGAACTTCGTATCCTGTGCACAGCTTGACGAATCGTAGATCCATTCTTTTCATCGACAACGGAGAATCGAACCTGTTGTGGTTCTGTGGCAACGCTACTGTCGAGCATCCGCAAGTGATTGAGGACGTAGTCGAGCTTGCGTTGGAGAAAACTGCTCTTGTTTCCAGTTGGCACTTTCTTCGCATCACCTTGGCGGTTGCGTTTGCGCTTCTTCTTTCCAGCTACATTGAGCAGAGCATTACGACCGCCGCGTTTCCGCTTTCGTGTTCGAACAGGTGGGCCGAGATCATGCACTACGGGAGGTGGATCTACCTCACTCTCGTCGAGTTCGTTCACCTTTGCCATTTCACTTTCCACACTCCCGCGAATCCAAAGTTGCTCCACTTCCACCGCTTGCTGTGCTCCCATTCGGTGTGCTCGACTAATGACTTGTTGCTTCAGCGATTTATCCCAATTCTCTTCCATCAAGAAGACATGCGTCACGAAAGAGAGGTCCAATCCGTGAGACCCAATCTCGGATAGCACAAGCACGTTCAGTGACGGATCGGTGCGGAAGCGCTTCAAGGCCTTCACCCGTGCCTTTGGAGTGACACGGGTGATAAAGTTTGCGGTTGGGATTTTTTGCTGTTCGAACGCGAGTTTTGTACGCCAGATGATCTCAGTGAATTGAGAGAAAATAATGACCTTCACGTAGCGTGTTCTTTGCGATGGAACGAGTCCTTGAACGGCGCTACGACGACCAAATTCTTTCTTCAGCTCTCGAACCCTTGTCGCCGCATAAAAAATCTTGCTGGCGTCCACTGTCCAGTAGTGTCGATTTGGTCTAGGCGCCTGTCATTGGGGATTTTGTTGACTGCTAGTGTTGCGATTCTTATCGTTGGAGTCGTCAACCTCACGAATGTCGAAACCTGGCTGCAGTTCCTGAAAAACTTCAGGATTGTAAACTTCGCTGCAGAAAAGGCAACTTGACCCAACTTGGTTGTAGTGATCTTCCACACAGTCAGCACAACAAAGGTGACCACAGGGTATTATCATCAGTAGCTGCAATTTGCGCTTGCAACAACCGCACTTCGTCGTCATTCCTGGTAGCGTCACTCGTCGCAAATACTCTGCTACAGTGGCAATATTATCACCATCCACCTTCAGCTCCGTGAGCATCTTGATTGTTTCCAGTCGATTCTTGGTGGACAGCACCACTTCGCTGTTGACACCGCCACAGCATGCAAGCCGCAGATTCGAAACCACTTGCAAGGCTTCTTTCCTGTTGATCGGGTTCAATAGACTATCCAAATGCTGCTTTCCCGGAACATGAGGGTCCAGGTTGGTGATCACCAAATTTGCGCGCACTGCAGCAGCAACTACGTTGTATTGTGCATATTCACTCGGCGTGGAGTCAATATATACAGTGTGCCGAGTTGGGTCTGGCAATATTTCTCGAATTAATTCTTTTGTATGGCGCATCATCATTCGGCTGAGCAAACGTTGCAAGTGGTAAAAGCCGATGGGTTCGTTCTGCTCAAACGGTCGAGCAATTGCTTTAGTCCATGCACGCCCATCGGGCTGCCCAAAAGGTTTGTTACGGAGAAAAACGAGGAGGCCATGCATAAATCGCAAATCGACTGACTGGAGTGTGTTTGGCGTTGGTGTTCCCGTCATGACCAATCTTCGTTCAGCCGATAAAAGTCGTGCCATTCGCATCAGGTTAGTTGGAGTTTGTCCGCCTAGCTTGTGACCTTCGTCAACGATAACGCGTACCCAGTGAATGGTTAAAAAAGAAGATATTTCTCGTCGAATCGTACCATCAGTGTATCGTTGGGTTCCTTCAAAGCCGTATCGTTCCGGCATCCGCTTTTCCAGTGCGGAGGCAGGTCTGTGAAGTTTCCACTCCTTTGCTAACCGACTGAATGACGTGACGACTACATCATAGGCTGCCAGCTCAAAGTTCAATGGAAGATCTTTGTTACCTTCGTCAATAAAAGTTCGTAGAGCCCCATGAGTCACATGAACTTCGATTTGGTATTTCCAGTGCTCAACCAGTGGATCTGGCACAACGATGAGTGATGCACCCGTGCTTTCAAGATTTTCTACCGGAACAGAGCGATCCCGCGAATGTGCCGAGCGAAGAATTGTATGTAAAGCATTCTCATGCTCATTTTCCACTCGTGCTCGTGTATTTCGAGAAAATTGACCTTTCGTTCGAAGAATTAGCGCCAACATCGTGATTGTTTTTCCAAGCCCCGGTTCGTCACAAAACATACCTCCACATGTATCTCTCGCGGTCGTATCCACCTGCTCCACCACTTTGAAATCCAACAAATCGATACCCACCTCGGTTTCCTTCCAGACCGTCGAGGAAAAATAAATGGGTGAGACACCGATCGATTTATCAGTGACGGGGTCTCTCGATACAACATCCACTTTAACCCTTTTCGTTGATGCTCATATAGCACCAAATTCAATCCGGGGACAACTTCATATGCCAAATGCCGGAACATTGAACACACTCCACTCCATGCCGTAACTTCTTTGGCTTCCATCATACGCACCACAATGTGCAACGCGTGTGTAGGCAAATTTGTAATTTGAGGCGGTTTGTCCGTGTTTTCCGTTCGAGTTGCAAATGTGACGTTATCCCGAATTTCGTATTCTTCCGTTTCCATGTGCGTCATAAGGCTCTGGAACACATCGGGGAGATGCAACTTGGTTTTGGGTTCAAGAACGTCGTCGGCCTCCCACGAATGCAGTCGACAGACAGCCCACGACGTGGCAGGAACTGCAGGTTGCGTCCCAAAAATCCGATTTCCATTTGCAAATGACTCAGCACCAGCTGGAAATCCTTTAAAGATTCGCCAATATTGGCGTGGCGAGCACATTCACTCTCACTTCCAAAGTGGCAATTGCTTTTTGGTCTAACATTTCCACGTGATATTTCCCCTGTAAGGTTAGGGTTTCCCTTTCGCCCAGCACCATCAGCGATCTCAGTAGTCGCACGTAGTTGCACCGACAGCCATCGTGACTGTTGATGCACGCAGCCTCCTTCTCCACCAGACCATCGGGAGTGGAGAACACGAGCTAGAGCCAGTCGTCGGCAGTGCGCTGCAGCTCTACGGAGATAGAGCAAGAGGTAGAGCATACATCCCGGTAGACTGGCGCCAGTAGCACCATCGTGCGGTCTCCACCGCCGCCATGGGAACGAGAACTTCGGTATCAGAGACCAACCCAGACTTCGCGTATCTTTGTAGGTGATTGAAGACGATTGCAGTTCGCCATACAAACTTTCATATAAAGGTTGAGCACCGAAATTTAGCGTAAGTGCTCATATTATTGCGCATACTTAACGTAAAGAGTCGGATTATCGTATACAAATCTGTAATCAGGGCTCGCCAATTTCAGCGTAAGCGTGAGAGTCGCCTTGGAGTAAGCTGCTCAGCAACTGCGCTCACGCCAGCAATGAACAAGGCTGTTGGTCTCCGTCGGTCACTTTTTTTTTTTCTCGGTCGCGAATCGATCTCTTGAATCCCTCGATGATGGACCTCATCTTGGAGTACGCAGACTATTATGCGCTGGATGCGTTGTACCCCGCCAATATGCCCCGCAACGACATTTATCGCCAGATTGCGTCAATCACGGAGATCACACTGGTGGGTGGCTATCTGCTCTACCTCGCAGGTGCTGGATTCGCGTACGAGTTCCTGTTCGACAAGGAGTTGATGAACCACCCAAAGTTTCTGAAACACCAAGTGCGCAGTGAAATCATGGCGTCCATGAAGTCGATCCCGGTAATGGTACTTCTGACACTCCCGTGGTTCATCGCTGAAGCTCGCGGTTACTTGAAGACGTACACGGAGTTCGACAAGTTCGGTTACGGGTTTGAAGCCCTGACTGTGGTCGCCTTTATTTGTTTCTCGGACATGTTAATCTACTGGTTTCACCGCTGGCTGCACCACCCACTCATCTACGCGCCGCTACACAAACCGCACCACAAGTGGGTCATCTGCTCGCCATTCGCGTCGCACGCCTTCCATCCGGTGGACGGCTACATCCAGAGTTTGCCCTATCATTTTTACATCATGCTCTTCCCTATCCACCGCGGGCTGTTCCTAGCGTTGTTTGTCGCCGTCAACTTTTGGACCATCAGCATCCACGACGGGTTCTACTTATCCCACAATAAAATCGTCAACGGAGCGCGGCATCACTCGGTGCACCACGAATTGTTCGTCTACAATTACGGCCAGTATTTCACGTTCTGGGACCGTCTCTGCGGATCCTATCGCGAACCGCCCACCACCAGATACTCCGTGCCCAAAGCAAAGAAAGCATAGGGTATGAAGGAAGGATTGGAGGCGTTGCGTAAGAAAAGTATATGAACATTGGTCTTGATCGAGTAAAATGATATTCATGTGCTAAAATCATGGAAACACCTAGTCCCTGTCAAATCTGATAGATTTCGCATTTTCGCATTCATCTGAGAACACGATGGACGTCTCCGTGCTCAACGCGGCAGCTGCTGTCCCTGGTGCCGAGAAGGAGGACTCGTCCTTCCGCCAGAAATTACTACACTGCTGCGGGTCGAGACGCTGGGCGGCGGAAATGTTCAAGAGGTTCCCTGTACGAGACTTCGAGGAGCTCTGCCAAGCGGCAGATGCAGTGGACGCAGTTTTGACGCGAGAAGATTGGCTCAAGGCTTTTGCATCACATCCGAGGGTTCGGTTTTGCAATTGCTTTTAGTGGGGTTGTTGCAATCTGTAGGGCGGAGGATTAATACAGTGGTTGTTTGAGACTGACCGGGGGGTTTCATGAAATTTTGTGTTGCAGATTGGAAGAGCGAAAAAGCCGATAAAGGAATGGGAAGCACAGGAGCAAAAGGTTGCAATAGGGATGAGAGAATTTTGAAGCGCTTTTGAGAGAATAGATATATAACGAGAACTTGTGGTGGGGATGGTGCAGGCGACAAAGAACGCGGATGAGGCCATACTGGATCGACTTGAGGAGCTCAATGATGCCTACTTCAAGAAGTTTGGGTACGTGGCTGGGTGCAGGGTGTTAATTATGGGTAAGTGTAGCTTAACGCATTGCTGTTGTTGCTGCTAGATACATTTACATTGTGTGCGCGACTGGGAAATCTGCTCCCGAGATGCTTCGTATTCTGGAGTCCCGAATGGATAACAGCCCGGAAAACGAAATCTCGGTGGCCGCAGGTGAGCAAAGCAAGATCGCGAAGATCCGGCTGGAAAAGTTGCTTCAAGAGTAAGCGCGTGTCAAGTATGCCTCTTTCGCTTGCCTTGGCTGCGATAGATTTTGTAGCACTAACTCAGTTGTAATGTTTTCATTGCCACAAAACGCCGTGTAGATTGAAAAGCGCCCAGGCTAAACTGTAAGACATCTGATGTGGTAGTTTTGCACAGACTGAGAGCGCCACTGGGTTGGTGAGACGTGGAGGAAAATGCCGGTGAATATACCAAAGCTGCACAAGGGTTATAAGCATCAACTGTTTTACATGTTAAGACGCGTGGTCCTCAGGTTACTATTGCCCTTACAGTTTGACTCGCGTTATTTCTACTTGGATGGCATTATCGTCGTTAGTGAAGCTAAACCTGAATCTGCTGCTCACAATAAAAGCGTCGTCGGTGATAATGTTAGAGCGTGTTCGGGACGTCTGTCGACGACTCATGGTTGTCTGTCCAAGTAGAGCTCCACGGATGCTACTCTGTGGAGCGCCTTCGGAGACCGAATACCTACTCAAGCAAGTTGACCACAATGCGATTACTACATGTAGCTGTATGTCTCCTAACTCCATTACCGAGTCTTGCGGTGAGCTTGCTGAAAGAGCTTCCTCCCCTAGCACCACCTGACGCTGGACCGTACGAAAATTGGGTTTTCGTCTTTCGCTCCTGGGCGATGACCAGCTACATTGGTGGATCGGTGCTGGTACACTTGAATCAGTGTATACCTCGCCTTCAGTTGACTGTTTTTCAAATTGTATTTGTTGGTGCCTTTGTGGCGGCTGTTTCAAACACGGTTGTGTTTGCCATTTCCGTGTCGACTGTGTTTCCGCTACCGTTTGGCTTGTTGCTTTTTGGGCCGCCGGACATAGCGGTGATTGCTGCATGCTTCGCTTACATTGTTGGTCCACGGTGGAGAACTGATCCGTCTTTATTATGGAGCGAAGTCAAGCAACAACTGGATGTGCTTAACTGTCAAGTGCCACTCACGTTTATCTATCCGATCTACATTTTTGGCTTCGTGTCTCTGACCGGCATCAGCCAAGTGGCATTTATCGTAGTGCTGCCAATCGTTAGATTGATCGCGAAGAACCGGATACACTCAATACCATGACGATATGAAACTCGAGGCTATCATTGTCACTGTTGAGGTTTTCCATGCACTATACATCTCGAATGCTCTTCAGATCCTGGACTCTAACTGCCGTAGTTATGGCCATGGATTTGGCGCGGTTGTGGTTGTCAATGCTGGATGTGATGGTGGTGTTTAACGAAGTGAAAGTGCTTATGGCCAGAATTCCACGCGAACATCCCTTAGCAAACGAAGATTTTCTGCAAGTGGCAATGAGAATCCTCGCAGTAGATGGAACGTGGAGGGAGACAAGACACCAGAAAGGTGCAAATGGAGGTGTTAATGCTGGTGAATCATCGACCCGGTGTTCAGCTTTGATGAGTGAAAAAGGGATAGCCATCGGGAGAGACTCTATTTATACAGACTCCGTCCGAGTCAGTAGCAGCAGGTATGTGAAAGGAGCATTATTCCAAGGTGCACCAGAGGTGCCTGTGTTCACGCCAGACAATTACCATCAACGTCCTTCGAAGCCTGACCCCCAATCAGTTGCTGAGGATAAAGTAAAACCTGCGATAGATATCACCACCATATTTCCTCTCGCAGACCGTGCTCTCTTGGTTGACAAGGTTCCCGCGTGTTATTCATTACGGAGTACATTGTGCTGATGGAGTACACGGCAGTCATGTTACCAATTATTTACAGTAGACCACATTTTGCATCTGCGTGTTTCGACAAAGTTTCTAACAAACCAATGTGTTGCTGTTGAAACGCTAGGCTTGCATGACATGGTCCTGTATTTCATGCACAACAGCTCCAACTACCCTTTGCTCGCAGAACGTTCAGATGTTCAAGTTCTCATGTCGATCCTAAATGTTGCGGTCTACGCTGCCCTCGAGTTTGCATCGCTTGTCATGGTGACAATTGTGTTAAAACGCACGGTAGAGTTTTCGTCATGGAGGCAACTCGCGTTCATTTTGGAGAAAATATTCAAAACAAGTTGACCGTCACATTCCTCTACGCTATGCAGATACCGCTAATACATCTCGGTAAGCAGATCCACCGTGGTAATTCTCGGCTATATCGCATAATACATGTACATGTATATTTCTAGTTAATCAACGTTATTCTTCTTCTACACATACATGTATATGGCATGATTCTGATCGTGTGTTTTGCCAATTTTGCAGGCGCAGACTTCAGCTTCAAATTCGCGTGGTTGCACTCGCAAAAATCGATTTCTTCTTGATGTAACTAACAAACCCCACCCTCAACCCTACATGCACGAAGATCGATTGCGATCTTCCATGCCAAAAACAAAAGTTAAATTTCAAGTTGAAGTGATCCCGTCCCGCTCGGGTTTGGGTTCGGATCCGGGTCTGGACACGTGTATCGGGTGTTCACAATCGTCATGCCTCGTGTCCCGGAGGAGCTGGCGCGCAAGCTGCGTGCGGCCGGCCAAGGCCACGTACTCAAGGTCCTATCCTCTCTACTACTACGTCTTTTATCTTTCTGGACTCTAACCACACTGAAATTCCTCTTTCACAGTTCGACGTTGCCGATAAACTCTCGGATTCGGAGGCGCAAGAGTTCACGAACGAGGTTTGGGCATATGTCCATACAATTATCAAGTGTAATTGCAATACTAATCGATTTTTTTATCCATTTGTAGCTTGAAGCACTCGATCTGGAACTTTTGCAGAACATTTTTCAAGCTTCGACACAAGCAGAAACTGCTGAGACTGGAACTATTGAGCCTTTGGAGAGTTACGACCTGCTGGAGCAATGTTCAGTCGAAGACAAACAACATTGGGTGAATTGTGGTCTTGAAGCTATCAGCAAGGGACAAGTGTGTGCTTTGGTGCTGAGTGGGGGGCAAGGCACTCGACTGGGCTTTGCGGGGCCCAAGGGCATGTACAACATCGGTCTACCATCTGAGAAGAGTCTTTTTCAATTATTTGCAGAGAGATTGTTGGCTCTGGAAATTCTGGCGGCAAACAGATTCCCCAGTCGTGCAAGAGAGGAGATTCAGATCCCGTTCTACGTGATGACCAGCAAGATGAACCACGATATGACTGTCAAGTTGTTCAAGGAGCACGAGTTCTTTGGACTGAAGGAGTCGCAGATGTTCTTCTTCCCACAAGGCACACTGCCGTGTTTTACGACGGATGGGAAATTCATTTTGGAGAATGCACACAAGTTGGCAACTGCATCGGATGGCAATGGTGGCATTTACAAGGCGATGGAGAAAAGTGGAGCACTTGCCAAACTCCAAGAGTGTGGTGTCAAATACTTGCATGTTTTTTCTGTGGATAATGCGCTGTGTAAGGCGGCAGACCCTACGTTTATTGGATACTGCATTGACAAGCAAGCAGACTGTGGCAACAAGGTGGTGTGGAAGACGCGTCCTGATGAAAGTGTTGGTGTGGTGGCCAAGCGCAATGGAGCGTATTGCGTGGTGGAGTATTCCGAGCTTGATCGTGCTGCGTCGGAGCAGGTGGACCCTGCGACTGGCAAGCTGAGCTTCGGTGCAGCCAACATTTGCAACCACTTCTACACGATGTACGTTGGTCTTCACTGTTGTGGTGGTTAATGGTTGTTTCATGTTTGACGCTATGTTCGTGATGCTGTTTCTCTCTGCAGTGATTTTTTTGTTGATGTGGTGCTGCCAAACTCGAGCCTTGAGTACCACGTTGCTCACAAGAAAATCCCCATGGTCGACGACACAGGCACCACATTTACGCCTACGATCAACTCGGGGATCAAGCTGGAGTCCTTTATCTTTGATGTCTTCCCGCTGTCATCGCGAATGGCGGTGCTGTCTGTTCCTCGAGAAACTGAGTTTTCCCCGGTCAAGAATCCTCCTGGAAACCCAATTGATTCCCCTGATAGTGCTCGTCGTATGATGCACGAAGAAGGGAAAGCTTGGCTCCTTGCTGCAGCCACTCTGATGTCAAAGGAAACCGAAGACGTGGACAGCTTTGTTCACGAGAAACTGGATAAAGCTCGGTGCATCGAGATTTCGCCCCTAGTTTCGTACAACGGTGAAGGGCTGGAGACACATGTCAAGTCATTGATGAAAGGCCTTCCTCGCGAGATCATCCGTTTGGAGAGCTCCAGCGTTATGGCCAACGCTAACTTGATCCCTGCTTCTCTTCGAAAAACATTTGAAAGTGCGGGCCAGGGCCATGTCTTCAGATTCATCGACGCAGGCAAAATCACTGCTCAGGATGCTTGCGAACTCGTAGAAAGCCTCAGACAGTATGACCCCCAGCAACTTGCTGGTTTGTTCGAGCGATCGACCAAGGCTGACAGTGTGGTGAACGTAGCTTCCGATGAGGTCACTCCACTCGAAGCAGGAGTGGTGCACCAGCTGAGCGAGACTGCGCCAGAGCTGAAAGCTAAGTGGCTCGATCTAGGTCTTGAAGCGGTTTCGAAAGGCATGACGGGTGCTTTGGTGCTCAGCGGTGGCCAGGGCACGCGTCTAGGCTTCGCTGGTCCTAAGGGTATGTATGATATCGGCCTCCCTTCCGGAAAGTCGCTCTTTGAGATTTTCGTGTTGCGAGTTCTAAAGGTGCAGGAGCTGGCAAAGACCCGTTTCAACCTGACCGAGCTGCCGAAAATCCCGCTGCTCATCATGACAAGCGAGATGAACCACGAAACTACGGTCTCTTTCTTCCGAGACAGCAAATACTTTGGACTCTCAAGGGATCAGCTTCACTTCTTCTGCCAGGGAACACTACCATGCTTTACTAGCGACGGCAAGTTCATTCTCGAGACGGCGAGTCAGCTAGCGAGAGCCTCGGACGGCAACGGCGGGATCTACCCAGCTCTGAAACGCAGTGGGGTCCTTGATCTTCTGAGTGAACGCAACGTCCAGTACTTGCACGTGTTTTCGGTCGACAACGTGCTCTGCAAGGTTGCGGACCCGGTGTTTATCGGCTACTGTGTAGACCAGGATGTTGACTGTGCGAACAAAGTGGTGTGGAAGACTCGTCCCGATGAGAGTGTTGGTGTGGTGGCCAAGCGCAATGGAGCATACTGCGTGGTGGAGTATTCCGAGCTTGATCGTGCGGCGTCGGAGCAGGTGGACCCTATGACTGGCAAGGTGAGCTTCGGTGCTGCCAACATTTGCAACCACTTCTTCCGTCTCGACTTCCTTCAGCGCTGCTGTAACCAGACCGACGCTGAATATCACGTGGCCAAGAAGAAGATCCCGTACGTGAATGACGAGGGCACAGCCAAGATCACCCCCACAAGCAACACTGGCATCAAGCTCGAGACCTTCATCTTTGACGTCTTCCCACTTTCCAAGAGTATGAAGGTGCTCGGTGTAGCTCGTGAAGATGAATTTGCTCCTGTGAAGAACGCTCCTGGAGCTGCGTCGGACTCACCCAACACTGCACGCCAACTCATCTCGGAGCAATGCAAGCGCTGGCTGCTGGAAGCAGGTGCAACCTTCGCAGACAATGCGCCTGACGCTATCTGCGAGATTCTGCCATCTTTGTCGTACAACGGCGAAGGCCTCGAGGAAGTGGCGCGCTTGAAGTCACCAATTCAGCTCCCCATCGTGCTTGGACGCGACTGAAGTCGTTGCTGCACCTGCGTGTATAGGAGAAAATGAATTTGATTTTCTTAGCGCTCAACCAGCTAGGGGAGCATCAAGCTCTAACACTACGACGCGTCCCCATTTTAGATCAGCCTATCTTCCTCTCTGTTTGCATCCGCTTCTTCGCCTTTACGCCGTCCGCATCGTAGCCGCCGTCATCGTTCGCTCCGCTGTCCGCGCCAATCCGCTCAGCTGTCCGCCGAAGAAGCCGCTTCCAGTCGAAAGCCAATGTAGAAAAATTAAACTCACTATGCACATGGTCTCGGGCGGTGTACCAACAAACAACAACAGGGTAAGAGAACACCGACTATCGCAGCAGCAACCAGACTCACGCACGCACACGCTCTGGGCAAGTCCAGGCTGTTCCGCGGTGAGTACTCGTCCCTCGGTCCGTCCGGTTATGTTCTCAAACTGTGTCAGCTCCGCTCGTCTCTGCTGCTTGTCCGTCGAGCCGCTCTACTCCTCCTTAGCCGCCTCCTCTTCCTTCTTAAGCTCCTCCTTCTCCAGCTCCTTCACCTTAGCCGCCTCCTCTTCTTTCTTAGGCTCCTCCTTCTCCGGCTCCTTCTCCTTAGGCTCCTCCTTCTCCACCTCCTTCTCCTTGGACTCCTCCTCCTTCTTCTCACTAGCACTAGCTCCGACTTCCTTACCGTCTTCCTCCTGCTTGTCCTCTCCTTCCTTCTCCTTCTCCGGCTCCTTCTCCTCCGACTCGCTACGCTTCACCTTCTTCTCTCCTTCTGCCGCGTCTTCACTGCGACTACGACTGCGTTTCTTACTGGAACGACGCGCACTGCTGCGACTACGCGACTTGCTGCGCGATCTACTGCGACTGTTGCTGCGGCCACATCCACCTGCTGCACGCACACGCACGTACGAGTTCTCACTGCGGCCACGGAACTCCGAGTCGTCCAGTTTCTCCACTGCGTACTTCATATCGCGCTTGTTACTGTACTCGACGATACCGTCGCCACGTCCGTCCACCTCTGTAAACACCACGTCGCCAGCTTTACGCATAAAGTCCTTAAGGTCCTGCCAGGACACGCGTGGAGGCAGATTCGACACTTCCACAGTGAAGTCGCCAGTTCCGCGGATGTTACGCGGGTAACGGGCCGACCCACGGGTCGATTCACGTCGACCGCCATTGGCGGGTTCAACCCGCAGTCGCGCGCCGTCGTAATCGTAGCCGTCACGGCCCCGGATGGCGTCTTCAGCGTCCCGCGGGTCCTCGAAGTCCACGAAGGCGAAAGCTGGCGGACGCGACGGGAACTTGACGTCGATGTCGCGGATGCGTCCGTACTTGTAGAAAATATCCTCCACCTCACGCGTGCGGATGTCCATGGGGAGATTACCGACGTACACGCGCGTACCTGCCATGATTTGATATTTGATTCTAGAAGACTTGCGCTTGACTTGGTGAATGTATGAATGAGGAAGAAGACGAGGTTGACACCAGTCAGAAACGAAACTATTCTACGGCATATGTGAGATGATGGAAATTTGGTGTAAAGGGATGAATGTATCATGCGGTATCATGGGTTTGGTGTATACGACATGAATGTACCCATGTATGGAAGTTGAAGTGGGGTAGGAGCTCAGCTAAAGTTATCTTATCGGCTAAGGTGTATGCTGTAGTTTTAGCATCCAGTGCCTCCAGCAATCAGGAGACACGACGTGCTGTCGAAGATGGCGAGAGTATTGACCGTCACGGACCAAACGAGTGAAAACGATAGGCAAGCGATGGTGAGACCACCGAGGATCCTGTTGGACCCACCAGTACGTGCGAGTTCCTGTGTGTCCTTCTTCTGTTTGGGCAATAGGAACAGGAAAACCCATGAGAAGATCATCATAACGTAAGAAATAATGATCGTGTACGTGATGTCCATGCGGACAGAGTGATCGTCGACTTGTACGCGTGCGTTCGTGATGTTAAAAGGACCGTCGACGAGAAGAGTCAAAGTAGTGGCGAAGGGAGACGCCAAGTTACCAACCGTAGTCACGAGACCATAGACGGCACCTTCGTTGCCAACACCAGCAATTTCGACCGTCACGAACAGAGCGATGATCCAAGCCACACCACTAGGAATATTCACTGCGATCGGAGGACCGAGCCAGAACCACTGGCTACGGAACACATCCCAAACGGTGATGAGAGCAACAGCACAGTCGACGATAATGACAACAACACCAGTCCAAACAATCATACCGCGCCAGTTCCAATGGAGACCGTACTTGGACGTTACCATGATACCGATCAAGAAGCACAAGTGACCGAGAACATCGTTCAGTGTGCTGTTGATAGGCGTCACGTCCACCATGTACGACTGCACAGGTGAGCTGGCAGTGTATGAAATACTGGAGAAGATTCCAGCGAAGAAATGGTAGGCGATGATTTGATACACTACGCGCTTGCAGAGCAAGTCCCAGAACTCGTTGATGTACTTGCGGAAGTCAGCGCGTTCCGTCTTCTCTTCTTTGATAAAGAACCACGTGATTGGAAGCGCTGGTGCAGTAAGCACAGTCATGATGATCATGAGCAGGGGAAAACTGAGTGAGAAGTCAAAGTCTCCGCCGTATTCCTCACCGTTGAAGCAGAAGCCAACCAACAGTTCACCGAGGATCACGAGCACGTAACGCACGGCATAAATTGCCGACTGGGTCTTACCACGCTTTGCTTCTGGTTCCCGTTGTGCCAGTTCGCACACGATACTGTCAGAGCAGACGTCTGAGAAGACGTAACCCACCGCAGCGAAGAACATGATGATCACGTACTTGGCACCTTCGCTGGGTGCGTCATAGTTGATGCGAGCCTCAATCTCCGGAGTGTAGTCCGCAGTGTCGATGTCACGGTCGGATGCGACAGTGTAGTATGGCTTGCCAATTGGCATGATAGCCATGACCAAAAGCATGATAATGCAAACTGTCCATCCGATGAGCATGTATGGACGACGGCGATACCCGTAGATGGGGAAGCAATCGGAGATGATACCGAAAAACACCTTGAAACTCCACGGAAGAACCACAAGCTCCTTAGCGGCAGCGACCTGCGCTCCACTACAGTTGAGGTATTCCTGCATGAAAGGGTAGATGGTTTCGGGCAGCATGCCGTAGACGACACCAACAGCAGCGTACTGGAACAGTAGACCGATAGTATCCTTGCTGGTCAGCACAGGCATGCCACCAGGCCGCAAGGCGCCACCTTCGAGCTCTTCAGCGAATTGATCGGGGGTCTTGACACTTGCATAGCCAGATTGATCTGGATCCTTGGTGACACTCAAGCTCACAGCAGACAGACGTTCGAGGTCGTACACGTTCTTGTTCGGCGTCGGAGGCATGGTGGCGATACCCGGTCTTGGCGCGAAGCTTGGAAGACTCGTGTTCGGTGAGGCAAAACTCGGAATGAGCGTACCTCGATCGAATGGTGCGGGAAGGAAGGTTGATTCCCGCAACAGAGAGCTGGAGGAACAGCATGCTTCCAGCAATCAATTGCCAGCGTTACAGGACACCATAGTGACTGTCTGTACAGAGACTATCGCTGCTGCATCGTTTATCGTTCTTCTACCCAAGGCTACATTATTGACCCTCAAAGCAATTTGCTAGTCGGTCTTGTACAGTACCCCTTGGCTCACGCATATCATGGTGATGAGCGAGTAGATTGGGTATGCACTCGGTCTCCGATATATCCCGCTCCGTCACAGGTTGTCCCCCCAATCAATCAGCGGAGACCGTCGGCGTCGTGGTTGTCGTGGACGAATCACCGGCAGAGATAAACATTACTCGTTGACATGGTTCAGCTTTGCCCATCGTGACTGATGGCATGATCGTCATTGATGCAGTATCAAGTAACTAGTCCTGCAGTCAGTATCTTGTCAAACAAACAAATGCTGCGTGTGTGTATTAGAGATCGTACAGGAAGGAGTTCGCTCGTGCAAAGGTCATTCCGCTCACTACACTAGGAACGCTACACTGCACGGCGCCGAAGCTCCATGGAATGGCGTCTCATTAGCAGCCGGTGCCGCCAGTGATCAACAGACACGAAGTGCTGTCGAAGATGGCAAGAGTATTGACCGTCACGGACCAGACAAGTGAGAATGACAAGTACACGATGGTTAAACCTCCAAGCAGTTTGCTGGAACCACCAGTACGTGTCAACTCCTGTAGTAGAGTTAACGTCGACGCGAATGGAGACGCCAGATTGCCAACCGTTGTGACGAGACCATACACAGCGCCATCATTGCCAACACCAGCAATCTCGACCGTCACAAACAAAGCGATGATCCACGATACACCGCCTGGAATTTGAACAGCAATCGGAGGACCAAGCCAGAACCACTGGCTACGGAACACGTCCCAAACGGTAATGAGAGCGACAGCACAGTCGACGATAATAACGACGATACCAGTCCAGACAATCATACCGCGCCAGTTCCAATGGAGACCGTACTTGGACGTCACCATGATGCCGATCATAAAGGCCAGATGACTAAGGACATTGTTTAAAGTATCATTGATCGGCGTGACATTCACCATGTACGACTGCACAGGTGAGCTGGCCGTGTACGAAATGCTGGAGAAGATGCCGGAGAAGAAGTGATACGCAATGACTTGGTACACCACGCGTTTGCACAGGAGATCCCAGAACTCGTTAATGTACTTGCGGAAGTTGACACGCTCCGACTTCTCTTCTTTGATGAAGAACCACGTGATGGGAATTGCCGGCACCGTGAGCACAGTCATGATGATCATGAGTTGTGGAAAGCTCAGTGAGAAATCGAAGTCACCTCCGTATTCTTCACCATTGAAACAGAAACCGACGAGTAGCTCACCAAGAATCACGACCACCGTTCGCACGGTGCAGATGGCTGACTGGGTCTTGCCACACTTAGCGATGGGCTCCCGCTGTGCAAGCTCACACACAATACTGTCGGAGCAAACATCGGAAAAGACATAGCCGAAGGAGGCCAGGAACATGAGCATGACATACTTGGCACCTTGACTTGAAGCATCGTAGTTGATACGAGCCTCAATCTCCGGAGTGTAGTCGGTTGGATCGATATCACGGTCCGATGACACAGTGTAGTACGGGTCACCAATTGGCACGACAGCCATAACCAGCAGCATCAGGATGCAAACTGTCCATCCGACGATCATGTATGGACGACGACGGTAACCATTAATCGGGAAGCAATCGGAAATGATGCCGAAGAAAACCTTCAAACTCCAGGGAGAGTCATGAGCTCCCTTGCAGCAGATACTTGAGCTCCACTGCAGTTAAGGTATTGCTGAAGCACCGGATAAACAGTCGATGGAAGCATGCCGCACACGACGCCGACAGCAGCATATTGGAACAGGATGCCAATGGTGTCCTTGCTGGTCAACACAGGCATGCCGTCCGGACGCAGTGCACCACCCTCGAGGTCTCCCGCGTTGCCATCGGGGGTCTTCACACTTGCGTAGGCGCCTTGATCAGGGTAGTCAGGGTCCTTGGTGATACTAACAGCCGATAGACGTTCCAGGTCGTGAACGTTCTTGCCCACTGCCGGAGCCATGGCGAACTTTGTTAAACTTGAGGGGTTCGAGGTGTAGCTGGAGCTTGTGGAGTTCTAGGTAAAACGCCGAATGAGCTACAGCAGCTCAGAGCCTCTCCACCCGATGAAAGCCTTCACCATTTACAAGGAGTCCACGTTGGTACTGCCCCGCAAAAGTCATCACTGGCAGCGTTACGGAGATCACAGCAGTATTGATGCGCTGAGCCTGAAGTGCCAGTCAAGATCTCATAAATTGTAAGGGTTCCCGGCCTGTCATGAAAGTCAACGTGACGCTACCATATTCACTTACATGCTGCAAAAGCGTGCAGGGCAGTGGTGCAAATATGGCTGCGTCGAAGTACCGCCCAATCAGCCACTGGAAGCTGCCGGCGTCGAGTTTCCGCAGCGAATCATTCTTACAAGACCTGCCGATTAATTTTCTTTTGTCACGCTGACATCGTCCGACTAAAGTGGTTCTTTTAGGCTCCTTTGTACATGATGAGTGTTCATGCTACAATGCACATGAACGCAATGATCTTGCATATCTACCTACCTCTTAGCAGGTAAGAGAGTACCAGCTTGTCTTCATTGTGTTGGCAGGTTGATCCGCGTCTGCAGTGCATAGGCGCCCTCGACGATCCAAGTTTTCGAACACAAAACTAATGGTGGCGATGCCCCTGCAATCATGACAAAAGACAGCAGTGACTTCGATTGGGCGATGCTGCGCTGGTTCCTAGTACAAGAGCATGCACGCAGACGTACCACTTGAAGGCCAGGATGACATACTGTACTGGATAATTTATTCCCGCCCAAATGACGGCAGCTGGGATGCTGTAGATCGAGAAGAGTAAACGTTATCCTCGGAACCACCTTATACCTGTGAAAACGAGTGTGACGCTTCAGTATAGATCATGAAAGGTAAAAATAGGTGCTGGTTGGTTGAAGCTGAAAGAAAGCTGTCTTATGAACTCCGCGAAATAACGACACAATATTCGGTGTGGTTCAGTGTCGATCGATAAAGCGCCAATGCCCACTGATGCAGTCGTCGTTGTCCTGTTTGACACGTCGACGAGAATCACACCCAATGATCCACCTCGCCATCCTCAAATGACGATACTGATACTCCCAACCAATAGATGCTAGTGTCGGACCCTGATGCCTACGAGCTATGGACGGGCGTCATCGCCGAAACTTTGTCAAAGACTTGGTCGCGATGTACCCTGGCCGTCATTTCAGGTGGCCCTTTTACATGTAGTCCATACAGTATGGACTAAACGGTGATCGTAGATCACCAAAGGAGGATTACATTTACAGCGTATTTGTGTTTCATGCTTTACCTCATTTAACTCGATTTGTGCTGCACTGACGTCCTGATACCTATACGGCGTCGTGCTTATAGAGATAGGGTATGACGAGCAGCCCTACAAGTAGCTGCAAGCCGAGGTTCCAAAGTGCCGATTGCCGGTTTCCAGCCAGCCAAAGTCGCTGTAATCAGCAAAAAAGTACAAGCACAACTTTTGTCAGCTTCAATACAACGGCAATTCAGCAACCATAACGACGTACCGAGACGATACTGATTGCCCCTGAAAAGACCGACAGTGACCCACAGAACGAGCTCACAAACTTGAGCGCAAGGAGATTGTTCGTTACCCCCGTGGGCGATATCCTGCTCAATTGGTATGTAAGTCCCGCCAACATGCACGCTAGAAAATTACAGCAAAGACAACCCCAATCGATGAAGGGGCCACCGCTACGCGGTACAGCATTACGCAGTTGTGCCGGCTCCGGCGGGAAGAACGCGCAGACGTAGTTCGACAGCAACACCGCACTGCACGACATCAAAATGCCCAGCATCAGCTCCTCGCCGTCTGCTATTGGCAAAGGTCCAATAAACTGCGGATCATTCGGATCCCTAAAACATCCAAAACGACAATATGAGTCACACTTGCACCAAGAAACACCCAACACCGTAAACGTACCGCACAAATCCATGTGGTCCCAGAGCTGCTCTCAACGTCGTAACCCCAACAAAACCCACCAAACTCGTCACTAACGACGGTTTTTTCTTCATCCTGTTCGCCATCTGAGTCACTTTTACAGTCACCGGGTTCGTCCACGCAGCGGAGACCGCTAGCTTGCCCAAGTAGAAGCAGCCACAGCCTCCAAGAATGGATACACAGACGTAAATGGGTCCAGCTGCAAAGTTGATGCCACTTAAATCCCCTGCATGGTCGGCCATGAATGGGTACGACGTGAACACTCTGTAACCACGTAACCCCAACAGTCAGAGTTCGTCCAAATGTATCATCTCCTCTTTCTCCTCTCGTACCCTAAGAACGCGGACCGGAACTGCACGCATGCAAGTGACACTTTAACACCCTTAAGTCGATCCTCGTATCCATAAGTTACACCGTCCAGGAAAGGTCCGATGAAGTTTAACGCCGTGCCACCGACGTTGAGCCCCCAACTGCGCAAAGTGTACCCCGGCACAAAGCACGTGGTTACGCACTCAGCTACAGCTGCAAGTAACAATAACCACAGAAATTCCTCATCCGTCTGACGCAGTGGCTCCTTCTCCAGCTCCAGTGACGTCTCCGGTACGTTAACAGCCACGAACGTCTCCTCTTCTTCGACGTCCACCCCGTCCCGATGACCTTGAACACGTAACATCACCAAAAATGGCTACACTTAGAGCGAAAAATGGCTACACTTTTTAAAGCGTACCCTCAACCCACATTAGGTACGAAAAGGTACCGTCAGGGTTACACCAGCGTCTCACTAGCAAAAAGCGCGGGACGCCGTTGCACCCTGTTCCGCCACCGAAGGTTATTGCGCAGGAAGACGAAGCTACACACACAGCCGTCCTAGCGCTCTGCAGTTAGTACACACATTATGGCAGACGACGTAGCCCCTCCCAGTCCAGAGCGCAACCCTGACGAGCGTCTCCAGGCCGCAGTAGACGACGACGCACTCGCCGCCATTTGGCTGGGCGATGACGCACTCGGTGACGTCCCAAGCGCGCGGGAGTCACTTCCGCCCATCACCGTAGCTCCAGAAGTGTCCAGGAGTGATAGTCCTATTGCTCTACAACCAGTTGAAGAGCACAAGAGCGAAGAAAACGAGCAGATGGCTCAAGTGGACGAGAGTGAGGTTTATTTCCTCATCGCAGACTTCCTCAAGCGCCGCTCAACGTGCCACAAGGCTGCAGATGTGTTGATAGAAGAACTGGCTGAGCATCAGCTGCTTAAGAGCGGCGTGGACTGGACGGGAAAGCCTCGACCAGCCACTTATGAAGACTACAGACTAAGACACCGAGATCTCTCGTCTGGACACTTGGTACAGCTGCTACAAGGAGCTGCAGCATCTTTTCCAAAGCTTAATAAGCAGAAGGAAGTGGATGATAAGATGAGGGACGCTCCAACTGAAGAGAACAATAGTTTATTACTGAGAACGAGAGTCAAGAAGCAGCTCCAGTTGTCACAGGAGGAGAGGAAGAAACTGGCAAAGGATATTGTCAATGAGTTGTTGAAGCTAAGAGGAGTGATGAAGACGCTGAGAGTTGTGGAGAAAGTGATCAACAAGTATGAAAGGTACCAGAAGTACACGACGGTGAAGCGAGTGGAGGATCTACCGCAGGAGTTGCAATTGATGATGACAGGAGACGCAGCGGTGGATATGGAGGCTGATACAGGTGCAGATAAAGTGGCGACGTTGGCAGCGGATGTGCGGGCTTTGAAACAGCTTTTCCAGCTACGACAGGAGCGATCAGAGGTGGAGAAACAGATTGAAACGTTGATGGAGCGAGCAAAAGTGTCTGGACTCTTTCAGACGACAGTGCGGACAGGACGCAATCAGGCCTCGTTGCTGCGACGAAGAGAAGTCAGTTGGCAGCACGACACACAGCTCCCACCTGCTTACGTGTATAGCAGGATCCGCCGGTTGAAGACTCTAAGTGGACATTTGCAGATTCAGGCGTATTGCCTTGCGTATGATAAATTGGGCAAGGTTGTTATTACTGGATCCGACGACAGGTACGGTATACTCTTTCTACACAACGGAATTTTGGTGACTACATTAATCTTGACCTTGAAATGATGCAGGCTAGTAAAAATTTGGTCGTTACGAACTGGAGACTTACTGTTTACGCTGCGAGGACACGTCGGTAATATTACGGATCTGGCGGTGAATCATTCGAACACGCTTTTGGCTTCGTCATCAGACGACAAGACTGTCCGAGTTTGGGAGATTAGTACAGGCGCTCCAGTCGCAGTCCTGGTGGGACACTCTAGTGTCGTGAATGCAGTTCGCTTCCATCCGAAGAAAAATGTTATCGTTACGGCCTCGGACGACGGGCGCTGCTTCTGCTACAAGGTGCCGGATATTCCACTCATGGACCAGCCTGAAACAAAAATCGAGACTGCGCGGAGACTGTACTCGCTTAATGCGTACATGCTCAGCTTGCACCCTATTTATGCCATGAAGCACGCTCGTCGCGAGGGAGTGCGGTCGTGCAAAGTGCACTGCGTAACGTTCAGTCGATGCGGGGATTTTGTAGCTTCTGGAGGCCACGATGGAATCGCGCGTGTGTGGGATTTATCCATGGCTTCGGCTCCAGACGCTCCTGCCGTTGTGCCGCGATTCCAGCCTACAGATGAACCGCAGGAAGCACGAGTGCAGGAGCGACAGCCCATTGGGACTGTGGAGACGACTAATCAACTGCCCCCGGTTACAATTCCTGTCGTCCCAGCACCTGTAACTCAAGTATTGAATCCTGCGCCAGCGAATTTACAAACTCCAATGGCTCAGCCAACCAACCAATTCAATGGTGTAGCCACTCCAGCCACGGGTGAGCCTTTCCGAGCTGTGGTGATACCAACCCAGCCTCTCGTTCCTGGTCAACCACCTTTCCAACTCCAAGCACAGCCTTTGCCTCTTGCTCAACCAGCAGTGCAGCCCCAGCCGCTACTGCAACGTCAAGCACCATTGCAACCTCAGGCTGGTGGCGAAGTGCCGCTTCCAACTGTCGCAGAGGCGTTGCAGCGCGAGACGGCGCCGCGACCAACCCAGCCTCCTCAGGTGCAGAACGACTTGCCATCGCTATCTCTCTCCGATGACGATGTCCCGAGCATCGAGCCTATTGCGTTGCTGAAGGGACATAAGGGCCCAGTCTCGAGCATCGCTTACAACTATCGGGGCGACCGGATCGTAACTGCGTCTATCAAAGACAGCGCAGCGCGGGTTTGGAAATGGAAGCGGAAGTACAAGAGCTTGTTTGGAGCTGTTCTTTTGGCGAAGGAGTCGTCAGTAGAGCACGACGACATCTCAGCGTTCTACGGAGTTCGTGGTCGCAAAAAAGCTGTTCCAGTTGTGGATACAGTAGCTTGGACCCATGACGATCGACGGCTCATCACTCTCCACAGTGTCAAGCTTAATTCGGAATCTGCGGATCCAACCTGGGAACAGAGGATACGCATTTGGGACCCGGATAGCGGAAAACTGTTAATGACGGTGGGCGCTGTTGACAAAGAGAAGAAGAACGGGCACGTAAATGCAGCGTTTGCTCTGAGTGCACACCCGACCGATTGGCGCATCGTAGCTACAGCAGGCTACGATGGCCGCGTATTCTTGTGGGATATCTCGACGGGTAGAATGCTGAAGTCTTTCACGAATTTATCTCCAGACTCGAAGCCGCTGTCAAATCTCGATGGTGGGTTCACACCGGACGGCAATGGTTTTTGCTTCACAGACCAAATTGGCCGGCTGCTCGTCTTTGGTACAGGATCCGGAGAGCAGTATGCTGCCACGCCAGTGCAACAGTATTTCTTACATGACTACGTGATGCTTGTTACTGATGGACACTACAACGTGCGGGACAGGGAAACTCAAGAGCTACCGAGCATGATGGACTCTGGTCCTCTGATGGATGCCTCTTTAGTTCAGTATCCTCACCAGCCGCCCCACTTGTTTGCTAACAAATCCCTCACTCCGGAGGAGTACGCGGAAAATCGTCGACTACGTATCCAGCAGAGCAAGGAGTCGGAAATTCAGTGTGCAGTTCGCCATTTGCCTGAAACTGAGGAGGATATCCACTCGTTCCCTCTTGCTATTGTCAAGAGCGAAGAAACTAAATCCGGTCAGGGACAAGGAAGCTTTGCCGCTGATGCAATGGCACGCGCCAGAGCCTCTTACAGATTGAGTGGCGCCCCAGTGATGATGTCAGAGCTTCGGCGTCGTGGATCTGGATCCAGACGATACGCAGACCCACGGCGGCGAAGGGTTACGCCAGCTGAAGAGCGCGATACATCGGTTCTTGAGCTCGAAATTTCCAGTGAGGATGATAGAAGTGATGAAGACTTCCAGGTGCCAACTCCGCGGCACGCTGCTGAGGAGGAAGACGAGGACGAGGAGGACGAGGACGAGGATGAACTCGATTTGGACGAAGATGATCTGCTCAGCGATAATGAGGAGGCTGTCGTATCTCCTGCGAATTCCAGGAGGAGACGACTACGTAGCACCCGGCAGCGGGAATCTCCACGTGTTAGGTTTCCAGTCCGGGGTGGTCGGAGATTACAGTCAGACAGTGAAGAGGAGCAGGATGACGCTCCTCGCCGACTGCGAGCCCGAAGAAATGCTGCCAGATCACGTTCCAGGTTGGTATTGGATAGCGACGGAGAAGAAGATGGCAATGCGGTGCCTGCGGGTCAAGGTATGAGTGATGGTGGCGGCGAAAGAGAAGCTAGAAATCGTGACAGCCAAGGCGAAGTCGTGGTCGAGTCGAATGATGGCATCATTATGGGTGACAATCACCTGGATCGATTTGATCAAAGCATGACGTATACTCAAATGCTTGAAACGAAAAGAGCCCAGCTTGGAGCGGCACCAGTTCCAGCCGAAAATACCGACGAAGCATTGATTGCGTGTGCTTTTTGTGGCGTTGGAGATGACAACGCAATGCTTAAGCTTCCTGGAGACGGCATGGGCGTGCATCCGTTGATTCACGGCGCGCAGAGAGTATTCGTGCATGATCAGTGCGCAATTGCGTCTCCTCTGTGCTTCAACCGAGATGGCAATTGGTATAATGTGAGTCGAGAGATTCGTCGTGGACGCTCACTGAGTTGCGTTGCATGCAGTAAGCGCGGAGCAACAATTGGATGCACAATCAACGCGTGTCGTAACTCATATCACTGGAAGTGTGCGATTAGCTTAGGCTGGTCTGTGGATCAGATGCACTTCTTCTGCCCAGACCATCAATCCCGGCACGCGCAAAGACATCGGCAAGAGGAGACTCACCAACTTGTTGCAAAAGATGGAGGAGCTATCATCGAACCTGCTTCCATGCGCTTCGGTCTCAAATTTCACCGCGAATGGTTGCAAATGGTCAGCCTGCGGTCGATTCATCAGTACGTCCCGCAAGTTGGTGATTACGTGGTATACCTGCCGGAGGGGCATCCTGGGTATTTGAACTATGGAGGAATGCCGAAGCCGAGATATTATGCGCGTTTGTCCAAGTTCTATGCTATCAAGTGTCGTGTCGTCGGTGTAAAATATGTATTCCCGACTGCGGAAGAGCACGTGAGGTGTAGCACAATTAAGTGTGAGCTTTCACTCACGGTGCTTGCAGTACCAACATCAGCTGTACGTCCCACTGGAGACAGCGAGGAACAAGACCAGGAAGAAGAGACAAAAGAAGGTGTGCCCTCCGATAGAGCGGACTTGTTCAATCCCGAGTCTTCGCCGTTTGCAGAATTCACGAGCGTTGATGAACAGTTGTCTCCCACAGGAAGTGAACCGTCAGCACGCTTCAATTTCAAGATTCTCTACCACTCTAATGATGTGGCGAACTTCCTCGTGCTGGATCACATCTACGAGAGCGGGGTATGTGCCAACTGGAAGATTGGTGACCGTGTGCAGATGCCGTTTGTGCGGCTGAATGAGCACGGGCTTGAAGTCGAAGCGAAAATGTCGTACGGCACGGTTGAAAGTATTCTTCGAAAGCCATTGACGACAAGTAGCGTCAGAGAACTCACGCCATGGGAGTGTGTGATGGTTAACTGGGATGATCCAGACGACGATACTTGTGCTGTGTGTCCTTGGGAATTGGAGGCAGCATTATCGGAGGAGCGCCGTGAAAAGCGTGAACTTTCTCTTCGTAGACGTTCGACGCGGCTTTTCTTCTCGCGGAGTATTATCGGCGACAAATGTGAAGCACTCTTACAGGAGGTGGATCAGGTTTTGACACTGTCCATTTCGCGCGACTTCATGTATCCCGTCGACGAAGAAACGTTCATGGACTATTCGACCTCAGTTGCCAACCCAATCGATTTGACCAAGATTCAGCAACGCCTGCGATTCGGCTTCTACCGTCAAGTGGAGGCCTTTTTAGCTGATGTGAAGCTGCTGAACACCAACTGCGAGACGTACAACATTCCAACGAGTCCGATCTCTCAAAACTCGCGAAACCTGTATTCCGCAGTGCTGACGCAGGCGCAACGTCATTTCCCACACCTATTGCGCGATGTTAACAACAACAACCGTCGAGAGGCCGATGGAGAGCGAGTCAACGCGACCTACTCGTATCCTCTGGACGACTTTTTGACGAATTTCGGCGAAGACCCCGAGGAAACGCAATTGGCGCTGTTGGAAATTGGATTGTTGACCCCGACACCAGAGGAGTCTAGCAGTGACTCTGCTCCACCTGCTGCTGGTCAGCTTGAAGCTGCACCTGCTGTGACTACTCCTCCTTCTAGTATTTTTCAGGTTACGTCGCCCGAAACGAGATCACGACGTCGCTCGCGGAGTAGTGAGGAGACCAAGGAAAGCGATGCGGCAGAAGAGAAAGTGGACCACGCGGCGCAACAGGACGGCGAAGCAACCGGTTCGACAATTAGTGTGGCGATTGGTGCTGATGCTGCCGTGTTCAACAGTCCGAGACAGCTTCGGAGTCGAGACGTAGCGGAGCCACAACTCCTGTCACCTCGTATCCGTCCCACACCTCGAGTTGTAACGGCGCCAGTAACTGATGGAGGAGGCTCTGCTCGGAAACGGCAGCGCAAGAATCCCGCGCAGGAGCTTTTGACGTACTCAGCTCTCATGAATAACTACACGGGCTCACAGCGTGAAGATATTGAGCGTGCGTGTAACGAGGATTTGAGATCTGTACTGCAAGAGTTTCATGAGGCCCTCACTGAAGCCGACAACTCAGACATATTTGCCTCACCTGTGACCGACGACGTGGCTCCGCAGTACTCGGAGATTATTGTGCAGCCAATGGACTTCGGAACGATTCAGGACAGGTTGTGGAAGTACAAGAGTTTCCGCGATTACTTCGTAAGTACCACACATGTTCGGGAGATGTTGGTCCTTGCGAATGCTAACTCTGTTTACGTTTGCTTTGCTTTATCCAGGCTCACGTTCAACTCGTATTTTCCAACGCAATCGCGTACAACGGCTGGGACTGTTTCATCGGTGGGCTGGTGGAGGACTTGCAGAAGTACTGCGTCAAGTTTCTGCTGGACGCTGCAGATGCGAATCTGCAAGGGCACAAAATACCCGCTACAAAAAAGGCTGCGCGGACACCCAGTCGTCCATCCAACTCGAAAAGCAAGTCATCACCAGCTCGCCGGAAACCGGTTACCGCCATTTCAGAGGACGAAGAAGATAGCTGGAATAGCAGCTCTTCTGAAAGCGAGGATGACGACGAGGACGACGACGAAGAGGAGGAAGAGAATTTCAGCGATGAATCGGATTATGGTGCTGGAAGGAAGCGTCGGCTGCGGCGACCTGCTTCCAAGAGCAAGAAGAAGAAGGCCAAGCGGCGCTAGATGGATCAAGGTGATCGATCTAACAATATGAAATGCGGCGATATGAACCTACCAAGTGTCTGCTTCTCGTGCACGTATCTCCGACACACACACGTAATAAAGCAGAATAGAACTGTAGCAGACGCCACCACCGCGAGTCAAGCTTTGGAAACAAGACATGGAATATTTAACCACACTTTCAGGAGTTCTATGTAAACGAGATCGACGCACTAGCGCATCAGGCACGTTTGGGAAAATGGGTGCTAGCTTACAGAAGCCGCACACCCTCCGTGACCTTCTGGGTCATCTCGTTGTTGTGCGCGTCCATCTTGTCCACAATACGCGATGCGATGAGCTGCAGCGCACGCAGGTCGGAACCCTTGACCTTCTTGCGAGCCTTCGTGTCAGCGATACAGATAGCGCCCACAACCACACCCGAGTCCTTCATGAAGATCGGGACACCCAAGAAGAACTGCACATGCATGGACAGCGCAACCGGGTTCTTGGCGAAGCGGATATCCTTACGACAGTCCAGCACCACGAGCGGGTTGTGCGACATAATTGCGTGGGCATCCACACCGATATCACGCGGCACCTGGTCGCCCACAAGACCAATGGTGGTCACGAACAAACTCGTCGACTTGGTCACAACAGAAAGCGCTGCCACGGGACAGTTGACGGTCGTACGCGCCAAGTCCAGCAGATCGCGGAGAACGGTGTTAGCGAAATCCTGCGATAGGTTCAGCCTTTGGATGATCTTAACGCGCTCCTTCTCCGTCGGGGTCAACGGGGCATCGGGCCATGGGTTGCCCTTCGTGAACGTCAGCTCGTAGTCGAACGGGCTGTTAGCGTACACGTCTCCATCATCCTCACCACCCTGGCTGACGCCACTGCTCGACGTGTTACTCGGGCTTTGAGGCAGGGTCTCCGCCAGCGTCGGCTCGATCGTAAATCCGGCCAGAGCCTCCTCCAGCGTCACGTGCGCAGAGCTACCGAAGCACTCGCCATCACTGCCACGGCTCGACGACGCTCCATCGCTTGCGCTGGACCTGCTTACTCCACCGCGGTTATCATACGTACTCAACGATCCATGAGCTCCGTTTTGGTCGCCGTTCAGACAAGCCATGCACACGCGCGTACTGCCCGAGAACTTGGAGCGCTGGGAGTCCTTGCGGATGGCCGAGCACTTGGAGCAAACAGCAGCACCACAGATACGGCAATGGTGCGCACGGCGCGTAAACATGGAGAAGCTGCCGCCGCACACGGAGCACGAGTCACGGAAATGCCAGCTCCGACGGTCACGCAGCTGGTTGCGGCGAATACGGCGGTTCACGATAGCACTGGGCACGAGACGCACGCACCCGGCGAGACGCAGCAGCCACGCACGGTCCTGTTCCAGCGACGGCGCACGGTACGGGGCCGTGATGAAGAACGACACGCGGGTCGTCACCGAGCTCTTGTCCTCGGACGCCTCCACGACAAAGCCGCACTTGTGCAGCGGCTGACGCTGCATGTGCGTCTGCGAGAAGATGGGTCCGCAACGCGGCAACTCCAGCGACTCCATGACCGAGACGCCGTACGACGCACCGCCTCCGAGCGGGTTATTGCCGCCATTTCCGTTGCTGAAACTCTGGTTGAAGCGCATGAAGAAGAACTCCCGGAGCGGCGCCTGCGGGTGCACGTCGTTCAGTGCTAACCACTGAACCATGAGCGACGACGACGTGGGCATGGACCCGCGCGGGGTCTGCGGCGTGGCGGGCGTGTTGGGTTCCGGCGCAGGCTCGGGCGCGTTGCCGGCGTCCGCGCTCACCTCCGTGTAGTGCAGCGCCTGGCCGGCCGCGTACTGCGCGCCCAGCAGGTCCTGCAGGAAGGCGTCTACCTCGGTGGCCGTGCGGCCCGAGAGCAGCGCAAGCACCTCGTCGCACGTAGTGTTCTGCAGACGGACGACGCCCTTCATGACGAGCAGGTCGTCACGGTCGTCGTGCATCTCATAGACCGTGAAGTTCTCCTTCTGCTGGCGTAGCACGGCGCTGGCAGCCACGGAGCCGGCCACGCCCTGGTCGTCGTCCGTAACCCAGCGGATGAGCTGGTTGGCGCGGCGCTCGCCGATGCCGGCCAGCTCCTTGACGCGCTCCTTGGTCATGGCGCGCGGCACTTCGTACTGCCGCGCCACCTGTTCGGCGAAGGCGCGCGAGCCGCCGGAGCCGCCCGACGACGAGCTCACGTTCTTGCCTCCAGTGGAGCTGTTGTTCCTGCGAAACATCGACAGACAGAGAGATAGAGAGAGAAAACAGGACTGCGCTCCGCTGGCAGGGGGCGCGGAGAGCGAGCGAGTGTGAGTGCCGTGACTGTCGGATAGCAATTAGCCGATTTGCATCCGGTCTCGAATACTGCAACACTCGATCAAGCTGAAGTTGTCGCATAGTATGTAATAAGACAAATGTCGGAAATAGAGAGGGTCATTATGTAAGAGCTGACTTGTTGCTGTTTATTATATAATAGAGAGCTAGCAGATTATAGAGGATCAGGTATCACGGTGATGCCGCGTCTGCGGCCAACGATGGCGTGACGGCGACAGGAGGCCAGATGCTGAGCGTACCGGTATTCCCGCGGCATGAGGCGTGTGGATGGCCAACTTGAAGCTTTAGGTGACTGGATCATCGCGGCGCGAGTGCTCGGTGTTGGGGCTGTTATTTTAGAGTGAGCTAACGCTAGTCACGAGGGTGGTGTCCGAAGCGTCTAGGAGATGTTCTGCTTGGGTGTTCTCCGGGTTTTGGTGCGACGCGATCCCGGGATCCGCTGCACCGGCACGACGCGCACCCGTCTCTGAGCAATTGCTACAGCGCGGCGCTGATGGATGGGAGGGCCACCCGGGGATGCGTGCGCCGCGAAAAAGGACTCGTCCGGCGGACTCGTCATGGCTGCAGGCTTCCGGGCACTGCAACCACGCCAACATTGCAGCAAAGACATCGGTCAGACAGCCGGCTTGGTCGCCATTGCCGCTGGACTTGAGGCCAGACCTCCGTTCTCATTTGTTCCTCGACTGCGCTGGCTGCCCCGACAAGGTGCTCTCGAAGTCACGACCGTTCACGGCGCTGCGGTGAAGCTCGAAGATCTGTCTTTCTCTGCTCGCAACTCCGTGAGGCACTTCTTTGTGGTGCGGGCGCGAGGCCCGCTAGGCTGACTGGAGGATTCGCCGCTGGCGTAGCGTGAGCGTGGGGCTGATCGCTGGCGGAGTCAGCGAGCTCGGCCAGTACAGCGAAATCGAGCGGTGGCGCGGATGTCACACTCGCCGCGTAGAAGTCAAGACGGTCCGTGCTGGCAAAGAGATGGGGCGAGCGCTCGGCCAGCGCTTTCACCACACCAAGCAGCGCGACGCCACGCTCGCTCTCGCAGAGACGCAGCATTTCGCTGCGCCACGAACGGCGCGCAGTGGCTACACGCGCGGCGGCTGAAGTTTCTGCTTCCGCTGCCGCCCGCTCGCGCAGTGCACCGACGCGACCGATCCCACGCCGTTGGACAAGCTGGCGGAGCTGCTCAACAGGAGCGGAGCACCCATTTCGACAGGACTTGAGGGCACTCCGCACGACAGTCACCTTCACCATCGATGAGGCCCAACGCGCGCGCGAATATAGAAACGAAGCTCGAAGCTGCAGGAGCTCTCTGCTGAGAACACCCCCGCCGCCGCCGTGTCGGCGCGCCAGTCGCGGCGCCAGAAAGAGAGCGTGGGGGGCCCGGCGCGACTAAAATATCTTCGCGCGCACACTGCTGCAGGGACTCTGTACTTCAAGCGCCATCTGCGCTGCGAAATAATCCGCCCCTGCCCACATGTTCTCGCTGGCCATAAGACACAGCGCCCACAGAACAGTTGCTCACAAACGTCCGCGTCGATTCATTATGTTATTTCACAGGTTACATACCCTCAAACATCAATCCCAACAATTTATCAAATTTCACAAGTCATGATCCGATTTAACTAATTCACTCCAAATTATATTAATCACCTAATCTATTCAATTTAGCTAATTCACTTCAATTTACATAAATCTCTACAAATAACTAATTGACCCTTCCGGGGTGCTCTCCCTCGCGTGTGGCTCAAATCGTTGCAAGCGCTTTTACTACCGTATCGTCCCTTGATCATCATGGCTCTGCGTGTCGCGGCGGAGAAGGCAGCGGCGGCGTCCAAGTCCAGTCCGGCCGTGACGCTGTACCGTTACATCACCAAGCAGGTGCCGCGTGTGCTGACGCTGTACGACATCTCCATGGAGCCTGCTGAGGCGCGACTGGCAGTTCAGGCGCTGTTCCGTCAGCACGCGGACGTCAAGGACCCGCGCGTGGTGGACATGCTCATCACCAAGGCCAACATGGAGCTGGAGGAGACGCTCATGCAGTGGAAGCAGAAAGTTCACCTGGTCACGCTGTTGGAACACGGCCAGACGCTGCGTCAACCTACGCCCCTCGTGGACTCGGTGGACCAATCGCTCGAGAAGTTCTTTGCTGGAGTGGACGACGACGAGGATGAGCTGTAAAGAGACACTGATAACAGACTGAAAAATACAAGACGACAAACTCTGTCGTTCCCCTGGAGTTTGATTTATACTACTATGAATGGAGGCTTTGGCTGCAGTCTATTTTGTACTAATCGGTTTCTAGATGCTACAGTAATGCTACTGACAGGGTTGACCTGTTCTCTGCTCGCAGTACCTTCCTCGATTATAACTTAAGAAAAAAACACGAAGTTGACCGGGATGAGCTCTTCAATCGAGCTCTGAGGGAAGGTGGGTCTACTCGGATAGCGGATTGACTTGCAAACGAACTTGACACTGTGTTGTGTAAGCTGTTCGGAGCAGCTCCTGCATGGTGAGCTCTGCATCCGCGACGTTCATACCTGGAGGAGGCGGCGCTTTAATCGTAGACTTGACGTTGTGCACGTTTCCTCCATCTCTCCATACTGCCAGACTCATCAGTGTGTTCTGCTCAACGCCGCGGATAGCAACATTCGCGAGGTTACGCAGGAACAGATACTTGTCTCCAGGCAGCAGTTCACGCGCGAACGGGTCGGCGACACTGAAGGAGCCCACAATGTGTCCGTCCGAAGTCACCATGGGGAAACCTGCGAAGAATCGTACACGACCGTCGGCCACAAGTGGGTTCTTCACGAAGCGCAGGTCCTCTGTCGCGTCCAGAATAACCGTAGGTTCCGTTGACACGATGGCATGGGCATCCATGAGCATATTACGTGGCAGCTCGCGCTTATCCAGTCCAACCTTGGCCATCAAGAATCCGCTCTTATCACCGATGAAGCTAATCGCAGCGATCTGGCAACCCAACTCAGCAGCAGCGTACTCGCACATCTCCTGGAACTGCTTGCCCGGGTCGGCTAAGTGTAGTTCACGCACTCTCTTGAGGCGAGCAGCCTCGTTCGTCGGAATGGGTGCCTTCGGCCACTCTTGACGACTGCTGTAGCTCAACGCGTAGTTGAACGGCGTGTTGGTGCGCACTGTGAGCTGCTTCTCCAATTGAGCAAGGTCTTCGATACTGGGTCGACTCACTTCATCCGTCCACTGGAACTCGCTGAATTCGGAGAACTCGGATATTGTATCGAAGTCGTCCTTCACTGGGCTGAGGCCATCACGGTTGAACTCGTTGGCTGGGTTGAGCACAGGGCTGTCTGTAGAGCGTTGACGGCGGAAAGACCCGTTGCTTTTCAATGGATGCGTCTTGGGGCGTGCAGTCTCGCTGTAAGGATCGGACATCGTTGTGCTACCCGAGATGGAAACGTTGCTTGCCTCTAGATTCTCGCAGCCTTCGAACGAGCTTGCAAAACTAGGCATGCTTCGGAGACTTCCGTTGGTTTGTGATAGCATCATTGAGTTGGAGCCGCTGTTTGAAGACAAAATGGACGTCGTGCTTGAGGTGCGGCATTGAATGCACAGACGCACCTCCTTGTTCCCACTGGACTGGCGTAGGGTCTTCATCTCCGAGCAGCTACTGCAAACAACGTCACCACATACGCGGCAGTGATGTTTGCGTCGGAAAACACTGAAAGCCTTAAGACACATGTAGCAATTGGGGCCATCCTTGCGGAAGTCACGCTTCGTCAGTAAACTCTGTGAGCCCAAAGCTCGTGTCAGCAGTGCATTCGGGATCTGGGCAACACGGCTCACCACCTTAGTCATCCATGTGCGTGTAAGTATGGAGACCGCATCACGTCCCGGGTGGCTCTCCGACAGGAACAGTGAAATCTTTAATGGTCCGTCATGTGCAGTTTCCTCCACTACAATACCTGAGCGACGCATATGAAGCCGAACCACATTCTGTGAAAGTGGGAGGGGTTCACAGCCGTCGAGCTCGATAGATTCCCAAATGGAGGCTCCAACAAAAAGTCCAGAGCCGTTGTTCTGGTACATACTACCATGCTCCAAATTCTTCTCAAAGGCGTCACCATAACGCAGGAATACATAGTCACGATGAGGTAAATTGGGTTTCGAGGCTTGTAGAGCTGTCCAGCAGACTGAAAGACTCTCATTAGGTCGTGAAGCTGACTCCGGCTTCTTGTACAACACGACACCGTCAAGGAAGAGTGTGCCGAAAATATCGCCCATAACTTCACGTAGTTGAGCTGTAGTGTCCATCTTGAGCATGTGCATAACCTCCTGAATTGGGGCGTGCACTGTAGTCACAGCTTTCATCGTGTAGAATTCCTTCTCACAGAGTTCAAACAACTTGACGCCACTCTTTTCCTTCACCAGCTTCATAGCGAACGGAGACGTGAGCGCATCGACGCGTGATTGGCCCAGGAAGCGCAAGTCCCGTTCAATGTCCTGTGTGATCTTGACCCGGTACGACTTCTCCACCATGGGGATCATGGAGTACATGGCTCGAGTCTTTTACCTGAATGCTGAGCTACTGGTAGCTGGCAACTCTCGTGTGTGTCGCACTCTCTTCCTTGAGTTTTTTTTCCCTCTAGACAGCCGATAACAATTTATCAGAGCTGGCGGTGGCGTGCTTGGTTCTCTCCCTGCGCCAACTGTTGTCGCTTTTGATTGCCGTGATGCAGGACAGTAAGATGGAGGCGTCGCGCTCTGACCTTACGCTGCCTGACCGAAGCAGACGAAAACCAGCGCCAGCAGGGAGCGCGAATATTGGGGAATGGTGTTGCAGAGATTTGCCTCGCTAGCCCCTTCCCCGCTAGGGATGAGTCGGCGAAGCACAGAGTTTTAACAGCTGGGCGCAGATGAACTTGTGCAAACATCAAGAGGCGATAAGAAGAAGCACAAATTTGGCAACCAATTGGCATCAATGCAAATGCACTAAATTTAACTAAGCTTATCCCTTTCACTGGAAGGGGAGTTCCAGGCTGCTGCTTAGCGGTGCCGAAATGCATGCAGTCGCTTGCTTCCGCTTTGGGCGAGACGCGTGGTGATCGCATCGATGGCAAAGGCACCCCTCCCTCGCCCGGCCCTTGCTCGTTGGACGGGGCGAAACAGGTGATGCAGAGGTGGTGGCGCGGCGCTGATTGGCACTGGTTGACGGCTTGCCGGCGCTCTGCGCGCCCGTGTTCACATGCAAATCCCCAAAGTGGCGCCACTGCAACATGCACCCACCTCACGGTGAGGCGCACGCTCAAGCCAACTGCGATTGGGAGCACACCACGCTGCTTGCGCGTCGGTCTCAGCCCCGCGGTGGCGCGGGTTGCGGCGCTTTTCATCGAGGCGCAGTCGCTAGCGCTCTCTGGACAACACAACCGGAAGAGTGCTTCTTGTCAGTGGTACATGTATTGCCGCGGTATCGTACGGTCTCAATCTTTTGGGGCGGTATTTTACGTGACCTTCAAAGTGTAAGTTGTAGAGACGACCTATCGACTCGATAGTATCGAGGCATGGGCTTTCGGAAGGCAGCTGATTGAAGCTTGTTTGCGGCGCGAGCGGAGACCTCTACCTAGCGTAAGTTGGCTATTGCACACTGCAACGCAGAAGGCAGCGCTTGATGTGTCCTAAGTACAAGTAAGCTTCAGTCGCCTACACTTCGATTTCTTCCAACGCAGCTTGATAAACGACGCCTCTGTTCACCAATAATATTTGCCTGCAAGTCTTGCAGCCTGGAAGAGCTACATGTATGTAAAGATTACACGTATCCCTGCAAGATACCCTAACTTACCGATAACTTGGTAAGCCTGATATAGGACAACCTCCCCAGCTGACGATGACGAGAGTAACAAGACTGCAGATGAATGCTCTCAAGCAAATGTATCAGCTGCGTTAAGCTCGATCAGCTACACTCACCAGCTGACGAACTGCGCACTCTCTCCTCTCTTGCAGGAGGTGGTCATCTTGTTTCGTCACTGGTTGCAGACTTCAGCATCGACAAGATCGACACCACGCTGGAAAAACTGCGCCGCCAGCTGCGCGTACTTCACAGCGCGCAAACCACCCCATCCTGTCAGGTTCTAGTGCTTCTACACTCGTTGTCGAACAACCTTACCTCTTGAAAGAGCTTGAACGCGTCGATATCTTGGTTGGGTCGCATTACATTGAGCTGCTCCGAAATGACTCGCGTCGCCCGCTCACATTCGAGTTGGGCGACTTGGAGCTGTTGAAATACAGCACAAGGCAACGTGAGCCAGTACTCAAAGCCACGCCTTGAGTTCAATTCATGGTTTGTGGACGTACCGAAGCCTTGCGCTCTGCGACGCGAGTCACATTTCCTTTCTGGTGCTCCACTGCCAACTGCGCACCAGCAGATCGATTGTATAAGTGAGGGCACAACTCTCAGATCAACACTAAACAAGCTATGCACTCACCGTTCGCTTGGCGTACTCGACGTCGAGCACAAGCTTTGCTCGCTTCTCAATAAGCGAGTCAATTTGCTCGAGCTCGGCGAGGTGGCGGTCGATCTTTGCCAGGACGGACTTCTCCACTTGATCCTGCGTGCGATGGGCACTCAAAACACTGCAGGGATCCTCTAACACGTTTGGGAAGCAAATTGCAACGTACGTTGAAGACGAGCGCAATGTCACGGATCTTGTGTCCTTCCGCAGCGATGTTGGGCAGTTTATCCTGAGCGGAGTTGCTGGTGAAGCAGCAAATAGCTGTCGACAAGTCTGCCATCGTAGCACCAGCACGGTTATCCATCAACGATCACGGAGTAGTCTGCATTCACACTTACGGACAATGCTCTGCGAGTGATCAAGGAGACGGCTGCGAATCGTTGTGAGTTGTTCGATTGCCACGCGATTGCTTGTCTGCGCTTGTTTGAACGTCAGGTCTTTCGATGGCTCAGCTAAGTGGCATGCCACGAGTACACGCTGGATAAACCGGTTCTTGCGACTCTGGATGCGCTGCGTTAGACTTCTCTTAGGACTGAGACGGCCGTTGTCAATACGCCGCACGTTTAGGATTCGCTGAGGCCGGACGATGCTGCTGGGCCTGTCGTCATCACCGAGGAGCGGGCACGAGTCGTTGCCGCCGTCTTCTGACTCCGCACTTTCTTCCTTGATGGTTGCTCGGTTTGATCGTCGGCGAAGTGTTAAGACCGACATCTCGATGGCCTTTGACAGTCACGGAAAAGCGACGATATTTAGTTGGCAGTTATGAAGCAGTGGCAATGAATGTTGCGGCTTGCCTTCACAAACGCTGGCAACGACGACTACGAATGCCACACCTGCTTCTTATTCATTCACTTCTTCATTTGTCGATACTCGAGTCTTGTGCCGCAGGACTTTCTCGGCGGTGCGCAGCAATGAAGCTGGCCTGGAAGCGTCTTAGATCATCGACAAGAGCCAACATGCAGACGAGTTGACAATCAAAATCGTCAATGGACGTAGCTATGCTAACGTCGACGCTGAGTCACCGAAACGCCGGTAGTGTTGAGGAGAAGCAGCAGCATTCAGGTCACCTAATGCCATCAGAGCCCATATCTGGTGGAAAACCCACCGCCACACAAAGAAAAGATCAAGCACATCCAACCACGCCCTCGTTGGCGTCGGTGATCGTCTGGTCCCTGCGAGCATCTGAAGGCACGGGGGCTCCACTTCACAGTCCGCCGAGGTTACGCTGTTATTCGATCAAATGATGCTGACATGGAGACTCGTTCGTCGCATCCCTTCATGACTTCTGTTGAACTTCATACTAAATCTAGGTGAATGAGTCTACTCCAGGAAAGGTGGTCACTATAAGTAACGGGCGGCAATGAATAATGCGTGGTTGATCTTGAGCATTCGAGCGCAAAAAGTGTGCGAGTTGCTAGGTGTTCACCATAATAAGCATTGCTGCGTGGAGCTCTCGCTAATACATTTGTGGTGTTCACGCTGCATCTGGCCAAGATGGTCACCGGGCAATGCAAATCCGGCTGCAGACTTGAACCTTGCGTTCACAATTTCCGCCACCTTGTCATTTCTCACTTGTCAACGTAAAGCGCAGACCTCCGTCCCGAGCTTTGGCAATAACTTCACTACACACGATGGGATGTCGTTTGGGATTCCTCTTCGACGGCGGCGAGGCCAAGGAGCTCGTTCCCCTCAAGCTACTCTATGTCATCCACTACTTTGCCTTCTCCATGCAGACGTATCTGCCGGTAAGTTGACTAGCGCGTATGCAGTAATTTGTTGTGTTTGTTGCTAACGTATTGAAACCATGACGCGTAGATCTACTTCGACACGACGGCCAACTTCTCGAAGGCGCAGATCGGTGTGCTGTTTGCCATCCCGTGCATTTGTGCAATCATCAGTCCCCCGGTCTGGGGAGCCATCGCAGACGGCGTCCATAACCAGAAGCTCACTCACACGGCGTGCCTCGTGTCGGCGGCATTCCTGTTCTGGTCCATCCAGTACGTGACGTCGTTCCCGCTCATGTGCGCGATGGTGCTTATCGCCAACTTCCAGACGCAGCCGTCGTTCTCACTGCTCGATCACGCATCGATGGCATGGCTGGACCGTGTTGGTGGAGACTACGGAAAGCAGCGTCTGTACGGTGCGGCAGGTTACGGTGCTGGAGGCTACTTCGCGAGTGTGGTGGCGTCGTCCTTGGGCATCGAGTGGTGCTTCAACATGGTGCTCATATTGTCCAGTATCTCGTTGTTTCTGCTGCTGACGTACGTCCCGAACTTCCAGCACGAGACGGAGCACCACGAGAAAAGCGAGTTGCTCAAAAGTTTCAAGGCAATTATGCACCAGCATGATGTGCTCGTTCTCTTCGTTATCGTGATCCTCGCAGGTATCATGGGAGGATTGATCGACAATTTTTTGTTCTTGTTCCTCTCTAACTTGTCCGGCAATAACCCGCACATCGTCGGTGTGGTCATCGCTGTCGAGACCATCTCGGAGTTGCCGTTCTTCTTCCACGCCAACAAAATCTTCGAGCGCTTCAGGACGGCGAAGTGTATTTTCGTGAGTCTGATCGCTTATGGCATTCGTATGATCACATACGCGTTCATCCAGCACCCGTGGCTGGTGTTACCGATCGAGGTGCTGCATGGCTTGACGTACGGCTTGTTGTTGGCAGCGTTCACCAACTACATCTATCAGGCGGCGCCGAAGGGCACGGAAGGCACGATGGTCGGCGTGCTCTTTGCTGTCCAGCGCGGCATCGGCGGCGGACTGAGTACGCTCGCTGGTGGCTGGATCTACGGCGCGCTGGGCGGCCGCATGATGTGGGGCATCGCAGGCTTCATCGTGTTCCCGCTCTCGCTGATGTGCACGGCCGGCTTCGCGTATTTGGCGCGCAGCTACGCGACGCAGAGCCCGACGGTCAGCAAGGCCGACTCGGGCAGGAGCACGACCTCGGTGCGCTTGTTAGTAGGTCACCCGTTGCAATACAACGTCGTCTTGGTCCCAATAATAATCGTTCACCTTACACTGAAGTTGTTCTGGCCTTTTTGCGCCTCAGTGACAAGATACTTCCTCGTAAAGAGGGACAAAGTCTGATAACCATAGGCGGCACGGTGCCACTGGCACCGTTCAAGAACTTCATGCCAAGAAGACACACAGACGGATAAACATGCTTTGCGTTCCATGTAGTAACAACGACCGAGTGGGTGCTATAAAGACCCACTTGCCGCTTCCATTGGATTTTTCACTGGTATGCTGTGGAGATAGAAATGATCTCCGCATCAAGTACAGCGAAGTGAATTCTCTAAACTCATCGGGGGTGGAATACAGGAAGCGAGCAGATGGAGATGATTACAGGTTTTCCGGTACGCCATCGATCTCCGTGTAGCCGTCCTTCTTGGTGACGCGGTCGTTGATGTCGATCGAGCACAGGCTGGACGAGCTGCCCCACTTCTCGCGGGTCGCAGCGCTTTTCTCCGGGTAATCGCGAGCCAGACACGAAAAGATGAGCGCGAACAGGAGTGTGGCCGGGAAGATAAAAAAGGCGCCAACACCCCACATGACACGACCACCAAAGTGCTCGTAGAGGTAGCCACCCATCAGCGTCGAGCAGGCAGCGCCCATACCCTTCTGTACAGCCGTCAGCAGACCGATCATCGTGCCCTCCGTACCCTCGGGTGACGCCTGGAAAATGTAGTTGGTGAAGGCAGCCCACAGCAGACCGAAGGTCATGCCGTGCAGAGCCTCAAACGGCAGCCACACCCACGGGTTGTGCGCGTACGTGTAGACGATCATACGGATGCCGTAAGCCACAATACTGAAGGTGATGCAGGTCGATGTACCGAAACGTTCAAAGATCTTGTTGGAGAAGAAGAACAGCGGCAACTCCGAGATGGTCTCCGTGGCGATGATGACACCGACAAGTCTCGTGTCATTGCCCGACAGGTTGAAGTCTTTGTACAACAACAGTAACAACAATGTCAGTGTCACAGCTACAACAATGTCAAAACCATTGCAAACATACACCAAAGGAAGAGGAAATTGTCGATGAGGCCTCCGGTGATACCAGCAAGTAGCACCACAATGAACAGGATGAGTACGTCCGGTTGGTCCCAGATGATAGCGAGTGACTGGAGGTAGTCTGTCTTGGCGCCCTCGTCATCAGGTTGGTAGGCGGGGATGAAGCGTAGTAGGATAAAGAGCGAGATGACGGACAGACCCAACACCATGTTGAAGCACCAGGCGATGCCAATGGCTGCAGCCATGACACCAGCGAAGTAGCCACCGATACCGTAGCCGACCGCGCCGTACAGTCTCTGCTTGCCATAGACACCGCCGATGTGCACAAGCATGGTCATAGCTGTCTGATCCAGTAACGACCACGTAGGTTGCGTCTGGAAGTTGGCCACAAAGAGCATAATGCACATGACGTTGAAGGTGGACACGAAGCGTAGCGAGAACATGAAGAGCGCGGCTGTAACCAGACAGAAGATGTGCACTAGCTTCTGGTTCTTGATCACATCGGCCACGCCGCCCCAGATGGGAGGCGCGATGATGGCGCACACACACGGCAGCGTCAGTAGGATACCGATCTGCATCTTGTCGAAGTTCTCTGTGTGGTCGAAGTAGATCTAGCAGAAGGGGGTAGTGTTAGTATGGAAGCAATAGAAGGCTATGGAGGTCGCTGACGTACGGGGAGATAGGTTTGCGTGGAAAAGGCGCAGTAGTGGATGGCGAAGAAGAGTTTGAGCGGCACGAGCCGCTTACTCTCACCACCATCGATGGTGAACTCGATGAGGCGCAGTAGTGCAGACATCTCTGCAGCGACGTCGGTGTCTGCTGTGGGGTGAATTCCTATGTGAGGATAGGATCCGGTGGCCGGGAGGGGACGTTTGCTGGGATTTCGAATAGTGACTCAGGTTCCGAGAACGGCCCGGCCGCGTCTTTGCAGCTGGCACCTGAATCAGTGCTGCATGCATGGGTTCGCAGAGTGCTCGACGCTCAAGTCCTGCTGTCTGCACTCACGATGATTTTCTCCGTCGCACTTTTAAAACCTGGCGTCGGTGTATCCCGTGACTAGTGGTGACGGCGAGTGCAGCAAACAGGAGCATGAGAGATTCGCTCCAAGATCGCAATAGCCCTGTGAGTGTCGTGGCGTCCGTCTGCCGAGTATATGGACGTTTGTATGCCCCACCTTGAAGCGATTGGCCACATAGATGCGCTGCGAGAAGAAGATATAAGATGACGACCAGACACGTTTGACCGCAGTTCAGTATAGTCACTCTTTGTGAGGGAGCAGATTGTCAATGAGGCGAGGAGGGCGAAAAAGGACCAGAACAACTTCAACTTGAAACGAGCGGACACTGTTGCCAGCGGCGACTTGCCGCTGGCACTTGGCGAAACACGACCACATTCTCTATTCCAAGTGTTTGCTGCGTGCCGAATGGAAGAATTCCAGCGTGTCACAACTCCAATTGAGCAAATTGGTACATTTCTGGCGCAACAGAGGAAGCTGCTATCGCTAGACACGCCTTACCCAACGAGTCAAATACCGCCGTCCGTTGTCTTAGAAATGTACTCAACCATTTCGCTATTAGCGTGAACTGCTTTTATGCCTTCGTCTTCAGTAACAAGGTTACACGATATCAGGGATACGATGAGCACCTTCAGTGGAAATCTCGTACACTTAAGCTTTCTTGCGGATATCCCTTTCGTCCCGGAGTTGTTGCTCTAGTCTGAAAAGGTTTAGCTTGAGCTGCTCACATGTGAATTTCGGCTTCTCCACACCGACAGTTTTTTCTGTGCGTGTTGGCGCAATGTTGAAGAATCTTTTCAACCTGTGCAAGTGTTGACCTTAGCAGTCGGTGCAGCGCGGCAATTCCATTTACTCTCAAATTTTACCTGAACTTGCATTTCCAAGTGAAACCTGTTCGCTTTCCTGAACGTCCTAGCTCTTCCATTTCCAGGAAATCTAGTACCCCGGGGATCTCATCTCGAGTCTACGGTATTCGGCTTCGAGATCAACTGAAACAAATAAAAAAAATGGATAAGAGTTATTCCAATGCAGTAAAAATGATGGAAGCCGTGGGTGAGCGTCACAAAACTACTGTAGCTGTAAGCGATTGGTGGATATTCTGTATTTGTAGCCAATGGTTACTAGGCACAGTTGACTTAGAATTAGTATGTGGTATAGTAAATCAGTATTAATTCCAGCTGGCAGATGTAGGGCGGCTGTGGAAGCTTCTAGAAGCTTCCACAGGAGCCCATGCCGACGAACGCCCAGCTACAAGCTGAGATAGCTCGACTGAACCAAGCGATGGCAGAGCGCACGCGAGTGCCTACCAACCTGCCCAAGTTCACCGACAAGAGGGGGGAAGACGTGCGCGAATGGCTATTCCAGATCGAGAACGCCCGTCGCATCAACAACATCGCGATCGAAGATGCAAGCACGCGCTTGCCTGGAATCGCCGGGTCGACGATGGAGAAGCTGGCTTCGGGATGGTTCCTGCACTGGTCATCGACGATGCGACGTGAGAAGCACAAGTGGGGGATATTCCGTGAGCATTTGCTCCAACACTTCGAGGCGTCGAACTACCAGTCGGTTTTGCGAGAGAAGCTTCAGCGCCTCAAGCAAACAGCGGACATCGAGACGTACAACGGCGAATACTCAACTCTCATCTTTCGGATCGAAGGCATGAGCATACTCGACCAAGAACTGTGCTACGCAAACGGCCTCGAACCCCGCACGCGTAGCTACGTCAAGCTCGAGAATCCGGAGACGTTGAGCGAGGCTATGGACCTGGCGGTTAAGAACGAGGTTACTCACTTCGTGGAAGACGCTCGTGACCGACAAGTTCGCCACGATAAGCCGAAGCCATCTTGCGAACCAACCCAGGACAACGGGAAGACGGTAAAGGGGAAACCTTTCCGTGGAAAAGGTCGCTTCAAGCATAGCTCGAAACCCAAGCGTGCTGAAGGCCGCACCTGCTACTTCTGCAAGAAGCCTGGTCATAACAAGGCCGATTGCTTCGCGTGGAAGATAGAACAAGCCAAGCAGGGAAACGAACAACCGCGTCAGCGAATGAGGGTCCTGACGTGGTCGAGAGCGTAAACAGAACACTTAACCCTCGTAAGGCCGTGTTCTGTATCATACAGAGTACGTGTATTAGCAGGATATAATAATCAGCTAACTTGCCAACCCATTTAAAACGCCGCATATATGAATTTGTATAGAGTGGGAATTGGGGTTTGGATCGGATGAGATCTGTGATGGGAAGATAGACAGGGATAATCATGTGCTGCGAGAACATACAGTATAAATCTACTGGAGGTTTGCAAAAAAAAACCCTCCTCTTCCCAACCGCTCATTTCAAGATAGAACGATGAACGGACCAGGCGAGAAGACGTTCGCGCAGTTCTGGCGAGAGCTCAAAGCAGCAGGATGGACATCGCGCAAACCAACTGGAATCAGCCGCCGCCACTGCTACGTTAAGCCTGGAGTAAAGGGGCGTCTAGTTGAGTCGCGCCGAGACATTGACTTCTTTGTCGGTACGTCGTGTGTGTGGAGAATGTATTATACGTGTGTTGCTAACGACGTTGCCTTTTAGGAGAAGAGGAAGTTATGACGTTCGGCCGGAAGGTCAGATTAGCTTGAGGCCCAGGCAAAAGACCACGGCAAGACAGTACATCCTCTCGAAGACTGGTGGAGAAACAGAAGAAGACCAAATCCGTCACGGCGCATGAAATTCTTCACGTAGTTGGCCTGCTGATAGCGCGCTCGCTCTACAGTCACACGGATGGACTTGATAAACACTGGCATACAGGAGACGATGGTGCGATAACTCGCGGCACCTTCAACCGGTACATGACTCCCAATCGGTTCAAGACCGTAACTCGGTATCTCCATTTTGCAAGGAATTCCCCCGGATCTTCTTCTGGGGATAAAGCTTGGAAGGTGTGACCAGTGCTTCGGGCTTTTGAGGAAACCTTTCGTCGCGGGTATCGATTGGGCCCTCGTATCAGCTTCGACGAAGGAACAATCCCCAACAGAAGTAAGTCCAACCCGGTTCGCGTCTACAACAAAGATAAACCGCACAAGTACGGCACAAAGGTCTACATGGCGTGCTGCGCGAATTCCAGATACAGCTCGAGGTGAGTTCGTTTATTCTGTATCCTACGGAATTTGTAATTCTATACCATACAGAAGAAGCTGACTGATGCTTATGTTATTCTGGATGCTATTCCGTATGACACAGAATTGAAGTGTACATGGGTGCATCTCAGGAGTCGAAGACAGCACAGACAGCTGCCCCACGAAAGGCAGCCAAGACTAAAGCGAAGGGCGTCGCTCAAAAAGCTGTTATTCGAAACGTGATGAAGGCACTAGCCGGGCAGCCGGGCAAGCGCTTGATCATCGCCGACAACTTCTACACGTCATCTGCTCTGGCACTTGCGCTGCTAAACTTTGGCTGCTACTATGTGGGAAAGCATCGTAATGATCGCCTGGGTTGGCCTTCCAACTTTGCCTTCACACAGGCAAAGCGGCCAAAGGGTATGGCACGCGGAACATACCGTATTGCGCACTCCAAAGAGCACCCATCGTTGATTGCACTCTCGTGGATGGATTCTAAGCCGGTCAGCATGATTGCCACCGGGTGTGGCACTACTTTTGCATCCGTCACAAGAAAAGATAAAGGGTCCGTGATTGCTCAAGTGGTGCCGTGTCCACAGTTAGTTGCCGACTATCATGGGGGTATGGGGGGAGTCGATTATCATGATCGGCTCAGACATCATAGTTACTCCATCCAGCGCTACGTGGCGTTCAAAAAATATTACCGCCAGCTCTTTTTAGGATTTGTCGACATGGCTGTCGTCAATGGCTTCATTATACACAAGGTGATCATGAAAAAGGAGGGCAAGAAAGTGCCAACACACGCTGAGTACATGCGTCGGTTGCATGTTGAGCTACTTGGGGTTACTGCTGATAGTCTGCGCAGCAATATGAGCGCCGAAGACTTTATCCGCTCCAATCCCTACTCGTAGCCACACGCTACAGAACCAGGAGGATTACTCCACAGGAAATGGTCAACACAAGCGTCGCCAGCACCTTTGTAAGGTGTGCTCGGCAATGGCACAACCCAAAACAAAAGGCTTCGAATCCAGCTTCTACTGTCAGCGCTGCACAGATTTCCACGGCGGATATGTACCGCTCCGCAACTGCGTTAGACGAAAGGAAACCGGAAACAAGTCCACATGTGATCAAATATGGCACGACACTTGGGTTAACGGCGCCGCTGTTCCAGCTCATTTGAAGAAGCGCATCGAGGACGTAGACGAGCAACATGAGGTTAGCTAAGGCACGTAGCGTAGCTTCTAAGATCACTTCATATAGCATGCAATTGTCACTTTAGCGAACGCGTGGCAGCTCTCGCTCTCGTTGGCGCAAACGACGACAGTAAATCTGTTTGGACAGGATAACCATAGTTAGAGGTTCTGCGACAAGAGCAGATCTGTGTTCAGCAAATGAAACCCGTAGAAATTAGTCGACTGAATAAACACTCGCAACGTTTCTACCTATGGAATCAAGTTCGTCGCAGCGTCTATATCGCATCCCATTGAGAATGGCTTGCAACGCATTAAGCATGACAGATTTGAGTGTATACTTTAATCACCATAAACCGATATTCTGTATTATACAGAATAAATCCTGGTCCTACGGGGGTTAAGCTTGAGAATATCAGCCTCAATGTTCTGGGGGGAAACCCTCTGGTCTACAAGTCCCGCCCACTGTTCACGGTGGAAGGCAAGATCAGTGTGACCGACAAAACGATGTCAACTTCGAGGATTCTTCTGGACTGTGGTGCCACCACGGTCTATGTATCCAAGAAGTGGGTGACAAACACCAGCTTCAAACAACGGAGTTCAGCGAAAAGAGCATTCGAGTTAATCTTGGAGACAACCAAATCGTTGGAGCGGAGCTGAAGGTACTACCTCTTAGTATCAAGATGTCGGGTCTAGACGAGGTGTGCAACTGTGTGGCCGTCGTCTACACCACACCCGACGAGTTCGACTGCATCCCTGGAGTATCATTCTTCGAGGACATGCAGCCTCAGATCGACTGGAGAGGTCGACGAATTGAAGGAACAAGAGTGAAGACCCTGCGCTGGGAACGAACAGACGAGACCTGTGGACCGATCGAGAAAGGCGGACCGGTTATTGCCTCCGGGCTTCGGAGATCTGTCGAGGCGAAAGGTCTATCGTCGACAAGACCCGATTCCTGTCGAGACGCCGCGCTGTAAATGGATGTGAAGTCTACAGTCGGACCATCTCGTAGCTCAGTGCAGGAGGAGACCCCAAGTGTTGTTCGAGGACAACTGGAAGACGCGTCAGCCAGAAAAGGTTCGGCGGTGAATGGCGACTCGGTGTCGCCGAAGCGCGTGGGTACGGCAGAAGAGGCTGAGGATAGCAGCAGTGCCCGGGGCAAAGACACCGTCGTGGATAAGATGTTCACGATGGGTGTCATTTACGAGAGTGGTGTACAGACCAGGTACATCACACGCAAGAAACTGCGGAAGTTCCTGAGAATCAAGACCAAGTCGATCGACGAGCCCGACTTCATGTTGGTGCTGTCGAATGAGACGATCAATCACGTAGCTCGTTCACTGCAACGGCAAGACCAACCTGACAATGTCGGAAGTGCGAAATCGCAGCGATATCTCGAAACAGACCGGGAAAGTTTCAGAGACAATCCTGCGTTCGACCTTCTCACGGAGTACAAAGAAAACGTATTCCGTCCTGAGTTACCAGAAGGTTTACCAGAGAGACGCGAGATCGAACACCGGATTGACGTGAAAGATCCAAATCTGGCGATGTACTGACAGCGGTGGCGACAGTCACCAGAACAGCAACGCGAAATCGTGCGATGGGTCATAGACATGGTGAAGAAGAAACTCATCCGACCGAGCATCAGTCCCCACGCTGCTCTAAACTTTTGTGTCCGGAAGCCTGTCGGCTGGCGAATTGTACATGACTATCGGTACCTGAACTCGAACACAGTTCGCCAGAGTATTCCGATGACCCGGAAGGAAGACGTCCTGGACGCCATGTCTGGTGCGCATTGGTTTTTCCACGATGGACCTGATGTCAGCGTACTACCAAGTTCGCATGCAAGAGGAGGACATCAAGTTCACAGCGTTTCAGGCGCCGAACGGACTCTGGGAATACTTGGTGTTACCCATGGGAGTCTGCAACGCACCGGCAACAATGCATCGATTGACGTCGAAACTCTTTCGTGATCTGAAGAACACGAAGTCGTTTTACGACGTCATCTACGTCTTCACGAAGTCCCACAAGATTGAAGATCACTTGGACGCTCTACGCAAGACTTTGGACATCTTATGTGACAACAAAACTGTACGTGAAACCTTCCGAGGGTGTCTTCTCTGCGGACGAGATTCCGTGCTTGGGTGACTTCGTAGGACGCAACGGCGTACGTGTGGATCGTTTACGTCGTGGTGATGAGACGTCAAGCTGGCACCCGCCACGACCGTGTGTACTTGAGCACCAAGCATCTGGACCCCAAGCATACTGGCTTATCCAACTCAACCAAGTTCGGGCCGAAGTGGATTGGCCCGTACACTATCGTTCGGAGGGTTCACAACCACGCGTACGAGTTGGACATCCAGGCTGGAAACAAGCTTCATCCAGTTTTTAACACGGGTTCGTTGAAGACATACACGGAGGCCACTCGCTTATCGAGACCAAGCGATGTGATCCTTGCTGATGGCAGTGTCGGCCAAGTTGTCAAACGTCTACTTGGAAAGCGTCGTCGGAAACGACGTACCGAATTCCTTGTGGAGTGGGTGGGCGAGGAGAAGCCTACCTGGGATCCAGTTGAAAATCTTTCGCAAGTCCCTGATCTCATAGCAGACCTTGAGACAGTAAGGCGGAAGAAGCGGCGAAAGCGATGAAAGCGATGAAGTACCATCAATTGGAGGGGGGTCCAAAGACCTACATGTATTCCCGTACTACACCCCCTACAGTTGTTGCATCTGTTGCCTGAGGCGTTTCGCGCGGTTGCGCTGCGCCTTCGACTTGCGTTTCCCGTAACGACATTGGTAACCAGGCTGCAGCCCAACACGGCGCACCCACTTCACGCGTCGAATCCATTGCTAGCTACGGAGAAGTCGAACAACCTCGGCGGATTCTGACGTTCGTCGTGGTCATCCAGTATAAGGAGCTGCTTACCAGGACCATGCGAGATCAAGACGAAGAAGTGACCAGTACCATCCTGACCTGCACTCACCAAATAAGCACCGGGTGCAAGATCCTTGTAGAGATTATAAAGCGTCTTGACGGTAGCGCTCGACTAGGGAAGCATATTTGGGAGAAGCTGATCGTAGTTCAAGGGAACACTCTACCGCTGTAGATGCTTGAAGAACTCAGTGACGTCGTCTCGCGAGACTCCGTACCGAATATCAGCAGGCAAGGTTACTTCGAATGCGTCCCACGTCGCCATGGTAACCAAATTCGGCTCACTAAGATAGTAGAGAGCGTTCCGGAAAGCATCCATGAAGCAAATACCTTCCTTGGACGCAGTATCGCGATCACCGTCCCAGGACGTGAAGGTGTCAGAAGACCCAAACGCTTTTCACAGGTCCACTCGCTCCATCATGTAACGTAGCGACGGCTTATCCAGTTGCTCCATCCAGCCCCTGCCCAACTACAGCGGACGACCCTTCCAGTGCACCAGATAACAACGGTGCGGAACTTCTCCATGCACATCAAGCACGCGCACGATATCCGCCACCTTGCTGTAGTCCCAAGGCGCGATGGGATTGTAATGGTTGATGCGATTGGTCGAAAGGTGTCGCGCCGGAGGCGAAGGCAGTGGCAGGTGCCAGCTTGACGTCTCATCACCACGACGTAAACGAGCGCGCTGCGTTCGCACCTCGTCATCGTTATCGTCGCTGTCATCGAAGACGCCTGCACCGTCGACATGCGACGTGGATGCAGTCGCGCCTTCTACAGCAGCGTCGGGCTCGGACTCGTCACCGGACGACAGTTCCACAAGAGCTTCGGAGATTTGCTCATGGAGAATTCTCGTCGCGTCGAAATCACTAGATGATTCAGCAGGCGCAGCGGGCAACTCAGCAAGCGCAGCAGACGGAACAGCAGGCGGGCGACACAGCAGACGAAGCAGGGGAACGGGAAGACGACGACGACGGACTAGGAGAATTAAGGTTGGTCAAGACCGAATTCGCGACGATAGCGTCTCACACACGCGCGCTCTCATCGTCTACGTCACTTGAGGCTTTGTCAGCAGCAGCAGTAGCCGAAACAGGCGAGGCAGTCCATACAGGGTTCACAGCAGGCCGCGGCGAGGTCGTACCAGGCAGCTGACCAGCAGGAGGATCAACAAGAGGATCTAGAGCCACCGCAAGGCGAGGCAGGCAGCGCAGCAGGAGGCGAGACAGGCGCAGGCGAAGCCATTCCAACAACAGGAGGAGGCACAGTCATCGACCACCGGAGAGACATATCCAAGCCTCCAACAACCAGGCCAACACAATGAAGGCTCGAGGTGACTGGAGGTCGGACTAATCTCAGGGTGACGACTGGCCACCTCGGGGCTATCGCGCTTTTTCGAGAATGACAAGATGCAAGGGACGCGCACGAGGGTGAGTGTAAGCGATTGGTAGATATTCTGTATTTATAGCCAATGGTTACTAGGCACAGTTGACTTAGAATTAGTATGTGGTATAGTAAATTCCAGCTGGCAGATGTAGGGGCCCTACTAGGGCGGCTGCGGAAGCTTCCATCCGTGGGGCGACATTTTTGGATTTAGCGCGCCCTCCCCCAAGCTCCTCTTCCTTTTAGATACAATAGCCCAATGCGCCGATCTGTCTGCAAGGAAGCGAGCAAAGTGTAATTGCCGCGACACTAGACAGGGGATGTATTTTCAACCTAGGTCTCCTTCCTTGCTTGTAGCGCGTTAACATGCTCTTGAGTGCGCTCTTCCACCTCTTCCCGAGCCGCCTTGCGCGCCTCCGCTAGCGATGTTTTCGGTCGGTCTTGAGTTGTTTTGTCTTTCACCTTGTCAGGTCCCACGAGGTTTCTTAGCCATTGGCGGCGATCGCTTCTCTGTGGCCTCACGAGGTTTCTTGGGCTGTGGTGATTTGGTTTTGTCTGATTTGAAGGAAATGCAGTGCACGTAGTTAGCAAAATTGGGGTCGGGTATTGACAATTTGCTCTCACCTGCAGCAGTAACAACAGAGACATCGACGGGTTCAACTTCATATACGTCTTCCGTCTTAAGCTCTTCCACCTCACTTTGTAGCTGGGATTTCGTTTGTTTGCCTTCCTTGTTCATCATCAAGGAAGGTCGATACTGACTGCAGCATAAACTGCTGGCTCAGACGCTTTTTTGGCGTTGAGCTCAGATTTCTCACGAGCTGCACGCTCCTGCTGAAGCTGTCGGTCCTTAGTGTCGAGTTCTTCTTCCAGTTGCAGGATCATTTTCTGAGCTTCTTTTGCTGCAGTTAATGCCTGCTCTGCAGCGAGTTGTGCTTGTTGGCGAACTGCTCGCTCTCGACGAACTATCTCCTCCATCTCGGCAATCGTCCATTTTGGTTCTTGTTTCCTTTGCTTCACTGCTTGGCCGTCGCCTCTCGCCGCAGATTTGATGAGACCACCTCGCTTGAATGCGTTTGCGAACATTGGGCTACTAATACTTCTGGAACCAATGTTGGAGAGTGAACTCGCACAACGGAATCTCTGGAATAACATCATTGCACGGACATGGTGAGCGTGTTATGGGGACAGGAATAACTTCGACGTGCATGATTGCAGTGGTGCTATGATTCACTCGCTCGCTGCCCCTTTGACCAAATATCCTCTACTTCTTCTTGGACGAAAGAGACCTAGCACGGTCCTGGATACGCCTCTCCATTTCTTCTTGGGCAGCTTTGCGCGCCTCCGCTAACGACATTTTCTTGTTGGGCTCCGTTCGGGGGGTTGACTTTGCCATGCTGGGCCCTCGAGTCAATGATGACACGCAACGTGTTTGTGAGTTGGCAGACTGGTGAGACTTGTTAGGGACTTGTGACGATGCTGCTAGATACAATCAACCAGTGTTAGGTCGACTAAGGTGTTACATGTAGTAAAATAGATGAAGAAGACAGGAGCGACTCACCACCAGACTCCGCCTGCAAAGGAGCTTTCGACGGTGAGTCCGACACGTCTTCCATCTCACAGTCCTCCGATCTGCTTCTCGCGAAGAGATTATCGTCCGCGACCTGTACCGGGAGTGGCGCTGAATTATGCCGACTAGCTTCAACAGCAGCACGAGCTGCCATTCCAGCAGCTTCTGCTGCTTGTTGTGCAGATAACTCCGCCTGCTCACGTGCAGCTCGCTCTTGCTGCAGCTTCAACTCCACGCTGGCCCGTTCTCGGTCCGTAAATGCTGGAACTGCTTGATGCTGAGTGGCTTTAATAGCAGCTTGAGCCGCTACCTCAGCGGCACTTGCTGCTTGCTGTGCTGCAAACTCGGCGCTTGCACGACCTTTGCGTTCTTGCTCCAGCAATTGCTCCATAATGCCAAGTTGTTGCGCCAGCTGCACAATTGTCAGCTTCGCCTCCTCCAGCTTCCGCTTCAGCTCGTTGACTTCATCTCTCTGCATCAAGTTCATGTCAATCAATGAAGATCCCCTGGCAAATCGTATCGACGACCTTCGGATACAACAACGGTTAGCAGCCAACTGAAAGGAAGCGTTGTTGCTGCATGAAACCGCACTGCTGGAGCCTCATAAAACTGATCGTGTTCAAAGGTGTGCTGGTGTCCAAAGCTGTTCTGGCAACCCTTATTTCTTCTTCTTCGACGAAAGCAACTTGGCACGCTCCTGGATCCGCTTCTCGACCTCCTCCTGAGCAGCCTTGCGCGCCTCGGCCAACGACATTTTCTGCTTGCCACCAGCTCTCGTCTTGCTGGGTCCGCGAGGCTTCTTGGCCACCGGCGAAGGCTTTGCTGCTGCACACAAGAAATTTATACACAAACACATTCAGCAAAATATTAGAGTTCTGGATCCCCAAGACGTAAAAACACTCACCAGCGGCACGGCCAGCCGCCCGCGATCGTGAGTGAGATACGTCTTCCATCTCAACGTCTTCTGACCCACTTCCTGCTAAAGGTCTCTTACGTCCGATTTCCTCCGTCTTCGCTGGTGCTGGCGGAGGCTGACGTCGACCAGCTTCAATCGCGGCGCGAGCTGCAACTTCAGCTGCATTCGCAGCTTGTTGTGCAGCCAGCTCTGCCTGCTCACGAGAAGCCTGCTCTTGTAGAACTTGCAACTCCATGCTTACGCGTTCTTGCTCCTTTTGCGCGATCATATACTTCATCTCCTCTAGTTGCCGCTTCAGATCCTCAGCTTCATCTCGTTTCTTCGCCTCAGAAGTGACGCGCACCTCAAGCTGCCGCTTCTGAGCCTCGACTTCCGCAGCCTTACGCTTCATTTCCTCTAACTCCTGTTTCAGTCGTGCAGCCTCGTGTTCCTTCGCCATCGCTTCACGACGAGACTTCTCCATCGATTTAAGGTGCTCCAGTAGTTTTTGTTGGTCCATCTGAGCAGTCTGCAACTTCATCTCTTCCACCCGCTGTTGCAGCTCACGAGCTTTCCGTTCCTCTTCTTGCAGCTTGTCGCGAAGACACTTTGATTCGCTGTCCTTTTCGCCAAGCCACTTTGAGTGATCACTCTTGAGGCGAGTGATTTCTGCCTCCTTCTGCTCCGCAGCGAGACGCTCCCGCTCGCGTGCACGTCGTTCCTTTTCAGCCAAATCCAAGGCTTCCTTCTTCTCAATGGCAAGTCTGGGCAATGTTACACAAAAGCAGCAAACGTTAGAAGAACGAACAACAAAAGCGCACCCAAACTATAAGCCAAGCAACGAACCGATTCAGCATCTTTTGGTTGTCCACGGCTGGTTTGCAATCACTCGTAAGAATCTCGCGTAGACCCTTGGCAGTGAACTTGGTAGTTTCACGATCTGCTATACTCGACAAAAACTTGGCAGCATGCTCTTGCAGAACGTGGCGAAACACCAAATCGATCTCATCATCAGTGGTAGGAAAGCCAATCTCCTTGAGCTTCTGCTCAAATGCCTGCGTTACTTGGACCCGCAGCTTCTCGTATTGCTCGGTTTCCTTACGGACACCTGCGTCCTTCTCCAACTGTTGGTTGCGATGCAGATATTTATCCGCAAGCTATGGAAAACACCGACAGATACAAAATAAGTAAGAAAACAGAGGCAATACTGGTAGGGCAAATCCACTTACAGCGTCTCCAAGCTTCTCCAGCTCTTTGCTCTTCGCCTCAAGGTCACTCTTGAGAATTGTCCACCCTTGAAGCTTGTCGGACATCGTCTTCATAACATGAACAGCTGCACTATCGATTGCAGCCTTAATGTCCTCTTCCAGCATCGGAAGCTTTCCCTCCAGACGGTATGTAACCTGCTTGCCCAAGTCTTCTCGGCCCTCATAGCTGACCTCGTTCAGAATCTGGCGCATTTCAATCATGTAACGTCTGTTCATCTCGTCTGCTAACTGGGCCTTGTGGTGCTCGAGGTCGGCGCGGAAGTCCGATACACCGAACTCGTTCGCGTGACCAGCTTTGTGCGTGACCTCCGCCATTACCTTTGTGAAAAGTACCTCCACTTCACTTTGAAGCTTTGTCACTGTCACTGGCCGCTTCGCCGCGAATCGTTTATCGAGGTTGTCGTGCATCTCCGAACTCATTCGCGCTTTTGCTGCACGCACCACATCATTTAGCACAGCGGTGGATTGTTGAATAGCCTTGTCGTTTGCCACTTCCAGCTTGTCAAAGAGAAGGCTAGCATTCTGTCGAATGCGGCCGCATTCAATTTCTACCCCACGTGTCCCTTGCAATCCCATAGGTAGTTTTCCAATGCGATTCAACTCACGATCGAGCAGGTTCGCGCATTCCTGGCGAAGTTGCACACTCTTCATCGGAAGATTAGTCCTCTCAATAACTTGGCATTCCTGTTTAAGTTTTTGAAAGGCCACATCCACTTGCTTGGAAAGGTGCGCCGCAATCTTCTCGCTGTTTGCGTGGAGTGCAATCGTAATTTCCTTCTCAGCGAATGCGCGAAGAGAGGTTTGAATCTCCTTGCGCACTTTCGGCGGGAAGCTGTTCATTTTCTCGTACGCGTCAGCAATGATCATCTGGACGTCCTTATGCAGCATCTTATCGAACTCGTTGCTCGAGATCATCTCCTCCAGCCCAGCAGCTTCGCAATACGCCGAAATCTCCTTTTCGCAGGTTTCCTTCGCTGCTTGAGCCTCCGCACGGACCATCGACGAGTAAATTGACTCGGGCATGATCACTTGGTCGCCGTTCAACGTATCAACCAGAGCCGGCATGATCTGCGAAAGGTACTTCGCTGTTAACGGGCGCTGGTAGAACTTCATGGGTTGCTGCAGCTGACCCGACAAACACTTGCGCAGGTCACGCAGTTTATCCTGGAAGGGTTTCTGTAGCTGATCAAAGCGGATCTTGTCTCTCAGATTCGCCGTGTTGGTCACCGGCGCCGGGAACAGCCAAATGTTGATCGAGTCAAAGGCTTCGACCAGATTCACACGGGCCAAGTTGCGTACGTTGACCTCATCACTCCGTCCCTTCTCCTTCTGGAACAAATCTCGGTACACCTCCTCCGGCGTCGAGTCCACAAAGCTCCAGTCCCGGAACACCCTGTCCAAAAACACAACAACATCAGCCACCACTATATAAACCTCGATCAATTAAATATCACGTACAAGTGCAAGTGTCCGAACACTTTCGAGTTGGCTCCGTCAGGCAATTCAATGCCCTGCGCCGCACGTGCCAGCACAGCCAATAGATTCAGCATCCTGTCCGCCTGCAGACTGTCCTTCCAATTGAAGATGACGACCTTGGAAGAGAGCAGCACGGGAGACACAAGTCTCGAGTCATAGGTGATGTCTCTGTCTCCTTGTCCTTCAGCATCCACGAAACCGACGTGGATGTCTTTGCTGGTCTTGGAGGTTATGGACGGACAGCCATTGAAGCCACTGAACTTGCTGAGTGGCACGAAGTGGCCTGACAGATCCACACCTTGCGTGCAAGGCTCGCGTAGGTTGGAGATCTTGAATAAGTCCTGCTGATCGGCCAGTAGGTTCATGAGGAAGCTCTTGCCCTGTCTGGCAGCCCCGAAGATGGAGATGAGGTTGATGGGTGTGTCCCCCAATGGCTGCAGCACTTGTGTGGAGGCCTCAGCGCTGATGAACATCTGGTCGCTTTTACCGGCGGCGTGTGCGCCCATGCCCAGCCATTTAACGGCCTGTAAAAGGGAAGAAAAACACCCAGTTAGAGAGAGGAGATAAAGACGAAGAAGATGTATCATACCTTGGGTCGAGATGCGGCGTCGCCACTGAAGAACATGCTCTTGAGCGAGTCCATAGCCATGGCGTCGGTTCCGCACTGATACAAACTGATGGATCGAAGAATGCGGGAATGAAGGATATGGCTACATATATCTGATTAAAGGGGATAATGATGTATAACTGTAAGAATAGTTAAATGTACCTGCTCTTATATTGTACTTAACCTACAGTTTAGCAGCACAATCCGCAATCGACAGGAGAGCAACAATGTTTCGCTCTAAGAAAAAGAAAGTTGGTGGTCGTAAGCGGCGCGACGTGGAGGCTGAGGGCGAAAATGAAGCTGCTAATGTCTCTGCAGATGCAGTATCTTCATCCAGCACTGACATTCCGGTCTCTAACGACGCTGTAGAGACCGACAACGACCTCCAAGTGTTACAGGAACTACGTCGCAGTCGCTCTCGCCCTTCCAAGAGCTCCATGACGTTCAGTTCCAAGAGTTCAAGCACCAAATCAATCAAAGACAACAGTAACATGATTGTGTCAACTGAGACGAACGGACTATTGAGCTTCGACGCTGGCGAAGGCCACTCAAAGCAGAAGAAGAGGAAGATGCGGCCTAATCTGGTGGCTTCCAGTGCTGTGGACGTGGAGATGGAGGAGGAGATGACAGGCCAATACTCGGCCGAGATGCTGGTGTCGCTACGGAGCGAGCAGAGTGTGTTGCTGCCTAGTAAGAGGGAAGAGACGACGGAGGACGTGGAGATGGAGGGAGACAATGAGAAAGATGTAGAGAAAGTAGTTATAGAAGAAGAAGAGTTTATTTCTCTTGAAGGAGAGAAGAAGACAAGACGCAGCAAGAACCGCGTGACATTTGGAGTGTATTCAGATGGTCTGGGGATCTCAAAGACTACGGAGGTTGTGGAAGAATTTTCGCCTGAGGAGGATGAAGAGGACGAACAAAACAGGAGATGGGAAGAGGAACTGATGCGTCGTGGTGGACATCGGCTACCGGTGTCAGAGTCTAACGGTAGTCGATCAAGGGATGGGCTGCCGATTTACCCGACTAGAAGGAAAGTGACGTGTGTATCGCTTGGAAGTGTGTTGGGGAAATTGGAGAAGAGCTTGGAGTCGACGACCTTTGAAGATGAGCGTGCTTCACGTGAACTAGCTCGACTTGAGGCTGAAACTGCTTTGATCGAGACGACGCTGAAGCAGCAGCAAGAAGAGCTCCTTGTCAGCAGTGAAGAGTTTGAGTATTTCCAGGAGGTGGAGGATTTCGTCAAGGGTTTGAGTTTTTGTTTGCGTGAGAAGGTACCGGTGATAACTGCAAAGGAGAAGAAGATAATCGATGAGCGAGTACAGCGAGTGAAGGCCAAACAACAAGACGAGCAGCACGGCAACGCAGAGGAGCTGAACATCTATCTTGATTCTGGAATTCTGCAGCAAAGCGACGTCTTTGGTTTCAATTACGTGGATTCGCACTCCAACGGAGAAGTTGTAGCCGTGCCGTCGGCAAGCGACACTCAGCATGCAGCGCGCCAGCGCAAGTATCAGCAGCATTTCACCGAATCCTACGTGGCGGACTTTCATCATGCAGACGAGGATTTATTTGCCGATGCGATTGATGAAATTAACTCGCTTGAGCGTGTGTACGGACGTTTTCAGGAGTGGAAGGCGAAGTTTCCAGAAGTATACAAGAACACGTTCTGCGAACTAGCACAAGAAAAACTCTTCGCTCCCTACGTCCAAGCAGAACTGCTTGGTTGGGATCCACTGGGCGTGGCAGACGCGAAGACAGAGCTGGGAAAATCCTGGTCACTCGATGATTTCGCTTGGTTTCGAGTTCTTCGACAGCACCTGTATCAATCCGGCAAGGGCACTGTTGATGGTCCGATGCTCTTTCAAATCCTTGACGTACTTCTTGAGAAGGTTCGAGTTGCTATATCAAGCTATTTTGACCCGTTATCGAGCCTGCAAGCACGCAGCTTGTCACTTGTGCTGGAAGAAATCAATCGGCATGGTTATGTTGCCCACGTCGAAGGGGTGGTTAAGACTGTGGTGAACACTGTATTTGAGAGTTTTTCTAATGAAGCGAAGAGCACAGTTCTCGTCGCGATCAGTGAGAACACAAGCGAAGACGTCAACGTGTTTGCCCGTTACCAGTTGGAAAGGTTCAACGCGCTGCAGGACAACCTTCTCACTCTATTCGTCGCTCTTCCTAAAGGAACAATTTCCGCTGCTGGCTTTCGTTGCCTACTGCAAGTACTACACCAGCTTCTTGCGTACGCTCGGCACTGCCAGGAAGCTCGAAAGATGCAGCTTGTTGCCGCGGCGACGCAGGTGGTGAGGCAGCTCTCCGGATCCTCGTACTTGCTCCAGATTTTATCCGAGCCGAGTCAAGAGCGCGAACTGAAGCACATGATGGAGCTGTTTACGCCATTTCTGCAAAATGATGCTCAATAGAAACTAACATGGTATTGGTTCCAAGAAACATGAATCTCTCCAGCTACAATTACCAGCGTACATGGCTACCTAGCGGCGACGGCGCTCGTCGTACTCTGCCTGAATCTCCTCGTTGGTCTTGCCGGCGGTTTCCGGCACCAGCTTGAGCGACAGCACGTAGAAGATGACGAGCAGCACTGTGAAGGGCGTGTAGCTCCAGTCGTCGAAGGCGTCGGCCAGGTACGGGTAGCCGACGCCCACGATGAGGTTGCACAGCCAGTTGGCGCCGATGCAGATGGATGAAGCGCTGGCGCGCACCGAGTCCGGGAACATGTCGGCGGTCATGACCCAGACGAGCGGACCGAGCGTGACGCCGAAGACGATGACGTAGAGCGCCGTGAAGACGATGGAGAGCGCCGACACGTCCACGAGGAAGGCGACGGTCATACCGATGGACATGACGACCATGCCAGCGATGCCCCAGAGAATCATGTTGCGGTTGCCGAAGCGCGAGGCCAGCACGCCCGTGAAGAAGGCCGGCCAGATGTTGATGAAGTCGATGATGAGCGTTCCGACGCGCGAGTCCGAGATACCGGCGTCCGAGAAAATGTTACCGGAGTAGTAGAAGACGGCGTTGATACCCGAGCTGCTGCGTGCACAGCAGGAGCGCGCCAAGGAACTGCAGGCGGTACTTGGGCGACCAGATCGACTCGGCCGGCTCCGTGGAGAGTCCTGCCTCGGCCTCGCCCAGGTGCTTCTTGGGCTCAAGCCAAGCGAGCGCCGTCTGCACGTGCTCTTCGCCGTAGAGACGCGTGATGACCTGCCTGGCCTCCTCGCGGCGGTTCTTCATGAGCAGCCACGCGGGGCTCTCGACGGACAGCGAGGGCGACAGCACCATGAAGATGACGGCCAGCACGATGGGGAAGCCGGCCATGTAACGCCATCCATCGCCGCTATCGGCGAAGAAGAAGCAGATGGCCGGCACCAAGATGCCAATGGTGGTGGAGATCTGCAAGCCGAGACCGAGGTGACTGCGGAGGTGCGGCGGCGACAGCTCGTTCACGTACGCACCGATGGTGCCAGTGGCGGCACCGAGGCAATGCCGGAGACGGCACGGCCGACGGCGAACGGCCAGATGTTGGAGACGACGGCCTGAATGACGGCACCGCCGATCATGAAGAAGCAGTTGAAGAAGAGCAGCTTCTTACGGCCCATCATATCGCTGAAGTAGCCGCACAGCAGACTGCCAACCATGGCGCCGAAGATCCAGGAGTTCACGGCGAAGGTCCACTCTAGCTTGGGTGGCCGCTGAAGAGCGTGCACGTGCCCTCGACAACGGGACGCGCATTGCACTCGTCCGTGTTGTTGTAGTCAGAGAGGTTGAGCTGCGAGGTGGACCACCCGCTCTGGAAGGGCTGCAGCAGCGAGAGCAGCACGCTGGTGTAGAGGATGCGGTTGGGCTTGATCTGGAGCGCGGCATTCTTGACGGCGTCGTCGAAGGCGACATCGGCTCCAGGTGTGGAGGTCTCGTTGTAGTGGTCGTCTGGGTGAGGCGACATGACTGGCCTGGCAAGTGACGACGAAAGAATTTTGGGACTTGTGCTTTGTTGGACTGAATGGAAAGTGAGTTCAACTTACACTTGGGATCGCTGAACGAAATAGTTTAGGGATCACGTGCACTATTGGTTGTCTTGGCTGGCTGGCATTGCATTCCGCATCCCGCTTTACGCGTCTCTTTCTTGATAGATTGGGTTGCTTTCAATCTCAAGAGAGACCGCTTGATTTTCTCCTCTTTCGCCGGCTCTCCTGAGGCAGGCATGCAGCTCAGCAGCAGCAGCAGCAGCACCGGCAGAAACCTCTCGTACAGTACTGAAGAGGAAAGCTTCCTTTTTCATGGCAGTCTCTTGCTCTCTTGCTCATCAGCAAGCGCTGTGTCCGTACTGTCCGTAGCAGATCAAGAGGATGCGATTACGGCAAAACCAACTCGAGCTTCATGCTCGAGCGAACGCGGACGTCTTGCTGCTTCAACGTGGTCAAATTGATTTATTTCGCATAGATCGGACTCAGAGCCTTGGACTCTTAACTTGGAGCGGGTCGGGGCGGCGAGGTTTGCTTCAGTTGCAGTCAGCTCAGGATCCATGTGGACGTTTCTTCCAGCGCTGATGGACATCAATCTGTACATAGCACGTTCAACTCGATTAATACCATCCCGTCTATGTATTGTCTTGTGTTTACTCCAGTAATTCGACACTCGATCCTGATTATCGCCGCGAAAGGGATCCCCGGTTTCGGCGTTCTGGGGCCAGCAAGTACAAAAGCTGCTTACCGTAGGCGACTTAGGGCTTTGCCGCACGCGGTAAATGGCACCACGCATGGGTAGTCGACACCTTCGGACACCAAGCAGCATGAACTGAACTGTAAATACAATCACGATCTCAATTAACTTTCGTTAGCTGTATGGATATGACGACCCATGTTGAAGTGCACCCTCGCAAAATCGGCCAACTGGCAAAGCAGCAACGTTACGGGGGCTCCGTTTGCAAACTTTGCATGGCCCCGGGTATTGACGGGTCAATGCGAGGGCTGCCGTCGCATGTCGGTAGACGGCCGCAGAAGTGCAAGGCTCGCTAATCCTGCCAGGCTACAGACCAGCTCGCGATCGCCTTGAAGGCGGCCTTCCTGTCACAGAGGCCCGATCTATGTGAAATAAATCAAATGGACGAGCCCTCGCGTTGCCTGCCGTAATCGCCCGAGGCCTAAAGCCTGGGGCCGTATGGTGACTCTGAGTGAATCAAATGCTCCGATGCAGATCAAACGAAATCATTTTTGCTACGGTTTTGAAAGTTGCATAGAGGTGCAAACTGCAACAACGAACGCAGAGAACGGCGCAGCACGGTCACCGAGAGCAACGAGCCGTGCATTCGTGTCCGTACGCCAAGCACCAGTGAGCAGGTGAACGGTTTTTGCGGCTGCGCTACAACATCTACGACAGCAACTTCAACACCTGCATCTACATGTACTGAAGCAGTCCATTCAATTCTACAGCGCACTCCGTGCTTCTGTAGCTCACTTCCTATTCGGTCCAACAAAGCACAAGTCCCAAAATTCTTTCGTCGTCACTTGCCAGGCCAGTCATGTCGCCTCACCCAGACGACCACTACAACGAGACCTCCACACCTGGAGCCGATGTCGCCTTCGACGACGCCGTCAAGAATGCCGCGCTCCAGATCAAGCCCAACCGCATCCTCTACACCAGCGTGCTGCTCTCGCTGCTGCAGCCCTTCCAGAGCGGGTGGTCCACCTCGCAGCTCAACCTCTCTGACTACAACAACACGGACGAGTGCAATGCGCGTCCCGTTGTCGAGGGCACGTGCACGCTCTTCAGCGGCCACTCCAAGCTAGAGTGGACCTTCGCCGTGAACTCCTGGATCTTCGGCGCCATGGTTGGCAGTCTGCTGTGCGGCTACTTCAGCGATATGATGGGCCGTAAGAAGCTGCTCTTCTTCAACTGCTTCTTCATGATCGGCGGTGCCGTCATTCAGGCCGTCGTCTCCAACATCTGGCCGTTCGCCGTCGGCCGTGCCGTCTCCGGCATTGCCTCGGGTGCCGCCACTGGCACCATCGGTGCGTACGTGAACGAGCTGTCGCCGCCGCACCTCCGCAGTCACCTCGGTCTCGGCTTGCAGATCTCCACCACCATTGGCATCTTGGTGCCGGCCATCTGCTTCTTCTTCGCCGATAGCGGCGATGGATGGCGTTACATGGCCGGCTTCCCCATCGTGCTGGCCGTCATCTTCATGGTGCTGTCGCCCTCGCTGTCCGTCGAGAGCCCCGCGTGGCTGCTCATGAAGAACCGCCGCGAGGAGGCCAGGCAGGTCATCACGCGTCTCTACGGCGAAGAGCACGTGCAGACGGCGCTCGCTTGGCTTGAGCCCAAGAAGCACCTGGGCGAGGCCGAGGCAGGACTCTCCACGGAGCCGGCCGAGTCGATCTGGTCGCCCAAGTACCGCCTGCAGTTCCTTGGCGCGCTCCTGCTGTCCTGCACGCAGCAGCTCTCGGGTATCAACGCCGTCTTCTACTACTCCGGTAACATTTTCTCGGACGCCGGTATCTCGGACTCGCGCGTCGGAACGCTCATCATCGACTTCATCAACATCTGGCCGGCCTTCTTCACGGGCGTGCTGGCCTCGCGCTTCGGCAACCGCAACATGATTCTCTGGGGCATCGCTGGCATGGTCGTCATGTCCATCGGTATGACCGTCGCCTTCCTCGTGGACGTGTCGGCGCTCTCCATCGTCTTCACGGCGCTCTACGTCATCGTCTTCGGCGTCACGCTCGGTCCGCTCGTCTGGGTCATGACCGCCGACATGTTCCCGGACTCGGTGCGCGCCAGCGCTTCATCCATCTGCATCGGCGCCAACTGGCTGTGCAACCTCATCGTGGGCGTCGGCTACCCGTACCTGGCCGACGCCTTCGACGACTGGAGCTACACGCCCTTCACAGTGCTGCTCGTCATCTTCTACGTGCTGTCGCTCAAGCTGGTGCCGGAAACCGCCGGTAAGACCAACGAGGAGATTCAGGCAGAGTACGACGAGCGCCGTCGCCGCTAGGAAGCGATTAACTCCTCTCGTAATGTTTTTGTACATTTTTTCTTGTCAATAAAAGGGTCCTTCAAAAAAGTGTCCACTTTAAAAACCATTCTCATACTGAATATTTTACCGGTTTTTCTTGCAAACATTTTTTTGGCGCCTTTTTCAAATCGAAAAATAAAAGTTGATGGAGCTGGTCGAAGGAGACCGTGTCGTCAATGGCACAGTCAAGCGTGCGTACCCGTTGCAGTCGCTGCGCTCAATGTCTCCAGATAGTGGAGAACTGGGCACCTTCGGTCCGGGCGTGGGGCCGTGTGGCCCGGACGCGTCGCAGTTGGTGGCGGTTCTAGTTGAGAACCATATCCTTTTATACCACATTATTTCATTATTTTCCGCAGTATTTTTTTTAGATGATACAGTTTTCCTTAACCATTTTTTTTGATGGAGTACGCGCGACGTTCGAGTCTTGTCTGGTGTTTTTCTATGACAAGTGGGCCACCAAGATGCAGTTTCTGAAACGTCATGCAAGTTTGAAAAACAGAGTTGAATTTGGTGGCGAGATACAAGTAAAATAATTGTAAAATGTTATGTTACTTTGTGTCATGTAGTACAAGATTAAGATCAATGGACGAGGTCTTGTGGCGTTGGAGTGGGAGGCCGGAGCGGAGACAGAGGAACGAGTACAGTGTGTCGTCATAGCGGAGAGGAATGTGCTGAAGAAGACGCTGAACAGACAGCCACGACTGTTTTCATTCCCGCATAGTTTACATATTGAGGTGGCGTATGAGGAACCTCAGCGTCTGCCCGAGTCAGATCAGCTGCGCTACCTCCCAGCCAAAACTATCGCTACAAGAGATCTACATTCTGGTACGTGTTAAGAGGTTGTGATTGCTATTGTCGGAGAGTCTAATGATATGTGCGTCGAGGTAGCTGCTCCAACGAGGCAAACTCTGATTCAAGTCCAGGCACCACCGAGAAAGGTATAGTCAAATGACTGACAAGATATACGTGTTTGGCTAACCTTTTAATGCATTGTGTGATTTGTGTACAATAGAAATCCAACCATGGGAAGCGCACGCTTGGTCAAGCGGAAGTAGCGTCACCAGCTTATCGTTACTCGCCCCTGTCCGAGTTGGTGGATGGGTACGCCGACATTTACGGCGTTGTCGTCAATATGACTCTCCCCAAGAAAACTGGCGGGCGTGACTTTTGTGTAAGTCGTTGTCTCTGGTTTTTGAAAAAGCAAACTACACAGCGAATTAACGACTCTTGCTAGATGACCGTAAGTGTGACGGATGAGAGCTGTCCTACGCGCGCGGAAGCTCTCCAAATCAACATCTTCTACCCCACAATTGCTAAAATGCCGAAGATAAAGGTACCTCAGCATGTATCCCATGAACTGTTGGAGGGTTGATAGACTCACCAATGCTTTGTCGGTAGTATGTCGGTGACATTATTCGCTTTCACAAAGTGAAAATTCAACAGTACCAAGACAGAACCCAAGGTCTCAGCTTGTACGTTGTCACTTCGACCGCTTTTTAATTTTTTACAGAGCGCGCGACGAGATACTGTACTAATGATGAGCTTGTGTCCGCAGCTCACGCGCAACACGGCATCTTGTTATCCGAGAGCAGACAGGTGGCAAATTGGAGCAACTTACGAACTCCGACACTTGGACATTCGAGCCTTCTGACGAGCAGCGAGCTCGCAAACTAATGTAAGTTTCACGTGATACGCAATTGATATGATTTTTTTTTGCGCGGATTATTGAACATTTTGTGTGCCCACTATTCTGTTCAAAGCAAATGGGCGCAGAAAAGTTTAGCCGAGGATGCTACTTTACCTCTAGGGTGCCCATTTGCACCGAAACTCCTAGCCGAGCTGAAGTTTGTAGAAAACTTTATTGACCTCGTCGTGCGCGTCCTGCATTTGGATGATAGCGATGAGCCTGTCCGACTAATTGTTTGGGACGGTTCGGGTAACGCAGCAGATTCAGATCCTGTACTCGTGCGCGCATTACAGGACAAAGGCGCTACTGTACCGACCAACGGATTGCTCAAGGAAGTTATCATGACGTCTTGCTGGCCTGTCGTACGCGACATGGGCTTGATCGACGGAATGCTCACACACTGGTGCCGCTTTCGCAACCTAGCGGTTGGAATAGATGAGCCCATTCCTGGGACTACCCCCGTTCCAGGAAGAAGAGAAATCTTACGCTTCAGAGAGGTGACATCTTTTGTGCTGATGCCCGAGTATGCGCTTGACATCCGACATCGTATTGCATTAACGAATGGGTCAACCAGAAGCACAACAGCAGAAACGGGCGCAACACGCGCAAGTATCGCAGCTGAGGCGAGTCCGAGTCAAAATCCCACGACAGTTAGTCAAGTGGAGGTAACCACGGTGATCCCCGCTCATATCAAGAAAACTATCCCGGTGACTCCGCTACGAGAGATCCTCAGCTCATCACGAACACCTCGAAAGTTTCATTGCTGCGCTCAAGTCCGCAGTATTTGGCCCACCGATATCGAAAAGATCTGTAAGCTCAAGCCTGGCAACGACGGCGAGTTCATGTACTCATTCGCATTGACTGTCGAGGAAGGAAACGATTCCCTGAACATAATTGTATACGGCAAAGATGCGGTAAGTGAGCACCTGCGCTGCTTCTAGATCAAGACAATCATTGAGTGTTTTATGGTTTGTGCCACAGGAACACTTTCTTCACGGCATCCCCCCCTGCGATCTCAGCAAAAGTACAATCTCCAAGGCTTTACTGGAGAAGCGCTTCGCAGCACTGTTGAATACGCCCAGCGCCTTCCATTGGTGCATCAAGTCCTATTCAGTGTCGCTGCCTCCAGGGTATTCTACTGGCCCAGCGACTGCCGTTCGATATCGACTGTTTGACACACTGCTTCAAAGCTCGTAATTCGTGAAGTGCCGAGGTGCGAAGCTCGTGTTTTAACTTGTGTTCTCCTTCTTGTGTAAGGAAATCGAAGGTAAAGTAATTGAATGTCATGCCATTATTGAAATGCAACAACACGAATATACTTTACCGCTGGTCTTGCACTTTAAGGAGAACCAAGACTCGAGATGGAAATACTGTCTGCGGGGTTGCCTTTCATACCCTCCAAATCCAATTCACCCAACCGACCCTGCTGGTGGAGCTAAACAATTAATATACAACGGAAGCGTAAGTATACCACAGCGAAATAACGCGTATTGGATGCAACAACAAGCGGCCCTTACCTTCTCCAACCAATAGAACTCGTTGTCCTGAGGCATGTAGCTGCTCATGCGTCCGCCACCCATCGCGTTCTGGATAGCCTGGGACTGCATTAGCTGTTGCGACATCGACATGTGACTGCTGTACATCATGGTATCACCCATACGCATCGACTTCTCCATCTCTTCCTCCTTCAGCTTGCCTAAACGCTGCATTAGGGCCTCTCCCTCACGGGCACCGACCCACTTCGGGTGATTTTGCTTGAAGTTGATAAACGAGCTCTCCATCTTGGCATCGTTTCCGTACTCCTTGAAGTCGAACTCAGCAAAACGGCACACAGCTCCAGTGCTCGGGTGCACAAGCGAGTGTGAACGCAAGAAGAGCAAGATTTCGCGAGCAAGTCGCGGAAGCGATACACACAGAATGTACGGCGCCAACATCACCGACACACACTCTTCTGCGAATAGCACAGCCTTGTAAGGAAATAGCACCATGAACGCATCCCGCACCTCAAACGAATGACACTGGCCTCTCCATTCCTTTGGAAAGTAGTGTATTTCCGCGGAGACCTGCATCATTGTCTCTTCGCAGTCGCCGTTGATCAAGAAGGGAGAAGTAGAAGACGTGAACGATCGTGATAGCGCGAACAAACCCGTCGAGATGGTCAGGTACCACAACAATTCATGACCGAATAGCGTAGTTTGGAGTAGCACCGATTCCTCCAGCAGACTAACAAGAAGGAGGACTGCCATGAGCGAGCTCGCACAGAATGAAACGCCTCCAGCGATAATTGCCAGCGATCCGGCCGGAAACATGCTTAAGTAGCGGTCAGCGAGGGAATACGAGCGTGCCATGCGTGCATCGAGAACGTGAGGAAGTTCGTTGTACTCTCGGAACCGCCAAATTGCATACGCCGACCAGCGACGTGTGCCAAAGTAGTAGACATGATTCGTTTGCCACTCCTGGGCCGCCAAAAAGAAGAACCGCGAAAGCCGATACAGCAAGATAAACGGCGCTAGCACAAAGTTGAGCACACCTGCGATGACGAATCGTTTCTTGAGCATTTCCACGTTGTGGATCACCGACGGAGCTAAATTCAATTCCGCGTCGAACATTTGATCCAGTAGACAAATATTCAGATTGGCCTCCAAGTTCCTCGAGCACATGATGTGCGACGTAGACAGAAACTGCAGCGATGTCGGCAGCAAGTTCTTGCTCTGAAACAGCGAGTGATTCATGAAGGCAATGAGATAATTATCCTTGCGCATAATCCGTCTCGCAAAGTCATGTGGCGACGACAGCAGCGCCGGATCAATCTGCAACTTGTACGACGACAGCTGCCTCATGTTCACCGGCGCATTAGCTCCATTCACCAGATCCAGCACTCTCGTCACCACTTCATCCCACGCAATTGTCTGCACCTGTCGTTCATCAATATGCAGTCGTTCCTTGTAGAAAATTTCCATCTCTCTCGTGTCTGTCAACGTCCCCACCAATTGGAACGCTCTCGAGATCCAGTACACCAAGAACATAGTGAAATAAAACGCTCCTATCAGTCCGAGCAGCCCATTATTATCAGCTCTGCACGTGATGTACTGCTCCATTTCCTGTGCACAGCCTCCACTCTCCGGGTGCCTATGGCATTCCAGTAGTGGCCCCCACTGCACACAGCCCAGTAGAAAGCTGGACAGCACCACACTGAATAGTCCTGTCACCAGACTCACCAGCTCCACCACTACAATGCACCAAAAGCCCTTGTGGTAGTAGTAATTGTACAGTGTGATGAGGAAGGCGTCCAGATTGGGCACATTCCCGTAGCGATCAGGAACGGGTGACACCCGTCCATTGGCTGGTGCCTCTCTTTGTCCATTGGCTCGGCGTTGAGCACCAGGAAGCGCCGCCTTGGCCGTGTCCAGCACCTCCCGGAACAGTGTCGAGATGGCGGGAAGGTGCACGTTGACACGAAGCGACGGCAGTGGAGCGGGACCTGGGGACGAACTACCGACGTGACCACCTAAAGCGGAATCTGGATGACTTGGTCCACCGAAAGGAGGCGCACTGTGGTCGTCCTTGAGCTCGTTCCAGAGTAATTCATCTTCCTCTTCGGCATGTGTGAGGTGGTCATCGTTTGCGGCGAGTAGCGACTCGTCCATGGCGTATTAGAGAGAGCAACCGGTATGAGTGAAGAGAGGAGATGATAGAGAAGAAAATGCACAGGTTGGAGAGAGTGAGTAGATCGTGCAGATGACGGGAGGAAGAGCGCTAGCCGACGGATCGCGACACCGGAGACTTCTTCTTCGGATTTGTCCGAGAATGGAGACGAACTTACGGGATCCATGCGAACTTAACGGAATTGGTGAAACGCACATAAATGCAAATTGAAGTGGTCGCTTATAGTCCTGCTTAGTCTCGGAATACCCTTTCAAATTGCAGAGGCCCCGAAGCTTACGCCAAAGAACAGAACCGAAGTTCACGGTTTGCTATCCCCAGGAATATGAAAGCATCCTGACCGCACGGTGGTTGTCTTCTCCTGCTAGATAATTTTTCTATGGCCAAGCACATTTGATTATCCTAACGACGTGCAAGCAAGGAATCAATATTCTTGTCAATGAGAGCCGTAGGGTTCGGTGCGGGTCTTGAGCTTTCACGGACTGTACAGCTCCACTGTGTTTCTTCAAAGCACACATGCGTTGAACAATAGTGTACAGCGAGACACATATTTGAGGTGCATCAGCAACCGCAAGTTGTCTTCAGTGACGGCGTGTTCTGCATGCAATACGTCGAGAACAACGCGTTAGCTACGTCAACATTCACCACAACAACTGAGGGATCTCATCCTTCAGATGAACAATGGTTTCCGCCATGATTCCACGAAGAACAAGCGTCATAATTGGCAGTAGGAGCCTTTCCGCTCTGTACGTTGGGTAGATGAAGATCAGAGCTTCCTGACATTCAGCAGATTGATCAGCATCGGCCACACTGTTGGGTCAGTGCAAGCCTTCTTCATCCAGGTTACAACCGGAGCCAGGGCGACACTGTCTCACTGCTGCAAGGCAATGGGTATCCGGTGATGAGCGTGAGAACATAATGACACTTACTGTGAAATCCGTCCGCTTTGGCGTGTCACTTGAGCGCAATGACGTCTTATTCGCGGAGGTTGACAAGTTGAAGTGCGTTAATATGTCGGCTAAGTTCAGTTTCGTGACGCAGACAGCGTGGCGTATCCATTTCCATGACGAGTTCCGAAGATTGTGCGCCTGTCATTTCTACCACTGCGCAATCGTCCAGCATCTGATGAAGTCTCCGTTCACACTCCAGTTCGTGGCTCGACGCTGCAAATACTATGTTTTTATTAATGCGTTCATCTGCAGCGTCGCTCTGGGCAGCTACATGGCTGTGTCGTCTCTAAGTCGCGATGTCGAGTCTCAAGTGACATTCGTGCAGCTGCTGGTGGTCTACAGCGTGAGTTTGCTGCGCATTCTGGTAATGATAAAGTGGTTCGAGTGGATTGCAACCAAGAAGCCGCAGATCAACGGAGAGAAACGCGTACAGCTCACGGACGACCAGGTCAGGGCCATTTACCTCCGCATCGTGTGGCTCGTGGTGTCTACAGAATGCGTCTCCTTCTGGTTTGCCCAACAGACTGTTGAGCCGATGAAAAGGAGTGTCAGTTGGCAGTCTTTCATGCTGGAATATGCCACATTTATCCCCAAGTCGCTGGTGTTCGAGGTTATCTTTGACTTCTTCCACTTCGCGATGCACTGGGCCTGTCACTACAGCACGTGGCTCTACAAGAACGTGCACAAGCGCCACCACCTGCATCTCCATCCGTGTCCATTGTCGACGTATGAACAAGACGGCTTCGACTTGTGCCTCACGAACGTGCTGCCATTCTGTCTAGCGTGGATACTTGGGTTTTCGTTCTCGGATCTCCAGTTGCATCTGGTGTTTGCCTACAAGACCTACGTGGAAGTGGCTGGCCACTCCGGCTTGGACATCAAAGGCTTCTCGTTCCCACAGATGCCACTGCTGAATAATCTTACGAGCGTTTGCCTACGCGTGCATGACCATGACGTCCACCACACTCATCCCCGCTGGAATTTTGCCAAGCGATTCTCGCTTTGGGACAAGCTCTTTCGTACATTCCGCTCGGGCAAGGAACAATCTTTATAGTATATCGGAAACATGTAAACGAACTACAGGTAGTGCTTCACGACAGGCTCACCGATGTATAAAGGATTAATCCTCAGCGACAATGCCCGATCGTCGACAGCACAACGTTTATTTGCAGTCTAGCTGCCTTGATCGAGTTCAGTGTACTGATTTGGAAGCAAAAACACATCGCACCCTGGAGATACATGTAAGCAACATGTATCTCGAGCGTGAAGCGAATCTCGCTTCTACAAGGTTGCATTTCAAGGGCAGTATAACATCCAGTACAACGCCACCGTTATGCTTCGCGATAACTACGCTTGTCGACTTGATGCTCTTACAACCAGCATCGAATGAAATTCATCCAAATTATCTTATCTTCGTTACCCAGCTCAAACACATCGTAGCCGTGAAGACGACAAGGCATTTGTCCTCATGGCCGTTGGTTCATTTACAGATGAGTGCATCAGTGTGCGATATTGAGCTCGCTAATCAACAGTTAAAAAATGCCCGAAGGCTGTTCACCAGCATCAAGGATAACGTACGCTCAAAATTGCTTGTCCTGCTCTAGCGTTCGCGCTTCCTAAAACTGAACAAAGACGACAGACATGCTTTCGGTTGTGAAACCCAAGCTCACAGCTCTTTGGAAGGCAGCACAAGTTGAGCTTCAAGGCGAATATTCTACTCAACGAGTACAGGACCTCTTTACATACATCAACGAATCGAGTACTCTTCGAGTACTCTTAGCTCAGCTACTTACACCCCTGCCGTGTCTCGCGATCACCGGCGTTGTCGATTTACTTCCTCTACAATCGGTTACAGAAAATGTCAACTCCAACCAGATATTCTTCGTTCGAGCGTTCGCCTCCTATTGGCTTGCCAGCACCACGACATACAACCAGTTCAAGCATATCGTACCACAGCTGCCACTTTCTAACGCTAAAATTGCGAGCTATGGCGCTGCTGTGGCTGCAATCACAGTGGGTGTGATGTACGGGGTCACCCTCATTGTCGGCTTCCCCTTGCCTTTCAGTATCATAACGATGTCTCCAGTGTGGTTATCGCTTTTCGTTTCACCAATGGTTCGGTGGATGGTTAAATCTCGTACTGATCCGGCAGCTTGGCCACTAGTGGTGACCTTGTTGAAAGTGATGGTGTGTCAAGAAGTACTCGTGGTCGTCTACCCGACGTACTTCTACATTTTCACTACGATTCCAGCACGCGGTAAGATTTATTTTGCACTTCTGTTGCCACTCCTCAAACTTTTATTTCGCAATGCCATGGCGAAAACTGTCGGGTATCTGAGTGATGAAGTTCCTGACGGCGTGATCCTGAATGTGGAAGTAGTAAGTGCCCTTTTCGTAGCGTATTGCATGCAAAACACACCGTCAGTGAAAACAACGATTCTGCTCATAGTTGTAGATGCGCTACAGATGAGTGCATCATTGTACGATATTAAGATCATTATTCGACGCATGAAAGTTCTAAGGAGACGAATGAAATCTAAGACGTCAACTGGTGATTCTGGGTTTAATCTCGCTCAAGATGTTCAGACATTTTCTCGAAAATCTTCAGCAGGAGTGCCGTCTCCATTTCCAAAGAAGTTATCATCAATTGTCCCATCGAGTCCTCCTTCTGCCAGCAAGACTCGAAGTGGACCGATGAATAGCGACATCACCGCTGCTAGCACGACGTTAGAGCTTCAGTATACACAAGAACTGAAACGAGTGTTGTATATCACAGAGTTCGTCGTCTTGCTGAACTACGTGGAGGTAATTATTCCGCTCATATTTTGTACGTACTTCAATTTTCCTTGATTTATGGGAGTCAGGCTCATATTTCCGCATGTGAATTTGTCTCTGTAGCAGCGTACTTACTAATGATGTACCATCTACCGAATCGAGCCTATTACAAGCAAATTGATGGCATGGATAAAGCGCAGCTATGGGATACACTTTCAAGTGTACTGTTGTACGCTGGTCTGCAGCTACTTTCTTTGATAGTCCTGAATGCTGTGCTATGGCATAAAATTCACCTCTCAGGCTTTCGTCAGCTGTCGTTTGTTTTGGAAAAGCAATGCAGCCCAGTCCAGAACAAACTCATCTTGTGGGTCTTTTATAACGTGCAGACCGCGCTACAACATTTTGGTAAGGACTGTCGCTGGTTTATATTTCCTGCGTGAATTTTAGACGAAGCTGACCCGTTTGTATATGAACGGATAGGTTTTGATTTCGCGTTTACCTTTGCGTGGCTCCGAAAGCATACAAGTTAATAGTCCTGGGCTACATGTAAATCAGCAACGTTCTGTGAGGTATCGAAAATCTGACTCATATAGTATTTATTCGTTTAGAGCAACGCTGAACGGATTCAAAATTTAGCTGCCAGTCAAAATTTAGAATACTGAAGTAGCAACGAAATGTAGTTAAGCCTTGAACTAAAACTGAGTAGGAAGTGCTATATTGGGCGGTATTGAAGCTCAAAACGGGTTAGTGGCGTACCTGGTACGCATTTGAACTGGTACCGTCGGCCATGCGTGGTAGGTGCATAATGGACCGCAAGCGAATGAGCTCCATCTACAAGTTCATGTTTTCCTCGCGCAACTCGTCATTCTTCTCTCGAAGTTTCTACCAGCTTCCAGTCGCTCAACTTTGATTTCCGAACGATGCTCCAAGCGTTCCAGCTTTTCAGCCAACATACGCCGCTCCGTTTGCTCAAACTCTTTAGCTTCCTTTTCAGCGTTAAGCTGCAGAAGGAGAACACGTTCAGTACTGGCTTCCTTGCAGACAGTTGCTTCAACATCCAGCGTAGGACGTGATCGCTTTCTCTTTCCGAGTTGAGTTTTTCTTGGTTGTGCCGGTGGTTCTTGCTGGCCCGAAAAAGTTTGCTGCTGCGATGTTGGCTCCCTGGTACGCAAATTGCCATTGCTGGCGCGTGGCGGCGTGTCCTCCGAGCTATAATCCGGTGCCATTAAATCATCCGAGAGCTGTGTACTGGAGTCGTCCTCCTCCTCGTCGTCTTCTCCATCTCCGGTGTAGTTTTGCCGGCTGTCAAGGGTTCCATTTGGCTGGCCTCCGAATCGTCAAGGTCAGCAAGATGTTCAGCAAGATCCATGAGCTCTGCATGTCGAATGTCGTTCTTAACATTGCGAGCCTTGCGAACCAATACCGGGCAGTCGGGATCCGCGCTCAGTGTCTTGCAGTTGACGAGGCCCTTAAACTTGGTTTGGATGGAACTCACGTTACGAAGAGCTCGCCGATTTGGGCGGGCATAAGTCGAGTTGTAGATGCTGAGTGCAGCCTCCCACTTGGTGATTCCGATGGGCTTCTCCTTAGCGATGATCCTGAGAAGGGTAGCTTGGTCTCTTACGCTGGAGTTTCTCGCTCCATTGACGCGACCGCCAACCATGGCTGCGGCTTGTTGCAGTTGCTGGTGCAAATCCCACGTGAGCTAGTTAGACTACCGATCGGTTTACAAAGGTTTTATGAAACGTTATTAATGATATATTCGAGTTAGACGGGACATGTCTTGATAGGATAGCTCCGAATATATAGTCCTATATACTTGAATAATTGATATTATTCGGTATACCAGGTGAATATTTATTAGGTGGCACTCTAAGACGCCACGCACTGTAGTTGCAAAACTTCCAATGCAAAAGACAGGTCACGCCCAGCAGTCAGTCAATCGTATCCGTCTCCAGCCAGGCCACCGAGATCAACCTAGCGCAATCGGATCCAGAGGACGAACCGGAACCTGCCAACTGCGTTCCAGACCACATCAAGCATGCCCCACCAAGGAATTCGACTGATGACGTGTGGCAAGTGATCCACAAGCTCGAGAACCCGGTCAATTACGCGGGTAAACTGCACACCCATATTTGTTTGCTGTGTTTACAGATACATACATGGGAAGAGTCGCTCTGTTCAGCCAGCAACGCAACGAACGCGAAGACACACTTGGTGTCAGTGCATAAGGATCACGACCTTGGAATCCAAGAAAAGGAGCGACGAAAAAAACGAGCAGCTCGTTTGGTTGTGACGCCAGACGCCAAGAGCGCAGCCACTACTACAGGGAAGCGCCAACGACCCGAGGAACCCGAACTAACACTGGTGAAGGACCCGCCGGCCAAGCGATAGAAGCAGTGGTATCAGTCGGTGAGTCAAGATCGAATGACGGCGCACATTGCACGGTGGCTGATTCGAGATGGTACGCTACAGCACGGCTTTTGATTGTACGCTGTACTTATCTAGTCTTACTCTATGTTCTAGGACACCCGCACAACATGGTAGCAACGCCAGCGTTCCGTGAGCTTATCGTGAGGCTCATTGGAAACCAAGACGTTGCTGTTCTGCCCCACCAGATCTACAACGACATTTTGGACCTCCACTACAACAGCTTCCTATCGGGGACCTCGCAATTATTCACTGATGAGTTCAAAGGACTGTGCGAGACCCCCTTCATGACTTAGAGCACGATTTGTGGACGAACTACGCAAGAACGGCATCGTCGGCGCATCGGCTGGGTTCATAGACAAGAAGTGGAAGCCACGAAAAATTGCACTGCTAGCAATTACTAAGAACGATGGGCATGAGTCAGATGAGGTAGCGGCATTGATATTCGAGCAGCTGAAGCAGCGATTCCGCTTGGATGTCCGCAAGATGGTGCGCTTCACCGTATCGGACGCTGCTCCAGCAGCCCGCAAGGTCCCACGAGAGTTTGACACAATTCTACAGACAGATTGTGCCATGCACGCTTTGAACCTGTGTATTGGCTACGGTGTTGGACTGAAGGAGAACATCAGATCGAAGCACGTTATGGACCCGAAAGCGAGGGATTTCGTTAAGAAGAAGGTCGTCGTGACTGAGGGTGGAGCGTTCCCAGAGGGCGCAGCAATCATCCGTAAATTGCGTGCTCTTAACAATTTCTTCGCATCGAGTAAGTCAACCTCACGCATCGCTCATTTTACTGAAGTTCAGAAATTTCACAAGCTACCGGAGTTGGCAACGCTGGTTAATAGCGATGTACGTGTGGCGTCTACCATCACGTTATTCAGACGCTTCATTATCAATTATCCTGCATTTCAGTCGTTCTTCCAAGATCCGAACCAAGCCCAGAACGCAAAAGTGGTGCTCTATTGTTTCAGCGAATCTGAGTGGAATCTGGTGGTTGAAATGGAGGCTATCATGCAGAGAGTTGCTGAACTAGTTCTTGTCGAATCGCAGTCAGCGAATATGCTGTCGTCTACTATGTACGCGTTGCTTCGAGTGGCGTCCGCGCGCATGAGCTCCTACAAGTTTTAATCGTATCACTTGAAACACTCACGCCACAAGAACACAAATGAGGCGTCGTTTCCGCGCTTTGAACTCACATTGCCCAGCATCTTCGAGCTGGGTCAACGCTGTATTAAGAGGACACTGCATCAAATAGCCCAGAGACTTCCAAGATCATCGATTGCAATTGGGATGGCTTTGCTTCTTGACCCACGAACGAAGACCTCCGCTAAGAACTATCTGAGCGTTCCAAACTCTCCTGATTCGGTTACCCAGGGTTTCCTTGATGATACGATAGACCTGCTTCGTGTCGAACACCGCGACATCTACAAAGCCATGTTTGGGAATGATGAGGAGGTATCCACCGAAGCAACTTCCGCTTCGAGTTCTCCCGACCAAGATAACGGCAGCACGTCTGACACTACGTTGAATCTGTTGTTCGGTGAGGAAGTTTCAGAGCCTTCTCAGGAAACCGTTGCGGATGCAACTATCAACACAAAGGCAGATGCTCTGCTGAAGAAGTGGTTGGCATGGCGTATCGAATGGGCAGATGTGGCGAAAGCGCAATATCCCGATAAGGAGGAGTGCGGCAGAGTGCTAGCTAAGCTGAGTATGCGCAACAAGCGCAAAGTGCGTGTTTGGAATGTTGAGCAGATCTGCCAGCACATCGACGTGTGTCGCTGGTTCGCTGAAGTAGGAGAGAAGGAATACCCTTCGATCGCAAAGCTGGCGCGCATCTGGCTGGGACTACTGCCTTTCAGGAACGTGTTTCTCCACGGGCTCATTTGTGACGAGCCCGCTTCGCACTAGGACCGACAACGAAAGAGCGCAACGACAACTGGTGCTGCGCCACAACCGAGACGAGCTCCGGGGCGAGACTGCCGCACGAAAACAGAGTTTCATATTGCACAGGACATTTTCAACCGACCCACTTGTCTTCAGCAGGAATATTTTCCCCGCTCCCCAAGTCAGTTCACAAGCTGTCATCTACTGTTCACCCGCTAAATGCGTTTGCCAAATTCGAGCAGCAAACCCACTTTTTCTCCCTACAGCCTCACGTGAAGAAAGATCGAATCGGGCCCAGCAAGAGTGATCTGGGTAGCTTAAAAAGCACGGATACGTCGAGTTGCAATACGTTCAAGAGCTCCGACGGGTGCTGTACCTAGTACATAACATCAATCGTGGTATTGGTAAACTACGTGGAGGTCGTCGTACCACTCATCTTCTGTAAGAAATATTTGTTTATCTTCTGCTTCAGTGCGAAAAGTTTGGCTAACTTCTGTTGTTGATATGATGTACTTGTTCACGCTGTTTCACTTCCCAAATCGCGCGTGCTACGAGCAAATGATCCACATGGACCATGATCGACTTCAAAGCACCCTTTTCAACTTGTCTCTGTACTCTGGAATCCAGATCGTGTCGTTGATTATCTTGAACATGGTGTTGTGGCACAAGATGGTGCGGTTTTCGGTCTTTCGCCAACTATCGTTTGTCCTGGAGAGACAATTCAGTCGAGTTCAGAACCGATCAGTCTTTTGGGTTTTCTACAACGTACAAACCTCTCTTCAACATTTTGATAAGTGCTTGTGTATCTCCGTGTGTATAAGCCACTGATTGTTTGTTTTGGCACAGGTTTTGACTACACGTTCAGCTTTGCATGGCTACAGGAGAGTCCGACTCATTCTAGTTAACTGTGTTGATCGGTCTTTGGCATTAATGTGTACGACACTAACAACAACAAAAAACTGTAGTTTCGTCGAAAAACTACCTTTGTAAATCAATCTGCTGATGTCCTTAGGGATAACTATTTTGGGTAATGTTCGCAAAGCTTGATTTTTGCTACCCGGTAAGACCTAGAAGACATCGACTCACAACGCAATAGGAGGGATAAGATATGAATGGCCCGATGCAACGTCCATGTGACTACTACTCGTCCTAGGTCCAAGAGACTGATGGAAAGTCTGAAAGGCTAAGTCCTAGAACATCCAACTGGAGCCCGTTGGAAGCCGTAGTTTTGTGGCGAGCGCCAACATGGCAGGAAGTACTACTGGGGTGAAGTGGAAGAGTGAGAAGACATTGCAGCAGTCGAAGCGGGAGGTGCCAGCCACACTTCAGCCGCTCGACTATACTCCGACACCGAAAGAAATTATGGACGTCGTGCAAGTGGGCAAGGTATAAAATACTGCTTTGTTATCCAACTCGGTAGGGCATGGATGCTAACGCTTGTTTTGTGTGTATGGATCTTTACAGAGACACAGCCAAAGCTGTAAACACATCAAATCGTGGCCTCATGTACTCGAAAGTTTGCCAGCATTGCCTCAGGTACAGGCGACGAAACCCAATGCGCTTGTGCAGTAGCAGAAATACTGTCGCTGCATGCGATATAGTGCAATTTTGTTCAAGAGGTCGCTGCCATCGAGATGCTTTAATGCAGACACGATCTCAAAGTGATACGACGTCTTTGTTTGTTTGGTGATCGCATCGGTATCATTCAAGAAATGAATTTTCGATTATCAATGTAATGCTTACATGTAGCGACGTCACTACTCCTGGCGTCTTCGCTTAGTGGGTGGGTCAATGTCTTTTTCCATATCGCCATTATCGTCATCATGTGTAGAATCGCCATCTTCATCCTCGCTAGATGAGCCACCGTCGCTGAACGAGTCGTCTGAGGATACGGACTCTCTCGACTGCGACAGAACTTCTGCAGCCTGTGTATCTTGGGTAGGAACATCGATTTCTTCATCTGCCGCGTTATCACCTTCGGATGTGGTAGTAGTTGGAGGTGGTTTTGGCTGGCAAACCTGAGTGTCACGAGCATGCTGCGCGGTCATCTCCGTTGCTTTCCTGTTGAACAAGTCGCGGTTGTGCTTGAAGGTGTCGGCCTGCACAAGGTTAATCAGCACAACCGGTATAAAGTAGCTCATGGAAGAAGTCGTACAATTTCCGGCATGAGGCCGTCATCTGCATTCGGCTCCGCCATCAGCAGGCGAATCGTCGTCAGCAACGTGCTGATATTGACCGACGGCAGCCACGAGCCCTACAAACCCGCAATCAAAATCCGTCACCACCAGTACCGCCCTCTCCAAGCAAAAGTTCCTACCTTGGGCTGCATTTTGAGTGTGTCGAGGCAGATTCTCCCACCATCGTCGATATTTGGGTGGTAAATGGGTGTCACAAAGCGAACCTTCGGCGGCTGAAATGGATACCTGTCCAAAATAAATAAAGTGTGTATCGTGTTGTAAGTAGTCAATCACAACTGTAGACGTCAGTACCAACCGTTCGGGGATCTCAATCTCGAGCTGGAATACGCCCTTTTCGTACGGAGATCCGTCCGGACCTAGAATTTCTGTACAACATCATAATATTTTAGTAAAATATATTATTGTACGGTATTTTACTGCAGGAACATGACTTTACGCGCTTCGAGGTGGTCGATCTGGTCGTCTTTGGGCCACGCACTGACGCCTACAGAGCATAATTTGGGCCGTACAAAGGTCGAAATTATATCGGAAGATGCAGAATCGAATGTAGATTATGGTCCAAGGTTGAAAATACGCACCGAAGGGCGGGTCGCTCTCCAGCATCGCGATCTCCTTGCGCATGCGTCCTCGCATCGCCGCCATCGTCTGCAACTTTCGCTTTGAACAAACAAAATGCAATGATTGGCTAAGTAACTATATAGGGGTAGGTCGTAGTTGTTCCGAAATTAGAGCTCTTATTTTCGGATCTAGTCCTTGTTGCGATCTTCTGGTATGGATGACTTCCAGCAGCTTCAACTCCTTGGTCGCGGAGGCTACGCCAGGTGCGTTAACCACATATCGCACGATAAACTAGCAATATTAATTAATTGCAAACACTTATCATACATTTGGAGCTAACGATTCGCAACATGCTACTAAAATGTTGTGATACAGTGTCTATCTTGTCCGTCGTAACAACTCGCCCAATTTATATGGTAAGTGCTGCAAACCTTCCATTCTACACTAAATATTACTTAACCTATTGCTTATGCTGATTAAATTGTGAATCGATGCAGCACTGAAAAGAATTCCGAGATCCAAGATAGTCACGGAGCAGCAGCAAGCTCGTCTGGAAGCTGAAAAGTTCATTCTGCTTGAAGTCACGAATCCGTTCCTTTGTCGAGGCTTTGAGACTTTCGAGACGACGGAAGAGGTTGCTCTGTTACAGGAATATATCGAAGGTCGAGCGTTGTACGAGTGTGTGTGGAAATACAGAGATACGGGCAGGTTCCCAGAGAATGTCGCCAAGTTTTTCGCGGCGCAATTGGTGCTGGCACTACGAGATCTACATGCGCGAGGATATATCCATCGCGACTTCAAGAGTGGGAATGTGTTGGTGGGGAAGGATGGGTTCGTCAAGGTGATTGACTTTGGACTGTCCAAGAAGGTGTCTGTGGATGGTGACGCCTCCGAACGAACGCAGTCTAGATGTGGCACTCACTACGTCATGGCACCTGAGGTGTTTTTCAGGGAGCCCTACGGGTATGCAGTTGACTGGTGGTACGTACTAGCTGTTGGTAGTTGACGTACTCAATTCTGACGCATGGAATTAACTTTTGCAGGAGTCTGGGCGTCGTGATCTATGAAATGGTCGTTGGTCATCCGCCGTGGGAGTATCAAGGTCCAACAGATAGCACCATGAAGGAGTATTTCAAGTGGATTAAGCTTAAAACGCTATCGCTCTTCCAGACTACGGACGGACACGTTGACACGAGCGCAACCTCATTGAGCTCAGATGTGCGATCACTGATATGGTAATCTTGCATTCGTGCTCTCGATACTTCCTTTACACTTTACCTAAACTGGTGTCGACTCCAATATGTTAGCGCCTTACTACAAATTAACTCGTCCCAGCGGCTTGGACGGAACGGAGCATTTGAGGTACACATCATCGACCAGTTCACTTATTTGGGGTCAAACGTTTTGGCTGACATGTTTGACTAGCAGGTGATGAATCATATTTGGTTCAAAGACATTAACTGGGCACAGTTCGAGACGAAGGAGGGTATTCAGTCTTCACTTACAGTGCCGTACAATTTCAACGAGGATTATAACGCAGCACGATTTCGAACTCCTCAAGGCCGAGAAAGCTTGTCCAGTGCTGAGAGCATCGATCCGGAAGATGATGGAAAGTATTTTGTCGACTTTTAGAGTCGAATTTGCATGGGATCCAATGTACTTCTTTACGCCTGATAGCAAACTGCTATAAATGAAGCCTATGAACTCAAGCTAGACTATCTGTCTGACGAAAGATTGTTGAGACTCGCGCTCTTCTGAGGCTTTCAGATTTGTAGCTTTCCTGTTCTCATTAGCTGCAGTGATATACTCGTCAATGAATTGAGCAATGCACGGGTGGAATTCGTAGCGACCACCAAAGAAGTCGACGTAGTTCGTGCCATCAAACAGATAGCCTTCTGGGAGAGGATCCGTTGCCTGCAACAAAACCGTAGTCAAGCAAAACACCGTTACTGAAAGTCATAGAAGCGATGCTGATACCAGTAATTGATACGTACATGCTGTCGTTGGATTTCACGCTTCTCATCGAGGCTGATTGACGCTTTCGAGCGGATCTGGTTGGGCGAGGCCTCAGCATGAGCGTAACAGTTGAGAAGAAGATCACGAAGTTTTTCCGCATTCAGTCCTTGTCCGGTGATCTTTAATTCCAGCGAAGGAAGGTTATCCGTTTTGTTGCTCAGATGATCAGCGTCAACCCAAAGCCGAGCGAAGGTTCCCGATGATCGATACTCGTAAACACAACCGGGTTCATCCTTGAAAACAACTTGTCCTTCCACGCACCAGCACGATCGTGACTGACCGTTGGAGAAAACGCCTTCAGCACATGGGGTAGCAGACGAAGACGCAGATGTCTGAACATCCTGGCGCACTTTTTCCACTGCGATTGTCTGAGCAATACGAATTCCTTTGGTGGTTTTACTCTCCATCGGATAAATCCGATCCATCGATTTTGCCATTGTTGCAAACGGTGTCAGCGTCTTCGCAATCAGATACGAGAACTTCGATCGATCCATCCTGGTAACGATCTCAAAGCGGAAGCTTACAGGAGCATGAGCAAGCTCCAGCTCTGCAACGTATCGGGTGTACGTTGGAGCTGCATTATTGCTCGCAGTAGCGCTGTCCCAGTCACGGAAGTGGGCGTTGCGGTACCGCTTGTAATAGGCACTTTGGAATCGGTCCACCGCAAGCAGAGGAGTAAGCGGTCCCTCAAACACGTCATGAGAAAGAACCATTACATCGGCGAATGGATTCACGTGGTCCATGTGGAAACGCAGTCGCTGAAGAATAGCTGATGACACATCGGCGCTATATGTCAGCACCGTGTGGGTCACGAACCCGGCGGTCATTTGGTCGAAAACTTTGGGGAACGGTGCTTGAGTAGAAAGTGGATCAGGTAAGTAAACGTTGGTCGCACTCACACAATTGATCACAGCTCCGATTTTGCTAGGAAGCGAGGCTTCCTGAGCTGCACGTTGGATTGCACAGCACACCATAATTGGATCGACATATCCAACGACACAGAGCATGACGCGAGGTGGAAGTTGCAGCGATTTAGCTGTGGACTTGATCCAGCTCAGCGCTCGAGACACTTTGTCTGAGATCACGAAATACCCCGACGCCTCCATTTTTTCCTGCTTGGACGGCTCTAAATCGCGTAGGTCCGCGTCAACAATTGTCCACTCGAAACTAGCGGATGAAATCTTGCAAACCGACTGGCTCATCGCCTGGACGCCACTTCCTGGAATGCCCAACATGACTGTAATGGGAACGTTAAGTCTGCTGACGTCCTCCGTATTTGGTTTTGGTAGTGTAGTGACTGCACCCGGGTCTTTTGGGATAAAGTCTTGTGGGAAGAATTTATCAACTGTATGAGCATCCTGGCCAACAAACGTCCGTTTGTACACAAGCAACTCGCACGTGGACTTTACGTGAGTGGGTACTTCGAAGTTGGCAGTCTCGCGGTCTCGTGGCGTGTCACCTTCAAACCGCTCACTCAGATCACTGGTTCTGTAGATTGGAATCCCCAACGCAACAGCAGTGATTTTCCACGATTCAAGCGCTCGGAAGACCTCGTCCTGAAAACGCGTACCCGACTGCAGGGGAATGTAAAGTTCTTGGGAGTCCAAAGTAAACGGAATTGCTTCCGACAGCTGCAGAAACAGAGACGATATTAGCAGATGCACACAACTTTATTGCGATAATGTTTTCCACGTACCGGTGACGAGTGACTATTGTCATCTTTGTTTAGTTCCATCTTTAACAGAACCAGCTCTTCGTAGGGTGACGGAAGAATTGTCAAGCTTTTAACACTTCGCTCAATCGACACGATGACGGGGTTGAAATAAGGACACGAAAATACGAAGCCGCCGGTAAAAATCCTCCAACTACCATGCACCATAGGCAATAGGTCGCTGTTGAGAAGGATAGTAGCCTTGGACGACATCGACGCTTGGTTCGTTTTCGACGCTCCCCCTTCACTACTTAACTCGATATCGGAGTCAAGTGGTGTTATGGCTTTACCCAAACACACTGAACGACTTTGCAGCATGAATTCCGATTGCAGTGTGCGTATCAACAAGCCAACCGCCTCAGCTTCCTCACCGCCTTGAATCCACGAGCGGAAGTTAGCAAATGGTTTCGTGACATGAAGGACTCGCTTGGTTGTAAGCTCTGGTACACCTTGACCGTGAAACAAAAAGGTGTCACCGACAACAAGCGAACCCAGAGAAAGGGATGAATCGGCATCACTGGGAATATTCGCCAGCTTCATGGAGCAGTACAAAAGGCACCAATCTACACGGTCGACGGAACACTTTAGAAAAGATAGTAGCAAAACTATAAAACGTACATACCTTCCGTTAGGGAGTCAACCGGTTGGCCTCGAGCATCCATAATCTCCGCAGTTAAACGTAGCTGGTCATCAATGAATTTCGTTGGGAACTTGCTCGATCCCAGTAACTGAGATTCAACCTTGTCCGTTTCCACCATGGTGTGGATAGCTTCGGCTCGAGCAGAATCGATACACCGATCAAGCGAGGCCAGTTTGCCGTCCATACACTCACGAACCAGTTCGGCAGCTCCTGTCTTGAAACCTCGAAGAAGAAGCGCATACATATCGATCATCGTCTTCGTATCTACTGCAGTCTTAGTAACATTTGAGTTGGACTTGTCCATAGAAGAAACCAACGCGTCCTCATCGACAACTCTTTTGCAGATTTTTGCTGATGAGAGGAAGTAAGTGCGGGTGAATCGCACGCCTGTGAACGGATCTTCCGCCTCCACGACCATGTGCGTCGCAGGAATATCTTCCTTAACACCGGAGTTTGCAAGGAAAACCTTCGACGATGATTTCTCGGTTAAGGAGCTAGTCCGTGCTCCAAACAGCACTCGACTACCTCTGGTCGGTGCTGTTTTCAGTCCTCGGGCGTTGTACTGCATCGTCCCAAACTCGTAGAAACTCAACAGATCCTCACCCAAATCACTCTCTGACCTCGCATTGCGAGCTTCTGGAGAATCAGCATGGTCTAGTTTCAACAAGAATTCATCAAAGTGATGCGCTAAGAACGTACTCTCTTGGACAACTCGTTTCGCACTAAACTCGTCGAGTTGTGTCATGACGTACATCATTTCTCGCGAGACGTTTATCACTCGATGATTCATAGTGAAGAAGCCTTTACCACTGGATTCACCCCCTTCAAGTCCATAGGATTGAACTAGTGGCCACTTCTCAGGTATCATAGTGTCTTGTAGGTTAGCACCATCCTGATCAACTCCAAACGGGACCCCCACACACTTGATATCAGCCATCATACTTTTAAAAGCACTGATCTTCCGTTCTTCTAGCTCATCCGGCTCCATCCCATCATGAACGACATACTCCGTCACGTGACGCCACTTGGAAATGACAGGCAGTATTTTCACTGCTGCGTCACTCTCTGACGAGTAAAAAATGGATACTCGTTGAGGACAGATGAGAAGAATCACATCTTCGAGACGCTCGTGTTCCTGCAGAATCACTTGTTCACCAAGGAGTTCTTGACCTGAGCTACCTAGAAAAAGGTACTTGAGAGCAGCTTGAGATGTTTGAGATTGAAAACTATCCACACCTCCGATGATTAGAATTCCATCGAGCCTGGTCTCCGACGAGGTACACAACGCCTGGATGCGTTGCAGCCTATCAACGCTGTCACTGCCCTTGAACTCAACCTTCTTCCAGCTCATATTGAATGCACTTGCACTTGTTGGTGACGAATACGAACTGATTTACTGCGCAACGCTTGACAAGACAAGATCCAAGTTGAAGAGCCACCACACGTCACATGCTCGAAACGGATTGCTTGCGTTGATTGGGCACAGCTAAATGTAGTGGCGACAACCGCAGCACCAAAAGCCTAAATTCTCACGCGACGCATATCTATTGCTTTGTATGCAATTTTCACGAAGTTCAGGAACTTGTTCCTGGCTGCCTTCGTTGGACATCCAACTGGATGCCTCACGCTCGTCTGGGATGTTACGAAACGTGAACAAGTTACGCAGTTTAGGACGCGATAATTGCCACTGGAGCCACGGTGATTGTATTCAGTAAAAGTACATTTCAATTTGCCAACCTTAGTTTGTGCGACATCACCATCTTGGCACTTCGTGTACATCCTTCGCTGTACACGAAGTTGAAAAGAGCGCTGGATCAGAACAGCTAGCGTTACTAGGAGTAACGTAGTTAGTACTTCGAATTCGTAGTACTGAAAACAAGTATCGATTAAAACTGCCAGGGTAGTAAGCGTGAACGAAGTCATCTCATCGTCCTGATAGGAAGAACCACCTGAAAATAGTCGTTGCAGATCGATATCGACTGATGCTCGGCTGATGAAGCAATGTTTCCAACTGCTATTCTTGCTGCTGAGAGCTCTGAGTGCTCTGACGAAGCTCATTTGTAGATCGACTAGAAAGCGAACACTACGGAGCTATTAGACTGCGATACCCAACCTCGGAAGATGGTTCCGAGCTCGAATAAATCTGCCACAGTGCAGCCAATTCCACCCGATGCCCCTCGTAGCATTCCCGACCCGAAAACGAGACTTGCCGATGACAATGAAAATCAAGATCAACCTCTACTGAATGCTTCCAGCTCTGACAACTCTGGCTCCATGAGTGAAATGGAAGAATCCTCGATCCCATTGAAAATGGGTTTCTTGAGTATGAAACGAGCGAAAGGACTCGGATTCATCGTCTTTGCCGGATTAAATTTTAGCATCGCCTCAATCTGCATCAAGTACGCGAGTCATCGGGTGACGTCTCACGAAACAGTCTTTTGGCGGATGATCATCGCGCTCGTGCTCAACTACGTGAGTTAGAATGCTTTGAAGTTGTAGTATGAATAGTTAACTCACAGCTTTGTGCCTTTGTGGTGCCATTACAGGTCTGGGCTCGTCACAAGAAGCGAAATCTAGTCGTTGATCCTAAATATCGCGGTTTGCTGCTGTTTCGCTGTATCGTGGGAACTATAGGCGTGAATATACAATTTTACGCAATGTCCAAAATGGTGCTGACGGATGCAGTGGTGATCGTCCTGACCAGTCCAATCTTCACTTTCTTTTTAGTGAGTATCCCTCATATGCGTTGTATTTTATGCTGTCACTAACGGGCTATTGATTCTTACGTCCACAGGGTGCTGCTTTTCTGGGGGAAAAGATCAACCGGATCGATCTTCTTGCTGGAATCACGTCGTTCTTCGGCGTCATGTTCGTGACAAGACCGGCATTCCTGTTTCCAACCGATACTGTCACCAAGCAAGCCCCACTACTTGCTGTGTATTGTGCTATTGGCGGTTCACTGACATCTGCGGTCGTCTACACCCTGCTGCGACGTCTGAGCAAGGTGGACCATTTCGTCACCATTCACTACTTCTTCGTGTTTGGAACATGCACCTCAATCATGACACTCTTGCTCCTAGGAGTGGTAAGTGATCTAGATCTACACAATGGTTTGGTTATTCTTATTCCGATGATTTCTAATCTTGATCATTGATGTGTTACAGAGCTTGACGGTTCCTCTCGAACCCGTATTCCTGTTCGCAATTTTCGGTAGTGGCTTCTACTCCTTCATCGGCCAAGTCTTCATGACGAAAGGATTTCAGATCGAGAAAGCTGGGGTTGCATCGGTCATGCGCTACTTCGACGTGGTGTTCGTCGTCGCCATGGACGTGCTTATTCTGGGCGAGAGTGTGAACGTTCTGAGTCTTGTCGGAGCTGGAATCATCATGGCTGGGGTTTCCATGATCGTTCTGCGCCGAGCTCGTGAGAAGGAGTAGAGACACACAAAAAGTAGGACACTAGGAAGAAAATGCACACCACTTACGAATGGTCATGTCATAGCTGTTTGATGTCCCTGGAGCTAGTTACGGGACGCGCTGGTGCTTGGCCAGACCGTCAATCTCTTCAACGTGCCACCATTACCAGCGTGGTCTCCACATCCACTTCAACTTGGCCATGGAGTGGCACACACAACGAGCCAGTCCAAACCTTTACTACCTATATTATATAATAACACAGGTTATCAGGAAAGCATATACAGTGATTAGACTAAATATATGTATAATAAAAACACACCGGACACGCTCTACTCATTATCATGTTAGACAGGTGAAAGTTCAGTTTTGTGCGTGTCTCGCTGCATGTGACTTGGCATCATGACGAGCAGCTCATTGATCATCTTCGTGACCCAAGCGCGCCGTTCTCCATCATGAATGCGCCAATCCGCAGCGAACTTAAGTCTGCAACAAGCTCAGGCCCCGTTGTCCGTGTGCAAGTGGCCGACAGCGACGAGAATGTCGCCAACGAGGCCCAAAGCGCCAATGAGACGAGTCCATCCCTCGTCAAAGTCTCCTCTGCGTTAACATCGACCGAATACGGAGGCGGTAGCACGTGGCACTCACCAGGAAGTCTCGCATTAGGCTACATTGCCTTTGCCGCCTTCAATTTAAGTCTCATGCGCGTCTGCGTCAAGTACGCGAGTCGCCAGGTGACGTCCCATGAGACGGTGCTGTGGCGCTCGTCCGTGGCTTGGCTGCTGAATTTGGCGCTCGTTTATCGTCGGAATGTCAAGCTGGCAGTGGCACCGAAGCACCGCAACATGCTCTTTTGGCGCTGCTTCTTCGGGACCTTTGGTATTAGCATTCAGTTCTACGCCATGGCACAGATGGTGCTGACGGATGCAGTGGTGATCGTCCTGACCAGTCCAATCTTCACTTTCTTTTTAGTGAGTATCCCTCATATGCGTTGCATTTTATGCTGTCACTAACGGGCTATTGATTCCTACGTCCACAGGGTGCTGCTTTTCTGGGGGAAAAGATCAACCGGATCGATCTTCTTGCTGGAATCACGTCGTTCTTCGGCGTCATGTTCGTCACGAGGCCGGCGTTCTTGTTCGGCACGGATGAGACCAAGGAAGTGCCGCCGCTTGCGATTCTGTGCGCGTTAGGTGGTTCAGTGATGCAAGCTTCATCTTACATTGCGATGCGCCAGCTGAAAGAGCTGAACCATGTGGTCATCAACCACTACTTCCTGCTTTTCGGACTGCTGTATGCGCTCGCCACGATGTGGTACTTCGATGTGGTAAGTACATCTGAATGAACTGTCCCTGGTTGGCACTGAATGATATGGACTTGGTGTTTGTACTATGTCTCCAGAGCTTTTCCCTGCCCACCAACGCCAACCTCACGGTCGCGCTGTTCGGAAGCGGCCTGTTTGCGTTTGTCGGCCAAGTGTTCCTGACGATGGGATTTCAGCAGTCCAAGGCGGGCATTGCATCCGTCATGCGCTACCTCGACGTTGTGTTCGTGCTGTTTTGGGATATCGTACTGCTCGGCGAGCACGTTAGCATGTACAATGTGATTGGAGCCACCATCATTATTGCCAGCGCTTCTTTCATCGTCCTCCCGAAGAAGTCGAGTGCCATTGCCAAGCCGAAGACAGTAGAATGATCGGGTCGACCTGCAATCTGAAAAGCTGAACCGGTGTCGTAGCGTATCCACACTATCTATCGACAAACGCGTTCAAGACGCTGACATGTCATGTCGCCTAACAATGAAAACACAATTTCGAGACTACCATATTCCTAGCGAAGACACCAATGCATTCAATACTCAAAACATTGGGAAGTTTTGCTGCGCGACTGCAATTTTAGCACTCGGACACGAGCTTGCCACGCTTCGTAGCTGGTAACACGCCACAGGAGGACGGGCGCTGCGAGCTGCCTCCATCCATAAAATTACAAATACCAAGCACTGGAGTCTATCTATCGTGGCATGCGATGTGTTGTGTGACGCGCCACATCATCGAGAACAGTCATGATGCACGTTCGAAGCGCGCACCCTGCATCCGCTCTCTTCACACGATCGACTTGGACGTCCACTGGGGTTCTCGAGTGCTGCCCGACACGGTACCGTAGTTCGCTCCCCATCTTTCGTTGGCATCGGTTGGCGACAAGATCGGATTCGAGCGTGGTGTCATCGACTGGCGCATTGTCAACTTATAATCCGGGTACTCCTCCATCTGCAGCACGGGCACCCTCCACTTGGCTAAGACGTCGGGGGTCCACACAAAGATAAACACACCGACGCAGAACGCGCAGATGATGTGTCCACAGAAAGCTGCAGGTACTGTGCATAAGGGCGCAGCTGCAGCGTCCGGGATGGTCTTGGTCCAGAGCACGTAGACGTTGTAGATGGGCAGCAGCACGCGAGCCACGAACCAGAAGACGTACGTCATGTAGAAGAAGAACTCGTGCGTCTTGGTCTTGCCATAACCCAGCTGCTCCATGAAGGTGGTGATGTTGAGCGGGATAACGGCAAACTCGACCATGAGGAAGAGCTGCAGCAGATACAAGTCCATGCCGCAACCAGAGTGCATTGTGAAGATCAGGTAGGGCAGTCTGTAACAGACACAACACCAAACATTAGCACCCATTTTTCCCTCAGTACAGCAACGTCAGATGACGTACGCGGCCACGATGTGGTGGATGACAAAGACCCGCCAGAGCGGCACTTGCCACTGCACCAGCACGAACAGGTCGAACAAGAAGTAGCCACACGCTGCAACACAATAGAAACCCAGTTAGTTGATACACTTACACATTGGAAATACATAGGTATTTGTCACGTACAAAAGGAGAAGAGTGTGGTGGCCAGGTACATAGGCGTCTCCCTGGTCGGAAGTAGGTCTTCATCCCACTTTTGCTGCACAAAGCTGTACGTCATCCCCGTAGCGATAACCAGTGCGTGGATCGTCGAATTCACTCTGCAACATGGATAACCACACATTAGATACTGTAGCATACCAGTAGAAGAGCTGAGTTACGCTGTCGTACCGAGAGCACCAGTCGCCCTGCTCCGGGATGGAGAAGTCCCGGTAAACCTTGAGAAAGCGATCGGACAGGCGGTTGGCGACGTGGAACACGAGCGCGAAGAAGCACATGGAGCCAAGTAGCACGTGCATATTATGCAGTGAGTCCACCATAGCTCAGCTATTAGCTGTGGCAGTCAATCGATCAAAGGCGCTTGCGGTCTCAGGCGCGTGTTGGCGAATGGCGGCACCGGCTGCCGTATCAGGTGACTGGTGTGCAAGAATTGCACTCAAGTGGCAAAAAAGAACCTGGAAAAGACGATAGATGGTACTAATAACCCATTCGACCTTCGCCAGATTAGGGTCTGATCTGGTGCCGCGATGAGGCAGACGTTGCGTTTACTACATGTATTACAACAGCACTTGTCCCGCACTTGCAAGGTGCACCAGGCAAGGCAGGTCCCGCTCGCTACAGGACGATTCGTCTGGATGATGGCATTCGTTGTGCACGCGCTCCTGCATACTAGCGTAGTTAGTAGTTTTACTCAGAACTGTACATCACATAAATTCCTAGGCAAACGTGGATTCGCGACTGATGGGTATTGGTGTGCTGATACTGTGAGCGATGCTAACCATGCGTATTCGTCAGACTTTTTGTAAAAAGTCTGACGAAAAAGCAAGCTGCTGTTGCAGGCAGGCCAAGAGCACCAGTGACAAGTACCACCGAATGTCAAATTTTCTTGGTTAGAAGAGTGAGACGTCGCGTAGATGTGAATAGTTGTGGGAGAGGATGGAAAGTACCAACGGATTTGACAGTAGTTGGCACTAATAACCGCTATAGTTTTCACGATGTTAGCAAGATTTTACTGGCTAGGCTGCTCGAGGTACAGCTTCAAGGCTGAGTGCTTGGCCAACCCCAATGTTGTGCTGGAACTCCAGTGCAGGGTTCAAGCAAGATATATCATCCTGTGTACAAGAACCAATTAAAAAAATATCGTTGATACATCTAACTGTAGTAAGTAGAGCTGTTTGGTGCACTGTGCACTAAAGTCGGGTCATGGCGATGACTTGTAATAAACATAAGATTGCGATTGTACATGGAAGGGAAGTTCATTCTTCACATGTCAAACACGCCAACAGCAACACAGATGTCGCGGGGCGAGCGCTTTAGCTTCGGACTCCGCGATAAAGGCTCACAATGTAGCTGTTGATGTATTGATGCTTGCATTGCATGCACAACGAGCACTTTGCTCTTAACTTTTGGTTGGGGCTAGTTCCGTAATAAACAATATCAGCAATCTGCATTAAAGTCCATGCACCCTGCACTAAAGTGCATTAAAGAACTTCAATGCACTTTCGGGTGATGCACTAAACAGCTCTAGTAGTAAGCACATATTGTCATATTTAAATCTCATTGCTGATCTATTTCTTATCATCGAGGGTGCCGGAACTACGAGCGACGGTCTTTGTCCCCAATTCGAAAAAATAAAAAAAATAACACACACAATAGGAGTTGGGTTTAGATTAAAACTGTTTTAAAATAAAGCTCACAACCCAACTTGAGGAAATTACACCATGAAGGTAAGACTACTACAGTTGTTGTCCATGCCTCACGCATTTCCAGACTGGAAGTACCTGCAGCAACGTGACGAAGTTCCAGTGTCTGAATCGCGCTAGCAATATTATGCTGAATGAAGGAAACTTGAGCTGTTACAGTATAGCAATCGATAGTCCGAGTTGCATGAGCTTTAACGTATGTATCGTGTTCTCTGTCAGCTTGTGCCTCTTCATGGACTTGCATGATCGAGCATACAGTCACATCTCCATAAGTGGCACCCGAAAGGTGTCAGAAATCTATCTAGAGACGACTGCCGCCGACGCTTCACCACTTGTGCTCTAGCTACAATTGTCAAGGACTGCAGCATTTCCTGCTCGCGCTTTGTGTCCCCATCACACTGAAAGAAAAACGAAGAAAGCTCCGTGCAATAGGCGAGCGCTGTCGACGCTGATACAGGAGGCTGGTCATGCTCCTCGTCCCCGTTGTCACTATCAGCCTCACCAGCATTGTTGTCGCTGTCGTTCTCAGGTATCTCGTAAACTTCAACATCTGAATCAATTGCCAGATAATCTGACACGCTCTCGTACATGTTAATTCCCTCGATGCATACTCGCAGTCGTTTATCACCTTTTCTTCAGCCGCCACCACGCACTCTCCTGTCTGTCTGATATCGCACAACAACTCAGCGCCGACAATCCTAGCTTTGACCCAGCCGTTTCGTATGCAGTCACCACTCACGTCACCCCAACTGTCAATGCTGAACTGGATTGCCTACAGGAGGTTAAGTTTGCGCATTATGCCACCCTCCATTGCGTCCAAGCACCAGCGGACAAATCGACGGCGATATCGGGCTTTAAACGATCGAATTATTCCTACAAACTCATGAATCGAATCGCAGTACACTGCGTTAGCGCTCAAACATCTAGCAAAATAGAGACAAAAATGAAAACAAAAACTTACCGGCATCCAATAGCTGCACTGACGTAGTCAGATTTGGAGGAAGGAAGTGCACTTCAACGTGTGAAAGTGTCTTCAAAACTTTATGACTGGAGGCATTGTCAATCAGCAAAAGCACCTTTCGGTTTTGTACTGCCATCTTCAAGTTGAAACTTTGTAGCCACTCGAAAAAAATTGTCGATGTCATCCACGCCTTTTGGGTGTGGTAATAGTGAACAGGCTTGCCTTTGAGAGCACGCTGGGTACCTCCTTGAATACACCTAGGGTTCGCTGCTGTGCCTATCACTACTGGGTTCAGCTTGTGTGTGCCAGTTGAATTGCAGCAGAATGCGATGGTTATCCGTGCCTTGTCTCGCTTTTTGCCTTTACGACTCATCGTCGCAAGAGTTTGGTTTGGTGCTAGGCGATAAAACAAAGCAGTCTCATCAAAATCGTAGATGTCTTCCGGCTTATAGTGTCGCGTAATGTCTTGAAGCGAGTAGCGAGCCGATCGGATTTCGACAGCGGAGGCACTGTCCGCCTCACCGTGCAGTCGCTTAGAAGATATTCCATTGCGCTTCTTAAATTTAGCTAGCCACCCGTTGCTTAGCCGAAGCTGGTCATCACCGATCTTGAGACTCTTTTTTATATCTCCAGCTTTTAGCAGCAATATATCGTCAGAAATAATAGTTTCCCCTTCATGACGGTGGAAGAAGTCGACGAGCTGTTGCTAAAAACTTAAACCCAAACTCAAATCTGTGCGCATACACGACGTCCTGTCGATTCTCCAGTCGAGAATGGTGCAGCAGTGGCAGCTGTCTCTACGACGGTTGCTCCACTGTTATCCCCGCCACCAATTGAGTGTAATAACCAGTAAGCGCTGAGTTCAGGATCAGCTGCCTGGTCGACGTACTTGCCCACTAGGACCTTGATCTCCTTAGCCAAGTCCAGCATCGGCTCGTACGAATCCTCGATGTGCTGTAAACCTTTCCAGCTGACTAATAACTCATAGTCATTGGTGGCTGCGTTCCACCGGTGATCTTTGAGACGGTCGACAGCCAGCAAAATTCCTTGAGACGCGACATGATCCAAGAGTTCCTCCGTCACTTCGAGGTTATCATCAGCGTACATCTTTAAGCGTGAGGCATGAACGTCCAGTTCTTCACCCGTAACCAAGAGCTGTACACGGAACGAGTGTACGTCAGCACGCACCACTCGATAGGGGCCAATCCACGTGACTTGTAGCTTGTTTCCATGCTTCTCGTCAACACGAGACCTTAGAACAAAGTCACCTTCTGCAAAGTTCACCAAGTTCTCGCCTCGCTGACGCTTCTTGTTAAGCAGGCACTGTTTCACCCTCTGGTTTCTCGACGTCCTTGTGCATGTCATGCACGCTGCTGCGTAACTTGTCCAGGTCATCGATCTGATTACTGTCAGGGACGGTCTGCAGCTCACCACTCTCCGGCAAGTAGAACTCCTTCAGCGGTGTTGGGCACTGCAAACCTGTAAACAGCTCCACTGGCGCACGGTTCCCTAGCGATGAGACGGCCGTCTGGGCTGGACCATTGGAACCAGATAAACCCAATCCTTGTAGCTGATCTTGTACTCCAACATCATCGCCCTCATGACCTGTAGTATGTCTCTGTTGGCTCGCTCAATGGAGCCATTTATCCAGGGACAGTAGGCCAACGTGAACGACTGCTTGGACCTTAGTCGTCGACACAACCCGGCAACAACTTCATTCTTGAAGTGTGTGCCGTTATCCGATACCCATTCCGGTGGGATACCAAATCGTGAGTGCCAATCCAGCAACGCTTCAGTCACCACGCTGCTGTCGGCTGTGTCGGCCACAATAAGCTCACAGTGATGAGTCGCATGGTCCTTGAGGACCAACAGGTACTTGCTCTGCCCGTATGACTCGCCCAAGTAGAGGAAATCAAAGTGGATAACTTCATTACGGGAACTGCACTCGATCGTCTCGCCCCACGGCCTGGGGATTATCTTCCCCCCTCGAGAGTGCAGACACAGTAGGCATTGACCAACGAACGACGAAACCACAGCTGCAAGATGTTCAATAGCGAAAAGACGGTGTAAGTGTGCCACCATGGCATGCTGCCCACGATGTCCCAGTGCGTAACTATGCACAGTCTCTGAATGAGATCGTTGGCTTGTGAGAGCTTCGTGCAGCTGGTGCAGCCGACGTAGCACGACGACGTACAGCTTTGAGTCGCTTGACTCAGACATTGGAAGGACCGGGAACATGCTCCACTACATAGCGAAAATTAACCAGCTACATCGACCAGCGTAATAACTTGCCCTTGATATGTTTCTTGACACTCTCATGCGGGGCAAACACGTGAATCAGGTTGCGATGATCGCAATACATACGAAATGGCTTGGGCCTCAGCAACAGGTAGTCCAATTTGTCACAGGCCGTCACAATGGGGAAAGCCTCCTTTTCTATCACGGTCCAGTTCAACTGGCTACCGGTGAAAGTTCCCCTCATGCAGTACAGAAGTCGGTGTTGCTGGTCTGTAGCAGGCACCCTTGGGTCGAAGTCCACGACTTGAGTCACAATGAGTGACCACCCAATGTCGGAGGCGTCGGTGAACAAACACGTCGTGGCCGTGTCATCCGGAAAGTCCAGTGTAGCCGACGTGGCTAACTTCTCCTTCATGTTATCGAACGCTTGGCGCTCCTCCATGTTCAGCTCCAACTCGATCCCTGCAGCGGCACGCCGAGTGCGTTCCGTACTGGCAAGAGCTTCATCGAGTCGTTTCTGGAGAGGTGCGACGTTCCTGGCGAAATCGACAATAGATTCTCTCATCCAGTTAATTGCACACACGAACTGTTGGAGTTCACCGGCGGTCTTGGGGTACGGCATTGCTCGCAGCGTGTCGATACGTTCTGGATCATGCCGCACGCTCTGGTGATTGATTAATCTGCCACACCACTTTACTTCCGTCTGGTACAAGCTGCACTTCTTGGCACTAAACTTCAGTCCGAACTGGTTCAACAGCGAGAAAAATTCGGCAAGCTTATCCAGATAAGTGTCGATGTCATCAGCGTAGAGTAGTAAATCGTCAATCCAAACCAAAAGATGCTCATACAACAAGTTGGCGAACCATCGTCTTCAGGAAAAAGATGGCTGCGTCACTACAGCCCTGAGGGACTCTCCTTGGCGTGAAAATCTTCTCATCGGTCATGTACGAGAGAAACTCTTGACAGATCTCCGCAAGTGGCAACTGCCAAAAGCCCTTAAGAAAATCGAAAAGTCCAAAGTGTTTCTTACCACGTGCATTCTCCAAAACTACCGAGAGTATCGGCATTACTGCTGCCATCACCCCAGTATCTGCATTAGCCACTCGATAGTCCGTCGTTTGTCGTAAGTCCATGAGATCAGCTGACTTCTTGACGGGCAAGACGGGGCTCGCTCAACGACTGTGAGGATTCTCATATACCATTCCTAGAGACACAAGACAAGCGTTAAATTCACGGAGAAAATTGCGAATGTGCGGCGGGTACTTCCGGGGCTTACACTTCGTAGGACGAGCCCCGTCACGGAGTCGCACTTCCAGCGGCGGCACATTAGCCGGCGGATCAGCACACAACTCCAGGCGCCACACGTCGTACGCATGCACGATCGTACGTAGTTGTTCCACTCGGTCCTCTGGAAAGCCATTTTCCACAGCGTGACTGATCAATCTTTCCACCGCTGCAAAAATATCATCGTCACTGGCTTCAGGTTGTCCAGGGTTGACAGGCATGTCGTTCACCACTGGTTTCATCTTCACCACAGTCAGCGAGCTGCTCCAGCTGCTGGTCAACGTTGATACCAAGTGTAGTAAGTAGGTCATTGCCCACTATGAATTCGTCATCGTCTACATCCACGATGAGAACGTCCAACGCGCGCGAGAAAGGATCGCGAGTTTGCGCGTCTGCGACGGCATCTGATGGAGCTTCTGGAGGAGCAGAAGCTGGAGCTCGAAAACTTGCGTGAAAAGTGCATTGAGCTCGAGACTGCGACAGCAACATCGGCAGCAGTAACAGCAGCGACCGCAGCTAAAGCACGCGAGCATCAGGCGCGATTGCGGGCCATACTCGAAGCCACAGAGAGCTCATGAAACTCCAGTTCATGACGATGTCCTTGGCGTACTTCAGCTCTCTCAAGATGCTCAAGAACCTGCGTGATAACAACGGCGACACCACCGCTGCGGCCATCACAAGCTGTGTTGTGATTCACAACTACAGCGGAGACTGCTGCTACTGGTGCGGCTGCCGCTACTGCTGCCAATATCACAGCAGTCACTGCCGCTTTCGCGAAGAAGACAGGTGGAGATACATTCAGCAATGTGCTCACTACGGTGGCCGGAACAGCCAGCGCAGTGTCGTTCCAAGTGGAAGACGATGGAGGTGCTGAAGAGGATGCTGTGGAGGTTGGACACGGAGAGACTCTGTTCGCTTCGCAGCAGACCTGCAGAAAAAAAGACCCAGCAGAAGAAGTCGCCGAGAGTGATGAGAACAGCTCTCCTGCGTGAAAGCAGATACTCCCGCCGTTGCAAGCAAATCAAACTTGTCTTTGAGCACCGCCGATGTCGCTCATCGCTGGAAACCACCAACAGCACTAGCTCGGTTGTGACGGAGAATGTAAAGCAGACAGATCCGAAGACGTCCTAACCATCAACTGTGGAACTGACATGTAGCTGTGTTTATTAGGGGGTCTCAGAATTGACAAAACTCGTTTTCAAATGGCATGCAATTTCGCCGCCAAATGGCATGTCATTTCGAAATCGCCCACCGCTGGAGGTGGGTGATTATGACATCACACGGATGATATCAAAATCACATTTCCTGCCAAAAAACCGTCGGTCTTGCTGGAGCCCTCTTCTTTCTGCTGCCCTTCGTCAACTAGTGTCGCTGAGTGGCTGCCCACGTGTAGCAGCATGTCTTACTCCAACGAATGACCAATTTTGCAACCAAAGTTAGCTTTAGATAGACACCTTATTTGAGTGGCATGGCGATAGTCATTGAATCAGATACTCCTACAGCGCTGCCATGGCATCTCTCACTAGCTAACTATCCTCTGAGTCTTATTCTGCCTCAGCTTTAGCTGATACCGCTCTCGGCCGTCAGCACAGTGCGAGGTCAGGTCACGAAGACCGTCGCCACACTACACAGAGTAGCAAGAAATCACACAACTTGGTAGCGTAGTAGTAGCAGGCAAACCAACCGTGATAACGATGCGAGCTAAAAGAAGCGTAGCCTAGGTGTTCCTGCTCCATGATGTAATAGTAGTTATGAAGCGTCAAACCCAGCTCCCTAGATCCGTCCTAAGTTACGAGAACAGTTATTTCCTATGAACATTTCTTCAGCAACCCACTATCACGTCTCTTGGCGTCTTGATGTGGACACTAAACATGTAGAAAGATCCGATAGTAACAACACTTTCTGAGTATAGCTTATCTAGTGAGTTTCGCCGACCAAGACGGTGTAGCAGCTCGTACAACACCGTCTGCAGGCCTATAATACCCGAACCCATCCTTTGTGACAGTTTTGACAGTTTTGACAGTTCTGACACCCCCACGAATATAGCCCGAAATGACATGTCATTTGGCGAGGAAATGCCATGCCATTTGGCGGCGAAATGACATGCCATTTGAAAACGATTTTTGTCAATTCCGAGACCCCCTATTAGTCACGAATCGTGACTCACGATGGGCAAAGCTGAGCTATGTCAACGAGTAATGTTTATCTCTGCCGGTGATTCGTCCACGACAACCACGACGTCGACGGTCTCTGCTGCTTGATTGGGGGATATATCGGAGACTGAGCGTGCATACCCGATCTACTAGCGCATCACCATGATATGCGTGATCCAGGGGGTACTGTACAAGACCGACTAGAATTTTGTTTTGAGGGTCCATCGGGTAGCCTTGGGTAGGTGCTGCTCAAAAACGCTATCTGCATCCATGAAGAGGATTTCGGTACACTTTTGAGCACACGGATGTGTTCACGAACCAGGGCACAGTCCGTCGTCAACGCCGTCTTGTCATCTCCTTTTTCGTCACTGTGGGCAACTACGACTACGGGTTCTACTGGTACTTCTACCTCGACGGTAAGATCGAGCTCGAGTGTAAGGCAACGGGCATTGTCTTCTCATCTGGTCGTCCTGAAGGAGAGTATGACTACGCGACACAAATGGCTCCTCGTCTTGGTGCCCCGTGTCACCAACATTTGTTCTCAGCCCGTCTTGATGTGGCTATCGATGGTAACAAATGCCACGTCGATGAACTTAAGGTGCAGCGTCTACCGATCAGTCCTGAAAACCCCGTGGGCAACGCTTTCAAGCGTGTGGCTACCGTCTAGAGCGTGAGAGTGACGCCCAACGTGCAGCTGACAACAAGCAAGGTCGTGTTTGGTTGATCGCCTCCAGTGAGAAGCTAAACCGCATGGGTAACCCCACGGCCTACGTCTTGCACCCCGAGGGTGCTCCCTTGTTGCTGGCTGCTGACGAAAGCTCAATCGCTAAGCGTGCACAGTACGCTACAAAACACTTGTGGGTTACTCAGTACTGTCGTGACGAGATGTGGGCTGCCGGCTACACACCCAACCAACATCCCGGATACTCTGGTCTACCGGCGTACGCGAAGGCCAACCGTTTCGTTGATGGTGAAGACATCGTGGTCTGGCACACTTTCGGGGTCACACACTTCCCTCCGTGTTGAGGACTGGCCGATCATGCCGGTGGACTACGCAGGCTTCGGATTCCGACCTGAAGGTTTCTTCGACCGCAACCCAACGTTGGACGTGCCGGAAGACCCGAATAGAAAGAATTCTCGGAGAACTGCGAATGCGAGTGTCCGTAAGCATCTTCGAGTCAAACCCCTGGAGCTACGTAGTGCTAGGGTTTTACTCTCAAGTGAGTTTTCATATTCAGTGAACGTTTAAACGACTAGCACGAAGCTCATTCCGAAGCAAAAAGCCTTCTTCGTTGATAGTCAATCCTGTGGTTATCATTAGTGGAGTCGAGAAACAGCAACGTCGAGACCACCATCAATTCTCAGTGAAAGCGCCATTTGGTACGTATAGTCAAATGGATTTCGTGAAGTCTTGAAGTTGTAGCGACTAAGGAGAGAGGCGAGCGTGATTTTGATCTCGGAAATGGCAAACTTCATCCCCAAACATGCGTGTGGTCCTCCATAGAAAGCAGAAAACTTGAATGGAGACACTGCGCTTACTTTCCCTGTGATAGGATCAATCCACCGTTCCGGTTTAAATTCTTCGGCATCTGGGCCCCAGACCGATTTCATTCTCCCCATTGTGTAGTGCGGCATATGCACCGACGTACCTTTAGCTAGAAATACTCCGTTAGACATGGTCACATTTTGCGTTGCCGTTCGCCCACTGATCGGAGCAACTGGAAACAAACGCAGAGTTTCTTTGATCGCCGCCTCTATGTAGACAAGATCGTGAGTGTCTTCCAGACTTGGCACTTGCTGCTTGCCAGTTGAAAGATCCGGCAGTTTTTCTTGAATTTCTCGACGCACATTCGCCAGCACCTTCGGGTATCGATTAATCATCACGACGAACCAAGACATTGAAGTCGCAGTAGTGTCTTGTCCTGCTGCTAGAAAGCTCACAAGAAAATCGCGCAACTTTTTCGGTTGAAATGGTGCATCCTTTCCATTATCAGCTGCATCTTGTTCCAGATACAGAGAAATAAGGTCCATACGAGAAATTTTGTTGTCTTCAGCACCACTTTGCTCACAGTTAGCCTTTTCCTCAATAGAGCGTGCGATGAATCCATACAGCATATCATTCACACGCTTCATGTCGGTTGCAAACTGTTTTTCAGCTCCAAGTTTGAGGTACCGTCGCAGTTTCCAAAACCAACTAGGCTCTAAAATTCGTCCCACAATTCGAGCAGAAGATCTCTGCAATGCCTCCAACATTGCAATAATTTGCTGTCTTTCCATCCCCTGCATCTCAATTCCAAAGCCAACTTTGCAGAAGACGTCCATCGTAAACATGTCCAGCATCCACTTCAGACTCACAGTAGTGTTTTTCTGCTGGGCAGCGAGATCCAGACGCCTCATCAGCTCCATGCATTTACCCGGGACCACCACATCCATGTTGTGTTGAATCATTTGAGTTGAGAACAAGCGGCTTGCAGTTTTCCGCTGATGATACCACAACGGGCCGCTGATCGCAAAAACTCCTTGACCAAGAACGTCACTCGCAGCCTCAACAAAGAGGGGGTTCTTACCAAACGCTTCATACTGTGTCTTCTGAACGTCTTCGAAAGCTTCAGGTGTACATACGAACACTGTCGGGGCTTTACCGATGACATGCATACACCAGGGTTTGCCATTGTATTTGTGGCAGATGTCGAGAGCCCAATCATGAAAGCGACCCGAAAGCTGAATACGTGCCACAAGCAGTGTATTTCCCAAGATAGGCAGGTAACCAGGAGGTTTCGGTAGGTGCAACACAGCTCGGGCTTGCGGTGAAGGAATCGCCAGATACCCGAGGATGAACGCCAAACACAACATAGCAACAATACTAGGCGACTGCCATATCTCGTCGATAAGCAAAGTAATCCTCATTCCTGCTTTCTCCTCCAAACGAAGTGAAGTCACGAATGCCCTTAGGCGACGGTTAGTCGTATGACGATGCATGTTGACCAGACCGTTAGAATCGATGAGACCGTTAGTCAACTCGTCACAAAAAGGTTTAGAAAATTTTGTCAAATTCTTCATTTCTTGGATCCCTTTCCCATTTTTTTCCACTGCCACGATTAGCACTCTTTAGCTTTACCTAGTGGCGGTATTGGCCAAATGTGACAGAGGTGGGTGGCTCAAGCAGAGATCAACGACAATGCTAAGTACAATATTTCGTGTGTTCGCACCACATTAGTCATCACGTTTGGTTAAACGTGCCGACTTTGTTATCCTTTGAGACCCGCATGCCAATACAACGGGTAAGACCCTTATGCAAGGAAGACACCACACAGAACCCCGTCCTTCGTAATACCTGCAGCCAGTTCATCATACGGGCGACTCGGTATGCTTAGGAGTTCCTCGGGGTGAGGAATAAAGCGCACGAACTTATCCTTCATTAGTACTCCAAGTACTTGACACATAATCGAGTGAAGCTGTTCAAAGAGTGCATTTGGATCCATCAGGAAGTCCTGAGGTGCTGGCGCTCTTTTCGATTGAATACCTTGAAGAAGTGCGATCCAGAGTCATGGCAGATACTGTTCATTGCTCGCTTCACGTCGTTTTCGGTGCATGCCGTCAGACTCGGCTCTTCCTTCGTGACAAGCGGACAGACCACAGGAACAAACGTTTCCTGCTGATCCTGAAACTTCTCCATCATAGTTTTGGTCAGTATCAAAGCGTGTAGGCTCCTCGTGGAACTTGAAAAATCGGCATAATCTTGTCCAAAGTGCAGGGAGAATGATCAGTGCATTTGTCACCCGAACGAGGTAAGAAATCAAGGCTTCGCATCCAGTCACAGCCACATTGCCGCCCCAAGTGTGTCTTGATCTCCTCGGCGAACGACTGTATCGCCTTCAAGGATACCTGGTCAACGAAGTCTTCCGAGAACACACCAGGGAACGTCTGGAGCAAAGTGTTAACATCGCCAGAGGATAAATAATCCCAAACAGCAGTGGAACCCAGCTCCAAGATGAAGTAAAAGCGACCAACAGGAGAATCATTCAAGACCATGATTTCGGGTATACTGGTCAGGCGTTTGAGTTTCTTGTTCTTGTCCTGAGTAGACTTGCGAGGACGCGCAACGGTTCTTTTCTGCCGAGCCTCCTACGTAGTGAGGGATAAATCGAAGAATGACGAAAGTTGACGCCGTCGCACCGTCCCAAACTTTGTTACCACGCACAAAAAATCAACTGCCAGCGCTCGAGAAAATGCCTTGCTCTATTTCGCCTTAAACCATGAATCGTCGACGTTGGCGTCCACCTCCAGGGCTACAGACAACGGCTTCTGGAACGGGTTCTCCATTAAGTGCACGACGATTTTCATCGCTTCATCTACGGACTCCTGGGGGCCTTCGACGATGATTTCATCGTGGATCTGAGACACCATCTCCCAACCAAGTTCACGTAGCCTCGGGTTTTGGTGCACAAGCAGCATTGCTTGCATGACAACGTCGGCGGCTGCTCCTTGAATAGGTGTGTTGATAGCGGCACGTTCGGCATGACCTCTGGACTTCTTTGATGCCACACTGTCGTCCTTTAGCATAGCGTCGGGGAGCCGACGGTATCGTCCTAGCAATGTACGAGTGTAGCCGTACGTCCTTGCAGTTTCGATTGCTCTCTTTTGCCAGTGGCGCACCTCTCCTCGATCAGAATACCATTTTTCCAGAGTTTCTGCTGCCTCTTTGCGAGATACGTTGAAGTCTTTTGACAGACCGAATGCAGTTTTGCCATAGGCAATAGAGAAGTTAAGCACCTTGGCGTTTTTGCGCTCGTTGCCGAACTTGTCCTTAAGAAGCGGAGCTGGAGGTTCCGTGCCACACGTGTGATCCCATTCCAGAAGCGCTTCACCATTCTCCACAGCTTTCGCCACATATGGGTACATACCCATAGCCGTACGTGAGTGAAAGTCACCACCAGCCTTGAAAGCCTCAATCATAGCTTTGCACTGTGTGATATGAGCCATGAGTCGGAGCTCCAGTTGCGAATAATCGGCTACAATGAGCTTCTTGCCTGGCGGAGCTGTGAATGCGTCGCGAATTTTGTAGCGATCCTTGCCCATGGCCGGTTGGTTTTGCAGGTTCGGCTTTCGTGATGACAAGCGACCTGTGTCTGTGTTTAGATTCAACGAGCAGTGCACGCGGCTGTTGCTGTCTGCGAGCTCCTGGAGAGGTAGAATGAAGTTGTTCAGCATGGTGTTGATACTGCTGATGTCGAAAAGTGCTTTCAGTGCTATGCATGCTGCAGCACCCTCCTCTTTGTCCTCGAAATGGTCATACGCTCGGCCGTACTTGGGAGGATCTGCCTCAGGCTGCATACAGCAGCGAAGAGGTTTTAAGACAATTAGTATAAAGTTCACGCATGACAACATCAAATTCCTGCGAAGCACTTACGTGGCCAGCGAGTTCCTTCAGCACTTCAGCGCTGGCAGCTGGGAGTCCGCTAGCTGTAAAGTGCGTGGGTGTGATACCCAAGCCGTGAATCGTAATGTTGCGTTTTTTCTTCGCTTTCTGCTTGCCCTCTTCAATGTATCCTTCAGTGTTCTCCACTTCGAACGATCGTTCAGCAGGCAGCACCTGCTTCTTCTTCTTCTCGTCAAAGTACGGCGCGAACAGCAGTTGCTGCTTCTGCGCAGCGCTGTATAAATTAACGCGTTCGCTCTCCTCGCAATATCTCGACGCCCACTTCAGCACCAGCCTCTCCAGTCGTGCTCTGTCCTCCAGTGCCTGCTTCTCCACCCCCGCGAGATACTCCAGATCGACGTGCATTCCCCTTCGTTCAATATCCGTCAGACACTCTCCGAACGGAATAATATACTGGCGATAGAAGTCGTACATGGATCCGACCTGCGGTACCTCTGCTTCCTTCTGCGGTGGCTTCTCAAACCAGAACGTCTGGTCCAATTTATCCTGCAGAACTCGATGCAAGAACCACGTGCTCTCCGCATCATAGACACTGTATCGAATCCACCTTTTCCTAAATTCGGGGAATCTCTGCAGCTCCTCCACTGTCGGCATGATCCTCTCTTTGCCTTTAGACCCATCTTTCTTTAATTTCGGGATCCCGAATAGCTCCTTCATGGGCTTCTTCCTCTGCAGCAACAAGTCCGCCGTTAAAGCTTCCAATGAATACCCTCCGTTCTGGAACCTGGCCGTGTTCCATAATCTAGCCATGTGCATGGTATCTCCTCCGAGTCCCTGGACGTTAATGTCGTGGTTGAAGAGCACGTGGCGGTCGAAGCTGTAGTTGTGCCAGACTTTCTGATACTCTTTACTCTCCAGGAACTCCTTAAAGTATTGCAGCGTCCCTTCAGCACTGTCCAGATTGTCCACCCAGACATATGGACCATTTCCGTAATCCACGTCGGGTCCGCTGTAAAGTGACAAACATGTGACAACGCCGTTACCCACGGGTCCGACCGCCTTGATGTCAATCTGTCCGACTTCCGTGTCACAGGCGTGGAATTGGTTAGGGCCCAGTTCCTTGATCTTTTGCAACACGCGGCGTGCGCCCTCTTCGTCCTGAATGAGGTTGACGGGCCGCGCGTCGTCGTCCGCTGAGGTCAGGCCTTGCAATAGACGGCGGTCGATCTTGTCCGAGGTGACATACTGCAGCTGGCGACGAGGAGGATTAGTAGGAGGAGGAACGTAGGCAGCAGCGGTGGAGAGGCGACGCAGAGACGGCAACCGCCGCAGACGCCACGATGAGCGCAGCATTGTTGATGTCGAGTGACTGCTGGTGGCGAGCATAGTTGGCTTATTTTCGGTCAAATGTTTACTTGAATTGAGTATGTAGTTAATTTCGGGATGATTACATACATGGCTTCATTTCTCGTTTAAGTACGATTACAGAATTCTGAGAGAGAATTATAATACATGTATTTTCGTTTCGCTGGGTACCTACACTTTCCTGTACTGTATTTACTCTTGCGGATTTTCATTGGGCATTTCGCAGACTTTTCCTTCTCCATCACAGTGTCCTGGACTGTGATGGAGGAGGAAAAGTCTCCGAGAACCTTTCCGTCACCATTAGCTTGGCACAACAGGTTCTCATTCCAGATTCTGCCACCTCAAGGGAAGATGGTGAAGCTGAATTGCGTGATCGTCAACGGGGCTTACCGCGAAACCTCTTTTTCGGTAAAAGTGGATGAAGTTGAAGAAGTCAGGGGCTTGAAACTGAAGATTACTGAGGAAAAGCCAAACATTTTTGATGGTGTTGATGCCGACGTCCTAAATCTCTTCCTGGCGAATAAACGCAATAAATGGCTGGACTGGGCCGACGCGGTAACTGTGACGCTCAATGAGCAGGAATACCCGCAGGGGTTCGAGCAAATGAATCCCTTTCTGCCGATCACTTGCGACAAGTACTTTTTACACGTAATTATAGTGGTTCCGACAAGCCCGTCGACAAGAACGGACGATACTGACCTCCCTATGTTGAAAGAATTGGTCGCAATTGCCTAAGTTGGACAGCGATTGAATCGTGATACTGACCTGGCTTACTGCGTACAGGTATTCCGGAGGCAGTCTTGGGTACAAGGGTCTACAACGACTTGTACATCCGACAGGAATATTGGGATCTTTATAAGATTATCGAGAATCAAGTGGCGGCAGATGGAGACCTACGCAGAATTCTCGTGATGGGCAGTCCTGGGGTTTGGACTGTTCTTGCTGGTTGTGTTCATGATGTAGAAAAAAAATTATTGCCTACCACCCTCTTCAGCACTCGCTCACGTATTATTTCAGCTGGAACGACAAGAACGGCTACGAAATATCTGGGAAGCCGCTGTATGGAAAAGAGTACGAAGGATTATTTGATGGTTATGAAACCGGAGGAGCATTGGGCTTTGGTATTTTTCGCCGTGCGTACGTGTTCGCTAGTCCACACCAGAAAAATTACAACAACTTCAAGAAGGAAGCGTGCTTTGAGGTGTACATGAATCCATGGACCAAAGACGAGTGTCAGAAATTCGTCAACGCAAATCACATGGAGGTCGAAGACGAGTGGTTTCACAGATTCAATCTCGTTGGGGGGAAACCAAGATTCCTGTTTTCAAAATCTTTTACGTTTGAATACTTGGAGCGCCGTGTGAATGCTGATGTTCCACACACTAAAGACGAGTTGGATGTCTTGGTCGATCTTTTCGAGCAGAAAATATTCGATGAGCGGATGAAACACATTGTGTCTTGTTTATCGCGATGAAAACGATCCCAGCTGTTGCCAGTTGACTTATTCGTCTTTGGTAGTCGAGACTATCATCAGCTCTCGTTTTCAAACTCCCTCAGGCGATGAAACCCGCTCATTGTTGAACCCCCCAGCAGAGAATTTGCAGTCGTCGCGAGGACAAGATTTCGAGACAAATCTGCTGCGAGATTTTGTCACCAGGTACTCGAAGGAAGCAATGCTGGAACCGAGAACATCCAAGCGTCGTAGAAAGAATTGATGCTGTAAATCCCCCTTTCGAAGACCTTTCTCGATGCTGTGCTTGTGGTACCAACACTTGAAATATGTCTTTTAAGGCTTTGGCGAGCTGCGGAAAGTATTGACACATTCTTCTCTTCATCGTCACGAAAGACACTTAAGATTGATTCTATCAACGTTTTTAAAAAATAAGGACAGGAAGAAATGCAACGCGACAGTTGATATCAAGTGTGGAACAATGGGTTGGGAAGATCACTGGGGGAGAGAGCAAGATGACACAGCCGACTGAGATAGCTGATCATGACCAAGTTGCGTTACATGGGAGTACTTTGAAGTTTAACTTTTTTTCAGGCTGATATAAGTGGAAACGAAAGAAAACTACATGTTTAAACACGTCCAAAACAAAACTATTTTGCTGTTTTGCCTGAAGGTCAAATTTATGGTCTGCTGTCAAGGCTTTTTGGTTCACTCCTGTGGTCTGTACCATGGAACGTGTCGCAATTTCCCCTAAGGAAAACCATTGCTACTGTACCTTCTGCCGAGACACCACAACATCGAGTGGCCCCTTGACTTGCAGCGTGATCGACGACTTGTACGTGACCTCGAAGGGGTTTTTCACCGTCTTAAAGTCGAACTGACTCAATAGTTTGGCGAGCGTGATTTTCACCTCCGCCAGGGCAAACTTCATACCCAGGCAAATGCGGGGCCCACCGAGGAACACACTAAACTTGAACGGTGACACCTGCTTGATCTTGCCCGTAGCAGAGTCGATCCAACGCTCCGGTTTGAACTCTTCGACGTCCGGGCCCCATACGGTCGGCATACGGCCCATCGCGTAGTGGGGCATGACCACTCGTGTCCCCGCCTTGATGAGCGTGTTCTCGTAGAGACGCACATCTCGCGTCGCAGAGCGCCCAGTGATCGCAACAACGGGGAACAGCCTCAAAGTTTCTCGAACAACTGCTTCCAAGTAGACGAGCTGTTGACTGTCCTCCAAATTTGGGGAGCGCATTTTGCCGTTCACAAGGTCGGGAAACTTTTCTTTCAGTTCTTGTCGGACTCGCTCCAATGTTTCCGGGTACCTGTTGAGCATCAAGATCACCCACGACATCGTCGTCGCTGTTGTCTCTCGTCCAGCTGCTAAGAAGCTCATGACGAAGTCACGCATCAGCTTGAGGTCCTTCTTCGTATGCACGCCCTTGGTATATTCAACCTCGGACTTCTCAATAAACAGAGTGATAAGGTCTTTTCGAGAGCTCTCTTTCATCCCCAGTCGATTCTTCTCCTCGATCGAACGCGAAATCACTCCATACACAAGATCATTCAGCGCCTTGACGTCTTGAGCCAACTGCTTCTCCGCTCCAACGTTAAGCCAACGCAGCATCTTCCAGAACCAAATCGGGGTCTGAATTCGCTCCAACATCTGCACAGACATCCGCTCGAATCCATCGAGCAGCTCCGCATTCTGATCCGACTCCACGCCATGGAGATCAACATTAAAGCCAACCTTGGCAAAGATGTCCATCGTGTAAAGATCCAAGATCCGCTTCATGCTCACCACTCGATCAATTTCCTTCTCCTTCTGACAAATTTCATTAAGTCTCTTCACCAGTTCTTCACCTTTCTCAGGCACCACCACTTCCATGGCATACTGCATCATCTGCGCTGTGAACAGGTGGCTTGCAGTCTTGCGTTGGTGCTGCCACAATGGTCCACTGATAGCAAAAATCCCTTGGCCCAGAACATCGTACATCGCCTCCGAAACATAGGGACTTTTGTCGAATGCGTCGAATTGCGTCTTCTGGATATCCTCGAAAGCTTCAGGACAGCAAACCACTACACTAGGATGTCTCCCCACCATACGGATATACCAGGGTTTGCCTTCATATTTGCGGCAGTACTTGAGAGCCCAGTCGTGGAATTTACCCGACTTTTGCGCCTTGATGATCTCGATAGTGTGGCGCAAGATCGGATAGTCTCCTTCTGGTGTTGGCAAATGCTTCAACGCACGATCGTGAGCTGACGGTGTCGCCAGGTATACGAGTAGCATTGCCACGCAAGATACAGCAACCGATGCTGGCGACATGTACGCAATCATAGCTTCGAGTTTCATCTTGCTCTCTGCCCCGGCGGTCTCAAACTGTCAACGGGCACGGAAAATCTAAAAGTCGGACACTTCAACTTGGATTTCTGACCCATATAACTAATTCAGTGCAAGAAACAATAATATTATTTGTTGGAAGACACTGTAAATCAGGTACAATTACCTCTTTGTTTTCGACCCCTGTCTATTGTGATTCATGTTTCGTCAGGTGTGTCTCCAAGGCACCGCCTTCTGTATCTAACATTACATGTACAACACTACTCAGCTTTATGCTGTTGTCGTTGTCCTAGTGATCTTGACGTCTACGGGTCCTTTAACCTGCAAGGTGACCGACGGAACGTATGTGAAGTCTTGCGGGTTATTCACAGTTCGGATGTCGAACTTGCTGAAAATCGTAGCTAGTGTGATTTTCATCTCTGCTAGAGCGAAGCGCATGCCCAGACACATGCGTGGTCCAGCGAGGAATGCTGTGAATTTGTACGGAGAAACGTGAATGAGTTTTTCCGTGTTTTGATCAATCCACCGTTCGGGTTTGAATTCCTCTGCATCGGGTCCCCACACCGTCTCAAGATGGCCCATAGCGCAATGTGGCAAAATGATCCGCGTACCAGCTTTGATGAACGTTCCGTTGTAAAGTGTCGTGTCTTGTGCAGCGATGCGTTGCATTACTGGAGCGACTGGATTGAGGCGAATACATTCGCGAATGGCAGCTTCTAGGTAGATCAACTGGTCGATATCCTTCATACTGGGCGTCTCTGTATCATTAAGACCAAGTTTTGGCAGTTTGTCAGCAAGTTCACGTCGCACCTTCGCTAGAGCTTCTGGATGTCGATTCATCTCGATTATGAACCAGGTCATCGTCAGAGACGTCGAGTCACGTCCGGCAAAGAGGAAGACCATCGACATGTCCCTCAGCATCGTCGGGGTCATCTCTGTTTGATCATTTTCGCTGTACTCGACGTTCGCTTTCTCGAGGAAGAGTGAGATGAGGTCTTTACGACCACTAGAGCTCTCTCCACTCTGTTTATCCTCCAAATTGCGATGAATGACGTCGTATACTACGCCATTGATGAGTTTCATGTCGTTTTTCATTTGTCTCTCTGGCCCCACATTGAGCCACCGCGCGAGTTTCCAAATGCACATGGGCTGCTGGAATCGCGCCATGATACGTCTAGACGCACGCTCGAACGCCTCCATGAAGCCACAATTGCCACGGGTTTCCAAGCCATGCAACTCCACCCCAAAGCCGATTTTGGTGAAGATGTCCATTGTGAAGAAGTCCAACACGCGTTTGATGTTGACCGTCTCGCCGTTGTCTGCAGTTTCTTTCAACTTGGATGTCAATAACACACTGTGGTCGCGTACGACGTGCTCCATTGCATCTCGTATCATATTCATGGAGAAGAAGTGGCTGGCAGTTTTACGTTGGTGTTTCCATTGACTCCCGTCCACAGTGAAAATGCCTTCACCCAGTAGATCATTCGAGATGGCAGCGACTGCGGAACCTTTCACGAACACTGGGAACTGCGTCTTTAGGACGTCCTCCATGCCTTCTGGGGAGCTGATGATGACTGCAGGAGGACGTCCAAGCACCCGAACCCGCCATGGTTTACCGCCGTGCTCTCGACACTGCTCCAAGATCCAATCGTAGATTCTCGCTCGTTGTTTGATGGTCAGATCCAGCGTGTTCTTGACCAACGGCAGTGTACTGCGAGGTGTCGGGAGCTCACACACTGCTCGATCTTGATCATTAGGAGACGTCAAGTAGACAACCGCAGCAGCCACAAGCGACGCCGCAATGGCAAAAGGCAGCACCATAACTACTTCGAAGTACTTTAGTAGGTCTCTTTTAGACGTTGCAAAATGAAGACTGCAGCGTTGTCAACCCCCCTAACATGAACTCTCTGAACCGAAGCACACTGTGGCCGGCTCATCAGCCTCAGCTTGCCTATACATGTACATACATACCAGTCCGCAGCATGACGGCGTGGGGGGGTTGCTCGCATGCTGCAGAAGACTCGTTGATGATCGTGAGGAACGATAGCAGGTTTGACTATCTCGAGTATTCCGAGGACGGTTAGACGTACGTGTGGTTTTCTACCATGGAAACGATAGTGCCATGCCCCCTGCTCAGGCTGGTGGTTTGGTTGTCAGTCTTGCATTTACCAGCTAGAGACCAAGTGTCGAGTTCCAAGATTCATTGATCACAATGTGGAGTTCGCTGGAGTTTGCGCTGAAGGTGACGCCAACGACGTGGGGTGCGTTGCTCTGTTCGGTTCTGGTTGGGTGGCAGATGCTGTCATCGAGGAAGCAAGCGCGAGCGTTGTCTAAGTTCACACACCCTGAATCGACTCTGCCAGTGCTGGGGAACACACTCGACTTGATGTTCACGCATCGATACGACATTCATGACTGGATACTGAAAGAGTGTCAACGCTGTGAAGGACGTCCATGGGTCCTCACTGCTCTTGGTCGCCCAACGAGTATCGTACTCTCCAACGTTGAAGCCTTTGAAGATGTCTTGCACCGCAAATTCGACAAGTTTGGGAAGTGCAGCGCCTGGTTGGTGAGTGATGTATTTGGTGATGGAATCTTCGCAGCCGATAGTGTGTCGTGGATTCATCAACGCAAGACTGCTAGCCACCTCTTCTCGCTGCATATGATGCGAGAAAGCATGGAGCAAGTCGTGCGAGAGCAGGCTGCAGTGCTGTGCAAAACGCTACTTGAACATTCCACTTCCAATGAGGCCTCGCCAGTCAATCTCAAGTACACCATGGATTGGTATGCGACCAATGTCTTCACACGCGTGGGCTTTGGTGTCGACCTACACTCGTTGTCGAGTCAAGAGCACGACGAGTTCTTTCAAGCGTTCACTCGACTTCCTATCGCCGTCCATCGCCGCGTCCAACAGCCTGGGTGGTTGTGGAGATTCAAACGAGCTTTCAACTTGGGCTACGAGAAGCAGTTGAAGCTTGATATGAAACGAGTTGACGGTGTCATCTATCAAGTGATCTCACAGTCCATGGACTCAAAGTCCGATGCTGCTTCTGATAACGTGAAGCAGCTTCCTGACTTGATCTCGCTGTTCCTTGCTAACGAAACTAACGAATATCGAGATCGGGATGGAAAGCAAGAAGACGGTGCTGCAGCTACTCGCAGTATTAAGACCACGCCAAAGTTGATTCGAGATATGGCCTTCAATCTCACCGCTGCAGGACGAGGAACCACATCACAGAGTTTGCAGTGGTTCTTCATCATGATGAACCGGTACCCTCACGTTGAAGCGAAAATTCGCGAAGAACTGCTGGCCAAGCTGCCTCAACTTTTTGATAAGGACAGCGCACCTCCGACCATGAACGACGTACAGCAGCTCGTGTACCTTGAAGCAGCTATCAAGGAAAGTCTGCGGTTGAACCCGGTAGCGCCGCTCATCGGTCGCACTGCTACGCAAGATGTTTGCTTCAGTGACGGCACATTCATTACGGCTGGAACTCGTGTAGTCATTCCAACGTTCGCCGTCGCTCGTCTACAGTCGATCTGGGGTGAAGACGCCACTGAGTTCAAACCTGAGCGCTGGATTGACCCTGAATCAGGATGTCTGCGCGTCATTTCACCGTTCAAGTTCCTGGTCTTCCTGGCGGGACCAAGATCATGTCTTGGAGCGAAGTTGGCCATGCTCGAGCTCAAAGTTGCTCTAGCAACGGTGCTGAGCAAATTTCATCTTCGAGTGATGCGCGACCCGTTTGAAATTGGCTACGACGCGTCCATCTCGTTACCGGTGAAGGGCGACGTGCTCGCTATTGTGGAAGCCGCTGAAGTGTCTGTTTCTCCGTGCGAGCCTCCTGTGGAGGAATCAGCAGGTGCTGCCTAGTGTGACGATGGATAGCTCTTCTATCGGCGTAAACCTGCACAGTTTCCATTTGAGTTCCAGAACAACGTACATGTCATTTGAAAACATCCATCGAATTTGTGTTGTGCTTGCACTCATCAACATCTCTATGCTGCCTGCAAGTCATGATTTGACTGGCACGTTAAAGTGATCACCACATGAATCGCGCAGTTGATCCATCGACCCAGTTGTAAGGACGATACATGAAAACGTACAGCGTCAGTGAATTGACGGCCATGTACACTGCGATCACTACCCATAGATGGAAGGCAGGTTGCTACAATATCACACGGTCATGAGTAAACCTGTCAGTGTTTGTCACAGTCGTGAGAATACGGTGTGCTGAGTTGATCCTTACGTTGCTCGTGTTCAAGTGAAGGAGGATGAACGGAACGCAATAGTATCGCGGCCTACACAAGCACACACAGCACGTTAGTTCCGGTGCAACATCAATGTCAACGGCGTCCTATGCAGTACTAAACGTACTCGACAAGCGGAGATGGAACGAGGACCAAGCACACGGCAAGCGTGTACACAAGCATCCACAGCGGCGAGCGTCTCCGCCCTGCAACCAGACCAAAGTTTAGTGAACACACTCCAATCCGAAGCCTCCAGCAAGCTAAACCGGATCATACCTAGTTCATCCCAGCAACGCCATCCGAGAAACAGGTACAGTGGGGTAGGAAGGAACTTGGCCAACTGGTGCTTCAGGAAAAACTTTCGCCACACATAAAACGTGTAATGTCGATTGTCTGCCAACATGAACTTGTGCACGGGGCTGAAGCGGTGGATGACTCCGACGGTCACAGCAACCACGAAAATAATAAAGAGAGCCCCTCGGAACGAACCAATGTTCCGACGAACCGATCGAAGAAATCTCGTCAGCTGAGTCGGCCCGATGAAGCTGATCCCGAAACCAGAAACTGCCACTACGATGAAGTACAGCACCTGCGCTCCGTGGAACGTCACCTCGTGGTTGGATTTGTCGCCTGCACATACGAGCAGAGATGTGGTTACCTATAGGACAGACGCAAGCTAGTATGCCCATACTTACCCACAACGATTCCTCCATTTGTAAGAAGAAACCCAATAAATCCCGCTACAACCACAACGAACGGCCAGACAATCAGCAGAATGGAGGGAAGATTGGTGATGACGACGCTGATGAAGTTCAGGAAGACCCGAAAAGAGCTGTACGCAAAAATATCGACAGATAGTTATCCAGCACATTCAGAATACGTGGATGTTGCACATTCATCTTACCTAGATGAAGAGCTACTGGCGCTGGTATCCTCTTTCAATGACCTGGTCACGTGAAACTCAGTGATATCAGAGCGAACCCATCCATACAGCCACCCAAGTACCTTACCCATAGATGAATTTCGAGTGAGCAAGCTCCACACAGCGAACCACGACCGTTCCAGCCACAAAAACCACCCATACGATGTTCGTCTGGCGGAAAAGCACTGCCACTGCGCCACTCTACAAAACAACAACATCCAACATTAAACGCATGCAAGAAAATAAGAGTTATTGCTTCCATCACTCACCATGGCACTTAGCATGAAGCTTCCCCTGGCCGGCGGATACTGCAACAAGTCCACCTTCTCCGCCAGCAGCGCCATCAAAAGTACGAAAAAAGTTGCTCCTCCGTCCGTGTAGAACAGGAAAGTAAAGAAGAAAAGCGGAGGGAAAACTGCAATGCGCAGTGCATGCAGAAGCCCATTGGGGTCTTGCGGTGCCACGTGACGTCTCAGCATCACGCACAACACCACATTCCCCAATGCAAACAACACGTTCACACTACGCAGCACCGACACGGAGCAGAATTCTCCCCCATTTAGCGTTGCAGCTGCTTGTGCGTACAGCGTCGACAGCACATAGAGACCTGGGAACGTTGTGATCTTGGGATCCCATTCATCTACACAGCAATCAGAGGTTTAGTAGAGCAGGACAAGGAAGATCCTAGTCCCAATCTACATACTGAAGCGTCCTTCGCAGTACTTTTGGGCTTGTGGAATGTGGAAAATCTCGTCCTAAACGCGTGGAATAGCGGTAGAATGATTCAATGAGGAGCCAAGGGATTGATACATGACGATAGACTAGGTTCTCGGTACCATGTAGGGCTCTGGGACGGCTTTGTTCACTGATGCGAGGAGAAAAGATAACAGCAAACCTAGGGCGGTGATTACAGGGAGGATGGAGTTGAAAGAGCGCGCCACGGGGACGCCATTGCCGTTCGTATGGACAGCCGCCGTCATGGTGCTGACGCGTGAAGAGCCAATATGGAGACTTATGTGCTACACATGAAACAGCTGACTACTGTCCACTTCCGAAACTGTCCACTTCACAATGTGCCAAAAACACGGTACACTGCAGTCTGCGTAGCTTCAATCTCTTTATTTCCATGGATGTCAAGATGCGCAACGACACTATGATATCAAGGTGCCCATTGCCCAACAACAACTACCATAGAGAGAAAGATTTATGAACCGTAAAATACGTTGCTCTTTTACGCCTACTCCAGGTGGTCATGGCGTAGCGTGTTGTGGTGAGCATCCACAAGCAAATCTTTAGTTTGAGCGTGGCTGACAGCCATTGGCTGTTCACCAGCTTTACCATTCATGGGGACAATATCATAGGCACGGCAGAACAGGTGTCGGTCATCGTTCTTCACGGATCTTCCCTATAGCGTGAGAACAAGTCTCCTCCAACAGACTGCATGTAGCTGAGACTGCAGGTTACGGGCATAAATACCGCCAGTGGATTGTTCAACGATCATCGTTGACGATCTTTCCTCCATCTGGATCCCGTATCCGAAACGTGCGTAACCTCCCGTCCCCCTTCGCGGTACTTCTTCTCTCTACTGCCTGGTCACTAAGCTGGCAATCTCGCCTCAAACATATGGTCCATCCTCAAGTGACCGTTTCCCCCTCAGTAAATATACATGTTCCCTCACAGCTAAGGACCCCTTCCCACATGTCTCACACTTTCATACTTTCTTCCTGTCTAAATCCAGTGAAACCGAAATGACCGTGTCGCATCATCCCGGCTCTGTACTCATAAGCGTCCACCAATCCCTCACAACCTCACACAGCAAAAAAAACGGAAGCTTTTTTTTTTCACACCGCACCATTATCTAACTCACCACCTTCCGCTCATGCCAACTGCCGCGTCCTCGAGCCCGGGCAAGAGCTCTTCCGCTGCGACGTCCAGCGGCTTCTCGTCCGCTCCCATCAACCCTGTGGTCCCCAGTAGCCACAGCAGACGACACAAGAGCGACAGCGCGTGGCTCAATGACGCGCAGAACCAGAATGCGGACAACGGTGGCTCACCCAGCAGCTCCGGTACACAAGACGAGGACATCCGCTCCAAGATTGCACGTCCATCAAGTGCTGGTTCACAGGCCAGTACGTCATCAGCCTCTTCCAAGAAGGCGGACGATGGAGACAGAGTTAAGCAGAGTCAGACACTACCGTCGCTGTCTTCTGGCAGTGCGGCGTTGCTGCAACTCCGCAGCAATACTAATTCCCCTCTTAGTAGTAATAATGACAATGGAGAGAAGAATAAACTACCTCTCCAGGCCGTTGCCAATGCAGGAACAGCGAATCAGAACGACGTGAACTCGTTCCGAATGAGAAGAGAAGAAGGGAATCCGTTGATACCGGATGAAGACATGAACGAAGAAGATGAAGTGGACGACGCAGAGGACGAAGATCCGTCGGCGCCACCTTCACCCAGTGATCAACGTGATGTCCGCATCATGTTCCATGGACGTGAGATCTTCGCCGAAGATCTCATTGGACTCCGTGTGGCCAAAACTTTCGCTGGTCATGGGAGATTTTTAGGTCAAGTGGTGAAATTCGACAAGAGAGTGGCGTTGTATACGGTGGTATACGCTGATGGTGACGCAGAGGATCTGACGGTGGATGGTACGCTGCAGATCTTGATCCAAGACGAGATTGAACGTGCTGATCCATCGCAGCCACCGCCGGCTATATCGTTGTTGTTCAAGAAGAGCGAGGGTGGAGCGTCACCTGCTAGTCCGGACACTGGAGACTTTATGGCTCCACCGTCTACGCAACGTTCAGCCAGTTCAGCGCCGCACCGCGTGCAGATTCAAGTCAGCGAGCGTGAAGCGCAGTTCGTGATCAGTTTGTTCGAGAACCATGCTTTGCCCAGTCTGGTGCGTCAACGTTGGCGTGTGCAGACTAGCACCTCTGGAAGGGGAGAGACACGCTTCGTCTCGCCGACTGGGGAGATTTTTCCTACTGCACTAGACGTCGTGGGGTATATTGCTTCGAAGAACGAGCTTCTGACTGCGTGCTTCCCTGCCAACGTGCACTCAGCCATATTGTCGCTACTGCCTCGTGAAGCTGCAGCTACCTCCGCAGGGTTTACGGATACCGGTAGTAATCACGGAAGTACTGGAAGTGCATCACGGAAACGTACGACCTCAGACTCGCCAAGCGCTGAACAGCTTGATGGTAAGCGAACTCGACAGGTGCGCGATGATGCATACGGCGGAGTTGGGGTCCCGATGCGTGGGCGAGGTGCTGACACTGCTCTTTACAGACCTGACGATCTGGATCGCCGTGCAGAAGCAGCAAGTCGAATCTCTGCTTATCGTGGGCAAGGTATGGGTGGACGGATTCGTATGTCCGGTGATCGATTTGTTGGCGGCGAGACCACAAGTGAAGCCCGTATTCAAGCCCCTCCTGAGCTACGAGGTTACCAACGCACTTCTAGCCGCGATCCAACTCTAGAGAATCCGTTCTCAGCTCGTTGGTCCGGTGGTGAGCTGGTGCCTGGCCGCGTGGACTCGGCCGATTATGCTCGTCGCTTTGCTGACTCACCCGGTTGGCGCGAACGAGGCGATGCATTCATGTCGGACCGCCAGCTTGAAGCCCACCCTCGTAACCGTATTCGTGCTGAAGGACGCTACATCCATCGGTTGAGTGCGCGGGCCTCAGCTGATGTTACTGAGAGCAGTGCAGCCGCAGCTGCTTCAGGAACGCCAACGGGTTACTATCGGAACTCAACCGGGTCCTCACCCGGTAGCCAAGCGAGCCCCATGACGAATGGTCTCGCATATCCTCAGTACTCTACCATACGAGCAAGGGGTGGCGACTACAGCCGTGCATCTGCTGCGCCCCGGATTTCACGCGAAACGGCAAGCTTTATGTCTCCTACCGACACCCTCGGTGCTAGCGCCGCGTTCTCGATGGTGGATGTTGATCGCATCTCTAAGTCGCGACCTGGAAGTGCTCGTGCGGAGCAGCCACGTGGCCGTTCTCCGCGGCAAAGTGAAGCCCAGCAAGCGTTCCTACAGCATCAATCTCTTCAGCACCACCGCCGCACCAACAGTGGTCACAGTTACCACAGCCAGCGGAGCAGTGAAAGCCACTACAGCGCAGAGCTTACCAGTGAGGCTCAGAAGGAGCAACACAGCTCGAGCACGACTGGTTCAGCCAGCGCTCCCATCCAACAAGCGCATGAATAGCATCAAACGCGATCTAAATGCCTCAAATGTATCGTCGACGCAGTGCAGTCGTGTTCATATTTTAATCTAAGCGCGATGGACGTGGTAAAATTCCAGATTCCTCTGCATCTCCTCTTGCGTAGCGATGGACTTCGCGTCATTCAACGCAGTGACAACTTCGGAGATGCGTATGAATTTCCACTCAACCAGTTTCTGGGTTATCCGTCGAAGCCGTCGAGTGAAGGAAGATTCGCCAAAGTCGCGTGTGTATTGACGACAGAGTGTTGCGATCTGGAGCACCAAACGCGTATGCACCTCAGACAAGTGAGCAACTGAGTCGCCTTCGACTACCACTTTGCCACTCGTCAAATTTCGCTGTTGATGAGTTTCAACAAGCATTTGTGCCTTCTCGAGTTCTCGAAGCCATTGAGGTTTGACTTTGGTTGTGTCCAAATTGTCAACAGGCGCGTGTGTGCGAGTGAGAACCCGTGCTCGATAGTGTGCTAGACGAGCAAATTCCCGCACCTCGTTCAAGTCTAGATCGGCAAACCCTGGTTCACGACCACAGGAAGCGACGAAATCTTCGGTGTTTCGTATCTGAAGTGGATAAAGGTCCAACAAACTGGTACTGGATGGCCCCGTCATAGTTTGTTCCTCGTCACTATAAAGCTTCTCAACACCAGCAGATACAGGCCGTTCCAGCGTCGGATCTGCACTTGAACGTCTAGCACGAAGGCGTCTAATGGGAGTCAAAAGGCAACAACGTAAGTTAAGTTCGTAGAGTATTTGATATCAATCGAATTATCACTTACTTGACAACTCCGAGTTTCCGTTTCGACGGCGAGTGCTCGCGGAATTCGTTGGACTTCTTGGCTGCAGTGCGTACTTCGACACCTTCTTGTCGTTTCTCGGTTGTAGACTCATTCTGCTCACCTCGAAACTCCTCGACGGGTTGTGCATTGTTACTCAATCCCACTTTTGGTTGTAGCTTCGTGCCACTATTTCTCTCTGTCCTTTTGCCCGGTATCGTGGATGTTGTACAATGTGATATTCGGCTCGTCTTGTGATGAATTTGATCATTAGTACGCGATTTTCTCGTTGGAGACGGAGACGTGGATGAAAGTGCAGACACTTTTCCACGAAGTCCAGTTCGGGGCTGTCGAGAGGGTAAAGTCACGTGTTGTGATTGTTTCTTGTTTTCTTTACGTTTTGCACGGGAACTGGAAGAATCTGGCGAGACAGAACTTGGTGGAGGATGTAGTCTATTCCAGTGACGTCTCCAGCACCGCGTTATTCGACCGGCAGGACCATCTACCCATGCGAAGACAAGTCGATACATTGCTGGGAATGAAGTGAAGTACACACTACGCAGTTGGTAGAAGTGAGGATCTCCATAGTAAGCCAAAATGTGGGCTGCACTTCCATTCCTGTGGCGAAACCATTGGGCTAGTGACCATGCAACTGATCTGCACAAATTCAGGTGTGCCCTAGGGCCTTGAGGCCCAACAAACGCTAGTAATGAGACAAGATAGCGGTACCGATAGCGGTTGGATGGTACGAATTGTTTCTCGAGGTCTGCTGCGATAGCTTGTCCATAAAAATCGGCCGCATACACGTACAGACCGCAGTCAAACAAGTGATCACCCATTGCTTCCCAAAGGCGCGTGTCCGGTTTAGCAGGAAAGCCCAGACCATTCGAAGAATATGACAAAGCCAATTTCTTCCACCATATTCGAGCCATATTGCTCGACCCACGCAGCTCATACGAACGCGCCTGCATCGACATAAGACCGGTCCAAGAAAAAAACGTTTGGTTTGAGGCAGTTAGCAAGAATATTCCTATCGATTTCAAAGCCAAACAACTTACGATGATGGAGATTCCATCTATGATGGATAAAGGTGGAGGCATTGCACGGTAAACGCTCTAGAGTACCAATCACACAAGATTTTTATCAACATGCATGCAACTACAAAATGATCAGCAACTTACCACCAAACAATCAATACTTGTCTTGAGCTGTTGAGAGACTGTAAGGAGCTGCGCAATATGAAGAGCCACCATTTTGTACGGGGCAGTAGATGGCATTGAAATTTCCAAGACACTTCGCAGCGCTATCGTCGCCTCTGTATAATTCTCCGTTAGCAAGCATTCTCTATACGAAACAGGAATTGGTAGTGTTAGTAGGAATGCTGAAGGAAAAGTGCTCAGGCCGGAACAATACCTCGCATAGGTTGTAGCGCTATCCACGACCCGCACAGTATCGCTGCCATCGTGGGTTTCATTGTCGTCGTCGTTGTCTTCCGGGTTCAACTCGTATCCACGCTGCTCATCTGTAGTTAGCGGGTCTTCGGGACGATCAGCTCTGATTTCGTCGCTGTTGTTCAGGATGTCTTCGTTGATCAGGTCCATGTGGCTTATGCTGAGCAACAATCGATTCGAACTCCTGAAACGGTAGTTATTTTTTGTTTGCCAACACATCATGGTTGGCATTTTTCACGGAAGTATGCACGCCGTTTCCTTGAGTCATCACGAAACATATCAACATCTGTTTTTATTTCTTGCACAGCTACCCTCGTTCTTCATTATCGCTCATCCGCTGACAAGTTGTCAGCGGATGAGCGATAAAGTCAGTGACAACCAACAATTATCTCTACCTTTTAATCTTGACAGCGCTGCCAGTCCGAAGCGTACTGACTGAAGGCATTCCGAATGAACTGGCAACACAACACTGCAAAAACACTTGACGAAAGAAAATAGCAGCCACTCCAGCTTGCTTCGATAATAGAAAACATAGCAACGCAGATAGCGTATCTACATGTAGTAGCGTACGTTGTGTCAAAATTCGAGACGTGTCTTATGCCGCAACTCGCTTCAGACGTAGGCACCAATTGGACCGACTGTACTCAGCAGAAACCACCTCAAGACCAGGCACCTGATCCACCAGAGATTCAAGCTCTCCCTCACGATACACGTGACAGTATCGCTTGTAAACCACCCAGCGCTTCTCGCGATCTACTTTTCCGTGCGAAGCTGAATCATTCTCCTCTTTTTCCTCATCCTTCGCGTACTTTTGCTGGAGCTTCCACTCCACCATGACGTCTTGTTTTTCAAATCGACGTTTTGATCGCTCGTCTTGCTCGAACGCCCACGCCACAACCAGCACCTCACCACCAACCCGAACCAACCTTCCCAGCTCACTATAAACCAAAGTCAGAAATCGTCACTTCAATACACCATTTCATCTCCTACCTGATGAGAGCAACCCGACGTTCCTCTGTTGAAATATGGTGAAGAACAGCAATCGACAACGCTGCATCGAACGCTCCCGTGCGTAATGGCACTTTCAATGCATCACATCCCAACAAGATGCTACACAATGTGACAAGGTCTCAGTTAGTGCAAAATTGACTAAGTACATTTTTCATCTTATATTAAAATACCACGTACCTGCCACTCGGAGCTCCAGCTTGCATCAATGGGATGCTACGATCAGCTCCGATCATACACAGCGAGGGGTTGACACGCAGGTATTTGCCATTGCCACAACCAACATCAGCCACAAGTGCACCCGGTTCCAATTTATCTAGGAATTCCGTCACTTGTGGCCATGGATGGTGTCGAGTGTGACTGAAATGAGGGGCAATGAGGTCGTAAACCTTGTGCACGTACTTGCGCTCAAGCTCCGTCGGGGTCAACGAGCTCAGAGCAGCATCACTAGCCGTTATGTCGGCCATTGAATTAGAAAATGGCTACATTTCGCTATTTTCCCTCGCTAAAGTGACGTACAGGACAACTTCAACTTGCCGTTTTAGTTACTCGTGTAGGTCGGAGGCGTGCAATGGCGGAGCTGGAGGGGCTGGGAGCTCACGTAACTCGCTCCTAGAGATACGAACTACTTTAGCTCCAGCTCGTTCTCCACTGGTTCTGCCTACGCTACCTCGACTCTGCGACGCTCGTAGGTAGACTTTGGCAGTGGCCAGGTCTTTCATAAGAGCGTCGTTAGCGTCCTCAAGTTGCTGGATACGACGCTGCAGTTGTCCCTCACGCTCACCATCAGATTTGCCATCAGGACGTCGTTTCTGCTCACTTGATGATCGGATGAGCTGCTGCAGTTGAGCTTGCATCTGCTTAGCCTTCGACTTGTAAAAGACCAAGTGCTTCTCCAAGTCAGCGATGTACTCGTCTTTCTTCTGACAGCGGACAATGAGTTTCTGCCACTCGCCGTCTTTGTGTGTGTCGCCAGTTTCGCCATTTGTTTCGTTTCTGCAAGGCACCAGAACTTGTGGTTGCATCTTCTTGAGCTGCTCCATGGCTTCGGCGCTTTCTTGTTGCTGTGCTGCGAGACGGCGGTCAAATTCGTCTCGAGCCACTGCCAACCCGCTCTCAAGCTGACCGAGTGCTGCTTCACGCTCGTTTATCAGACCTTGGAGCTCCTTCACTTCGCCTCCCATCTCACTCACACGCATACGCAGTCGAGCGACTTCATCCAGACACTTGCTCATAACAGAAACTGTAGCACTCGCAGCGTCTGTACTTCCAAGACCAAGCTGCTGAACAAGCCCGTTCACTAAACCTTCAAGCGGAGATTTCGCGTCCTTATTCTCCGAACGCATAGCCAGTAGATCGTTCCTTGCAGCTACCAGCTCAGCGTCCTGGAATGCGATGTGTGAGTCCAAATCCACGATCAACTCCTCAAGATCCTCAAGCTCTTGTTGCGCCTCAATGTCCAGGAACTCAGCCTTCTCGTCTTGTCTACGCAGTACCTTGAGTTTCTCCTCTGCTCGTACTCGTAGTTTCTTCAGTCGTTCTAGTTCCTCAAGTGACTTGGATTCAGCCTGCATCCGTTCATCCAGAACGTGGAGTGACTTTGACAGGTCCGAGATACCCTCACGCACTCCCAAGCTCTGACGCATCTTTTGCATCTCTAGTGCGTTAATACGTCGAGCTGCTTCGCTCCTGCTCTGCTCAGCTTCTTTCTTCCCCTTGAGCAAGTGAACCACTTCGCGTCGAGTAGCATGATACTCGATTAGTTGCTTGACACTGCTTTCAAACGCAGAGAGCATTGCTTCCTTGTCGATTGGTGCACCTCTCCTCGCTGTTGATGGTCGATTTGACTTGCTTGAAGCTGACGTATCTGGTCGTTCTTGGTCTATGCTTGCCATTGTTGCTTTGGCACTTAGGCTGTGACAAGAACCTCGCATTGCAGCATCCTTCGCTTCGCTACGTGTGTCATCAAGAACAGAGTCTTCGAAGACTTGATTGTCTCGCTTTAACGCCTCGATCGAGTGCTCGGCTTCACTAAGTTGACGCTCATAGTTTTGCCGTTCCAACGCCCAACGCCGGGTAGATTCTTCACGGGCATCCAGCAGTTCCTCCTGTTAGCAAAATCATACAAGCAAGATGCAAGTGATTAACATCAGAGTCGCGCTCCAAAGCCAATTCTCTTCTCACCGTACATTCTTCTTCTGCAGCTCCTCGAGTTTCTCCTGAAGTGCTGTGATGGTGGTCTCAAGTTTCCCGATAGCTTCACTCGTTTTCAAGCGACTGCTATCACCTCTGCTGCTTGCACTACCCCGTGAGAAACCTACAATACTTCCGGTTCTGGATTTGCGTGGAGCTGAAGGCATTCTGGATTCCTCCATTTGACCTTCCTCATCAGCATTATCCATAACCACTTTGTCCTCATCGCCATCATAAGCCGCTGTCCCTCCGCGACGACTAAATAGTCCACGTGACGATGATATAGTTTTACTTCTACTAGTTGAAGATGGGCGCGAGCTTCGGCCACTTGGAGATGGTGTTGTGGTCGAACGACTCGAGTTGTCACTCTCCTGTTCCTTGCTTTGGTTATCACCAGATCCAGGGACTTTAGAGTTCGACCACAATTGTCCACCACGCTCAAGTTCCTGTACTCTTTGGATCAGCTTCTCATTCTTGCCTTTTGCTTCTACTAGAAGCGCCTGAAGTTTTTGAATGTCAGCGTTCTTCATCTCGAAAATTTGCTCGTCTCGCGCCAAGTTTGTCTTCGCTTCTTTGAGTTCATGACGGAGTTTGTGAACTACTACCGTATCTTCCTCTTGAGGTTTCTCGCCTTCCTGACTCGTAGGCTCATCGTCCTTATCAACTCGCGAGGGTGAAGGTAGCAGCTTTTTGGCACTGATGACACTAACGTTCGCTGTCTGGATGGAGGCGTTGAGCAATTTCACGATCTCGTTCAATCTTTGCTGCACTGGCCGCCCTAACGAAATGATATCACGCTCCATTGCTACTAGCAACGTCGCAGCTTCCATCGAGTATGTACGAATACTTTCCACAGCGTCACCGTACAAACTTGCACACTTTGTAGCTTGTGCAAGTTCACGACTTACAAGTGCCAGTTCTCGCTCTTGAGTTGGGGGTTTCTCGCGTTTCCCTATCGATGAAGGCGGTCGAGATCGAGATGGAGGTCGTGATGGTGGTGTTGCTGTCTTTTGTTGCTGGAGTTGTGTCTGTAGGTTAGCAATTTCCTCCCTCATACGTGACATTTCTTCATCGTTGCGAAGACGTTCTTCTTCAGTCGCAGCACGATCGTTCACAATGGGTTTGTTTTTGATATTCTTCGCTCGATTTGCGTATTTCAGCGTGTTAAGAGTTTCTTCAAAGTTCACACTTGCAGGACTCACACAAGCGATCATGAGAGTACGAGCATTCCCACCCAAACTATCTTGCAGCAGTCGTGTGAGCTTCGAGTCGCGATAAGGCACGTGCACAGTGCCGCTACCGGTCCCAGCACTTCCAATACGACGTTTATCATCTCCGAGCGCACTGATAACGTTACCAAGCGCCAGAAGGCCTTGGTTGATGCTCACAGATTCTTTGAATCGACCTGCCACAGCTCCAGTGCGTTTAGCACGTTCTGATCCCGCCAAATCTACAAGATGGAACTTCGAGAACCGCCTCGTACCCGAAGTGAGGTCGCGCTGCTCCAATAACAAGGTAAAAATTGCATGGGAACGACTCGATTGCTCGTTCATCAGTGTACTTCCAGTAACACGTGATGCACCTCCAACGACGAGATGCCTAAATACTGCCTCCTTCGAGTCTGCCAGCTCTGATTTCACCCCAGCAATCACAATATTCCCTTCTCCGTCTTCACGAATTACCAATTGTTTCGACGTTGTTTCTGGATGAAGTAAATCTCGTAACTCTTCGTTGTAGATTTCGACGTACTCCATTCGCAAGGTGTCGTCACTCCTCTGGTTATCACTACCTTCTTCCTGCTGTAGCTTCTTGAAGACAGCCTTAATAACCTGTTGTAGGGCATTCGGGAATGTTTAGTGGTTGCTCGTAAGATCAAAGAGATTGATAATACGCCTTACTCTTGGGATAATACCCTGTAGCTCTCCATTCTTCTCTTGACCTCGGGCGTCGAATCCAGATCCTGCCATTGTATGAGTCTTACCTGTACCTGTTTGGCCGTAGGCCAACACGGTAGCATTGTAGCCTTCCAAGAACCCTTGAACCAGTGGTGCCACACACAAACGATATGTTTCCTGCAGGATAACACACATAACCGATAATACTTTAGCTTCTACATGTAGACAATATTCAACGTTTGTTTTGGGCTTACCGTTTGTGAGCTGTTGACACCGAGAACGTTGTCAAAAGTGAAAGCACGATCTCTGCCAACGATGAGCTGTTGAGGACCTCGATTTGATCCGGAAGTACCATCTCGGGAAACGGAGTTGCTGGTCGATAAACCATCGAAAGACGCAGCAATCCGAATGCAGCTCTTGGTCTGCTCCTGCTTCTCCTTGGAACTTAGCGGTCGAAGGCGTACGCAAACTTTGACCGAGTCTTGCTCTTCGACACGATCTCGACGACTATCGGTAGTCATGAATTCGTCCAGATCTCTTCAGAGCTCTGTCGTCTGCACTATGAGAAATGGCTCAAGAATCAACGAGACTGCTAGCAGGCAGTTGGTAATGACTGGCCACATTGTCGTTACCAGCAGAGCACCGTTGGAAGAAAACGTCTATCCATTCGCGCGGATGTTTCGCCTTCAAAGTGGGCGGATGTCCTAAAGTTAGGGAGATGAATCTCGTCTTCACCAAATCGACTTTGTACTATGCGATTATCATTGAGTTGGTGGACAATGCGCTCCCGTTGCCACCGTTAGATTTGCTTGATGGAACATGACTGATGTGACTTGACCAGATTTTCACAAGACACACCTCACATCCCGTTATCTCACGTTTGAACGATGTCTGACTGCCACCAGGGAAAACGTCCGCATGAATTGGTAACTACATGTACAAGTGATCCTGACGTGACGCCATCAAGTGACAGCACCACCGATGATTTGGGTGATGCAGTGGGGTGTACCATCGGTATTGACTTCGGCCGTACAAAATGCGAGGCTGCCGTTGTAGCGGAAGACGCTAGTGTAGTGTTGATTCCTCTGGAACTGCATAACTCTGAAAACTGCTTCTCACTGCCGAGTTTTGTGTCGATGGGGGTCACTCAAAGTGGTGAATGGGAAGTTGGACAGCAAGCCGTCAGTCGCGCCAAAGCAGGCCATCCGTACACTGTGTACGACTTGACCATGCTACTTGGCAAAAAAGTTGATACACTGTCACCACAAGATGTGGATCGATGGACGTTCGCGACTCAATCAGGTGTAGCTGGCAAAGCTGTAGTAGAATGTCCTGCGAAAGGCAACTCGCTTGATCTGGTGTATCCCGAACAAGTCGCAGCCATCCTCTTGTCTACGATCAAGTACAAGGCTGAGATCTTCACTGGTAAGCGTGTCACTAGCGTTGTGGTGACTGTACCAGCCGCTTACAACCGCACTCAGCGTCAAGCTCTTCGAGATGCGTGTAGCATTGCTGGTCTTCATGTCGATCGCCTTGTAATATCCTCCACGGCATCTGCTGTAGCGAATGCAGACTCAATTATTGACGCTACGACTGCCATCTTCGAGAAAACGATCGTTGTGGTGGACTGTGGAGGGGGAAGCTTGAACGTTACCTTAGCTCGAGTACATTTGAATCGTAGTGAAAACATACTTGAAACTTTATCTGCTGGAGTCGAAGTTGAGGTCGTGGCCACGGCCGGAGATCTTGAAACAGGAGGCGAAGCTCTAACGGATCTGCTGTTCGACCATTTTCACAATGAAGCTAAGGAAGACGACACGACTTCAAAGACTGCAAGTCCTGCATTTTCCCGACGTCTGCGTCGTGCCTGCACTTTGGCGCAACGAATTCTCTCAACTTCGCAACAAGCTTCAATTGATCTGCCTCCTTGGCAGCCTCGACGTGGCGCTCGTAGTTCTGGAGCAGTCATTGGAGCGGTGGCAGGATTTTCAAGTAACATCTCGCGTGCAGATTTCGAAAGTTTGTGCGGAACGGAGATGTGGGATCGCTTGCCAAACACCGTCGAGCATGTTCTAAATCTCGCGAAAGTGAAGAAAGAAGATGTTGACGCGATCTGGGTCACTGGAGGTGCGATGAAAGTGCCAAAGCTACGTGAGGTCCTTGGAGACTGCTTCGCCGAGTACTGGAATCGAATTATTGATCTGCCGAAGCATACTGCTGCAATTGGTGCGGCGATGATCGCAGCACAAAATGGCACCCACGTCTTGAAAAACGATCCCACGCCGTTAGCTCTTGGTATTCGCAGCTCTGACGGAGACACGCTGGTCGTAGTGCCGCCTAACACACCCGTTCCGACTCGACAAGCTCGGATTTACTACGCAAGTAGCCAAAGTGAGATCATGTTTGACATCTTGGAAGGGTTACTCGATCCAGAGCAGGAGGCGAGTCGTAGTCCCCGGACTACGCCGAACAGGCTGGAGCACTGCGTCGGTCGCGTGTTGATCGATGGGACTCGTGCGTCTGCACCCTTTATTTTGAAGCTTGAGATCGCGTTTGAGCTGGATGCTACTGGCAGCTTGACAGTCGTGATCTCGGACAAGTCAAATGATCGTGTCACCCGTTTGCTGGTTGCTGGTGATGAAACGTGTCTCTCAGCAGAGGCTATCGCGCTTGCCCAAAGTTCCTTGAGTGAGGTGCTACACAATTCCGCTGCTACTGCGGAACCTTCGTCGCTAGCTTTGACTGCTTCGTCGGATACACCAACGATGGCTGGAAACCCAATTGATTATCTGCGAACGTGTGTGAACAATCTGAAACCCATGGTGCTGACAAACGGACTCAGCGTCTGCATTCCCCCCGGAGATCTGTTTGTGCTGCGTTCGAGAATCGACCAAGCGACTACCTGGCTGGAACAAATTGATACAAGCAGTCAGACTTCCAGCGAGCAAATGCACACCGCACGTGATTATCTTCGCCAAATCCGCAAGCTGCACCTCTCGAGCACCGCCAGCAGTGCGTTAGCCCAGTTACGTCAGGAGCTGGACCTGCTCAACTAACACCACAACCAAATACCAGCACATGACGAGGGACGTATACCTTTCTTGGTGTTTATTCTGCTGCTCATACATCAGCACAGCAACCATAACACCAACACAAAAAATAGCTCGTCAAGGGACCATTTCCCACTCCTATCACCTGTCTGCTCTACACGTCGAGTTCCTTGTTAATGAGGTCCACGAGCTTGTCAAGATCCGCAAGTCCTTTCTTCACCTCGAACGTCCTGAGGTTGCCCAGTTTGGTGTAAAAGTCAATGAGCGGCGCTGTCTCCTGGTTGTAGACCTCCAGTCTCTGCTTGACAGTCTCCGGCGAATCATCCGGACGCTGCACCAGCGATGCCGTGCCGCACGAGTCACAGATTCCTTCCACCTTGGGCAGCAAAGGGGGCATGTGGTACTCTCCCTCATTGATAAAGGCCACGTTGTAGCCACTGCCACACTTGGTGCAGACCCTACAACAATATACAATAAAAAAGTTAGGACCTAACTGTATATCATCTTAGGACCACCGACCTTCTGCCACTGATCTTGTCTGTCAGGATCCATTGAGGTAGGTCGATGTTCACCACCAGGTCCAGCTTGGTAACCTGCTGGAAAGTTTCGGCCTGGGGCACATTGCGCGGGAATCCGTCCAGGATGAAGCCTCGCCTGGCGTCGTCCTGCTGCAGTCGCGTCTCCATCATGTCCAGGATGATCTGGTCGGGTACAAGTGCGCCACTGTTGTTGTAAGTCTTGATCTTGGCCCCCAGCGCTGTTCCTGTCTTGATCTCGTGACGCACCAGGTCCCCCGTCGAGATGGTCGGGATCTGTAACATGGGCGCGATGCGGGACGCGTATGTTCCCTTTCCGGCGCCCGGGGCACCGAGGAACATAATCTTGAGCGACTTGGTGGCCATAATGAACACGTCTGACGTGGATAATGAGATCACAAAAACGCAAACTGTCACTAAACAGAATGTCACTAAGCTGCATACGGGAAACGAGTGGTTTGCGATTACAAAGCATGCTCACCCAACTTCAACGTTCATGTAAAGCTTGAACAGGTTTTTCAACGCAAAAATATCGATTGATGGTGATACCGGTAAAGTTGGTAAAACAGGAGTGAAATCGAGATTCTTCGTACTACGAGTCGCAGTCTTGTTAACGACCCCAGAAATCGTCCTCTTCGTCCTCCTCGACGTCGTCGCCATCTTCGCCGTCCGAAGAAGCGCTTCCCCCACCAGGCGAATTGTAGCCGAGAAGATCGTTAAAGAGATGCATGAGTGCTGGCGGCATGTGGTCGGTATTGATAGGCTCCCGCTCGGTGTAGTAGTCGTCCTCTTCATCGTTCCAGAACATTTCTCGGTCCTTGTCCCCAGGACGCCAGGTTAGCGTGAAGGTGTCAATCTTCGAAAAGGTGTCTCCAGACACACCGTTCACCGAGGCGTTCAGACCCAGCGACTGATGCATCTCCTTCACGCGGTGCATCAACGGTCTCAGTTCCTCACGCATGTACTTGCAGCTCCGCGGCTTGCTCACTCTCGAGTGGTACGGGTTGGTGATGAATACCTCGAACTTCTGCTTATTCGCAACTGCCCCAAAGTCCTCTTCGCTGGTTTCAACCAACCGGCGTAACAGATCCACAATCACCAGTAGAACATTGGCACGCCGAAGGCGCCGTTCTCCTGGCCTCCGATAGGTAGAGACAACATGCGCCAATCTCCAGTGTAGCAGTTCAACTCCAGCACTCGACTCGTGTAGTCGAAGATTCCATCCCCCGTGCACATGACAGCCGCATTGCTCTCTACTGAGTACAGGTTCTTTAGCTCGGCAAGATTGAGCAGGGAAGCGTCCGTGAACGTATGGATAGGCCTCACATTCATCACCTCGAAGTTGGCGCAATCTCTGATAGCAAACCTCTCGAGTAGGGGGCAGTGAGTAGCCACTGATGCCCAGAACTCGTCACCAAAAGTGTCAATTTTGAAAGGCCGAGCGGCCGAGTCGGTGTACTTCTGCAGATCAATCTCAATGTTGAGATTTTTCAATGCAGGGCAAGCCTCGACGATCACGGCGACATTTTTTGCGCTTCGCCCGTGGCAATCCTTGATCGCCGCAGCAGTCGCGACATCACATCCATCGATGTACGCTTTCCAGCTCCATAGCAAGTTAGCAGTGACACCCAAGGTTTCCAGGTGTGGTTTCGGATTCGCACCAAAGACGCGGAAAAACGGATCCGCATAGGGCACCGGTGCCCAGTGGAACTCGCGCATATTCGTGCACGTCTTGTTAAACTGCTCCCAAGTGTCCAGCGAAATCATCCACTTATCCTCACAACGGACCCCCTCAAAGTCATGGCAAACAGCCTCGGTGCCATCCAAGTGCTCCACATTCGGGCAGAATTTTACCACCTTTTCAAGAAACTCTTTACTCAAACGGTGTCGTTCCGCATCATTTCTCGTCGACACCGTCAGTTGCCTCAGCCCGACACGATTTCCCTTCAAGTAGACCTGCTCCATGACAGCATAAAGGTTTTTCAGCACCTTCTCGATCTACTCCCCCTTCATAGCTTCCTGCAACTTCGGCTTCCGTGGCAACACGAGACTTTCCAATTGGAAACAATATTTCCCCGCTGCCTCCAACAATTGTGGCAAATGTTTACTTTCCAACGATATCAGCTTCAAATCCAGGCGTCTTAAGCCCGGCATCTTGGCCAAAAGTGCGTCCCAGTCCACTTGAACTTTCTCCGTCTGCTTGGTCAGCAACATGAACTTTTGCGATCCATAGCTGTACTCCTCCTTCTTCCCGATGCACACCCGGAAGTCACGAACAGCTCCACCCCGGGTAGAAATTTCATTTTGAATATTGTCTCTTTAGATCCTGTTTTCAATTGGAGTTCCAGCGTTTCCTGCTCGTATTGCGTCATCAGGAGCTTCACTGGTTGCAACCAACTCTTGGAGACCATCCCGACGTCTTTCAGGCGCTTCCCAGGGTAAGAGCGTTTATTGGGCAGCAAGGTTTGGGAGTAATCGTATACAGCGAACTCCATGACGTGGGAGAAGATGGACAGCGGCAACGAAGGCAGAGAAGGAGACGACATGGCGAGCTTGGTGCGCTTCCTATCCATAGGCATTTCGCCGAGTGGTCATTGCGGTTTTGTGTTACATGTACGATACGATGACAATTTGGGGGTCCAAATATTTCATTTTTTGGACAATTTTCAGCTTCCCATAATTTTCAGGTGCACGGCAAAGGTAAGGTGAAGGCTTTACTCAAACAGCACACTGAGGAGATTTGTGCGACTCAGTGGAAAGTCGTCGTACGGGTCATCGTCGTAGGGGTCGCCTTCGTCCACGGTGTACGAGAACATGTCGTCGTTGAAGTGATCGGAACCCCAGTTGAAAATGAGCATGTCGAACTTGCCAAAGCCGTCACCCTTTTTGCCAGTCATTGAAGCGCTGCAACGTAGCGATGGGTGCATCTTCTTCACGCGCTCCATCAGCGGTCGCTGTTCATCACGCATGTACGAAGAACTCCACTGCTTGCTCATTCGAGTGCGATACGGGTTGACAAGGTATACCTCGAACTCCGTGCTGCTGCCCCGAAATCTTCCTCGCTTATAGCTGCCAGTCGACGTAGCAGCTCCAGTGCAACAGAGTAGAACCTTGGTTCATCATCGTCATCTTCACCGCCGAGACGGAGATCAAGTTCAAGCTCCTTTCCAGCGGAACGATTCGTCGTAAGCACGCGACGCATGTACTCGAAAATTCCATCGCCCGTGCACATGACAGGCACGTTACATTCAGTTGACTCCAGGTACTTCAGGTCGGCCAGCTTCAATAGCGCAATGTCCGTGAACGTACTTATCAGCTCTACGTCCTTCATTCCGAAGTTGGAACAGTTTCTGATAGCGAACCTTTGAAAGAGAGGGCAGTGAGTGGCTACTGACTCCCAGAATTTGTCCCCGAACCTCTCAATTGTAAAATGCTGGGTGGCAGAAGTTGCGTACTTTTGCAGATCAATTTCAACCATGAGGCTTGTCAATCCAGGGCAGCCTTTAAAGACCGCATCAATCTCTCTGGCATATTCCGCGTGGCAGTGCTTGATCGCTTTCTTGGTCGTTTCATCACACTCCTTGAAGTATTCGCTCCAGCTCCACAGCAGGTTCGCAGTAATCGTGAGCTTCTTCAGTTGGGGTTTTGGATACTTGCCAAACACGCGGAAAAACGGGTCTGCGTAGGGCACAGACGACCAATGAAACTCGCGCAGCTTCGTGCACGTCTTGTTGAACTCCTCCCACGTCTCCAACGAGATCATCCATTTGTCGTCGCATCTGACGCCATAATGACCATGGAAAGTCTTTTTCGGTCCATCCAAATACTCAATGTTTGGACAGAACTTGGTCACATGTTCAAGAAACTCTGTGCTTGAACGGCAGCACTCGCCATCGTTTCTCGACGGCACCGTCAACTGTCTCAGTCCGCCAAGACCCCCTTTCACGAAAAATTGTTCCGCAGCACTGTACAGCTCCTTTAGCATGTTATCAATCTTCTCCCCCTTTACAGCCTTCTTCCAGTCTGGTTTCCGTGGTAGAACCAGAGCTTCCAGCTGCAAACAGTGCTTCCCCGCCGCCTTCAAAATAAGCGGCAAATGCTTGCTCTCCAGTGGCACCAGCTTCAGATCTAGAAGTTCCAACGCGTGGAAATTCTCCAATAATGCGTCCCAGTCCACCTTCACTTCCTCCGTCTCCTCACTGATGGGCATAAATTCAGGTTTTCCGTAGCTGTACTTCTTTCTCTGCCCAATGCACACTCGAACATCGCGCACCGCTGCACCCCGACGTGCAATTTCGCTTTGGATGGATGAAATTTCCTCCTGAGTCCCATATTGAAGCTGAATAGTAAATGTTTCCTACACGAATTGTACCGTTAGTTGTTGTACTGGGCGCAACCAGCTCTTGGAGACCATGGCCACCTCATTCAGGCTATCCCAAGCCGGCGAACGCTTTATGGCAGCAGGGCTGGCGTGTACCGGAAGGTGACGAACTCCATGACACGAGAGAAGAGCGGGAGGGGTAGCGAGGGCAGCGTCAGCGGTGCATCGCACGTAGATTCCAGCGTTGACGACGTCTTCAAACGCTTCGGCATCTTTCGCGCCCAAATTTTGAAATAAGACTTCGCAACAAAATTATCACAATGGCTCAAAGTACTATTTGCGAAAAATCAAAAATATTTCTCAGTTCGCAAATAGTACTTTGAGACAAGTGCGTATTATGCTAAAATAAATCCTCGAAAAAAGGTGCGAAATAGTATTCCGACAAAGCATATCGAAATCTGTTTCCTGCATTCGTCATCTTAACTCGCCCACGGCAATCAATTCGGAGCATAGGCAGGAATAAAGGACTTGCGATAAAGTGAGTGACAACGTGGACCAGACAGGTACATACGCCTTGAACCGCAGACACATTGGTGAAATTCAGCCACAATGTTCTTCGACATAGTCAAAGTGGAGAAGTCGTGGATTCATAGTCTTATCGGAGTACTTTCCTAAAACTTCCGGTTGGAGTGCAATAATGCCTTCATGTTGAATATGTGTAAAAACTAGATCATCCACTTGTGGGGGGGAGGGCTTTGAGACGATCATATCCTGTTCGGATACGCGGAGCATAGGCGAAGACCGACGGTGAAGTCTTCGCGAATAGTCTATAATAGATGAATCACCGTGAAGTGTAGGGCTTCCCGTCAGAAGACGAAATATTGTTTACCGATTCGTCGGTGAGTCGTCTGACCATCCGCCATGGATAAGGGGGCTGTAGGTGGTATGACGGACGCCTTCTTCGTTGACAAACCATCGGGCTACCGTGGTGCGATTCGTTCCGCTCTTTCGCAATGACCTTTCGATCCCATGTCCTACATCATGCTATCAGACAGACATTCAGTAGCCAGTTGTCGCTGAAATGTTTTTTGTGGTCCTGATGACGAAACTCCCAGTGAGTAAGTTACTATTGTATTTTAATATAATACCTTTCGAGGTAATTAGATTGTTTCGCTATCCAAAACGGAAAGGATCGGATCAAACGCGTGAAGAATACACGTTGTCAACGTCGTCGCGTGGAGTGTAAAACAAGTCCCAGTCACATTCTGTTTCAGACTTTGCTGCCTGTGCAGTTGATGGCCGCACTTCGTTAAGTTAACACTTTTTAAAGTGTAAAGTATAGAGGTTGGAGCAGTGGAAGAGGGGCTGTATCACGTACACAGTGCTCGAAAAATTGTTTTCAACTCAGTTGATCCGCGATGTTCAGCAGAGGTCGGTATGCCGAACCTCTTCGGCCCTGAGCTGTAGAAGATGGTATCAGTCATGTTGGTGTGGCAGGAGGATACGAACGCAAACGTAAAGCTTGATCGTGTCGTCGAGAATCTTGATGCGATGTAAAATGGATACGTATAGGATACCAGTTACAGTACAGTTGTGCACCTCGTTTTCGACACCTCTATAAACACATAAAATGGGATAATTTATCGCTATTTGAACACTTTATAGGTCAAAACTACTCCTGACAAATCATCGATTGGAGGTATTATATGGTCCGCCCTGCCGAAAACGAGGTGCACAACTGTACTGAACTCTGAAGTCGAGGCGTGTGCTTCCATCCAATCATTCCTTGATACGCGTGTGCCTTCACAATCGAGTTACTGTACATGTACATGTAGGACAGTAAACTACCAAAACAGCGTAATCAATTGCATCAAACCAACGTAAGGTCCTTTTTGAAAGTGACCTCCAGGGCAAAAATTATCGTGCCGTGCACGGTCTCCATTCTTTGCACAGTCTCCATTGGTACATTTGTCAATAAATGTAGTGCATGCCACCGTTGTGTCTACCGTTTTGTTCTGCTGACTGTACTGTACCCGTCTTCCATGACAAATCCCATGATGCTAACGCAAGCTGGCATGATGAACAACTGCAACTTGATCAGTCATTGTTTTGGCGGTGTGGCCTCCTCTCGCCCCTCTGCCTACATCTACAGTGCCAGAGGGTTGATCTACGATGATGAAAGCAGTCATGTACATGTACGCATTATCACCATCTCGTGTGAGTTCTTGTCGGTTGCGGTGTAGAACGAGCAGGTCCAGTCGAATTGCGCGATCGACACCACGCTGGCTGAGTCAGAAGTTCGTCTTCTTTGAGCTCACTTCTCAATTGCCAGGCCAGCAGTATGCAAGGTCACGAAAACAAACTGAAGCAAGACTCCTACGCAGAGATCAAATCGCCCATTGTTGAAAGCGACGCAGTCTCCGGCCAACGCGAGAATGGCGCCCTTCGTGTAGCACGAGGCTCCGTATCTGTGTTTTCTTGGCAGAATTTGGGCATGGCAGCACACATGGCTGGAATCGGAATTGTGACCAGCACCATCAGTGGAGTTGTATACGCGGTGCTCAACAACTACCTGCACATGTCGGCCACCCTCGTTGCGACGGCTGTTGCTCTCATCCAGTTTCCGCGCAGTCTCCGCGTGTTCACCGGCATGCTATCCGACACTGTTCCAATCTTTGGCTATCGTCGCCGTCCGTACATCGTCATCGGCTGGGGACTTTCCTTCGTCTCGTGTTTGCTCATGGCGGTTCTACCTCTCGGTGACCCGTACTACAGCGATCAATCTATCGCCAACTTGGATCCAAGCGAACTCACCCCCGAACAACTCGAGACGATCGACACAGACGCACCCAACCGCGGTATCAAGATGATTATTCTCATGATGATCGCAAACTTTGGCACTGTTCTGGCTTACAGTGGTTTCAACGGCGCTCTGATTGACATCTCACAGCAAGAACCGCTCAATATACGAGGCACCGCAGTAGGCAACTGCAACGTCATCTTCTACTTTTTCTCAATCTTTTCGGCGTTCTTCACGGGATTGGGTCTCAACAGTGAAGGTTATGGCGGCACATTTTCATGGTCAATTGGATTCAACGCGGTCATGGGCGTTTGTGCTGGGATGTCACTTCTCGTGATCCCCTTCACTTGGTTCTGCATCCAAGAGGATATAGTCACAACCGGAATGTCGAAGTCGGTGTACGTGTTCATCTACGAGCTGCTTCAGCAGAAAATCATCTATCGATACCTCGGGTTCCGGTTTTTCTACAACGTTCTTGCGCTCTTTTCGGTGACTTCTTCGAGTGCAATTCAAAGTACGTGGGCTGGCGTTGAGCCGCTGAACAAAGGTATCGCAACGATGCTAGCCGCTTTCTTGACGATGGTGGGAACGTACTTGATTAAGAAGCACGGCCTCGCGTGGAACTGGCGGCACATCGTTATCGGCGCGCAGATTCTTGTTGTATCTCTCGACGTTATACCGACCATGGTCACAATTTGGGACGTGTTCCGAAGTCAATGGTTCTGGCTTGGAGTTCCGCTACTTGAAAAGATTCCATACGCTGCTGCCGACTTTGTCGGCGCGTTGTTCATGCTTGAGGTTGACAGTCAAGGCTTTGAGGCTACTCTATTTGGACTTGCAGTGACTTCTCAACGTGTTGGCATTCCGTTCGCCACAGTTCTCACGGAGACAGCCGATGGATATCTCGACATCGAGCGTGAGTACATCCAGCAAGACGACCATCACGTGCGTTCGCAAGTCACGTACGCGTATGTGATTGCTTATGCTGTCAACTTGCTTGCAATCACGTTTGTTGTGCTGCTTCCACGCCAGAAAGCCACCGAATGCAAAGGGAGGGAGCAACGAGTAAGATCGGGGGCATCGCTACCATTTCCGTTCTGTTCTTCGCTCTCGCTTGGTCATTGATGACGAATATTTTGAGCTTGTTTGACTCGACGAAATGCTTGCGCATTGCAGGAGGCAGTGGGTGCTAGATTGAAAGTGAGTAATGCTATTGTGTTTGGGATTGTTTTCCATCCATGGCTCAAATCCACTCCAGTAAAGTCGAAATATAAAAATTTCAATTCCAGGTGTACGTGAGCACTTTTGCGAATCCCTCCGTTTGATTAAAATTGTGCTACTAAAACACTGCGTATTCTCTACTCTTTAAATACATTCAGAATTCACAAGTCGAGATGCACGTGCACCACTACCGGATGCCTCTGTCTTCATAAACGTCAGAATCACTTGCAGGTCTTCATCGTCTATACTTCTCGATGTCTCATAGACACGAGCACAACTCGGCCTCAAAAATGAAACTTCACGACAGATGTGGAGTCCGTCAACACCAATTTATCAGCTCTGGATTGGCCTACAGTAGAATGCAGAAAAATCGGTGAGAAACAGTTTGCTCATCAATCAATTATTTCAATTAAATCACACTCAATTAACAATTGAGCGACAGTTCACATGTCAATCGCCGTAAATTATCCCATACAAATTCCCTATAAAATTGAGCAACCCCGTAGCCTGTGGCGGGATGACAGGGTAACGTTAACCAAATCCTAATTTCTTTTCAAGAGCCCTATAAACCTTGAGCAACCCCGTAGCCTATGGCGGGATGACAGGGTAGCGTTAGAAGGCGATAACCAAATCCTAATTTCTTTTCAAGAGCCCTTTTATTAGGACAAACACGTTTGCTGTTGCTATCAAGTGTCATCATCAATTCGTTTCAGTTGTCCACACTTGGCTTAAGCTCACTGTTAGTAGGCTGCAGTGCTTGGAAAATAAAATATAAAATTGTACTGGATTATGAGGAAAAAATAATCCGTTATTCTATATCTGGAGGTTCCCGTAATAAGTAATTGCAATAATTATTCCATATAATTGGAATATTATTGGTGGTATTGTAGGGCATTTACTACTATTTTCTAGATTTTAGTAAGACGTTTAGCTTAAGAATCTGGTATAAATCCGATATACTTTTTATTGGTATAATTTGATACTATACGGGAAGCTTGGAAATCCAATAATCCGTTATTCCGTCAATATAATACTATAATTATTTTATTATAATTATTTTTTTCGAGCACTGGTAGGTTGCTGGCATGAAAGCCTCACACAACTCTACACTACAGTTGGTTAAGACGAACTACTACTACTGGATGATCTATCTGGGTTGGCTATCCCGATTGGTAATGGTTATCTCACTTGGGCTGGTAGGAGCACTTAGCTTAGTTCAGTTTGGCTTTTGCTTTGGAGAATACATTTGGCATAAGCGTTCAGGGAGTGCCAGCTCCCCCAGAGGTGTCTTCACGAGACCTACTACACTCACGTTAAAGGGTATGATGGCCATAATTGGTTTTTGATTGGCAATAAACAAATTATTGATGGACCCAGGCAAGGTCCTCAATTAAATAACAATCAGATTTCGCGCAACCCTGGTGCCACCACTAGAATAGAAGTAGAAAAAGTGTTCCCACGTTTTTTTGACGCGGCCATCCCGAACAATACCTCGAATACTTGCGTTCATCTCTTTTACGTAGTCTTGCTGAAGTCTGTTATAGTGTGGACGGACGTATGTGGGTCCTGAAGATGTCTCTAACCTGCTTCAAATGTGTTCGAATGGGCTACCGGAGGAATTATCGTTGCAGCATTTTGCTAATGGCCATCGACTGCTTTAATTTCAAAACCAAACTCCTAGGGCGGCAGTGCGGTTGTGACTGGATGCGAGCTCTCGGCTTAATTCTTCGCTGAGATGACAAGTGCAATTTATCAGAGCTTTTCGGAGTCGATAAAACTTTGCCTATTCTTCACATTCAAGGCGGCGACTCGAGCGTCGTTAAACGCCCAGGTAATTACGAAGAGGGTACTGTCATCCTTTTGCGCGATGCGTGGTGGCAGTGCAGCCAAGTTCGTTCCATTGGTCTGCCCCCTTGTAAAAAGAAAAAGAGGAGGGAACAAGTTGTAAAAAGAGAACAAATCCATGCAATGAGAATGAAGTAACTCGGGAGATGAATTGAATTCAGCAAACCGCTGGCTCCCGCTTCTTCCACAACTACAAACGGGGGTATGGGCGTGCGATACTGGATCACCTGGGTCAGCACTGGGTTCGGATTGGAGGGAAGTTCCTGCCAATATTGTGATATCAGGGCATGGAAAATACAAGTCTCAGTAGTATTTTGGCCAAAATCTTATCAGTAATAATCACTATAATATCCAACTTCCAATAATAAAATATTCCGTACAAAAATACAATTACTATTCATATTTGTCTATTTTTATCTTGATATTTGTAAAGCCTCGAACTCAGGATTGTATTCCCTTCGAAAACGAAGCAGTAATGATGACTGCAGTCTAGCTACAGTAGTACCAATAATAAGTTATTAAATAAATAAAATATCAAAATTATTGATAACGGATTTCACGAAATAGAAGCCGGTCTTCTATTTGGTATAAGCTCAAAAAAATTGATCGGATATGAAGGGGGACTTGTAATCGAATGGGGGCTTCTATGTTTTGGAGTTTAGACTGGGGATTAAAATCAAGCTGTTGTGTACAATAGAAATGCATACAAATCGATTTCTCGCTACACTTTACTCGTCTACTTCATCGTCAAGAGTATTTTTGTGTGTGTATTATTGAGGTTGGGATGGATAGCAGGTAAGAGTCGAGGACATGGACGAGCGAAATCGCTAGATTTTGACGATGTATCTATCATAAATAACACACCGGACTTTTATTTGGTGCAGGTCTTGTATTTGTAGACGGCAACGGCAATTCATGACGGGACTTGTATTTCCTACAGGTCTTGTATTCGGGAAAATCCGTTATTATATTATTATCTGTGTGATATCTGGGTGTCGAACTTCACGGAATACATCTTGCGAAAATTTAAGAACTTTGCGCGTACTGTACGGAGGTGTTTCGCCCACTTAAGGCCGGCCTAACGAATAATCTACATTTTGTGCGCTTTATTCCAACGTGGCTAATGTTGCAGGATGACAAACGACGTGGACCAAACGTCAGTACGAGCCTTAGGCGTTAGCGTCTTACATATATTGGTTTACCACTAGTGGTAAATCAATAATAATAGTACATGTATGACGCTTACCATTACATGTATTATACTGGTAATCCAATATATGTATGACGCCCAACGCCTAAGGCTCGTTCTGCATTTTTTGTGGAGCCGCGACGCATGCCGACGACGACACAGCGAACACGGCCCCAACAATCTCACACCGATCCAATGATTCGGCCTGAAGAGGCGACCGGTACTGCCTAAAATGAACTCACTGAACAATTTACTTCGAAGCGTGCAAACGCCATCAACCTGCTATTCAAGCGCCAGATTTCATCGCCTCTTACGACTAACATGCGTGTGATCACAATCCGACTGTCCGCTTTAATCACAGTTCTTACAAGCTCCAATGCTGCCTTGGCTACCAGCACCGTTGACCGCGCTGCACTGTCCATGATCACCTCCCCCGACCTTGAGCAATCGATGAATGCTGTCCAGAGCAAGCTCAACAATCGGCGCTTTTTGAGAAGCCATGGTACTGACGAAGACTTGGGCGATGGATTAGGAGAGAGGTTTCGTTAGTTTGATTTCCGAGAATTTTGCCAAGATCGCCGCCAATTTGCTAAGCTCAATGATATCGACGCAAAGGTAGCAGCGATGACCAAGACAAAACCTTGATTGAGCATTATGACATGTCGCTCGAACTTACGAAACAAAACGTGAAGTTGTTCCGACAGATCGAGAGCAAAGGATACACTCCAACATCGTTGGCCGAGAAACTCGCGACGTCACGCGCGGATTTAAACCTGAGCAAAGAGGAAGAGGCCACGCTGTTGGCGAAGTTCGAAGAGTTTCGGACGACCTATCCACGGCGCCCGAAGGCAAGTAACTAGAGATTTGTTTCATCCGATTTCGCAAAGATACACGAATGATGCAGTCGACCTGTTTCTGCTCTTCGTGAAGACTCCTTCGCAAACCTCCGGTTTCTTTCGCAAGTTGGATCTGCGCATCTAGTTTCCACTTCATAAGCCATCAATTACCTTTGTGGCGCTTCCTCTCCATTTGAATTTGAATTTGATTTTGGATTTTATTCGGCGTACAACTAATAACGCGATCTCCAGGAGAGATTCACTCGGTAGCGTGTGCTCACAAGGAGCCAGCTCTCGATAACGAACTCCAATATTAACGAGGTAGTGGCGCAGTAAGCGACACAGCTCCAGGAGTTGGCAGTACATGTATTATATTTTAATTGGCCGTAGCCCCAATAATATTGGGGCTACGCCCAACTAAAAAAATAGTCAATTAATAGGGGGTCTCAGAATTGACAAAAATCGTTTTCAAATGGCATGTCATTTCCCCGCCAAATAGCATGCCATTTCCCGTTAAATAACATGTCATTTCGAAATCGCCCACCTCTGCAGGTGGGTGATTATTTTGAAATCACACGGAAGATATCAAAATCACATTTCCTGCCAAAGACCGTCGGTCTTGCTGATGGCGAAAGGAGCCCTCTTCTTTCGGCTGCCCTTCATCAACTAGTGTCGCTGAGTGGCCGCCTATGTGTAGCAGCATGTCTTACTCCAACGAATGACCAATTTTGCAACCAAAGCTTTCGATAGGCACCTTATTTGAGTGACATGGCGATAGTCCTTGAATCAGATACTCCTACAGCGCTGCAATGGCATCTCTCACTAGATAACTAACCTCTGAGTCTTATTCTGCCTCAGCTTTAGCTGATACTGCCCTCGGCCGTCAGCACAGTGCGAGGTCAGGTCACGAAGACCGTCGCCACACTACACAGAGTAGCAAGAAATCACACAACTTGGTAGCGTAGTAGTAGCAGGCAAACCAACCGTGATAACGATGCGAGCTAAAAGAAGCGTAGCCTAGGTGTTCCTGCTCCATGATGTAATAGTAGTTATGAAGCGTCAAACCCAGCTCCCTAGATCCGTACTAAGCTAAGAGAGCAGTTATTTCCTATGAACATATCTTCAGAAACCCACTACCACGCATCTTGGCGTCTTGATGTGGACACTAAACATACAGAAAGAGCCGATTGTAACAACACAGTTTGAGTATTCAACCGCAAAACTTACCTAGTGGGTATCGCCGGCCAAGACGGTGTAGCAGCTCGTACAACACAGTCTGCAGGACTATAACACCCGAATCCATATTTTGTGATAGTTTTGGCAGTTCTGACACCCCCACGAATAAAGCCCGAAATGACATGTCATTTGGCGAGGAAATGCCATGCCATTTGAAAACGATTTTTGTCAATTCTGAGACCTCCTAATAATTTCTTCATTTGGCGCAAGGAGTGAGCCTTATCTTTTCAAAACTCGAATTTCATGTGGAGCAAAATCCGTCGATGTAATTCCTTAAGTACGAACTTCAATATATTATGCTGCCTCAACCCATTTACAAAAGTTCAATGAATTAAAACGTAAAGGGGTCTGTGATAACTAATACCATGATAAATTTGTTTGTGATGTGTTTTGGGAGGGCTGGAAAGGAATGAGCCTCATCGTTCCAAGGAATAAGCCTCCAGAGGCTCGTTCCTTATAACTGAAACCCCTATTATGGTAGCTTGCGGAGTTTTCCGCATCCCTCTCCTTACTTCTTTCAATTTCAAGAACAACCTGGGCGCTGTATTTCTTTCGGTCTGTGACGCATACACGGAGGACCGGAGACAGGCGATCCTCCGTGTTGTCCCTCATGGGAATGACTTTAATGACATTGCCATGCATGAATTCATCTTCTCAACTATCTTTGCTATGTGTGTTCTTCTTTGAAACTCCTTAAATACCCCCCGATCTGGGATAAAAAACGTATACTTAGTATAGGGTTATCTAGGCTTCGCTTATCTAGGATTCGCTCATATTCGTCGTGTTAGGTCGTGGTAGGGTTTCTTAGGTGGTAGGATTGGCTTTGGAAGCATGTGTCTTATGTGCATTAGGAGCGTTTAGCCTTGGCAGTCGCTAAAGTAACATTATTTTAAGAAAATGTCAAACAAATTGAATTTGTTGTGGTTTAGAAGGCTAAACTAAGCTTACACCCAAAGATGCATCTGAAAAACATCGTCGACTGCTATTGGTTTTGATGGATGCGCAGACACCTTTGTTGGGCAAGTAATTGACCATCGCAATGACAAACAGCGTGCCTGTTTCAAGATCATTACTACAGTTTTTCATTAAGAAGCTTTCAGTAAAAAAAAAAAGACACCGCAAAATGTAGGCATGGTACCGGTTCTTTTGTTTTCACAGCTCAGATTTGGAGATTTGGCGGAAAATCAGAAGAAAAACGGTAGCGCGCGTAGCTATAGAAACCTTGTGAGTACAGTACCAGCATTCCTGCTAGCCTACATAGGTATGCATCACACAGACCTGTTGGCATCGTAATACATCAAATGCGCGAATGCACATGAAATACGTGTAAAACTGGACCCCTAACGGATTTCCCTAAAATCTATAGAACTCAGGATGCGATACTTTAACTATGGGTTAGATATGTTCTGCGAAGGCCGCTGGTCGGGTTTGTATAGTAGGCAGCCACTGAGGCAGACCCTGTCAGGCCGACAACTCATAAATACGACGTAAGGTAAAACTAAACTCCGAATATGGCTACCTAACAGAAATTATAATTGCTATTCTCCTAATACTACAATGATCTCGGTGTTACTACATGTAGCTACTTTGAAGTACTTCGGAGGAACAGTTATTAGCCGCGAATGCCCGAAGAAGACTATATTTATTGGATTATTAGACGTATACACAAAATCCAGACAGGAATAAGTCTGCTAGCTTCGTGTCCAACACCCAACGATTCACAACATTGAACTTACCTGTAATAGTTTCGGGGCAGAACCCAAATTTAAGCGATAGTACAGTACCATTTTTGGTACTTTCTACACTGTTCTGACTTATTGGAATTCCACCAAAATCCAGAGTTCCAAGCTTGGTGGGGTTCCGAAAATCCAAACAGACTTTGCACACACTGCTTGTGTCCGGTGGGCTTCGAAACCCCCCGGGTCCCCAATATTAAAATAATAACGTTACTTGAAGTAAGCTTAGTATAATAACTTACTTGTACAAGTTCCAGTCAACATCAAGAACTGTCTAACAGCATCCCTAAATTTTGACTAGTCCAAACGCTGGTTTTGCACAAGACCCATGTCCGCCAAGCGCCCGGCGAGCTCGTCGGGGTCCAGGTCACCTCCGCCGCGTCCTCCTAGCGGCATGTCGCTGCCTTCTCTACCTCTGTCGCTTTTCTCACTCGTCCTAGAGTTCGCTGTGTTCAGCTTCACACAGGACTTGAGGCCTGAACGCCGCTCATTGCATGGCAAATACCTCAAGGACGTGGCGCTTGTGTCTAAACGCTGGTATCAGGCTGTAGACGAACTGGTGGCGCGTTATCAGCGCGACACGATGCAGTTGACGTTGAAATTTGGCTCGAGGGTTGAGGTTCTAGCGATCCGACGACATGTTCAACTTCGAGGGCGAGCGGTGCGCGACCTCCGCATCCGAATGGGGCGTTCGGATGGCACGAGGTTCGTCACTGGCGTTTGGTGGTGGATGGAGGACCGCGAGATTCCATGGGACGTCCTTTTCTCGCAAATGCAGGGCCTGAAGAGACTGGACTTGAGGTCTATGCCACTTGAGAGTCGCCACTTGCCTTTTCTGCTTGAAATGGCAGCAAAATATTGTCTGCAGTTGGAGATGTTGATAGGTACTTCCAAAGAAACAGGATATGACGGTGATGGTCAATTGTGCTGCTGCAGGGACAGTTGTGAAAGTGTTGAGAGATGCAATGGAGAGGGGGCTCTTTAAGGGGAAGTGTGGAGGGTTGAAACAACTGACGGTTCCAACAAGAGAAGCAGAAGACAGGGTTCGGACGAGTACGAGATTTATTGAAGATGTGATTGAATTCTGTCCGAATGTGGAGTATCTGGATGGGTATAGTCACGCAATTGACGAAATGAACGACGTTACGTGTGAGGAGAAGTGGATCGTCTCGTTGGAAACGTGGGAGAAATTTAACAAGGCTTGCAAGAATTTGAGAGATTTCCACTGGGTGGTGGTACCATTTGCAGATCCGTTCTTTCGGGTGTTTGGTGAATATGTGAAGCCGAATTTAAAGAAGCTGGCACTGACGTCGAACTTTTGTCGTGGGACTGGGGAGATTATTCCAAAAGGGACGGCTCGTCGATCCTTCGTACCGAGAAGCCTGGTTACGGACTGCTTGCAAACGATGTTGTTGCGTTGTTTAAGGGTTGCCCCGCGTTGATTGAACTGGAAATATCTATTGACCAGGAGAAGAATGATCATCCGATTGCGCCGGTACTGGACGCCGACGTGTTTGGAGACAAATTTTGGACCGCGGTTGTTCATCACTGCCCGTTGTTGCAGTCGGTGTATCTGCATGACTGCTCTGCGTACGGAAGTCGCACAGCCAGACCGATTCAGACGTTCACGGATCGTGGACTACTAGCTCTTGCAAAGCACACGCGTCTGACCTCGATTGAATTGTCTGCCGTTTGCTGTTCTGGAGATGGTGTATTTGAGTATTTACAACATATCTTTAAGGCGAAGCATTTTGCTGGAGGAAATCGCACACTTGACCTGAGTCTCGCAGGACCAATCGATCACGACACTGCGCACCCACACCCATTCTACCTTGAGCTTGTAACACTCCTGAAGCATCTTGCTGACACAAACGGGGAAGAAATGGGCGTCACCACGTGCAGTTACAAGGCGTCGCTGAATATATTCAACCCACACTATTCATCGGTTGACAAGGAGTGGAGCATTTCTTACATGCGCGATGAACTCAAACCCCTTATGAAAAAGGTAGCAGACGTGCACCCAGCCCTCAACATACACATCGTACTCTGCAGAGACAACGAAGAAAGTTTTCGCCGTATCGACAACCTTGAGCTCGACTGGTGTGCTGGTTCGCAGCAAGGAGAAATGTTCATCGAGGACGAGTATGTTGGAGACGCAGATAGCAACGGCAGGGATAACGATGAAGAAGATGAATTCTTTGACAACGATGAAGATGGTGATGGCCCACTTGACCCTCACGATATCTTCTTGAGGCGCCACGCCATGTTCATGGACGACGACTACGAAATTGTTCCTGCCGATGAAGTAGACGAGGATTGATCTGAAGGAAAGCAATTCAAACTTCAAGCCCTGAATTCGAACCCGACCATCATGCAGGGTTGGTAATATAAAGATAGCGTAGCGCACCCTGGCACTAAACTGGCACGGTGCGGTTCTTCACCAGATGATACATCATCATTTCACGGTCTCACCTCGCCAGCAGCGGACGTGGCTGCTTGGTATCGGCCTCGCAGTGGCAACCGTTTCCGTGTCCATCGCTATCAATGCAAGCCTCTTAGTGACGATTGCAACTGCATGTGTTGCTGCATACCTTCCTTCGTACTTGGACGGGTCGGAATACACCGGGGAACGCTACTGGCCATGGTTTGCTACGTTCGTCGGACACGGCATGGCACACATTCCGGGGACGCTGGAATTCGAGGAACCAATTGACACCTCTAAGCAGCACATTTTCTGCTCGCACCCACACGGTTTGCTGTCTACCCACCACGGGCTTCTCATGTCCGGGCAAACGGTTCCTCGTGAGTGGAATGAATAACTTGTGTATGTGTCAAGTCCCTCGTAACTTACAATGAGTTTGTTGTCGTTTGTCGATAGCATTTTACGAGACGGTGCCGCTGTCTACGCGACGTCATTTGGCTGCGTCGGTTTGCTTCCATGTGCCGTTCTACCGTGAATACGTGTTGTGGTCTGGATGTGTTGATGCGAGACGTAGTGTGGCAGAAAAGGTATTTTGTTGTGAAACGAGGTGTTGTGTACTTAAGTATCTGGCTGACGTGTGGGGCATTGTGCAGATGCTTCAAAATGGGAAGAGTCTGGTGATTCTGGTGGGCGGCATTGCGGAGCAGATGCTGTCTCAGCGTGGAGGCCACACTATCTACGTCAAGAAGCGCAAGGGGCATATCCGCTTGGCGCTCAAGTACGGCGTACCGATTGTTCCAGGCTATGCATTTGGAGAGACTGATCTCTTCACGCACTCTAGGTGAGTTGTCTGCGCTGGTATCATGAGCTGGTACAGAGTTTGATTCGAGTTTGTGGTGGGTGATGAATTTTTTGTGACAGTGTGCTGCTGTCGTTCCGCCAAATGATTGCGAAGAAGTTCTCGGTGGCGTTGCTGCTTGGGCACGGCTACTCAAAGTGGCTCTTTTGGCTGCCGCACACAGGAGTGACCGTCAATCAGGTATTTGGCAAGCCTATTCCGGTCGAAAAGATGGATGATCCGAGCGCTGAGGAAATTGAGAAGCTGCATGACAAGTACGAGCGGGAGCTTGTGCGCATTTTTGGCAAGTACAAGGCGAAGTACGGGTACGGAAACTGTACACTGCATGTGCGCTAGAATGATATGCATTTTGTATGGGGAGGTGTTTTCTAGCTGCTGAATGATATTGCTTAGGTGCCTGAATGCATTATTTTCACACTCCCCGCCCTACGCTCACGCCACGTATAAGAATCTTGTCTGGTCATCCTCGTGACGACGGAGATACTCTTTCTGGATGAGAATTTCCACGTTCTGCTTGATGGCGGTGGTTGTGGGTACGAACTGGTTGGCAAGCATCTCAGCAACCTCGTGCGTTAGCTGCGCCTGGTGGATGTCCCGACGTGTCTTTAAGACACGCACGATCGCAGCCTGCAACGACATTTTACGATCCTCTTCAACTTCGCGCGTTGGGGCCTTTACCACCTTTGGAGATTCGACTGGACTATTTGGTACCGCCTGTTCAAGGAAAAATAAAAGTAAGGTTGTGTACCGTGAAAAAAAATGTTTGGCAACGGATAGTGTACCGAAATGCGAAGTTTTCGGTTAGTGAATCCGAAGTTGATGGCATATGTCGGGTTTGTAGCATCGCTGTCTGAGGTTAGTACCTTTGTCTACACGGATAGAAACACAGTGGGTTAGCACGCGTTTTGCCCACAAGAATGTGCTGACATGCGCTGGCGAACCTTGATGAGGCTTGCCAAGTGGTGAGCGCAATCTTGCTCCGGGATATTTGTGAGCTGAACGATGTCAGATCGCCTCATCTCCTTTACCGTGTTGAACTACACAAGGCAGTCGTAGGCACAGTAGTGAGCAAAAGGTTGTCTTATGGAGCACCTCAGAAATCCCCTTACCTGCACGAGGATAAGCATCTGGTAAAAGCTAAGCAAGAATTCGTAGCGTTTGTCAAAACAGTGACTTTGAATCATCCCAAACGACAGGTGGTGGATCCACAGAAGTTTTCGGCCAGTGCTCCTTCCAGTGTAAAATTGCGTGAACAGGTTTGTGTGGGCTTCAATGGCAGGTGGCAAAAAGATTTTGTGCTCTGCAGCAGCCCTCGATATTGGCCACGCTCCAGCCGTAAGAACATCGCAGTGGTACGCTATAGCGTGATGGAGATCAATCGCAGATGCATTGGCAGCATCCTCTGTTCGCAGCTCAATATCTTTCTCTTCGAGCCATGCAGTGAATGAGCTCATCAATTCCTACACAAACATAAAGCTTGTTAGAAGCTGCAGGTTCAACGTAGTATGACGGGCGTGAGACCTCCGTACCTTGCTCAGCATTTTATCCTTCAGCATCTTCTGCAGTTTTGATACAAAATCGCATCCGCAAATTTCGCGCAACTTCTGAATGAGCAAGATTTCCATGTCGTCCGAAGCCAACGTTCCTACACAGTAACGCCACGCATGTGGTTTTAGATTGTGAACGAAACAAGGTGATTACACGCATCAGTGGTACCTTTGATGAGGCGCTTTGCCAAAAACTTGGAGTAGTACTTCTTGAAAATATCTTTGTCATCGATGAGACAGAATACCACGCTGATGTTCTCAATTTTTTGCTCCAGCATATCGTCCAAAGGTGAGGGTAGCAAAGATCGCGGCGACCCAGGCAAAGGCAGCGCCTGACCAGATCCGTGCTTTTTCTCACGCGACATCAGGTAGTGCGTGTACTTTGCTAGTAATTCAGGAAGTCGCGGGTGAGAGTTGGCAAACGCCCGGCACGCCTAGGAATCAAAGGACGTCCACAGTAAGCAACAGTAGCCAGATACTAAAGCATATCTTCATCAGGATAGACAAACCTGGTCAAGTGCTGTTCGCATCAACGGGTGGTAGCCAAACGCGTCTTTGATGAGCTCGTAGTATTTGTTGCGGACTTTCACCAAAGCTTCGATATACCCCTCCGGGTTCTTCGTTGCATCTTCCTGTTGGAACTTTTGGACAACCTCCATCCCACTTCGCTCAATGTACTTCTTCAAAATATTCTGGCATTTCAATATCAAACGGTCAACATACCGTTTACCAACAAACAGGGCGACACAGAAGTAACAACCACCTTGAAAGACATCAACGCGTTTTCGTTGGCCAGCTCAGAGAACAAGGAAAACATTCGGTGTAGATCATCTTTCTGGTTGTTGATCAAGAAGTTCTCGGCGTCTTCGCAGATCTGATCAGCATGTTCATCTACCATGACGTGGCAGCAAGCTTGTCGAACTTGACTGACAGTGCTGTAATAAATGAAATCCATGAGGTATGCACAATAAGCCAGTAGACCATTGGCATTGGAATCAAACATAACTCACGTCCGATGCAACCGTGATTCACAGCGTTTCTGCTCTTGAACGCATAAATGCTCAGCCTCTCGCAAGTATTCTGAGATTGCCACTCGGGACAGCAACTCGATCGCCTTCGCAGAGTAAAACTTGGCGGCGTCCTACAGCTCCACAATTCGGTTAGTCAGATTTGCTCTAGCTCCCGGTATGTTGTACTTCCTTACCTCAAGGAAAGGCTGCTCGAGCTCTTCTCGATAAAGACTCATCTGATCCTGTCTGCACAGTCCTAGACTAAAGTACGTCTGCAAAGATACAATTCATGTTAGCATCAAGCCCGCACATTAACGAACTCAAGTACAATCAAATTCACCTGAACTGTGCTGGCAATGCAGTCCCCATCTTCAAAGCACTCGCTTCTATCGCGTCGTGCTGCATGGAAAATGTGAATAATTGCCTTTACCAGACGCTTCTTGAGCTTGGAGAACGCGATATCGTGCCAAATGTGGAGCGAAAGCTACATAGCCAACAATATTTGAGTCATGCGTTCTACAGCTCGGCATGAGTCGCGCTGTACTTACTTCCGTAACAGGATACACTCCAGGGACAGGAGCTTGGCCAGTTTCGCAGTGGGAATACGAGATCCAGTAGCGGTTCTGCAGCACAACAATTCACTCGCATCGTAAGAAACCTTCGCATTAGCTTCATAATCAATCCAGTCACCAACCAGATAGCGAAAGAGCTCTGAAATGTAGCTTGCCCCCGTGGCAAAGGACTCAAAAGAGGTGCAATAGTGGTTCAGGAACTCGGATTCGCCGTCGATAGCGTCCAGTTCCTTCAAAATGGACTCCACATGCTTCACCAGCAGCCCTCGCAGCCGGAAGAACAGCATCTCCGCCTGTGGCGCGCCTGGGTTTGTGCAGATCTTGTAGATGCCACTGCCAGGTCAAAAGTCAGTCAGGTAAAGGATCTTCCTCTCCACTTCAACTAGACGCATGATCACGTCACGTACGAGTACATCTTGAGCCACTTCTCGTTAGTTAGTGTCTGCGGCGTCCCCGTAACCAGCGACGCCAGCGGTGGTTGCATCTCCCTCCACTCGTTCTCAAAGTTCACCTGCATAAGTTCAACCGATAGATACGAGACGTTAGCTTCTGTTCTGGCGGCGATAAGACGACGGCGACACGTCTTCCATGTCCCCTACGGGAGTACAGGCATAGATAGACCTACCGTCGACATCTTGAGCAGGGACATCTTCTTTCCCTTTCTCGACGTGTCTGCTTCGGTGGCGGTTCCGCTCTCTGCGCGCACTCTGCGATACAAACTTGCAGTGTAGACGACGTCTCAGTGCGGAATGGCCGGTTGCAACTTAAGAGGGGAAACTCTCCCCCTTATCTGGCAACTAACGAATAGTGACCATCACTCTTTATTTGTGAAGCCATGATCGACGCTGAAGCGGAGCTGACGCAGGTGGTGCAGGAGTTGCACGAGGTCGAAGAAGAACTGAGCGTCTTGCTGCAGCGCCAGAGCGAGTTACTGGATAGAAAGAAGGAGCTGCAGGAGCAATTGGAGTGCGAGCAGATTGAAGACGATGATTCGGTTGCAGCTAGAGACGCTGACACACCTGCGCCGGACTGGAAGGCGCAATTCCAGTGGACGGAGCAGATTCACACCCTACTAACGGAGACAGTAAGGGACATACAACCTGTATATATTGCTAAAGGAAGGTGCACGGTCTGACATTAATTGCTGCTGTAGTTTCACTTGCCGGGCTTCCGCTCGGTACAGGAGGAGGTGAACAACGCGACGCTGTCCGGGCAAGACGTGTTCGTGGTGATGCGATCAGGAGGTGGCAAGAGTCTTTGTTATCAACTGCCAGCGCTTCTTGACGGGGTATGGATACGTTTAATGTGGTCCTCCTGGCGGTTTGTAGTTGATCTAATGGGTATTATGGCTGTAGAATTCGGGGTTCACGGTGGTTATTTCGCCATTGATCTCGCTCATCCAGGATCAGGTATGACATTACGATGAGGTTATCATCATGCTTGTAGCTCACACAGAATTGCTACATTCTCGTGGGAGTCCAGGTTATGCTGTTCAATGACATCGCTGGTGAAGGAGGAGCGTGTCAACTGTCTGGAGAACAGTCTCGTGCAGAAGCCTCAGCGATTTATAAGTCGTTGCTATCGTCGGATAGTGCGTTGAAGATCCTGCTCATCACCCCGGAGAAACTCATCAAGAGTAAACTCCTCATGTCAAGATTTGAAAAAGCATACCAGACTGGACGGCTGAAGCGTTTTGTCATTGATGAAGCCCACTGCTGCAGTCAGTGGGGGCATGATTTCCGAAGTGTGCGTGTTGACGAACATGGTTTTATAAAGACACACGTACTCACATATCTTTTCTACTTACAGGACTATTCGAAGCTCGGTATATTGAAGCGGCAGTTCCCAAAAGTACCTATATTGGCCCTGACAGCAACGGCCACACCACGTTTGACCAAGGACGTCAAGTCCATTCTTGAGATTCAGAATTGCGTATCGTTTCGAACTTCGTTTCTCAGAAACAACCTGCACTATGAGGTACGTTCTTCAGGAGAGTGCATTCGCAAGTTCTACTACGAACAGGAGGTATATAACTGCCGTATTGTTTGCTGTTCTGGCCCAGGTTACGGAGAAACCAGCTAAAGATGCTACAGCGATGGACGCGCTTGTCTGCCTTGTCAAATCATTTTCGTCGAGTGATACTGGGATCGTGTACTGCCTCACAAGAAAGGAGACGGAGCAGGTGACCAAGCATCTTCGTCAAGCGAACATTCGTGCGGCATGCTACCACGCCTACATGGAAGACAAGGAAAAAACTCACATGGCTTGGTTCCGCAACGAGCTCCAGGTAGTGGCGGCAACCATTGCATTTGGCCTTGGGATTAACAAACCAGATGTGCGCTTCGTTATTCACTTTACGCTTTCCAAGGTGCGTGCTTGAATATTGAGAATACCTGCCCTTGGCATGTTATCGCTTACGTGTGTTCATTTGAGGATGCAGTCCATCGAAGGTTATTACCAAGAATCTGGCCGTGCGGGTCGTGATGGAAAGCCAGCGCGTTGTGTCCTGATGTACAAACCCTCAGACGTGCTACGCGTCTGCAACATTGTCCAGGCAGAAGTGGGGGGCATCCAGAACATGCGATCAATGATCAAGTACTGTGAGGAGCTCTCGCAGTGCCGGCAGTCCATGATGGCGGCGTATTTCTGGTTCGTAATATGTTGCGCCTACGTTCAACTCTGCCATTTTCTCAATAGCTTCGCGTCTTGTGTGCTGTTTGCAGTGAGACCTCTGAATCCACAGCAATATGCGAGGGAGCTTGTGATAATTGCAAGCGAGATATTGACACTGATGACACGATTGATTTGTCGGAGCATTCGAAGGCCCTCATCTCCATCATTGAAGAAGCGAAGAAATTGTACGGCTTTTTTGTAGTTTGTTAAAGCTTACTACAACTAATACTAACGAGTTGTGATCTGTTGTAGGGAGAGGCGTCTCACTCTGAAGCAGCTTATTGACGAGTTCAAGTCCCGAAAATTTACTCAGGGCTGGCCAGATCTGGAGCCGACGATACCCTCGATGTCTCGTGGCGTGTGTGATACTCTGGTTATCAACCTTCTGTTCAGGTAGGCTATCTACAAACTGTGGCGGAACAATGATGCTAGCTGGTATCTAAATTTTATTTTGTTAACCTTACGTACGTAGCAATGTTCTTCAGCCTGAGATCAGCTACACCGCGTATAACACAATCTGCTATTTAGTTCCTGGGCCACGAGCTCAACTCCTCAACAAGGACCGATTTCAGATTCGACTTCTGCGGTGCCTTATGCATGCGACTGAGAGCTCGGAGAGCGTGGCCACTTCCAAGCCACCAAAGAAACGAAAGCGGCCGCAGGAGATTATCGAGATTGACTGATCAGATGGTAAGGTGGAATCCAATATATAGATGTACATCTCAGAAGCTCACTGTTATCACTACGGCCAGGGTATATTGCAAGTATCCATAGGTAAGGGTAAGTATTTTTGCTATCGCAGCGGGGCTGGTCATCATGGTCCGTTGAAGCAGAAAGAAACTTGGGAGACTGCAAGTGTCGGCTTGTTCTTGTGTGTGGTTAGTCGCTCTCGATACTGAAGTCCATAGTTCACTGGGGTTCCAGATCGCGAAGGAAGAGGTTCTGGTGGCGTGGGAGGTTTGATAGACAGCTTTTGGCTGGAATGGCCCAACATCAGTCGATGTGCTGCTGCAATTTGCATTGGACCTGGCACTACTAACGGCTTCTTATCTGCTGCTGCCAGCCACTGTGCTTTATCTGTTCCAGAAAACCCAAAGCAGTCTCGACCAAGCTGTTCTTTCTTCTGAGCACCTTTCAATGGAGGAAGCGCCATACCGTTACTGTCTGTTTCGGGTCGACGATGCTGCAGTGGCGCTGAAAACCGCAATTGCAGCTCATCGATGTGTTGTTGCGACGCGTCAAGGATTTTGCGATATTTCGAACAGTGCTGAGAGTTCACCGGAGGTGGATATATACGAACAAAGTCAATCAGGCGTTCTTCATCCTCGTGGTCCTCATCTGGCTGTTGGACATTTTTGGCAACAGGATCGCGAGGTGCAAAGCCACTGATATGCTTGCCGTACTTTTGCTGGAGGCTACGATTGAGTTCCTCCTGGTTGTCAGCGTACTTGCTCACGATTTTGTCGAGGTGACGTAGCTTATCCGAGTTATTGTGGGCGTAATAGTTGGTAAGTGCTTCACGAAGCTTATTAGAGGTCAATGGCAACTTGGCCCCCTTATCGGCTTCGTTAGTATCTTCAGGGGTACTTGTTCGCGGCGATGGCGGGATCAATGGTGGAAGTTCACTGCGTTGATTGTCGACAATCAAGTTTGGAGCAGAATAGCTCGAAACCGACGACGAAGTACCCCCATAAAGCCTGCTCTGGAGAGCGCGAGCCTGGTCGGTGTTGTATCGCTCTTTGTCGCTAGTCGAGATATTCAAGATGTCGAAGGTTTGCGAAATGAGTGGTTCCTTAACACTCCAATCCAGTGGCGAGTCGCAGCCAAAACTTGGCAAGTGGTTGACTTCAAGCAACCATGGCTTGAGCTGTTCATCTATCAGTACGTCCATGCCTAACAGGGCGAAAGAACACGATGGTGGTGTCGATGAGTTATCAGTAGAAGTGGACTTGCTGGTATCGCCATCAGTGCTGCCTCCGTCATTAATATTTTCACCAGCGCTGGCGGGACGAACACTCTTGCTTCCGTTGTTGTCGGTTTCTGTGCTGGTGTCGCTAGCCTGAGGTCCCGACATCGGCGCCGAGTTTGAACGGCGTACATACTTCGCAAACGTTGACCTATACTCTTGTGCGACTGTGGGTTGTACAGACAGGATTGACTTAAGGCAGATATCACCAATTCGGTCCCAGAGTGTGTCCACCTTCTCGCTTGGGAATATCTCCTTCAGCCATGCAAAGAACCATTTGAGTGAGCGCTTACTGCCTTTGCCGTCAACACCGTCTTCTTTGTTTACTTCGAAGTTGTTGGAGTGTTTATTCACGGCATAATTGGTAAGATGCATGAATCTCTGTTCAAGATTGTCTGCTTTGGGAGTCACGTAGTCGGCCGTACACATTCGCACTATACCATCCTTGAAAATATATACGCGAAGCGGTGAACACGAAGTTACAAGCACGTAAATGCGTAGATCAAACTTCTTGCCGTCAATGAGCAGCGGTCGAGCAACGTATTGCTGGGCAACAAGAACGTCACCACGCGGAATCTGTGAGAGTTTGCGTGTAAGGAACACACCACGTCCTTGACACATGTGGTCGGGTTTTACGATGAATGTGCGTTGGCTTTCACCTTCCGAGTTGAAATTCTGCTGGAAGTCGTACTGGTCGAACGGCAGGATCCATGTCCGTGGAACAAAATCATACTCACCGGGGAATAGCTTCTTCATCCGCTCGAGGTTTCTTGCCAGCTTGGACTTACATGCCAAGTTGGCCATTCCTGGAAAGTGATTCACCTTCTGGTAGGGCAGCAAAGCTTTGAATGTCGGCAGAATGTCTGGTACGTCGATCCAGTGCAGATTGCACACGGACGGTTTACCGTCGGGCTTCTCGTCAGTCACGAGCTTCCAGCCGCGTGCTCGGGCAGCACGACGAACCACCTCGTATCTGCACAGGGTGACATTTATCCGCACACGCGTGGTCTTTCGCTTTGAACTTTTCTTGCCTTCCATTGAGGTAAGGACTCTGCAAAGCTTCCGAAAATGTTATGGTAGCAGCGAAGGAGTTTTGCCTTAAGCATCAAGCCAGCAGTGGTCTATTTGCAGTGAACACCACAGAGAGGAAACCACAGGGCGCACCCAACACAAATACGACTATAAATACGAATTTGTACGCAACTTCACATGAGCGAAAGCACGTAAGCCACCAATTGTATTGCCGAGAAGCCAACTTTCACAAAACCCTGCATCATTACATCTTCGCCACTCAAAGAGCGCTGCGGATGATAGTGTCAAACTCAGGTTTGAGCGATGCACCACCCACCAGAAACCCGTCCACATCCTTCAATCCGATCAGCTCGTTGCAGTTTTTCCCATTAACGGATCCTCCGTAGATGATCCGCACATTCTTCGCCACTGCACCCGAAACATTGCCAGAAATCCACTGTCGCAGCTTCTGATGCGCCTCTTGCGCCTGTGCGGGTGTAGCGACTATCCCGGTACCAATGGCCCACACCGGCTCATAGGCAATCACGACACGCCCCCACTCCTTCTCGTTGATAATTGCAGCCAACGCCTTCGTCTGCCCCGTCAACACGTCGAGTGTTTGCCCTGCCTTGCGCTGCTCCAGTGTCTCGCCAATGCAGAAAATGACCTTGAGGCCGCGATCCAGCGCACGCTTCGTCTTCTTGGCCACGATCTCATCCGTCTCACCGTAGTACGCGCGGCGTTCCGAGTGGCCCGTGATGGTCCACGAGATACCAACGTCCACGAGCTGCTCGGCCGCGATCTCCCCCGTGAAAGCGCCGAACCCCGTGAGACTCACGTTCTGCGCACAGACAGCAATGTCGCGCTGTAGCAACTGCTGGACGAGGTCCAGGTGCAGTGACGGAGGCGCCAATACTACGTCCACTTGGGAAGGATCCACCTCGCTCTTGTTGAGGATGGTCACGAGGTCACGTACGGAGCTGCGTGTCCCGTTCTGTGTAGCAACCAGTATTAGAATGCATAGATAGAGTTAAGAATTGTTGGAGACGTACGCATTTCCAGTTGCCGCCGATGAGGTATTTGCGAGGCATGCTTGGTGGGGGAGAAATGATAGTGAGGCGATCGGAGCCGTTGGTATGCAGTGTTGACGTCAGCGGTCGCAGTTGAAGTGCGAGTAAGAGGCTTGACTTGAATTCTGTATGTTTATTTGTGGTCAATAAATATGGCTCTTATTTATGGCAAGTTAAAGTGGCAACCATGGCAGGCTGCCATTGGCAGCAGTGATCGTTGCCACATACCCCTTCGCTAGTCCGCCAGTCTCGTTGCTGAGTACTTCGCATGTGAGTGGGTCGACATATCTTCTTATTGATACTCCAAGAAAACCCATCGACAATGCACATCCTATTCGATGGCGTTCAGAATATATTCTCTACTAGGCTGGAAATCGCAGATGCTTTATGTAGATGATGGCTTTTGTTGTTTCTCGTGCTCCATGAACTCAACTTGCTCGGCGAGCGAACTGATCGAAGTTTCTAGCTGTGCAATGATTTGTGCTTCGATAGGAGAGATGCCTGGCAATGATATCGCTTTTGGTCGGGCTTCCAACTCCGCTCGAAGCTGCCGGTTATCTGCCTATTCATTGCAAACGAAAATCAACCTTCTTAAACTGGATTCGAATGTTTTTAGCACATGACAAAAACAAATCTTACCTCGACCATGTTCACGTATTCTTGCATTTTTCTTCTCTCTGCCTCCAGAGAACTCAGTCTTTCAATAAGGTACTCGATCTATTGTATAGCACACCGGTGAGTTCGTTACTGAATTTGTATTGCATCCATCACACTCTGTACGCACCGTTTTAACATGGCTGTCTGCTGTCGATGCTGCCAGTCCATCGTCGTCTTCATCCGCATCCTCTTCTTCAGAATTGTTGTTGTTGCCTTTATTGTTGTCGTGGCGAGGCGCATGAACAACATCGTTGTTACTGGGAATCGATCTTGGATTAATGCGATCAGCTCGGCCTTTAGGCGACACCAAAGCAAACGTTTTGGTCGTCATTCTATCCGTGCCGACACCTTGTGCAGTTGCATCTTTATCAGGTGACTCTAGATAGCAGATTTCGACCACTGTTTCTTTGTCAACGCCCCATTCAAGTAGCAAACCGCCAAGCCCCATCCGTTTTTCACGTGACTCTGTGGCCACTTGCTGAAGAAAACGATTGCGGGGATACAGTATCGAGTCCAGTGTCGCGAGTGTGCTTGCTCCCACTTTTACATCAATTGACGAAGGTTATGTTAGTAGGTGTTTGCCTTTCACAAAAATATTGGAATTCAGATCAATTTTGGGATGTACCTGGATTTTTCATGCCAGCGAGGGCAAGAACAGCCAGCGTCTGATTGCTCTTGGTCAGCGTGTTAATGAGCAACTCCGTTCCTTGCTTTGTGAATTTGTTTCCTCCAAGGTTCAGGCCTACACGCCCAGAATTGTGAGCAGCTGGATAGTATTGTAAGCGCATTGCAAGCAATCGTACCCAACAGCCACTTGTCGTTGTAAAGTGCGTCGCAAATGGCTTCAGCAGACTCATCACCGAGATTGTTGCGCGATAAATTGATCAAAAGATCAGGCGATGACGGGTTTGGTGCGACTTCACCACGCAAGCTTGAACTCCATATCGTTTCGTCCTTGATCACACCATGAAGCTGGTCGCAGTAGCATTGATTGCACAGGTAAGCATAAACGAACATTCAAAATCACTGAGATGATATCCTTACAGCTATGATTTTGGTGATCTGATCTTTTGCCTTGTCGGTAAGGCCGCATCCAGCCAAGGAGATCAAGTGCAGGCTAGGACATTTTCCTAGAGCTATTGCTAGAGCTGTATCATGAGTGAGTAAACAGCAGATCAGCATGGAAGGGCTATAAAGTGGAACATAAAACAGAATCAAGCCCAGACTATACCTTCAAGGCCGTCATCGCCTAAGTTTGTGCTGCTAAGGCTGACGTCCTCAAGTTGGGGGCAGTGAAAAATAGCCTATTGAGACAGAACCAACTTTTAAATTCATGAAAGCGTATCAATCATTCGTATAAATAATGTACCTTGGGGAGAAGTGGCGCAACCTCAGGCGATATCTGCACTCCAATGAGGTGAAAACGCACTAAACTTGGAGTCTTGAAGGCCGATGCACAGGCCGATCTGAAGCATCAGAAAGACGGCAGTTAGCATCTTTGAAGCGATGCTGTTTTGTGTAACAGCATTTCAGCTGATAGCTCACCTCACAACAACCGCTGCTCCTTTATTTTCATAGGCGCACGCTCTTTTGAGGCCCAGACGATCAAACTTGGTACGCAAGTCTAGGATACAAGCAGCACGAAGACTGGTCACTAAGACCAGTAAGCTATCAACAAATAGCACATACAGCGCACCTCGGTTTATCGTCACGGATCCAAGCGAGAGGCTGATGTGTGTGCAGGTCTTCGTTTTCTGAAGGAACCCCATGTTGAAGGCGAGCTATCTCGACACGTCTCAGTAACATCCTCAATCCTATCTTCGAACAATCAGCAAGTTTGTTTTTCCTTCTCACCTCTTCCTCCCCAAAGCGGTCAAGTTTGAGCACAAATCGCGACTCTTTCAATGCCTTTAGCAACCTAGGGTCTGGATCCGCGTGCTTTTCAACACAAACATCCAGATATCGTCGTTGATCGGCGGTGTAGGCTTCTTTCGACTTCGAGCTCAGCTGGTTGAGGGAAGTGCTAACGCGGCGCTTCTGCGCTTTAGCTGCCAACACATTTTGCTTGCGCTTGTAAGCATCGATAGAGAGCGGCGGCGTCATGATGCTGGTGAACAACAAAAAAGCTCAAGTCGATCACGTCGCTTCACGAATGGGGGTTACGTGAAAACTATTCAATCGATAAAAATTGCAAGATTCTGCTAACTTGTTACTCGTGTCACCACTACGACTACGAGCAGCAAGTGTCATAAATGTCAAGACACTACCCGCAATGCATACGCTACCGCCTCCGCACGTGTCAACGACGACGGTACGAATACCCGGAACTCGTCAAAGTACACCGTCACGTTGTCCTCCTCAATTTCTCCACTTTGACGATCTCCTGGCTACTGGTGATTGCGTTGGAGCTCGCGTTGCACCTCCTCAGCCGACTTGCCGTACGTCTCGGGGACCAACTTGAGTGTACGGGTAGGCGACACCGACAATGAGGTTGCACAGCCAGTTAACGCCAATGCCGATGGATGTGGCGGTGGCGCGTACCGAGTCCGGGAACAGGTCGGCTGTGATGACCCACACGAGCGGACCGAGCGTGGCACCGAAGGCGATCACGTAGAAGGCCATGAACACGACGGACAGCGCCGCAACATCCACGAGGAAGGCCACAGTCATGAGTACGGCCATGACGAACATGCCGGCGGTGCCCCAGAGGATGAGGTTCCGGTTGCCGAAGCGCTTGGCCAGGAAACCCGTGGAGAAGGCCGGCCAAATGTTGACAAAGTCAATGATGAGCGTGCCCACACGCGGGTCCGAGATACCAGCGTCCTCGAAGATGGAGTTGGAGTAGTAGAACACGGCGTTGATGCCCGACAACTGCTGCGTGCACGAAAGCAGGACGGCGGTGGCGAGGGCGAGACGGTATTTGGGTGAAAACAGAGACTCCTCCTGTTCGGTGGCGTTGACAAGAGCTTGCTCCGGGTCGGGTTTGTTGGAAATCTCCAGCCATGAGAGGGCCAAGTAGACGTTCTCCTCACCATAGAGACGGGTGATCACTTGCTTGGCCTCCCACGACGGCCCTTCATTAGCAGCCACGCAGGACTTTCGACGCAGCATGACGGAGCCAGCAGTAGGAACAGCACGGCCAAGATGGCTGGGAACGCAGCCAAGTAGCGCCAGCCGCTACTCGTGTTGGCGAAGAAGAAGCAAATGGCCGGGAACAGGATGCCGATAGTCACAGAGATCTGAAGACCCATGCCCAGCATGTTGCGCAGGTGTGGCGGAGACAACTCGTTCGTGTAGGCGCTCAATGTGCCCGTGGCTGTGCCCGACGCAATGCCCGCGACCATGCGGCCAAAGGCGAAAGCCCATACGTTCGACACGGGTGTCTGGATCGCGGCGCCGGCGAGAACGAAGATGCAATTGACAAAGAGCAGCTTCCTGCGGCCCCACAGGTCGCTGAAGTGGCCGCAGAACAGCGAGCCGATCATGCCGCCGAAGATCCACGCGTTCATTGCAAATGTCCACTCGAGCTTCGAGTGGCCCGGGAGCATGAGGCACATGTCCTCGGTCACGGGACGTGCATTGCATTCGTCCGTATCACTGTATTGGGACAGGTTGGTCTGGGACGACGACCAGCCGCTCTGGAAGGGCTGCAGCAGCGCCACCAGGAGACTGGAGTACAGGATCCAATTGGGTTTGATGTTGCGCTCTGCAGCTTCGTCGTAGAGCGAGACGCCATCGTCGCCCTTGGGCGTGGTGACCTCGGAGTACACCGGATCCGTTTGTGCTTCGGACGGCATCGTTGCGTCGCGGTTTGGATTGGAAGTAGTAGCGATGGAGCAGCTACACCTGGCGCTTGTGAGCTTGCCACTCTTGCTTCGGTTCGATTGTGGTTTGGTTGTCCAAAAGGAAAGTGAGGTGAAGACGGAGTGCGGAATGCTGAATGCTGAATCGTTTGCAATGGTTGAGCTGTGGCTCACCACTGGAGAGTCACAAGCAAGTTAACGTGGAGTACGGACTAACACGTTTGTCTACTGCAAGTCGTTGCGCAGAGGTAACTCCAGGAAGCACCCTCGCGCGCACGGTTGACAGGGGATCCCCCCAACTTGATTTATCCGATGATACCAAGACGTGAGCGTGGGCACCGCTGAGGCGAAAGGCTCGTCGTTTGTTTTTGCTGGTTTCGCTCCGAGTTATAGTGCGACTTAGTGTGCAGGCTTGACCGAAACCGGATTCGCATTGACGCACTTCAACCTGTCACTAGTGGAGTAATCTACAGTCAAGTCTGCATGGATATGCAGCGCACCGCTGGAAAACTCGAGCTGAACCATTGTTACCGACACCTTCGCGCTCGTTTGTTGAGATAACGATGCTTGCAATCCCTAAAGTGCGTTTGGAATAATGCACGCACATGAAAATATCGCCGCACTACTGTGCATGGGACTTCAAAACGGAAGGTACGACGCGAAAGCGTAGCGCGCTAAATGCTTCCGTGTTTGAAGAGGGGAAATACGTCGGTGCTGTACAGTACCAACTTACTTGGTTTATACATGTATCGCACTGCTGCAGAGCCTGCTGCCTCAACGTCAACGCCTACGAGTGCGCTTTCCTCAGCGATTCGGCTGCCGAGCGTAACACTCACTTGACCATTCACTTGACCACTTCAACTTGTTGTACACAGAACGGACAAGATACGACCAGCTAAATGGTTTCGTGCTGCAAGACGTGTCGGCAGGCAAACCTCACCTCATAACGAACCAGACCCAACTCAAAGAATTTTCACAAGAGTTCATGCAAGCACTCACTGTACATGTACATGTTCAATACAATACAGGATCGGATAGCAGATCCGCTAGTCGATTACGACGATGTATAGTCGTGACCGGTGCTTACGGCAAAAAATGCATTTCAGTCCTGCCGGTTGTACTTTAACAATACCCGCACCTTCTCAGATAGGATCTGAAGTTTATTGAGCAACGACCGAGTACTGTACTCTCGACACCACAAAAACTGGGGCCGAGAGTTCCGATTCGTATTGGACGAATCCCACAGACAATAACGACTGTTTCAGCGCTATCGCTACCAGATATCGCTGCCGAACGGTAGCAAGTACGTACGGCACGGGAGACGCTGGTGCATGTATTCCATGACGGCAAATCCTTCCTTCCTCTGACCAATCAATTGCATTATTGTTTTTTACAACAACAAAACTACATGCGCAGGGAAAAAAAGCATAAACACTTATTGCTCAATGTGCCCATCAAAGCACGGATTCAATTTGACAAAACCGATAACTTACGTGCAAGTTACCAAGAACACTATTCTCTGTTTGCTTTTTGCGTGGTCTCGTTTGACTTCACTTTCCTAGGCCGAGCAGTTCTGCTTAACTGGTCGGCGACTAGTGGTCGTACACAACGTTATCCACCACCGATACCGCGTACCATACGATCCTGCGCAGCATATCCATGCAGACTTGACTGTAGATTACTCCACTAGTGACAGGTTGAAGTGCGTCAATGCGAATCCGGTTTCGGTCAAGCCTGCACACTAAGTCGCACTATAACTCGGAGCGAAACCAGCAAAAACAAACGACGAGCCTTTCGCCTCAGCGGTGCCCACGCTCACGTCTTGGTATCATCGGATAAATCAAGTTGGGGGGATCCCCTGTCAACCGTGCGCGCGAGGGTGCTTCCTGGAGTTACCTCTGCGCAACGACTTGCAGTAGACAAACGTGTTAGTCCGTACTCCACGTTAACTTGCTTGTGACTCTCCAGTGGTGAGCCACAGCTCAACCATTGCAAACGATTCAGCATTCAGCATTCCGCACTCCGTCTTCACCTCACTTTCCTTTGGACAACCAAACCACAATCGAACCGAAGCAAGAGTGGCAAGCTCACAAGCGCCAGGTGTAGCTGCTCCATCGCTACTACTTCCAATCCAAACCGCGACGCAACGATGCCGTCCGAAGCACAAACGGATCCGGTGTACTCCGAGGTCACCACGCCCAAGGGCGACGATGGCGTCTCGCTCTACGACGAAGCTGCAGAGCGCAACATCAAACCCAATTGGATCCTGTACTCCAGTCTCCTGGTGGCGCTGCTGCAGCCCTTCCAGAGCGGCTGGTCGTCGTCCCAGACCAACCTGTCCCAATACAGTGATACGGACGAATGCAATGCACGTCCCGTGACCGAGGACATGTGCCTCATGCTCCCGGGCCACTCGAAGCTCGAGTGGACATTTGCAATGAACGCGTGGATCTTCGGCGGCATGATCGGCTCGCTGTTCTGCGGCCACTTCAGCGACCTGTGGGGCCGCAGGAAGCTGCTCTTTGTCAATTGCATCTTCGTTCTCGCCGGCGCCGCGATCCAGACACCCGTGTCGAACGTATGGGCTTTCGCCTTTGGCCGCATGGTCGCGGGCATTGCGTCGGGCACAGCCACGGGCACATTGGGCGCCTACACGAACGAGTTGTCTCCGCCACACCTGCGCAACATGCTGGGCATGGGTCTTCAGATCTCTGTGACTATCGGCATCCTGTTCCCGGCCATTTGCTTCTTCTTCGCCAACACGAGTAGCGGCTGGCGCTACTTGGCTGCGTTCCCAGCCATCTTGGCCGTGCTGTTCCTACTGCTGGCTCCGTCATGCTGCGTCGAAAGTCCTGCGTGGCTGCTAATGAAGGGCCGTCGTGAGGAGGCCAAGCAAGTGATCACCCGTCTCTATGGTGAGGAGAACGTCTACTTGGCCCTCTCATGGCTGGAGATTTCCAACAAACCCGACCCGGAGCAAGCTCTTGTCAACGCCACCGAACAGGAGGAGTCTCTGTTTTCACCCAAATACCGTCTCGCCCTCGCCACCGCCGTCCTGCTTTCGTGCACGCAGCAGTTGTCGGGCATCAACGCCGTGTTCTACTACTCCAACTCCATCTTCGAGGACGCTGGTATCTCGGACCCGCGTGTGGGCACGCTCATCATTGACTTTGTCAACATTTGGCCGGCCTTCTCCACGGGTTTCCTGGCCAAGCGCTTCGGCAACCGGAACCTCATCCTCTGGGGCACCGCCGGCATGTTCGTCATGGCCGTACTCATGACTGTGGCCTTCCTCGTGGATGTTGCGGCGCTGTCCGTCGTGTTCATGGCCTTCTACGTGATCGCCTTCGGTGCCACGCTCGGTCCGCTCGTGTGGGTCATCACAGCCGACCTGTTCCCGGACTCGGTACGCGCCACCGCCACATCCATCGGCATTGGCGTTAACTGGCTGTGCAACCTCATTGTCGGTGTCGCCTACCCGTACACTCAAGTTGGTCCCCGAGACGTACGGCAAGTCGGCTGAGGAGGTGCAACGCGAGCTCCAACGCAATCACCAGTAGCCAGGAGATCGTCAAAGTGGAGAAATTGAGGAGGACAACGTGACGGTGTACTTTGACGAGTTCCGGGTATTCGTACCGTCGTCGTTGACACGTGCGGAGGCGGTAGCGTATGCATTGCGGGTAGTGTCTTGACATTTATGACACTTGCTGCTCGTAGTCGAAAGTGGTAAAATGAGTAACAAGTTAGCAAAGTTTTGGAATATCTAGTTTATCGTTTGATTTAATTTATCGTCGATTAAGTTCTTGGTATTAATAGTGATGTGTTTGGTCTCTTGTAGTAAACGGAGCGCATACTATGTAGAAAAACATTAGTTATGTTGGGGGTTCGTAGCCACTGACAGAGACATAGTATGTAAAGTGTACTTTGGTAGCGATGCTGTTGAAATTCGCCCCAAGGTTACCAAAAGCAACGCTCCAAAAAATTGCAGAATGTAAGTACACAATCTACGTGCCGATACCTTTAAGTCAAGCTACGTACTCAGCAGACAATAATGCACTGCATGGATACTCGGCAAATTCGGCAATTCGGAGGTTACTTCAAATGAAGCCGTTGGTGCAACATTGCGAATGTCGTTCAAATGTCGACCCAGCGTCGATAGCAAAAATTACAAATCTATCCATTCAAGCGACCTTCGCGCCACCTCACAAAAAAGATCCTCAGGGGGAAATCCCACACTTAAAGCTGAGGAAGGAAGCAGCAGCATGAAGGAGACGGCGCAGATCCCCGTGCCGGCGAAGGACCCTGCGGCCAAGGATGACAAGGCGCCCAACGCCGCCAAGGCCGTCAACCCTGCTGAGGACGCTCCCACCGAAGAGGAACTCGTACGTACTCGTCTTAAGGATCTATATATTTATTCTTAGTAATCATAATCTTGTCATTATTCCTAGTCGGAGGAGGATCGCAAGCTCAAGGAAGACCTGGAGACGACCGTGACGCGCGTATGTGACCCACAGGAGGAAGTAGGCGTCAAGCAGCTGGCACTGGAGCTGCTGCGTCGTGAGATCCGCACGGCCACGTCGTCCATGACGTCGGTACCCAAGCCCCTGAAGTTCCTACGACCGTCCTACGACGACCTAAAGACGGCCTACGAGGCGTTCCAGGTCGGAGAGACCAGGAAGCTCATGGCCGACGTATTGGCCGTGCTGGCCATGACTATGGCCAAGGAAGGTTCACGTGAAAGCCTCAAGTTCAAGCTACTGGGCAACAGTACGGACCTAGGCTCATGGGGCCACGAGTTCGTCCGCTCATTGGCTGGAGAGGTGGGAGAGGAGTATAACGCCCGCATCACGGCCGTAGGCGCCGTGGATCCGGACGTACGCGACCTGCTGGAGATCGTGGACGCCATCGTGCCGTTCCACATGCAGCACAATGCCGAACCCGAGGCCATTGACATCCTCATTGAAGTACAGCAGCTGTCTAAGCTACTGGACAGTCCAGCCATTGACGAGAAGAACTACCAGCGAGTGTGTCTGTACCTGTTGGCTTGTGCCGACTTCATGTCGGACGCTGATGATCTCGTGAACTTGTTGAACACGGCGTACGCGCTGTTCCTACGTCTTGAACAGTATCCGGACGCCCTTCGTGTGGCTCTACGTGTCAGCAATGATGACTTTGTCGCCGAGGTGTTCCAGAAGTGCAAAGACGACGTGGTGCGCAACCAGATGGGATACATCTTGGGCCGTCAGCGTTGCTTCTATGAGGACGAGAGCGAGGCGTCGGCGAACGAGATTATTGGCAACTCGGATTTGAGCGACAAGTTCCTCTCGCTGGCCCGTGATCTTGACGTGATGGAGGCCAAGACCCCTGAGGACATTTACAAGTCGCACTTGTCGGAGACGGCTAGCGTGGGTCGTGGACGTGACTCGGGCGCGCAACCTGCGGACTCGGCGCGTGCTAACTTGGCTTCGACTTTTGTTAACGCTCTGGTGAATGCTGGTTACGGAATGGACAAGCTTATGACCCCGGAGGGCAACACTTGGCTGTACAAGAACAAGAAGCACGGTATGATGAGCGCCGCTGCATCGCTGGGTATGATTATGCTTTGGAACGTCGAAGAGGGTATTACGCAGATTGACAAGTATCTTTACTCTGGCGACGAGTACGTTAAGGCCGGCGCTATCCTCGGTGTTGGCGTTGTTAGCGCTGGTATTCGCAATGACTGCGACCCTGCTCTGGCGCTGTTGTCGGAGCACATCGATTCGGGCAACTGCTCCATTCGCTGCGCTTCTTGCTTGGGCCTGGGCATTGCGTACGCGGGCTCGGCTCGTGAAGATGTGTCTGAGCTGCTGATTCCGGTGGTTTCGCACGCTGACGAGAACGCCGACATTCAGGAGGTGTCGTACGCCGCATTGGCACTTGGCATGGTAGAGGTGGGAACTTGCGACGAAGAGGCCGGCAGTGTGCTAATGCAGCGACTTATGGAGAGCTCGGATGCGGAGTTAGACTCTTCTTGCGCCCGTTTCCTTGCTCTTGGCCTTGGCCTTCTGTATCTTGGGTACGTGTGTCTGGAAGTATTGCTGTGTTGTGCAAAAGTAAGGGTTTTGACAGTGTATGTCCTGATTTACTCTGTACAGCCGCCAGGAGCGCGTGGAGGCAATGCTGGAAGCTGCTAAGACAATTGAACACAAAATGTCGAAGTATCTGGCTATCACACTGGAGACGTGCGCATACGCTGGCTCGGGTAACGTGCTGAAGGTGCAGCAGCTTCTGCGTACCTGCGCCGAACACATTGAGGACCCTATTGAGGCACAGCACCAGAGTGTTGCTGTGCTCGGTATTGCACTGATCACAATGGGCGAGAACATCGGCAGTGAAATGGCGATGCGATCGTTTGACCACTTGCTGCAGTACGGTGAGGTGGCGGTGAGGCGTGCTGTGCCTCTAGCGTTTGCTTTGCTGAGCGTGTCGAACCCGGAGTACGCGCTGATTGACACCTTATCTCGTCTCACCCACGACGTTGATTCGGGTGTCGCCCAGAACGCTATCCTTGCACTTGGTCTCGTTTCGGCCGGCACGAACAACTCGCGAGTGGCTGGTTTGCTTCGTCAGTTGTCCGAATTCTACAGCCGTGACGCAAACCACCTCTTCGTCGTCCGTATCGCACAGGGTTTACTGCACATGGGCAAGGGTTTGATGACTCTACACCCGTTCCACTCAGACCGGTTGATCATGTCTCGTGTGGCTGTGAGCGGTCTGCTGACGATCCTGCACGCTTCGCTAGATATGGAGCACACTATCCTGGATACTTCCCACTACATTCTCTACTGCATCGCCACAGCAATGCAGCCGCGTATGCTGATCACGCTTGATGAAGAGCTGAATCCGCTTCCCGTTTCCGTCCGAGTCGGCCAGGCGGTACGTTATTACCTACTCGTAATTGCTGGTGGTTTTTGCATTTGTACTTACGCTATGTCTGTCGTATTGCTTTGCAGGTTGAGATTGTGGGCCAAGCAGGTCGCCCTAAGTCTATCACAGGTTTCCAGACGCACACGACACCTGTGCTGCTGAACGTGAAGGACCGCGCGGAGCTCGCGACTGAAGAGTACCTCCCGCTCACGAACGTGCTAGAAGGCGTTGTTATCCTCCGAAAGAACCCGGATTACGAGCCGGAGACTTAAACGAGGAGTGAAGGATGAGGTAGGAGGGGCCGGGCAAACGAAATGAGGGCGCTGTTGTTGTGCAGCTCCGATCTCTTCTGCCTCTTCTGGGTAGCGATAACCATGCCAACACACAAATACCTTTAACGCGCATGTCGCCCCCTGTATTTATTGACCTCACCTGTGTGTTCTGCTTGCCGATGCTAGCAGGTTTGCTGGGTGTTTTGTGTTCTGTGTTTGGTGATCGTACCAAATGAAATTGTACGGACGTTATCTGATCACCTTTGACTGTTTCATTGTGCCTCTTCATGTACAGACTAACCTGAGGAGGCTTTGGTGTAGTTCGAGAGGACGGAGTACAATGGAGACAACGTACCTTTCCGGGTCCTCGTCCGGTATGATGGCTACTGCGGCCACAGCAGGAGGGTCAACTATTCCAAGGCGCAGCGAGGGCAACGTGACGCTGGGATTGTTCAGCAAGATCGCTGCGGCGCGCAAGGAAAACCTCTCAACTTTCGTACGTTTTATTGGCGGTGTCATATTTGTCTTGGTTAATGCCTAATGTCGCTCTCATGCAGAGTAAGGCAGCCGCTGGAGACTTGGGTCCGCCAGGCCGGAGCTTTGAGAAAAGACCGATGACAACGGGGGCGAGTCATTTTCCAGAACTCACTGATCCCAGCAGTGCGTTTGGTCCGACAAATATTTGCCTGTAGGAAGTGATCTGACCGTGTTACTTGTGATCACCCTGTGGAAAGCAGTTCAGTTAGCGCGCAGCCCAGCTCTTCGGGCACCAGTAACGAATGAGCGAAACACAAACGTGCGTCCTTATCCCCAGAACCTCCGATGGGCAAAACAAAGCGTACCTGAAGCACCATTAGGAGCAGTGGGGTCCCCAGCTACTGTCAACGACACAATATTCGACGCGCCTGGAGCCAATCGAGCAGTTTCTGCCACACCACAGCGATCGATTCCTGTAGGTATGGTGGTACCAGCAAGTCGAATGCGGCACCTTCTTCCTCCACATCAGCAACTTTATCAACAAAGGCGATCCACAGTTGACTCGGTGAGCACGCTAGGAAATGCCATGCGCTAACATTCGTAGTGTTCATCAGTTTATTTATCGTGCTGATGATTCAGCCTACAGAGATGCTCAAATGTGATGGAGAGTTGCCCATCAAGGAGCAACCTGCACGACCTGCCACTGCTAGCGAAGTAAGTATTTTGTTGGATTTTTACGTGCGTGAATCAGCAAAACTAACAAACATCTCTAACCATCAGATCCTAGACACCCGATATTCAGGATATCAGGAAAACGTAAGAGGCTACGTCAGGTAAGAAGATTTGCTTACTGTTGTTAGCGAAAACTTCGTTCATTTTTTTTAATGAACCTAACTTTGCTCACTAGGAGGCCACCTGAAGCCTTATCGAGCTCACTAGATTTATCAACTTCTGTAAGCTAGCAGTTTCTGGATTCCACGCCACTAAAGTACAGATTTCAATGATATTTTTTATTATGACTGGCAGAAGCAAGGCTGGCACCGTCATGGAGAATTACCGCACTCACTGCAAGTTGGGAGTGTCGATCCTCGAATAAACGGTGATGGTAATGCTCGACACCCAGGTGCTAGTCACGTGAAGCACTCAGGAGTTGCAGTAAGTACTCCGAACCAAGAGGTACGAAGGAATGTAGAATTCGCGCTGAAGAAGAAAATATCTTATGGCTGCTGACCTGACGAAGGATAGGTCCACTTTGCAGTGACTGCGGAGATCCCAGGGGTGCCAATTGTCTATCGAAATCAAAAGGTAGAGTGATAATTTGCCTTTCTCTCACTTTTCAAAGCTTTGATTAAACCAACTTTGAATTTTGTGGCGGATCAGACCAAAGCAACGAATCCAGAGCGCCTCAATCTTGATCGGCGAAACTTGCCAGTGATTCCCCTTCTTGAAGGCGAGCAGATACTCCGGCTGCTCAGCCTTCAAAATAACGTGATCCGGCGGATTGAAAACCTCTTGGGACTGCCAAATCTCATTTTTCTCGACCTGTACAATAATCGCATTGAGGTAACGTGTTCGCGTGCAGCTACATATTTCTTTATTGGCTAACCAATTTGTTGGCGTGCATTCATGTTTGTGCTCGTAGAAACTAGAGAATTTGCACTTGGTTCCGAACTTACGAGTTCTTATGATGGGCAAAAACCGACTGCGTACTATTGAAAACCTGGAGTGTTTGAAAAAGCTGGACGTGCTGGATTTGCACAGGTAAGCACCGTATTTTCCTCGCATGCATATGCACAACGAACTTACATTTGCGAAAAATTGATTATCCTTTAAAAAGCAACGAAATCGAGCAGATGCAGAACCTGAACGAGCTGAAAGAACTACGTGTACTCAATCTTGGTGGTAACATGATCACTACCGTAGAAAATATTGACAAGTTGATGCTACTCACCGAGCTGAATCTTCGTCGAAACCGGATCAGCCGCATTGGAGAAATTGGCAGACTACCATCGCTGCTGAGGCTTTTCCTGTCAAACAACAAGCTGGAAACATTAGAGTCGATAGAACCCCTCTTTCAGGTTCGTGACTCGGTTTTATCATAGTCTCAGTCATCGTTGGGCTAATTTATGACGTTGTGGTAGGCTTCGTCCATTACCGAATTGCGTCTGGACTCAAATGGAGTTTACACGTCCAACCCGGTGGAGTATCGTGGGCGCATGATACGAAGATTCCCGTCACTGAAGCATTTGGATTTAAAGCCGCTAAGTGATGCCGAAAGGAAAGAAGCTCTGCTACGTGCAAATTCTCCAAGCAAAGACGGGATTAATGTTGATGATACGGAAACTGCAGCAAGAGTACATGCGATTTCGTGTGTCACGGCAACGTGGGAGCGATGTGCGGAGCTTGTCTATCCCTTGATGAGTAGCGAAGAATTACGAGACCTGCCGCTCCCATCGTCTTGGGGACTCCCTGCAAAAGAAGAAATCGTCTTACATATGGGGTACGAAGAGCGAGAGACCAAACCCACAAATCGAGAGGAGGCAACTGTGTACAACAACAACACAGGCTTCTCTGAGGTTGAAGTGTACGGTGACTACCGCGTTCTCGTCATCTATGGAAATGCACTAGAAGCGCTGGAGTTGACTAAAGCATACGCTTTAGTCAACGCCATCTCCTTTCGATACGTGGGTATCAACAAGATCATGGCTGCTGTCACCAACTCCACGAATGTTAACTTCAAACTTTTCACGAGGCTGAGACGGCTTATTTTTGCGTACAACGATCTACAAGCATTTGAGGAGATGCTGTGGCTGAGCAGTATGGGCTCGAAAGCGGAAGAGGTTAGTTTTCTTAAAAGGGCTATACCAGATAGCTTGCTTCACGTGCTGACCGACTCGTGTGATAATGGCCTCACTGTTGGCAGGTATTTATTTCTCAGAATCCTGTGTGTGCCAAGACTCTTCTCAAGCGATACATCGGTGCCCGAATCAGTGTATGTCCTAATGCATTGACACGACAAACTTGTCAATTAGCACCAACTTACCGCGTTGATGTGTGTGGTTCTTGCTTACGATAGAACACTTTGCGACTCAACGGTGAAGAAATCACCCCAGCAGATCGGCAAATGGGCAAACAACTCTTCCCAAAGCCCATCGTTTCCCGTGTGCGACCTCTACAGGTAGAACCTCCAGAACTCAGCTCTTTGCTACCTTCGAAAGCACGAGTAAAAGAGGTCAAAGATATGAAGCCGTCTCGGTCATCATCAACTCTGCACAGTAGCACCGCTTCTTCTGTTGTCAATGATATTATTGATACAGCATCCGACATAGAGAAGAAGACCACGGTAAGTTGGCGTGTTTTCCTTAGTTAATGTAACATCACTGACACCTTGTCCTAATGCAGGCCTTAGACCAAGCGTGGAAGGGCATGCTCCTGACCATCGTCAAGGTACGTTCGTCTCGTTGAGCAATAGGATCAACCTGATTCTAACCCATATCCCTCCTCTAACAGGAAACACTGCAAGACATTGAGCGACGCGACAGCTTCATGTCTGGCTGTCTCGACAACTTGTAGCCCAGTTTTGAAGCTCGGTATCAACATGACTACTGTAGTCTATTCCTCCATGTCCATCTTGTCAGCCTTGTTGCTCTTCTTCTTTTCCTCCTCGTCCACGTTCATCTCACCACGTGCCTCCTTCTCCATCTGTCGCATGCGCATCCGCCGCAGCACCTTGTTCGATACCTTCTTCACCACCGTCTTCCCACTCTCCTTCTGAGCTTTCTGTAAATAAGTCAATTGCACATTATGAGTACCAATCAACCTTTATTAATTGCCGTAATCAATGGGACGCACCCGCTCGCGCTTCTTCATGAGCTTCTCCTTGCGCAGTCGCTCCTTCTCCACCTCGAGCTCATACTGCGCCTTGATCTTGTTGCGGTTGTTCTTCCTCGACATGTTCACTTGATTGGCGTCTTGACACTATGTCGCTTCGTAGGCCACCGACAATTGCACCACACCATTTTTACACCAAAAGTAAATTTTTATCCAATCAAATCTCGTATATACAATGACTCAGATTCGGTGAGTGGATCCACTAGCGTATCAATTGTGCGGCGGGGAGCCATGAAGGGCCGACGTCAGAGCGCCCAGGCACGCTCGCTGTACAACCTGCTCCCTATGAGCATCCGGTACGTTTGACCCAGTCATCGTAGATGAATTTGCAATACTTTATATGTGTATACCTTTGCTGTTGTGATTGGAATGTCGAGTGGACTGATGGTGCGCAATGGTGGACGAGCAGGCGGACGCTGGCGGGTGTGTCCCTCGGTATCTCCATTGGCGTCGTAGGGACATTGATACTGCTGGGAATTGAGGAGGAAGAGAATAAGAGCGGAACACCGAGTCGACGTGTCCCAATTCCTATTGACCGCAAGCCGTTGGAGCCCAAAACGCTGCCCAAGCATGAAGCACTGCGCTACGGAATGCCTTCGGACTTGAATGTGCACGTGCGATCGGGATACGTCGTGTCCTACGACTATCGGTGCGTGCAACAAGAGAGAAGTTCGTGAGGCTCGGGATGAGAGGCTGATAAGTTGGTGTTTTGATCTGACAGCACGCGCAATGCGTCGTGGGTGATGGAGTACTTGACGAAAGACTCGCTGCGTGTTGAGCAAGAGACGGATCGAACGAACTCCAAATTTACGGTGGATAAGGATGTCCCGGAGCAGTTTAGAGTGCACCCGAACAGATATCTGAAGAGTGGCTATGACAAGGGCCACCTCGCACCAGCTCGTACGTTGTTGGCGTCTTGATTTCTATTGCGCATACAAGGGAGATCCTGAATAGTGTATGAATGCAGGTGACATGAGCCACTCGCAGGAAGCCATGGACGAGAGCTTCTTGATGACCAATATGTCGCCGCAGGTTGGCGTAGGCTTTAACCGTGGCTACTGGGCGCGTCTCGAAGGATTCATGCGCCACCTGGCTGGCCAGTACGACGCTATCTACGTCATAACTGGACCGCTGTTTCTACCTAAGGTAACATCATTTGATATTGGGCATTTGGTACATTTTGCTGATGCACTACTTTTCGTACTATGATACCGGTACACCAGAAAAACAAGCAGACCGGTGAGTACCAGGTGTCGTACCCTGTGGTAGGCACTCCACCCGATGCCATAGCCGTCCCCACGCATTTCTTCAAGGTTGTGCTAGGTGAAAAGCGAGGCGGAAAAGGTTTTGCCACCGCTGGTTTCATTTTGCCAAACAAGATCATCCCGGAGAACAAGAATTTACGCGATTTTCAGGCACCGCTAGTCGTCATCGAGAAGCAAGCGGGTCTGCTCTTTTTCGACAAGGTATTTACCACCTTTCACCGTGTCAGTTTTGACTCGTGCTAACGCTTTCATTTCTGTTGTGCTCGTGCGCACATGTGCAGCTGGATGGCGTTGAAAAAGTAGACTTGTGTAACGAAACCAAGTGCACACTCGCTACCGCTTACCGCAGAGCTTCGTCTCAATGAGAGACAAAACATGCATTTGCTTAACCTAATGTAATGGCAAAATGCAACATGTTTGTCTAAAGCTAGCAACCGTTCAGGCATATTTACTGGCATGGGAGGTAGCATGCCCATAGGCATCATGGGTATCGGACCCGACGAACCTAAATCTTCTTGCCTTGGAAAGCGAGCCGACAACTGATGGAACGACCCTGTGAAAAGAAAGCATATCTGTCAGCATATATGCGAGGACAACAACACTTAGCACAGGACGCACATCAATGTCCTTCGTCGGAGTCTCTAGCGCAGAATCCGCTCCAGCCTTCTCAGAATATGTAACAAAGGCGTAACCTTTGCTCTTCTTTGTCACGCGATCGCGTGCCACTACAATAGTTTCCAGCTCGCCAAACTTCTTAAACTCCTGCTGTAGAGTTCCTTCGTTCAGATGACCGATTCGAGCGACAAACAATCTCCGATCCTCTGTCCCCTCATCGAATTTCGCGAACTTGGCTCGTTTTTCTTCCTGTGACTGTTGCTTCGGTTGCGTTTGCTTCGGAAAGCCCTGGCCTGGCTGTATATCGGGCCTAATACGCTTCAAATGGCACGACACCTGGCAACCCTGTAATGAAGCAACGTATTAACACTTAGTCATCCTAGCAAAGAAAACCACCAGGCAATTACAACGTACATCAATAACAAGCGACTTCTTCGCGATGGCTCGCATTGCGGATTCCACTTCGGCGAACGTGACAAATCCGAAGCCACGCGACTTGCCCGATTCCTTGTCAGTGGTGACATAGGCATTCTCGAGCTTGCCAAAAACTTTAAACGCCTTCCTGATATTCCTCTCCTTGGTCGTCAACGCTAATCCATTCACGTACACCTTCCTGTGCGCCACACCGGATCCTACAGAGGTCTTCAGACCAGTGTAAAATTCATCGTGTTTCGTAGCACTACTTCATCAACACACCCAATAAAAAAATACACATGAGTTCCGAATACCAAGATCCTCCACAAGCGCAAAATACAACGTACGCGTTCGCCACGATCTCCACCAGTTGTTCCCACGCGAACGGCTCCAGCATACGACGAACCGCGTGCATCCGGACCTCCTTCTCTCCAAGTTCCTCCTCCTCCGTGACGTTGTCGCCCTCCTGCTGCTGCTCCTTTTTCTGCTTCTTCTTCTTGGGCTCCTCCGTCCGCACCTCTTCCACTTCTTCCAGCTCCTGTTCACTCTCAGCACCGCTCTCTTCCTGCTCCACTTCCTCTTGTTCCTCCTCACTCTCTTGCAGCTCCTGCTCCTCTTCACTATCAGACCTCTTCAGCTTCGTCTCAACCTCCTGCTCCCCCTCACTATCAGAGGTATTGGCGATCTCCTGCTCAACTGTCGCACTCTCCTCTTCACTCTCTGAATTTTCCTTCTCTTGCTGCTCCTCTTCAATGTCAGAACTATTGTCAGCCTCCATCTCTTCCGCTTCACTCTCCTGCTGCACTTTCTCCTCCTCAGACGAGCTGTCGGAGTCCGAAACCTGCTCCAGCTTGCGCTTCTTGTTGCCGTTCGGTGCCATTGTCTACCAGTGATACAATGACCAAAGTGACCAGCATCCAGTCCTATTTTCCACCAATCAAATAAGTCCAATAAAATTTCAGCGAATCCAATGTCAGAACGCTATTGCGATTATTGAAGTGTCAAGGGAGCTCATGAGTCTCAACGAGCATGACGCAGCGCTGTCAGGCATCATGGGCGTGGAGGAGACGCCGCCTCCTGCGCCGCTTGTCAAGGCGTTAGGTCCACAGCAGGCGGAGGTCGTGGTCAAGCGTAACCAGTCTAAGTACGACTTCGTCAAGGTGCGTGTGTGGGTCGAGGACCACGTCTACGTGCTGTCCCGCTACCTGCTGTGCCGTGCATTGGTTAGCGCCAAGGTTGGTTACTTAATGGAGATAATGATTACTTAGTGGAGTATGACAGTTACTTAATGGGGTTCATGTGGTACATGTAGATCAATTCGAGGGACGCCGTGCAGATTTCACTCGACTTAAAAAGGGTAAGTAGGGTTTCAGGTGAAGGAAGAGAAATGGGTTCACTGACGTTGGTTGTGCTTTGTAGACACTGGTGGACTTGAACTTGACGGATATCGTACAGGAGCAATTTGAGGACTTTTTGTACAAGACGATGCTGGTTTTTGGTTATGGGGAGCCGCAGATCTCGTGCTACAGGATGATGTCGAGGTTGGTGCAGATAGAGAGGTTCTGAAGGGAGGTTGTTTGCTCATGATCAGTTGTCTGTAGCTTCCATCGTAATCGTGTTCCACTGCTCATCATGCTGGCGGGTACGGCTTGTATCGGTAAATCCACGCTTGCAACAAAGGTGCGTGATTTCGTGATATTCTGAGAGAATCAAAGTACGAAGAATTGATTCATGTTTGCTGGATGTGTTTGCAGTTGGCCGACCGGCTCAACCTCTCGAGCGTTTTGCAGACCGATCTCATCTTTGAGCTCATGTGCAACTTCTCGGGGTTCGTTGAGCGTTGCAGCTAGAGTATCCAAGCGTTGCAACTCTGACGCTTACCATTGTATTTGTAGACAAGACAAGACGTCCTACATTACGACGAACTTTCGGTCGACGGATGATCTTATCACTGAATACCAGAAGGAGTGTGAGGTGGTGCGAAAGGGTGTCAAGTCCGACATCGACAAGTGCCTCAAGGACGGTAAGTCGCTCATCATCGAGGGCTTCCACATCGACCCTCGTCTGTACCAGACGACTATCGGGGGTGCCCCCGAAAAGGGTACTAACACAAGTTGCTCGGGTATTGTACTGCCTTTCCTGTTAACGCTGGACGAAACCGACCACCACAACTTTATGACGAATTCCCCGGACCCGAGATACCGCGGTGACCAGAATGCGGTTGGTTTTCGAAACCTGCAGGATGTGCAGAACTATTTAGTTTCTCACAACCAGGAGGAGGGCATGCTTCCGTTCACCGAGATTCGCATCAACCTGCACTCGTTCCATAACACGTTGGACCACCTTCACGATGTAGTGCTCAAGCGCATTGAGGAAATTTTTGTGAGTAGCAAGGCCGCTTGATGCTGGAAGATCGTGCCGAGTTTGCATTATATTCGCTTTTGGTCACAATAATTTGAGAAGTAGGTGAATAGACAATGAATTATTTGCATCGCTTGTTGATTGCTTTTGCGCTTAGTTCAGAGCCCCTTACGAAGATAAAATATCCACAGAGAATCTCATTTTCAAACCTTCGTAGGCGATTTCAACACCTTTAGGTATTGGAACAAACCACAGATGAAGATCCTTCACAATGCCAAATTTTAGCGGGCGATGCACATCGCAGTTCTAGCGAAGGTTAGCAAGGGGCTAAGAGTTTGCTGTCAGGCGTATTTTTTTGTCGGAAACGTGGGGTTGTTGCAGTGGTGATTCAATGATAACGCTCTTTTCCTTTTTTTCAGAAATGCCGGAAGAAGAAACGTGATCCAGTGCCACGTCAAATTTCGTTCACCACGTGCTTTACGTTGCTTTCTGTGGAGTGTTTCTTCAGTCACCAGGAGGCTGACCAATTGAGCAAAGTAATAGGCAAGCTCCGCACACAAATCTATAAAATCGTTGCTCGGAGGAAACGATAGGTTGGACCCGATTGCAACAGCAAGGTGCACTCGATGTTCCACTACAAAAGTGTCAATGGCCTTCAATAATGAAACAATACACACAGTAAGCCTTATCCTGCGAGAAAACAGGTGAGAATCTTCAGATGGCATGGATTCTCCACCATGACAATTAATCTTCAATGGGAGAAACCGAGCTGGATTGCTTTTTGAACTTGTTCTTCATTGTGCATTTCGCTGCAGCAAGCCACTTCTTTTCAGCTCCCTGCGTCGAGATCATTGCAAATGGAATATACTGCAGTTTTTCTGTACTACGTAGTATACCTGTACATGCGCATTGTACCTGACACGCAACAACAATCTTCTTGTTGCTTTAACCTGAATTCATGCACCTGGTCCTCAACGAACAGAACATGTATTAGATTTGAGATCTCCGATAAAAAAAAAATAACTACCACGTAAAATATGCCATACTCCAAGACCCAGCTGAAGCAGTCCGCCTAAACCCTGCAGCGCCATCTAGTTTTACTCATGAGGCCAAAACCCGCTCACCAGAAAGAGGCCGCAGAGAACTCCTCCCTTTGTCACACCGGCCACAAGTCCCTTGTATTTGCCAGTAAAACTCCATTCCCGACGCGAACGACGCCGAGGACGTCGAACAAATCGCACGAATTGAAGATTCTTCTCCAAAGCTGTTTTCAATGGCTGGTACAGCTTCGTACAGTTGGTGCGTACACGTTCAACTTCTCTGGGTGTCAAATCCGCGTATTTCTTGGATTTTCTCGCGTCGGGATCCATCAGACAGTCACAATACTCGCATGTCGAGCCGTTCATTCCACTCCAGTGGTCCTCAATGTAGTCGACGAAGTATGGTTTCGGGTTCAGTTTGAACTTGTAGAAGAACCTTGATCCAGCTCCCGGACTAATTTCATTCATCGCACGAGTTATTGCTGCCTTGGTAGGTAAGTTCGGTCTCCCTTTCGTCACTAAAGGACACAGCATCGGAGCAAATGTTGCGTCTCGAGATCGTTCCGCTGCCTCGAACGGCTGCATCAGTTTCTTGGTTAGCAAAAGAGCATCCAAAAGGTTTTTTGGGCCTCCTGGCAATTGGAGAATGGGCAACGTTTTGTCCACCGTGAAAGGTGCCACCCCCTTGCAAGTGTCGTCGAAATGGTAGTCGAAGTCCAGACGTCGCATCCAGTCGCACTCACAGCGTCGACCCAAGTGGGTCTTGTGTTCTACGGCGAAATTCTCCACAGCCTTGAGAGACACCGAGTCGATAAAATCTCGCGGAAAAATGTTGGGACAGGCTTGAAGAGTGTTGGAAGCGCTCTGTGCGTCGAGATAACCCCACACCGAAGCAGATCCCAAGTCCAAGATGTAGCAGAATCGATTCACGGGGGGATTATCAGGAGGAGAAGCGTTGACAGACACTTTCTGCCTCTTGTTCTTGGCGTTCCGAGGTGGACCACGACGCGGTGCCATGCCGACGCTTTGGTTTTTAGCGAAAAGATGGAATCTTTTCGTGCATAGAATTAACACGATTGTCAATCGGATCGAAAGTTTTTATTTTATTTTACGCACTTCTCGTTGAAACGAAAAGTGCTAATGCTATCAAGGTAGCGCTTACATCTTCTTGTCGACAGTTTTATCCTTTGAGACCGAATCGGCAGCATGGTCTTGTCGAATGTGTAGGGACGATGATCAATGTATATGTTCGAGCCAGGCACGACATCATGGCTCGCATCCAGTCACAAACACATTGCTGCTTCAACTGGGCCTTGTTCTCGACGGTGAACAACTGGATCGCCTTCAGAGATCTAGTCAAAGAACACACACCAGGGAACATCTGAAGCAAAGTGGTGACGTCGTCAGAGGATAAATAATCCCAAAAGCAGCGGACCCCAGCTCCAAGATGAGGCAAAAACGACCGATAGTGTAGGAGACCATTCAGGGCAAATGGCCTCGTGTAAGCAGGGCAGGCAGTTGAGTTACCATGACAAGGGTGCTTCGCTTTAGGCTGGGACGACATTCTTAAGCCAGCATTACGGTAATTTAGCGTTGTTGACGGTGGATCTACCTAGACGACAACGCGGCAATTGGGCAGCTCCGCTGCCCAATTCCAGCGTTGTATCTCCTTATTGTGGGTCTACATACAGCCCAAAACTTGGCCACTACAGGCGGTGAATCCGATATTGGATCGCTTACACCCAAGTTGGATTATTTTGCAAAACTTCAGCGCTGAGTTTAGGGTTTGTTTTTTGGTGTGGAGCTAAACTTATTTGATTGTGTCAAATCTGTTGAATATAAGTCTGAATCGGTTTCTTCGTGGCAAGCTGTAGGTTGTCGTGGTGGACTGCCGGGTCCACAGTGTGTTAGTTTTTGTCGAAGCGGTAGAACTTGTGTTAATGTTGTGTGGCACACCTTGTGTCAGGTCGTCTGAAAGTTGGCTGTGTTACAGGCAACTTTTTTCGGTCGAACTAATCTCTGTGAGGCTGTCCATACAGCTTTTCTAGCTGTCCTCCCAGGATAATGCTTTTCCTAGGTGGTTATGATCAGCGGCGGATCTAGGCCGAAAATTATGTGTGTGTGTGGTGGTGGTGGGGGGGGGCTGGCAGGAAAAAAATAGTTGGGCAGGGGTGGGGAAATTGTCTGAAAATCACCCAAAATCGTGAAAAATTCCCGATTTCTCAAAACATTTTTTGACTGAAGATCCGCCCTGGTGTTGATCGAAAATAATTTGAAGATGACGGAAGATGACCTCGTTGCACAGTCCCAGACTTCCGTCATTCTTCAAGGCTGCAGGTTTCTCAATTTCCAAATCTTCATATTCCAGTTGGATCGCTTTGTCGATGGCTTCAGTCCCAAACAGCGCGAGTGGAAAGCGTAAGACTTCAGTGGAAGCTACCACTCGAAAGAAAATAATGCAGAAACCCTCGGCGAGCTTGGATCATGGAAATGGACCCCCCCTGATGGTCGTTTACTTTGTGTTGGAACAAGTATTTTCTGTGGTTCTGAAATATCTTCCTTCTGATGCCGTCCCCACTCTAATTCTAACGTATCCAAGCGCTTTCCCGAAAGAATTGGTTTAAACGACATCTCTAGAGGCCATTCACAAGAACCCAGGCTGCGTTCACCTGTGATGTCAGTGTAGTCATGACTGGATAAGGAGACTCGATTTTGCGCCTCGTTCATCGACCGAGAATTTCCTATGGAGATCCCATGGGCGCTTGGTAAACGATAACTTGTCAGTCTTCCAAGCCCCCGATGGCGCTCTCAGGGCTCCCGATTATGGCATGGTGAGAAAAATAATGATCATAAAATTTGGCTCATTATTTATGGCGATCGGTTTCGTGTGAAGTCAACATTACTTATGACGAGAGGATCCAGCAGTAATTGCGTATGAAAAATAACACGAAATTTTTTCCAGTATTTTGCGAAACCTTGGTAGCAGCATACAAACTTTCAGTTAAAAGTTTTCCCAATATTAGTGCATTATTTATGATCATGCATTTTGGCATCGCATAATTTATTTTGTCAATTTTTGGACGGGTGTCATAATTTATGACCCACCTTAACCTCTAATAAATGAAGATGCCATAATCGGGAGCCCTAGGCGCTCTACATTTTCTAAAAGCGTTCGAGCTGACAAGCCGTTTGCTAGCTGCGACTCAAATAAGCAGTACTGCCAGTAGTGGAAGAGCATCTCGTTTAGTCCCCATATTTGTCCCACTGGTAACCAAAGAAAAGCTGAGTCAATGCACCAAGAAAGAAGTGACAAAAGTGATGAACAGGATTTGCTGTGGTGCCGGGTCACGTTTCTTCCGTGAGATTCAGAAGAGAAAGAGAAGTGCTATGTCTGGCTGCTTTGAAGATCACTGGACCAACATCGAAGGCATCCCTCGTCAGTATTGCGAAACTTTGACAAGTCCCCTGGAGAAGGTCAGTCAAACCAAGCGCAACAAAATTGAGGAAGCCCGTACAATTTGTCAGAAAGTTTACCGGCCACTGAAGGCTAGCATGACGAAGGATCTCCATTTCCTGCGCTACCTATTCGCTTGGATTGTGCGTGGACCTGTGGCACTGGCTGTACCCGTGTTACTACAGCGTACGAAGGACTAGTGGCTGGTATTACGAAGAGTGGTTTTCTCTGTGGTCTTTCTAAACTGCACTAGAAGATGGAGAATAATTGATTCATCAATGTGGGGCAATGTGATCACTTTAACCCTTTCGCGTCGAAGGGGGCATTCTGACCCATTCGACACCTTTTTCAAAACTCGGTGCGTTTTGACACCCTCGAATGGGGCAAAATACCCCAACGAGCTGAAGGGTCGCCTCCATCACACCTACTTTTGAGCATCATATTTTAGCCAGTCACTTCACAGCATTCCACATTAGGTTAGGTGAAATTTAACCACCACCTCATCAAACCCTCTGCAAACGGATCGTACCTTCCCTAATCTGGCGAAATTTACCAATAAAATACGAAATCAGGCCACCAATGTTGAAGTGCAGCCACTAGAGCAACTGCACTTCAACATCGACAGACTTTGAAATGAGAATGAGGCCCTCACTAACGGTGGAGAACGAAACGTTCAGTGCACACTAAGATACGATTCACCCACGGGGCTCAGTCGGCGTTTCGCTGTCGCAGCGACGCTGTGTAGTTGCAAGGATGCATGACCGGCGGGCTCAATCCGAGCGCTTAGAGGTACGCCTACTAATCGATCTCTTTCCATTCCTGTCTAACAAATACTGACACCACTGATTGAGCAGATACAATCTCCATCCAGAAAACATACATCTAAGGGCAGAGGGATTTACAGTCGTGATGGCGTTGGCCTGGAAGAGGTGAATACAGCCCAGTTATTTTGAGGGAAATTAAGCTTATAGGAACTTGTATGTTATGTCAGTCACTATCCGTTTTTAGTTCCAGTGAGGCGATCGAGTTCGACCGCCTTTACCCTGTATACATGCCATCGACTGACCGCGTATGGCTATGAATCATTTGTATTTGCAGTGTTATGTCTAATGGTGTGCTATTCCCTAGATAAACAACTATTCTAAAGGTCCAGACGACGTGGACGACTTTGTAGCTACTTTGCCGGCCAAGCAAATGCACGACCTCTACGCATCTTACTGTGGCTTCATGGCTTACCATGAATATCGCTGGATGAAGCAATGGTTGGAGACGTCAATGGACTTGTTAAAGGTAAAGTTACTGCTTCACTCGTTGTACGACCAAAATCTAACTTTCTATTGGTACGTAAACTAGATTACACGTCGCGATATTCAGAGGCGATTGGTTTTCCTACATAACTATGTAGAACAAGATCGAGAATACCTTGACGCTCACGTCGAGGAACACATCGCCATGAAAGCAAGCAACTTTGACGAGGAAATTGTTCACCGACATCTGGTCGAAGGGTACACCCTGGAGAGAGAAAGAGCACAATCTGGTGGTGGTTTTGGTCATGGCCATGAATGTCGTTGACATTCTGGCTGACCAGATACACCCCTCGGTATTCATGCATATATGCGATTGCAGCAGATCCGATATCTATCGGTAGCCTCAATGGCACCCATCCGACTTGCCGTATCAACATCTGCCGCCTAAGCGGTTCTACGATTCCGGAAGTGACGGGATTTGCCTTCCCCAAGGATTACTATCCACTCAATGCTGATGATGCAGAGCATACATAGGATCACCAACTGAGAAGTAATTTATAATTGAGTATATGTTTTCTGTCCATGCCTTTATACCTGCTTTGTTCAGATGCCGTCATGTACATGGTGACCGCAAGGGTCGTGGTGGCCGAGCCCGACACCGTGTGTGTGGCGACCTTGGTAACAATTACTGCGCATTTGGCGACCGTCGCATACATGGTGACCATTGTGGTCGTGCTGGTCACCGTATGTGTGACTACGGTGACCGGTATGTACGTGGCGGTCGTGATGGCCGTGCCAAACACCGCGTTCCCTACCAATCGTTTCAACAGAAACGACAACTACAGTAAATGTTGATTTATTCGGAAAAAGTGTGTTTTCTTGAGATTTGCAGTTAAATACAATGAAGTGTCGTAAACACACGACTCGTAAATGCATCAATAATGGAAGCAATAAGAAGCTAAAAATGAAATGAAGTTGAGCATGTTGAGATTTAGAGCCTACTCGATCGAGTTGATGATTCACGGCGCATCAGACGAAGATGGTCAGCACATGATGCACAGGAACCGGTTCACGCCACCGCAGCTGCACTGTGCTGCGGAATCCCGCTTCAGGAAGTCGCTACTCCAGGAATCACCGGTGTCGACAAACTGCTATCCGGTGTGGCGACGTCGTTCCCATGACCAACAATGGCCAGGATTAGTACTGGTGATGGCGCCACAAACCGTGCACCATCACCTAGTAGCCCATCGATAATGTGAGTACACGTCCTGCGTCCGTGGCGTGGAGGGCGTTACCAGCCCATCCTTCGCGCCTACACCGACTCGTCGGTCAGTGTCGTACTGGACGTCCAGCGCAGCACCCTGCAGTAGTGAGGCAGCGTGCCATTTACGTGGTGCATCAGCGGCGTAAAGGTCGTTTGGCGTAGCAGGAAGCGGTAGAGGTGGTAGTGACGTCCAGGGGCGGCACGCCGTACTTGACGCCCTTCAGCGGCGAGGAGATTGTGACCAGCCCGGGATTCGGGCCTTCCTTGATTTGGACATCAGCGTGGAAGCCAACGCGTCTTGCCTCGCTATTCTTGATGGCAGCAATGGCGTTTGTCAGTGATGGAAGATCATTCAGCACAGCACAGCACGCCGCAGTGGTGGTGGCGTCCAGAAGGCAGCATGCAGGTCGTTTGGCACGGCAGCAGCGGTGTTGGTGACGTCCGGGGGAAGAGGGGTACACGACGCTTGTCAGTGGCGAAGAGTTGGTTACAAGCCCGAGCTTTGGGAATTCCTCTACCTGAACTTCCAACGTGGTACCCAGCGTAGCGTAGCACGCTACGCTTGATGGCAGGTGGCGTTGGGGAGGTATTCTAGCGTAGCATACTACGGTGGTGGCGTCGACCGTAATCAGAGGGGCGAGGTGGGCGTCCATGCCACAGTGGTGGTGGCGTCCAGCGGTAGGCCGTCGGGTCACGTCGTCCGCCAGCGGCGTGGCGGGCGTCCAGCGCAGCATGCGTCCGCGGTGGCGGCGGCCAGATGCAGCGTGCCGTTCAGGTCGGCCACTAGTGGCGAGGTGGTCGTCCAGCGCAGCATGCCTCCGCGGTGGGTGGTGGCGTCCAGAGACAGCGCGACGTTCACGCCGGGATGGCCAGCACCGTCAGCGTGATGTGCGAGCTATAGGTCGCGGATGTCGAGGTCGCCAAGTGGTCGGCATGGCCAAGGCGTGGCTGGCCGGAAGGTGGCAAATTTGGAAATGAGCCAAACCGAAATCTGAGCGCTCAAGCTGCCGTCAAGCGGCGTCTCTAGAAGACTGTTCGGAAAACTTTCTGTTGACCAATGAGGTCATCTTCTTTTCAGTTCTCGTCGCAGATTGGCGGAATCGTAACGAAGCGAGCCAGGAGGGGAAAACGTTTTGCGCGCGAAGTTGAAATTGTTGACTTGCGCTTCAACATGCCGTGGCATAACACCCCTAAAAAAATACACATTTTGCGTTGAGATTACTGTAACAAAACACAGATAATTTCTATAATTAATTTTCAAATCTGGTTTTCACTTAATAGTATTAGCTCGTTGTCACGAAAAATAATAGGGACTGTATTTCGGCCGGTGAAAGGCATGCAGTGCCCGACGGCGAAAGTATTGGTGTTTCCTACGACGGCTGCCGGTGACCACTATTTCAAATCCCATGCAACGACGGCGACGACGCCAACGATAGTGTTGGTGCTTCCTAACGGTCTCGGTATCGTCTCCATCCCCGTAGCTAGCTCTACGCTTTCTCCGACTAACTAACCCTTTCATCATGCCAATTGTGGTCACCACGAACAAAGCGACCCCCACGGTCGCAACATACACGGTGGTCCCGTCGTTCATCACGTACATGTCGGCCATCACGGCCACCACGATCGCCACGTTCCTGATAGCGGTCGCCACAACCGCCGCGATCGCGACGGTCACCATCATCATATACATGGTGGCGCCCAATGCACTGTAATTGTTACAACGGCCACCAAGGTCGCCATGGAGGTCGCAGTGGCGGTGCCACAGACCGCGTGTGTGGCGAACTTGGGCACTGCATGCCTCTCACCGGCCGAAATACAGTCCCTATTATTTTTCGTGACAACGAGCTAATACTATTAAGTGAAAACCAGATTTGAAAATTAATTGTAGAAATTATCTGTGTTTTGTTACAGTAATCTCAACGCAAAATGTGTATTTTTTTAAGGGTGTTATGCCACGGCATGTTGAAGCGCAAGTCAACAATTTCAACTTCGCGCGCAAAACGTTTTCCCCTCCTGGCTCGCTTCGTTACGATTCCGCCAATCTGCGACGAGAACTGAAAAGAAGATGACCTCATTGGTCAACAGAAAGTTTTCCGAACAGTCTTCTAGAGACGCCGCTTGACGGCAGCTTGAGCGCTCAGATTTCGGTTTGGCTCATTTCCAAATTTGCCACCTTCCGGCCAGCCACGCCTTGGCCATGCCGACCACTTGGCGACCTCGACATCCGCGACCTATAGCTCGCACATCACGCTGACGGTGCTGGCCATCCCGGCGTGAACGTCGCGCTGTCTCTGGACGCCACCACCCACCGCGGAGGCATGCTGCGCTGGACGACCACCTCGCCACTAGTGGCCGACCTGAACGGCACGCTGCATCTGGCCGCCGCCACCGCGGACGCATGCTGCGCTGGACGCCCGCCACGCCGCTGGCGGACGACGTGAACGACGGGCTGCTCATGAACGTCGACACCCACCGTTGTGTGCTGTCACCTCGCCGTTGGTGGCCAACGTGAACGACGCGCTGCTCATGGACGTCACTACCCACCGTGGCATGCAGCGCTGGACGACCACCTCACTGCTGGTGGCCGACGTGAACGACGGGCTGCTCATGGACGACGCCACTCCGAATAGCGGTTTGTCGACACGGGTGATTGCTGCGGTAGTGACTTCCAGAAACGGGATTCCGCAGCACGGTGCCGCTACGATGGCGTGAACCAGTTCCTGTGCAACGTGTACTGACAATTTTTTGTCTGATGTGAGGACGGTCCGTGAAGTATCAACGCGATCGAGTAGGCACTAAATCTCAACATCTTCAACTTCATTTCATTATTCGCTGGTTTCCATTGATGCATTTACGAGTAATAAATTCCTACCTCGACTGTGAATCAAGTTTCATTTACGCTTCAAGTCAAAACGTTACTTGTTCCATGTTAGATCGGCTACGCTATCGATCTAGTTCCCCTCATCCGTGATTTTACTCGCATTGTAGGCGCTTTTGAACTTGTACAGGTCCGCCAAAGGCCGGATATTGCCTTTATCAGAACATAGCGGCTTCGGGGAATAAAAACGATGGAATTTTTGTCAACACGTCCAGTTGGTATCGCGGCACATGTAGTTTTGCTCTCTTGTGCATTATACACACCTCGACACAACTAGACATTGTGTTGTCCACAATAGTCTGTCCTTTGCGGTATCGCCCCTCCCACCGACACACGACACACCCACGCCGTTTTCTATTACATCCTGCTAACGCTTGTTCAGATGCCACTGCTGAACACTCTTTTAGACTAAGAGTAATGTTGGGATTCCCAGCCACCGGTTCACCAAATTCTGATGAAGCTGTATAATTAATTCCAACACCACCTCCGTCAAAAGCCATTCTACTGTTACCAGGTGCATCTTGCCTGATATTAGTTCTGAAGCGGGGTTAATCATAAATGCACGATAAGCATCCCGTTCTTTCGATATATCCACAACTATCCCCCGCGTTAGGTGTGCGTTCACCCTAGCGGAGTCAATCAAAGCTAATGCTAGCTTTTTATGCCATTTCCTTTTTTATAATAATGGCCATCTGCGATCGAAAACCTCCCACGAAACTGATCGAAACGGTCGACCCCTTGCATAAACTTATTGTAGGTCCTCACACATGAAGGAGCAGAATAGTTTTGCTGAGTATTGCCCACCTGCTGCGTCACCGTGGTGACGACAGACGCATCTGCATTTGAAACCATTTGGACCACACTGCCATCCCACCAGGATGCAGCCACAATGTTTTTTTCTCGTGAGACTCCCCGGCGGTGATCACCGCGTGAAGCTGTCTTAGGATCTAAACTTGTGTGCTTCGGAAAGTGGCGACTTGAACTACGCACAATGCCATAAACCTTTCAGGCACAGTCCTTGTAGCAACTACACCGATGTATAATAAATATCCATGTTTAGAATTCTGCTGAATCCGTACAGGGGTCGAGCAACTTCCAAAACACGTTGTCGAACAGTTGAGACTTTCGCGGACGCCATTTCTTGCTGGAAACGCCCTACTTCGTGCATATCAGTGACTCCCTCCAGCCTATCAATATTATCACTACTGCAATGGAACCGGTAGTTCACGGCGATCCACGTAGCAGCACAGCATAGAGTATAAAGGCGAAAATGGTATTTGCCTGTAAGTTACTGCCCGTGTGAATAAGCTTGCGGTACACTGGCGTGGTCTACCTCGTATCGTCAATGCGCTCAACGACTACACCTTTGAAGTTCAGATCAGCCCTGCGCCGTTCGAGGTATCGCCACATCATGCGTCTCGTCTACGGTTTATACAGAAGCAGCCGTGCCGCCACCGAAGATCTGATCGAATAAGCGATGCGTGGCGATGGCGGCCATGTCGTGCCCAATTTCCTTCGGTGCCGTATTGGGACAGAAACCCACGTGTGGGAGATCGAAGTCGAATGGGTCGGACTGGATCCTCTTGAGACTTCCTGGGAACCGGCCGAGATTATGTACGAAGATGTGCCAGACCTGGTCACGCGGTTCGTTCAAAGCCAAAGTGCCAACTTCGACGCGCGCACTATGTGGATGGCTCTTGTTGGCGAAGCAGAAGCCGGAGCAGGTGCCAAGCGAGGCAAGAAGGCCAAAACGAGAAGGGGGTAATGTTCTGCGGCTCAGCGCAGTCGCCACCCAGTCGCCAAGGTTCGAAGTTGAACGGCTTCTGAGTTGCACCCGAAGTGGGCAAAGTGAACAGCCAACGTTGTGGCCAGACGTGGCCGGAAGTGGGTTGAATGGAAGCAGAGAACGTTAGTGTTCGATAGATACAAATGATGTATCCAGCAGAAGCAACAGGAGTCCTTTGAGTCGATAGCAAGCAGCGTCGGCCAGATAACACTCTCTCTCATACTTGAACGGCAATTTAGCTAACTTCGTCAACTTTCAGCCGCAGGACGCGTGCACGGCCATAACAGAAAGCTCAGGGTAGCGCACGTTTTGTTTTGAGGTGTTGTTTTTGGGGTCAAATAATTATTGGTCCTGCTGGTAAATCTAGCTGCGGTCGCTTAATGATTTCGAGAGCTGAACGCTCCAACACGGTTCCGCTCTGACGACTATATCCGTATTCGCTCCGTATTTGACATATCTTTGTTTTTCACTCTTTTCGAGTGGTCAAAACAAGGAGAGCCAACAGCAGTATATTCCGCGTCGAATGCAACATGCTTGAGCTTCGTAAAAGCATATGCTTCTTTGCACGACGAGCTTGGGCTTTTTCTTGCCGGTTCTTGGCGTTTTCACTCAGCTCGTGATGCATCGCTTCCAGTGTTTTTAACATTCTGTTTCTGGTACACGCTCGTCACGTCCACTACCTCGGCTGTTCTCGGATGCAGGATAGTGATGATTGGGGACGACGCCGGAAGAGCGGTAAACGCTGTCACAGGCGCCACACCGTAGAGTCCGTCTGCAGGCATTTGGTTGAGTGTTGTCTGGACCATAGGCAAAATACTTGTCCACTGGATTTAGTGTAATCGCAGCTCATGGAGTAGCGCTCGCAAACAGCGTAGTAGCAGCCTGTTCACAATCTCGACTGTGCCGTTCGGCCACGGATAGTATGCAGTCGTAAAGTGAAGGTGACTGTCATACCACTTCCGAAGTAGCTCGATTGCCTTGTTCTTGAAATGGGTGCTCCGAGCTGACACCCACTGATCGACAGGGCCATAACGCTTGAACCAGTCGATGAGCGCTGTACAGGTCTCCTCTGCTGTGGCGTTTCCACACGCGATCAGTTCCACAAAGTTGCCCGTGTCGTCTTTAAGTACCAGCGCGTACTTTTCGTGAGTTGCTCTCTCCGGGAGCGACAGGTAGTCAAAGTGTAAGACCTCGTTGGGTGCTGTAGCGCGAAGAGTGGGGCCATACGGACGGGGAACCCACACGATCCCCCCCAATCATGCCATGTAAACAATCCCACACAAAAGCTTGAATATCGTTTCGTAAAGAGGTACTGCAGAATGTAGCATCTACTCCACGACGTCCGCTCAAACCGGCGTGTGCTACCACACGTAAACGCTGTTGCAGATCGACAGGCTCACCGGGAATTCAAACTTTCCACTCCGGCGTGAGATATGCCTCCATTTCAAGATCCCACCTACAGTCCGGAAGGAGGTCTGTGTTTCTGAGGGCCGCCAATGCACGTTTCAGCTCCGCAACAATGGCGTCGTGTGTTGGTCAATCAAAGTCGGTGGTCTGCAATGGTGAAACGGGGCAAACCGTAACCAGAGCACGGGTGCGAACGAATGAGGTCTTCGTTGCCGCACCAGCTTCCTATCTTGAGAGTAAACGTTATCTTCTCCGCATACGTGCGCCATGACATAACGGAAAGATGCCAGTGTCATGCCCCGACGCTGGGGTCTGTTCATTTGATGTCACGCCAGGGAACTGTTCACCGCCAGCGGATCGAAGATGCAATGGAGGTTCCTGTGATCCGTGTATATACTGAAACCACCTAGACGCAACAGCAAGTACATGAAACGTTTGCGTGCAGCCACGATAGCATAGGCTTCCCTATCGACAATTGCCCATCGTAACATAACTCCAGTGAACTTCCCACCAAAGAATGCAAGTGGTTGGTGCCGCTGCGCTTCGAGTGGATGGCCACAATCCTCAGGTGGAATCTGTGTCACCACGGCGCCGTAGTGCAAGAGACTTGCGTCTGCAAACAAGCAGACAACCCAAACCTGCTTAGAATGGGCTAGCGTCACCAAATTCGTGAGCGCTTCTTTCACTCGATTTAGAGCACTTGTGTGCTCGTCCGGTCTCCCCACAGAGTCAAGCTGCATTTGGTGAAGGCGTGATTATTTTCCGACTGTGGACTAGAGTTGCAGCAGCTTCCAGTACCTCGTATAGTATGTGTGTCAACGGGGAGTATTCCGGAATGTTGGAACGCATCCAATTCGTAGCCCAAAGGAACTGTTGGAGCTCTCCAGCAGTGCGGGGAGTGGTCAACGAAACAAGACCATCAATTCGTTCTGGGCTATGGCGCACTGTCGCCGCCGAGATCAATCTACCACACCACCTGGCCTCTCTCGCAAAGAAGCAACACTTCAGGGGGTGAAGTTCGAGTCCGTACTGCTTACACAACTCCAGTACGTATATCAGTACTTGCGTCAGCTTTCGAGGCGATGCCGCAAACCCTAGGAGATCATCCAGCCATGCAAGAACTTGAGTTGCGAGTAGTGAACCAAAGATGAGGTCGACAGCACCTTGACAATAGGCCACAGCATCCGTACACCCCATCAGCACTGTAGTAGGCGTATACATCCCGTTCTGTGTCATGATGGCGAACAACTCTAGGGGTCCTCATCCAACGGAAGCTGCCAATATCTGCGCCACCCGTCAACCGTGAAGTACGCGTCTCACTCCTCACTTGAGCCAAAATCGCCTTCGATATCTGGCATGGGCCACGGCATGGGGTCGGTAAGGGCGTTCATGCACGAGTATCCACCGTCATTTAGAAATCGACTGGAAAGCGTCACGATGCGCGGTGCGGACGCCCATCGGCTTCGGTGGTTTTTCTTCATCAACCCGTGCTTCTTGAGTTCGCGGATATGTTGCTCACGATAACGCTTACGCACAGGGGGATAACGGTGAGCTTTGACTTTTACTGGTCGGGCACCTTCCTTACGCCGATTTGTGAATTGTGGCACCTTCACAGGCAGGTCATCGCCGAAGGAGAGATGCAACACGGAACAAAAGGTCGCGAAGCTCATCAATTCCGGGAGCAGGTAATCCATTCTCGCGCGCCTCTGGTAACTTTAGTGCCAACGCCTCGTGCACCGCAGCAGTCGTAGTAGCTGCTAGTGTCGGTGTCGTAACTAGTTCGTCCACGCCATCGCTTTCACCAAGATCACACTCTAACATTCGAACCCGCAACGTCTGCATCCGTACGAGAGGCGTCGCTACGTCATGATAAGGAAGAGGATCTTCAGAGAGGCAATAATCTTGCAGACGTGCCCGCGCTGCTGCTAGTAGACCGTCGGTAGGATACCCAAGTCGTTGCATCACCAACCTGTTTATAGACAGCGCGACACTATTATCTTCTTCCTGCACAAAACAATCCGGATTCGGCAGCACCAGCGGATGTATCCAAGATGACTTCTCCAAAGCGAACCTTGCGATATTCTGACCACCAACCGGGATCAGATGCGCGGTAACTGGGGCCTTATCGAGCGCCGCACCGTGTGCCCCAAGCTGCTTCACACATCCACCGCTAACCACTGAATCATCCGCTCCGCTGTCAAAACATTATGCTCGAACTTCGAGAGCATCGATCGAAGCCAGCGTGGTGCCAACATCATCGATGTCCGTGTTGGATTAAACCAAAGCGGTCCGAACTTGCTTCATGCTGATGCCAGGAGTGATTTGTCCCAGGACTGGATTAGTGGCGGACACAGAAACCTTCTTCTTCTCGTGTGATCGTTCGCTGCTTTTCGTGGCCGCCAAGAGAGTTTCTACCTCGTCAGGCCGATTACCAGGACCCTGTCGAAGCAAGTGCTCCGCAGACCTACACTTGAGACACAAACGGCGCGTTGCACGATATGGAGTTGCTTGGCGTTGCGTTCCGGGCGTAGCACCTGCGGTATCCGTAGGAGATTGGGCCGTGTCTGGCTTGTACCCAGTGTTCCCGCCATTCTGCGGGCGACGGGGGGGGGGGGGGGGGGGCTTACTTCCTTGTTCTGAGTCTTGTTACGCTTGAGGCTGCCAGACAGGATATACTTTGAGCTGCTCTATAATCCCCGTGTAGCACTTGACGACATCGAAATTTAGTGGTTTGTGTTGAGCATACTCGAGACGCTTACGGATGGCTCCTCTGAACTCGGCCGGTTCCAGAGCAGCAACGAGATACTTGACGAGATTTTTTTCTGCTCGTGCGCGATGACGTCGCCTTCAACATTGTGTTCATCAAGTATTGTGTGCATTTCCGCCCTCAGTTGACACATTTTTTGAGACATCATCAGGAAACGAGGTCTGCATTTACAACTGCGTCATGTCTTTGTCAACGACCGAGTAGTCTTTCAGTTCTTATTCCAACGCTAGAGGGATATAGTGTATCCATTCCTCCTCCGTGACCAGGTTCGGATCCTTCCACAACTCGTGCATGCATATCAGTCGTCACGTGCGTTCCTTAATGCACCCACGCATCGGCATGACAAATGGCTTGCCGAACGGAGTGTCGAAGGCGCTTAGAGCGTGCATGTAGATTTGTACGTACGCATGAAATCTCGGCGAGCTTTCATCGTGATTCCAGAGTATCGTGAGGCCGGTGGAAGTGTCGGAGCGTTCGTCACTCGCACAGATGCCTTCCCCTCGAGGTCATCGTCACGACCTGGAGATGCCGTCGCCATCGAGAAGCCATCTGCTCCCGGGTATGTCGTCCCTCCGACAATACTTGGTGGCGGTATAGCGAACGGCCCCGTCCACATGAGCTGACGCTGGTCGTTGCCTCCCCTTGTGGTGGCGCCCAGAGCGGATACCCCTCCAGGGGCATGGGTGGCGTAGACGATTCCGGCAGCGGCGGCACGTAAATCTCGAGACGCTCCGTGATGTCGTCGGCCATCGATCTTAGTGAGTTGGATTCAGCGAAAAACATAATTTTGTTCTCGATCGCGGTCCCGTCTGGACGTGAACGTCGAGTATCGCCAAAAGGGTTATACATATACCGTTCAGTGGCTCAGAGCAGTCGCCACCCAGCACCACCCAGTCGCCATTGTTCGAAGTTGAACGGCTTCTGAGTTGAACCCGAAGTGTGCATGGTGAGCAGCCAACGTTGTGGCAAGATGTGGCTGGAAGTGGGTTGAATGGAAGCAGAGAACGTTAATGGTCGATTTGTATAAAGGACGGAGCCAGCAGGAGCAACAGGAGGCCCTTGAGGCAGTAGCAACCAGCGTCGGCCAGATAACACTTTCTCAAATACATGTCAGTTTAATTTTTCCTCACTGGTGCACAAGTCGAGGTGCTGTAGGGGTAAGTTGGCAATTTCAAGGGATGTTCTACATGGATACGCCCCTCAGTTAAGAAATAGACTTTAACGATTCTAAAGCTTGGAAAGCAGACCACACTGGGCACATTCAACGTGTTCTAACAACGGGTTTCATCTATTGGTTTTAGTGTAGTAACAAAATCTCTTGACAAAACCGGTAAAAGGTTGTCAGTACGTGTGTCAGTACGAAAGCTGCAGTCACCATCACGCAGACGGTGCCAAGCACACGTTTTGTCCAAATGTTTCTGTACCCACACACCTGTTGTCATTTTCCCAAACGTTTTGGCCCATAACGAACTGATAAAAACCATATGTATCAAGTTTTATTAGAACCCCCAATCGAATTAAGTCGCCCAGGTTCGACGAGGTAGAGATGCTGCATAGACTTCACCCGTGTCACGGCAGAGTATTGTTGAGGTACGCGTCTTGTGTAATGTCTGCGAGGTCCAATGATGACCTTCTCTACGGTCAAACCTTGGCACTTCTTTGATGTCGTTGTTAACGCAGACACCAGCGGAATTTGGTCGACCACTAGCGAAAATGATCGATCTTGAATGGAGATCTTTACCCGTTGTGTTTGCTGCGGTGCATAGGAGTAAACACCGGATGGAGTACACGTGACGCTCCGATGGTGAATTGTATGGTCATACAGCTTCACAAAGACGGTTTCGGCAGGCTTCGTATGTAAATGAACCTCGATGTCGTCTCCAAGGTCAGATTTACTACTGGAACGCGATCACAGGAGAGGCTTATGATAGTAGACAACGCTTTGGTGCATCTGAGTCTTTCGATTTAAAAAATAATAACATCACGGTTGTAATGTAACTAAACACAGCAACCTGTCGGGATAGTCGGAGTGGACGGCCGCGAGCTTGCTTCTTCGGGTTGTTGCAGCTGCAGGTCCAACATGTGGAGACCCAGCCTATTGTGTGCAAGCAACATGCACTGCATACCTTCGTGTCACATCCAGTTGCGTCCATTGGCTCATAAATTACGCGCTTATGCGACGCGGAGAAACGATTGGCTAGTAAATTTCGCACTTAGGTGAGCTGGACGACACGCGCTACACATCGGCAATTTATCACTTTGGACGAATATTATTTTTCACAGGTGTCAAGAAACAAGGAGATTTATATACTTATCTTTTGATGGACATACGTATCACCAGGTAATTGGCTTATGCAAAATCGCGCCAACACTAGGTCTGAAATAAATTTCAAAAAGAGAACAAACCAATCTACAGCTCTTTGCGAGGATGTCGGTATGATGCGGACACCGAGTGTTATGGATAGTCGGTAGCGTCAGCTGGACCGTGCTCGCTGTGTCGTTGATGGTTGTCCGCATGCGTCGCTGTCATCTGGTAAAACTATTCTCCACAAAAATTCAGAACGAGCCTGTTTTGATGCTCGTTACAATTGCAGTCGGCAACGTGCTCTATTAATATTCTACGGAAATCGTCGTGCAAAACTGTCGTTTTGTATGCATTTCGTAGTGCAGAATGAACGGCGAATTCCCACTATGCAAAAATGGCAGGTATACAAAAGTGTAGCGAAAAAAAACTGACATGCAAAAATACTCTGGAAATCGCCGTGCATTTTGCACTACGGTTTTTCAAAGCCTGAAAACGGTAGTTATCAATCGGTGCATGAATTACTACAGACACTGCAGAGAATTAAGTATTTATGATTTGAGTTCACAAGCTAGTGCCCGCCACGACAACTGGTCCAATCTCCGCCCCTTCCCTTGCTATGTAGATGTGGACGTGAAAGGAAGACGCCTTTTACCTGCACGAAAAGTAGTCCTGCCGCATCCGTAGAGCTGTGTGCTCGCTGCCTTCATCGCGTGTTAGCAGCTCTTGAATGAGAAGCATCACCCGCCTTAGTTCTGACAAACAAATTTTCATCCGTCTCGACGGCAAGTCGTGCTTCGTTAGTAGCCTGAGTGGAGGGTGTCCATCGAAGCATTTCTTCTTCTGTGACTTGCTTCACAAAGTCGTAACGGAGGCGAGAGAAAGCATCTGTCCCAATATTCTGCGATCCTGGTATGTACTCGACAGAGAGTCGATACTCCTCTAATAGCAACTTCCAGCGCTTGATTCGCAGAGTTCTCCTGCTGGTACAGAAGATTTTTGTGATCTGTGTAGATAACGATTGGGAACCCAAGAAGCATCGTGCGATATTCTTTGAGTGTCTCGATGACCGAAAGCAATTCACTTCCGCTGAGTTTCGGTCAACAGCCGAGAGAAACAGGCTGTAATCCTCTTGCCTTGAACGATCAATCCTCCAATTTGACGACCACTGGCGTCGGCAAACACATGAAATGTGCGAGAGTAATCGGGAAATGCCAACCAGACATTGCGTGCCAGTGCTGATTTAATGCTATGAAAAGCAGCAGCGTCTTCTGGTGTCCACACGAACGTCACGTTTTTCGATGTCAATCGGTTGAGACGTGCATTGAGAGCTGATTTATTGGGAACCATCTCGCGGTAGTATGAGATCATCCCGAGAAACCGACGTAACGCTTTCTTGTTTCCAGGCTCCGCCATTTGTTGAATCGCCTCAACCTTGTTGGCTTGCGGCTGAATACCATCTGGGGTCTGTGTGAAGCCCAAATAATTTATAGAATCTCGCAGGATTCGACACCTCTTTGCATCGAGAGTCACATCAAACTTGCGCAGGCGCTTGAACTCGATATCCAAGCGCTGCAACTGCTTGGTCTTGTTCTCCGAGAAGATCAAGATGTCATCCAGGCAAACGATCTCGAAAGGAACATCTCCTAGGATACGTTCCATGCACGCCTGGTATTCATCGGGTGCAGCGGAAATGCCCATCGGCAGTCGCTTAAACTGGTATTTCCCAATAGGAAGGCAGAATGCCGTTGCAGATCGGCTTTGCTTCGCTAGTCGTCTGGCGAAATAGCCCATGTTTGCGTCGAGAGTGCCCATGCACTTGGATTTTCCATGCCGTAGAAGGATTTCACGAATCTTGGGCGCAATGTATGGAGATCGACGAAGATACTTGTTCAGGCGACGGAAATCCACAAGTAAACGTAAGTTTCCACTGAGCTTCACCAGGAAAACGGCTGGTGCTGCCGATTCTGAATCGTAGATCTGCTCAATCACGTCGAGCTGTAGGAGGCGTTGAATCTCGCGACGTGCTGAATCTTGTTGGCTGCGCGGCACGGAATATGGTTTTGCATGCGAGGGTGCGTAGACGGCACTCAGAGGCAAGATGTAGCCGTCCAATCTGATTCTGCCGAGACGTCCGCTGTACAGCTTGTAGTTTCCTTCCAGTAATTTCAAGTAGTAGTGCTTCAGTGCCGCGTCGAGATGTTCTAGTAGGAGGTCAGCGGGTTTGATGTCAGACTCTTCGCCAGCGTACAGCTCGTCCGCTGATTCTTCCGGTATTTCCACCAGGCCACGCGCGCTAGACGAGTGCGGCGCACCTTTATCTGTGTCAATTGGCATTTCCCTACCATCCCAACGCACAATTCCGGCACCACAATCCACTATCAGGTGAAGTGCCGCCATCAGGTCGCGTCCAATCACCATTTCATCACGAAGTGTCTGGAGAACTTCAACGTCATGAATAATCACGGAATCGTGCTTCAAACTGCGGAATCCGGAAGCGGACGGTAATGGAACCTTCACTTGCAGTGCTGCCTTGGACTAATTCGAACGAGAGGCTTAGCTTGCTGCCTTGGTCTCTAACTGCCTACATGAAGTCGCTTCTGATGATGCTGCGTGAACAACCACTGTCAAAAGGGCATGGTACTGTTCTTTGTCATGCTCGAGCTTGTTCCTGATCCTCATCGGTGGTGGACCAGCAGTTGGCTTGTCATTGATCCCCACAAACAAGTACTTGTCGTCGCTCGAGCTGTCATGTTGCGGTTCGCGCTGTACTACGTGCGTTCTCCCTTGGCGACGCCCACAAGCACCACGTCCTCCATTACCTTGAGCAGCACTACTACCACGTCGATGATCCGGTTGTTGGTGTTCTTCTGATTGACGATCGTGGCGAAGTGCACGCCAGTCCTGCGTGTTGTGCGTGGTTGTTCTGTGCAATGTGCAGTACTTATTGCTAGATGAGTTGCCGTTGTTGTTTCCGTTGTGGTTGCTGTTAGATGGGCCACGTCCACGGTTTCCTCCTCGGTTCGGCTGACGGCTACCGTTGTTGTGATTGTTGCGGCGATTGTTGGAGTTACCTTGGCGCCCTTGGCTACGAGGAACATCGTGATTGTGGGGGCGATTGTCGTGTCCACTAGCGTTGCCACCGCGGCGTGGACGCTCTTCACCCAGCTCAATCCGTTCGAAGGACGGCACGAGGGCAGCGATCGTGGTATACATTTGTCCGCTCGCGTCGTACTTGTTCTGCCAGTCGTACGGCAGACCGCGCTTGTACATACGGCACAGCGCGCCTTCGCACATTGCAGAGCCTCGTAGAGCTGAGCCAGCGTGTGCTTCATGCGCACCAGGTCGCGAAACCGTTTACTGTAATCAGCTAATATTTCACTGCGAGACTTTTTCACGCCCCACAGATCTTCTTGTAGTTCTCGTTGTAGTCCACTGGCAGGACCACTATGGACACCTTGCGTGACACGCGAATGAACTCCTCGCCCATACGAGTGTCATCGTCCGCGATCGCGGCATCCTCGAAGGCATATCTCAGGTCGCCCACAAGCAGTATAGCTGCATTTAGGAATTTGTCTTTTGAGTTCCAATGCTTCAACTTAGCGAGTTGATGGAAGGAATAGATCCACTCCAAGAAGTCTTGTGGCCCGCCATCGATGAACTGGGGCATCTTCTTTGTCACGACTTCTTCTTCGACATTCTTCTCTTTGTTTGCTTCTCTTACTGTGATTGAGTACGTAAGGTAGCGCTCCTTGTCGTCCTTATGCGTGGAGCGGCTAATGGATACTGGGTTGACCGACGGGTGGACCAGGTCGATGATCATTTGAAACGTTTCAAATTGCCAAAGCCACTCGAGCTCCGTAAAGGAAAATGAGAACTAATAAATTTGAGATGAAAGTTGTCCTGGCTTCGCTAGCTACTCATGCAGTGCAGTGGAGACGCATCCACAGATAGGATGCATCTGAGGCTGGATTGAACCCACCAAAGAAACCTCACTGGGTGAGTCACCCATGCGTCAGCGACGACAGGCGCTGTGACGGCTTGGTGCAGAGAGAGTTGTCACGAGCGCATTTTGTCGCGGTGCGCAATTCCTGAGCCGACGGTAGACTTCTCCGTCACGCCACATTCTTCCATAGAAGTAGGATACCGCATACATTCTTGAGTTTATAAGGCGTCCAAGCTCATAGGACTTGGTTGCGGCGTTGTCGAGAGCCACGCGGTAATTGTTTTCTTTGAAGCTCACGAAATCCACTCGTGAACACGATCGGTCGGTGATCATCGTCCGTGTTGTCATATAGCCACTCCGCAAAGCGAGCTATGGCTCGTAGATAGGTGTACTTGGTCTTCACCGGGGTAGAACTGTATTGGTGGTAAATCAATAACTGAGAGATATACATTAGCACTTCCTCCAACGTGCATCGAGATCGCGAAGTGACCTCTCAAGAAATAGTAAGTTTTTTTTAGCCAATAGAAAGCTGTCAAAGATTTTCGTACATTTTGGCAAAATTCGTCTATATATATGTAGGTGAGAAGCGGTTGTCCGTTTAGCAACTGGCACTCCCAGGAGATTGCAGGAGCAGTCTTGAGATGGCCATCTCGTCGGCCCTCGAGTCTGAGTCGAGACCTCAGTTCACTTCGGTTGGAATTAGGTAATAATTTGCAAGGAAGCTCATTCGTGATTTCAAGTCGTGCAGTCGCTGAGGTTGGTGGAGTCGTTATACACCCAACACACGACGGTATACTCAGTAGACCCGTTGTAGAAACAAACGTTGATATTGTGTCTTTCACCTATTTTGGCGGATGTATAGATAGTTCGGATTCATAAAAAGGCTACCTATCTTTATTTATTGCTACATGTAATTCTGCCTAAGAGTGTGATTTTCCTGGTAGTGCTACGGTCACGTAGTACGGACAGCCCAATAGGGATTAATTCGAAGACATACATTATGTGGTCCACTCTAATAGTAGGTACTGAATCAATACAAATTTCAAATGAACGGCCCTTATAATTTGAGCATTTCGTATAATCTAGACATTTATGTTTAATTACGCAGGTTTTAATATAAACTTAAACAGGATGGGAGCTTAACCCGTATATTACGATATTTTGGAATACAATTTGAACAGTTACGTTACGCGAAAATTGCATGCTCATTACTGTATGCAGTAAACTAAGTGTTTACGGTACAAGAATCCCACGCCGTTCGTGCTGTATTTGCAGCGTGGGATCGGCCGCTGGAGACGCTGCAGTCAACACGGATAGCGCGATGAGGGTTGCTTGTTACGCCACTACACAAGGGTTTCGCCGATTTCTTGCTCATTACGACGCAAAGCGAGTGGGAACAGCAATGGCAGTTTTTCTGTTGTTAGAAGAATGAGGAAGGAGCGGGCTCAGAACAAGTCTACGGTGAGTGCCTCCGATCATTCCGGCCGTTCAGCGCCCAAGGCTGCTGATCAGTCCTTTTAGTACGAGATTCGGCGGCTAGCCCCGAATGAGCTGCCGACGATCCCCGCAGCTACTACTACGCATGGAGATCTACAGGCGCATTGCCGGAACACAAACTCTCTCTCTGCTCTCAAGCCAAAACAACACGCTTCCGTGATGACGAGGTGGACATCCTCGCTACGATGCCGAAGCTCCAGGCAGCCGTTCGTACCAACGCGAAAAGTCCAAGGGAGGTGATGCGCTTCATGCACCAGCGCATAGAACTTAGTGCTGAGATTGATGCAGATCATAAAAACACCAGCACTTCCGCAATATCCGTCACGCTGGCCACGGTACGTCCCAATTCCAGCAGCTTGAAGATGCCGGTTTGCTTTGCGGTGATGATAGTTGAAAATTACGTTCATGATGAAATTAGTTGATACATTGATAAGTAGACGGCAGCTATTTGCTTACTACCACAACAGCGAAGTATAGGACCCGCAGGGGGTGAGTGGCTGCCGCAGTAGTGGGCCGGTGGAAACACAACACTGAAAAGGGAGGTGTATACCTTGCCGAAAATGGAGCCGTGCTCAACGGTGGACCCAGACGAGGATATGGATCTCTTACACGCCGTGGCAGCCAAGACGGCACCTCAACGAGGCGTTAAACGCGCTGTTGCATTAAGATTCGGGTGGCTATGACTCTACAATGAATGCTCTGTGTGGGAAGCGGTCCCGTCCGTTTGCAACCTGACTTGGTTTTTGTATCGGATTAAGTTGCAAATCTGACTCAAATGTGCTACCGTGCTTGCAATCCAAGTTGCAAACAGCACCCCATATTTAGGCACAGTATCCGCCACGATTTGGAATAATCGTGACCAATACGCTGCATCTAGCCAATCAAGGGCCTGGATTTTTAGAAATACAACCTCAGTTGCAAATGGCCGGTAATGTACTCCGTGTTGCTGGTGGCATAAAAGGCACTTCATCTTTATCAGTCTCCTCTGGAGCGACCTCTGGGACGACCTTCAGCTGGAACGCCGTCGGTTTGTATTTGCGCGCCACCACCGGCAGATCCACGAAGAAGTCGTCATCACCTTCCACGTCCTCCTCTCTCTCCATGTACTTGGGCGCCGCCAACACCTCACGCTGCATGCCGAACGGGAAGCGCGGGCGCATCATCATGTCGCTCATCTGCTCGAACTCCATCATGGACAGCTCCACCGACGACATGGGGTATCAGAAGTGGGATTGCACGAGATTCCACGAGTTGCACATGGTTGTACTAGGTGTTTTCTAGGTTTGCTGCTTGCTTGCGTTGTTCGGAGTAAATTTGAAAATGGATATGTGAGTGATCCCTTTTGAGGCTGCCAGCAGGTTGGTGTTCGAAGGTTGTCGAATGGGTGTTTCAACATGTCCCATACAAATCGTCATATACTACTAGCAGTCGGATTGGCGAGTTTCTGGAAGGGGGTCGGAAGTTCAAGAACACGCTCACAAAGTTCAAGAGCACGCTCACAATTTGTTTACACCAATCCTTAGTTCCCCCACAAACCCCACCTGCCTCTTTCCATTGAGACGGATCTTGACCCCATTTGTCCTAATTGTCAGCGCCAACAACTCCAAGTGGCGACAATTCGGCATGGCGTTGTTCGCACTACATGTAGACGACGTTTCATGATCGCAGAAAGTGCTCAAGTGAGTGGTAGGTAGCAGATGCAACGGCCACAATTGTAGCCGCCGCATAGTATAATACACGATGCGTCTTATCCTCAGTTGAGAACTCAACAGCAAAGCTCCCCACGCTCTGAGCGTCCATGCTTCGAAGAGGAGGTCTACGACTACATATATCACTGTTCTAAAACACCAAGAACAACCAGAGCCCCCGATGTTTCACCACCATTCCCCATATCGGTAGCCCAGCTCGTTACTGGTCCCAGCAAGGAAAGGCGCCATCATCGGCTAGGTCTCTGCGTGACCTGTCCATCGGCAGCATTGCTACGTGTCTTGCGCTGTTCCACCGACAGAGATCAGCATGACAGCATTGTTGACTCAGCGTGCGCGCAGGTTCCGACAAGCTCGGCGTCTCCACCGCCTCTACGCAGCAGCCGCGCCGCTATAACGCGGCCTCGATAGCGATGCTCTCTCTCCAGAGCTCACCAACGAATCGTGTGCGCCACATCATCTTTATCAAAAAAATTGTAGGTGCCACATAGCGCTCATCGTTGTTTGCACATCGGCACCCACAATGTCCGCCATTGCCAGCCGGCGCTCGTGGCGATCATCCACGCTGCGCCAGTCGCACACTTGATGCTGCCACCAGCATCGGTGTCGGACCTAAAGGAAAAAAATCCAGCCTTGAAGCGCTAGGAGCTCTTGGCACCAGCAGCCCGCTGCCAGCGGGTCAAGACGACGGCGCTTGCAACAAAGTCAACCTCTACAACTGCACAAAAGGCAGGATTGGCCGAAATCGAGCACGTCAATTATCATATATCAAAGGTATGTTGTGCATGAAGTTGTACCAGACACATAATCCACAATCCAACGGATTCCGCGGGTATAAATTTACGGCAACTCGCTCGATCGTCAGCGGCACGCAATTTATGTGTGTAGGGTACGTACATGAAGCACTGTGCGGGAAGGCTCTGAGTGACTTGAATCCAGTATGCTGAGAAAACTGGCGACTTTTTCTGCCCCCATTCACTAAACGGCCGTTGCTCGCTCGCGCTCATTCTCTCTCTTCCTCGACTGCGCGCAGGTGGCACTTTTGACGTTGAGAAGGCCCACTCGTTCCCTGCGTTCTTGCGTGAGGAAGAGTACAACAATCACACCACTTGCTAACTAACTACAGACATGAACGCGCGACTGCTGGCGCTGCTGGGCGCGGCGGCCCTGGCGTCGCACGTGGCGTCGGCCACCACTACGTGCCCCGTGTACGTGCAGTCGCAGACCACTTCGACGCTCACGAACCCCATCACCAAGGTGGTGTCCTCTATCTCTAGTGGCAGCAGCAGCGGCACCACGGCCTCGTCCTCAAGCTCGGGTTCGGGCTCCAACTTCTCAGACGCAGGTAGCCAGGGCACACAAAATGCGGATGTGGGCAGCTCTTCGAGCTCCTCGAGCACCACGACCGCTGGCTCCAGTGGTGGCACCTCCACCGGTACTACTACAGGCAGCGGCGACTCCACAGGCAGCGCTGGTGTCTCCTCAACGACCACCACCACCACCACAGCGCCCTCGTCCACTACCAAGACCTCGTCAACGACCACAGCCACGCCGTCCACCACGACGGACACCAGTACTACCACCACCGGAAGTGCAGCCACTACTACTACTACTACGGGATCGGCCACCACAGCGCCAGCTACAGCAACGACTACGACCACCACGACGTCCTCGGGATCGTCGGCCACTGCGGCCGGAACTACTGCTTCGGTGTCGCTTGGCGTGCGTAAGCTGCAGGCTACAACCACTACGACTACTGGAACGACAGGTTCGACTGCTGGAACGACCGGAACAACTGGAACGACCGCAACTACATCGACAACTGGAACGACTGGAACGACTGCATCGACTACGACCCCTGGATCGACTTCGACGACGTCGACCACAACTACTGCAGGTTCTAGCTCGACGACGGGTTCGGTGGGGTCAAACTCCTCCGACTCGGACGTCCTGACATGCGACAGCACGTTCTACTCCCAGTGGGACACGCTAGGTCTGAAGTGCGGCGGCTCTGGCATTAATGTGGCCTCGGCCGTGTCGGCCGCCAGCTGCGTGATTTATAGCGGTACGGTGGGTTCCACCTCGGGCTCGACGTGTGTGTCTATCTGCTCGTTCCCGGCGTGCACGAACAATGCGTGGGTGTACGGGGGAAGCAACGGCATTGCATCGTCGGTCTACGATGGTTTGAGCATCGAGTCGTTCCTAACGAGCGAGGTAATCTCGGCACTGGAACAGCGCTCGTCCACGGTGACGACGTTCCTGTCGAACTCGACCATGTCCGACTCGGAGCAGTGCACGTACTCGTCGGAGAGCTCGTTCTCCTCTTGCACGTGCTCGGCTATGCTGATTGACAGTGACAGCTCGGGAAGTGTGGCCGACGCTGCCAAGAAACAGCAGCGTGAGCAGGATGAAGCTGATGGTGTCATTACGAAGGATAACACGACCACGACTGGTACAGTGGTGGCTGCTACGTCAAAGAGCGTTGCTGGTGTGACTGTTGCAGTCACAGGTATCGCTGCTATCGCCAGTACTGCCGTCGGTGGAGTCAGCTCTGCGAGTGCTTCGCTCGCCGCTGCTGGCTCTACAATGGCTATCACGACGGTCGAGATCTGCCAGTTCGGCGTGTTTGTCAACCAGCTTCAGCTTGATGGCAAGTCGTCGGCTCTGGCGCAGTTTGGAAAGGCTATGGCCCCTGCCGCATTCACGTTCCTGCCATTCGGCAAGTTAAATGAATCTGAATCGGACAGCAGCAGCTCGGGCAGCGGTAGCGCTTCTAGCACTTCCGGTCGTCGTCTAGGGAGCTCGAGCACCAGTGGCAGCTCCAGCAGCTCGGATCAGCTTACTGGTATCGCTAAGTACGCACGCCAGCTGAACATCCAGGAAGACATGCTGTTCATCGTGACGCTGGCCGGTGTTTTCTGCGTAATGGCCTGCGTGGTGGGTCTGTTCGGTGTTGGCTACCTTCTCGCCGGTCTTATGATGCCTCGTGAGGAGTACCTGACCAAATTCTTCGACAAGATGATCGGTCTTGAGGTGCTCGTGGCGATCTTGTCGCAGTACACTATCGGTGTGACGGCCACGTTCCAGATCTACTACTCGACGAAGTACGAGAGCATCACTGACCCGAAGTGCCTGTTGGCAATCGCTGCTATTATTTTCCTGGCTGCTGGCATTCTCGTGTACGGCTACGTTGTCATCAAGAAGCACGAGGCTGAGATCACTGATGTCGGTACCGTGCAGCACTTGAAGAAGACCGTGAACATGCGTTACGGCCCTTTGTACGAGGAGTACAAGTTCAAGAACCGCTACTTCTTCGCTGCCAAGATGATGCTTGCGCTGACGACTGGTGTGGTCACTGGGTGTGCCAGCATGTCTGGCACCGTGCAGGTCTCTATTATTCTTGCACTGAACGTGCTGTTTTTCTTCTACCTGGAAATCCAGTCGCCGCACCACTCCAAGTTCGTGCAGACGACTACGAGTTTTGTGTCGATCATGAAGATCGCCGTGCTCGTGCTTACGTTCTTCCTTGTCACCGCCGCTGCCAGTGATGGTTTCCCGACTAGTCTACAGAACGGCATCTCGGTGGCCATTGTGGGCCTCAACCTCTTCGTGCTGGCTCTGCTTATGATCCGATCGCTGTACACGTTCTGGCAGAAGTTCAAGCTGCAGCGTGATGCTGCTTACGACCAGGAGGAGCAGACCGCGCAAGACTACTTTAAGGACGAGACCCCTGCTGGACGCAAGGACCGCGCCCCCAGCAACGCCCAGCACCCGTCGGGACAGCCTGTCCTTCAGTCTCAGTACTCGGACGTGAACAACAACAACAACAACAACAACAACAACAACAATCCGTACGTCCAGGACAACGGGACCGTGGACTACAGCAGCGCTGACGAGATCCGTCTGCGTTCGGCCACGCACGAGAATGACAACCGCCAGCAGACTTACGACGCCAGCCGTCACTCTGCCGCCAACCACTACATCACGCAAGACCGCAACACGTATGGCCAGCGCCGCAACGATGTGGTGGAGCTGTAGGCTTTTTGTGTGAAAGATGCACCGTATCACCCCTCGGTGTCGTAGAGGAGGAAGAGTTTATCCAGTGAGGAAGCTACACCGCGTCTGTCGTGACAGTAAGCGGCGACGTGAGTGAGCTCAGCTTGTAATTAAGGAGGAGGTTAGCATTTTGATTTTCATTTTACGCACCGCTAATGGAGTTTTGCTTTTCATTTGACATGGTACGTGGTCATCGCCGTGTTCGATCTTACACACCGTGTGAAGTGGATTTGATTACAACTGGGGCTTGTATTGTTGATTAGGACGTCCTTTACCCTCATACACTCGTCTTTCATTTCCACTTAGTGTCGCAATCACAGGAAGCTACAATACATACACATTCGAAGCCATGTCTGGAGGATCTCTATTGACGCAGGGCCTGGAGCCGCTGGGCAGCAATTCCAAGGCGATTCGCAGCAAGTTGAACGAGCTGTACGCACGGGACGACGAGCTGCAGGCGGCTCACCAGCAGGCCAAGCGTGATGACGACTTCGGTGAGGAAGTAGTGACCAAGTACAAAGCCTTCCTGTCGTGCCGCCAGCGACTGATCGATGAGCTGGAGAAGCAGAAGATCCAAGTACCCTGGCAGCTACGCATGACCATCGACGACCTGGAGCTGACGGTGTGGTCAGCATAAAGGAGCTACAGTACTTTTGTTGATAGACTCACGTTATTGACAATATTCTGCTTCATGTTTGGTATCTATTAAATTGTGCAGTTGAAGCAACGTCGTGAGAAGAAGGAAGGCCAGTCAAGCTCCAAGCAGGGGGAGAAGGCAGAGAAGGAGGGCGACGCTAAGCCTTCCAAGCAGAGTCAAGAGCCAACTGCAGCAGCTCCAACTGCGCAGTCTGGACGCGTCACCGTGGCGTTCCTCGGCCCCACACTCATCACACTAGTGATTGCCTTGCTTTGGTACCACTACAACGCTTAAGTTCACAAACAGAAGGCGCATAAAGCAGCGGGGAAGCGCACGATTTCCATCTTCCATTTTCACCGAGAACTCGAGCAGTTAACTAACACCATTTTGCTATAATAACCGTTAAGTGTTTCTTAGTCCTGTCCACCATGCTCCAGTTGATTAGCATCAGTCGATGTCCGTAGCAATTGCGCGCAATTTGCTGCGTGTTCGAACTCACCACTGCAACAGGTTGACCATGGCGTCGACAGTATCTTCAGCTACACTCTCTTCAACTTATAGCGAAGTTATCGGTGATTTGACGTCGTTGGGATCGCTTAAAGGAGGTGCTCGGGTGCTGGTGGCAGGAGATGGCAACTTTTCCTACTCGCGAGCGTTCTTGCGTGCCAATAGCGCTCGTATCGGAGCGTCAAAGATCAACGTGACAGTCTCATCGCTGGACACCGAGGACCAATTGATGGAGATGTATCCGAAGTCTCGCGAAATCCTGGACGAGCTGCGTAGTGGCGGAGTTCACGTTCGACATGGAGTGAACGCTACGAAGCTGGAGAGCTATTCATTCGGTGAAGGTGGTGGCCCGGTTAGATTTGACCGCATCGTCTTCAATTTCCCGCATTATGCAGCGGATGGAGGTGTGGGCAACAAGAACAAACGCAACAAGATTCATCGCCATCGACAACTGCTCGTGGACTTCTTTGCCAGTGCGAATCAAGTGCTGGCGAGTGACGGACAGATCTGGGTCACACTTTGCGCCGGACAAGGAGGCACAAAGCTAGAGAGGAAGACGCGTGCAGTGGGTGATACGTGGCAAATTGTTCACTGTGCTGCTGCTGCGGGTTTGGTGCTTCAAGATGCTCATTTTTGCCCCGTGGACGCGTTGGCCGAGTTGGGATACTACAGCGTCGGCTATCAATCGCGTGAGAAGGCTTTCTGGACGGACGATGGCATCACGCACGTGTTCTGCCACGAAGCTCCTGATCGCAAGTCGTGTTATCCGATCGAATGGGCGCGCGATATCAGCTTCTGGGTAATTGACGAGGAAGTATTTACAGAAGAGCTCCTGTACGACGTCGTGCGCGACCATTTCTCTTCTGAGACAATGGGTGTCTCCATCTCATTGCTGGACGAGTATCGATGTGAGAAGAGCGGGCGCAAGTCGGTCACATATCGTCTCGACATTTCGTCTTCCAGTTTGGCGCTTTCTCGTGACCGCGTCAACACATTGGCACAAACTGCACTGTTAGCAATTGAGAGCTCGTCCTTTGCCGCTTCTCGCGCAACATGATGGAACTCAAAACACACTGCGAACCACTTTATCTCTTTATTAGATATTCACTTTATAGATGTCACACGACAGTCTTCTTCTCCCTTATACTAAACTCTCTTCTTTCACATCGAGATGCCAAGGTACAGTACCACGTTGGCCGCGTTGCCCAGCAAGTGAAGACCGCAGTGCCAAGCCGACGACACGTCCTGATTGGGCGCCTTGCGCGCCTGCATGTAGCAGTAGCCCGAGTTGGCCACCACCAGCGCGTACAGCACTTGCACCAGAGGGTCCTGACACACGACCACACAGCAATAGGCGTGGTAGAGCGCAGCTCCGAAGACTGCGGTCATGTCGGTCGTGCGGCGCCAGCCCTTGACGGGATTGCGCCAGTAGTTGAGCGACGTGAGCAGCACCACGAGCGCCACGAAAGCGCAGCCCCAAAGTTCACTGCGCACGGCACCGAACACCGAGAAGCACGTGGCGAACGAGGATCGGAATAGCCGCGACGAGTAGCGTGGCGGCAGCACGGGCACCGATGAGGGCGACGACAACTTGCAGCTTGTCATGATGAGCTTGTGTCAGTGACGTTCTTTTGTCAAATGAGGCTTTTGATTGCGATCAGAAATGGGTACAGTGTGAGAAAACCGATGTGACCTGTTGGCGTCATCCAGGGTTGGTGACGACCCAGCCGTGAGGCTGTTCTTGGCTCAAGTGAGGGAGCTTTGGACGCTAGTGGTGAATTGAACAAGTTCCCATTCGAATGCAAGCTTGCATAGTGCTGGTAAGTCGACTATCGAAAGCAGTTGGTGGACAAAACAACAGCACGAAAAGGTCGAGTTTAGTGTGGACTGTATTGTGTTCGAGATAATGCCAGCGTGGAAGAATGGACCCCCATAGGTGTCGTCAGCCCGACACTAGCGTGTAGAAAGCGATACATTGAATTTTGCCGGTGCCTGATCGGCAATGCGGGTACAGGTCGATCGATTGCAGTACGTATCAATTCTTTTGCCTGAAGCAATAGCTTTTGTATGAGAATACCTGCTTCAAGGCACCGGGCCTGCTGGTAAGATAATGAAGTACTAAGTAGTGGTACATGAAGCTGGCGCGCCTTTTCCTATGCAATTGACATCGCGAAGCGCGCGCAAGGCCGTTGGTGTCACCGACTTGGTAAACTTTCGACCCCCTTCTAGAAACCCGTCGAGTCCAAGTATATGACAATTTGTATGTGGCATCTTGAAGCGCCCCATTCGACAACCTTCGATCCGATCTCACTTCAACCTGCTGCCATGGAGGAAGAAGCGTCGGTAAAAACATCATCGATGAAGGAGGTGAAGACGACGTCCACGGAGAAGGGTGAAGCGGCTTCGTTGAGGAAGAAGTAGACGAGTACGACCATGAAGATTTTATATTGAATTAACCATAACGAAGAGTGTCTTGCCTTAATTTTCAGTCGCGTGAGATTGTTTGTCAGCCTATCAAAGATGCTTCAACATTCTAATTTTTTTAGTGGGCTGTGTTGTGCTCGAGATGATGCCCGTTCCAGCCTACAAGCGCATCCTGCATAACTGTACATAATGTTTCCTGCCACGAGCTAGTGGAACATAACTTATAAAGTTATGTTTCTTGTCTACGGCCTGCAGGTTTCTGTGGGCATAGATGAATTCTGTTGCAAAGTAATATCATGGATACTGGGTTTAGTGAAATTTCTCTGCTCTATCATCGGCTATCAATGAAACCCTGGAAAGCTTATATAACCTTTCAGCATACTCAGATTAAAAAAAAATTTGTTCGCGATCTACTGATTCGCGATGCACACTTTGCTCACACCCCAGGGACGGCTCATTTCTAAGCTTACAACTCCGGTTATAGTAGCGCTGGATGTAAGAGAAAATCGGGTTCGAGAGCCTTGCAGCCAGCCCCAAAATTTCCTATAGTCAAATCAAGTTAAACGGCTATAAGGATATACGAGCCTTCTCCGTGACCGTTTCCATATTAATATTCATGACCAAACTTTTTCGCGGTAAACGGCGGCATTTTAAATGTTACTGTAGCCTTCGGTATCCACTACTGTGATACTCAGCTTCAATTTATAGCGTGATGTACTTTGTTTCAGAATTTCAGAGTAAGTGGGTCCTGAAGTGCATCTAGGGGCACGGGGGGGGCGAGTCTGAAAGTGTGCTTTGCACATCTCGGACAGCCCCTCACCAACAGTATTTTGGTGGACTCTAGTATGCACAATATTTATAAGAGAGGTTGTCTGGTGCGTGGACCAAACACCTCTCCTAGAACCGGAGTCGTCTGTACCGGTACATGTATCCGACTTAAGAATAATAAATTGCCTACCACCCCGCAAACAAATCCAAAATAAAACTCAAATTCTAACGGAGCCTGACAGGCTTCAATTTTTACAGGCTCAACCAGTGCCTCAAACGACATGTATTCGATGGTGACGATGAGGAAACCATCCAAGTTGTGAAAGATACCGGAGATTGTGATAGAGTCTACGGCAAACAAGCGACCTTGAGAACTGGTACACCTGGGAACTACTAAAGCCAACAGACAAAAATACTACAGTGTAGAGCCAGCAGACAGTACCAAATTTGTGGTACAGCAGACGGTGGTTGTAGATGACACTATGTTTTCGTCTACTCCAGGATACTTCTCGGGCGCGGATGTACTAATACACCGTGGTCTACTCGACGTTACTGACTATTTTATATTTACTGTATGCATGTCATTTACCGATCTTCAATTACTAGTACACCGTGGCCGACTCGGCCTTACTGTATGCATGGCAATTACAGTTCTTCAAGTATTTGTACACCGTGGGCAAGTCGTCGGGCTTCTAATTAGATACAGTGGGCCACACACTTCCGTCTAGAACCCCCAGTCAGTGATCTCCTCCTCGTTGCTATCAAAACCATCGTTGCGATAATGGCGAAGTAAGTGTCCCGATGACTGTGCGTGTGCTGGCGCGCTACTGCTGTGTATGACGACATGAATTTCGTGAGCCTTCATTTCAAAACTACTCGGCAAAGACAATGGCTGGGAGCGCGGAGAAGGGTGAATGAATTTAAGGTTTGACCACATCAGGGTAAGTCGTAAGCTATATTCGTCTACAGCCACCGTCTGCTGTACCACAAAGTTGGTACTGTCTGTTGGTTCCCTGATACCTTCGCGGTAGCGGCTGGCATGATCTTTATATCTCTAGTTACTTGTCCTCGCGAGCCGTGGGTAAGTCTTCCAAAACTCTTCGAACATCGACGACAGCGCGTCCACTTCCTCTTTGCTATACTTGTCACGTGTCTTCGCGAGTTTCTCGGTTAGCGATGTTGGATTGTATCCATGGCTTTCGATTTGTCGGAACAACTTCTCGGTTTGTTTCGTAAGATCGAGCGACATGTCATAAAGCTCATCCAAGGTTTTGCCCTTCGTCATCGTTGCTACTTTTGCTTCGATTTCATCGAGCTTAGCAAAGTTGGCGGTGATCTTGGCAAAATTCTCGGATATCCAGCTAATGAAGTCCCTCCCTTCGTCGTCTGAATTCTTGTCCAATCCATCGCCCAGGTCCTTATAATCACCGACAGTATCATGGCTTCTCAGAAAGCGTTGGTTGTTGAGCGTGCTCTGGACAGTATCCATCGGTTGCACAAAGTCGGTAAGGTGATCTTGGACAACGCAGCGTGTTCAGTGGTACTGGTAGCCCAGGCAGTACCGGAGCTTGCAAAAACAGCGATTGAAGCCGCCAGTAGGGTTGTGCTCACACGCATGGGCGTCGTATGAGGCGAGGAAATTTGGTGCTCGAACAGCAAATTGATGGTGTTTGCGTGCTTCAAAGCAAGTTGCACAGTGAGTTCATTAAGGGAAGCAGCGCGTTGGTCTTTCTCCGGCCGCTACTTGTTGCTCAGGAGCGTGCCCTGTTGCAGCGCCCTCCAACCGTCGATGCAAGATTATGTGGACTGCTGATTATGTGGCACGCAGTAAACACCCTTCACTCTAATTAGTCTGACCCTGATTAAATATGGTTTAAGGATTTTGTGGCGGAAAACTAACATTTGAATCTTCTCTTGTGATTATCCATATTTTCGAGAATCTGATACATGCATCATGCTGTCCAAATCCGCTGTGTTTGTGTTGTTTCGAGATGCTTAGATTTTTTTTGAACTGCCAGGTAACACGAAAAAGTACGAAAGTAGGCCTATATTCGAAACACGAAATTAGAGAGACAGGTATCTTGATGTACGTCCGTTGCCGCGTAAGCCTATTCTCATCACCATTTTTCTTCACCATGGCTATCCTCAACGCATATTGATTGGTCTCGAGATACGATACGAGATGTGCATTTGACCAACGAATGTGACGTAGTACCGGAGTCACGTACAGTACATGTAATGTGGCTTTCATCCTTTTTGGCAAAACGGATGGCCCGAGATCCGATATATCGGACCCGATTTGCGAACACGGTCCGATTTAGTAGTAGGGCTGAGGTATGCTAGATATTTCTGGCCCGATATAACGCAAGAAGCTCCGAGTTGTGACGCTGGGGTCATAATTGCCGGTTTTCAACGGAATAAGTGACTGTCAGAAAAACATCTCCGAGAGCTTCAGGTCACCGGACCATTGGAGTAATACGAACATGGCCTGCTATCAAACAACCAAAACGATCAACCTGTTGAGCAACAGCGTTGTCGTATCCGTAATTTCTGGTTTGCAGTTGCTTCTAGACTCAGCATGTCTGCCTCGAAATGTCCTCCTGGGTGGCCTTATCGACCCTAATTCTGATCCGATTTAGATAAATCGCACTTTCCTATCTGATTTATATAAATCGGGGTCCAGGGCAAAATCGGTGAATGCCGCAATACTGGTACTGTATAAATACAGGCCATTTGTGCAACACTGTCTGCAACTATCATATGATTGGCTATTAATTGATCATAGATTAACTCAGTGTGACGCCTGCAGTTTTGACATTTGACTGCACCTACTTCATGTATCCGAGCAGCAACGAATGAAGAGATGTTTGGTGCGTACTGGTAACAATGCATCGAAGTTGATGGAGAGTGTAGATAGTTTCCTCTCAATGAAGTAGCACAATTCTGCCTCGCAGCTATAAGAATAACGGAGGCCGAGGCACAGAGATATTCGCCTTCTTAATCATAATGAACTCTGAGGGACTGGTGCACATGATCGCATCCAAATGACGGTCAGCAGCTACATTCTGCCAACAACAAATCGTGCGGCGGCGGCGTGTTGTTGTCAGCAGTACGCCGCCGCTGCTGCTGCTGAGTGCCAGTGGTAGCAGGTATTATTGAGCTGGGTGCAATAGCCTTTACCACCAGCGCTGTACGGCTGCTCAGCTAGCAGCAACAATATGTACTGGTTGGTATTCTAATGAAGGGAAGAGGCGCAGCATCGACGTTGCCGCAAATGGAAGTACATCGTGTCGGATACACGCCGATCACGACATCCGCTGTTAGGTTAACAATGTAGCTCGCTAGTAAAGCTTGTATAAACCTTTGTGCATGAATGCAGCACGCTCGGCCTCGTCGTAGTGGGCTAGCACCCAGCAAACTTTCACCGCACATACACACAAGCTTGCTGCTGGGATGATTAGATAGATGGATATATGTGGATAGTGAGATTCGTTGGTGCGTTGATGGGTAGACGGCAGCTAGCTCGGACCACGACAGTGAAGTATAGGACCCGCAGGGGGTGAGTGGCTGCCACAGTAATGAGCTTGCTGCTGTGATACGTTGGCCATGAGGATAGTTGATACGTGGTAAGTAGACGTAGATAAGTATATGGAAGCTCGACTGCGCAGTACACTGCATTTTCTCGAGTGGCATTTGCTATGAGAAAATGTGAAGAAAAGTAGTCACTTCCAATCTAGCAAATATTAAATACGAAACGGCTAGATGGCGATGACAAAAGTTGTCACTGCTACGTGTTCACCGTTAGATTGAAAACGGGAAGTCACTTTCAATCCGATCAGCAGAAGATAAACGACAAGCTAAGGACCATTTTACGATTTTTCGTTGGGTCGATGACAGGTGACCTGGTAAGAGATGTGTGGTTTTCTCGCGCTGCGAGAGTGGCGCGACAGTATCCTGTAGGACGTGTTGGGGCACGCGGGATGGTGCAATTCCTGCCGTGAAAATGGACAGGCTGGAAATTCTGGGAATGTGTTTGGTACCAACGTACCCGCAGTTGGGAATTGTCTCTATTATGCCGTGTGGACGGCGGCTGAATTTGCGGGCATCCGCCGGCCTTTTGGAATAGCAGCAGCGAATCACGAGTTCGACTTGAAAGCAGAGCACTACCAGCCCAACTCTCTAGTTTTCCTACACCCTGGATCGGCATTTACGAGCTCATCAACGGAGATAAGCCTAAATAAAGACCGAATGGCGGATAGCAGTCCGCCAATCGCTCATGTGTTGCTCTAACTCGGGCGGGATAAGCTTCCCCATCGCCACTCTAATACTGGGCCAGGTCAGTCAACCCATAATTAAGACAGAATTAGCTAATTCAGGACAGAATTAGACACCATAGGGGATTAGAATTAAGCCAGAATTATCATGGCAGAATTATTGAAAAAGCACAATACAGGTTAACAATATCAACTCCGACACGAACTCCAGCATGGACATGGACGTCGATGATGAGAAGTTGAAGCAGACTGCAAGCAAGGCAAAAGACGCTGACAAGTCGGTCAACAACACTGAGGTCAAGACAAAAGACAAACGTCACAACAAGAACAAGAAGCAGAACAAACAGCTCCGCAACACTCGTACAAGGTCCCCCCCACTACTGAGCAGAATGTCGTCTTCAAGACTGGCGTCCAAGGCCGCACCTCATCCTACTCGTTCAGCAACTCGTCCGTTGTGGATGACCACGGCCGCCGAGTGACAACCACGCGCCGCCGCTACGAAGATTCAACTGGTCGACCGAAAGCTGTGCATGAATGAGAAATTGACGGCAAGAAGTTGCGCACGACTTGGAATCGACAAAGCAAGAAAGACGAAGGAAAGCCACGAGTCGATCTGCTCAAGCGGCAGTCCGGACGAGTTCGAGACACTGTGGCAACAAACACCGTTCGGAAAAGCGCAAAAGGAAAAGGTGAAGGGCCAACTGGGTATTGAGCGAGCGGTGGCGTCAACGGCAGCGGCGCTGTAGGTCGTTACCATGGAGAAGGAAGCGTCAGTAAAGAATCGAAATCGTCGATGAAGGAGGTGAAGACAGCGTCCGCGGGAAAGAATAAAGCGGCTTCGTCGAAGAAGTAGTAGAGCACGATCAAAATATAACGAAGTGGACATGAATTTGATTTTCAGCCGCCTGACTTTTTCCACGCTAAAGTCTTAAGCAGAAAACCAAAGGATCCATTTTGAGCTCCACTAAAATGGCATCGATCGCTTGAGCTGGATCGACGAGCTCGGCTGGGTTGTCTACAATGGTGCATCGGTCGCAAAGGTTGAAGTGGGACCTCATCCAGAACAAGCAAATTCCGGCAAACTGCACAACGACTTAAAAAAACGTTCCGATGTGTAACTTCTCGCATTGAGCTCACGTAAAATCGTTACCTTGCGATTAGAGCTAGATAAGCACTTGCCGACTTACCCGGTAATTTTACCATTTTATTTTGGAAATACTTTTGGTTCCACTGTTCATTTTGGCACCGGAGTCAAGCATGGTGCGCAAGACGGCGGCGTCCCATCCAACTCTGCGCCGTAATGGGGCGCGTATCCGCAAGGCCCTCGAGGTCTGCAACCTCGTCGAGCACTCGCAGCAGCTGGTGCGTCGCTCGCCGCCTCTGCGTGTGCTCGGCCTGGACGTCAACACCAACAGCACGGGGTTGGCAGTGGTAACAGAACGTGGCCGTGTTTGTCGCTGGGGCCACATCCCCACGGCGCAATTCGCCAGTGCTGACGTGTTGCACATCGGCGGTGCCATCGATGAATTCCTGGCCAATGTCCAAGCTGCAGAGCAAGAGCAACAACCCGAAGTTCAATGGGTCGTGGGCATCGAAGCGTTCATGCGGATGTTCCGCTCCGGCCGCTTCCACAACGCCGGCATCTTCCAGTTGGCACAGCTGAACGGCATCGTGTCCTTCGCCTGCTGGAGGCGCTTTAACGTGCTGCCATTGCACACGCACCCTTCGGCTGCTCGCGGCTTCTTCGGTCTCAGTGCACCGACGTCCAAAGACAAGAAGAGCAGCATCAAGCATCAGGTCATGAATTATTTGGAAGAGCAGGAGCCCCAACTCACACAGGCAGCAGGTCGAGACGATGCAGAGACATCAGATGCTCTGCCGAGCTTCGAGAGGATGCGAACGGGTGCGTTGGCTGACTCGGCCTTCGATATCGCTGACGCCTACGTTATCGCGGCGTATACGCGGTGTGCACATTTCCAGACGCAGCTTCAGATGCAGCAACCGCAACTTGTTGAGGATTTTTCAAGTGGATACCTTGAACTCCTACACGAAACTGCAACCAAAACGAAGAAGAGCTCGCCGGAGATGGAGGCTCTGAAGACAATGGACGAGAAGGAGAAGGCTGTGTACACAAGTGACCTGTTCGCGTTTGGCTTAGAGAACTGGTTCAAAGAGCACAATAAATGCTTCGTAGTGCAAGGTGATGACCAACTACGATAAGGTAAAATGCCAATTATGGCACGGTTTCGAGGCCACTCAGAAATCGTCTCAGAAAACATTTTAAAACGCAAAAGAAATCGTACAGAAGCTAAGTGATCGAAAATGCAAGATAAAAGCTCTGCAAGGCAATTTTTGGTGACAACGGTCATACCTACAACCAACACTATGAAACCGCAAAGTCAACGGTGCATTTTAGGGTGATTTTAGTCGGACCAATTGGTGGCACGGTCACAAGTCTACCTGCTAGCGTCGCCACGATGCGTCCTGCAACGTGTAAAGCAGCAATCTTACGCTTTTAACCCACTGGCGACCTGGGACGGGAGCGAGGAGCAGTAGTTTTCGGTTAGCACCTCTTATAGTGCTTCGCCCATGCGCAAAATAGTGTAGACACTCCATCATCGCCAACGCCGCCCCTAGCCCACTAGATGCTATACCATGTTAAAGAGAGAGGAGTGTCGCTCTAGCAAGCGGAGGATACCTTCCGGTCGTCAGGACCCAGTCAGAGCGGAGTGGGTGGATATTTACGGCGCTTTGGCGACCCCCAGCGGCAAGCTGGCCTTCGTAGTGCCATTTGTTCGCCCGCCAGGTATGTCCTACAGCGCTGCATGGCGACACACACACAGGTAGGTCATCATGAAGCTCCAGAGGCACCGGTGGAGTTGGTGCTCTGTGTATGGGCCCACTGCCACGAGCAATTGCCCAGCGCGGTCTTCACTTGATAGCCGTATTGATTGCAACCTTAAAAACCGTGCCATCAATTGATCCAAAAACGGAATAGCCAATTAGAATCATGAGCGCAGTTTTTGACATCTGTGATTGGTAGAAAGTTTGTACTGTGCCACGAATTGGCACCGTGCCACAACTGGCATTTTACCTCAAGAGTAGACAGAGGGGAGGTTAGATAAAAATGGTCGTGTTGATGACTTTCTTCTTAGTCTACCCCCACGAAATACTCAACACATAAGGCTCACACACTGCTTCCCCACGCGAGCTTCATGCTCTTTTGATAATGCGCTTAGTGGAACTCGTGCACGTCAGTCCATGCGTCCTCCTCCTTCTCGCGCTTGTAGTAGTCGAACAGACTGTCCGGCTCGAGGCCAAGCATCGGCTTGTTCTTGTGGATGGCCATAGCCTCCACGAAGAGCTGCACCAGGCTGATGTTCGTCAGCAGCGGGATGGAGAAGTCCACCGCCGTACGGCGGATCAGGTAGTTGTTCTCCGTCTGCTGGCTCTGGTTGTTGGGCAGGTTCACCACCAGGTCGATCTTGCCGTCCTTGATCAAGTTCAGCGCGTTGTTCGCGCTGTCGCCGTCCGACGGGAAGTCCACCTTCGTCGACGGGATATCGTACTTCTTCAGGTACGCGTGCGTCTTCTCCGTCGTGTACAGATTGTAGCCCAGCTCATGCATCTTGTAGGCAGCGTGCACGAATTCCTCCGAGAACTTATCCTGCATCGACAGCAGAATGTTCTTCTCAGGCAGCTTGAAGTTCGACGAGATCAGCGCCTTCAGGAACGCCTCATGACGGTTCTTGCCGAAGCAAGCCACCTCACCCGTCGAAGCCATCTCGACGCCGAGCAGCGGGTCAGCGCCACCCAGGCGAGTGTACGAGAACATCGGCGACTTGATGCCGACGTAGCCCTCTGGGCGCTTGGGACCGTCAAGAGGAGGCAGGTTGTCGTTCTCCGTCGACTCGCCTACCATCACCTTGGTGGCGGCGTTGATAAAGTCAGCGCCCGTCGTCTTCGACACGAACGGGAACGAACGCGAGGCACGCAGGTTGCACTCAATCACGCTCACATCAGCTCCCTTGGCCAGGAATTGGGCGTTGAACGGGCCCGAGATGTTCAGCGCCTTGGCAATCTTCTCGGCGTTGCGCTTGATCTGGTTCGTGTAGTACGAGCTGGCTTCCACAGGCGGTAGCACCAGCGTGGCGTCACCACTGTGCACACCGGCGTTCTCCACGTGCTCCGAAATGGCAGCAGCAATCACCTTGCCGTCCTTGGCCACAGCATCCAGCTCCAGCTCCTTGGCACCCTCCACAAACTTGGTGATCACAACGGGGTGGTCCGCAGAAACAGCGACGGCCTGATTCAGCACGTTGTCCAGTTCATCGAAGTTGTAGGCAACGTTCATAGCAGCACCACTCAGCACATACGAAGGACGCACAAGCACCGGGTAACCCACACGCTCAGCGAACTCACGAGCATCGGCGTGGCTCGTCAGCTCCTTCCAGGCAGGCTGAGGCACACCAGCCTCGTCCATCAGCTTCGAGAACTTGTAACGGTCCTCAGCGCTGTCAATCATCGTCGGGGACGTGCCCAGAATCTTCACGCCAGCCTTGTGCAGCGGAAGCGCGAGGTTGTTCGGGATCTGGCCACCCACAGACACCACAACACCCTGAACGCCTTCACGGTCGTTAACGTCCATCACGCGCTCCTTCGAGAGCTCCTCGAAGTACAGCTGGTCGCACTCGTCGTAGTCCGTGCTCACCGTCTCGGGGTTGTAGTTGAGCATCACAGCACGGTGACCGAGCTTGCGGAGCGTACGGATGCAGCTCACAGCGCACCAGTCGAACTCGACGGAGCTACCAATACGGTAGGCACCGCTACCCAGCACCATCACGCCATCGTTCGGGTCCTGCGCAGGCACATCGTGCTCAGTACCGTTGTACGTCATGTACAGGTAGTTGGTCTGAGCCGGGTACTCAGCAGCAAGCGTATCGATCTGCTTCACAGCCGGCACGATGCCAAGCTCCTTACGCTTGGCACGCACCTCGTCGTCCGTGCAGCTGAACATGCGAGCAAGCTGACGGTCCGAGAAACCGAGCTTCTTGGCCTCAACGATCTCAGGAGCGGTCACCTCGCTCAGCTTCTTGCCGGTCAGGTTCACGTCGCAGTCGCAGATAGCCTGCAGACGGCTCAGAAACCAAGTGTCAATCTTGGTGATCTCGTGCACCTGCTCAATCGACAGCTGACCAGACTTCAGGGCCTGAGCGATCTGGTAGATACGACGGTCCGTAGGCTTGCCGAGAGCTTTCACAAGCTCGTCGTGCGTCAACTCGTCGTAGCGCGGCTCAAAGCCTTCGTTCGAAGGCTCCACCATACGCAGCGCCTTCTGAATCGCCTCCTCGAAAGTACGGGCAATGGACATCACCTCACCAACACTCTTCATGGACGAACCGATCTCAGTGCTGACGTTGTCGAACTTGGCCAGATCCCAACGCGGCATCTTGGCAACGCAGTAGTCCAGCGAAGGCTCGAAGCAAGCGGTAGTGCTCTTGGTCACCGAGTTCTTCAGGTCCGGCAGGTTAATGCCCAGAGCAAGTTTGGCGGCAACGAAAGCAAGCGGGTAGCCCGTCGCCTTGGAGGCCAGAGCACTCGAACGCGACAGACGCGCGTTCACCTCAATAATGCAGTACTCCTCCGATTCGGGGTTCAGGGCGTACTGGATGTTGCACTCACCGACAATGCCAAGGTGACGTACCACCTTCACGGCAGTCTCACGCAGCATGTGGTACTCGCGGTTCGACAGCGTCTGTGAAGGAGCGATAACGATCGACTCACCCGTGTGAATGCCCAGAGGGTCGAAGTTCTCCATGTTGCAAACCGTCAGACAGTTGTTGGCGGCATCACGCACCACCTCGTACTCGACTTCCTTCCAGCCCTTCATGGAGCGCTCCACCAGAATCTGAGGGCTTCCCGAAAAGGCCTGCTTGGCCATCGTGCGCAGGTGAGCCTCCTCCTCGCAGATACCCGAGCCAAGACCGCCAAGCGCGAAGGCAGAACGGATCATCACCGGGAAACCGATGTTGTAAGCAGCTTTGACGGCGTCCTCCACAGACTCCACTGCTTCACTCTGGGCAATCTTCTCGTTGATCTCAGCAAGCTTGTCGTTGAACAGCTCACGGTCCTCAGTGTAGTTGATTACATCGATCTGCGTACCCAGGACCTGCACACCGTACTTCTGGAACACGCCGCGCTTGTCAAGTTCCACACCGCAGTTAAGCGCAGTCTGGCCACCCATCGAAATAAGGATACCATCAGGACGTTCACGCTTGATGACCTGCTCCACGAACTCGGGGTTCACCGGGAGGTAGTACACGTTGCTAGCCTGAGCCTCGCTCGAGCGGTCGATGTTCGTCTGCACGGAGGCAATGTTGGGGTTGATCAGGATCGTCTCGATGTCCTCCTCCTTCAGGGCCTTAATGGCCTGCGAACCAGAGTAGTCGAACTCACCGGCCTGACCAATAGACAGACCACCGGATCCGAGCACCAGCACCTTCTTCACCTTAGGACGTTCAATGTGCGGACGCTGCACCAGGCTCTTGATCGGTCCTTTCTCCTTGGTGCGCACGGCGTCAAGGAAGGTGTCGAACAGGAACTCCGTGTCCGTAGGGCCGCCGGCGTGTTCCGGGTGGAACTGCGCCGTAAAGTACGGCTTGGACTTGTGGATGATACCCTCGTTGGTACCGTCATTGAGATTCACGAACAGCTCCTCCCAGTCGTTGGGCAAAGTCTTGCCGTCCACGGCGTAACCGTGGTTCTGGGCGGTGATGTAGCTTTGGCCGGTCTTGAGGTTGTGCACAGGCTGGTTCTGGCCACGGTTGCCGAAGGGCAGTTTGTACGTGTTGGCACCAGCGGCAAGACTAAGCAACTGGTTACCCAGACAGATACCGAAGATAGGCTTGACGTTGTCTCCCTGCAGCTCCAATGCCTTCTTGAGCTGGGCCGTAGTCTCCTTCATGATGGCCGGATCACCGGGACCATTAGAGATGAAGAGACCGTCGTACCAGCCAATCTCGGACGAGATATCGTGGTTCCACGGCACGCGCTTGACCTCAGCACCACGCTTGACGAGCTCACGGATGATGTTGTACTTGATACCGCAGTCTACAGCAAGGATCTTGAGTGGGTTTCCCTTGCCGTAGGTGATAACCTCCTTAGTAGAGACAAGGGAGGCCAGGTTGGCTTCATTAACGTCCACGAGGTTAGGCGAGTCGCTTCCCTCAACGATGATGCGGCCGGCCATGGCACCGTGCGCGCGGATCTTCTTAGTGATAGCACGGGTGTCAATGCCGGCGATACCGGGGATACCCTCGCTCTCGAGCCACTCAGAGAGTGACTGCGCGGCGTTCCAGTGGCTGTGGTGGGACGAGTAGTCCTGCACGATCATACCGGCGGCGTGGATGCGGTCGGACTCGATGTTCTTGTTGAGGCCGAACTCGTCCAGCGCTTTGGTGTCAGGCACACCATAGTTACCGATCATAGGGAACGTCATGTTGAGGATCTGACCCTTGAAGGACGGATCCGTCAGAGCCTCCGGATAGCCCACCATGCCAGTGGTGAAGACCACCTCGCCGGCCATGGATTTCTTGGCGCCGAAAGACACGCCGTGGAAGCGCGTACCATCCTCGAACTCGAGTACGGCGGGCGTCTCGAAGCGCGGCGCGTTGCGGCGGTCCACCTTCTCGCGCGCGGACACCAGCAGGCGGTTTCCGCTGGCCTTGTGCAGTGGCACGCGGCGCTTCACCGAGTGCGACAGGCGAAGCATCCTATCCTTAGATCAAACACTCGGAGAAGTCAAAGGTGAAGAGATGAAGCAGCGGTTGTGTCCGCGGCGCTTCCAGTTGGGAAATGGGATCCAACAGGTCAAAAGAGCCTGAAGCGACGGCTGGACCTAAGATCGCAGGAGTACGTGGCCGTCGTGCATAGAAACAACAAGCTGCGGAGCGCCTGCTGCGAGCGGCGCGCGAAGGTAAGCTGTGGGGGAATAAATCAAGGGCAGAGACGGGCTCACTTAGAACTATGTACGAACACAAAAACGAGCCACTGGATCTGGCAAGTTGACTGTCAACGGCAACAGCAGCAAGTTGACCACTGTGGGTTGCTTGACGCTCGGTCACAAGACCTGCCATCCACCGTACGATAATCAAGGTAGAAATGCAAGCCAGCCGCAAGAATGCGACGCGGCAGAGCTCGCTGTCGCGGGTGGCTTTGTACTGCAGTCTATGTACGCTTGCACATGAGCACTTCAAGATGGCGGCATAATTCTGTGCAGCTGCATGTCGGCATGACGATTGCATGCAAAACACCGTGTTCCGCAAAGAACGGCGGGGTGGCGACCAGCGAGGCCAGCCATGCTGCTTTTCAAGCTCGCTTTTAAAGGCAGCATCTTGGTGCTCGACGTCGAGCTTCTTCGCCGTTCCCGGAGCGGCATGCGTGCAGGCGTATCACTCCGAGCCTGATAACCAGGTCTTGTTGAAGCGCAAGTTCCGCCGCGCTCTTGCCACCAAGAGAAGTTTCACCTGCGAGACAGAGCCCGTGCCCAGCCTAAGGCTCCGTCATCATGATGTTGAGAGGCAGCGCTCCACGCCATTCATTCGGCTTCCCCAAGGAGATGGGCAGCTGGTCCAAAGTACGCGGCCGGGACTCTGTAGCCGGAGCACGCGCACCTATCGGGCTCTAGCAGCCAATCGTACGCATGCAGTCTGCTCTTCTGCGAACTCTCGCGTGGGTTTCCGAAGCCTTATGCGAACCGCACTTATCGGTTCGAACACAAATACATGTACACGTACACAAATGTATTATCACAAGAATACTATAATTGTATATATAAGTACAGTTGTGCACCTCGTTTTCGGCAGGGCGGACCATATACATACCTCCAATCGATGATTTGTCAAAAGTAGTTTTGACCTGTAAAGTGTTCAAATCACGTTAAATTATCCTAATTTATGTGTTTATAGCGGTGTGGTGCAGGACTGTACTATTGGGGTATACTATACTCAAACGAAGGCATACTACTTGGAAGACTACAAACTACATGTGATGCCGTACGAACCATTGAGTATTTTTTCGACCATACTACTCCACGCATGTAGTACGGGCTGATTCTGCTATCGTCCACGCCAGAACAACCCAGCAGCGCTCCACTTTACCCAAAAAAAAACATTCTAGTACAGTCCTGCACCGCGTTTTCGACACCGCTATAAACACATAAACTAGGATAATTTAACGTGATTTGAACACTTTACAGGTCAAAACTACTTTTGACAAATCATCGATTGGAGGTATGTATATGGTCCGCCCTGCCGAAAACGAGGTGCACAACTGTACATGTATTTGTTTCAGCAAATAGTAATTTCAAACGTAGTAGTCGATCCTTTCTTGAGCAGCAATATGGTGTGGACCACGCTGTTTGTGCGCTGGCCGATAATAAGGGTTGGTGCAACACAACTCGAAGAGCTCACCGATCTTCTTCATCCAGCAAGTATGTGGCGCTCCGTGGCCAAGCAGATGCCCGCGGTGACCCGCGCCGCGGCGCGAAGCTCGCAGGCCATGACGATGCCCGCCGTTGCGTCCGCGGCTCCGCTTACCTCCGGAAAGGGCGTCGCTGTCCTGCCGGTGTCGCTGCAGACCCGCGCGCTGTCGTCCAAGGCCAGCGACGACTATGCGCTCAACTTGGCCAAGGTTCTGGCCCCCGAGACGACGCTGGAGGAGTTCAAGCAGCTGTACCGCACGCCGGGTGTGAACCACACGACGGTGATCAAGATTGGCGGCGATGTCATCATCCACGAGCTGGAGACGCTCATTGAGTCGCTGCGCTTCATGAAGGACACGGGTCTGTTCCCCATCCTCGTGCACGGCGCCGGACCGCAGATGAACGCTGAGCTGGACAAGCAGGGCGTGGAACCCGAGTACGTGGGCGGCAACCGTGTCACAGACCAGAAGACGCTCGACATCGCCAAGAAGATCTTCATTGACACCAACGCCACGCTCGTGGCCGCTCTCAACAAGGCCGGTGTGCCGGCCAAGGGCATCATCAACGGCGTCATCCAGGCTGAGTTCAAGGACAAGGACGTCTACGGCTTCGTGGGCGAGGTGAACAAGATCCACGGCGACCCTGTGCAGGCCGCCATCGACGCCGGTGAGATCCCTGTGCTCTCATGCCTGGGCGAGAGCGCCAACGGCCAAACACTCAACATCAACGCCGATGTGGCAGCCCGTCAGCTGGCCCTCAACTTGCAGCCACTCAAGACCATCTTCGTCAACGCCAAGGGGGGCTGGATTGAGGACGACGGCACGAAGCTCAAGACGATCAATATGGCCAAGGACTACGAGCGCATGGCCGCCCGCGACTACACTGGCCGCCAGGGAACGCTTCTGAAGCTGAACGAGATCAACACGCTGCTGCAGGGTCTGCCATCGACTTCGTCGGTGGTTCTCACGTCGGCGTCGGAGCTTATGCGCGAGATCGTCAGCAAGAAAAGCGCGGGTACGACGTGCATCAAGGGTGAGAAGCCTGCGGCGGCCAGTGGCAAGACCAGTGCCAAGGTGTCTACTGTCCCGCGTGGCCCTAACGGAAAATACCGCGTGGGTCTGCTCGGCGCGCGTGGATACGTTGGCCGTGAGCTCATTCGTGTAATTGGCCGCCACCCGGAGCTGGAGCTGGTGTGCGCCAGCTCGCGTGCGTTGGGAGGCAAGAAGGTTCTTGATGTGGCGTTAGCTCCGCCTCTTAACCCGCACACGAAGCTGCCGGCCAAGCCGGTTGAGGATGTGAAGCTGAACATCGATCCCGAATTGGAGTTCTGCGAGCTTGGACTGGACGGCATTCCAACCTCGCCGTTTGGAGAGAGCGTCGACGTGTGGGTTCTGGCATTGCCCAACGGGTACTGCGAGGACTACGCAACGGCCCTGGACGCGCTCCGTCGCCAGGACAAGATCATCATCGACCTGAGCGCTGACCAGCGTTTCAACGCGGATTGGACGTACGGTCTGCCAGAGGCTCCGGGTGGTCGCACGCGGCTGCAGGGCGCGACGCACATTGCCAACCCGGGATGCTACGCTACTGGTGCGCAGGTCGGTTTGATGCCGCTGCTTGGTGGCAAGCCTGAGGTGAGCGGCAAGTTGATCGACGAGAGCGTCCCGCCCCATGTGTTTGGCATTTCTGGCTACAGCGGTGCTGGCACGAATCCTTCCAAGGCCAATGACCTGAACGTGCTCAAGGATAACATCATTGCATACAAGTCGGTGAAGCACATCCACGAGAACGAGGTTAGCCACCAGCTCGGCACGCCCGTTCGGTTCATGCCTCACGTGGCCCCGTACTTCCAGGGTATTCACCTCACGCTCTCCGCCCAGCTAGCTGACAACGGTCTTATCACCTCGGAAAAGCAAGCTGAGGAGCTTTACAACGAATTTTTCGCGAATGAGGCCTTGGTGAAGGTTAAGTCAGACATCCCGTTCGTGAAGGATAACTCGTACCACCCGCACGTGACTGTGGGAGGCTTTCAGCTGGACCAGGACACGGGTCGTCTTGTGGTGATTGCCACTATCGACAACCTCCTCAAGGGTGCAGCTACGCAGGCAATGCAGAACATTAACGTTGCGCTGGGGATCGATGAATACGCCGGCATCGACCTTGAGTAGAGCGTCTTATCGTTTTGACCATCTTGGTTCATTGCGTTTAACTATCATGCGAGAAGCAATTTCTCTGAGGTCTGTCAAATACAGCACGACGATGAAACAAGATTAACAGCGCAAACAGTCATTTACTTTCGCTGCGAAGCACGCTTGACTTGCAGCAAACTCGAGATACGGCTTACGTTTGCTACTGAAGTACTACTACGTACTACATGTAGTACTACTTAGTATATTTTGAAGTACATGTACTTCGTACTACTTCAAGTACCGGTAGTACACTGTAGTGATCGACAGGAAACCTGCAGCTACATGTATCGCCGAGCCTGTTGCGGTACTGGATAACTCCTTTGACACGTGCACAACGAACAGTAGCGCGCACAGCACATCGCATGAAGCAATCATAGTCTTTTCACATGGGCAGATCCTTGGGTAAGTGATCGAGGTGGTGATGGCGACTAGTACTGGAGGATGGGATCACCGACGCGGTCGATGATGGGGACCGTGCACTTGAGGTCAAACACCTTGCTGAGCACTACCTTAAACACTTTCTGCACGTTAATGGAGTGCGAGGCCGACGTAAAGATCAACGGTGCTTTCATTGCCTTGGCAAACTTGCGAGCCTAGCAGCAGCAGACAACAACCATCACCCAGTCAGCACAATTAAAAAAAAACAATAGTAATAACACCACCGCGCACCTGTTTTGTGATATCTTCCTGCTCTTCCACTGCAAAGTTGGCAAAGTGGTCGTACTTCATCCCCACCAGGAACGGGAACGCATTCTGGTCAACACGTCAGCAACAAGTTAAGTCACTACTAGCAGCCCTAATAACCTTCTGCAGTTCGCGTCCTCACCTTATTGATGGAGCGCACTTGGCGATACCACTCCTTGACGCTTGTAAGCGTAGCCTTCCGGGACAGGTCGAACATGAAGAGGATGGCGACCGCGTCGTTGCACACTAGCGGCAGCATGCTAATGAACTCGCGGTGACCGCCCAAGTCCCAGATGCTGAATGTGATCTCCGTGTTGCGCAACGCAATGGTCTTCTCCATGAAGTTGACGCCCAGTGTGTGGATATAATCCTCGTCGAACTTGCCCTCCACGTACTTGACCATGAGGCTCGTCTTGCCCACTTGGGCATCCCCCACCATGCCCACTTTCACCACCACGTTGTTGCGTCCGGACCCACTACCGCCGGCCGACGCTCCGCCTGCTGGGCCCACGCCTCGTGATGGCCGATCCATACGACTCGCGGCGCTACGAGCGTCCTCTCGCTGCTGCTTCTCCTCCATCTTCTCGCTGCTCGGTGGGCAGGTAAACTTTGCGCAACTGAGCAACTTTTTCAGTATAGAGTGCTCCTCACAATGCACTGATTTAAAGTCGACAATGTTCTAACGTTTTGCTCATACTGACCAATAGGAACCGAGCAGGAACATGCACTATATACATTCTGCGGTTAATTCTATTTCATACTCACTTCAAGTTAAAACCCTTTAATTGGGATTGGTTGGCGTGGTCCACACCATATTGCGACCACAGGGTCTCAAGCTGAGAGCAAGGCATCAAGTTTGTGAATGACGTGATGATGTCACTAAAGGGTCAAAGTGTATTGAAGGTACTGCGATGTAACGCACACAACATATTTGCGCGACATAATCAACTTCAAGTTGAAGTCCACATTTGCTTATTCGTCACTGCCCCAGGTGTGGCTTGTTGTTCGCGGCGAACGCGCAAATTGCTTTCAGATACACCGCGTGAACAAACTCCTGCGAAAGCTCGGGCGTGCGGATCTGGGATCCAATACGCAGTAGGAGAACTATTCGATAAATTCACACCAGGTCCTGATGCCCGCCCTCTTCGCGTCCTGTGCTGCTCTTCAGTACGACGCTTCTTCTCCATTCTTGGCACCTTTGCCTTCAACACCATCGTTTTGACTTTGACAAAACGACGGAAACGACCAGAAAATGATTAGCCACGGCAAATGTTGGAAGAAGTCGGCGTTCAGCTTTCTATTCAAGTGAAACGAAAGTTTTCTTGCACGAAATTTACTCCCTTGTGCGCGTTGACTCAACACATGCAACAATGTTGAGCGTGTTCAGTCCTGTTTTGGGTAAGATGCTCTGTCACCCGCCATTACGAGCTCCCATACTTGCTTAAGCGGCACAAATTCATTGCCAAGGTGCAAAACCACGAACTTGATACATGCCACAGAGTACCCCACCCTTGGTTATCCCCGCAGCCAAGCCTTCATATTGGTGGAAACGCAAATTCAAACCCTGAGCTGACCGACGACAACGGATGAACTTCACATACTGAAGTTCTTGTTCCAGTGCAGTCTTTAGCGGCCGATAGAGCTTTGCACAATATGCGTGAACTTGCCCTATATCTCTGAGGTTCAATTTCGGCCACTTGGCATTTGAATAACTCAAACTATCACAGTAGTCACACGACGAACAAGAAATGCCGTCCCAATGATCTCCAAGAAGTCGAGGCCGCGTGGTTCGTTGTTCAGCGTAAATTTGTAGAAGTACCGCGCTCCAGCTTCACTTTCGGGAACAAGGCATTCATCGCTCGAGTGATGGCTGCCTTGGTGCGTAGAATTGGATTCTCTTTTGTTACTAGCGGGCACACGATCGGAACGAATTTTGCATCTCTGAATCTACGAGCGGATACAATGGCTCATGCAATCGCACCCGCACTGTCGTCCAAGGTGTGTTCTGTTCTCCACGGCGAAGGAAACAATCGCCTTCATCGCCACCGAATCGACAAAGTCCTGCGATAACATATTGGGACATACCGCAAGCAGGGCGGAGACACCTTCTGAGGACAAATACTCCCATATTGACCCAGCTTCCAGTTCCAAAACGTACGTAAAGCGGCTGAAATTCAAGTCGCTTGGGAGTGAAGTCACACCGGCAAAAATGTTTTGTTTCCTTTTCTTTTTGCCTTGCTCGGTTTTTCTTGTCGGGGTTTTACGCTTCTCCCCATTGCAGGTGTCGGATAAATTTGTTAATGAAGCGGGGGACGGGGATTGCAGTGATAATTTTATTGACAAGACTTGACCAGAACTAACGTGCACTCTTAAGTTAGGAGTCCTAACATGTAACATGTACGTCGAATGGATATGACTACCCTTCAAAGCAAACTCCGTTCTTCGTTGTCTCATTGTCCTTCTTCCCTCTTTCCGCCGCCTTCACATGCTTCATCGACGATTTCGATTTCTTTACCGACGCTTCCTCCTCCATGGTGGTGTCCTTCAACGCCGCTGCCGTTGACGCCACCGCTCGCTCAATACCCAGTTGGCCCTTCACCTTTTTCTTTTGCGCTTTTCCGAACGGTGTTTGTTGCCACAGTGTCTCGAACTCGTCCGGACTGCCGCTTGAGCAGATCGACTCGTGGCTTTCCTTCGTCTTTCTTGCTTTGTCGATTCCAAGTCGTGCGCAACTTCTTGCCGTCAATTTCTCATTCATGCACAGCTTTCGGTCGACCAGTTGAATCTTCGTAGCGGCGGCGCGTGGTTGTCACTCGGCGGCCGTGGTCATCTACAACGGACGAGTTGCTGAACGAGTAGGATGAGGTGCGGCCTTGGACGCCAGTCTTGAAGACGACATTCTGCTCAGTAGTGGGGGGGACCTTGTACGAGTGTTGTGGAGCTGTTTGTTCTGCTTCTTGTTCTTGTTGTGACGTTTGTCTTTTGTCTTGACCCAAGTGTTGTTGACCGACTTGTCAGCGTCTTTAGTTTTGCTTGCAGTCTGCTTCAACTTCTCATCATTGACGTCCATGTCCGTGCTGGAGTCCGTGTCCGAGTCGGCGCCGCCAACCTTCCTGTTGCTGGTAGCCTTCATGACCACTTCATCTTCGTCAGTCTCTGCTGAAGTGACCTCCGGGACGACCTTCAGCTGGAACGCCGTCGGTATGTTTTTGCGCGCCACCACCGGCAGATCCGCGTAGAAGTCGCCATCACCATCCACATCCTCCTCTCTCTCCATGTACTTGGGCGCCGCCAACACCTCACGCTGCATGCCGAACGGGAAGCGCGGGCGCATTATCATGTCGCTCATCTGCTCGAACTCCATCATGGACTGCTCCAGCGACGACATGGGGTACCAGAAGCGAGGTCGCACGAGATCCCACGAGTTGAACATGGTTGTACTAGGTGTTTTCCAGGTTTGCTGCTTGCTTGCGTTGTTCGTAGTAAATTAGTAAATGGGCTTGTGAGTGGATCACTGCGACCAATGTACTTAAGTAGGCAGCAGGTTGAAGTGATGATCGGAGCATCGAATGAAGCGCTTCAACATGTCCCATACAAATTGTCATATACTCGGACTAGCGGGTTTCTACAATGTAGAAGGGGGGGGGTCGAACGTTTTTCGCACCGAGTTGCAATGCGATTCTTCCGCTACCTCAAGTTTGGCAAGACAAACTCATCCAAGGTTGCTTTGACCACTTAGTGCAAGTAACGACAGGAAAAGAACTCTCGCGTCGCAGTATGTTTTGATACTGTAGTTTTTAGGCTTCGAAGCTGCATTTCTACTTCTTCTTGCCTTTCTTTCGTCTACCGGTAGCCGACGCCGTTGTCGAAGTGTTGTCCATAGCTGTCTGCTTCGATTCGATTTCAATTATGCCTCCCTGGGACAGATAGGACAGAGAGTCAACTTAGTGATACATGTAACTTTGCTTCGAAAATGAAAGGAAATCGTACCATAATGTCCTCGCGATGTGCACTCTGCTCGACCTTATTCTGTGTGTCTAGATAGAACATGAGATCGCGGACCTGTCCCTCTAAGTCTCCAACGCGCAGAGCAGTCTCCTTTTCAATTCGTGTGTTTTGCTCCTCTAGCAGCCGCACGCGTTCCTTCCACTGCTTTTGGTTTTCGATCAGCGACTTATTTAGCTCTCTGCATACACGAAAACACACAGCACATTAGTTAAGAAGTTCCAGCTGGTTTTGTATCCTCCTCTCACCTGACAAACGTCAGCTCCTCCTCAAGCTTCTTCGTTTTTTCCGCTAGGGTTGCATTTGCTTTCTTAAGTTGTTTGCGCTCGTGCTCGTGTGCATTCAGTAGCTGTCGGCTTTCGCCTTCTTCCACGCGTGCAAGCAATCGTTCGTAATAGAGGCGTTGCACCTCCAATTGACTGGCGTAGCGAGAAGTAAATGTTGACAAAACGTCAGACCTACGGAATCTCAACAACAAATTGCGAGCATAGCTTACCTCTTCAGCAGGAAGTTGTACTCGACTGCGAGTTTCTCTAATTTACGGTGTTCGCCTTCTTCGTCCTCGGCGGGCGTGGTAGGTGGGTTTTGCGAGCGCTCTCCGCTCAGATTATTCGGGCTCGGGAACTCAACGAACTTACCGTCTTGCTTATTCAAAATCAGTCGGTGTACATATCCATCGCCTGCGTAGTCCCACACACGCTGCGTCTCTAACTCCAGCGAGTACGTGTGCAGCGTCTCTTGGTAATGCTGCTTGGCATGCTCTCCCGAGTAGCGGCCACAGCCCACATGTCCACAGATCAGACAAATCCAAAGGTGCTCCGTTGTACCACACACTTCACATGATGACCCAATATCTCCGTGGCTGTACCGACACACGGGACAGCTCGATCCTTCCCACCGAAAGAGACAGTCACAATGGAACGAGTGGTTGCACAGTGTCGTCAAAATACCCGACGCCGACGCGTCCAGTCTATCCAAACAGACCGCACAAGTCGGGATCTCCGTCATGCCTGCGGGTGGGGGAGGAAATAGCTTCCTCATCTGTGCATCGCTCGCTCTTCTCTCCGACCGCGGACTCAACGGTGTCGTAATAGCAACACTCTTTTCATCTGCATGCTTCTCCTCCAACGCGTCGCAGTCTTCACTCACCACCGGATCAAACTCAATGCTTCGCACAAATACAATTTTGCATCGTTCCTGCTCAATCGAGTTGAAGTACTTGCCATTATGGTCCTGTCACAAATAAGAATAAGTAAAATCACAATAACACAATACAAATAGTGCATGTTGTCAGCCGCACCAGAAAAAATTGGTCCGCTCTTTCTTGCGAGTTGAACTGCATGAGCACCATGCAATTGCTGCGCTCTGGGTCCTTGAGGATGCGTACAAGTGCAATATCCTCCCGGAAGCTGGCTAGAAACTCGAGGATCTCTACGGGCGACATGTGCGATGGCACCGTCACCACGCAGACCAACGTACTGCGCTCGCTGGGCAGTTGCTGGCTACTACCGGCGGAGGACGAGGACGAGTAGGGCTTGTCCGCCCGGTAGAAGCGCAGTTTGCCCGTGGTCACCCGCACCTGCGGGTTTCCTGCCAGGAAGGACGCGCCCTGCATTTCCTGTGCGTCCTCGAGCGACGGCTCCTCAGCCTTGGCTTCCTCCTCCTCGGCCATGTCGGCGGCCTCCACGCGGATCTGAAACATGTTTGACAGCGATGGATGCAAAGTGAGAAAATGGAGATGACAGGTAAATATTCTGTGGAAAGATTGGTACAACTGGGGACGAGGACCAAAATTTGGTACTTATTGTGGTGGTAGCCAATTACCACCATTTTGCTTATCACTTCAACTTACTGCAGGCAGCATTGCTGCTGCTGCAGCGAACAGTCAAGATTGGGTGGACCTTCGCCTATTCTAGAGGTAGACGGAGTCTGCACCGTTAACTCGTGTTTGTAACTAAGTGAGTGAAGTGTGAATGATGAAGGAGTTCCAATGAGCAAGACGCACCACTGGGTTGGTTTTGATTAATGCATTCCTAGATCGTGTGGTTGAAGCAGTGGGCCATGTGCACTTCATTCGTCGTTGAGCTAAGCCGGACTTCCCTGCAGTCAATGACGTACATGTAGCAGCAATTACAGGCGCAACGGATAGTCGTTGCATCAACGCGAGTTTACCTGAGCCCTTCTTCGTGTGCCAGCAACTTGCCCTGGTGAGCGAGGTAAGTAGAGTTTGTAACGCTGCAGTTCTTCTGAAGTTTGCTCTTGTGTGCAGTAGCGACTTGCAAGCAACTTGCAAACAATTCAGCGACTCCTGAAGACATTTTTGAGCATTTTGCATTCTCGAATAGTCCTGGATTTTTGAACCTATAATTTCGACACAGCCCCATCGCATTTTTTGTCCCACACTTCGCAAACCGTCGAGTCGAGAGCACAGCGAAAAAGCGTTAGTGACCGCTGGCCAGATTCACCTAAGGAAGGAAGAAAGAGAGCACTAGCACCATGTTTAACCTGCCGTACGTCTGCATCTTAGCATCATGATGCGCTCGCCTCCCAGCCAATTAATATCCGGCTCTTGTTGTAAGCAGGTATACGGCCGAGGCGGAACACGTCCAGAGCGCTCCGGATGTGACCCCCATCAAGCCGTGCGTCTTCCGTCATATTCTACGCTAATATGCAATACGTTAGCACTCACATTGTGTTTTCTATCGCTGCAGGGAGCAAAAGAACGCGGAGTCCAGGGCTGGTTGCCAGGATTGGCCATTCGCGCTGCTGTTTGTGCTGAATGTGGGTGTTATCATCGCTCTGATGGTCCTGTGGGGCCTCAAGACGGTCACAGACCCGGACAATAACTCAAGCGAGCTACTGTCGGGAGATGACACGAAGGTTGTGGTGGGCATCGCTGTGGGCATGGCCGTTGTGTCTATGGTGCTGGCACTGCTCATGGTCAAGCTCATCGTGGCCTACGCCCGCGTCATGATCCTGTTCGTGCTGTGGTTCAACGTGGGCATCTCGTTCGCCCTGGCGGCCTACGGATTCATCATCGGCAATATCTTCATCGCCATTATCGGCGTCATTATCGCCCTGCTGAACCTCTGCTACGCGCGCGCTGTGCAGCACCGCATCCCGTTCGCAGTCGCCAACTTGCGCGTGGCTGAAGGAGCTATTTCCAAGCACTCGTCCACGTACATTGTCTCCGTTGTTTTCACTATCGTGCAGATCGTGTGGGTCGTGATTTGGGCCATGGCATTGCTAGGCGTCGCAAATAAGATTGCGGAGGAGAACCCGAGTTCTTCGAATACCAACACAACGACCTCTACCAGATCGACGTACAAGCAGTCGGGAGGATCCTACGTCGCGTATTTCTTCCTGCTATTGTCGTTCTACTGGGGCCTGCAGGTTTTTAAGAACGTTGCTCACACCACTGTCGCGGGCACCGTTGCGACGTTCTGGTATCAGGCCGAGTCGGGTGGTGCAACGGGTGCTTCGTTGAAGCGCAGTACGACGACATCGTTTGGATCGATCTGCTTCGGTTCCCTTATTGTTGCATTCCTGCAGGCGCTTCGTGCGGTACGTGAATATTTCCGACCAATCTGAGATGTCGTCGCTGATGGAGTACTAACAAGAAGGTTTGATTCTTTTACAGTTGGCGGAGAGTGGCCGCCAGGATGGCAGCGCGTTGGCGTGCTTCGCTGAGTGCATATTGGGCTGCCTGCAGTCTCTCATGGAGTACTTCAACCGCTGGGCTTATGTCTACGTTGGCATCTACGGCTACAAATTCACTCAGGCCGGCAAGGCTGTCTTCGAGCTTTTCAAGCAGCGTGGCTTTGATGCTATCATCAACGACGATCTCATCGGCAACGTGCTTGGTTTCGCAGCTCTGGGCGTTGGTACGTTTACTCTGTAGGTATTACGGTTCTAAGGGTCATCACTAAACTGCTGCTTTCACTTACAGGTCTCATTTGCGCTGGTGTCGGTGCACTGATTGCCGAGACGACCGATGTCGTCGATTTCCAGAACAGCACAGCGTTCCTAGCGATCCTCGGCCTCGTGGTTGGTATCGGCGTTGCTGTCACGCCGCTTGCCGTCATTGACAGCTCCGTCGCCACCATCTTCGTTTGCTTCGCCGAGGACCCGGCCGCCTTCCAGCACTCACACCCGGAGCTGTACGCGCCGCTGGTGCAGGAGTGGCACAATCTTTACCCGGAGGTCATGGTGCAGGCCGGATACTGGTACGTCTAGATCCGCCAAGCAGCATAAGAGTCTATTCATAACCCATTTCAATGCACAATGGTCGTGTGTCACCTCCATTTCGTGGAGCTTTTGCGTCACAAAAATAGACCAAAAAGGCAACTTCAACTCAGTCTATCAATCGCATTAGCACACCCATCGCTATCAGTAGAACCCATTCATTGCTCGTTCGTCTACACGTTCGTCGATGTGGCGCTCCACGTTCGTCCTCTGGACGTTCATATCTCCAGTCATGGCTTCCTCCATGACCTCGCTGCTGTTCCGCGGCGCCTCCGTGGGTCTCGTGGCCCGCCGCATCACGGACATGGCGCAAGAAGCAAGTGCAGATGCTAATGCAACAACCACAGATTCAAGTTCAGGCTCAGACTCACACGCAGACGAATCGGACATGATGACGACCATCCACTACATTACCATCGTGCTGCTTATTATCATGTCGGCCATCTCTTCAGGACTCACACTGGGACTCATGTCGTTGGACAAAGTGAGTCTCGACGTGATCGTCCGTGCTGGAGACCGACCAGGGGCTACAAAGGACGAAATGAAGAAGGCCAAGGCGGCCAGACGCATTTTACCAGTCCGTTCGGATAGTAACCTGCTGCTTACGACATTGGTGTTGACTACCGTGGCGGTGAACAGCCTGCTATCGATTTTGCTGGCAGACTTGACCAGTGGCCTTGTGGGTTTCTTCGAATCAACCATTCTTATCCTCATTGTTGGTGAAATTGTGCCCCAATCGCTGTGTTCAAGACACGCTCTGTCAATTGGGTCGGCGTTCGTGCCGGTCGTGAAAGTGCTGAGACTGGTGCTGTATATTTTTGCCAAACCGGTGAGTTATGTGCTGGACCGCACGGTCGGGGAGGATGTGGGCACCGTGTTTACCAAGCGAGAACTGCAGAAATTGGTGGAGATTCACGTGAGACAGAAGATCGTGCACCCTGAAGAAGGGTATATTGTGCGCGGTGCCATGAGCTACAAGAACAAGGTCGTTAGCGACATCATGATCCCAGCGGACAGACTTTTTTCACTTCCGATATCCTTTACGACGTTGGATTTTTGTGTGTTCGAAGGCTACGTGTTTTGTTTGTGTGATTCCTTAACTATTCGAGGTTTGATTTGTTGTTGCCATTCCTTCTGCACGCCAGCACGGTACTCAACTTAGAGACACTCAAGATGATCTACAACGACGGATACAGTCGCATTCCCGTGTGGAATAAGGACCCGAACGACGTGGTAGGAATCGTGTTTACCAAGGACTTGATCTATGTGGACCCGAACCAAGATGTGCCGCTCATGGCATTTGCACGAGTTTTTGCGGTCGCAGCACACCGCATCTGGCTTGATGCAAAGCTCGGCGAGGTGCTTAGTGTCTTTAAAATGGGCAGCACCCACATGGCCCTCGTCTACGATGTCAACAATTCGGGACCGGTAAGTTAGTTATCAATTTGATAACAGATACGCCCCTGCTCACGATAGATGTTTGCTGAGATGTTCAGGGTGATCCGTTTTACGAGCTCAAAGGGTTGGTGACACTCGAGGACATCGTTGAGGAAATCCTGCAGTCCAAGATCATGGACGAGACCGACTCACCCGAGGCCAGGAAAGAGCGTCAAAACTGCACGGATCAAATCGGACACACCGCCGGTGGTGAGTTCGTTGCACACGCCGCCGTCTTGCTTCCATCTACCAGCTTTCGCCGTGACTCGATCTAAGTGCTGACTTCGTGTACCCCACGTCATCTTCTCCCGCTCAGCTTATTACTCAGACGAAGACCCGCTTCTTTCGGAGAACAAAACGACTTTCGGCACAATAGTTCGAGCTTCAGACTCAAAGATCCAGTACTAATCGACCAGTGCGGGCTGCTTTTCAGCACGCACGGTAGCTCCAGCACACTCAACATTATCCTCACCAGACCACAAACTCCTGATGCTGGAACAAAAAGCAGTGAGGGAGAATTATTATAGTTTGGTGCGTGCATTATGACGTGCGTTTTTACAGTAGACGGACTATTCTCAACAATGAAGGGTTTCACAATTTCTACAGGGTAATTTCAACGGGCGCATCCTCTTGACGATTTTCGTGGATTGGATCCACGAAAATTGGATATCCATTTCATAGCAGTGATGACTGCAAAGCGAAGACCTTTGCTAGCGAGTCTGTGTTTAGTATTTGTAGCATGCACAGAGGCTGCTACGAGCACTACTACGACAGAGCTCGGGTGCAACTCGACGGTGGCTGAACAAGAGGCCATTGCTCGTTGGTCGCTACTGGCCGAGCTAACATTTTCACGCGACTGTAAGGCGTCGAGGTGATTTTTTCTTCTCAAAAGAAATCGACGCTAACGCGATTGTTTTTCTTGCTGTTGATTCGCAGCTCATGCAGCGACAGCTTTTGCAGACATGATCTGGATTATTGGTGGCGTATCGGCATCTTACTATACGAAGCGTCTGGAGTACACCACAACGCGTTCGGATGTCATATCTTCCTCTGATGGCATTGAATGGACAGAGATACTGGAGGAGGCGCCATTCCGTCGACGTTATGGGCACTCCTTGATCTCATTCACTGATTCTAAGGACAAGGTGAACCGCCTAACATTACTCGGGGGATTTTCACCTGAACCAGCGACCGATATCTGGGTGACCACCAACGGAGGTAAGAGATTTTACTACTGTAGTTTTATCGGGGTATCCACAGAACGTATAGCTCAACTTTCGTGTTGTGTCATCACCCTGCGCACAGCTTCTTGGACAGAAGCAACTGCAACAGTTCCTTGGGCAGGCAGAGGCTACCATTGTTCGGTAGTGTTTGATAACAAACTCTGGGTGCTCGGTGGCAGTCCGATGAACAACGAAGTATGGTCAACTTCTTCAGTTCTTGCAGGACCGTGGAAACAGCAGCTCAACGTTCCCTGGTCACCAAGAGCTGCCCACGCATGTGCAGCGCACGAGGTCATGACCAACGCGACAGAGGGCGATTCATCTCGAGAAGAGTTCCTATTTCTAATGGGCGGGTGGCGTGACACAAGCATGCGAGATGTATGGCGAATGGACTCCTCTGGGAACTGGAACCTTCTGTCGGAGGCAGCACCATGGGAAGCTCGAGCGTGGTTTTCTTTGGTATCGTTTGATTCAAGAACAAATGGTGACGTTCAGCTTGGACCGAGGCTTTGGGTGCTGGGAGGCGGGATCGTAGGCAACGGTATCGAAAAAATGTATCCGTTCTCGGATGTTTGGTACACGCGTGACGGGGTGGAGTGGATAGCGGCAAGCTCGAACTCAACGGGCGTTTCGACGGCAGAATGGAGTATGGTGACTCAAAGCAACACGCAAGTATGTATGGGCAAATGGGGGCACACGGTTGTTCCCTTCCACCGCACAGTCACTCGAGCGTACTATTGTCACGAATCCTGCACGAATGAGGAAAGCACCATTAGTCTCGCAAACCAGCTCATTCCAGTGTGTAACCCGAGCACAACATTGCCGGAGATACCTGCCCAACATTCAGTACTTCTCAACAGCTCGATGATAACGAAGACGATCTACCCAGACGGTTGTGGCCTGTGCAAGACGGACCCCAACGCTCGGTACCAGAACAGCACGACCGTACCGACACTTCTACTTCTGGCTGGAAATGTTGGCATCCAGAAAGTAAACGACGTGTTTCGAAGCAGCGACGGGAGTGAGTACAATGTATTTCAACGACGGAGAAAGTTGTGTACGGCGCTGGCATGACTCAGATACTTGTCTTGTTTGCCCTGCAGTGTTGTGCGAGCGAGATGGCAAAATCTGCTCGGGCGAAGGAGTATGTGTACAAGGTGGCACTTGTTTGTGCAATAGCGGAAAGACTGGAGCATTTTGTGACAGCGAGCAAGGCTATACCATCATCGACTCGAGTACGTGCTCACATCTTTTGCGGTGTGGCTTTTTCATGGGGTTTGGTACCAATTGACTGACTTTGGTATCCTTTGGTAGCGAACTGCTTCCCCGAGTCGGCACTGGTAGTGATCAGCGGAGGTAAGACCAAACGTTTGGGTGACGTAAAGATCGGAGACTCGGTGCTATCGCTTGATGAAGATGGAATGCCCGTGTATTCCACCGTCTACTACATTCCACATGAAAGCTTTCGGACAAGTGAAACCGAGTACATCAGCGTGAGGCACGAAGGCATGGAGCACGAGCAGGTCAGTTTGTACGTGCCGATCAGACCCTGGCCATGCGGTGTGGTGCAATTAGTTACCTCTACCTGCTGCTGGGCGACCAGGATCGGATCACTTGGCCCTGATGAAATGTGTGACGTGTGAGCAGCATCTGTGACGTGTGTAATATTCATGGTTTCCAGGACTTTGTTGAAGCGCTCCAGCTCAGCCCCGAACACCTCGTGTACTATCTCCCAGAGAGCAAAACTTTCGATCCAGGCAGCAATTCGAACAAGTTGTTGATGGCAAGCCTGGCACAGAAACCCGCAAGTGAGCTGCGGATGAACGACCTGCTCTTGATGTCCCCATCGCCGACTCGATATTGCCCGTTGAAGAGCAACACCGAAACCGTATCAAAGCCAGCCAGAAACGCGTCGAGCTGGAGCTGGAGCTGCAAGCTCGACAAGCTGGCACGTCAAGAAGAGCCCCCAGCTAGACTCAGCTTGGTCAGAGTCACTGGATTGACCCGCGTCAAGCATCGTAGCGCCAAAACGGTGTACACGATGACAGGCAATTTGTTTGTGGCGGGTGTGCTCTGTAGCAACTTCGGCGACTACTACCCCACGTTGCTGCCTGGTCAACAATGGCGGGATTCGGTAGCCTTCAAGCTGTTCGAGCCGCACCGCTTGGTGTTTAGGTTGCTCCCTTATCCTCGCACGGCCGAGCTCCTACGGGCGCTCATGGACCAGCTGGTGCTACCGGCGTTGACATGGCTACGCCCGCTGCTCCTCTCCAAACAAAGCGCAGGGATATCGTCACGTGAGCGTTAATCGAAACCTTGACCCACCGAGCTGAGACCTTGACCTTTACCCAAAGCAAAGCTGAAGATTGAAATTCCTGCACATTTTCCATACTACATGTACATGTAGTATTTTTTAGAGACAACAGCGCAACAGCAAAGCGCCGAGAGTTTCGAGACAACCCCCAACTCTTTTGTTGCTTCCTTCTGGCGTGGATAACCTCGCAGGTTTTTGCTGTACGAATCGACGCAAGGATCGCCGAGAAGAGCTGTCGTTGCTGTGGTTTACTATGTGTTTGTAAATGTACATGTAAGTTACCGTGTAGTCATGCAGTCTGCCAACTGTATCGTGGGAGGAACGTTATCTCGTGTATTGACACGGCTTCAAGTCAAAGCTCAGGACAAGTTGCCTTTAAAGTTTACCCAGCCACCTCCCAGTCTCTGTTGCGGTGCTGTAGAAGCAGTTGGCACAGGCGCTCCAAGGTTGGGGGAAACTGGTCGACACCTGCGGTCGAGGCAAATTCAGCAGACACCAACGGCCAGTACGTGGCAGCTCTCGCTTTGGTGCCGCCATGGGACCAGCTGTGCGATCCTCGTCGGCCGTAGCGCCGCGCTCGAAAAAAGAAGGCGAATAAGCAGAGAATCGGCGGAACGGGACTGAGGCGTTCCAACGCTGGCAATGCGTGCGGACGTTGGCTGTCGTGCGCGTTGAAGCGAACCGCTTGTCCGCCACCTTCCGGTTCGAGCAGGTGGTGGATTTTCACTCCAAACGGTTCCTTTACGCCGGTTGTCGTGCCATTCCGTCCTCGCCCCACGGCGTCTTATTACAAACATGCGGCGCCGCGAGCTCGTGGGCGGTTATGACCAAGAGCTTGTGCCCAAGCCAGACTCGGCAAAATGCCATGCTGAAGCAATTGTCCTTACTTTCATGGTTAAAATGCGCGACATAGTGGGAGCAAATCTAGTGTATTGAAAAGACGGAACCGCTTGGGCTGTTTCGGAGCGAGTAACGTCCAGTCGGCTCTCGCGCACGTTCGGGGCAAGCGGCTGGAAAGGCAACGTCTCTGTACACGCCACAAGCGACGAGACCTGCTGGCTGGCAAGTCGCTACAGCTGGCGACCGATGCGGCCGACTGAAATACTCTCACTGTGCAATTTGCCACCCGCTACCCATTTGCATTTTTACCGCCACCACCAGAAAGCCAATTCAGACAAAATGCTTGGCAAGCGTTGCGCATCGGAAGTGGAGGCCTGCCTCACCGAGTACTACCGCCAGGAATGCCTGCGCGCTCTGTACGCCAAGCAGGAACGCCCGCGCGATTGCGCCTGGGTCAGCAAGGAAATGATGGCCAAGCCTCCTCGCCGTTCGCGCAAGGGCGTCTCGTTCGCCATGGCCCCGGAGATCATCGGCAGCGCCGACCCCAGTGTGGACCGCAGCCCCATCGACGTGTCTCCGATCTCCAAGTTCGAGCTCGTGGTGCTGCTTTCGCAACGCACGTTCCCCGTTCAGGCTTAGATGAAGCAACCAACAACAACCTGCACAGGACAACCAGACTACATTTCGTAGTACACACCAGCAGACAACGGACGACATCGCAGTGCTAGTGCAAGCACTGCCACCGCTTCGTTCCGTGCTGGACATTCCCAACCTCTCCCACTCCTCATGCTAGGGTGGACCTAGAAGACCGGGTGCTATGTCGTTCGACACGTCAGCTTATAGAACCACGAGCCAAACGAGGGCTCGATATTTAAGTGCAATAAATGCCGACACTTTCCAACTGCACAATGGTCCTGAACATTTCATCAACACAATGTGCCACCAACAGTTTCTGCCAGCAAACCGCCTTCAAAGGGATCAGTTCGATGCAGTCCGCTGTTGCGTTCAGATGTCGAGCGGCATGAGTCGATCGACCTCTCGCCGCGACACGCCTTGCTCCAGCAACTGCGCACGCGCTTTGGCACGAGTCACGAGTGCGTTATCGCGCGCCATCTGCAACTCCAGCTGGCGCAGTGTGAGCTCGACTCGAGCTTTCTCCAAGTCGATCTCGTCAATTGACCGAAGCAGCGGGCGCTTCTTCACCGGTTCGGGTGGCGGGATATTCCGTCGCTCGCTGTGTCGGCGACGTACTTGCCCTCGTGAATCTTCCTCCTCTTCCATTTGCATCACTGCAATGGATTCCATCGCTCTACTCTTGCTCTTCCTCACCGGCCGCGTGGTCGGCGGCGTCGGAGGTGTCGCTGGACTCGTCACCCCACCAACTGATTCATCGTCAAAGTCCCAGGCCATGCCCTCGGACATCGACCTCATTCCACGCCGTTCACGCAGCGGATACCGGTAACTCTTCTTCGGCGGTGAAGGCGACGGCGACCGGAACCGCGCAGGCGGAGGACTAGCAGCTCGAGCAGGAGCTGGAGCGGGTACAGACTGCCGAACCACTGGCGGTGGCACCACCGTCTTCCTCTTGGTACTCAGCCTCGGCCTTTTCTTCGGTGGCGAGTCCACCACCTTGTTCATGGTCTTCATAATGGGCTGCAGAAGTGCAAAGTAGCGGCAGTGGCGCTCCAGCACGCGGTGCAAGTTGCGTTCCGCCGGCGTGCCATCGGCCGTCTGCAGCTCGCGTTTGGTGCTGGCCAGACGCTCCGCCGCCTCACGATACGAGTGTTCCAACTCCGTCATCTTGGTCTGTACCTGACTAGCTGTGCGGTGTACGAGGCCCTCGGCGTGCAGACGTTGCACGATTTCGTCAGCCAGTGGGCGGTGACTCATCTCGGCTCTCGTGCAGCTCCGCCAGCGGTCGTAGTTGCCCGGCGCGGCCAGCCAGTCCAGAAGCACACCCATGGATGACTTACCTCCTTGTCCCACATGGTCCGACGTCCACTTGGTTTGCAGAGAAGGATGGTGTGACGCCTGCCGTGAGCGGAAGAAGCTCGGCTTAACGTGCATCTCTTTGCGCTTCTTTGCTATGGCGTCCCCTCACGGGTTTTCAGCCAATCCACATGTTGAAGTCGTACTCTGTACGAAGATTGGTCGAAAACAACTATTTTTTTATTGGATAAAACAAATTGTTGCCTTTTTTAAGCAGTCAATTTGAATTATGGCGCGACGCGGTATCTGCAGCTCGCCGCTGTCGTCGGCGGACGAAGCGACTTCCACAGCCTTCCCAGAGCTTTCTCCATCTCCTGTAGCTCCTCGTACTAAGTCCCGAGCGACCGGCGGCAAGCGGAAGTCCAAGACCAAGAGGAATGTTCTGCAGAGCAAGAAGCTTAAGACCGATAAAAAGAGCACCAAGGAACTGGTGCAGGACGCTCCACAAGACTTGGTCGAGTACCTCGCAGAGCAGCTGAGTGCTGTGCAACAAGCCAAGTTTGAGACGGAGTTTGGAGGTGGACTGGGGTTCATTGTGAAGCTGCCTACGTCCAGTTGGAAGGATAAACGCAAGCGCGACAAGCTGGAGAGCTGGATCCGAGCGCTAGGCTTCACGTCTGGCGCCACGTTGAGTCACAAAGCACTGCGCGTTGCCAGTCTCAAGGCGGACGTGATTTTGAGTGAATTAAAGCAGAGAATTCCGTCTGTTATGAGTAGTGAGGGTGACAAGGAAGAGGAAGATGCAGGTGTGGACGTTGAGCTGGATACAGGTGGAGACGCATCACCTGAGAAGGACGGAGACGAACAGGAAGGAGATTATTTGACGGACCCGGCCATGGTTCGGTTGAAAAAGTACTTTGAGAAGCTGGAGACTCAAAAACTGGAGGTCGTGTCGTATTCAGAGAATCATCGATTGCTGTCGTCGACGCAGCATATGGCAATCGCTGATGCCATGGAAGACGTGTTGGCACAGCCTTCGGTTCGAAGAGACCGTCGACTTGCGAGGAGGCTGTCGAAGTTGGGGAGAATATCTGGTCGTCGATTATCTTCGATCGCTATGGGCCCGTCGTCTTCCTCTTTTCTGCCGCCTGTGGAAGACGACTGGAAGTGGGATCGAGAGATGGATAAGATGTCGCTGACACCAGTTAAACGACGTGTTTCGCTCGGAGAAAACACATTAGCGCAGAAGAAGAACGTGCTGGGTGAAAGTGTGCTACAGCTTGTGCTTCATTCTGGGTTGGTGGATGCGAGGACTTTGAAGCAAGTACTCCGTAAGGTCTCCACGATGTGGGGGAAGATCGCTGTCATGTAAGATTTGGAGGTTTTATTACTTGCATACTTCTTCGTACTAACCTTAACGTTTGGTCATGTGTGATTATCCTTCATGCAATTAGGGCGTATGCTTGGACTATCGCAGACTACTCGAAGTGCGTAATGAGCGCCTACTATATTTCTTCTCTGCTGGATATCGAACTCTTATCGATATTGCCGCTTTATCCCCGTACGTGATTGCAGGAGAACCAAGTTGTACTCGACGGATCAAATCTATAGGCGTCACCCGCGTGGCCATTACCTCGCGGACGGTGCTTACAAGGAAGTGTTCAAAGTATTTTCATCAGAGCAGAAACGACTGGAGGCTATCAGCGTGATGGATATTGGCGCAATTGACAGCACGGGCAATCAGGTACGCGGTCAGATTTATTTGTCGGGGATACAACGTACTTGCATGAACTCACTAGGTGGCCGATGTTCGCTGTAGGGTGTTGTTCGTCAAGAGGTGGCACACTCCGTACTGCTGTCTGATGCAACTGAAAACGGCGTTTGCCCAAACTTCCTCCGGATTTATGATGTTTTCCTTGCGCACGAGCGTCCTCGCTCCGATCGCTGGGGTAACAAGACGTATCGTAAACCAATTGAGTTGCTTGCGGGCGCGAATGCCGACTCTGGCGCTGAAAATCAACAACAAGACTCGCCATCAAGTGAAAATAGGGAAGGACTGTTCCAGTACATCCAGATGGAATTCTGCGACGGAGGTGATCTTGAAGATTTTATCGGCCTGCAGAAGAACAAGGCTCTTCCTTTGGATTCTGTTGCTGTGCCATTTTTCTTCCAAATGGTGTTCAGTATGTACTGTGCTCGAGAAAAGTTTAACATGCGTCACTGTGATATCAAGGTTCGCCACGACTGCATGCTGCGTTGTACTTGTACCTCCTCGTACGCTAACATGATTGCGATTTTTTTTTTTGCGTTATATAGCTTCTCAACTTTTTCCTCAAGGACATTGGTCGCGCCAATCTTGGCAAGGCCTCAGGAGCTGATGTCGTGCTGCACTATATGCTGGAGGACACCTGTTTTGTTCTCCAAATGCCCGCATCCTTTTCGTACTGGGTGAAGCTAGCCGACTATGGCGCAGCCGACTCCAACCCGGATAATTTAGGGAAACCTGTTTCGATTGACCAGTTCACTACGCTGGAAAACTCACCCGTCGAGTTCTTGCTGAAGGGTGATGCAGCCGAGCAGTCCTACGCAGCAGATACGTTTTCGTTAGGTCTCTGCCTGCTGCACTTATTCACTGGAAGGTATGGGTGATTGCATGGTGTCCATGTTTGCTGCATGGTGATTTTTTTTTCTGACTTGTGTGGTTTTACTCAGCGCACCTTACGAAGAGATTTTGGAAGACGTGCATTGCCCCGAAGAACTCCTGAAGGACCTGAAGTCCGTCTGGATGGTACGTGTATACGGTATTATTGCTCAAAGATGTGGCCGTAGCTGATGTGTCTGCATACGGCACGCAATGTAGAGTGCACGAAAGAACTCGGGGTTCTCAGTGATCAAGAGCGTGGCGCGCGGTGATGACGAGAACACGCTCTGCCACACTTTGTATCGATTTATCGTACTCTTCGGACTACCAGAGAGAAATCCCAGCGAAAGCAAAGGAATCGACAAGGTGTGGCAACTATTGCTAAAGCATTTACGACCAGAAGATCCGGCGGTTAACCGCCCCCAGCGGCGATCCAGGCGAACGCCAGGCGCGAACAAGGTGCAACTGCATACGAAGACGACAAAGGAATATTTCGACCATGATCAGTCGTTATTCTCAATCGCACGAGGCTCCAACGAGGTTATATATCGATGCCGTGAAGGATTGAAGACGATCCCGGGAGCGATGGACCTGCTGAAAAAGTTAGTTGACTTTAACCCAACAAAGCGCCCCACACTCAAGCAAGTGATGTATCATCCAGTGTTTGCAAGACTCCGCTCGCCTTCCAAGCAGAAGGAAACGCTCGCAGACTTTGTGATTAGTTACTATAAGAGCCGAGGCCAAGATGGTCGATTGCTTTCGGATGTATAGAGCTCGGTAGACTGAAAGAAATTAGTACTTGATGTCGAAAGCGTTGAAGTATTTCAGAATGAATTAGATTCTCTCATTTACATGCTCTATCTTATCTAACAAGATCCCTAGACGACTTCAAAACACTTTCGAAGTCGACAGAGACCCAAGCGTTCATTCCAGAAACGCTTAGTCGTCTATTGGCTGAAGCCGCCTGCCAGAGAAAATAATCACCACTGCTAGATCAACAACACGCGATAAGTTGTCCTTATCTGCTACTCCAACCTCTCATTAGCCCTTCCACACGATGTACCGTTATCTTGATCGGGCGTTGGGCTGAGCAGATTTCACGGATCAATTCCTTCGGCTTCAGGTACGCAAGTCCATTGACGGCCACCACCCGTGATCCAACCAAAACGCCATGTCTCCTTGCAATGCAGTCCTCATCGACACTACGCACAACGCAGTAAAACTCGTTCGCAGACAACGAACAGCCGAGCTCTTCCTTGTCCTGGAGCGTCACGTTAATCTCAACGGTCCTAGGTTCTAGGACGGATGAGATTACGGTCTTCGGTCCTTCTGGAGCCATCTGAGAGCGGAAGACGAAGTGGAACAGCATCGGCCTCGGCACCGTTCGAAGCATGTCCACAACCTCGTCAAACTTTAAGTTCTTCGTGCTGTTCAGACCAATCAGTAAGCTGCCGACGATAACGTTGGCTCGTTCTGCAGCGCCGCCCGGGATAACTCGAGACACCTCCGCATAACCGCTGTTGGCCTTGGCCAACGTGATGCCTAAGGGTTCACCAGAAGCTCCAATCTTTCGTTCGTATTTCCTCCATTCCACAGCGCGCTGATGCAAAAAACATAGACAACGTGAGTTTTTTCAACACACAATGATGATGGAAGCTCGTTCAGGCCTTACCGAGGCACTGACATTGCAGGACTTGGAGTGCAAATCCAGCTGGTCCAACGGGACCGCCGAGCAGCACATCGTACATTTAACAGTTGTGTCATCAGCAGGGTCACTCAAAGATTTCTCCTTCATCGTCATCGCCGGTGGTGAAACAGGTTCTTCCTTCACATTTTGAACGGGGCGTTCATCCCCCGAAGACGCGATTCCAGCCAACATCGACAGAAACGACGTCGCAGTGAACGCGCACTCCACCGACGGATCTTTTGCCGCAGCCAACGCCACTCTGCTTTTGTAGGCTTTCGCCACGCCGGATGCGTACTTTTCCTCCATAATGAGATCGGAGATCCCCGTTCCCCCACACACAGCGATCCACTTAGCATTGCCGCCCAGTTCCAGCGCACGCATCTCGCTGGCTGACCAGGAGTCCATAACCAACGACTTGACGAAGCTCGTCTGCACGCCTAGTGAGCGGTGCTTGCCAGCGCAGACCAGACACAGCAGCACGCCGAATGAGACGCCCGCCCACTGTGGACAGATGGCCTTGCAATCCACGCAGTGCTGCCAACACAATAACCACGAGCACTTAGTCAAATAATACATTGCAGTTGCAACGACAGTGTTAGAACGTACGTCGTTGCCGGGTAGCAGGCGGATCGTCACTTCCGTCGCCGGCGATAGGCGCACCATGGCCGTGGGCTGGGGCATCACACCGCGTTTCGACGCGGTGATTGCCGAGCTGCTATCGCTGGAGGAGGTGACGGAGCTGCAGGTCGAGGACGTTGGCGAGAGCCGTGTGTCCTTGGACAGCAGCGTCATGGCGACAAGAACACGATTTCTATTCTGCGAGTGTCGCTGGTCGAAGCTTGCTTGGCGATTGAACGGCCAAGACCCAGACCACCGAGCTTCGGCCCGTTATAAGTGGGCTGATTTATATGAAGATTTGTATGCGTGTTCAGAATTCACTAGTCAGTAACGGTCAAATTGCTCATGAATTAAAGGAACAAAGGACAAAGTGATTTGTGCACAATTTTGGTGGACAAATGTGTAACCCAGTTTTTTGTTCACACCTATATTTTGTAGCGAGTCCACTTTAACCCTGACCCTAGGATTTTTTTTTTAAAAAAAAATGATCCCCAGCTTCCCGCGCATTTTCGTAGCCATTTCACAAACAGCTGATCGATTGGCAGCCATCCACTCGGCCAACGTGGATTCATTCCCAAAGTCGCCGGCCAAGCAGCGCACTCCCCGGTCTCGTCAATCACTTCTTCCTGTTTCTCAACTCTCGACCATGGACTTCCCTGCGCTGGTGGCCGCTCTGATGAGCAATGACAATGCTACGCGCAAGCAGGCCGAGGCGTCGTACGAGGCCTTCAAGGCCGAGCAGCCGCAGACGCTTGTTGCCAACCTGGTGCAGCACCTCCGTGCAGCCCCCGAACCCGAGGCGCGCGCCTTCGCCCCCGTGCTGCTGCGTCCGCTATTGGAAGTCAAGGCTGGCATGTACACGCAGCTAGATGCGGCCGCACAGGCCACGCTCAAGGCCCAGCTGCTGGAGGCCGTGGCCAGCGAACCCGTGGCCCACATCCGTCGCAAACTCGGCCACTTAATCGCCGAGCTTGCCGCCATCTCGGAGAAGTTCGAGCAGCCGTGGCCCGAACTTCTCAACGCTGTCTCGGCCCTCACCACAAACGCCGACGCACTGCTGCGTGTGACGGCCTTCGACCTGCTGGCCAAACTGGCCGAGTACGTGGGCGACTTGCTGGCCCCGCACAAGGAGAGCTTCCTCACGCTCTTCACCAACTCACTCAATGACGCTAATGGAGAGGTGCAGATCGCCAGTCTCAAGGCTGCTTCGGCCTTCCTCCTTACACTCGAGGACAAACAGGAGCTGGGAGCTTTCGCCATTATCATTGCACCCATGCTGCGTATCATTGAGGTGCTGGTCAACGCCGGTGACGAGGTCGCTTTCCGTGAGGTGCTGTCTGCTCTTGTGCAGATCGCAGAGGTACACCCCAAGTTCTTCCGCAACTCGCTGGACGACGTGGCCCGTGCTATGATCTTTGTGTGCTCGTCACAGGAGCTGGACTCGGAGACCCGTGAACTTGCTCTGGAGTTCCTTATCTCCCTGTGTGAGAATGCCGGCGGTATGGTGCGCAAGTCGCAGTTCATTGTGACCAACGTGGTGCCACTGGTCATCCAGCTCATGTGCGAGGTCGAGGAGGACGAGACTTGGGTGCAGAAGTTTGACGACCCGGAGACTTTCACGGAGGCCAACGACGCCGACAACTCGATCAGTGACGCTGGTGCTGCTGCCATTGACCGTCTAAGCACGTCTCTGGGCGGAAATGCTGTGCTTCCCGTGGCCATTCCGGTCATTAAGCGCTTCCTGGGTGATGCCGACTGGCGCAAACGTCGTGCTGGTCTGTACGCTACCTGCCTGCTTGGCGAAGGTGCCAAGTCGCTCATGACCCGTGAGCTCGACAACGTTATGGGTATGGTGCTGCCTTTCCTGAACGACCAGCACCCGCGCGTGCAGTACGCTGCACTGCACAGCATTGGCCAGATCGCCGAGGACTTCGGTGAGGTCGAGAAGGGCAAGAACTTCCAGGCCAAGTTCCACGCCATGGTGGTGCCTGCGCTTACTGCGCTAATTCAGAACGAGCAGGGTGTGCTGCGCACGCGTGCTCTGGCTGCTAGTGTGGCCATTAACTTCTGTAACACCAACGTGTGCAAGGCCAAGTACGTGACCCCCTACAGCCAGGCTCTACTTGAGGCTCTCTTCAACGCCATGCGCTCGTGCCCGCGTCAGGTGCAGGAGCAGGCTATCACTGCTGTTGCCAGTGTGGCGAAGGTTATCGGAGACGAGTTCCTTCGCTTCTACGACATCTTCATCCCGCTTGCCAAGGAGGTGCTGACGAACGCTCACGGTAAGGAGTACGCTCTGTTGCGTGGTAAGGCCATGGAGTCGATTGCTCTGATCGGCCAGGCTGTGGGCAAGGAGCGTTTCGTGAACGACGCCAAGGAGATCATGGAGATTCTGGTGCGTGTGCAGTCCAGCGAGGAACTGGAGGGCCCCGAGGTGCAGTACGTGGCGCAGTCGTGCGTGCGTATCGGCAGCATCCTGAAGGAGGACTTTGTGCCGTACCTGCCTCACGTGATCCCGTCGCTGATCAAGCAGGCCCAGATCCAGCCTGACATTCAGCTGTCGGATGTCGCTGACGGTGATGTTGAGGAGGATGGCCAGACCGCCGACGGTAAGGACACCATGACACTTGAGATCCGTGGTGTGGGCAAGAAGCGTCTGGAGATTAACACGAGCGCTCTGGAGGACAAGACGAACGCTTGCAACATGCTGTATCAGTCGGCACTTGACCTGGAGGGATGGTTCTACCCGTACGTAGCTGAGGTGGCGCAGGTGATGATCCCGCTGATTGACTTCGAGTACGTCGAGGACATTCGCATCGTGAGCAGCTTGACCATGGCCAAGCTGCTGAACTGCGCTGTGGACGGTACGCTGAACCACGGCCACGGCGCGACGGCGCCGCAGTTCCCGCAGCAGCTCTTTGAGAAGTTCTTCGAGCCGATGCTGAAGGGCCTGCAGGAGGAGGAGGACCTGGAGTGTCTTGGCGCTTTCGCTGAGGCTATGTCGGCTGTCCTGGAGGTGTGCAAGGAAAGCCAGGAGAAGGGTTTCCAGGTTGGTATTCCTCTGGAGCACGTTCCGCGTGTGGTGGAAATCTTCAAGACCGTGGCGTCCAACAGCGCTCAGCGTCTGATGACCCAGCACTACGAAAACCAGCAGGACGAGGACTATGACGCCGAGGCTGCTCTCCAACAGACCGAGAACGACGAGTTGGAGGAGGGTGTCTTCCGCTCGATGGTCGACTCCATCGGCTGGATCGTGAAGATCCAGAAGGTGGCGTTTTTCCCGGTGTTCCATGCGCACCTGCTGACGTTCGTGACGCCGTTGCTTGAGCAGAAGACCGTGCCGATGCTGCGCGGCCAGGCTATCTGCATGATCGATGACATTATTGAGCACTGCGGTGCTGCCGCCCAGGAGTTGGTGCCGCTGTTCCTGAACCACCTTGTGCAGGGCCTCGAGGACCAGAGCCCGTCGGTGATCCAGGCGTCTGCTTACGGCATTGGTGTCAGCGCCGAGAAGTGCGGCGCTGCGTTCGACCCGTTCTGCCAGAACGCTCTGGAGAAGATGGTACACCTGATCAACGCGTCGGCCAACGTGGACGACGACGAGGTTGGTGCTGCTCGCGACAACGCTATCAGCGCAGTGGCCAAGATTTGCCTGTCCCGTGAGGGTGCTGTGGACGCTGCCAAGATGTGGCCCATGTGGCTCAGCTGGCTGCCGCTCCGCACGGACGTCCTGGAAGCTCGCGACGTGCACGCTCGTCTGATTTCGCTGGTGAACAGCGGCAACGCTCACGTGCTCGGCGCCGACTACGCTAACCTGCCCCAGATTCTGAAGGTGTTCGCGTCTGCTCTCTGTAAGTTCATGCCGTATCTTTTGATTCATGCTGGCAAGGTCTAACTGTTTTGTCAATTGTTGTTCTTGCGCAGTGTTCGACCTGGCGGAGGCGGAGGATGCCGCGGACGACGAAGACATGTCGACTATCTCGGAGGAGGCCAAGCCTCAGCTCCGTGAGCTGCTGGCCAAGTTGCAGTCGCAGCTGCCCGGTCCGGTGGTGCAGGGCGCCTGGGCGAAGCTCAGCGGCGACGAGCAGCAGGCGCTGTCTCAGCTGTAGACGTCAGGGGTGAACTTGGTTATTGATTGACGACGTAAGGCATGCATGTAGAGTTACGAAAGCGATAGGTAGTAAGTAGTTTTGTCGAGTTCGCAGGCTTCGCTGGCATAGAAGATTTACTTAAAGTAGGAGATGCACTCTCACAACTCGGTTGCATCAGTATGATTTTGTTATCATAGTTGAAGTTGACGTACTTGTTGGTAAACGCCTCTTATCTCCGTCCGTCCTCACTTGTATCAAAGCCTGTTGCAGCTCTCAGTGTATCGTTTCGCACGGTCAGAAGCTGGAGAGGGAGGGTCTACGTCAGTTACTGGACTTGCCTACCTACACACATCCTTATCTCTTGAGCAAAAACTTGAGTGCAAGACCCGCGACGACCACAGCCCCAACAATACCCATGCCTACCACGCCATCTTCTGCTCACATCAGCAGCCTTCATCAGCCTCCAATAGTCACTGCAATGATAGTATAGCGACGCACCTTTTGCCACGACCTCCTTGATTCTCTTGTGTAACAGCTGTGCCTTCATGTGTGACGGTTCCATGCGGAGCAAGCGCTCGCAGTAGCTGCGACTGGCGCGGTATTCACCCAGCCCGCACAACGTCAGTGCGATCCAATACAAACTCTCCCTTGGGGCGTAGTTTTGCTCCAAAAGATCTGATAACAAAAGTCTAGTGAGTCTTCAACTTGACTTTTGCCATTGGCAAAGTGGCAATACCTTCCAATAACCCAATGGCGCGATATTTGTCATCACGCTTGCGGCTTTTTGCCAATGCGATGGCGTATCGTAGTTTGACCTTCACTCCGCAATTGTGGCAACAAATGAAATGATAACGTAAGCGAATTCCGCATTGGAAGGCTCAGATCGCCGGAATCAGACGCTACCTGAGGCGACGGCTGCTCCTTCTCCTGTTCCTGCAAATATTCCTCGCGCGCGGCCGCCAGCTCCTCGGGGGAGAACCATTCCGCGTCCGCCTTGGCGCCCTTCATGGTCATGGCGCCCGCCTGCGCGTTGCCTGCCTCCCTCGGCTTGGCGGGTCTATTGGAGTATCTCGGCTTCTTTGCAGCGAGTTCTTCAATGGCAAAAAAACGGTGTGTCGCACACAAAACATACCGTTTTTCACACGTCGCAGATGCGAGTTGAAGATGTTGTAGAAGATGTTGAAGGCGTCGAGAAGCTTATAGTGTGCTAGAATGCTAGCTACGGCTTATCCGTTGTATGGATGCCATGATCAGGACGTTTTCGAGGATGGTGCAGGCGAAGGAGGCGCTTTTGGTGGCGCATAGTCCTTTCGATACGCTTTGCCTAGGTCGAGGAAAAGCTGACAAAAAAGACAAAACGGTTAACAAAAGCACGACCTTGGTTTTTGTTGAAGGCTGAAAACGAACCTGAGCGTTGGGTAGATTGATGAAAATGATGCCGCCAAACGCTGTGGCAAGCAGAAAGCACCGAACTGTTAGAACCGTCGGTGGTGTAGGGTGAGCTGTGCAGTTGTGATATTACCTGCTGCGCGAAGAGGTTTCTCGCTTGGTACGTCAGAACGGTGACAAGAACATGAGGAATGAATCGTGCGACAGCGAATGATCCCCACTGCGCGCGCCAGACCCACCGCAGTAGCTGAGACTGCCACACGGAAAAGTTGCTCATGGTTAACAGCTTCCGCGCGTGCAAAACAACCGAGTGGAGCTCGCAGACCAATGCCAGCGACAGTAGTGGCACGCCGACGGTCTTGGTGAGAGCGGAAATGTAGCAGATCAGCACTACGACGTGGTGCAGGATGATGCCAGGGGACTTGACATACAGCCCGTTCAGCACGTAGTCCCACAAGTCATAGGCAAAGTAGCCTGAAACAACAAGCGACGACGAGAGCTTCGGTGAATATGGTGACTGCAAATTCTGATGGATGGATTGAAATATGAGACTGTCGGCTTCGCGCCGTGCTTCTTTGGTGTTCTGGCGTGTATGACATCCGTCCGGCATTACCGCGTTGTTTCTACCAATCATGGCGCGCTTCCGAGCTGAGAACGCTGATGTCATTGACATGCTTCGACATGGTGAAATGCTTTGTAGCGTTGATGCAACGCCGAACTTGCTGCTGCTTCGTACACTGTAGTATTTGTCAATGACAAATTGTCGTGATAACGATGGACAAACGATACACGAACAGAGGAACTTCAAAGTGGAGAGGGGATAAATACTACTGTACATGTAGTATCCGATCTATTGACAAATACACAATCTACAATTCTTGCACTTGCTGCCCTACTCACCCTACCGGTACTTCCAATGATTAAGCTTCTTCAATCGAAACTCGAGGCAACAAATGCTGATTGTAGATGTACACTCTACTTCTTAGGGGGGGTTATGGCAATAAAAAACGTTTTTCTTGTAAAAATGCTACAGGCTGGAAATGAAAACGAGGCTGCCGTCAATCCACCGACACAGTTATACACATTTCACATCCAGGGGGAAAACTTGATGGCTCTCGTCGCCAGCCAGCGATGGCGTCGAAGCCAGGACCTTGTTGCTTGTGTCGTCACGTCACTCTCATTTTTGTGCACTTGGGGGTCGTCTGATAAATTATGATGATGCTGGACGAGGACGGAGCTGGCTTGTGACGTGGCTCAGAGCCACCCAATCTACTCGTCCTCGCGGCAAATACGCTGGAAGATAGTCAAGCGCGAGAATTTGGAAGCCGCAGATTCCGTGCTGCTCGAAGAGCGGGGCGACATGGCGTTAAGTGCCTCAGCACTGCAGCTGCTCGTGATGCTGCTGCGCAGGCCAAAGCTGCCGAGGTCGCTGCTCTGGAACGAATAGTCCATGAACGGGTCACGGCTCATGTACGAGTCGAACTCAGGCTTCGGGGGCGACAGACCAGACAGAGGCGCCAATGACATCTGCTGATTGAAACCACCGAAGGGAACCGACAGATCGATGGGCTCCAGCACGTTGCCGTACGGGTTGACCAACAGGTCCTTTGACTGTGTCTCCTGGTCGTCCGATTCACTCGCGGTGCTCGACAGATCGCTACAGCCGTAGTCCACGAACCGCTGGTCCTCGTCACCCGGGTGTCTCGTGTGGATGAAACGGCAGCGGGAGCCGTACATGCACTTGCCCGTAGACATGAAAGCCTTGCAGCGCGTGGTCTTGTACTTGGGGTGACGCAACACACCGCGCAGCTCGTCCTCGCCGTGCGCGAACTGGCACTTGGAGCCATAGCGGCAACTGCCGTTCTCCGTGTAGTGCTTGCAAAGCTCAGTCTTGTAGAGGTTGTTGCGTGCTGTCTGTGGCAGGCGTCCACAGTCGACGATGTCGCCGTTGGCCAGTACGTGCATCCGGTTAGGGCTGCCGTAGCTCGGGGTTTCGATGGGTCCCATGTCGGTCATCCGCATCTTGGGTTGATAAGAAGCTTGTGTGTGTGGAAGTCTATTTAGTTGTGCCTTGGTCGGAAGGCAAGCACCAACACTGGGATGCGGAGAACAGTGAGTAACTCGGTGCACGCGTCCGGAGGAGCGAGAGGTGGTCAGAGACACAGAAGCAGGGGGAGGTCGACGAGCGAGCGACGCACTGCACGTAATGGAAGCTGGAAGGAGGGAGGAGTCAAGCGCTGAGCAGCTCCAAAGCCGAACTGTCGATCTCCACTACGAGCGAATTGCGTTGTGACGTGCCCAGCCCGTGGAGCTGTCGGTCGATCGCTCGATCTCAATCCGCGCGAGTGGACAGTGAACGAATTTCTCACCGGAGCTGAACCTCGGGTAGAAGCGGCCGGCGCCATCCGTGCAATGTATCAGGATCGACGACGGACTACAAAAGGCGTGAGTACGCAACAACAACCCTGCCCCTTCTGCCTTATCTCGAACTTTTGGCCCACTCTAATTTGTGGCCCCCATACAAACAACAATACAAGCGAGTTCAGAAAAATCACAATTCGTAGAACATAGACTGGTAGCGGCGACCTTATTCCGGTTTGCCCTCCTGCCTCTGCCTTCTGGTGCTGTTCGCGGTGAGGACGCAGCAGGGCAGGGCAAGTTTCCTCGCCGCAATAGCCCTCGCACTGATTTACTGTTGTTACGGCAGCGACGGCTGCATGGCTAGTGCTGTGATCTTAGTGTTATCCTACTAGGATTCCTAGCTCTCCGCCGCCGCGCACGTCGCCCGGGATAGGCACACGTGGGCGACAGCCTCGCGACTCGCGTTCGCTATGCGGCGCGCAGGGATGGGGCTCAGCAGCGCACAAACGCTGCTCCTCGGCTATCAGCCGATGATTCATCGCGCCGCAGCGCCATCCTCCATCTGCTCGCGGTTCCTGCCGGCTGGGCCCGTTTCTTGCTGGTTGCAGTTCGCGCGCTTCGAGCGACGCTTCCTGTTCGCGCTGCGGCAACGCGATCGCAGATGGGCGCCGGTTGTGTTGAGTGCACTTGGCGCGAGGAAAGGGGCCGTCAATCGAAGCGGCCGGAAGATGTCAAGCGCCATCCCGTGCACCAAGATCCGCTCGATGGCCCGACGATCCCCGAGAGAATTCAGGCGCTGAACAGTTACGAGCCTGTCGAGGGAGGCTGGTGGCACATGGAGTGTCGATTGCCAGCACGGGGCACGCACGTCCACCGAACAGATGGCGCGGGTCAAACATGGCCGTTGAGTTCCGCCGTCCGCGGCTGGAACCAAGGAGCCGTCGGTGCAGACAGAATGCTCAAACTTCTGCGAGTTATGCTGAGGCTGTCGTCGCCGCCGCGTATATTTTCCCTCGCAACGGAGACTTGTCTGCACCGAGCCGGACCCATACGTGTTGCACCGAAAACCACGAGCGGATGACGAGGAATTTTCGGCGTGCTGGCTTTTGTTTGCTGTGTCGAAAGTTGATATACTTTCGCCTTTCGGTCTGCTCAACCGCGCTTCAAGCATTGCGCCCATTCTCAGGCTTAGTCGCGCTGGCCAAACAGGCCAAGCCCCACCCCCGGCTTGGCCCCGCACTGTCAACGGTGGCAACAGTAGATTTTGTCAAACGCCACTCTAGTCAAGCCCCCGTGACGAGGCAGCGAGCGTAGCAGGAGCATGCAAAACGATCGCCGCCACACGCGACTGACCGATAGCTTCGCTCCGTAGCTTTTGCTCAGGTTGTGGTGACGCCGGCGCCAAGCAACCTGCAACGTAACGGCACTCACGCCGCAAAATCCGCCACGCTGCCTTAAAGTAAAAGAGCGCGATTCCCTCTAGCAATATTACCGTTAGGAACATCCGCCGAGTGACGGGCACGCCAGCCTGCAATGAGCGGACAGAAGATATGCTCCAGCTGCTGAGCCGCATGGAAGCAGGATATCCTGCCGCAGATTCGCGGCCCGCGAATCTTCAATCTCAGCAGTTGATCTCGCTTTCGGGATCAATTTGGTACGGTACCGTACGCGACAGCGGATACCGTCGCCTCGATGATCGCAACGTTTTGCGCACCTCTTCACATCGGGGCAAGCGAGCTTAGCACCGGAGACGAAGTCAACATCGCAGGACTCACCCGCGTCGTGACGACACCTTGGATCACAATTGCACAATTGAGATGGACGTCGAATTGGCAAAACCAGGACGACAAGCAACGCGGAACGGCGTGTTTCTGCCGCGATCTGCCCCGCCAACGTCGCTGGCGTGCTTGCATGCAGGCAATTAATATCTAGGCTTCGCAAAGGACATGTACTTGCTGCAGCAAGGCTGACTACACGACACGCACGCATGGACAATAACAGCTACCGCATTGACAGCAAAATCTACCCTTGTTGCAATTCATGTTGCCTGCCGGAAGCTCTCGTGCGCACGTCGTCACGGAGCGACGGCTGCGGTCTCCGCGGACTTCTCCACGAGGTCCCAGTAGTGCACGACGTTCTTGGCCTCCATAACTTTCCGCGCTGTGACCGACGTCCGGCACTCCTGGAAGCGGAAGTTGTTGAACGCTTTGCGCGCCACCACACCCTGCCAGACCAGCAGACACCCGTTGTTGTGCTTGGCCGCGTCCTCATCTTCGCTGTCCGACTCCTGCTCGGCCTCCCGAGTCCCATTCCAGTCGATGCGCCGCATCATCAGCTTCGTGTACTGCTTGATGGCCTTCTTGCCTCCTTCCGCCACCACCATATTGATGTTGCTGTCCTTACAAATCAGCACGCCGCCTGTGAGGTGATACTGCTGTGCGTTGACATCCACCTTGAAACGATGTTGCGGGTTTGAAAGATCCGGTACCCTTTTCAGTAGTAGAAGTTGAATAGAGTTAGCCAACGTGTCATGAAACATCACAACAAAGAGAGCACAGAGCACGTACTTGAAGAGCGCCACATGGATGTCACCAGCGGCATCCTCTTTGATCTTGCGGAGCTTCTTCTCGCGACGCTCCTCAGGCGTCAGCTTACGGGCGAGGTTGCGCATTTCGTGGTTCTTTTCACGCTGCGCTATCTGCTCACGAACCTTGCGCTCAATGGCTGACGGGTCTGCCACGGCTTGCTCCGACAGCACGCGCATCATATTCGACAGCTTCACCTTCGGCTCGGGAGGCGGCAACAAGCCTAGCGCAATCTTGTCTTGCTTCTCCTTCTCGCGGTCAGCGCGGTTTTGCCTACGGATTTTCTTGCGCTCCTGCAATGTTCATAAACACAAAAAACATGTGAGCAGCCAACGTCGATCAAACCCGTTGGCTCCAAAGATCGAGGAATACGTACTACAGCAGTCAGCATAAGCGGCACTGCTATGGGTTTGTCGTCGTGCCTCATGATCAGATTGAGCCGCACTGGGTGCTCAATAACATGAGCAGTGCCGCAGTATTTGAGTTTCATGTCAGCGTACGAGACCGTCACCTCCGGATTCTCCTTGCGAACCTTAGCCTTAATGAAACCAAACTTATCCACGATAGCACGCTTGTCCTTCGGGAGGTACTCCACGTCCCACCACTCCACGTCAGGGGTAGACATCTCCGGCTTAGGTGGCACCTCCACACTGTCAACTTCCATCTTGCTAGACTTTTCATGCTCCTCCGGTGTCGGCTCTGCTCCTTCATCGATTGGTACAATCGACTCCTTCTGGTATCCTCGTGGGTTGCGGCCCGACGTGAACCCCGCCATCATCTTCTTGGCATCGCGCGCACGCACCTGCTCTGCCTGCTTCACATAAGTTCCCTGCGCAACGAAGTTAAATGTTTTGCGGGCACGTCTGCAATAGACATAGCAACAACAAGCATATGTCAGTTTTCACGTCCAAAGATAATTTTCAACATGCTTCAACATGCCACGTACGTCTCTCTCTTGGTGACTTTCAGTCTTGGATCCACCGCTTCCAACTTGTCTTCCTCGTCCACCGTGCGATGGGATAAGTAAGGGTTTTGGTTCTTCTTCTTGGCGGCATCTCCACCTCTTGCGCCTCCCTGATTGGCCTTAAGTGTCGCCACAGGAGCCACCGTCGGCTTCTCAGCGACAACATTTCCCGCTGCATCGATCTCTCGTCCCTGTGCATCCAGCAGAAGTGGAGCCGGCATAAAAGTGCCATTGGCACCGTGTGTGGCTGCAGTGGATGCAGCAGTTGAGGTGGTAGGAGCTCCAGGTTTCCGTAGTAGAGCCTTAATGTGGCTCATCTGGCTCTGCACCGACTTGTAGATCTGGTCTGTCCTCCTCTTCTTCTCCTGCTCAATGCGACTCAGCTCCTCTGGGTCCACACGCGCCGGTGTGGCGCTCGGTGCTGCTGCTGGGGCAGGAAACGCTGCTGACCCGGGGATGGCGCGCGATATCTTGGCTGCTGCAGCTCGTGCCAGGGCCGCAGGGTCCAGCGTGGGTGCTGCGCCATCACCCACAGCCGCTCGCTTGGCTGCCGGCGCGGATGAAGCCGCTGGGGCGTCGCTGAACCTGCTCTTCCGCTTGCGTCGAGGCGCCTCACCGTGCGGTTCCATGGTCAGTGCTTGGTGTGTGGAAATTGGATTGGTGTGGCGTACTTACTTGAACCTACGAGTACTATATTTGGCGGGGTACGATATCTGACAGTTGCGGGGAGAGAAAAAAAAGCCAGCGTAATGACGCTATTTCGATGGGCTGGAAGAATACCGTTCACACCTGAAACCGAGCCAGCGTTCATAAGCTAATTTGAAAATGCATTGCTTAACGCAAGACACAGTCGAAATAGCGTTAGTATCATATACCTTTCTAAACAGATCGTATGACAAGTATCATAAATCACATATCATCTTTTCTCAGAAGCTCTAAATTGAAGTCCCCTGCCATCGCAGGACCCAAATAGCGTCTCACACAAGAGAAAAGAAACCGCGCACGGCAAGCCCAATACGAGCCGAATCCCCGCTGCAAGTCGAAGCAGTATGACTTCCAAGACGTCCAAGAAGAAGCCGAGTCTGGCTGAGGTGATGGACGAACTGCAGAGTCGCTTCCTGGTGAACCTGCCCGAGTCGGAACTAGCTTCAAGCGAGCGTCTCTTCTTCCAGATTGAACAGTGCTTCTGGTTCTACGAGGACTTCTACGCCGACCAGTACGCGCATCTGCAGCACGTCAAGCTCAACGACTTTGCCCGACAGATGTTCGCACACTGTCCGCTACTGAGGCCACTCGCACACCGCTGTGACGAGTTGTTCCAGGACTTTAAGACGTATCAGCGCCAGGTGCCCGTAGTAGGGTGCATCCTGCTCAACTCAGCGCGCACTAAGCTCGTGCTAGTGCGCAATTGGAAGGGAACGAGTTGGACGTTTCCACGAGGAAAGGTGAACGAGGGGGAGTCGGACTTGGACTGCGCACGTCGAGAAGTGTTTGAAGAATGCGGCTACGACGTCGGGGACAGTCTGGCACCCAAGCAATACCTTGAGTTCGTGGCTAACGACCAACGTATGCGCATGTACATGTGTCCAGACGTTCCTGAGGACTACGCGTTTGCTCCCCAGACGCGTAAAGAGATCAGTACTATCAAGTGGTTCACTTTCGATGCTTTGCCTAAGAAGACGTGGAGTGTCATGCCCTTCATGTCGAGGTTGAAGCGTTGGGTTAAGGGACACAAGACGGCCAAGAAGAAAAACAGCAATGCTGCTGCTAACAGCACAGGACGTGCAGCTTCTGCACCGCGGAATCGCCCGTTAACGTTGCTTACGAACGGCGCCGCTCAGCAGAACACGGAGAGTGGAAAGAAGAAGAACCGACAGGAGGAGCGATCAATTTCGACCCCCCACAATGACAGACCAGCTACTAATGTGTCGAAGAAGGCTAACCGAGGCCACTTCGGTACGGAGTTTGACACAGCCACGTCCTATGATGGCTTGAATGACGAGACATTCGGCGACGCAAAGAAGGGCTTCAGCGTCGAAGAGATGTTCAGTGTGAACGAACGCCTGACGGGACAGAAGTTTGAATACGATGGCAACCCACACGATTTCGGCAAACGGACATCGCGCCCTACTGCAACGCGTCCACTATTTAATTCCAAGGGCCCGACGCCGGTGCAGATCCTCACGCGACCTTCGTCAGCACCGTTGAAACGAGTAGAAGAGGAGACGTGTCCGTCGCCCAGTCCACCACGCCAGTCTACAGGCTCGACACCGTTCGGGTCCTTTCAGTTTGACGCCGTGGACATCATGGCCGTCGTGACGTAACTTGATAGTGCCGTCGACAACCAGAACGCAGGAGTGAACTGCCGCCACAGGGGTGAAGTGTCTTGACAGGAACCGCGCGAGTGCAACTTATTGCGTTACTTGCTCCCATTAGGCAGGAGTACGAGTGTCCTGTCCCCCTATATGATCACTGCCCCTCACCGCATTCAGGCGGATCTGTCCTTCGAGCAGGTCATTTCATACTTTGCATATTGTTCTCTAGCTTTGTATCATAGTCAAGCTGCTGGTTGCCCCGGTGCCCGCGAACGTGGAAGGAAGAGCATACGGGTGACCAGTAGCTAGGTGTTTTTTAACACCGCCCATTATGAAAAAAGAGATGCATCTGTATCACTGACTGTACTGTAGCAGGGCCCGGCGAACAACACTTGAAGCGAGAAATGAGCGAAAGACGGAGAACACTTCAGCGAAGGCCGTACGTCAATTTGTGCAACGTGGCTTCGGTTATGGTTATTATCAGGCTTTCGTGCACACAGGAATAATGGTAATTAGATGCAGAAATCTCCAAGCTGCTGTGCCTTTCACCTCCTTTATCGGCCAGTGGAGCGCGAACCTGCAGCGACTACCTTTGGCCGCCGCATTTACTCGCCAGGCGCGGTGGTGTAAGAAATCCAGCACACAAGGACGAGCTGTAAGCATGACACACTAAAACAAACAGAACACATAGATAGTGATGAGTACACGTGCAGCTAAGAACATCGGCAATACACTTTCTTACCCGAAGAGCAAGTAGTTCCGGAAGAGGCGGTTTTCAGCAGTTGGCTCAGCTACGCTTCCCTTCATGCAGTTAAGCTACAGCACCACATCACAACAGTGTTAGAACTGAGAGCTGTAGATATTTTGATTCAAGTTCACCGACTCACCGTGAAATATGACACCGCGACGCCAGTGTACAGAAGAGACACATAGTAGGCAATTGAGCCGAGCAGCTGGAAGACGACCGCATTGATCACCAACGGAATGTACTTGTAGCCGGAAAAAGAAACCAAGTCCAGGAACGAGATGGAGCTATTCAGCACGTAGAGGCAGGCGGCCAGCACGCCAATCTCGATCAACTGCATCACAAGGCAGTAACTTGCATCCTTGGTGATCACATCTGGGCTGAACCTGTTGCAAGATTGTATCGTTACTACTTGTGTTCGGACGTACGGCAACCTCCAACAAAAGCTTCAACGTACTGGTTCGAAGTGCCCTTGGAGTAGCCCACAATCAGGATGTAGGTGAGGAATCCCATCAGCGGGATATAGAGATCTGGGGCGTTGCTGTCACGAGTAGGAGGAGCATACTGCATCTAAAAAATGGCATCGTCGTTGTGGTAAGCACCAGAAACGCTGTACATATATACGAAAAATCTTGCCCACATAAACGTACCGGCTTGGAGTCGTCTTGCTCCCCGTTACCCATGCGGCGCCAGTTCTTGTGTCTAAACGGGAGCAGCAAGATCTAAAATCCACACCACCAAGCATACACACATGAGAGACAACTCCAGACTAACCAAAAAAAAAACTGTCTGAACCCGCACCTTGAGACGACTCTTAACGTAAGAGTTGTTGACAGTGAAGTAATACTTCAAGCTGCCCCAAACACCATAAGCACCGGGTAGGTACATCTCCGATTGTTTCTGCAAGAAATCCTGGGCACTATTCATCGCTAGACCTGCCATGGGGTTGCTACGACCAATATCAACGCAAAACACGTCAACTTTACACCACCTTCACTTTCTCCACAGTCGCAATTCCCTCAAACCTGGAGAACTGGTTGATGAAGGCCGGCTGCTGATTCTGCTGAGGGTGCTGCATGTGCGGCCGCGGGTTGCTATTCGGCGGAGTCTGCTGCGGAGTGTTCTGCGCATAGCCGACAAAGTTGTTGGCCTGCGTCGGATGACGATGCTGGAATCCCGCAGGTGTCGACTGGAACTGCTGCTGAGCAGGAGGAATCGCATTCACTCCTGGCTGGTGGAACTGCACAATATCGGTTAGCGTGAATCTTAGGAAACTGTGTTAGGTTCACTCACGTCCTGGGTGAAGGCGGGGGCGGCCTGCTGGTTGAAGAAGCCGTCTGACGCCGTAGTCTGTGCTGAGACAGGGGAAGCTGCAGGTTTTTGGTAGAATTGGTGCGCAGGGCCGCGCTGCGGCGTACGCTGCTGACCCATGGCAGGCTGCGCCGGGAACTGCGGCGTTGCGTTGAAGCCTGGCGTCACGTTGAATTGACCGGGACGCTGGCGGTTGTTAGGGTTCTGAAATGAGCCTGTAGGTTGCATACATGTAAGGGGATATGGTGAGCGTGGAGACAACTGAAGGGAGAGATAGAGGACGCCAATGTACCTGGTTGAGCCATGGCAATCTTGCTCCGGTTTTTTCGCGTTTTAGTGCGCGACGTGGCAAAAATGTAGTTGTGGTGTGGTGCACATAGTTAATTTGGTCGGACCAGATCAGGTCACAAAATATAACTTTGTAACTTCCAGTTCAAGTGAAAAAGCAGTGGTTCCGAGAAAATGGCGTTCCTCGCGGACGACGACGACGCATTCGAGGCGGTGCTGAGCTTCGTGGATGGCTTCGCCGCTGATGAACCATTGCCTGAATATGGTGCATCTAATAGTGTAGCGATGGAGCAACAACTACTCGGCCATGAGCTCGAAATGCCAACGAACGAGGATATGCAGCTTCAAATGAATATTGGAGATGGTGATTCAGACGCTGCTGTTGCTTGCGAGACCACTCAGCTGCGCAGTTCTTCGAGATTATTACAGCGGGCAAATGGTAGTAGTGCAGTGAGTGCAGATGCTGCTTTGGAGGGCCCAGCAACTCTCCGCATAAGTTGTCGAACGGCCAGCAATGCAAAGAAGAAGATGCGACGCAAAGGTGGCGTATATGGAGACCCTAACCGTGCTCGTAACGAGCGCAAACTCGAGATTGCTTACTTGCGAGAGAAAGTGGGACAGCTGGAGACCGAGCTGCAGAATGCTCAGGAGAGATCAAATGCAACATCTAGGCCACGGACAGAGTCGGGAACACCGAGCGCAGGGAACGAAAATAACTGCTGTTCAAAGGAAGCAGAAGCTGTGAATTCAAGCGAAAATCAAAATCCAATTGCATTGAGTTCGTGGGAGGAGACTGCCGCACATCGGCGGTGCGAACGGGAAGAAGCGGAACACGAAAATGTCCGGCTGAAGCTTATTCTGGCAAGTCAGATTAAAGTGGCTAAGGGCTTGGAGAGTATCCTGCTCAAGCGAGCTCAGCGACAGGTACGCGGTGCTAAAGCTTGTGTTGTTTTATTTGTATTCGGAGATATTTTTTCTTACGATGGTGATGCAGATTGCCGAATGTTCCGCGTCGATTCAGAGACGAGTTGACGTGGCATGCCCTTCAGGCCACACATTGGATTTCCGAGCTGATGCTGCAGATTTCCAGGGATTGCTGCAATATCTTGACGATGCTTATAGTCAAGTTGATGCGGTGCTGGCTGCCAACGGTCTTGCTTGGAAGGAAATGACACTTCACGATGTTCAGATGCGCGAAGGCGTGAATGGAATGTACCTTGAAGTGTTCTCCAACAAGGTTATGCCGTTTGGTTTGCATGCCACAGCGGAAGCGACATGGAATTACTTCAAGGGCTCGAAGAAGCATCGGGGTACTTTATACGCGAAAGAAGCCCAGGTACGTGCATTCACAACGATGTTGAGGCTCAACGCATGCAGATATTTATGCACGCTTTTTCGGAATGGTGGTCTTATTGGTTATCGTTTTGCAGAACCTGGATACGCCGTACACAATTATCGAACATTTCTCGAAAGAGCTGGTCGCCGGCAATTCAAGCACAGACGTCCGCATCAAGCAGATCGTCCAACGATACGTTGAACCACACCGCGAAATCGTGGTGTGGGTGGCTTCAATTACACCCGTTGACACCGCACAGAAGCCCTTCGGAGGATTTACTTCTCGCCATCGAAGCTACGCCGTCATGAAGCGCGCCAAGGCCTCGACTCCGCAGCACGAATTGTCATTGTTGCAGCTCGTGTCGCACGGCATGCTCGACACTCAGACTGGTACCATCTACGACCCCAAGTACGTCCAAGCACTTACCGATTTCCTGCTAAACGATGCCGCACGCAACGTCAAGGCTGACCAGCAGTTCATCGAAAACGTCCTCATGGACCAAATGCTGCGTCCGTAGTATAACGCCCACTTAAAAAAATTGGTCCACAAATCATTTTAGTCGGATCAAATATAATTTTGGTCCAATAACACATTTTTGACGGTGTAGGCATCTGCTGACAATGTTTGGTCGACGGAGAAGTCGTCCACGAAGTTTAGCACAGCCTCGAACGCGAGCATGGCATCGGCTAGAAACGCCATGGAGTCTAACATACAATGAAGTATCAACCGTGCTACTTCCTGTCGCGAACGGATCAGAGACGCCATCAAACGGAGCTCCAGACCAGGACTACACCTCAAATTTTGTGACTTCTGTTGGTCCTGCGAATGCTGATGATAATACAAGTAGAAGGCCCAGTCAACCCTTAACTGTATCAAAGCAGCCAAATGGCAATGGAACTGCACCACGTCCGGTCTCTGAAGCCATTAAATCGAGACGTCGAGCAGCAGACAACGCCAGAAAGAGGATGCTGCGGAAGGCTGGCGTCTACGGAGACCCCAACCGAGCGCGAAACGAACGCAAGCTGGAGATTGCGTACCTACGGGAGAAAGTTGGGTAGTTGGAGAAAGAATTGCAGACACTGCAGGGACGACCAGGTCACATGAACTCAGTGAGACAGGAATCGGAGGCCTGTGCCAATACATTGACGAGCTCTACCGAGCAGCAGGTTTCTAGTATCTGGGAGGGCTTTGCAGTTCGTCAGAGAAGTCGGAGAGAGAAGGCAGAGCGCGAAAATGTACGCCTGAAACTCGTTTTGGAAGGTCAGATTAAGGTGGCCAAGAGCTTGGAAAGCTTGCTCTTGAAGAGAGCGCAGCGACAGGTATGTCAAGCTTGTTTTAGTTCATAGCCGACGATCGTCTTTTATTCTTACTTGATGCCATGGTGTGTTGTTGATACAGATTGCTGAGTGCTCCTCAAGCCAGGTGATATCTGTCACCCTGGCCGCACCTTAGACTTCCGTGCAGATGCCGCAGACTTTCAGGAACTACTAGAGTATCTCGACACAGCATATAGTGAGGTGGATGCGGTGCTTGCAGGAAACGGTCTGGTAGCAATGGAGATGACGCAGCAAGACCTCCACATGCGGGAAGGCGTGAATGGGATGTATCTCGAGGTGTTTTCGAACAAAGCCATGCCATTTGGGCCGCTGAGGCGACTTGGAACTATTTTAAGGGCTCAGAGAAGCACTGAGGGAATTTGTACGCCAAGGCAGCGCAGGTACGGCAATTCAGTCTGGCTTGTGGTGCGAGTACCTTTGTCAAGTGACGTTTGCTGCTGTACCAACATGTAGTGCAGAACCTTGATACACCGTATACCATCATCGAGCATTTTTCCAAGGAGCTGTTCGCAGGAAACTCAAGCACTGATGTCCGCGTGAAGCAGGTTATACGGCGCTATGTTGAAGCTGATCGCGAAGTTGTGGGCTGGGTTGCGACGATCTCCCTATCGAGATCAAGCGCAAAGCCTTCGCTGGACTGATTTCTCATAATTATGCGATTATCAAGCGTGCGAAGGCTTCTGCACCCGAGCGAGAGCTGTCACTATTGCGGCTCGTCGCACACGTGACGCTGGATACCAAGGAGGGCACCATCTACGACCCAAAGTATATTCGTGTGCTTACCGACTTTTTGTTAAGTAACGCGGCAGGCAACATTAAGGCCGACCAGGAGCTCATCGAAAACGTGCTCATGGATCAAGCACTGGAGCAGCAATGACGCAGCCGATTCAAAGCGTTTCAGCAACGGGAGCAGATCGGGGGTACCAGCTCACGCAGTCCTGCGTAGCCTGTTGAAGCAGCATCTACTAGTATGATGCACGCGGTCAGACCAAGCTAATCGCTAGGGATGGGTGACTTGATTGGTTCTGACGGATCGGATTGGCTCAAATCGATTATCGACTGATCGTCCGACTCGATCGATATTAAAAAATACAGCACTTCCTTCTAAAACAGATTTGGAAATGCATCTCTTTACACGAGGAATAAGGAAACAACGGCAAAACGATACTACCCCCTCATTTTGACCAATTGTAGCGTCATACTCCAATATCAAATATATGTATAAACAAAACTTTACATTAAAAATAAAAGGCTTTGCTCGAGTGATAACAACGCCGTACGGTAGGACGAAAGTGGACGTTGTACGCGCATTGCTGGGTTTGAACTTGCTGGGGACATATATGGGTGCCTATGACAGCTTGTTCTGCGAGTATTTCTCTACTGCAAAAGATTAATGTCGAATGAAAACATGTTAAAACAAGTAAGCTGCGAGTTATGCTGTCTCCATACCTTATCGGTAGGTGTCCTCACAACAGTTTGCGACTGGAGTGTGCTCGGCGCCAATACCACCTTGGCTGCCTCGGCCAGCTCACGTTGCTCAACTGCAACTCACCAGTTGCCTGCCACTCGCTACTGCTGTCCACGCGCTGCTGCAGCTCGAAGTCGCTCCAGCGAGGCAGCGCCATGCCCACGCTCTTCACGCACGAACACCACCGTGCACAACTACACCGACAGATCCCGGTCGAAACGCCGCCACTAGATCGACAGCGGACGCACTACCTCCACCTCCGCGCAGAATTGCGCTTGGCGTGGAGCACCAGCACGAGAAACCCACGGAACATGCCAGAGAACGACGCCACCTCGTGTACCTGTTACACGCCCGCTGCAGAAGCAGACTCCGACGCGTTAGACACTCCCATCATTTACCGCCGGCCCGCTCCTGTCATTCCGCCTGCACGCTGTCCAACATCAAACCGCTCATGCTCGTGTCAAGTCGTGCCCGTGAACTTGTCCGTCCACGGACTAGTACTCCACCACACCGCGGCGCTATCTAGCGACCTTTTGAACACATCCAGGTCGCTTAGCGACACCACCACCGCCTAGTCATCGGTGCTCTCCACAACGAGCAGACGCAGATTCACCGAAGCCACCAGAAACCGAGGTTCCGAAATACTCCGAACCACATGTGACACCTCCACAATTACGGACCAAGTCGACGCTGGGTCCACTAATGTCACGTTGGTAGACACCGTCACGGTCTGTGACTTGACCGTGTGCGGCGCTAACACCGCCGCGGCCGCCTTCAGCCAGATCACTTTGCTAGACTGCAACTCGACAGCCACCTGCAACTTGCGACTGCTGTCCACACGCTGCAGCAACACGGAAGTAGCTCCAGCAACGCAGCGCCATCCTCATGCTTTTCACGCCTCGCCGAGTTCCAGCCAGTACCTTTATAATATTATTGTCCTGCAGCGCAACAAAAAGGTTAACACGCGTGAGTCAGTGAGCGAACCCGTTGTTGAGACGAAATCGCTACAAAACACTTCAAACAACGTACCCAGGGACCACCCCCACTCCGATCACAATGATGGACGGTAAACAACAGCACAAGTATGGTCCGTTTACAAGGCATTCATCAACACAGCACGTTTACGTACACAGCGGGAGCATCGACGCGTCCACAATCGCCTGCTCAGTGTCCGCCAAGTTCTCGTTTGGCAATTGACTGTTCACGGGGGCTATCAATGAAAATCAGCTCCTTCTGCTTCGATTCGTAGTCCTCCTTTTCCGACGACTGGTGCGCGTCCAACCACTGGATCACCTCCGTCACCTTGTCCACCACCTTGGCGGCCTCCGGGATCTTCTCCTTCAGCTTCTCGTTGTTCAGGCTGTTGCGCAGATTGTACGAGTAGTTCTCCAGCGCGTTCTTCGCCTCGATGCGCACCCTGTTGGCCTCGTCCTCCGACTTGAACATCTCAGCTTTTGCCACCATGCGGTCGATCTCGGCCTGCGAGAGGCGGCCCTTGTCGAACGTGATCGTGATCTTGTTCTCCTTGCCCGTCGACTTCTCCATGGCCGGCACGTTCAGGATGCCGTTCGTTTCGATGTCGAACGTCACGTCGATCTGTGGCGCGCCGCGCGGCTTGGGCGGGATGCCGTCTAAGTTGAACTTGGCCAGCAGGTTGTTGTCGCACGTCATGGATCGCCCGCCCTCGAACATCTGCATGAGCACTTCCGGCTGGTGTTCGCGTACGTCGAGAACGTCTGCGACTTCTTGGTGGGCACCGTCGTGTTATGCGCGATCAGCGTCGTCATGATACCACCCGCCGTCTCCAGACCCAGCAGTGTCATGCCCAGCAGCAGCAGGTCCTGCAGTTTGTTTAACGAATCGTTGCCACTCAGGATGGCCGGGCACCGTGGCGCCGTACGTCACAGGATCGTCCGGGTTGATTGACTTGCTGGGCTCCTTTGCCTTTGAAGAACTCACACAGCAGCTGCACCTTGGGGATACACGTCGAGCCTCTCACCAGCACCACCTCGTCCACCTAGTTCTTGGACAGCTTGGCGTCACGCAGCACCTTCTCCACGAGCTTCATCATCTTGCGGGAGTAGTCGCTGCACAGATCCTCGAAGCACGCGTACGTGACTGTCGAGTTGAAGTCCACGCCGTCGTACAGCGAGTCGTCTCGATGTACACCTACACCGATGACGACAGTATACCCTTGGCGCGTTCGCACACCGTACGGAGTCGACGCAGCGCGCGTTGGTTCTCCGTGATGTCCTTGCGGTGTTTGTCCTTAAGACTCCTGCACGATGTACTCGACGAGGCGGTTGTCGAAGTCTTCGCGTGTCGCCCTCCGTGGCCTTTACCTCGAAGATGCCCTCTTCGATGCTCAGCAGCGACACATCGAAGGTGCCGCCTCCCAGGTCGAAAATGATCACGTTGCGCTCACCGCCCTTCTTGTCCAGTTCGTACGCGATGGAGACGGTCGTCGGCTCGTGGATGATACGCAGCATGTTGAGGCCGGCGATGGCGCCGGCGTCCTTGGTGGCCTGGCGCTGCGAGTCGACACCGTGATAACTGCATTCTTGACCTCCTTGCCGTTGAAGGCCTCGGCCACCTCGCGCATCTTGACCAGCACCATGGACGAGACCTCCACGGGCGGGAACGGATTGGCCTCGCCCTTGAACTACACCGTAATCTGCGGCTTGTCGCTGGGACCCGACGTCAGCATGAACGGCCAGTATTTGATGCCGGCCTGCAAAACAGGAACCGAGAACTTGCGGCCGATGAGGCGCTTGGCGTCGAACACTGTGTCGGCCGCGTTCATGGCCACTTGGTTCTTGGAGACGTCGCCGATGAGGCGCTCCCAGTCCGTGAACGTCACGTACGACGGTGTGGCGCGGTTGCCCTGGTTGGCGATGATCTCCACGCGGTCGTTCTGCCACACACCGACGCACGAGTAGGTCGTGCCGCGGTCGATGCCAACCGAGTAACCAAGCGTAGTAGCTTGAGCCATCTTGTTTTCTTGTGTTGTGGATGATAGTGCAGCACCATCCTACCCCAGGTATTCTGGATATGTTCAACCTGCAGAGTTTTGATATTTGCTGGACAAGGTATGAACATATGAAGGACAATGATTGCTATTGGTACAGCTTTTCGTCCAATAGACGATCATTAGCCAGCGCGACCGATCAAACCTGATTGAGTCGAATTGATCGATTAATTAGCCAATCCGATCACGATCCGACTCGAGTCGGATCAATCGATTACATGTACATGTATTGCTACCCATCCCTACTAATCGCACTGGGCAATTGCAGTGCAGACCGAATAGATCAAGGTACTTCAAGGTATTAATACTTGCTCCGCTTGCGAGGACATGTTTGAGACTGGGCGTCAACAAAACGCACCAAATCAACTGGTAGTTTACAACCCGCTCAAATCACTAAATAGAAGTGTTTATCTATTCAATTCAACAGTTCTGAAATCATATTTCTGCAATTATAACTTTATAGAGGTATTTAACTATTTGGACCACAACGAATGAGTCTACTCAAACCTCTATATAGTAATCAACTGATCACGACACGGTGAGTTTTGGGAAAGTAAGGTCCTGATCATCATCTGCTACCGCGCGGCACTGACGAGAGGCAGGCACAACTCTATTGACAATGGCGTTTCTCCAGGACGAGGACGCTGCGTGCGCCTTCGAGGCGGCGCTCTCGTTCGTTGACGAGTACGCATTCCAGGACGCGGAGCACGCAGCGTCGTCCCCCGCGCAACACAATTCCGAATCGATGGTGAGAACCTCCGAGACGTTCCCAGTCATAGGTCCACAGCCGCCCGAAATGGACGATAAGCTGCAGCGCAGAGCGCGTGCCAACGCCAAGAAGCGTCTGCTGCGCAAGGCTGGACTGTACGATGACCCGAATCGCGCCCGGAAGGAGCGCAAGCTTGAAATGACGTTTTTGCGACGTAAGTTCGAGCAATTGCAACTGGAGCTCAAGACGCTGCAGACTGAACAGGGGAAAAAGCAGAGGAAACAGATTCATACAGACAACTGTAACCAGGAGAGGGCGTTGGTGCCAAGACACCCCAATCCGCAGGTGTCGAGTGCGTGGAAGGACGTGGCCAGTCGACAGAGAGAGCAGCGGGAAAAGGCCGAGAAGGAGAACGTCCGGCTGAAACTCATCATGGAGCGCCAACATAAATTGGCGGAAGCGTTGGAAACGCTCGTGCAGGCGAGAATCAAGCAGCAGGTGGGAGTCAAACACTGTGGCTTTTTTAGAGGGAGAGATAGGATGCTGATTCTTTGATTGTTTTGTGTAGATGGCAGAGTTTTCAGCCTTGTCGAATCCAAAGCTGGGAAGGTATTTTACGGGACGGACATTGGACGTCCGTGCTGATATCAGCGATTTTACAGAGCTGCTAGGAGTACTTGAGAGTGCACACCGAGAGGTTGATGCGGTGTTCGCTGCCAACCGGTTGAACACGACAGAGGCGAGTCATCACGGTGTGCAGTTGCGATCAAACAAGGGTGTAAACGGTATGCACCTTGAGGTATTCACTAACAAGGCGCTGCCGTTCAATGCACGAAACACTGCCGAGGCCACATGGGACCACTTCAAAGGCATGAAGAAGCACGGAGGCAACGGAAACCTCTACGACAAGGCTGCAAAGGTGAGTGAAGAAGTAACTAGGAAGCAGATGAAGCTGCAAAAACTCACATGCTGTATTTCTTGTGCAGAGTCTTGACACGCCGTACACAATTATCGAGGACTATGCCAAGGAATTATTTGCCAACACAGCCCGTGCCGATGTCAGAGTAAAGCAGATCGTGCGCCGCTACGTGGAAGCTGACCGTGAGCTCGTTATCCTCGTTGCCAGCGTATCACCAGTTTCGATCGCGCACAAGCCCCTAGCAGGGCTCAGCTTTAACTACCGATGTTACGCACTCATCAAGCGTGCGGCTGCTGCTACCGAAGATCAAGATTTATCACTACTGCAGCTGTGCACGTTGGCATCGCTCCAAAATGACCAGGGTAGGACATACGACCCCGCGTACATGCGTGCACTCAGTAACTTCGTGCTGGGTAATACAGCAGGCAACATAAAAGCCGACCAGGAGCTTATCGAGAACGTTTTGGTCGAACAAGTACTGCGTCAGCGTGCACAACCACCCTGCTAGGTGCAAAATAATATCAAAGTCTAGCATTTGAGTCAGCAAATCGTGCACATATTTCCATCTGCGGTGTTTGTCACAAACTTTGTGATCAAGCAAGTGAGACTCATGGCGTTTTATCCCGAAGACGACCAAGCACTTGAGGCGGCGTTGTCTTTCATCGACGAGTATGAGCGCGAAAATGCTTTGATCGAGGAGAATGAGATGGTCTCTCGAGGACCCGGTGAAGAACTGACAAGCGCTCGTAGGTGTCCATTGCTACTGGAGGACGAGGAGACTAAGCGACGGAGGGTGAATGAGCGGAAGAAATTGCTACGTAAGACTGGAGTTTATGGAGACCCTAATCGATCTCGAAATGCTCGAAGACTGGAGATCACCTACCTTAAAGAGCAGATTGAGAAACTGCACATCGACCTGCAGATTTTGCAGGACCAGAAGAGACCCTCAAAAGAGGGGAATTACACAACTGTAGACACATTGGTCACAGCTACACAGATCCCCACTATGTGGCAGGCCATTGCAGATAGTCAACGGAAACGACGAGAAGGATCTGAGCTGGAGAATGTGCGACTCAAACTCATTGTGGAGCGTCAGCAGAAGGTGGCAAATGATCTACGGAGCTTGCTACAGAAGCGATCGAATCAACTGGTGAATATGTAGTTTAGCTTGTGGTAAAGAGTTGACAGTATTAACTTTGTTGTTGCTCTAGGCAAGCGAGTGTACATCTTTCGTGGATATGAGCGCCGCGAAGCCTCATATTGTTCATGTGCTAGACTTCCGGGGAGATGTCACGGACTTTGAAGCTCTCTTTCGACTGAATGAAGCTGCGTATCGAGAAGTGGACGCCATTTTCGCGGATAATGGTCTGGCCAACATGGCGGTTTCTCCCAGTGATGTACATATCCGAGAAGGTGTCGGTGGCAAATACCTTGAGCTGTTCGCGAACAAGATGCTGCCATTTAGTCTGAGTAACGCGACGGAGGCAGCTTGGGACCATTTTAAAGGCATCAAAAAGCACGCAAGCAATGGCAGCATCTACGAGAAAACGGCGAAGGTAGGTATGAACGACTATGCCTAACTGCGACTTAGCTCTAATAATTGATTCATCGCTCTGCATTTACAGAATCTCGACGATCCGTACACGATCATCGAGGACTTTACGAAAGAATTGTATTCCAACAGTTCTCGCGCTGACATCAAAGTCAAACAAGTGGTGCGGCGCTACGTCGAGACGGACCGGGACGTTGTCATTTGGATTTCGCACGTGTCACCAGCGGAGATTAAGCACAAAATGCTGCGAGGACTAACGTACCATCTCCGAGGTTACGCTCTTACGAAGCGCTCACCAGCTTCGACTCCAGAGCGTGAGCTCTCGCAACTGCAATTCTGTTCATTGATCTCGCTGGATCAAGAACCGGGTACGAGATATGACTCAGCGAACCTGAGAGCGCTTATCAACTTCTTGATTGGCAACACGGTGCAGAATATTAAAAACCACCAGGAGCGGATCGAGAGTGCGCTAGTAGATCGAGCACTGCGAGAACACATGCAATAGAAACCAGCAGTAGCGAGTTGACGCAAATCCTGGCAAGCAATCAAGACATCTTGATCTTTGTGACGTCTACATGTGAACATGCCTTTGTAGCACTCGTCCATGGCGTCCAATGATCAGTTCAGTGGCGTTTATCGACAGCAATGAAGCCCCTCCAAGGAGATGACGACGACAAAGTGTTTGAGGCCACAATGTCCTTCATTGACGAGTTTTCGTTCGACGAACCGGAGGAAGAGGCCTCGTCCGCTGTGAAGGTAAAGGCACCGACGCAGCAAATTGATACGACGAATTCGACGGAGCGATGCAAAGTGCCTTCGATTCTCAGCTTGGACACGACCGGGATGACGAAACGAGAGAAAATTATCGCGAGGAATGCGAGGAAGAAGATGCTCCGCAAAGCTGGCATCTACGGAGACTCGAACCGCGTACGCAACGAAAGCAACCTTGAGATCGCCTACCTTCGTGAACAAATCGAGAAACTTCAGATTAACTTGCGCCTTCTGAAAACACCCAAAAATGAGCAGCCTGGAAATGCAGCAGGGCATTTCCACCACCAGCGTTTTACGCAGCAACCAGGTTCGAATGCACTGGTGGTGATGAACTTGAATCCACAAATATCAAGCGTATGGGTGGAGATCTCGGATCGCCAACAACGTCGCCGCAAAGAGGCAGGGCGTGAGAACATTCGTTTGAAACTCGTGATGGAGCGCCAAAGGAAAGTTGCAAACTCTTTGAGCAGCCAACTGCAGAAACGAGCGAGTCAATTGGTACAGACCTTGTCTTGTTATGTTCAATTTAAGGCGAAAGATTTGACTGTGTTTGTCTATAGGCTTCTCCAGCCTAAACTGCCCGAAACACCAAATCGTGCACGTGATGGACTACCATGGAGACATCAGCTCTTTCCAAGGATTCTTTGGACACCTTGAAGCTGCTTACCGGGATATCGATGCCGTGTTTGCCGCCAATGGCCTGTCCGACATGGTTGTCACTACTAGTGACGTGCACATACGCGAAGGTGTCGATGGAAAGTGTCTGGAGCTGTTTGCGAACAAGATACTGCCATTTAGTATGAGTGACGAGACGGAGACTGCATGGGACCACCTCAAAGGTGTCGAGAAGCACATGGGCAATGGTAGCTTGTATCAGAAGGCGGCAAAGGTGAAGAAAGCATTGTCAATAAGGTCTTGTAGTGTTGATTTTCTAACTTGTTGTTTTACTATCAGAACCTCGACGAGCCGTACACGATCATCGAAGACTTCTCCAAGGAAGTCTACTCGAACAATTCTCGTGCCGACGTCAAATTGAAGCAGGTTGTGCGCCGCTTTGTCGAGCCAGAGCGCGATATTGTCATCTGGGTCGCGAGCGTAGCGCCAGCGGAAATCAAGCACAAAATGCTTCCTGGACTGACCTACCATCTTCGAGGCTACGCACTCACCAAGCGATCAACAGCTTCGACACCTTCGCAAGAGTTATCCTAGCTGCAGCTCTGATACTTGATCTCCCTCGACCATGACATCACGACGAGGTATGGACCTGGTAACATGCGAGCGCTCACCAACTTCCTCATCGTTAACACAGCACAGAACATGCGAGTCCACCAAAGTGGCATTGAGAACTGCCTCATAGACCAAGCGTTAAGCGACGCTGAAAATACTGTTTGACACGTTGAAGGCGTCGAGTCGATCGCTTTGTGTATTGCAGATAGAGTGGTAATCCTCCTGGACGAGGAGGCTATGAAAAAAAAAACAATGCTGTCGTCTACGGGAGTCTGAACCGGGCTCGAAACGAGTCTAAACTACATGTAGAAATCACCAGCCTTCACAAGCAAATGAAGAAGATTCGGTTGGCTCTACAGGTTTTGTAGGGTGGGCGAGTTCAATCTGAAGCGAGGGGTCTCGGAGAAGCGTTGATGTCGATGCCCAACAATCTGCTGCGCGCTTGAAGCTTGCAGTACATGTAGAACGCCAGCAAAAACTGGCAGATGACCCCAAAGCCTTGCTGCAGAGGAAGGCATGGCGCCTGGTACGAATATGGCTGTAAGGTCTTAAGAGATATTTTCTGCGTTACAAAGGGAATATCTAACGGGGATATGTTGGCCTTGATATTTTGTTGCAGGTTCATCGTTTATGGGCCGTAGACAGCCCAACTCGCCACAACATTGTTAATGCGCTGGACGTCGAGGGAGATGTCGACAACTCTTTTGACACCTCGAAGCTGATTGACAGGAAGTTGATGGCGTGTTTGCCACAACCCAGCAACGCTGACGAGGATGGTAAATAACTCTAAGCATTCTCCAACAAACCTCTGGTCTTCAGCTAGCTGAGGCTCTGGAGGGCTTGGACAAGCACGAGAAAACAGCAGTCTACAAAAAAGCGGGAAAGTTGGGTTTCTGAAGAGCAGCACAACTGAGATAGTTATGACTCATAACTACATGTATCTTCAGTTCATGACTTATGACGCCCGCACCTTGACGAATTTCTTGAACCAGATCGAGAGTGTCTTAGTCGACCCAGCATTATGACAAGAGATGGCTACTAACTATCCATAGTGATGAGATGAGTCAAACGATGTAAGATTAGATGAGCATCACTGACCGTATGGTGACATCACGTGGGCTTTGTGTTCATTTCCAAATCTCCTTCCTCTCCGACTGCAATCATGACGTTTCTCCTGGTAGATGACGACGTACGTACCGTGGAAGCAGCACTATCCTTCTTGGACGATTTCGACCTCGGCGGACAAAACCCTGCAGCCTCACTCACGCCTCAGATGACCTGCGGAACAGCTATATGGCCTGTGACCTACTCCCCAGAGTCTGTGTCATCGAATGACACCATTGAAACGAGACCGTCGACAGTAATGAAAGCCACGAAGGAAGCCACAAGGAAGAAATAGAAGAAGATCAACGAGAAGAAAAAATGCTACGAGCTGTGGGCGTCTACGGCAACTCAAACCGTGTGCGCAACAACCGCCGCATTGAGATCGCCCACCTTCGAGAGCAACTGGAGAAGCTGCAGGTCGATTTGGAGATGCTCAAGAAGCAGAAAGGGGACAACACCGCCAGAACGAGAGTTAGATCAGTGTTGTCTAGGCGACAGAATACAACATCGCAACTGCCAACGGCTGAGGCCATTGTGGCCATGAACGCGCCGACTATGACGACGGTGTGGGAAAACATCGCAGACAGTCAAAGACGCCGGAGGGAAAAGGCCGAGTGCGAGAATATTCGCCTCAAGATGGCCATCGAGCACCAACAGAAAGTGGCGGACAACCTTCGCAGCTTGCTTCAGAAACGCGCGAGTCAATTGGATGCGGAGTGCTCCTTCCTCGCAGATGCGGGCTACACGAACCATCACGCGCTGGATTTGCAAGGAGATGTCGGCGAGTTCCAAGGGCTCTTTCATCAGTTGGACAATGCCTATCAGGAACTGGACGCAGTGTTTGCAGCGAACTGTTCGAATGACATGGTGATTACTCGTAGTGACGTTCGAGTACGAGAAGGCGGGGACGGCCGGTACGTCGAGTTGTTCTTCAATAAGGTACTGCCGTTCAAGCTACAGGATGCGAAGGAAGCTACGTGGGAGCATTTCCGAGGTTCCGAGAAGCACACGGGTAACGGGAGTGTGTACAAGAAGACAATGAAGGTGAGTGTGGCGTAATTCGCAGCATCGATTTCTATTGTTGTGAAGCTAATATGTTGGATACTGTATTGAGCAGGAAGTCAACGTGCTGGATACGATCCTCGAAGAGTTCACGAAGGAAATGTACTCGAACAGCTCCCGCTTGGATGCGAAAATGAAGCAAGTTATCCGGCGTTATCTCGAGCCCAAACGCGACGTCATCGTTATCGTTCGGAACGTAGCCCCTGCTGAAGTGAAGCACAAGAAGCTTAGCGGATTGCGGTACCAAGTTCGATGCTACGTCGTGACGAAGCGGTCTCCTGCGTCGACACCAGAGTGCGAGGTCTCGCAACTACAGTGCTGCTCGTTGATCTCGTTTGATGATGAGGCGGTGGCGATGCTCGGTTCTGATGCCATCCGAGCGCTGTCGAATTTCCTCATCGTCAGTTTGGCCGCGAAGATGCAAGCCCACCAGGATCGGATCGAGAACGCTCTCATGGATAAAGTGCTGCATTCAAACATTAATTTCTGCAAGATAAACGCTGTATGAATCCATGAATTATCTAGCGCTAGCATAAATTTATCCGCAAGAGATAACACGTAGGATCGGACAATAACGAGAACCCTACACCAAAACCTATCATGAACCATCATGCACCCCAACGACACTATACAGGCTGTACTACAGCACTCTTCCGAAAGGGTTGTCTGCCCAGTAACAGCTGGACTGCCACCGTTCACCCTTTACGAAGAGTCCTCCTCACCGATGTATCGATGTATCGATGAACAAGTCGATCTGGAGCATTGCAACCGACTACTTTCGGGAAAAATAATAAAATATCAATATTTCGGGTATTGGAAGGAATGATTGATTATTGGTTCATGTCGTATTGCAGGCATTATATACGGTACGTGGATTTTGAAAACAATCTGATGCTCTAAAAGTACGATAAAAATACATAAATGTCAATGGTCATTTTATTTTTTGAACGGAATAACTGATTATTGAAGGGTGAACATTATCGTGACTATTGCAGTGGCCGTTTTTGGCTGCAGTACCTGAGCAACAGGACCTCTGCCTGGCGACGATGGCACGACTGACAACGATGGTTACGGAGGCATCTCTCCGTCTTACGTTAATATAAAATACATTATCAAAATAATAATATAAAAATATTTCTAAGAAAATATGGCTAGGTAATTGTCTTAACCACGAGTTGTGCCACTCTCTCCAACAAGACGCTTCGTTGTCCTTATCGACGATGGTAAATATATTCGGTACAGTATGCGCCAAGCTGCGTGGTCAGAAGGTTGTGATAAGAGCGTTCGTACGATTTCAATGGAGCCACGAATCGATGGCGTCAAGTACAGCTGGTACCAATTATTTTTTTAAATAACAATAATAATATATAAATATTTTAATATTTATATATTATTTTTAAAAAAAATATGCAGTTAGTATCCTGAGGAATTTAGAGGATGCGGCTCACATGCGTACCTTACCCCCGAGAGCAAGGTGGTAGCTTTCTAAACACATTGCTTTCATCAGTGAAGATGTACTCATAAAAAAATGTGCAGATTCTTCACATATGATTATCGATGTTTTTGTTTGAATAGCTGGCGGTTATAAGCTCTTGAGTGTGGAATTCGAGCGTTCGGGGAATTATTGCTCGTCGCAGCTATCGGCATCGAAGGAAAACAGTGGCCTGAACAGCTTCCTGTGCGGGAATGACGCACTCGAATCCGATTCCAGGCTGTCTGAATCCTCTGCACCATGGTGCGTTATCAGCTCAGATAACGTCAAATCGGCATCCTAATGACAAATCATTTGATGTGTCATTCCATTTAGCAATTGTCGCCCATACAGCTCCGAATTGCGTACTACGTAGTAGAATACTGCACAAGGAAAAGAGTGCTTGTACGCTGGGAGTGCCTCACAGGCCCATTCTCAACAGGAACTAGAAGCCACCTGTTTTACTACTGTAGTAGTTCAAATTTCTTTGGCAAACACGTCTAGCTTCAATTACCCATTTATCATGCTAAATCCTAGACTACCACAAAGTGGAGCTACTCGTGATACCCTTGTCTACGGCTGATAGGAGCTCAGGTCAAGCTTCTTGACGAATCCCTCCAGTTGCTGGTGGACTTCATCGTTGAACGCGATCGCCTTCATTGGAGCAATTCAAGCCGTCACTTTGGGATACTTGGAGAACTTGAAGCCCATGAGTTCGAGCTGGTCGATCTCGCAGTACGCAGCGAAGTCAGCAATGGGCGGGAAGTCCGTGTGAGCGATGTAGTCGTTGACTAGAAACGACTCGAGCAGATCGAATTCCTTGGCAATAAGCGCATCCTTCTCCTCCAGAGCTGCCAGGTCCTTGGGCGTTGCATTGTAGAGCTTCTTGGCAATCGTCGGCCGGAAGATGTTGAGCGTGAAGAGACGAGTGTTCGTGTGGTGCCAGTGAAGGAATTCGTGATCCTGGCGCGCACCTTAACGTCGTTGGGGTACAGGTCTTTGGGTCCCGTCCACTCGAATTTGTCGCCCAAGTACTGCAGGATGGCCATGCCTTCGGTAAGGAGGAAGTCACCGTCCTGGATGGCCGGCACGAGACGGCTGGGGTTGATAGCCTTGAACTCATCCGACTTGAAGAAAGCAGTGCCGGGGTTCATCTCGACGAACTCATAATCGATACCCTTGACCTTGAGGTCCCACACCACTGCACGGGAGGGCTGACTGATGAGGTTGGCGTAGAGCGTTTGAGCCATGGTGCTTGGTTATTGATTGCTCCTGTTTAGTTCGAATACTGCAAATTGAAGAATGAAGTCGACTGGCAAAAGCCAAAACAAGGATCGGTCATGGTCTCACCAACGTGGGGGCAGATATCGCGCACTTCTCCGCTGCAGAGTTTAAGAACAGGTAAGTCTTACCTGTGGTGTCGCATCGATTATTATGCTGTGACCAAACTGACGATGCACGTGCCCAAGCCAGGAAAAGGTAGGACTGTACTGCTCCATGCTGCAAATTCCAACATACGCTTATCGCTTTTATCCGTGCATCAGCTTGTGTTGCGTTGAAGTGTCACAAGGTCCTCTAACAATCGTGAGGATAACGTTTCTCATTTTCCTGAAGGTACAAATATACGTACGTGAGTTGGCGCCACCAGTAGTTCTCTCAATTAAGGTGGCGTTTGAGCTTGAGATAACAACTAATTCGAAGATTGACGCGGCCAAGAGGATTGCATTGTAGAACTTGTCCTTGGTGGGTCCCGAATCGGTGAACTATACACTTCAACATGAGCGAACGAGTGGATTCGAGGACTTGTTCTCTTTTATCGTGCTGGGAGAGCGAGCAGGACTACACCAACGCTATCGCGACAGTGAAAAGGACTGGGGATACAACAACAAGCGTCAACTCAAATACATCGATGACCAACGGCGTTCGAGAAAGCGGACGACTTGGAGCTCTTCGACGGGGCTGCAACGGCGCAAGAAAACCGAACCGCACTTTTTGCACCAGCTCGTGGAAGATCTCGCATTGTATGCCAACCAGCTTCAGAGTACGAACACAAGGCAGATGAAGAGGAACAAGTTACCGTCGAATATTTCAAGCGGCTGAAGTCAGAGAGGACGAATCTAGCGCTGAAAGCGACTCTGATCAAAACTAGTGAGGCCCTCGAACGCATAACCGGCATGAAACAAGATATACATCCCTGACTTGGCCGCTAGAGCTAGGACGATCGAAAGTAATCTGTACTAGTATTCGTAGCGCGTCTTCCGCCTGCCCCATAATCGTGTGGGATGAGACAACTTACTGGTACTATTCAGTACACAAAAGTTGATTACCTTCACAGACTAAAAAGCATGGCCTTCTTGCTCGATGACGAGGACCAAAGCGTCGTGGAGGCGGCGTTATCCTTCGTGGACGAGTTCGCCGGCGATGCGTCGGGTTCCCAGGGTCTCTCCGCAGCTCCCGCTACGCCTCGACGTCAAGCTCCAGTGACAGCGAGTGACATGGCACAACGCGACCAGATCAACAACGAGCGGAAGAAGATGCTGCGTGCTGCGGGCGTCTACGGCAACTCGAACAACGTCCGCAACAACCGCCGCATTGAGATCGCCTACCTCCGAGAGCAACTAGAGAAGTTGCAACTCGAACTGAATGTGCTTAAGAAGCACAATGGAGACAACAGTACCAGTACAAGAACAAAGTCTTCAAAGCGACAGAATGCAACAACTCAACAGCCAACGGCTGAAGCTATTGTGGCCATGAATGCGCCGACTATGACGACAGTATGGGAGAACATTGCAGACAGTCAACGACGACGACGTAAGAAGGCCGAGTGCGAGAATATCCGCCTCAAGATGGTCATTGAGCACCAGCAGAAGGCGGCGGACAACCTTCGCAGTTTGATTCAGAAGCGCGCGAGTCAATTAGGGACCGAGTGCTCCTTCTTCACGGAAGCAGGCTACACGAACCATCAGGTGATGGGTTTACGTGGAGATGTGGGCGAGTTCCAAGGACTGTTCCGTCATTTGGACAATGCTTATCAGGAACTAAACGCTGTGTTTGCAGCGAATGGATTGAATACTATGGTAGTAACTCGTAGTGATGTCCAAGTACGAGATGGAGCGGGTGGCAAATATGTTGAGCTGTTCTTCAATAAGGTACTGCCGTTTAAGTTGCAAGACGCTACTGAAGCTACGTGGGAACACTTCAGGGGATCCGATAAGCACACGGGCAATGGTAGTGTGTACGAGAAGACAGCAAAGGTAAGTGTGACGTGATGAATATGTCAAATATGAGGTGACTGACGCTGAATGTTGTGCCGTACAGGATGTCAACGTGCCTTATACGATTCTAGAATATTTTACAAAGGAAATGCATTCAAGCAGTGCTCGCGCAGATGCGAGAATGAAGCAAGTCGTGCGACGTTATGTCGAGCCCAACCGCGATGTCGTCATCGCCGTCGTGAGTGTTAATCCAGCTGAAGTCAAGAACAAGAAGCTTGCTGGATTGAGATACCAAGTTCGAAGTTATGCCGTCACCAAGCGATCTCCAGCTTCGACGCCAGAGCGCGAGGTATCGCAACTACAATGCTGCTCATTGATTTCCTTCGACGAAGAGATGGAGATGAAGCTCGGCTCTGATGCCATCCGAGCTCTAACCAACTTCTTGATTGTCAGCTTAGCTGCGAAGATGCAAGGTCATCAGGATTGCATCGAGAATGCTCTCATAGATCATGCACTACTCGAACAACAAGTGGCATGAGCGTGTAGCTGAGACAGATCAGTGTAGTGGTGCATGCATTGAATATTATTGACGTGCCTGTATTATCAATTGGTCTTGTAATGTGGATATGCTTTTACGTTACTCAGAAGTCAACGAGGACCTCACATGTCAACTCCATCGACCATTCTGCGAGAGACATTGCGCGGCACGTGCCATAGTCTGGGCTCCAGTAAAACTGGTGCTTGCAGTACAGTAATGACATTCTCTCTAGAGGACGAGGACGATCGCGCTTTCCAGGCGGCGCTGTCCTTCGTGGATGAATGCGTTCTCGATGACGAGGAGGTGGAGGACGTCGCAACGTTGAGGTCCACGGCCTTGATACAGCGCGAGGACGAGTGGACCGCTATGTCCTGCGGCTTAAACCCAACGGCCCACAATGGTATGACGTCTACGGTCTCAGCTATTCCGACGAAAGCTCGGAACATCGCAGCTATGAATCGAGAAAAGATGAAACGACGACAGGAGCTCAATGAGCGCAAGAAGCTGCTACGAAAGGCTGGAATCTACGGAGACGCCAACTGGATGAGCAAAGACAGTAGACTGGAGATCGTTTACCTCCATGAACGAATCGAGAAACTGCAGCTTGACTTGCAGGTTCTACAGAGTCGAAAAAGCAGACAACCAGTTATTCAATCGGTAGTACAGGAGGCTACAGATGCAATGGGCTCAGCACTTCAGATCCCCAAGGTTTGGGGAGAGATTGCTGGTCGTCAACAACGTCGATTGAAGGAGACAGAGCGTGAAAATCTTCGCTTGAAACTCGCGGTGCAGCGCCAGCGAAAAGTGGCGAACTGCATGAGCAACTTGGTGCGGAAGCGAGCTAGTCATCTGGTGCGTAACTCGTCTCTTTGTCTTGATCAAGAGAGTATTAACTTGTTGGTGATTTTGTCGAAACTGCAGACAAGTGACTGCTCTACCTTCATGGACTTTGCCTTTTCCAACCAGCATATTGTGCGCGCGCTGAGCTCTCGCAGGGGTGGCGCAGGAGACTTCCCACTCTTGTTCCGTCACCTTGAGACTGCTCACCAAGAAGTGGATGCTGTGTTTGCTTCCAATGGTCTGGCATATATGGTGCTCACTCCTAGTGACGTTCACCTTCGTGAAGGTGTCGATGGCAAATACCTCGAAGCTTTCTCGAACAAAGTGCTGCCCTTCGGATTGCGTGCTGCTACTGAGGCTACATGGGACCATTTCAAGGGATCCGAGAAGCATCGGGGCAATGGCAACATTTACGAGAAGACATCAAAGGTTTGTGGTGCTGAAGTTCACGTTGTTTCGTAGCAACTTGCCTGGTTCTAACTATTGGAACGTTGTTGCCAACAGAACCTTGACGACCCGTACACGATCATCGAGGAGTTCACTAAAGAGATGCATTCCAAGAACGCTCGGGCAGATATCAAGGTGCAGCAGGTCATCCGACGCTACGTCGAACTAGACCGAGACATCGTCATCTGGGTCGCTGTCGCTGAGCCCGCCGAGATCAAGCACAAGAAGCTACGCGGTCTTACTTATCATCTTCGTGGATATGCCATGACAAAGCGTTCTCCAGCTTCGACACCCGAGCACGAGGTCTCACAATTGCAGTGCGTCTCGTTGATCTCACTGGAACCTGAAGCTGAAGCGATGTACGGTTCCGAGACCGTGCGTGCCGTCACCAACTTTCTCATCGTGACTGCAGCACAGAAGATGCAAGCTCATCAAGACCGTATCGAGAACGCTCTCGTTGACAAGCAGTTAAAGCGCCGCGGAACAACGATGACGGGAACCAAGGCAGCATGAAGCAGTCAACACAATCGAATGTAAATCAACGAATTGTCGATTTTTGGCTGCAAAGATGGCGCTCACTTGAGACAGCGCAACCCGTGCAGAGTTTGGCGAGCACAAATGTTTTTGCAGGGTACGTAGCAGACATGGTGTTCTTCCTCGAAGATGACGACCAGGTTGTCGAGGCGGCGCTGTCCTTCGTGGACGAGTATTGCTTCGACGATGGGGGATCGATTTCAACTATGGCCAAATCTACTGCCTCAAGAGCGGTTGACACGTCGTGCAGTTCATCGGAGACGACTGACAACCAGGTGCCTGTTGTCAAAGCCCCGGTACGGCTGACGTCGCGCGAAAACAAGGTACGACGATGCATGGAAATCAATGAGAAGACCAGGGCGCAATGGTCGAACAAGAGAGATCGCCTTCCTCCGCGAGCAACTGGAGAAGCTGCAGATCGACTTGAAGACGTTAAAGAAGCAAAACAGCAGCAGAACATGCTCTTTATCGGGACAGCAAAGTGCTGTACAGACAACGCATAACCCCAGGATGTGGCAGGCGGTGTTGGATATTCAACGGCGACGACGAGAAGAGGCCGAGAATGAGAATATCCGACTGATGCTTGTGGTTGAGCGGCAGCGGAAGGTGGCAGACAGCATGACCAGTATGCTGCAGAAGCGAGCAAATGGACTGGTACGGATTAAGCCGAGGTCTTTATCTCGCTACAGTCAGAGACTTACCTATTTGTCATGATGCTACAGGAGAACGAGTGTTCCGGATTCATCAGCGTGCAGCATCCGATTGTGCATGTGTTGACTTTCCAAGACCTATTTCTCCTCCTCGAAACTGCGTATCAAGAAGTTGGCGCCATATTTGCTGCTAACGGCCTCGTTCATATGGTGGAAACCTCAGACGACGTCCACATTCGACAAGGTGAAGATGGCACTTCCGCCGAGGCGTTCTCGAACAAAGTGTTACCATTTGCATTGCATGCTGCAACTGCAGCAACTTGGGACCACTTCAAAGGGTCAGAGAAACACTTGGGCAATGGCAATATCTACGAAAAGACTGCCAGAGTGAGTTAGCCTCAAGATGACAACAGTTTTCAAGTGACAATTGATCTAACTCTTGTGTTTATAGGATCTCGACGAGCCGTACACGATTGTGGAGGAGTTCACGAAGGAACTTTTCTCGAGACGCTCTCATGCTGACGTCAAGGTGAGGCAAGTCATCCGACGCTACGTCGAACCAGACCAGGACATTGTGATCTGGGTCGCGCGTGGGTCACCTGCAGAGATCAAACACAAGATGTTGAGTGGGCTCACGTATCGCATCCGAGGTTTCGCAGTGGCAAAGCGGTCGCCCCTGTCAACACCAGGCCATGAGGTTTCTCAACTGCAATGCTGCGCGATGATCTCGCTCGACCAAGACGCAGGTACGAAGTACGGCCCCGAAAGCATGCGCGCTTTTTCAAATTCCTTAATCGCTAGCACAGCCCTCAAGTTGCAGGCACACCAGGACCGAATCGAAAATGCTCTCATCCAGCAAACTATACTGCAACAAATGGCATGACGATAGACAACTCAAAAGTATACATGTATACATGCACTTTTTGAGACAGCTGTTTTAAGGAGCTTCATCATATGTGCCCATATTATGGGCACAAAGTATCAATTTCATTAACTGTGTTATTCACAGATAATGAAATTATCTGTGAAATTGATACTTTGTGCCAATAAGACCTTGCGAGCTATGGAGGAGGTGGACGACACGCTGGCCTTCGAGGCCGCCCTGTCCTTCGTGGAAGAGTTCTCGTTCGATGAGGCAACAGCGGGAGGTCTGTCCACTCCGTTGCTATTCAATCCACCATCTCAAATCCAGGACGATGAACTGGCGACGTCAACTTTAGTGCCAGGAAAGCAGACAGCTTGTTGCAAGCGCTCGAGGTCAAATGAGGAGAAAAGGAAGCGGTAGAAGGAAACCAATGAACGCAGGAAGTTATTGCGTAAAACTGGCGTCTACGGCGACTCGAACCGCGTCCGGAATGAGCGCACGAAGGAGATCGCCTTCCTGCGCGAACAATTGGACAAGCTGCAGCTCGACTTGAAGGTTTTGCAATGTCAGCAGCCTCAAGAGCAGAGAGGGACAAATAAAGCGAACACGACGGCGTTAATTGCGAGGACTTCGGTGTCGAGTATGTGGAGGGAGCAGGCAGGTCGACAGCGACGTCGTCGTGAGGAGGCGGAGCGTGACAATGTTCGCCTGAGACTCGCAGTTGAGCGACAGAGGAAGGTGGCGGCCAGTCTTCAGAACTTAATGCAGAAGCGGGCAAGTCAATTGGTGAGGCTTGCTGGTTGTGGAACTTGTTGTTCATCAGGTACTAACTTTTTTGTGTTGTAGACGAATGAGTGTACTTCTTTGGTGAATACGTGCTGTCCAAAACGAAATGCTGTCGACGTGTTGGATTTCTGTGGCGACATTGGAGATTTCCGATATCTCTTGTGCCGTATCGACTCCGCCTATAGAGATATTGACACAGTTTTTGCGGCGAATGGTCTTGCCACCACAATTTCTCCGGATGATGTCCACGTCCGCGAAGGAGTAGACGGCAAATACCTTGAGTTCTCCACATACAAAGATCTGCCGTTCGACTTACAAGACACGACTGAAGCGACATGGGACCACTTTAAAGGTGTGGAGAAACACATGGGCAACGGCAGTTTGTACCAGAAGGCGGCAAAGGTGAGGAGGAGTATTGCCGATACGGTCCTATCTCTGTGGTCTTCTAACTTGTCGTGTTGTCGACGTACTATCAGAACCTCGACGAGCCTTATACTATAATCGAAGACTTCTCCAAGGAGGTCTACTCCAATAACTCTCGCGCAGACGTCAAGGTGAAGCAAGTGGTTCGACGTTATCGCGAGTCCGACCGCGACATCGTGATTTGGGTCTCGCATTGTACACCTGCCCAGGTCAAGCACAAACTTCTCCAGGGACTAGTCTACAACTTACGAGGCTATTGCATTACGAAGCGGTCCCCATTGTCAACGCCAGGGAACGAGCTGACGCAGCTGCAGTTGTGTTCATTGATCTCCTTCGACCAAGAGGAGGAAACCAATTACGGCGCCGACAACGTTCGCGCTCTCACCAACTTCCTCGTTGTACACGCAGCCAAAAACATCCTGATGCACCGCGAACGCATCGAAAATACGCTCGCCGACCGAGCCCTTAGACGGATTGAGTCGTAAATCTAAAACATGCACCTAAAGACTTGATGGCGCCGGTCCGGTGGTATCACCCACCATTGTACAGAATCGGTCACAAGGAGAACTCAGAACCGCGACTACTTCATCCATGGCGTTCCTGCTGGAGAGCGATGACGGCGAAGCCTTTGAGGCAGCCCTGTCCTTCGTGGACGAGTTCAAGCTCGATAAGTCGTTGACGGCGCGAGATTCCACTGAAGGTGTTCGTTTCCATGTCGATGATACTAAGCCCAGCATCAGTCACTCAGCAAGTAACGAATCTTTGACAAAGAGGGCGAGGACCAATGCGAGGAAGAAGCTTTTGCGTCAAGCTGGAATCTACAGTGACCCGAACAAGGCTCGTAATGAACGAACGCGGGAGATTTCATTCTTGCGCGAGCAGATCGAGAAATTGCAGCTCGATCTGCATGTTCTACAAAGCAGACAAACTAATGAGCAACCTCCAGTGAAGCAGTCCAATGCTGCGGTGGTCGCGAGACACTTTAAGTCGCAGATCTCTTGTATGTGGCAGGAACAAGCACTCAGACAACAACGTCGTCGGGAAGAAGCAGAACGGGACAACACCCGTCTTCGGCTTGCGGTCGAGCGCCAACGAAAAGTGGCAAACAGCTTGGAAAGCTTGATGAAGAAGAGATCAAACCAATTGGTAACGTGAGCTGTATTCATGACGACCTATTGGCAGGATCTCACTAACTTGTTCTTTATTGTTGCAGACAAATGAATGCGCGTCGCTAATGAGCTTGTGCTGTTCGCAACGCAATACTGTTGACGTCTTGGACTTTTGTGGGGACATCGGAGACTTTCGAGGTCTATTCAAGCGTGTCAATGATGCCTACAAGGACGTGGATGCAGTTTTCAAAGCCAACGGGATATCTAGGTCGACAGTTTCGCCAGGTGACGTACACATGCGTGAAGGTGTAGATGGCAAGTTCCTCGAGTTCTCCTCGTACAAGATTCTGTCGTATGAAATGCGGGCCGCTACTGAGGCTGTTTGGGAGCATTTCAAAGGAGTGGAGAAGCATTTGGGCGTCGGTAGTATCTACCAGAAAGCAGCAAAGGTCCGTTCGAAGGTGTTAAAGTTTGTTTTGGATGACGAATTGCTCTAACTTGTCGTTCATTTGATTTGAGAGCAGAATCTCGACGAGCCATACACAATTGTCGAGGACTTTTCGATCTAAATCTACTCCAACAGCTCTCGCGCAGACTACAAGACGAAGCAAGTCGTTCGACGCTACGTCAAGAATGACCGCGATATCGTCATCTGGGTTTCACACGCTACACCCGTCGAGGTCAAGCACAAACTGCTTTGTGGCTTGTCCTACAACTTCCTCGGCTACGCGATTACGAACGATCACCTGCCTCAACTGAGGATCAAGAGTTGACGCAGCTTCACTTATGCTCGCGGATTTCTCTAGACCAAGACAACGACAAGACTTACAGTCCCGAGAGTGCTCGCACGCTGGCTAACTTCCTTATCGTTCACGCAGCTAAGAACATTGTGGCCCATCGAGAAAGTATCGAGAACAACCTTGCTCACCGTGTACTCAGGCTGCGATTTCAGTGATACATGTAATACCTGGACAAATATTAGTTGTGCCTCTGCACCAGGGCATAGAAAAAATAATATAATATCAATATTATTGATATTATATTTATTAAATAACTTATTATTGGCACTAGCAAGATTGCAATCATTATTACTGCTTTATTTTCGAGGAGAATACAATCCTGAGTTCGAGTCATACAAATATCAAGATAAAAGTAGAAAATACAAATAGTAATTGTATTTTTGTACGGAATAACTATTATTGGACTATTGGAAGTTGGATATTATAGTGATTATTACTGATGGGATTTTGGCCAGAATACTACTGAGAATTGTATTTTCCATGCCCTGTGGTGCACTTATCAGTCCCGTACATTACATCTGCACGTACCGGTAACGAAGCTCGTGTCCCGTTTGTGTAGTCGCCCACCACTCGCAAATTTGCTAAGCGGCGACGATGGCGATCCACGAAGACGACACCATTGAGGTGGCGTTGTCGTTGGTAGACGAGTTAGTGTTCGACGAAGCAGACGCTGTTGGTCTCCCGAGTTTATATGTTGATTCACCCCGCACCAACACCCCCACGATATCACGCACGGGAGACAAAGCACATCGACGAGCGCGATATAACGAAAGGAGGAAGCTGCTTCGTAAAGCTGGCATGCATAGCGACCCCAACCGTGCACGCAACGCACGAACCAAAGAAATCGCCGACCTGCGTGAGCTCGTGGAGAAGCTTCAACTCGATCTAAAGGTCTTGCAAAGTCATACGTCCCGAGATAAATCAGCAATGCATCAGCAATGCATCAGCAAAGTTTGGGTGCGCTAGTCTCAACATCGCACATACCCAACCAGCGGCAGGAAATTGCTGCTGTCCAGCGACGTCGCTGTGAGGAGGCAGAGCGCAATAACATTCGTTTAAAGCTCGCAGTGGGTGATCAGCAGGAGATGGCGAACAATTTGTGCGGCTTGCTACGGAGGCGAACGACGCAACTGGTAAGTGTTATGACTGAATCGTTACTGGTCAAAGGCGCGTAACTAAGGTTTGCTGTTGTTTCTGCTGCTTGTTGTGATATTGCAGACGAATGAATGCTCCTCCCTGATGAACTTGGTTTGTGCGAAGAGCTACATGGTTGATGTGCTGGAGCTCCGCGGAGATTTTGGGGAATTTCAAGAGCTACTTCAGCGTCTTGACGAGGCTTACCGAGTTATTGACGCTGCCTTCGCTGAAAATGGTCTCAATAGCATGGTTGTTACCCCACGTGACGTTCATATTCGCGAAGGTGTCGAAGGCAAGTACCTCGAGCTATTTTCCTACAAAGTTCTGCCTTTCGATGTTCGATCAACGACAGAGGCTGCATGGAACCATTTCAAAGGCATCGAGAAGCACCTAGGCAACGGAAGTATATACAAGAAGGCGGAAAAGGATCTTGATGATCCTTACATAATTGTAGCAGACTTTACTAAGGAAGTCTACGCGAACAAGGCTCGAGCTGACATCGAAGTGAAGCAAATTGTACGGCGCTTTGTGGAACTGGACCGCGATATCGTGATTTGGGTTGCGCGTGCGAAGCCTGCCGAAATCAAGCACAAGATGCTTCGTGGGTTGACGTATCGCTCGCGAGGGTACGCAGTGACGCAGCGGTTCCCAGACTCGCCACCTGACCGCGAGTTATCAGTACTCCAGCAATGTTCTCGAATTTCTCTCGACCATCAACTGGATACGAGATACAGCCCGGAAGACGTCCGTGCGCTCACAGACTTCCTCATTGCGAATGCAGCGCAAAATATGCGCGTCCATCGCGAGTTTATCGAGAACGCGCTGGTTGAACGAAGCCGAACCAATTAGTCGTTTGTTGTGACACACAACTAAAGGGTGGATATGCCGCAAGAATTTAGCTCATTGCAGGCAGGCGTGGCTAAACCTCTGCATCGCCATGTTGCAATAAAATAACGATACCTACAAGAATTGGCATGATTTGGCAACTATTACCAAAAAAAGTGTTATACTGGGAATACCTGTAAAGGTATGGACAGACCTCAAGGGATTAATTTCACGGTACTGCGTAATGTCAGCTCGCTCAACATCCATCTTCGGTCAACTTTTGTACAGTTTGGTTAACGTTTTCGTAGCACCCTCTGTGACGGCCAAGCGCCTGCAAGCCACAACCACGGAATATCCCTTGAGATCGCAGCGAAAAGTTACAGTGGGCTAATAGCAGCTTCGACGTAATGGATACCGCCCGTTCGTCACTAAACGGTAGCACTGCGTGGAGCAGCAACATTGCCACCGACGCAACAAGAGCACAGGCTGTGCTTAACCTAAAACAAGCTTCGCCGCGTGCCAAGCACGCGCCGGATCGTTAGCTCCGAGCGCATTTCCGACCTCACGGAGCCTGCGAGCGAAATGGCGGCATACTAGAGCGCACCGAGCCATCGCAGATTGGCGTAGCTTGAGTCTGTTGCAAGCACCTGCAGGAGTCACTGGTGGAGCAGAGGTGACGGATAGCGATTCAGACTCCAGTACAAGGTAGGATTTGCAAGAGACGTATGCGTTGCAGCCTTGAGTAGTGAACAGACTGGTGTACAGATTGTCATCCTGGAAGATAGCGCCATCGGCAAGACATCCACGTAATGTGGCACACGGAAGACAATTCTCCACAACATACAAGCAGGCAATCGGCGTTGGGCATCTTTCTCAAACAGATGGCGTGGCCAGGTAAGTGACGTTGACGTCTATTGGACAAAGGACTTGGCTGACTGGTCGAGCATTGCATAGGTCACGCTGCAGATTTATGACATCGGCGGCCAGAGCATCGGTCGCAAGATTCTATATAGAAACGATGCCTGGTTTACTTACGGTGTGAACTCCGAGGTGCGGTGATACCTGTAAGCGCGGAGTTGCTGCCGCGACTGAAAACAAAATCGATTCTATTGCCTACCACGTCGCTTGAGTAGTTACAAATGAGCCTTTCACTGACCCACTACATGTATCCTAAACGTTCAACATGCTACTAAAATAAATACATGTATTCCCAGCCAAGTCGAAGACGATCTAGTTTCATGACCGCTTTCAGTGAGCTCCACACAGAAACTTCACACATAGCATGCAGCAACAAAACATTTTTTTTCAGGTGTTGTTATTCTTTTTTAGCGGAACAAGTACGCTTTTCTTCTGTCAATCAGACATGTAGCTTGTTTTGAACTTGACACTTTTGCAGCTACAGTTGATGAGACGATGCATCTTAATCCTTCGTGATGTGGGAAGCCTTCGGGATCCTGTACCTTGTGCAGTGCGTTGAGAGCAGCATGATACCTCTCTAGAACTTTTTTCTCGATAGTGGCCAAATACCCTCTCTCGGTTTGTGCTCTGGCAGGATCAAGTCGACGTTTTCTCATCAACGAGTTAACTCTCTCGATAGGAGCGAGTCTCTCTTCCTCGTCGGCAGTGGTCATGTGGTGGGCTCTTAGAAAACGCTGGCTGACTTGATTGGAGTCCGCAAGAGCTTCACTGGTAGCCAGGAAGGCAACCGCGATCACCACGAAGACGTAACACAGACGCATTAGTAGGTCGGTTGGGAGCTTGAAAGGCAGATAGCAAATTGCGAAGTGCCAATGAACCGAAGTGGATCTCATTGAGCCTGCCAACGCACGCTGTGGCCCACTGGCATTGAGGGATAAATTGCTCACACTTAGCGCACAACCGCTTACTGCAATCACTTGTGGCAACGACAACTCAACGTTAATACATGTACATTCGGCGTTAATTATTGCCGTTCATCGCCACGCTGGACGTGCTGAGGCACTGGGCTGATTACCTTTTCTTGAGATAGCAGCGCCACGACCCATCTTGTGATTTTCGTGACGCAATCCTTCCTTCTCGTGACTGACGTGCCGGCCCGGCACTGTCGGGATCGCGTCTTTCGGTCGATTGACAGCTTTACCACGAAGAGAATGGTTCTTCACCAAGAGTTTGAGGACGAACACGAGGCTTTCAAGGTGACGCTGTCTTTCGTAGAGACATACCCTCTGGGAGACACGGAAGCTGAAGCTGAAGAACTATCCTCGCTGACGACGAAACTGGAGAGCAATCCTCGCACCTCTATTGGAGACCAAACTACTCGTTCTTCCTCGAACTCGAAAATACTGAGACAACGAACAACGACCAACGCGAAGAGAATAGAAGATCTCTACGTCATCTAGGGGTCTACGGTGATTCAAACCGCGCACGCAACGAATGCAGGCGCGAAATCGAGTACCTGCGTGAACACATTGCGAAGCTTCAAACTCAAGCTGCAAGTATTGTGGAGCCAGCGCCTACAAAACCAACATGGTGCGGATGGAACAATACCCGTGATTCAGATAACCAGCGACTGGCATCACAAGCGTTGTCGCGATGAGGGGGAGTGCGAGAACACTCGCTTGAGGCTCGCGGTCGAAAGGCAGCGGAGGATGGCGAACAGCCTGTGCAACGGAATGAAGAAGCGAGCAGCTCAACTGGTACGGAGTGTACGAGAAATGTGATACCTTTGTGAGGATTTAACGTTTGCCACGTTATTGTTGATGTCTCTCTAGTCAAATGAATGTGCGTCGTTGATGAGCTTGAAGCATACGTAATGTCATCGACAAGATGGGCGCCATTACCGGCGCCACGGGCTTAGCTAACAACGTACCAAGTTTTCGAAAGTCCAAAATATACTAGTGATTTCAAGAGCATGACAATTCTCTTTTCGTCAGACTTCACTGAGCAACCTGCACGTTGAGTCACCGTCAGCTGCAGCGAGTCTACAAGGAGGTCCGTCCATTTGGCTGTTCATTTTGCGAAAGTCTCGAGTCCGGAAGCATGACGTTCCTCCTAGAAGACGATGAGCAGACCTTCGACGCGGCGCTGGCCTTTATCGACGGCTTCGACCTTCACAATGCTCCTGCTGACGGTATTTCCTCACAGCAGAAGTCAGACAGCCTCGATGTGCAGCCAACTCGATCCAGAAGACGAGTACTTTCGAGTGAGGAAAAGGTGATACGCCGAGCAGAGACCAACGAGAGGAAGAGGTTGTCGCGAAAAGCAGGCGTGTATGGAGACCCGAATCGTGCTCGCAACGCCCAAACTGGAGAGATCGCTTTCCTACGTGAGCAATTTGAGAAGCCCACACTGGATTTACAGGTCTTACGGCACCTAAGAGCGCAACCATCACGTCAAAGGGAAGGTGTGTTAGTCACGACTACTCAAATTCCGAGCATGTGGGAGAAGCTGGCAGAGCGTCAGCGACGACGTCGTGAAGAAGCAGAAGCCAACCATTTGCGCTTGAGAATCGCGGTGGAACGTCACCAAATGTTAGCAAACGACCTAAGGAACTTGGCACAGAAGCGAGCGACTCAACTGGTAAAGCATTTGGCTACTCACCTACATTTTGTTAAGAAACTTGAACTAACGTGTTTGATGTAAGGCAAACGAGTACGCGTACATGATGGACCTGAACTACCTAACTCATCCGAAACACCATACTGTCCGAGCTCTGACGATCAACAAAGACAACAGTGAGTTCATGACGTTACTTCGACGTCTAGAGACCGCCTATCAAGAGATGGACGCCATTTTCGCGTCGAACGGCTTGACGAACATGACCATGTCATCCGGTGATGTACACATGCGCGACACTATCAGCGGTAATATTGCTACCACGAGTTCTTCAGCTACAGATTTTTGCCGTTCGCGTTTCGCGCTACGACGGAGGCTACATGGAATTACTTCAGAGGAGTTGAAAAGCACCTGGGCTGTGGCAACTTGTATGAGAAGGCTGCAAAGGTAAGAGAGCGAGAGCTAACTGTGCTTCAAGTGTTGAGATGGAAACGACACGATGTTAATATTTTCCTTTAACCGTACAGGATCTTGACGAGCCATACACAATTGTCGAGGACTTGACCAAGGAGCTTTACTCTACCAAAGGCCGAGCGGATATTCGAATCAAGCAAGTCATCCGACGTTACGTCGAAGCTGACCGCGACATTGTGATCCGAGTGTATCGTGCAGAACCCGTCGAGATCAAGCACAAGCTGCTCAGCAGGTTAACGTATCACTTACAAGGATACGCAGTTACGAAGCGAGTTCCGATTTCGACTCCGGAACACGAGTTGTCAATGTTGCAACTGTGTACGCTCGTCTACTTTGATCGAGAAGAAGTCGAGGCGGCGTGTGATGGCTATAGTCTTCGAGCGTTTACGGACTTCTTAGTGGCTCACACTGCACAGAACACTCGATCACACTGCGAGATCATCGAGAATGCGTTGGCTGACCAAGCAATCGCAGAACACCAATAAACCTGGCATCTACGGAAACCGTGCACGCAATGCGTGCACTCGTGATATTGCATACCTTCGCGAGGAAATCAAGAAGCTTACACTCAGGCTAACTGTGATGAAGAGCCGAGATCATTGCGCTCTACAGCAGAATGGAGAATGCAGTCAATGGTTCCTCTGTCAGCGAACTCGAAAATTGCACTAATAAGCGTGTGGAGGCATCAAGTGGCTCGGCATCGACGTTATCGCGAGGAAGCAGAGTGCTAAAACGTCCGCCTAAGGCAGACGGTTGAGCGTCAGCACAAGCTGGCTATCAGTGTTCTTTGATCCAAAAACGGACGGGTCAAGGGTGCCGATTCTGAACTGTAGCCACTTTTTAATTTTCGACTAGCCTCTTTTGTGATTACTGTTCCAACTAGCCACTTGTTGCGCGCCACACTAGCAACATCGCTCGCTTCGCTACGCTCACAATCACGTTCCCAACGTGAGCTCCTCATTTGCACCGCCAATTTCATTTCGCAGACAAATGAATGTGCTTCTATGTGCTGTCCCGAACGGATCGCCGTAGAGGTGTTGGACTTGTGTGGTGACATCAAAGACTTCCGAGGACTCTTTTGTCGTCTCAATGTCGCGTACCACAACATGGACTGCTGCTCTAATTGACAACGGGTTTACCCGTCGGAAAAAAATAATAACAATCCAATTATTATGATATTGTCCCACTACAATTATTTATTACTGGAAGTTCACAAAGTCAATACAACATGATTTTGCAATAATATTAATACCAGGTAAGATGAATTCTGGGGCTGGCGTGCAAAAGACTATGTCAGGGTCGACAGCACTTTCTCTACTGTCCATTTTTGTCTGCCACGGGCAAAAATATCCATACCCTTCGGCGTTTGAATCTGCTTTGGTCAATATCTCGAACAGCAGCAAGCTGACTACGTCTGAATGCTTTAGTACACATCACGATCTTCAGACTGAGCCTTTTGCTGTGTAGCTTTTGTGGAGCTAGTGGTAGGTACAGGTAAGAGGAACGTGCGTTCGTCGAATTCCAGCTACACGTCTCGACCGCACACCTTCACGGATCGACCAATTTTCTTGCAGACATGGGATCACGAGCATGGACCGGTGACTACCTCAAGCAAAGGACTAACTCTGTTTTGTGTTGGACTGAGCAGGTCATTCCCCCAACTTTCCGAAAGATTACAACAGCAACTCACCGAGTTACAATGGAGATCACTTGCCGACACCTCAAGACGGGTCTATCTGGGAACGTGGCGCAAGTGGTGTTCATTCTGCGTCCGCACCAGGGTGCACGCGTGGCTTGACGAGAACGATGCCCAAGGTCAATCGCTTCAACTCGTTATATTCGCTATTAGCAGCTGGCACGGAAGTAGCGAAGACACTCCCCGTCGATTTGAAACCATTCGGGCTAAGATCAGCCATGTGTGCTGGTGTCATCAATTCGGCGCCGGATTCCGACCAAGCCGCACGAACTCGCATTACAAGGCATGCGGCGACTCAGCCCGCCACGCCGCGAACGAAGTGCAGTCTCCCTCGCAATGCTCGAAGCCATCTTCCACGCAGCCAATATGTCCAGCACCCAGCATCGCGTCATTTGTAGGGCTGCGGTGCTGGGCTTCTTCTTTTGTCTCCGCGGAGGAGAATACCTGAGTGCAAATTCAAAGCGGCACGGTTACTGCCTTCAAGTTGGAGATGTTGCAGTAGTCGACAATCGTGGCAAGGATACCTCCCAGTTTCGGTGCGCGTATGCAGTAACTATCACCCTACGAGGCAGCAAGACGGGCCAGGGTGGCAAATCAACAGCGAGGACACTACACAAAAGTGGGCGAGCTCCAATATGCCCGGTGTTTGCTGCGCTCCTACTCATTCGCAACGCGACATCGCTTCAGCTACTCCGGAACGCACCGATATGCTCGTCGGGCCTGTACCGGATGATCTCAGGACAAAAGTACATGTACTCCGGAAAGCAGCAGAAGCATGAGACGAAGATCCGACACGCATGTCCGCCCACTCGCTTAGAGTAGGTGGCGGGACAGCCCTGCACACCGCTGGAGTGACCGCCGACACGATCCGGATGCACGGTCGATAGGCATCTGACGCGTACCAAATCTATCTTCGACAAGGCGAAGCAGCGGCACTACAACTCGCACAACGAATGAGTGGATGTGGATACAAGACCACCTCGCAACTGTCAACAACCTGATTCAACATATGGGGCAACGCGAGCGCAGGCACTCGCGCGACCTGCTTGTTAACACAATGAAGCTGATCACTTTGCCCCCACTCAAGTGTTGAGTCTGATCCTGGAGAAAACAGCACTGTATCTCGGGTTCATCACATACAAAGGAATGCAGGAGACTTCCGCAAGGTAGTTGGGCCCATTTCAAGGGAGTGCAAAAGCACATGGGCTACGGAAGCTTGTACGAGAAGACTGCGGGGGTAAATATCATCCCGTCAAGGGCATACATGCATCCATCCAGCTATCGTATATATTGTACTGACGTGTGCGTTGTTTTTGTCGAATCTGCAGAACCTCAATGAACCGTACACGATTATCGTGGAGTTCGCCGAGGAGGTCTACTCGGACAACTCTCGGGCCGACGTCAAGGTGAAGCAAATCGTGCGCCGTTACGTGGAGCAAGACCGCGACGTTATCATTCGAGTTTCCCACGCAGCGCCCATTGCAATCAAGAACAAGTTACTGCGAGGACTCGCCTACAACCTTGAAGAGTACGTGGTCACTATGCCTTCACCTGCGTCGACACCCTCACACCAGCTGAGCAACGTTAACTCTGTTCGAAACTCTCTGGATCAAGACATTGGCAAGAAATTCTTCATTGAAACCTTTCGCGCTCTCACCGACTTTATCGAAATCCATGGCGCTAAGAACCTGGTACGTCCATGTAGTAAAGTACGTAGGATCACGGCAGTACAGATACTTAGCGACAGGTCTTTCTGCATTATTGTGTACTCCGTAGAATTCATTGGCCAATCAACACACAACACAGTATTGTATGGCGTTCCTACAGGAGGACGATGCCGCATTCGAAGCGGCGCTTTCGTTCCTGGACGAGTTTGCACCTGGGGTGACGGTGGCCGACGACAACCTTAGCGCTCTAGACCAGGAAGCTTTGCTGACCCAATGCGACGCACAGGATACGTCGGACTGCCGTCCGCAGGAGACTACGCGTACCCATCGTCAACCACGAGGTAAACGGCAACTAACAGAAGAAGAGAAGAAGCGACGGAAGACAGAGTTTAACGAGAAGAGGAGGCTGCTACGCAAGGCTGGCGTCTACGGCGACGCGAACCGAGCGCGTAATGAGCGTTCAAAGGAGATCGCGTATCTGCGGGAGCAGACGGAGAAGCTGCAAATCGACCTGCAGATTTTGCAGTCTCGACTCGCAGACACCCAGAATGAGGAGATAATAGTATACCAGGAGAATACAGGCACTTTGTCCGAGGGGAACGTGGAGTCGCAGATCACGAGTATGTGGCAGGGACTAGCGGATCAGCAACGACGACGCCGACAGGAGGCAGAGCGAGATAATGTGCTCTTGAGACTCGCTGTGGAACGCCAGCGGAAGTTGGCAGACAGTTTGCAAAGTCATATGCAGAGGCGAACTACTCAATTGGTCAGACGATCGACATGTAGGGTGGTGCTGTTTGTTCACTAACCTGTTCATGTTCCTCTACTGCAGACGAATGAATGCGCGTCTTTAGTCACCACTGCGCGCTCTAATGCGCACTCTTTCAACGTGTTAGACTTTTGTGGAGACTTGGAGAGCTTCCGAGGACTCTTTCGGCGTCTTGACCTTGCTTACCAGAAGATGGACGATGTTTTCATGGACAACGGCTTGGCTGGCATGACAATATCTCCTGTTGACGTCCATGTGCACGAACGCAGTGATGGCAATTCTCTTGAGTTTGCGAGCTATAAGGTGCTGCCTTTCGATGTGCGTGCCACGTCAGAAGCAGCCTGGAAGCACTTCAAAGGTGTTGACAAACACCTCGCGAACGGCAGTCTCTACGAGAAGGCAGAGAAGGTAAGTGCTGTGCATATCGACGTAACCTTGAGCGTGCAAGGTAGCTGACTCGTTGCTTGTTGTGTGGAAATACAGGGTCTCGACGAGCCGTACACGATCATCGCCGATTTCAAGAAAGAAACTTTTTCCAACAGCTCTGTGGCAGATATTCAAGTCAAGCAAGTTATCCGGCGGTACGTCGAGGAAGACCGGGACGTTGTGATCTGGGTCTCACGCGCTGTTTCCATCGCAGTCAAGCACAAACTCCTGCGCGGGTTAACATATCATTTGCAAGGCTACGCAGTAACCAAACGTTCATCCGAGTCTACACCAGACCGGGAAGTGTCTGTACTGCAACTCTCCTACTTAGTGTCTCTGGATCAAGACAGCGAGATGAAATGCGACGCTACCAACCTCCACGCACTCATCAATTTCCTCGCAACTACTGTGGCACAAAACATCCGAGCGCACCGTGAGAACATCGAGAATATGCTGATCGACCGATCCCTAAGGCTCAGCGCATGTTAGGCCAATAAACGCTTAGAATTTCATTTGTGTCTTATCGCGCAATATGGCGTTTCTCCAAGAAGACAACGACGCCTTTGTGGCCGCTCTCTCCTTCCTGGACGAGTTCGTGCCCCCTGAAGGCGCGCGGGTGGGCGCTTTAGACGGCCCCAGTGAGTCGTTAGAGGACTCGACGGACTCGGCCGCCAGTTGCAATTCGAAGCCAAAGCCCAAGCGAACGCGACGTAAAGCTGCAGCGAAGAAAGAAGAGACAGAGGAGGAGAAAAAGAGACGGAAAGCGGAACTGAATGAGAAGAGGAAGTTGCTGCGGAAGGCTGGGGTGTATGGCGACGCCAACAAGGCGCGTAATGAACGTTCGACGGAGATCGCTTATTTACGGGATCAGGTGGAGAAGCTGCAGCTTGATCTGCAGATATTGCGAACAATGGAGAAGAACGATGAGAAGAAACAGGAGAAGGAGAATCATGCATTGGTGAAGAAGAAGTCAACGCTGATTACTACAATGTGGCAGGGACTAGCAGAGCAGCAGAAACGACGTCGGGAACAAGCTGAACGAGATAATGTGCTACTGAAACTCGCTATTGAACGGCAAACGAAGGTGGCCGACAATCTACGCGGATTGATGCAGAGACGAGCGACTCAACTGGTGAGGAAGTAGGCTTTGAGGCGCTGTTGAAAGGTGTTTACTCATGTGCTTGTATGTGTTCTGTTGCTATTATGTGTTTCGTAGACAAATGAGTGCTCGTCCTTGATGACGTTGGCTCGCTCCAAGTTTCATGCTGTGGACGTGCTACCTCTGCGTGGCGATTTAGCGGAGTTTGAAGAACTTTTCCAACGACTGGAGGCTTCGTATCGAATGTTGGACGACGTCTTCATGGCCAACGGCTTGGCTGGGATGACGATTTCTCCTGTTGACGTCCACGTGCGCGAAGGGGTCTACGGCAACTACTTTGAACTGTCGAGTTACAAAGTGCTGCCATTTGATGTGCGTTCAACAGCAGAGGCTGCTTGGGGGCACTTCAAAGGTGTCGAGAAGCATCTTGGCAATGGCAGTCTGTACGAGAAAGCCGAAAAGGTACGTGCTGTCAAAGTCTGGTTAGTGTTGAGACGATAACGTGTGCTTACTATTCGTGATTTTCCTTGAAAAGCGGGACCTCGGCGACCCATTCACACTCATCGCAGACTTAAAGAAGGAGATTTTTTCTAACAGCTCGCGGGCTGACATCCGCGTGAAACAAGCTGTTCGTCGCTATGTGGAAGAAGATCGTGATGTTGTCGCTTGGACTTCGCGTGTCGTCCCCATCGAGATCAAACACAAGTTGCTACGTGGATTGAGTTACTACTTGCGAGGCTATGCAATTACCAAACGCTCTCCTGACTCGACTCCACAGCGAGAGCTCTCGGCCTTGCAACTCTGTTACATGGTCTCACTTGATCAAGATATCGAGACCACGTACGGTCACGATGACGTCCGAACCATCACGGACTTTATAATTGTTAGTCTTGGACAAAATATGCGAGGACATCGAGAATTCATTGAGAATGCACTCGTAGACACAACACTTGCTGGAAACACAGTCAGTGGATAGGTTACAGTAATAAACCAATTTTTGACCATCAAAAACCGAGTCAGTCTGGTTAGTCACTGCGAGTGAGTCACTCGAGATAAAATGGCATTGCTAGACGACGACGACGCCTTCGAAGCAGCGCTGTCCTTCCTAGACGAGTATGCGTCCGAGGAGGCGAAGGATGAGGGTTTACAGGAGTTGGACGACCAGGACGCGCCCCTCCAGTCAGTGCCTAGTGATGACAAATTGAGACGGAAGAAAGCGCTTAACGAAAAGAGGAAGATGCTGCGCAGGACTGGCGTCTACGGCGACCCGAATCAGTCGCGTAACGAAAGGAAGAAGGAGATTGCGTTTTTACGTGAACAATTGCAGAAGCTCAGCTCGATCTTAAGGTTTTACGGAGCAGAACTGCTGCACACTCAGAGAAACAAGAAGCAGAAGCTGGGGGAATGACGTTGATACCCAAAGTTTGGCGGGAGATGGCGGTGCGCCAACGACGTCAGCGCGAGGAGGCGGAGAGTGAGAATATTCATTTAAAGTTGGTGGTGGAGCAGCAGCAGAAGGTGGCAGACAATCTTCGCAACTTGCTACGGAAGCGAGCGGCTCATCTGGTATACATGGTCTTACTAAGTGCTCCCTGGAATGTGACTAAATGCGTTTTGCTGCTACAGGCGAAAGAGTATTCGGCTATCACGGATGCAGTAACTTCAGGACACTGCATCGACCGAGCGCTGGACTTTCGTGGGGATATCGGAGACTTTGATGCGCTCTTCCGACATCTTAATGCGGCTAAGTTGGAATTAGACACCATGTTAACCAACACTGGTCTGGCTAACATGACGATCTCGCAGACCGAAGTGCACTTACGCGAAGATATCGACGGCAAGTACATGGTGTTCTTTACATACAAGGAACTGCCGTTCGCAGTGCGAGAGACAACTGAAGTCTCATGGAATCACTGGAAAGGAATGGAGAAACACATCATGGGCAACGGCGGCCTGTACGAGAAGACAGCAAAGGTACGTGTTGAACCGATAGTATGCACTGCTGTAGTCTAACACTACGTACAATTCAGGATCTTGACCAGCCATACACGATCATCGAGGACTTCTCGAAGGAGTTATATTCAAACACTGCACGGGCTGACGTTCAGGTGAAGCAAGTGATCCGCCGCTACGTCGAAGCTGACCGTGACATCATCATCTGGGTTGCCCGACTAACACCAACTGAAATCAAACACAAGATGCTTCGTGGACTGACGTACAACCTACGAGGCCAAGTGGTGATCAAGCGGTCTCCTCATTCCACTCCCGAACATGAAGTTACAGTGCTGCAACAATGTTCTCTCATCTATCTCGACCAAGATGCTCGCCTTCGATACGATCCATCAAGTCTGCGAGCACTCACTAATTTCCTCACTATCCACGCAGCACAAAATCAACGAGCACATCGAGAACTCATCGAGAACACGCTGCTCGATCGATCTGTAGCACTACATGTACAAGCTTGAACCTTGAATACAAGTTCAACAACCCTAGAATTCCATGTTTTCATTTTGAATTTACATCAGATTCAGGAGGGAAATTATTTAACTTTGAAGTTTGTATTGACTTTCTAGAATATTTCCGGTGATGCCCATCATCATTTTTTTTTACGTTGGCAATGGCCTTCCTTGAGGACGACGACGCAGTACGCGCCTTTGAGGCGGCGCTGTCGTTCGTGGAGCAGTACTCTATCGATACGTCGGTGTTCACGGCGTTCCCCTCCACTGCTGGCGCGTCTTCTGTTGGTTTGTTGCCGTCTCTAGCGTCTGCATCAGTCGAGGACATCGAGTTATTATCACCGAGCATCACACCTCTTGGGTCGACTTTATCGACCAATTATGCATCCCCCGAGGCAGGTAGCGACACATCCATGACCTCTCCATCTTCACCAGCGTTTCAGCTTTCTGTGAGGCTCGAACTCGGTCTACCGGCGACAGGAACGGTCTCTACGAAGAGGAAGACGGTCGCTAGAGGTAGAAAGAAGACAACGGGTGGTCCCAAGAAGCCTGTGACCAGAGGAGACCCTAATAGAGCCAGGAACGAACGTAAAATTGAGCTTACTTATCTCCGGGAGAAGGTGGCGCAGCTGGAGCTGGAGTTACGAGCACTTAAGCTTCACCCCAGAGCACAGACGAGGACTATACGCCATGACAGCACGAAGCAGCAGAAAGAGACTTTGACACAGGATACAGACTCCACCATGTCGGTGTATGATCCGGTGCAGGTGCCGACAGTGTGGAAGGAGGTGGCGTGTCGTCAACGCAGGAGGAGGGAGAAGGCGGAACGTGAGAATGTCCGACTTAAACTCATTCTGGAGAATCAGATCAAGATGGCTAAAGGTTTGGAGAGTTTACTCCAGAAGAGAGCCAAGCAGCAGGTGATGGAGTGCTCGAGTTTGTCACAAACGAAGAAGTCCAAGTACTCACAGGGACGCACACTGGACTTCCGTGCCGATGTAAGCGATTTCAAAGACTTGCTGGCACATCTCGACAGAGCATATCGTGAGGTAGACACAGTGTTTGCTGCCAATGGACTGGCGACGATGGAGACCACACATCGTGATGCTAGAATGCGTGAAGGCGCCGATTACATGTACCTTGATATTTTCGCCAACAAAGTCATGCCGTTTGGAATGCGCGCAACTGCACACGCGGTGTGGGACCACTTTAAGGGAGCAGAGAAACACCGAGGTAACATGTACGAAGGGAAAGTTGCAAAGGTGAGAATTGGCCAGAGTTTGATGTTGCTAGTGACGTTTCGGGTCTAACTGACATTGACGTTGTGCTGCGTAAAGCACTTGGAGACACCGGATACACCTGAAACAATCATTGAGGACTTCGCGAAGGAATTCTTCGCTGACAGTGCACGTGCCGATTTCCATGCGAAGCAGGTGCTTCGACGATACGTTGAGGAGGACCGCGAAATTGTTATCTGGGTAGCAAGTGTTGTCCCGCTCGAGTTCGACGACCAGCGCGTCAAAGGCCTTGGTTTCCGCCACCAAGGATACGCCATCACCAAGCGAGCAAAGGCATCCACACCAAACCGTGAATTCTCACTTCTCCAACTATGCTCACTGGTGTCACCGGAGAAGGAGGACCATACGGTGTACGACCCCGCAGCTGTGCGTGCGCTGACAGATTTCATGTTGGGAACCGTGGCAGGCAATATCACGGCCAGCCAGGAGCTGATTGAGAACGTTTTGATGGACCAGGCTGTAGACCCTTAAGCGGTGTGCCAGTTCCGTAAGTGTTGCACGTATATTAAATCACATTGAGCATGCTTGTTGTCGCCGTGTCTTTATTTTGCATGAGCGGCAGGTGTCAAGAAGACTTTCACTTTGATCTTGCTTCATAATACTTAAGCTTTCGTGTTCTGATTGCATTATGGATGCTTCATGCTTGCAGGTTTACAACAGCAAAGCTACAAACAAGCTCAAAATTGTCGCCCACCACGCCACCTCAGACATCGAGACAGAAGAGTTCGTATTGTCGCCGACAGTGGCCGAGGTAGCTGCGAGAGTGAAATTAGCGCACAGCTCGTTTGTGATACCAGAATCGTTGTACACGTCACAGTCGGTATCTGGGCCGATGGCCACGACGAATTCGCCGTCTTCAGCAACCTGATTGAAGCCGCTGCCGATCTGTGGCTTATACACACTCCAATCGTCCGCCGTCAACGTGAACATCACCGTGGTGGAGGCACCCGCATCGAGTTCGATCTTCTCAAACTTGCGCAGCATTTTAACTTCAGGGACCGAGATGGCGCGGTACGGCTGGATCATAAACAACATGACGGTCTCCTTCCCGGCCATGGTGCCATTGTTCATGACTGTCACCGACACGGTGATCTCCTCATCCTTGTTTGTGATTTTGTCTGTGCTAAGCTTCAGATCAGAATACGAGAAGTTGGTGAAGCTCAATCCAGCGCCAAAATCCCATTGCATTTGACAAGCGCCATAGGAGCATTGAGTGTCGACACGGTGGCGATACGGAATCATGATATGGCCTGAGTGCTTTGGGTAAGTGATAGGCAACCTTCCACTTGGATTTACCTTGCCAAACAAGACCTCCGCCATTGCTAGACCTCCTTGCTCACAAGGTAAACCAGCCCACACGACAGCACTAACGGTCTCAGGTAGTGACCCCAGCAGTCTGGGACGTCCCTCGAAAAGGATCAATACCACCTTCTTTCCTGTATTCGCGAGGGCCTGGACGTACTCAAACTGGCCCGATGGCAACGTTAACTCATCAATGTCACCCCATTTCTCAGCGTAAGGAGCTTCGCCAATAGCGACAATAATTACGTCGGCATCGCTGGCGTAACCCGTTGCGGTGGAGAGGTCCTCGTCAGAGTACGTTCCATCAACACTGAGCCCGTTGAAATACGTGACGGAATCGTTACCAACCAAGTTTTCGATCCCCTCCCTCACAGACGTGCCATGTGCGAAGTACTCATTGCCAGAAGTTCCTTGCCAGTAAATGCTCCATCCCCCGCACTGGTAGCCAATGTCATCGATCGAGAATCCCGTTAAGAAAACTGAAGTGCCATTGGTGAGCGGCAATAAGTTGTTGTCGTTTTTTAGCAGCACAATAGACTCACGCGCGAGGTTCAGTGCTTCCTCGAGGTCGTCATTATTTCCCACAAGATCGACATCATCCTCACCGGGAACTGGAGTATCATAAAGACCCATTTCAAGTTTCATCTTGATGATACGCTTCGCCGATTCACGAAACCGATTTTCGTAGTTGGCGTTGTTAGACAACACATTCTTCACCTGATCAATAAATTCGGTGCTGTACGGCACCATACTCATATCCAACGATGTGTCAGCGATGACCATTTCGACAGCGTCTTGCTGTGTTCTCACAATACGGTGCCAGCTCTGCAGATTGTTCACCTCACCCCAGTCGGTCACGACAACGCCATCGAACTCGAGGTCGTCACGCAGTAACTGGTTCGAAAGTTTTGTACTGGATGTGACTGGAACTCCATTCACGGTTATGTAATTCTCCATCGTCGACATGGCACCATGTTCGATACCCGCCTTGAACGACGGCACATGGTAGTTAAGCACGTCGTAGTCCGAGATGGTCACACCTTCGCGATCAACACCTGTGGCTGTCTGTGAGTACCCGATAAAGTGCTTCATGCACGCTCCGCTCTGACTGTTGTTCTGCACGCCTTGAATATAAGCAGCACCCAGCACTGATGCCAAGTACGGATCTTCACCGAAGGTCTCATACGTACGCGTCCAAAGCGGGTTGTATGAAATGTCGAGGATAGGACCAAGAACCCAACTAATACCTGCAGCTGCCGTGTCACGAGCAGTGATATACCCCATCTTGTACGCCAAGTGAGGGTTAAAACTTGCTCCTGCATTGATCTGCTGCGGAAACATGACAGCCTGGTCAACGTACTGTGCTCCGTGTACCGAATCTAGACCGTAAACCATGGGGTGGCCTCCGTTCTCATCCATGTGGTAAGTTTGGATTTCTTTGATCGTGTTTCGCCATTGTGTAGCGTTCCAGCCTGCGAATGGCGAGTTTAAGTAAGATCCGACGCCCAACTTCGCGTATTGACGCACAAGCGTCTCATTAACCGACTTGTCGTCGTTAAGCACCATACTGATGTCAAGTTGACACATTTGTCCAATGACTTGGTCCATCGAGAAACTGTCCACGATCGATTGCGCTTCAGAGTCCAAGCTGTCGCTGGAACTAGCGATCGCTGGCTGCAGCAGCACTGTCATGGCGAGCAGCCAACTTGATAGCATTATTCCTGCAGTTCACAAAACAAACCGGACAGGTTGTTTCTAAGAGGAAAATTGGAGAATGAGACGATTGTTCCGGACTGATGAATGGTGCGCCACAAATCGCCTGCTCGTTTGGTTGCATCCAGATCAGACCTTGCACTGCAAGTTGCAGGCTTGCAGTCTGCATGCATGTACTGTAGATTACTGTATGCGGATCGCCTCTTGGTTGGTATTCTGGTGCTGCGGTTCAGATGATCAGGAGAAATGGAACAGTGGTTCGGCTCGATCAGAAAGCCGTCAAATTTCATCGCCGTAGAGGTTGCAACAGGGCAACATCGCTGAACTGGCACGTTACTCCAAGACACCGTCTTGGAGTGTTAGACGGTGCTGACTTGGTTCAAGTGTCGAGACTGCACGAGTTGGCGTACATCCAGATACAGTGTCAGTGCCACTATCAAAATTCGAGTTGAATCAACGGGTCACGTCAGGTTTGTCGCCCCTACCGCGAGAGTCTCGGCAAAGTACGCTTGATTGCAAAGTGCGCTGCCAGCAATTGTGTGCATTTGTCATCTAAAAGTGTTTTGCACCGTATCCAACAACGTTGGCACCACAATACAAACCAGGTTTTGATGCGATAGTCGCAGATGCCGTAATAGGGCGGGTGCAATAATTGTTATTGTAGGTGCTCCCACCAGATTATCCGGATGTACTGTACAGTATACATGGTTCAATGATCAGCGAAAGTACTATTATCGGGTTTTCATCTCAGATTTAGAGCGCGCTAATTCGGAGAATGACCAAAACTAAAACGGAGGTCGTCGGAGGATTACCTACGATTTGTAAGCAGCAAGTACGTTGCGCGGCGCAACTTGCGCCACTGCACTTGAGCTGGAAGCTGCCATTACCTAGAACTGTTTGTGGGCGCGATTCCTACACTGATATTATAGCATTACGTATGTTTATATCACAGTAATATGACTGGAATACGTACGACATTTGCTTTGTTAGGCTTAGTAGTACACGATGCATTGTACAGCACGCGTGGCCAGCAAGTCAGAATAGCTAATTCGGACTTCGCGAAAACCCCACTTTTTCGGGTGTCCTTTCATCAGGGCTTGTCAAAGAGAAATCATACGTTTTGTAGATCGAAAGCATCTTTTTTCTGGCGAAAAGGCCGAATGCCGGTCGTGGTCGTGGCATTCGGGCTTTCTCGCCTAAAAACCAAGTAATCGCCCGTCATTTCGCATACCCATATGCTCACAGCAAACCTGCACAGGCATTCACAAATCGTAGCTTGACTCTTAGTACAAATCTCAGTTGCTACTCTCAAAGCGGCAAGAAAAACATAGTTTTTCAAGTCCGATCGGACAAAATATCGGAAAGGCACAATACTTGTATAAAGGGTTGCAAACGTATTGAAATGTAATCGTAGTCTAGGATCGCTTCTTCATTAGTGGTGGTTCTGAGTAGCTATGATTCAGAATATTCTAAATATTTTAAATATTCTAAACTTTATGAGTGAAATCGAAACAAATCAAAATTACTCAAAACTCGCGTCATCTAAGAGAAGAATTTCCCTCGCTTCGACATATTCCCTCCCAGCAACAATTGAACACCAGCGCTGAGAAAGAGGGCGTGATGACCGATTCCCAGGAGGACCACGACATGGCAGAAAACTCTCCAGACTACCAGCGGATGACGGCACTCCCGCTGGGTCGATCTCCTCAAATTGCCCGACGAGTTTCAAATTCACCACTCGTTTAATTATGACTTCCTCGAGCTCGAGCTGCCCCCACGCAATCTGGAAGTACTTTGAAAGGGTTTCGGATGGAGCGTCGAAGCCGCACGCTGAGTGCTACTACTGCCATGTTGTTATTCGCAGCGCCTAGCCTGGGTCCAACATGACAAAGCTGTGGCAAGTTGTGACTTTCCTCGACCCCGTGATTGAAGCACTCCGTGGGCTAGAGTCGGACAACTGTCCAGCCTCGCGCGTGTACTCGCGCTATTGATGGCTACTGAACCAACCCGCGTACGGCACAGATGACGCACAGACATAACTCCCAGCTGCAACCAGGGGAGATGTCGAATTTCGGTGGAATTACGTGCACACCGACGCCATTGGGCTGGCGTTCCTCCTAAGCCTGCACAAATCTCGATGATTTTGTCGGGCACGACGAAGAAAAAACCATTGATCAAGGGTGCGACTTCGTCAAAAGAAGTGGAATTCTAGATCACTTGGGGGTGACGAGAGCAGAGTTCAATGGTGCGCTGTACGCTTTTACTGGAAAGAAGCGGAGATGGTCGCCTGCAAAGAGAGCGAAGTATGCAGGAGCACAGCCTCGGGACTGGTGGTACCCGAAGAGAAACACGTATCCGCTGGTGTGGGAGATCGCCAAACTCGTATTCGCCATCCGAAGTCTTCGGCAGCGAGCAAGCGTGCGTGGAGCATCATGGATTTTATCCATTCCAAGAAGCGCAACAGGTTGACGACGGACAAGGTTGACATACTAGCGTATCTACGTCAACCATCACGCCATTTCGAAGGACTTTGCGCCGCAGGATGCAGACTGGGCACGTCTGCTCTCCTATCCAGAAAACCACAAAGCACTTGAGAGGGAGGCGTAGGACGTGAACATGCACGTGAATACATTCGAGTGGCGCAATCTATTTTGAGCCCGGCTAGTTTTGATCTATTTTGAGCTATTGCGCAATTAATATCGAAACGGGTGAACCGTTTTAATTAGTTTCGAAACTACTCCAAAAACCATCACTATTCTTCATTCGAAGCAGATAATCGTCCTCGCCACTTAAAGCAGTCCGCTACCGACGTTAACAGTGCCAGCACCGCTGCTAGTGTCGACGCTGAACTCGGCGCATAGCGGATCCGTGATGTTGTTGTACACATTGCACCAGGTCTCAGGCTTGATGGCCACTACGTAGTCACTGTCCTCGAACACGCGCTTGAGGCCCTTACCGATCTGCGGGTCGTACACACTCAGGTCGTCGGTGGTAAAAGTGAGTGAGACGTCCATGGATTCGCCGGCCTGCAGCTCGATCTTCTTGAACTTCTTCAGTTGCTTCACCTCCGGCACCGAAATCAAACGGTAGGGCTGGATAAGGAACAGCATCACTGTCTCCTTACCGGCACGGGTGCCCACATTCGTGACGGTCACCGTAGCGGTGACTGTTTCCGAAGCACTGGTAAGCAAAGTCGTATCCAGAGTCACCGCCGAGTAGTTGAACTGCGTGTAGCTGAGACCTGAGCCGAAGTCCCATTGCTGCCAGCAGTTGTCCCAAGCGCAACGTGTCGTGACGCGGTGGTTGTACGGGATGGCGATGTTAGCCGGGTCCTTCGGGTACGTGATCGGTAGTCGCCCGCTGGGATTCACCTCACCGTAGATGATTTCAGCCATCGCCTGACCGCCAAGCTCACAAGGCAGCAGACCGTCAATGATGGCCATGGAGTGGTCGGGGATTGAACCAAGTAGACGCGGACGACCCTCGAACAGAACGACGATCATCTTGGTGTCGGTCGCTCGGAGGGCCTCGACGTATTTTACCTGACCCTCAGGCAGTTCCAGGTTGTCAATGTCTCCAGGCTTCTCCGTGTAATTAGGCTCACCGATAACAACAACGGTGTACTCGTGTTGACTAGCATAGCTCACAGCTGTAGCCAGGTCGTCGTCCGATATTGAGCCGTTTGCGAGCAATCCGTTGAAATAGGTGAATGAGTTGTTGCCGACTAAGTTCTCAAAACCCTGGCGGACGGTGACACCGTTGGGGAACATTGCGTTACCCGAGTATCCTTGCCAAGCTTTGCTCCATCCACCACATTGATAGCCAACGTTATTTGCAGAGTGTCCGGTGAGGAAGACGGAGGCATCTTTCGGAAGAGGAAGGACATCCTCAGCGTTTTTGAGAAGCACAATTGATTCACGAGCCATGTTCAGCGCGGCAGTTTTGTCGTCTTCGCTACCCACGAGCGAGACGAACTCCTCACCGGGAACGGGATTGTCGTAGAGTCCAAGTTTCAGCTTCGTCTTGATGATACGCTTCGCAGATTGACGAAGACGAGCTTCATTTTCCGGGTACTTCTCTAGCATATTCTCCGCGTAGTCGATGAACTTGGTGTCATTGGGCACCATACTCATGTCGAGCGACGTCTGCTTCAGCGATAAAGCAACTGCATCCTCGTACGTGTTAACGACACGGTGCCAGTCCTTGAGGTTGTTGATCTCAGCCCAGTCCGAAACCAGCAGACCATCAAACCCGAGATCGGATCGAAGCAGGTCGTTCAAAATGCGAGGGTTCGCAATCACAGGCTCACCGTTGATCGAGATGTAATTCTCCATTGTCGACATTGCACCTGCTTCAATTGCAGCCTTGAACGGAGGTAAAAAGTAGTTGAGCAGATCGAAGTCAGCCATGATAACGTTGTCACGATCGTGACCGGTAGGTGTCTTGGAGTAACCGATGAAGTGCTTCATGCAGGCGGCAGTTTGGTTGTAGCTCTGGAGACCACGAACGATAGCGTCTCCCATCACGGATGTCAAGTAAGGGTCCTCACTGAACGTCTCGTAGGTGCGAGACCAGAGAGGGTTCTGCGAGATCTCAAGAATTGGTCCAAACACCCAGGGGATTCCGGCAGCCTGGGTATCACGAGCAGTGATCTGACCTGCCTTGTGTACCAGATCGGGGTTGAAACTCGCACCGCTGTTGATCTGTTGGGGGAAAATAACAGCTCCTTCGACGTAGTTGGCACCGTGCACCGAGTCGATGCCGTAAATGATAGGGTGTCCTCCATTCTCTTCCATGCTGATTTCTTGGATGCGCTTGACGACAGCTCGGAACTCGGATGCAGTCCAGCCGTATTTGTCCTCCTTGGGTTCGTCCCAAATGGTGTTGAGGTACGAACCAACATACTGCTGGGCGTACTGGCGGACCCAGTCCTCGTTCAGCGTATTGTCCTTCCGGTTTATGACCGTACTGATGTCGATTTGAGTCATTTGGCCCAGCACCTGGGCCATGGAGAATCCGTCGACGATCGACTGAGCCTTGGCGTCGAGTACACTATCCTCAGCAGCGGCGGTAGCGGCACTCGTAGCCGATACGGTTCCTTGCAGAGACAGAATTGCCGTCGCCGCAGCCGAATAGGCTACAGCCAAGAAGAGCTTGACCATTGCACCACGCTACGTTGACGACGTCGGGGCTGTCCACTTGGAATGTACTGCGTGGCGCAGTGGGGAAATTGAGAAGTGAGCTCTGTAACGACAGCCTCATGTGGACAATGTCAATCGTAGGAACCAAGATCTGTGAGTGCCCCATCCAAATGGTTAACGTTGTGTGGGTCTGTTGACTGAGGCTGGCACGCCGAAATGCAAGCCATATCTTACCGAGTTGTGCGGTCGAAGGAGCACAATACGCGCTTTGCCAGCCATGGGAACAGCCCGTACCCGCGTTTGTTTGTGTATCTCAAGAGCTGTAACACCGGCCTGTGCCGTACACTTCAAGAGTTCTGAGTTTTAGAGCGAGTCGTAAGCGGATAGGACATCTTTCAGAGCACACATGCGATCTGAGAGCCACAAAAGTACAAATCGCCTTGTGATCCGAGTTAATCGTAATGAACTTCGGCGGTTCGTCATGAACCCAGGAAGTTCGAGAACGCCTTCGTAATTGCTGAGGCCATCAAGTTCATATTGAACGGTATCGCGCACTGCAGAGGTACGTTTTGGCGGATGTCTCTATAGTGATGGATCGAAGTCGGAATGGCAACGAGGACGACGACAGATCCACCTCAGCCTGGGTAAACAGCATCGTCAACCGAGGCATGATTACCGCAAGCATTGGCACACCGGCTTTCAGTCGTTACAAGTTTACGCCGTCGTGATTAAGAGCGTCACTTCTCAATATCTTGAATATCAAGACGGGGATCCGCCACGGCTGCCCATTAGCTCCCTTGCTGTTCATTCTTGCAGCGGAAATGCTTGGAATAGCTCTAGCTCAAGACAAGAAACTGCAAGGGACCAAAATTCCGGGAGCAGGAACACATACGACGCATCAGTTCTCCGCTTTCGTGGATGACTGCACACTATTTCTCAACAGAAGTAGCCAGCTTCCTCGAGCGCTAAACATTGTCGAAGAATTCGGGAGGATCTCAGGACTTCAAATTCAGCCGGCGAAATGTATATTCATCTTTTTGAACACAGCGGTCGAACTGCAAAAGTGGCATGGGATATCTGTGTTAGCCCCCGGCGACACAGTGAGGTGCCTTGGATATGAAGTAGGCTTCAGGGATTTGTCCAAGATCAATTGGGCGAAACGGATTCGAAGTTTGCAACGCCGGATGGCAACGGCGGAGAAGGCGGCCACGATCGTGTAGATCTGCTAAATGCGATAGTCCTGCCATCGATACTCTTCACGGCAAAAGCTTTTACGCCATCGCCTGAGGTGCTCAGGAAGCTGGTCAACCTGCAGAAGCAATTCTTACGGCGACACCAGTTGATCGATGACCCTAGTAGGCATAAGATGGCGCCGGATTTGATCTTCACGGTGGGAGAGGCAGGAAGGAGGATTGGGCTTAGTGGCAATACCAGTGGCAATTCAGACACAACGAGTGAAGGATGCGAAGTTCTGGCTAGTCAGCAACGCGGCTACACTTACGAGACGGAAATATGCCAGGATTTCTGTTACGACATTACGAAGTTTGGCAATCACGAGAATATCCTGGAGTCAATACTCCTTCCGAGTTCCAGAAACGAATAATTTCGCAACTGGGCACACGGCTGCTAAATTGCAACGCTGGCTGTGTGCTATACTGGTAAACTCGCCTAGACTACAAATCGGCGACTGCCTCGGCGATAGGCTCAACCCGGTAATGAGGAACCCACCTCCTAGCTTGCAGCAGTATTGGTGGGAAGTGGTGAATTCAGGTATTATCAGAGGACTGACGGCGAACGGGGAAGCGTGTATCCTGCTGCAGCAGCAAGATAACGGCATTACCTGGAGCGTCAAGGAACATACGAGGAAATGAACGAACTGGAAGAGAAGGTCGGAGGCATAGTCTTTTTGGCGAATCCTCTCCTTCATGGATTTCCGTGGACAGTCCCAGAGGAAACCAGGAATCGATCGGTCATCCCCAAACTGAAGAAGCAAGTGAAGGCATGGTTTCGTCGAAGTGCGTGTCCTCATCTCGACAACATCCTTCAACGATGGAAGGACCGCAGCCAGACAGATACATGGGTACGAGGGCACCAAAGCCAATCTCCGAAGGAGCTGTGGACTCACAATAACATGCTGACCAACTACCAAGTGTGGGTGGTGTGCCGCATGGCTGCTCAGCAGCTTAATTTGCACTACCTTGGACGAGATCTCGACGCTGGTTGCCCACAGGATGAGCATTGCGAAGACAGGAAGATCACGATCACGCACATCGCATGGACGTGTCAGCGCGCGCAAGCCTTTTGGAGAAAGGTAGTGCAGCACTGGCATGGACACGAAATTTCGGACGAGGCGCTGGCAGCCCACAAGGATTACCTCGCGGCCAGGATAGCGCCGCCGGTGGGAACTCGGACGCAGGAGCGGATAAGTGATCTCTACGGACAATGGAACTCGGAGTTTGAGGAAGCACTCACCCGCATATGTGGGTCTTTTGTGGAATAGGGTATACTCTGCTCTGGCAGATTCGGAATCAAGTGGTGCACGAAGGGAAACAATGGGCAGCGCATAGTCAATTGGAGTATATGTGGGCGGCTTGTGGACGACAGACTCTCGTCATAGCGACGAAGGAACAATTGAGACCGCAAACTCGAATACAAGGGATCTACTTGCGCCTGAGTGTCGACTGTTTCCATACAATGGTAGCTGAGACCACAGCACAAGAGATTAAGCCACCGAAGGCGAAGTGGCACCGTCAGCAAGAGCCGTTGCTGATTGAAAGGCTCACACTTTACAAAGAAGCTAATAACTAAGGTTAAATAGACTTCTTCTTCTCTCACTTCTCAATATCTTGGTGATGTTGTGCTTCCAGGCCGCGCAAGTTGCTAGATCCATTCAGATTTTTTTAAATCTAAGTTTGCATAACAAATGAATATATTACTTCGTCTTAGCTTTCAGTGCATGCAATTGAGTGCTGCATGTCGATCTCGCCTTCAGGCTGTAGGGGGCTTAGTAGTTACCGGCCTCGACAGTTCCAGCTCCAGCTTCGTCAGCAGGCGGCTCAGTAGTGCTGGGAATTGTGGTGGGGTTTTCTTCAACAACAGGAATGTCCGTGCCGGTGACGTGAGCGACCGGAGGAGGAAGGCCGAAATTGTCACCGCCAGTATCAATCGAGAACACGGCGCAGAGCGGGTTCGTGATGTTCTTGTAGACGTTGCACCAGGTGTCAGGCTTGATGGCCACAACGTAGTTGCTGTCCTCCGTGATCTTCTTGAAGCCCTTGCCGATCTGCGGGTCGTACACACTCCAGTCGTCCGCTGCAAGGGCAAACGCCACCTCCTGGGACTCACCGGGCTGCAGCTCAATTTTCTTAAACTTCTTCAGCATCTTCACCTCAGGAACGGAGATCGTGCGGTACGGCTGAGTGAGGAACAGCATAACCGTCTCCTTACCAGCACGAGTACCCACATTTGTGACCGTCACCTTCGCCGTGACGGTGGCATCCGCACTCGTGATCCTCGTCGTGTCTAGAGTCACCGCCGAGTAGTTGAACTTGGTGTAGCTAAGTCCAGCACCAAAATCCCGTTGCATCCAGCAGTGGTCGTAAGCACATTGAGTGTTAACGCGGTGGTAGTACGGAATGGCAATGTTCGCCGGGTCCTTAGGATAAGTGATCGGAAGCCTCCCACTGGGGTTCACGTCTCCATAGATGATCTCAGCCATCGCCTGGCCACCGAGCTCGCAGGGCAAAAGACCATCGATAATCGCACTAGCAGTGTCAGGAAGCGAGCCAAGAAGACGCGGACGGCCCTCGAACAAGACGATGATAATCTTGGTTCCCGTGGCAGCAAGAGCCTCAACGTACTCAATTTGGCCAGCAGGGAGGGCCAGGTCGTCAATGTCACCAGGCTTTTCAGTGTACTGCTTCTCGCCAATGACGGCAATGGTGTACTCATGCTGACTGGCAAGCTCCACAGTCTTGGCGAGGTCGGCGTCCGAGTACGTTCCGTTCTCGTACACACCGTTAAAGTACGTGAACGAGTTGTGGCCAACCAAGTCTTCGAAACCCTGACGCACTGAGATACCGTTCGGAAACATTTCGTTGCCTGTGTATCCCTGCCATACGATGCTCCATCCACCGCACTGATGACCAACATTATCAGCAGAGTGTCCGGTGAGGAAGACAGAAGCTTCCTTAGACAATGGCAAAACGCTCTCGTTGTTCTTGAGAAGCACAATCGACTCATGCGCCAAGTCCAAAGCCACCGCCGTCTTCGTCGTTACCGACCAGGAACTCGAACTCCTCTCCAGGGACAGCGTTTTCGTAAAGTCCGAGATTGAGCTTCGTCTTCACAATGCGCTTGGCAGATTCACGTAGACGAGTTTCGTACTGAGGGTACCCCACCAACATGTTCTCGGCGTAATTGATGAACGAAGTATCATTCGGAACCATACTCATGTCGAGCGACGTGTGCGTGAGGGACAACCGTACGGCCTCCTCGTAAGTCTCAGCGACACGGTGCCAGTCCTTGAGGTTGTTGATCTCAGCCCAGTCCGAAACCAACAGACCATCAAACCCGAGGTCTGATCGAAGCAGGTCGTTCAGAATGCGAGGGTTCGCAATTACAGGCTCACCGTTGATCGAGAGGTAATTCTCCATTGTCGACATTGCACCTGCTTCAATTGCAGCCTTGAATGGAGGTAAAAAGTAGTTGAGCAGATCGAAGTCAGCCATGATAACGTTGTCACGATCATGTCCGGAAGGTGTCTTGGAGTATCCGATGAAGTGCTGGCAGTTTGGTTGTAGCTCTGGAGACCACGAACGATAGCGTCTCCCATCACGGATGTCAAGTAAGGGTCCTCACTGAACGTCTCGTAGGTGCGAGACCAGAGAGGGTTCTGCGAGATCTCAAGAATTGGTCCAAACACCCAGGGGATTCCGGCAGCCTGGGTATCACGAGCAGTGATCTGACCTGCCTTGTGTACCAGATCGGGGTTGAAACTCGCACCGCTATTGATCTGTTGACCAAAAAGCACGGCACCGGTAACGTAGTTAGCACCATGCACCGAGTCGAGACCGTAAATGATAGGGTGTCCTCCGTTCTCTTCCATCGTAATCTCCTGGATACGGCTCACGACAGCGCGCCACTCCGTAGCGTTCCATCCGTATTTTTCACCCAGAGGTTCGTCCCAAATGGTGTTGAGGTACGAACCGACGTACTGTTGAGCGTAGGCGCGAACGTAGTCCTCGTTCAGCGTGTTATCTTTGTTCATGACCGTGCTGATGTCAACCTGCGTCATCTGGCCGATCACTTGAGCTGTAGAGAAGCCATCGACAATTGCTTGCGCTTTGGCGTCGTAGACGTCGTCGTTGGCTGCCACACGGGGAACACTCGAAAGAGTCGCCGCTGCAACCAAGCTGCTAGCAGCGATCCAACTTGTCCACGTTAGATCCGCGAGCTTCGAGTAGGTCGGTACTTGTGTGTGTGTGTGTGGGGAGGGATCGTCCTCTGCGATGTAAAGAGGAAATTGAAAAGTGAGAGACTTTGCCTTTCTCGCTTTCGTGTTGGTGCTTGGCGAAAAGATTTCGGAACTTGTCCTTGGATCCAGCTATACCATTGTCCCACGGTAGTGCTTTTGCACCGCCAGCCGGCTCTGCTTGCGGCTTAGATCGCGTTACCGCCATCAATGTCCACAAGTGAGCCCCTCCCCCACAGCCTAAAGTGTTCAATCCAATGTACATCTGCGACGTTCATCTTGCACTCCGACTCCTCCGCACACAATCCAATGTTTTGGCTGCCACAACGATCGTGCCACGATCATTGGTAGGCATCAGATCGGGTTTTGCTTTTGAAGGTTCATTATTGGTTGAACGCATTGAAGCATTTGCTTCAAACTAAGGCAATCTACAGTAGTACACGTCGAGGTATTATTTGTGAATGCAATTGTGGATTGCATTATCGAGGTGGTGGAATGGCGACATCCAGCATCAGACTATTTTGGATAGACATTGTGTTGAGCGATCAATAGGCATCCGTGCACTAGATCTCAATTTGCAATTGTTTTACATACATATTCATGCAATATTATTGCATGACGAAAACACAACTACCGGAAGACGCCAATTACAGGAAGATTTGTTGTAGATTCAACGGTAGCACAACCTACGTGGACAGCCATAGCACTAGGCGCCTCGAAAACTGTATCAACGACGACGCGACGTCGTGCCGTTGATGCCGAAGTTGACGGTGCCCGTGTCGAGTGTGAACTGAGCGCAAAGATCGTTGGTGATCGTGTTGTACACGTCGCAGTCGGTATCGGGCTTGATCGCCACTACGAATGCGCCATCCTCCGCAACCTGGTTGAAGCCGCTGCCGATCTGGGGATCATACACGCTCCAATCGTCGGCCGTCAGGGTGAAGGTGACCTCCTCGGTGATACCAGGTTCCAGACTGATCTTCTTAAACTTGCGCAGCATCTTCACCTCAGGCACGGAGATCAAGCGGTACGGCTGAATTACGAAGAGCATCACAGTTTCCTTGCCCGCAACTGATCCCGAGTTCGTCACAAACACCGACACTGTCAAGGAGTCATCGGGTCCAGATACCGTCGTCTTACTTAGCGTAAGCCCTGAATACGTGAAGGTTGTGTAGCTCAGTCCGGTACCGAAATCCCATTGCATCTCGCAGTCAATGTAGGCACCACTATCGTCGACACACTTTGTAGTGACACGGTGGTTGTACGGGATCATAACGTTGGCCGAGTCCTTGGGGTATGTGAGTGGCAGTCGACCACTGGGGTTCACCACACCATACATAATTTCCGCCGTAGCCTGGCCGCCGAGTTCACATGCAAGGAGACCATGAATGACAGCACTTGCAGTGTCGGGTAGCGTACCAAGCAGACGCGGGCGACCTTCGAACACAACGAGAATCACCTTGGTTCCAGTAGCAGCGAGTGCCTGAACGTACGCAACTTGTCCCGATGGCAAAGCCAAATCATCAATGTCACCTGGCTTCTCGGCGTAAGTGTGTTCACCAATGACAGCAATAGTGTATTCGTGCTGGCTTGCAAGACCCACGGCTGTAGCAAGATCGTCCGAAGTATATGTTCCGTCAGCGTTCAGGCCATTGAAGTACGTGAACGAGTCGTTGCCACCAACATTCTCCAGACCCTGGCGAACACTGACGCCGTTAGGGAACATGTCGTTACCTGAGTATCCCTGCCAGGCGATACTCCAGCCACCACATTGGTATCCGATATTGTCAGCCGCATGTCCTGTAAGGAAAACAGAGGATCCGTTGGCCAGCGGGAGGATGTTGTTGTCGTTTTTGAGTAGCACAATCGATTCACGCGCTAAATCCAACGCTACGGCTTTATCGACGTCGTTACCAACCAAAAACTCGTTGTCGGCACCAGGTACAGGGGTCTCGTACAACCCGAGCTTGAGCTTCATTTTAATCACACGCTTGGCTGACTCACGAAGCCGACTTTCGTATTCAGGGAAACTGTTGAGCATTTCCGTAGCGTAAGTGATAAACTCCGTGTCGTATGGGACCATACTCATATCAAGGGCCGTTCGTGTGAGAGACAGCCGAACTGCTTCATCGTACGTGTCCACAACTCTATGCCAGTCCTTCAAGTTGTTAATCTCAGCCCAATCCGTGACCACCACACCGTCGTAATTCAGGTCATTGCGAACGAGGTCCTCGAGGATCTTAGTGTTCGCCACTACCGGGATACCATTGATGGAAATGTAGTTTTCCATCGTTGACAACGCACCGGCCGAAATACCAGCCTGGTAAGGCTGGACGAAGTAGTTAAGAAGATCGAAGTCGGCCATGGTAACGCCATCTCTATCGTGTCCAGTGGGTGTCTTGGAGTAACCCACGAAATGCTTCATGCAGGCTGCGGTCTGGTTGTTGCTCTGCAGTCCGCGGATGACAGCGTCGCCCATGACCGAGCACAAGTACGGGTCTTCACCGAACGTCTCGTAAGTGCGAGCCCACAGAGGGTTCTGTGAGAGATCGAGAATGGGTCCAAACACCCAGGGGATTCCGGCCGCTTCAGTGTCGCGACCAGTGATTTTGCCGACTTCGTAGACCAAGTCCGGGTTGAAACTCGCTCCACTATTGATCTCCTGACCAAACAACACAGAACCAGCGACGTAGTTGGCACCATGCACCGAGTCGAGACCGTAGACCATCGGGTGACCACCATTTTCCTCCATGGTGATCTCTTGGATACGAGTGACAATGGCACGCCACTCCGTTGCGTTCCAGCCCCACTTTCCATTGATCTCGCTACCCCACGGAGTGTTGAGGTACGATCCCACATTCATTTTGGCGTATGTACGCACTGAGTCTTCGTTCAGGGAGTAGTCACTGTTGAGCAATTGGGTGATCGTGATTTGGGTCATTTGACCCAGCACTTCGGCGGTGCTGAAGCCGTCGACGATAGCTTGAGCTTGCGAGTCGTACACATCGTCTGCAAGGTTGCGAGCGTCGACAGGAAGTGTGGTGATTGCTGCAACGCAGCCGAGAGCGGTAATCCACGACGTCAGCATAGCGATGATCTTCTTCGAAACCCAACAAGTGTAGTTTGCGCAGCCTCGGGGAAATTCGGAAGTGAGCTTTAAGCTGATGTCGAGGCGGGAGCGGAAACCAATGCAGAAGCCGGTGGTTGAGCTGCATCAAGGCCTATCTGCCCGATTAGGGGGAGACGTGGGACGTATGTGGGCAATGCCAAAGGTTGAAGCTGCAATTGCGATCGTCGAGATGGCCGTTTCAAATGCCACTGTGCTAGTCGTGCCGGCACACTGCTGAAAAAATACGGAGTTTGAAAGTTTTCGCAAAAAAGGGAGTTCTGGCGAAACTTGTCTCGGTTAGCAACTTGTTGTAAAAATTAGAGCGCAAAGATAGAATCACGACAGATTCTGTCGTTGCGTTCCATGCGTCATACGCATCCACCTGCCTCGCCTCCATCACCACCTGCACAAGCGTCGGCGGGGATAGCATCACCAATATAACATATCGGGGACGTATACACACGGCGTGGATCAATTGCCATACCGGAGGGGCTCGAACAGATAGAATAGGTACGCTGTAGACTCGACGAGTACAACCAACGCTGCGTTTTGCACAGTTAAGCAGAGCACTGGTGATGCATTGTTTGTCCACGGCACCCATGGCCGCCCAATTCACAACCATAAAGTTGATGCTGCAGCTTGTGCATATGCGTGTTCCATGCTCGATCAGACATAGCACTTCATTGCAGCAGTCATTCCCCTCTCGACCGTATCACGATCGACTCGCCGAGTGATTTACTGTTGGGGATTATCGCTACACGATCAACGAGTTTGCAACTCTGTATGGGTCTGGTGCGACGTCTGGCATTGAGCTGGTTCTTATGGAAAATTTGTTGGAGAAATAACTCGTGCCAGTATCGTCCGATGAGTTAGAGCCAGCGACAGCTCCATAAGCATTACGCCAGGAGAGATGTTTTACTACGCAACCTCATTTTTGTCTGATCGAAGGACAGGCACTGCTGTTTCTAAAGCTACTGTAAATGCCAGTAGGTTGCTCTACTTTTCATACATGTACCATCACAGAGGACACTCCAAGGGAAAATCCCTTGTGATAGCAGTAGGCTCCAGCTCCAGCTTTCATTTCATTCTCAAATTTTCTAACTCAATCACGACTACCAATCTCCTACGTCGCGGTGCTCCTCAGTCGAGATCCCTACTAGCCTTTCATCAGAATCGACCAGCAACACTGATCACCGACCGTCCACCTAAATTGAGCTCGAAGACAGGCCAGAAAAGGAGAGACAACAGCCGAGCAAGGGTGATACGACTGCCAAAGGTGGAAAAGGTGAAGCGGACGTGTGCATGTCTTACAAGTTGTGTTCAAGCAGGCCAGGAGCTGCCCGTCGAAGAAGTGAGTGAGGAACCTGTGACTTAATTGGGTCAGTCAAGAGTTTGATAATGCATTATTCAGATCATAATACGGTACCATTGTTATTCTGCCTTTGTGTTCTGCCTTTTGCGACAACAAACTGGTAATTGAACAAGTTTCGCCAGAACTCCCTCTTTTGCGAAATTCCCGCACATTTTTGTAAAGTACATATTTGTAAAGTACATATTCCAGGTTTGCATAGTGAAAGTAAGATATACGAGTAAATACGATATAAAAGGGTGTAACTTCAACATCGACGATCTTCTGACAGAAGTTCTGTTGTTCCTTCAGGAACCATCCTAGCTACTATGTACATGTACATGTAAGCCGTGCCAATACGAGATCATTTGCTGTCGTGCAGGGCGATCACTAACGATGACACCGGATTTAATGAAGAGAAGCTGAGCATTCCCGGCAACCACAGACCTCGATAAACTGCTCCGTTTGCTCAAACTACCGATCTCACACATCTACCAGCTGCTGCTGTTCTGACCGAGAAATCAAGTGTGGGGCTACCGGTGGGCGGTGGCCTACTGGCAGTGGGACCTTCATTTGCAACAGTCCTACTGACTCAGACGCTGCTAAGTTGACTCAACCGTGTACACTACAGTCGTTGGACAGGATCTTCACCAGTGTTGTCAGCGACAGCTACATGTACTCTCTGCGCGACTTTTAAGTTAAAATAACCTTGTTTCCGTGTGATCAACTACATGTAGCAATAAGCTGCTGGCATTGCTGAGATCGCCTGCAGTCAAACATGGAAGGCATTGTGTGTGCAATATCGATTTGTGCCTAGCACAGCTGGTTGTACTTCAAAGTTACCGCAGGTTGAAGTGAACGCCACCAAAGCACGTTCCTAGCGGGATACCTCCAATGCCTCCGTACGTTCATCTGGTCGGGAACTGCAACGACCTGTAAAATTTACTAAGTTGCGATACAATTGCTTGGATGTTCGCAGTACCTAAGACTGGAGTCGTTTCCGAACAGCGTGTAACTACCAGCAAGCACACTAACTGAGACGATGGCCAGTTGTCAGTTTTTCCGCCACGGAAGCTCGCGTTCTACCATGAGGGACTCGTCCTGGGATCTGATGGAGCACAACATACAGCTCGTCTTCCTTTTCACGGTAATGTACTGGTCTGCAAGCAGGTAAGAAACCCGTCGACTGACCCTCAACGATCGATTGAGAACTGACGTTACTAGCTCAGTATCATCTCCCAGCAGGTTCTATCCGGCTACGTCTACGTGCTTACAACTTCCAATACCCCCGTGGGCTTCGTTAAAAGCATTCAAGGGTTAGCTCAATTGCTGTGTGCATTCCCAGCAGGGTATGCAGCCGACTGCATCCGTCGAGATCGCATCCTCATCATCGCAGGAATTATCGGCATCGTAGCTTCTGTACTGACAGCACTAGCTTTCGAACTGGGAGAAATGCTCCTCATTTACATAGCGTTTGGGTTATGGGGGGCCTTTAGTGCATTCCAGAGCTCTGCAATGGCGGCGTTGTTTGCTGACTCCATCCCAATGGGCCAACGATCAGCACCGTTCACTCTAAATTACGTCATGCGCAACGTTGCGCTTATGCTAGGACCATTGAGTGCCATCTTGTTGCTGTGGAAATACGATGATACTTGGACACTTGCGGCGTTAAGACCTGTATTAGTGTTTGGGGCATTCATCGCGGCAGTGTCAATGGTTCTGCTCTTTCAGTTCAACGACGACTTGGCGTTTGAAAATCGACAATATGTGTTGGCTATTGAGCGTGAGTTGAGTTCAATTGAGCGCAACTTCACGTCCGAGTACAGCGACAGAGAGAGTTCAGCCTCAGAACGAGGAGGAAGTTTCTCTCGCATGCTGATGCCGTCTACTAGTGAGTTTTCTCAATTACTGCGAACTTCGAAAGTTCCTTCAATCAACAGCGGATATTATCTTGCTGCCCCGTTAGGGAGCGATGATGGTGACGACGTTCCTGTGCGACCCGTGAGGGCATGTTTTGGGATGTTTGATACTGCGCATGTGCCGTATTTGGTGTTTGCGTCGGATTTCTTGGTGAGCAATGGAACTGGACTCGTCACTGTTTTCTTCCCGCTTTTCTTCTACAAGGAGTATGGCCTTTCACCAGTACGAGTGCAGACACTCTTTGCATTGCAGCCACTGGCCATGGCGCTGTTTTCGTTTCTATCGCAGATGGCATCGAATACTACCGGAAGAATGTTCATGGTTGTACTCACGCGTGTACTTGGCACTATTAGTTTGTTGCTAATGGCAATCTCACGTGACCGGACAGATCAGAGCGTGTTGTTCATAGCTCATGGAGCTCTTATGCAGTGTACCGATCCACTGCGACGATCGATCCTCATGGATTTCGTGCCCAAGACACACCGTGCGCGGTGGAACTCGCTTCAAGGTTTAACGGAAGCCTCCTGGACTGGAAGTGCTATGCTCGGCGGAATCACCGTGGAGACTTGTGGCTATCGGCTATGCTTTGTCGCTGCAGCATTAGTATATATCTGTGGACTTGTTCTCGAGACTATGCTTATTCCACTAACAAGACATGCAGCTGAAACACAACAAGGTCTGAAGCCTCATGCAGAGAGTGCTCATTTGCAGCCCTAGATGATGCAAATGAACAAATAGATCCCTCATTGCGCTCTTGTACAGTGTCCACGTCTGCGGAATCCACAAAGGTGATAAACAAATTACTTCATGATTTCCTGATGTCGTCGTCCGGTGTAGCTTTTCACATTGTATTTTTTTTGCGTGGATCGGAACTCGACAGCAATATATCGGGGTTTTACAAGGAATTATATGCCTGTGGTGGAAAGAAGACTTCGCTTTCAGCAAAACGCTTCTTGCAACGAAAAGGTGTCAACGAAAGACACCGTAGTCTTGATACTAGTAATTGGTTTGTCGTCGACTTGACAGAAAAATGCCATAGTCGTTGCAGTTTGCTTGCTCTTCTCGTGATTTATCGAGAAATACACATAACCAAGCAATCGCAGGGTTGTTGTCCGTTTACAAAAGAGTCATTGGAGCCGATTCCGTCCTCTAAAAGCTCTGTCTGCCAGGGCGTTATCAATGTACTCTCGGTCGACGATCGTGTTCTTTAGCCCGTGAACGATGAGGAAGTTTGTAAGACCACGCACAGTCTTCAGGTCATATACTGCGCCATCCTTCAACTCCAGAGCGATCTCCGTCCACAGTTGCAGTTGAGTCGACTCACGCGTCGGGGTGGACGCTGGAGAGCGCTTTGTTACGGCAATACCTCGGACGTTATGCGTCAGTCCCCGGAGCATTTTGTTCTTGATTTCGATCGGTGCAGCGTGTGAGACGCGGATTACGACGTCGCGGTCGGATTCCACGTAACGTCGCACCACCTGACGCATTTTTACGTCTGCGCGCGAGTTATTTGAGTAAACTTCGTTTTTAAACTCCTCGATAAGTCGTCGATGTTCTGTCATCAATGCAAAATCTACGTTAGACCAACGAGTCAACAATGGGCACCTCAGCATTTCTCACCTTCGCCGATTTCTCGTACAAATTACTGTACGCCATGTGCTTCTCCGCTCCTTTAAAATATTCCCACGAAGCTTGAGCTGTGTCTTGCAGTCCAAACGGCAGGTCTTTACTTGTGAAAAACTCGAGATACTTCCCGTCGACATCACGCATATGCACGTCCTGTATCGGGATGTTCATATTCGCCAGACCATTCGCCGCAAAGACAGCGTCCAAATCTCGGTACGCCTCATCGAGAAGGTAAAACAACCCTTGGAAGTCCTCGACATCTCCGCAGAAGTAGGACACGTCGATGGTCGGGTGATCGACACAACACTGGTTGATCAACGCCGCACACTCGTTATTCTACACAATAGCAAACCCACCCGATCAGCAACAACAACTACACAGCCTTCCACAGTCAACTATCCCACCAATTGCCGCGTTCGCTTGCGCACCAGCACGCGCAGACTGTCCGCAACCTTCCTTTGTCTCTCCACCGCGACCTTCAGCCTCACATTATCACACTCAGCCTGCTCTCTCCTGCGTCGCTGTCTCATGGACTGCTCCTGCCCCAAACTGGATGTTGTAGTGGTGGTTGGATGCGTTGCAATCAGTGCTTGTGTCCCATTCTTCGTCGTTGTCTTGTGCTGCATCTGCATCACCTGCAGGTCAAGCTGCAGCTTCTCCATCTGCTCACGTAAGAACGCGATCTCTCTTGTCTGTTCATTACGTGCACGGTTTCGGGTCACTGTAGATGCCAGCTTTGCGCAGTCGTCGCTTCTTCTCGGCGCGTAGGCGGCGCTTTTCTTCTTTCGACAGAGGCAGTGAAGGCTCTACAGCAGCAATTGCTAGCGTCTGAGTATGCGTTTGTACCCGTTCTTGGGGCGGTTGGATAGAAGAAACACTCATCGAGGTATTGACACCATCAGCGCCGAACTCGAACTCATCTACGAATGACAGCGCAGCCTCCAAGACGCTAGTGTCGTCCTCCTGCTGGAAGTTCGCCATATTGGTTGAAAAAGTCAGAGCCTTCACTTGATTGGTCAATAATGGAATATCGAGAAAGTTCCATCAAGCTCAGCAGCTCCAGTATGTCACTAAAGTGATCCACCACCAGACAACATGTCGACTGTGCCTCCTACAAGCGCCGCGAACTTGAACGTGGGCTGGGACCCATCTCCGCTGTCTTCCAGTACCGATGACTTGGACGCCGACTCGCTCACGCAGGAGGTGAAAGTGGACGTAAACGACTACTCACGCTTTAAGGACATTGGCAAGGATCTGGAGGAAGAGGACAAGTCCGCCAAGGTGACGCCCACTACGTCCACTGCTGACTCCAAGTGTCGTAATTGTAGCAAACCTGGGGCTAAACTCAAGTGCAGCGTCTGCAAGAAGGCCGTTTACTGTGCACGCAAGTGTCAGGCGAGTGACTGGCAGTTCCACAAGCGTATCTGCAAGAAGCCTGAGCCCCCTAAGAAGCCCGAGCCACCGCGTCGACCGCCCACGAGCTCTAGCTCTTCCAGTTCATCTTCTACGACCAAGAAGACGACATCGACTAGTATCAAACCTAAGGCTTCGAGTAGCTCCAGTGGCTCGTCGGTTGTCGTGACGGATGAACCAGACTTGCCAGAAGACATGCGTGGATACAAGAATGGACTACCGTACTTCCATCGTGAATTGTCTAAGGAGGAGAAGCATCTGATTGGAGACATTGCACCGCAAAAGATTGAGACTAAACCGACGGCGGTGAGTGAAGAAGATGAAGAGGTGGAAATGAAAAGGTGGACTGACGTTTTTTTATGACTTTGCAGGCGGCTTCGGTGCAGCATGATGGTTCTGCGTGGAACACGGCCGGCACGTTTGAAGAACGTGTGGTGACCAAGTGGGCCGAGGAAAAGTGGAACGAGGTCTTTACGGGTGCGACCTACTCGGAAGGCAATCTGCAGGCGACGCTGAAGGCGCCGGAGAAAATCTCGGGTGACGCTAGCATCTGTGTTGTGCGAGGCAAGAAACGGTATCTGTTTGATTTCAATTTCAAGCTGCCCTTCGAGGTGTCCATTAGCGGCGGCAGCACCGTCTCGAGCTCGTACGAGATGAATGACATCTCGAACGACGAGGAGTACGAGGTACGACAGTACATTGATCTACTTGGACCTCGTATCTATGTGCTTATCTGTTGTTGTTTGTCCTCTGTAGATTTCGTGTAAACTGACTAAGAAGTCTAGCAGTGCCAGCGAGCAAACTGCCGTGCAAGCGTTTGTCGCCAAGAAGAACAACGGTCTGCAGAAGGAGCTCGTGCGCCTCATCGGAGTGTTTGCGAGCGACTTCCAGCAGCAATAGAATGTGTAAAGAAGGCAAGGCAAACTGTGTTTCACGCATTGATAGGTGGTATCTACACAACCTAGGTCGACAACGACAACAGTACTGCAAAAATGTATCGCTTGCCTTCAACTTCAGTGCCCTCTCTGGTCTGTTCATCAAGGCTCCGAGTACAAAACCTGAGGCGCCAATTCAGGACTGATGGCATGCTCAGACGAAAGGCTCTTACGGGCAGCGATCATACCTAGGTGGCAGCTCTGGAAAATATCGTTTCCTTCCATCAAGCCATACACCGTCCCGCCAACCATGCTGTCGCCTGCACACAGTCACCACCGGATTAGTATTGTCACAAACACTATAGGCACAAGATCTATGCAGCTCTCGTACCAGCTCCAGTGCAATTCTTAACCGGGATTGCCACGCCGGGCAGGTGGACCATTGTGATTGAGTGGCCTCCATGAACATGGTGCATGCCCCAGATTTCAACGGCGAAGTCACAGTCTTCCACAGTTTCACGCAGGTCGTGCACAGACACATTAACGGAGGCGACCAAGACTCCATGCTTGCCCAGAGTAACCAAGACGTGCTTGGGTCTCTTCGTGTCACCATCAGCCATGGCGAGCAACGCTGTTGAAGTCACACACTGACCAATTAGCAAAAACTTTACAAGTCTGTTCGACAACAGCAAGCGCACCTGTGATGAGATCATTCTTCAGACGTGTCATCTCCTCCGTGGCGATAATCCTTGACTCCTTGGTGAGTGGGAAGCGTTCATGGGCACCAGTGTTCTCTTCACTCATGCCAGCCTCCTTAAGCTTTTGGCGAATTGCCTCGCTGATCGCGTGTAGTTCGTCAGCGTTCGGGGACATGTACTTTATGGAAGAAACGCCGTCTCCCTCCACAACTCGGAGAGCCTTTTGCACAGATGTAGGCTCAAACCAAGTATCCACACCAAGGCGAGCACTTCGCTTGAAGAGATCACCGATGGTGGCCGGAGTCAAGTTGCCGTCCGCAATCACAAGCTTTGCGTTATCAATCGCCTTGTCGGAGATGGCTTTGCTTTCCTAGGATACATTCAATGTAAACAAACAATGGAATGTTAGGCAGACTTAGGAAGGGTGAAAAGTCCACACCACTAACAATCGCCTCAAATGCGCTCATATCCGCAATAGCAACGTCCATATCTCCAGTGGAGTCCAGGACAGCCGAGTACACAGCCGTTGATAGGTTGTCCGAAATGTTGATACCGCTGGTGTCCATGCCGAGCTTCTTCAGCTTATCCAACAGAACAGAGCCTGACGCATCATCCCCGACGGACGACACAAGCAACGGGTCCAACCTGAGCCGGTGCAGACATTCAGCAATATTCCTTCCGACACCTTGCAAACAGGGCAAAACGGAGCGAAGTTAGACTCAAATTTACCGAAGACATCTGCATTTCAAAGCCATTGCAGATCTATTCCTCACCTCCACTGGACTGCTCGATGGTTCCGATATTGGAGGTGCCGCGGATAAGTGGCGATGTAGAAGAGCTGATGATATCGAGTACGAGACCACCGACAACTAGAACACGTTTCTCACTGCTCGACCTTGCCGATGAAGAATTCTGTACGCCAGTTTAAGTTATTAGAATCGATAGCAACAACCAAGACGGGAACACGGACATACCTTTTCCGGCAGCGAATAAACAACATCCGATTTTGCAGTAGGATCCACCACGGATCCATTTTCCAAGTCAAACAGCGCGCATGCAATCTACAACGTCAATCGTAGACAACACTGTCAATGTGTAGGAAAGCACAATATCTTAAGCGATTGTAAGTGTACCTGACTGCCGGCGGTGGCGTTATTATTGACGAGGTCGATGTTAGACTCGAGGGACACGCCCTGCGTGATCTCATTGACACGCTTTAGCAGGTAAGGGGTAACGGCCTGGCCGTGAATGTTCTTCTCCACAACCTCGTTGAGTCCAAGCTGGTGTCCAAAATCAAAAAGGAAGAAAGTTAACGAAGTTAGGTGAGTTTCAGGCGTTCAGTTACGTCGAGAGAATCAATGCGGCACTCACCTCAATAGCCTCATTGATGAGCTCAGAAGGCACGGGATTCGGATTAGGAACGGCGATAATGTGGCCATTCGGCAACTCCAGCGCCTCACTCTCATAAATCAAGCGAGCAATGTCCTCGGGAGTGTCACGACGCAAATGAGCCTTCTCGCCGCTGTCTTGCGTAAAGAAAGCAGGGAACTGGCTCGTCTTGTAGCCGATCACCGGCACGCTCTACAACATCAATCGTATCCAGAAGATTAAAAATCACCCTTTTAAATCTCCAATATTTTCGTCCACTCCCATTCATACATGCGTCTCCAGGAACTCCAGCGTACGTGGGATGTCAAGGATGGACTTGACGCCGGCACATACCACCGCCACCGGCGTCCTTGACAATTCCATTAAGTCCGTCGAAATATCTGCAACACGTCAAAACCATCAGCATCTCAAGTACAATCTACAGCAACTTCCAGTCTCACGTACCCATCGTCTCCTCACAGAAGCGATGTACTCCTCCAATGCCTCCAGTCACGAACACCTTGATTCGAGCTGCATGGGCGATTCGCCTGCATAAACACCATCCACTCTCATCTTAAATCCCCTTGACCATCACTCTTAACTTCCCTTTAACTGACATACATTGTACTGGAGACAGTAGTGGCGCCGACCACCTTCTTGTCCGTAACTGCAGCTGCAATGTCCCTCGTTGAGCACTTCTTCGCCCCTGCACCGAGCTCCGCCAGCTGCGTTAGGTCCCTCTCCGCCAGTCCCACTTTAAGTGCCCCATCAGCGATGCAAACGGTGGCAGGACAAGCTCCATGAGAGCGCACGATATCCTCGACGTGTTTGGCCATCTCCAAGTTCTGCGGGAACGGCATCCCGTGCGAGATGATGGTGGACTCGAGCGCCACCACAGGCCTCTTCACTCGGCCATACAGCGCCTCTGATACCTCCTCACTCAGCGCCAGACGCTGGCTTAACGCTGAGCCGCTACGTCGCCACATTGTCTGCGCTCGAGGCGGTGAGTTCCGAAGTGAAGAGTGAATGCTGTGCTTCAAGTCTCTATTGTATGTTTATGTGTCTATACTTACGTGGTCCACACAAAGTGTTGGCTATGAGTGGCACACATCACTCATAGATCCTTGGACAATGGGCTTCACGCACTCGCTTGAGGTGCTGTACGCGCTGCTGCGGCTGTACGCGAGCGGCGCAGCATCGTCTGCCAGCTTCTGCGACGCCCCTTACCCGCATCTACAGCAGCGACTTCAACAGACGCTGCGTGCGGTGGCGCTTACGGTCTTCGGCGCGGTGTTGATCCCTTTATTGCTCCTGTGTCTACTGCCGCTGCTCTCTCCACTGGAATTCCCGGGCTTTACATCGTTTCTATTGGTAGTTGCTGCATTATGGAGCGCTACAGTTGCCCACTTGACGATCCGGTACGCGTTGCTGCCCACACCGCGGCGAGCGGAGACTGAACCGGTTCGTGGAGGGCTTCAGGCTGCTGTCTGCGCTGTGGTGGACACTGTGACGCGCGTGCGTGAGCAACCGCAGCTTCCAGTGCTGTTGTTGCTCTGTGTGGTCCACTCGTACGTGTGGAAACTTGTGTTGTACTACGGTATGACGTCCAGCACTCGAGTTGCAGTAAACTTTGGGTCGTTCGCAGTCGCTGGCGGCCTCGTGGCGTTCGTGTCTTTTGTGCTGGTGGAGAAGAGTTTGGCTGAAGATCCGTTCGTGTTGGACCCACGTGCAGCTTTTGTCAGAGCCATGCAGGGAGATGTGGTGCGTGCAGTACGTCGTGGAGTGCTGGTGTACGTCTTGGGACGGATGTTCAGCTGGTTGTTTGGTGGCAGTGAGGTGGATCTGGTGGAGGCAGATGGAGGATTCTTCTCGCTTCATTCATCCAGAGTTACGTTCCAAGTGACGACCAGTGTGCTGGAGAACTTAGCTATCATGAGTGCAGCTTCAGTGTTCAGGATCTTGCTGTTCCGCGCGAGTTACCAGGTTGTGGGTGGCGCGTTTGGGGAGACCAACAATTTGTGGGACTCGCTGACAGGAGTGAAGCCTAAAGAAGGAGACGTCGCAAGTACTCTTTTTGCGACGGAGGTTGCTGCAAACCCGCAGAATGCCACGCCGCTGAATGAACAGTACCTGCAGGGTCTGCACAAGCGCATGGACGCGGCGGTGAAAAAGATTTCGGATAAGAAGACACACAATGCTCCTGCAGATGCGGAGAACGTGGAGATTTTTAACAGCTTGTTCAAGTTCGAGAACCTGCTCACTGGATGCAAGTTCGATGCTAATGCGCGAAATACGCTTTTTGCGTCTCGGAATCGCTGGAACGCGCTGTTCAGCTCGACGACTGCAGTGGTCGATGGATTCACGTTGATGCTTCACCTGCTCAACACGTTGCCGGATAGGAAAGGTGGCTCAGGAGACAACTCCCCTACTGGTGCGTTAGCTCTTGAGCAGTCCGTTGCTGCTCTGTTGCGCTTCTTAAACTCGCAGCAAGATGCCCACCCGCTGCTTCTGCTCCAGCAGTACCCGCATCTGACGAAACTTCGCATCTCCTCTGCTAGTGTGAAGTGGCCTATCAAGTTTTTCGTGGAGTCTAAGCTGCAGTTCGCGATTCGCCGCTTCCTCATGGAAGAGGCACGCCGGCGCGTGTTTCAGCGCGCAAAGGTTGTGCGCGCCGCAGAGTCATTGCTGTGCCACCTTGTTAGTGTCTCGCGTGCGGAGGACAGGCACGGGTATGTCCAGGTACGTTTCTGGTTTCATCACGTATGCCATGCAAAAGTGTGAATTCTTTTCAGCTAACCGTTGTGATTGCCCCTGCGTACTGTAGCACACTGTACCTGCAGTGCTTTCATCTCTCATGGAGTGCCGCAATGCGTTGGACTCGTACATGGAGACGTGTTTGAAGGAGAGCAGTACGACCGATGTTTACGTGCAAGAAGCCACGGCTCTAGCAAAAGGTGAGTGTTGTTGCTCTGATGTGGCGTCATGATAAACTAGCTGAAACTCTGGTGATGTTTTTGTGCACAGGAATCGACAGCGGTATTTATCGCATCACAGAGGTATTTCAAAGCGAGTTGTCCTTGTTCGCTTTCCCTCCTGGCGTAAAATCGGCGCTGCTTGCATACACAAGCTTCGATTCTTAGAGAATAGTTTGGCGGCGACGATTCTGATAATTCAACGGCGTCATTGCTTTCCAATGCTGCAGCTTTCAGCTGGGTCTTGATGTGGGTGCGAGCAGTAGTCTACTGCTCAGGGTTCTGGAAGTCAAAATTTCCTTTCGCCAACGCCGCGACGAAATCGACCATCGCAATGCACTGCGGCAACCAGAAAAATACCATGTCAGCCACATCCATAGCACACAAATGATCTCATCGTACCTGTTCGTCTACTGGAGCGTTGGAAGGTATCCGCTGCATTGCTTGGATCGCTGCAGATTGGCACAGTGCTATCAATGATGCTGCATTAGCGCCGTCTGTCTCCTCGACGAGTTCAGCGAGATCGACATCTTGGTTCCACGGCATTTTGCTGCGTTGAATTTCCAGAATAGCCTTACGCTCACTGGCGTTGGGCAGGCCAACATATACCACATTCTCGAAGCGGCCTGGAAGAGAGAGAAATAAAACAGGTAAACACTCGAGCACAACTATGCTGATCGCAAGAGCAATACAGTACATGTACGTACCTGGCTGGAGGAACGCAGGGTCAATGGCGGACAAAGCGTTTGTAGCTGCAAGAACAAAGATTCGACCCGTGGCAACGCTAGTCACGGAAGCAAGCTCAGAAGAGCTGCCATGTACTTCACTATCATCGGACACGGCCTTCAACGCATCGAGCTCCATCAAAAGCTGAGAGATCATCCTCGACGTTGTCTGGCCAGCCGTAGAGCGATTTCCAAACAGTGATTGGAATTCATCGATGAATATCATGCACGGACTGAGTGCCCGGGCGGTATCGAACGCACGAGTGATAGCCTTCTCACTCTCACCAATCTCAGCTTTCATGATATCGCTCGCTGAAAGATTGAGAAAATTGCAGCCACTCGCTTTTGCAGTCGCTTTGGCGAGCATGGTCTTTCCTGTGCCTGGTGGGCCGTGCAACACCATACCCAAAGGTGGTGAAATTCCCATTCGACGAAAGACTTGCGGCTTCTCCAACGGCCACACAACCATCTCGATCAAGTTCTGTTTGACGCGCTCAAGTCCACCAATATCATTCCACGAGACGTCTGGGACCGAAGAGCTTAGGGTGTCGGCTCCATTGCTTGTACTGGAGATTTCACGCGCTGAGGCAGCGATCTCCGATTCGAGAGCCTCCACACTGATATTTTGGCTGTCATCTTGTGACATACGAATGCAGATTTGCTGAGCTATGGACGCGATGTTGCTTGGTCTTTGGCCATAACGAACAGCTAATGACATGATAAACTCGCGTCGAAGCAGATTTGATGAAAGCAGCAACGACGCTAGTAAGTCGACCGTCCACTGCTTGTCAGGAACCTGTCGAGTACACAACAAACAACACTTGAGTTACTCTATCGGCTAAAGAGTATATGTAGTTGTACTGGGTAGCATGACACTTACATCAAGAAACACTTCTTCAGTAAAAATCTGCCGCACTTTTGAATGCAGAGCGCCAAGCACGGAAACCGTTCCGATGATCGCAACACGAACCGATTCCGCTTTTTCTGAACGGCAGAACGAAAGTGAGAAACCGAATCAAGGTAGGCAGCGGGTAAATACTTACGAACACTCTCGATGCAGTTGATGAGACGGCAAACCAACTTGTACTTGGTTTCATCCAAAGTCATCGGGAACAGCAGTTCCAGATCTTCTAACAGCAGCACGCAGGGTTGGATCCTTAATGCAGCCGAGAAAAAGTCTTCCAGCCGCAATTGCGGCGATGCTAGCAAACCACCATCAAGAACAAGCACATTTGCACCCAGTTCCTCCGCAACTTGGTGTACTTGTGTCGTCTTGCCAGCACCGCTCGGTGCATGCAGCAACAAGGACAGGGAATGAGGAGCAGCAATACTCTGCACGGAACCATCCGTCGACGTCGTTCGAAGTGCCATAGCCACTATCTCTCGGAACCCTCGAGCATGAGCCCCTACCGACTGATACGTCCGCTTTAATAAAGCAGACGGCGACCTAGCGGACGGGAACATCAATATCAACGTCTGGTCCGTCACCAATCCACCATCAAACACTACATCTTCTGCATCTGTACTGTATCCACGGAAATACGCCTCATAGATCCACTCACCATAGTCCAATCCATCACGTTGCAGAGCAATGGAACCCGCTCGACATGTTAAAATCCTTCCACGCAGTAAACTCTTGACGAATGGGAGCGCAAGCTTCGGTTGGTTGTCACCAGCACGTGCCAATGCCAAGTACTGCACCACTTGTACGTCCGATGGCGCTACCAATTTCACTTCCACTTCATCTCCTGTTTCCACTGCATCACAGCAATTACTGGTGCTTTTATCCTCTTTGCATGACGGCCAGTGGTCAATTCGGACCTTTGCGGCATCTTCCTCTGCTCGTTTTTCATCAATTTCCAAGCGAAAAACACGGGGTTGGTGTAGATTACAGCATTGCAATGTAGAAAAACATCCCCACGCAGCGTTTAAATCCTTAAACGTCGCTGGAGACACCCACGCAGCGCTAGTGACGCTACCCGATGCGGTCACCTCCACCCGCATTGGTGCAAAAGTACAAAATTTGTGACATGGATACATGAAATGTATACATGTCACTATCACCTCGCGTTAATGACTATCTGTCACACCCACACATATCAATCTCCTGATGCCTTGGATAGTGCCGAACGAAGACGCCGTGACGCTTGGCGAGCTCAATAACGAGCTCTACAGCGTCTCCAAGCGGGACGACGCACACGTAGGCGACGACTTCATCCGACGCGGCGGCCGCGTGTTCCCTCCAGCGCGTGTAGTGAGCTCCAAGCCGCGTCCGTTCGGTCAGGGCGAGTCATTGACTGATGAACAGGATGAGGAGCAGGATTCAGGCGCGTTGAAGCTGCTGAAGCGCACACTGAGAGCCACCAAGAGCTTCCTGATGGACGACGAGCTGACTGTGCTGAACCGTGCGCTGGATGTGGCTGAGGGCGCTGCACAGAGGCTGTTGAAGGCTGCGACAGGCGTACATGACGAGGAATTAGAGCCACTGGAGCTGCAGGGCCAACAGCAGAGCAATGGCGAGAGTATCGTGGACATAAACTGGCACCCGACGCGGAACGTGCTGGCTGTGGCTCAGCTGGATGGAGTTGTGTCGCTGTATAATGTGGAGAATGCGTCGTGGGACGTTAGAGTGCTGGAACACCCCAAACAGATGGGCATCGGCAGCATTGAGTGGGGAAAGTTCACGGGTGATACGCTGGCGGTGGCATGCAGAACGGGGGTTTTCCTGTGGAATGTGCCGCAGAAGGACAAGGAGCCTGTGCTGCAGGAGATCTTGAAGCATCCGAGTAATACTGGCTTTAGTCAAGTGTGCTGGAATGCAGATGGGAGATTGCTAGCGGCGTTTGGTAAAGGATCCAAGGCGGTGATTGTGTTTGACACCATCTTTTCCAAGAAGACGGAACTGCAGAGCCCGTACAAACTGTCGTCGCTGCATTGGTCGCCCACTGGTGAATATCTATTCGTGATCACCGAGTAAGTTTATGCTGTGTTGATTTGCTTATTGTTGCTGGGGTTCATGATTTTTTGTTACTGGTTTGTATTCGTAGGAGTGGCGTGTCGTTGATGTGGGAGACGTTGACATGGAAGAGAGAGACGTGGGAAGTGCCTGCAGGGGTATGTCTAGCAGGTTCTTTATGTACTTAGTACTTAAGTATGGTGCTTGTGCTAACCTGTTGGTACTGTCTAGGGCTGCGGATGGTCGAGTGACGGACGGTGCCTACTAGTAGGTCTCCGCGACAGCGCACTGATGTATCCATACATCTTTCAAGACTACCCTCCTTCGATAGGTTCGTGGATCATTTTCCTTGGACTTGTGCCAATGACGTTAACAACTGCTTGTTGGCTGATGTTGATATTGCAGACGCACAAATTAGTTCACCAGCTCTTGATTTTGCAGAGAAGGAGCTGTTTTCTCTGGATCGAAGCACTTCTGCGTACGTCGACACCTTCTTCTTCTTATAGTTGTGGACCGTGAGCTGACTCGTTTTCAAATGTTTTCTTCACGTCTGTAGCATTGTCGGTGGCAAGATTCAAAACATCGCTTGGGATCCCAGTGGATCTAGGGTAGCAGTCACGTATCGGACTACAGCCACCGGTTCCCACCAGGCTGGCACTTCGAAGCTGGTCGCCATTTTCAGCGTAACTTGGCAGCCGTTCCTGATTTTCACTCGCAGGTATGAATCACGCTCTTTGGATCGATCGCAATCGTACTAACTTCATTTTCTAGTGGACTTCTGCGTGGACCTCCGAACGCCGGCGTACCGCGGAAGCTGTCGTTCGCCTCAAATTTCAAGCACGGTGCTCTGCTGAGTGTTGGCTGGAGCAGTGGTTTGATCTCGTTCCACCCGTTCTATTTGACAGATCCGAAGGCGCCGTAGATTCATCGCGCCAGATACTGTAGCCGCTGAAGGACCACTACCATTAAGACCAGGCGTCCAAATTTAGAACACCACCGTTGTTGGAGCTTGGTTATGAATTTGCAGCAGTTACAGCAGTGGAATTATTAGTGTACTTTGCAGTCAAGCTCGAGCAGCCAATATGAGTGTTCATGTAAAAGCTCAATGTCGTGCCGGTTGTGGTGATCTCGGCGACCCCGAGCTCGACTATCTCTGTGTGGACTGCCATGGCGATCAGATCGAGCTTCGCCAGCAGGAGGAGTTGCGCAAGTACATGGCAGAGGAAGAAGTTAGTGCTACAGCTCCAGTGGAACAAGAATCGTCGACGTCGCCGCCGTCGCCAGTAAGGAAGTATCGTGGGCCCCGACCAGTTGATCATTCTAAAGGTAAACGAGCACGTTGTATAGTTCTGAGCTTTGTGCCAAAACTCGGAACTCATTCCAGCTTTTGCAATTGCTAGCGCTCGACGACTTCTTACAACAGCAACGTGAGCAGAGTCCTGATGTTGTCGCCCGTGAACTGACGTTTCTGAAGCGCGAGATCGCGATTCGTGAGACTAGCAAGAAACAACTGCGCAAGTATATGATCGCAACCGATGAAGAGGAACAGGTGGACATTAAGGAGTGGACTCGCTATGAGATCGGCCCGCCCAAGCGAGCACCAACTAGAGACGTGGAGGAAGCTGTAGAGTTGGCAGCCCAACTTAAGCTGTTCTGTCGATGGAGTAAACGTGTCGTACAAAGACGAATTGAAGCTAGACGCCAACAGCTAGAAGCAGAACGCGTAGCGCAGAAGAAGCAGAAGAAGAAAAAGAAAAGGGGAATCACTATGCCCTTCTTTTCGTTAAGAGGGTCAACGAAGACGGCAGTAGAGCAAGTCTCACCCAAGAGAGGCCCCATACTGAATGCTTGGAAAAAGAAAACCGACAAATGAATTTCTCGTCCTGCAAAGGTGACCGGAGCTACGTTCGTCTAACCAGGCATGTCTTTGTCACTTACCTTCTCGAGCAGATTGCCTTGATGTTCCTCAACACATTGATCACTCTCCATGACCAACAACGGCGCACAGCGTCACACTTTAGCAGCATGACGAGCTCTCGCGCTTCGACGAAGTGCCACTAAGATCAATCGTCTCAGGTACGTAGCTACAGCAGCAAAAACATCAACGTTCAATTTCTGTAGCCCGATCATCTTCAGCGCCCCCTGTGATAACCACGTACATGTCGTCTTCTTGGCCCTTCTGCAGCGCTGAACTAGCAATTGTCTGGAACGCTTCCTCCACACTTGTCGCCTCCTTGGCACTCGTCTCAAAGTGCTGAATCGGCTGCTCGTCACCAAACACACAACCAACCGTCAACTCACATCTCCAACCTCAATCACTACACACATTTACCTGCTGGACGTTCTTGGAACGGCACCATTTTTGAGCCTTCTCCTTTTGAACCTGCACCAACAAGTCAGCAACCCTTTATCATCAACCCACCAAAGCACTATAGCTCCATTCTCACCCTTCGCTCCGCCACCTTGTCCACCTTGTTACCCAGGACAATGAACGGGAAGGCGTCGGGGTCTCTGGGTCCCGCCTGCGCCAAAAACTCGTCTCGCCACGTGTCCAACTTCTCAAAAGACTGCATCACCACCCTAACAAGTCAGTTTATCCTTCTCACCAGCGCCACACCAACAGTAGTTGCCGACCTTAGGGTTAGTGATGTCGTAGACCAGCACACAGGCGTCAGCACCGCGGTAAAAGGCCACACCCAGACTCTGGAAGCGCTCTTGACCCGCCGTGTCCCAAATCTGCATCGTCACCAACTTGTCGTCCAGCATAATCTCCTTGGTGAGGAAGTCGGCGCCGATCGTGGCCTTGTACTGGTTGCTGAACTTCTGATTAACGTACTGATTCATGAGCGACGTCTTCCCCACACTGGCAGCAATAGGATGATACACAAGGTCAGTACACTGTTTACAGCTTTCTCCCGACTCTCACAGCGCGAGTTGACGCACCCGCTGTCGCCCAGGATGATCAGCTTGAGCAGCACTTTCTTGCGATGCGACATAGTGCTTGGGGTGCGGGCTGGTTTGCTCGCTGGTGCAAGTGCAAGAACAGCAAGAAAGCACCTGATCCGCTTTCTTCGTCAAAAGGTTGATTGGGAACTTCCCAATAAGAAGCCTCCAAAGAAAATCTTTCTCACGAGTATTAGCCAATGAGAAACAAGTTGAAGCGGACATGGCTACACTTGACTATTGGACTTGAAAGGGTATACATGTAGTATGGAGATCGATCACATTTTCACAGCATTCACCGCTAGCTGTCGTTCTGCTTATAGTAGACGTCGAGTAGGGGCGCCGAAACGGAACTGGCAGATGGAGGCATTGCCCCGCGTGGTCGTTGTCGGGCCAGTCAACGTCGAGGAACTGGACGTGCTTGGGTCTCGATTGGCCACCTCTGCCTGGATCCGGTTGAGCTCCACCATTACGACCGGGTCGCAGTTCATCTCGGTTGCTATGCGGATCGTCGTTTGCACTGCCTCCAGATCGCTGATAGGTTGGCGAACAGGGGTCGTAGCAGCTCGGTGCGTTGCACTCCATGTCAACCATGGGTCCTCCAACGAGCCCGGGTATCCCTGGTCGAAACCAGGGTAGTTGCCAATTAAGCTGTTACCGGCGTTCGAGTTGTTGCTGTTGCGGCGTGGAGCTGCTGGACGCGATGATACTGCCTGTGGGTCGAACGGAGTTGACGAACCTGACGAACTCTCTGTAGCTCCGACTTGTGTATTGGCGTGCCGAGTGAAATCCTCAGTACTCATTTGCACGCCCACTGTGCCCTGGGTAGCATGTAACGCGGAGTCGGCAAAGTCCGCGTCTGTTAGGTCTTCGTCGCATGCCTTCTCAGTACTTGGAGACACAACTTCGATTAGGCGCATGGGGCTAATGAGCTTCAGACGCTTTAGAAGTGCCTGAATCTGCGCATCCAACTTGTCGTCCGTGCGGTTGTCAGGGACAATATCTGCTCCAGTCTCGGTAGTCACCAGCACGCCCACGCTCGCGAAGGCAGCCATGATGCGCGATCGCGGGATCTGCTGCCAGCTCTGAGTCACCCACTCGACCACCTTCTGCAGTGGTACGTCATAGATTTCAACCTGTCCTTCCTCTCGTCGATCAAGCGCGAAGTCCAAGAGCTGGTGGCGATAACGGCGCTTGACCGACGCCACAATTCCCATCTCTAAGGCCCGCACACACAGCTCACCCGCGTGGTTCCGCTCCACAAAGTGCATCTTCACATTCGACAGCGGCGCCTTTTGCACACTCATGGCTGCCACCGAGTCCACAATGAGCACAATTTGGCGGTTGGTTACGCGCATTCGCCAGTCCAGCGCCATGAGCCAGTCGCGCAACATCGTCGGTGCCATCCAAGCCTTGTGGTTGCACGCAAACTGGTACGGTCGTTCTTCTGCAGTAGCATTAGGGTCTGCCGGCAACGGGTGGGGCCCAACAAAGAACGGATTCAGTCGGTCACTGCCATCGGCATTTACTGCCAGCAACATGGTTATCTTCTTCTCCGGGTGATGACCCGTAGGCAACGCCTGCCTGTCAGGGCTCATGGTGTAGAACAGCCGCGTCTCATGCAGCCAGTAGACATTCTCGGGCAACATGCCCATCACGGCCGTCTTCAGATGGTCCGGTGTCGATATCACCGACGTTTCCGGTGCGAACTTTGGTTTGCCGTCCGATTCTTCTTGCACACGAGGTGCACGTCCTCCTCTGCCGCCTTTGCCTCCACCGAGAGAAAAACCGTGACGGTTCATAAATGAATGCATCCAACCATTGGAGAACTGCGGTGGCGAGCTGGTGACGCTCTCGGGAAGCTGTGGGGCCAACAACTCGTAGAACACGCGCGCTTTGTGACGCACCAAGTCTCCGGGTAACTTGAGTCTTCTAGCCTGGCAATAGAGGAACCAGTTGGCCAGTGCCGAGTCCACCTCGGGACACTTGACGGTGCGCAACTTTTTGTAGTCGCGACCTTCGCCCGACACGAGCTCGAACTGCGCGCGCTTCTTGAGCATGTAGCTCATGGCCGCCTGCGACGGAACATACTCAAGCTCGAACTTCTCCTTGGCCCATTGGCCCAACTGCGCCTGCGTGGTCTTGGGGAACTGCCGGTGGTGCAGACAGATGAGTCGCTTCTGCTCGTGCGTGAGGTTGGTGCTGCGAGCTTTGGGTCGCGACATGCTGCTCGACGTCTCACAGGCTCTGTCTTAGCTAATAAAGTATTCGCTCGGAGGGGGCGGAGAATAATTTGCCTATATATGTATGTTCGAAAAAACTCTAGTTCGCAAAAGACGTATACAGTTTAACGATATTTTCGATTCAAAAACTACTAAATTTAGAACAAATTTAAGTGCGTTTTTCTGAAGCGTTGCACTTCGAACAGTGGGTATGCGCACGAGAGATCGCTTTTCCAACAGTCCGCGTTTTCTAAAATTGAATAGCAAATATCAATAATTGTAATAGTTTTCCATATCATAACGTGTTTCTGCGTAAAAGCATGCAATGATGTATTTCAGTGAGTACAACAGCTTGTTTTTGAGTATCTAACTCGCAAGTGTCAACCTGTTACCACCCCGTTCAAGCTTTTATTTTTTATCTATGCATAACTTTTAGGAGGAATAATGCAAACACGATTCTTTGAGACATTATTGCAATTATTGCAAAATACGTAGCACTTCTCTCTAGGCTTTTTAAAGTCCTAGGTCGCAGAGCAAGGGTGGGTGAAGTGGTGCTTCTTGTATTCCTGCTAGTTAATTAGCAGAACGTCCACAGTAGCAGGATCTCCCCGTTCGATTGTGTTTGCGTCTACTCACATGCCAAACAATTGAGACTAACACCCCTGAATGCGTTACCACTAACATTATTTTTGTCCTCATTGAAAGTACTGACATGTGAGGAAACATGAAGTCTAAATTCGCAGCGTAAAACGTCTTTCACACATCCGTGATCTTTGATACAGCTGCCGCCGAAAATTGCTCCGAGCGCCTGCTCTCCAACTCATGATCCATCTACTGTACCGACGGTTTGCGCACAGAGTAGTCCTGGCACACGGTTCATCCGCCACGTTAAATAGTGGATTCGTGGTTGGCCATTACCATTCAAATGCAACAAAACTTGTCACGTTGAAAACGCGATTCGGCTCGGCCATGCAGTTATTTTATGACCGCGCGAGACTTGTGCACGTCATGACCCATGTCATGCATGACTCATAAGTCGCGGCATCTTTTTTTCCGCAGACTTTGTCAGTCGCCACGAAAATGAAGCCATCTTTGCTGCATGTGTGGTGACGCTACTGTACTGTAAAGCACTTTGTAAAACACTCTGACCCCAGCGCCGTTTGCCAGCACCGTTTGGACCCCAAACCACGTTGACGCACGCGCCAATGGTCGGCATCTTCGGTGTCAACCAGCAGCGGCCATTGGCTAGGCACTGCGCGTCACCCTCAGCATTCGTAGCAGGCCGTTGTCGGCGACGTCACGCCGGCTTCTACCTGAAGCCGGACTGGTAACGCGGGTAACGATGGCGAAACAGCATCGGAAACAGCTCGGGCGCCAGCGGCTTCAGGCTGGTCAGTGACGAATTCAGCCGCCGCCACGAGCGCTTCAACCTGTCTCCAGCAGGCAGCAACCCACGACCCAACAGCGGCAAAGCCTGCATGAACAACGGCCGGGGCTGTCCATTGACCATCACTGTCGGCACCACCGGAGATCGATGCCGATGCCGTTGCCGTCGCCATTGCTGCTCCAAGACCACCCTCACGCGCATGGTTAAGAAGAAAGTCTTTTGCATGCAGCGCGATCAGCAGCTCTTCCTACCCTCTACGAGTGGCGCCGGCGCAGACAGGGTCAAATCGCAGGATGGTATTAATATCGGAATCAGGGTTGGTGGTCTAGCTTCGATAGTTTGGCCAATCAGCGTGCACGTGAAACCGCCCCGTTTCTGGGTACGTTATCAGACGTCCGCTGATTGGCCGGGCTCTAATAAAAATCGACGACCCTTCACCGGCGGACGCTGTGTCCGCATCAAACGTTGACCCTGCGATATCGTATACGTGTTGCTTCGGCTACCGTACCATTTCTTACTGCGAAAAGTCATACTTTTTGTCATTGTATATTCTTGCAGCCACGAGGTTTCTGCTGCCAGCCCTGCGGTATTTTCGTATTTGGTGCGATTTTGCCGCCAAGAAGAGACTTTGCCCTGGGCGACAGGGCGCGCGGAGATGAGCGCCTGCATCAACCGCCAGAAAGCGCGGAACGAACTCATGCGTGCGGTATACTGAAGGCAAGTTGCCCAAAGCAGAGGAAAGATCTCTTTTTCTGGCCCAAGCGGCCCACGTTCGGTCTTCACTATCCAATTTGCCGTGTTGGCGTCGGAGCTCTCGACTGCCGGCTTTCCCCTTATCCCCCTGCAACGCGCGTCCTGCGACTGAAACGTTCATCTTCAACATGGTGTCCCAAACGAGCTACTCGGGCGCGGGGGGAGTGCAAGCGGTGGCCAGTCTCCACAAAGGCTACTTCGGCTACATGGGCCGCGACTGGCGGCTCTGCTGCGGCAAGCCGGACGCTGACGCGCGCTCCGACGGCTCGGCACGCACCATGGACGAGGCCACGGACCTCGAGGTGCTGGCTTATATGGCTGCCACTGACAGCGTCTACGAGTACGACGACGAGGGCGACGAGTGCTGCAGCCCGCGCGCTTCGAACGTGTCGGGTCTGCCGCTCGTGTGCAGCAACTGCGGCGTGTCCTTCTTCTCGCTGCAGATCCCCGACGACCAGGTGGATTGCTACTGCTCGGGTGAATGCAAGTGGAGCGTCATAATGTACCGGGAGATGGATCTGCGCATGTACGCCATGCGTCGACCTGCGCGTCGACACACAACGATCGGTTCGACATGCTCGTCCTCGAGCTACTACGGGGACAGCGACGACGAGGAGCGTGAGGGCGACAGTCTCGTGACCTTCAGCTTCAGTGACGACTCGACCGCCAGCTCCTCGTGTAGCTGAAAATCATCACCACTATAAAAGTCACACATGCAAGCAGTGGAGTATTTACTATTTAAGGTGCCACAGCACTGCGAGAGAGATTGAAAAAGAGGAAGAGAGGTGAAGGAGAGAAGGAGCTATGTAGTTCATATGCGTGTATTAGTCTAACGTATCGTGTGTATAAGTTTTTTTTTTTTACTATTTTTAACTAAATTGGTTGCCTATTTTCTTACCCTGTTTGAGTCGTTGTCCGTCACCTTCCAATGCGGTTTCCTTCCAGAAGTCGCTATTTTACACGTGTCGACATGCAACCTTGTTCGGCAATATCGTGTCATATTGTATGACTCATACGTCGGCATGGAAAGGACAATGTGTTGCGGAGAGATCAACTCCTTCCACCCAACCTCTTTGTCAACTTTTTGTCTTTATTGCGCCTATGCAGCAAGTTTAACCGATTTCGAAGACTATTCAACGCGACGCACTAAGTCAGAAGTTCGTCTTCCTTGTCGACCATCTCCGAGTGGAGAGCAATATGCTTCAGGGTGGAAAAGATCGTGCAGCTTACTCGTCGTCATCGTCGTCGTCAGCCATCTCATCTTCCTTGATAGACTGGACAGCCCACTCGTTCACCTCGTCGCGCAGGTTGTCGGGCACTAGGCGGTGCTGCCAGTTCGTCTCCTCGCTGATCCAGCTCAGCTCCAGCTCGAACGGGTGGCGCACCTCATCGTGGAGCGTGTTCAGACTGCAGCAACACAAAAAGCCACAACAGCTAACGTCAACTACACCAATCATAGTAAATGGTACAGATCCATTGCTGCGCGTACATCTTGGCAACGTATTTCATGGCTTCGCGGCACGTCATGTCGAAGAGCTTGTACTTTTCAATCTCTGTCTTGGCCGACTGTTGGCCCTTGCCCAGCGCGCAGCCGCGGTAGCTCTGCTCACAAACAGCATTTATCATACCCAGTCAGTAAATATCCTCCCTATAAAGTCGATTTTCTGCATGAAAAACGTACGTAGGTGACTCCCGAGGGCTCCACCATGTAGAGAGTCGACTTCTTGGTATCCTGGTCGTAACCGGCGAGCATGATGGCCGTGCCGAAGGGCCGGATGGAGCCGTACAGCGTGTAGTAGTGCACGAACTGGCCCATGCGCTCGGCCAAGAGATGCGGCGGGATGGGGCAGCCGTAGTTCTTCTTGTAGTTGAGCGCCTCCTCGCGTGCGCGGTTCACAAGCTGGCGGCCGTCGGCTACAAGTCCAGCCATAGAAAGCCCCACGTGGCGGTCGATGGCGTAGATCCGGCGGTGCGTGCCAGGCACCAGCATCTTGCTCAGCAGCGTCTTCTCCACGCCCATAATGATACCGTCCGAGCACTTGATACCGATGGTCGTGCTGCATTAGATAAATAATAACTTAGGTCAATAACCTTACAGCTTCAACATGGACGCAGATATAACTTGGTTATTGCTTACCCGCTGTTCTCGACAGCCTTCTTGGCGTATTCGACCTGGAAGATGCGGCCCTCGGGCGAGAACGTGCCAGCCGAGTAGTCGTAACCGGCACCGGTGCTGCTCATGTTGCGTGTCTAGATTAACCTGGAAGGATGGAGGAAAGGTGGTTAGCAGGATAAGTGCCGCCGCGGAGAAGGTCACCTACGCCGCTTTGCTCGGAGCTGGAAAATATCCTCCCCTTCCCCTCAATTTGTATGAAATGTCGCGCGAAGGTCGCAGCAATATAAATGCAAAGATCTTTTTGTTTCAGCCAATGAGGTGGAGCGTTGGAGTGATTACCGTAACTGACCAGCTTAAGGTCGCCAGCCAAGGTGCAAGGTTTGTGGATTATGCTGTCACGAAGTTGACGCAACGTTTCACTCTTGCATCGCAGCTGACTGTCGTCAAGCGTTTCTACATCCTTACCTCCGCTTTCCGCCCTACCTACATGAATTATACAATTGTCGATGATAGAAGACCTCGAGAGCAGCACCACCATTTAAAAATTGCAGCGCCACATCACCTTGGCCGGCATCCCGAGGTCTGGGTTATTGCAGTGGTGTACTTTCGTTTTTTTTTCGTCACGGCTTCAACTGTACCTTTGGCACCGCGACATGCTTTTATGTTGTCGTTCCTGTGAAGCGTAGGGGCAAATAAGGGCATACTTCCTTGGGACAGCATTTGCTAGATGTAGCTTTATCCTTGTATGTTGCAGTGGTTGATGTGTTCTGTTGCCATTTGCACCTGTCCTCCTTACGGTGTAGGTCGCTACTGAAGTAGGTCGTGCGAGGGCGAGCGCACGCTCCGCTTTCGCGTATCGAAAGTAGTCACAGTTGCTATGCTCTTTGCGTGTTGATCTGCGGGACATCACGGATACGCTAGTGAAAGGTGTTCAGCTCGATTAGTATGCCATTTCACTGCTCAGTACTTGTTCGACGAGGTTGTTCTCAATGCGGTCTTGGTGCACTTTCATCTTTTGCGCGGTGTTGATAATGAGGAAATTCAGGGCAGCACGAACGCTATCGTGATCGCACATCGTTCGGGTCTCTTCGTCGAAGGAGATTAGCGAGCAGAATTGCAGTTGCGATAGCTCATTCTCCGGTGTGGAGACAGATGATCGCTTCACCATTGCGTGACCACGGAGGTGATACGTCAAGCCCCGGAGCATTCGGTGTTTGATCTCGACTGGAGACACATGTGAGACCCAAATGACGATATCACGGTCAGCTTCGATGTAGCGCCGAATAACTTGCTTCACGCGAATATCTGCCCGAGCCGTGTTAGAATGCATTTCCATCGTAAAATCTTCCAGTATGGTATTGGACTCGTCGATATACTGGTCATACACAAAAATGAGCAAATGTTAGAGCAACCATACCTATCATTCAGACATGCCGCCCTACCCTTTCCGCTTTTTCGTAGAGACTGCCGTTTCCAGCATGCTTTTCCAGACTCTTGAAATGTTTCCACAGTGCTTCGGTCACAGTGTGCAGCCTAAAGGCCAGAAGTTTGTTTGAAAATGCTTCAAGGTATTTGCCATCGTCGCCTTCCCGGATATGAATGTCGCTGGGGTTGGCTACCATATCTGCCAGACCATTAGCGGCAAATACGGCATCAACTTCTTGTCGAGCAGCTTCGAGGTGTCGAAAGAGTTGCTGGAAGTCTCCGAGATCTCCACTGACATCCAGCACGTTGACAATGCTGTGGTGTTTTGTGTCTACGGCAATCAACGATGAACACTCACTTGCCTGTAACAAAAAAATCAAAATCAGCATATCCCAGTTAGAGTAATTCCCTTTGTAATGCAGAATATTTCCTATCCATACCAGCTGCCGAACCTTCCTTTGCAAGAAGGTTTTGAGATCATCTGCCGTCTTTTGCTGACGTTCTACTGCAAGTTTCAAGCGGGCGTTCTCGCTCTCCACCTCACTGCGTCGTCGTCTCTGGTGAGTTGCAACTTGTTGCCACATACTCGGTATTTGTGGCCTCGACATCAATACTTCTGTACGAGACTCCTTCGCTTCAGTTTGGGCTGTTCCACCTTGCAAAATCTTTAGATCCAACTGAAATTTCTCCATTTGCTTGCGAAGGTTGGCGATTTCTCGCCTACGTTCGTTTCGAGCCCGATTGGGGTTCCCGTAAACACCTGCATGACGCAGTAGTCTTCTCCTCTCGTTTTTGCTTGCTTGTCTTGACGCTTTGTCTCCATTCGAGTCTGAAGTGTTTGTCTGTATAGAGGGAGCTCTTCCCCCCTCCACGAACTCGTCCACAAAGGACAACGCCGCTTCAAGAACTCGTTCGTCGTCTCCGTCCAAGACGAACGCCATCCTGTCTGTACTGGTACTTAAGTATTAATAGTCTCTATTATGGTGGTACGGTAAGCGTTGCTGTAAACAATGAACGGCCCTGCTCTGCAAATCGTCCAGGAGGCATCATGCCTTTGATGACTTTCAATTTTTGTAGCATGGTAAATGTACCGGTAGTGATGAATTACGCGACTTCGAGATTATGCGGCACGGTAGCTAAAAGACAGCAAGCCATGGAACCTCTTGTTGCCTCATAGTTAAACTTCGCCAGTCAAGCACGAGTTGACTACGATGGCTACTCTTCGCCCACCCAAAGCCGACTTATTCAGCGACGAAGTGATCTGCGCGGTGAATCCGCGTATAAGGTCAATTCCTCGCCACTTTACCGTCCAATTTCAAACCGACAAATCGAAAGGCGATGTTAAGTCCAAGTCACCGATCAAACCACGAGTTATCAAGTCCAAGTCTGCTATAATGGAGGATCATCGTCGAGAACGCTGTCGACAGTACCAGGCGAGGTACTGTGAGAAGCAGAGGGTGCTGACATTGAGCCTCCAAGACGACATTTCCAAGCTACAGAGAGAAGTTTGGGAACTCACTTTGCTCCGGAGTAGCGCGTGTGTTGGTATCCCGATAAGGCAAAATTCGTGGCTCGTTGTGATGGAATATTTCCGCATTTTTCAATTGGGCTTTACAGCGCCAACCCTCGAGTTACAGACATTTGTGCGGAATTTCCTTCGCAAATCGATGGCATTGGACGTGACGGACGGCACATTGTGTGGTGTTGAAGCGATGATGGAACATTGGACGCTAATTTCGCTGTGTTTTGCAGACTTTCACGTTCAACTCAAACGACTGGAAAGTGGTGATGATATGGACACATTGGTTGCCACGACAATTACAAGTGTCACGATCACCACCGAGACATTGAGACGAGTTTTTCCTCACCTGCTTGTAAGTGACGCTAATTTTGATGTTGCAAGATCAGCGTACCATCATGCACGGCTCGGTGCATTTTGCCTGGGATTCCACGAACGATTGCGTGGAAAGAATGCAAAGCCAATCGGACATGCTGACACCGATTCTTCAACTTTTGGGAAACTTAGAGAGCGTATCTCGAGTTTTCGACAACGCTCTCGTCACGCCGGACTTCAGATTGACCGCAAAGAAGAAGATCTGAGCCTTCAACGCTGCCGTGAAAGGGGGCCACATGGTAAGCTATCATGATGATCAAAACTTCATGATATACGTTTACATTACGGTTGCTAATATACATCACCTTTGGCACTTACGACGAGACACTGACGGGCTCAAAGCTGCCATGCCGCTCTTGTACAAGCCACACGTCGTCAACAACCTCTCCATAGAGTCCACGTGCTGCAGGGTTCTCCGGATCGGCTTCAATCTGCTGCCAATGCAGATGTGTGGCATTCGCCACCTCCATGCGCGAGTATCCGAAGATATTATTCCGGAAGGCATCCCAGGACTCCTCTGGTCTCTCAAAGGCCTTACGCATTATGGTTGTCAGGTACTGACCCGATGCACCCGTCAAAATGTGCGTTGTGGCGCGCATGTTGTGTGTACGCTTCCATGTCTGGGACTTGTACACATCAAAAGCTCGCTCGTAGTTGTGTTGGTGGCCACAAAGATACACATCTACCCCGTGTTTGAAAAGCTTGTCTTCAAGTCTTTCTCGCAGCATCGCAGCCTTATCACCGCAGTTGGTGTTGTCGGAGGTGCAGTACATGGGGCGGTGTCCGATCACCACAAGCCATGGTGTTTGTTCCCGGTTCGCATTGGCCTTGGCGAGATCTTGCTCCAACCAGGCTTCTTGTCGAGCAATCACGTCGCCGTCCACTTCGAACGTCTTCTTGAAGTAAATCTCCGTTGAGATGACCGTAAAGTGCACAAGACCCACGTCGAACGAGTAGAACCAGTTGTTGGGGACTTCTTTGGGCTCCGCTTTCATCGAGTGTCCGCCAATGTGAACAGTTTGGACACCTTCGTTCTCGTTACTTGGCATAAGTCGGAAGCGCTCCGAGTAGTGGCTGAATGTGTTGTGGAGTTCGTGGTTTCCAGGACATACCATGAAGGGCACACTGGCAGCAATCGGCTCGATCTGCTGCATGAAGATATCGCCAACGTGGCCGTCCATCATGTCCAAATTGTAGGCATAGTCTCCGACAGACACTACACCATCCACGATGCCTTCAGCTACCTCAGACTGCATCATTGGTAAAGTGGCAGCGTTCTGATAGCCAATATCTCCAGTGACTAGAAATCGCGTAGGCTTGGGCTTCTCTCCAGTAACTATCGGTGCTGTAGCAGTCTTAGTGACGTACGGAATCGACCATGACGAGTAGTGAGGATTGCCCACAACGTACGTGTATGTTTCAACCCCTCCAGTCTCACAACGTGCATCCAGCGCTTGGCTTGTGCTTCACCGTCGTCCTCAAACAGTGTCGTGTTGGCCGAAGCCGTCACAGGCATCGCCTTCGAGCCTTCCACATCAATGTGAGCATGATACCCTTCCACCAACGTCAATTGAGAGTCTCCTTCTCCACAAAAAGTCTTGGTCATCCATTGCACAGCCAAACTACCAGGCGTCCGACCGTACGCCGTGTGCACGTGCTTGGGACGACACCGTTCAGCTTCGTCACCTCGATACGGGAGGTTGACACCCAGTCGGTGCACCGCAGACCAGCCGTGGAAAATCGATCCGACTGTGAACTCGTACGCTGCATCCTTCAGGAGGTCGATACGTGCTGAGTGTGTAGTAAAAGTAGCTTCGTCGGTAGTATATGTGGTCGCCACCTTCCTGGCGAAAGGCTCCTTTAACTCTCCAGTGATCAACATCGTGTCGTTCTCTCCAAGTCGACGGTAACGCACTTCAACATCAGTGGCGACGTCATGGCACGAACGCCACGGATTCTCAAGAGCGGGGCTGTCATCATCCACCTTCTGCAGGTTCACATTGGGGATGTAAGTACGTCGCGTAGACCATTCAACTACAGCGTGAGTGCCCATAATGAACGACTGGATGTCGTACGGCACGCAGTTCTCCACTTCACGCTTTTCATAGTCGTGGGCATCTTCGGGTTCTTGTTCGCGTGCAGAAACCTCGGAACGTGTAGGACGATAGAACGCGATCGCCGTCACTGCCAACAGCGGCAATAGTAGTAACAGAAATCGTGGAGAAAACCGTGAAGGACGATGGTGCAGTAGGTCGTCAAGTGAGGGTTCAGGACATGGCTCCACCTCGATCGAGAGGTACGCGCTTGGATGTTGGTTCTTCTTGACGAAGGACTCTGTGACTTGGTTCTTGGTAGGCGGCATTTTTCAGAATGAAAGCGAGAATGCAAGGTAACCCGATGCTCTAGAGGAGAGCAACATCATGAAGCATTCATTGCCCAGCGCAACGGAAGAGCTCTGAACAGAGAGAAGAAGAGAAAACACCCGTAAGTTGAAATTTTAGGTGCCCGTGGATCGGACGTTTTTAACAATTGCTCTGCCCCCGCTCAGTTGCGAGGGGTTATCTACATTGCAACTGAGCTCTCCTTTGGTACCATCCCCTCTGCCATCGAAGCGGATTCTACAACTATAGTTGCAACAGATATCATTTATCAAAAAAAAGAATAAGTACTGCTATGCTTTCATGTGCTTCACTGTTGACCACTGCTGAACCTGCTGGGCACCTTCACGTGAAGGTGAACCACCAGAAAACCATGCCGTGGAAATTAGTAGGATCGGGACGTGAAGGGAGATCCAAATGCAACTGGAGGATCTACTGCTCCCAAAAAAAACCATATTTGCAGCCTGCAGTGGCAGATTGAGAGCTCCGAGCTTGGAGCTGCACATTGAAGTTGATGCCTGCAACTTGCATGCAACATACGAAAGAGCTAAGATGTCAAAGTGAATTCACCACATGCAGTCCGCTTCAACTCCGCTCGTTTGGTGCCTGACCGTAGCTACTACATGTAGTATGTCAGTACCAGTTGAAGCTATAGTATCAGCATTATGCTTCCAAACCACAACGACTTAATCCCATTCCAGCAGGTACTGCCTTAGTTGCCGCCGAAACGGACGTGAAGATCTGCTTGAACATCCTTGGTAGGTCCGAAGTGTCGAGGCAAACATGACCTCGTCCAGCTGGCAGTTCACGACGGATACGCTCAGCCTCATCAGCGAACGATGCAATGAAAAGAGCATGCGCTGGCACGCCGGGCTCTGATAGCAGCTTGCGACCAAGATATCTGGGCTCGATTCCATAGCGCTCGAGGTTGGCGTCACTCACAACAAACACAAATCGGTCGTCACCTTCGAGTGCAGCAACACGCTGCACACCACGTTCCACAGCCTCAACTGTGTGGTCTCTACTACGACAGTATTGCGTGTGTGCCACCATCTTTTGTAGCACCTGAAGTCGCTCCTTGCGGTCTTTTGATGGCGCACCAAACTCCACGAACGGAATCTCAGGCGAATCGCCGCTGTGTCCCATGATGCAGTAGTCCAGCTCACGTTCAAAGCCCGCAAAGCTCTCCATAATCATAAGAGAAGTCTCCAACATGCGTTCGAGTCGGGAATCCTGGCCGTTGAACCGATACATACTGCCACTCACGTCCATTACGAACAACATTCGTTTCGGCTCCTGACCTTGTTGATGCCCCGCAGGAGCTTGGAATGGGGAGTCACTCACACCCCGACGTTTGAACACAAGACGCTCACCAGCAACGCCATCAACCAGTTTGCCATCGTCGAGTTCACCGCTGGATTGGTGTCGCAACCAGTTGCGCTCCTGAGCCACAGCCTCTAGGTTTGCCAACACAGCATGCAGTTGGGCACTCTCACGTTCGACACGCTTGAAGTACGACTGGTATGTTTCCCACTCGCGGTCGCTCATATCGATCTCGCGTAGGTTTTCAGCAAGAGCTTCCTGAGCCATAGCATGAGCTTGAGCACGTGCTTCAGCTGATACTTCGTCCTTCTTTTCTTGATAAACATGGTGCACTGGATGCCTTATCCAGTCGATACGGTCCGCCCCTGCCTCCCAGCCCAGCAGTGTCGGAGCCTCCAGTTCCACCTGCCCATGTATTACCTCCTACGTGAGGATCATTGTTCGGGTCTTCTTTGCCGTACTTAGGAGCGTCCAGACCCGTCTTGGGTGTCGATGGCCCGCCCACTCCAGAGCCATCTACTTTGAGTTCAAGAGAACCATCAATCGTGAATTCACCCCCACTCCCGTACATTTGCTTCCAAAGCTCAGCTTCCCTGTCAAGCGACTGTTGGTCGAGCTGCCACACCCTCACAGCCCCGTCTTCTTGGAGTGTTAGTGTATGCTTTCCATCATGCACACCAGCTACAGCAACGACGCGCGGTACAGAAGGACTCTGGGTGCACAACGGCAAAAATCTGCTGTCGTCACTTGCGTCTTTCGTTGCTGGGGCAGAATCAACAACCACAGTCTTTGTCGAATGCAACTCCGGGAAGGTAACCTCCATATCAACGAGATCGCCTCCATCCGACTGCATCTAGTTCACAATAAAAGACTCGTTTTGCCAGGTTCGCTGCACTTTCCGTTGTTCCTTGTCATCGTCTCGGAGAGCACTTTGAATACGATGATCATTGTCACCACCGTCGATGATTTGCAAGTATGTTTGTGGGTGTACCATGAATTTAGCAGACTTCACATCACCTCGTACTTGCAGACGTCCAGGGAGCACCGAGTGTCGCGAATTAACGAGTAATGTACTCGTGCCGTCAACCGCTGCCACTTTCAAAACGAAATCGTTCTTTTGCACGTCGTGGCTCAGTTTGTACACCACACTTTCGTCCGTGGTTCGCAACAGCCATTCACGTTCGCCCGTGGGCTGTATACTCAGTATCTCGGATACTGGCGCAGACAACGACGAACTCATCTTGGCCCGATCGATTGAGAAAAAGTTGTTCGAGTTCAGATCAAGAACTTGGAACAATGATCCTCCTTGGAGGTAGCGAAGCACCAATCCAGCATTGACTCCATCCGCTTCTGCTCGCCACCCACCATCATTTCCGCTGCCAAGCCACTTGATGAACGGGTTTTGTTTTGCTCTCTTTTTCCCGTGCGGTGCAATGGAGTCTACATGAAGTCGACCATCAAGTGCTCTATCAGGGAGGGTGAGGCACTCGGCACGCCCGTCCGAATTCCCCAGAGGGTTTAAGAAAATAGTGAGCCCTAAAAGCAAGCATCACAATATGTTGTTAGCCACCAGCAAATAATACATGAAGAAAATGCTCATTCTACCTGTAGACGGAATGAAGACGGCAACCTCTCTCTTGTCAGGCAAGTTCACGAGTACTGGGTTTGGCTCCCACTGCATATACTCGTTTTCAAGCTCCAAAATCGTGTGTTTTCTGAGAAGTATCCCATACATTGTGTACAACCAGAACGTCACCATTAGTCCAATTCAAGAGTATGCTCACGCAGCAGAAGCAGACGCACCTTACATTTCCCTCGAAATCTGTGAAAGAATGCACACTCATCGGTCGTCGTGTAAGCACGTGAACCGAGTTATCAGGGAAGACAGTCATTGCGTAGGCTTGTTGATTCCGGTGTCCTTTTAGAGGTACCTGGAAGGAGGCCAACTGCTCCGTAAACTCGTGCAAACGGTGGTGCTCGAGAGCGAACGATCGAGTCGTTGACGGGTCTAACCAAATCTGTCGCCGATTGAGCGATGAGTGGTGCAATTGCTGCTGGGATTTCTTGCCAAATCCGCTGAATTGGGTGGTGTCTTCGGGTATCCAGCGCTATGATTCGGTAGGAATGAGCTTAGGAAGAGTTCGGGTTTTAGCGATATTCATCTTGAGAGCTAGAGCTTCACCAGTGAGCGAGAGCGGAATTCCATGTCTGAGTCGACAAGCAGCAATAAGCGAGGCATCAAAGTGAGTATACATTGATGTTAGTCTTCCAAAACACACCCAGGCGTGCATGCTCTATTCCAAGCCATTTCTAATAGCGAAGCATGGAAATACGTGAGCAGGCACATGCAAATGAATTCCGCATCATACACAAGTTTCGTACCTCAAAAAGACCTCCGATAGCTGGATGCGCATGTTTCGATCGTAGGCATCAAACGCAAGAACATTTTCCTATCGCAAAACGCACCAGCTCATAATCAGTTCCAGCCACTTCATCAGTTGACAAGTAAATGAGAATTCCTACCAATACTGAAGCAACGCCGTCATTCGGGAATTGCTCTAGGTGCTTCGCCACGGCAACTGCTTCGCGCGTAGAGTAGGGGTACGTGATGGTACCATTCTCCACCAACTCACGAAGCTCAGCAAAAGCTCTAGAGAGTCGGCGCAAAATGTCAACAGGAACGCTAGGGGCGTACGCTGTCAGCAACGATAGCTCGGACTCCTCATCTGGGTTGTCGATCGCGCTGATAGAAACCAAACACGTCAGTAGGTAGGTATCACACAAGTGCACGATTCGCAGGGTACTTACTGGCTCGCAAAGATGTCACCAATCGATAACCTTAAATTTGCAAAACATACTTTCTACCAGTTGAAATATATCCCCAATAAGTGTATTGGGACTTGAACCCAAGACCATCGGATTAAAAGTCCGGTGCTTTTTCGCGAAATAAGTTGTTTCCTAAAAACGGAAATCCCGGACGATTCTCGAGAACCCACATACGGAAACTGGGATGTAGTTCGATGATGTCGTCCTTCTTGTGCCATTCTTCGATTGCCACTTTGTTCGGGTCGATGAGGCGCTTGCCGTTTCCCTGCGGTATTATGACAACAACACACTAAGTAGATTGCGGAGGGTACCGGCATCGAGTTACGTTCTTACCAGGAGCATTTCGCCATCTTCGATCAGTCCCTTCAACACGCACACAACCTCCAGTGGTGCCTTGTCGGCCTCATCGACAATTAGTGTTCGACCCGTTTTAGCAGCCCCCGAACTAATGGCGAGTCTTCCCATACGATCCTCCCGTCAATAAGTGTCGGTACCAGCGTTAGCGTTTGTACGGTTGTCTGGTACACATTAACTCTCACGGTTAGGCATCACCTCCAGCAAAATCAGTGTATCACTTTCAGAAACGTACGTCGCGATGCAGCTGAATGTACTCGCGCTCCTGTTGCAGCAACTGCAGCAGTCGGTCCGCGAGTTTGTTCTTGCCAACGCCTTGATTACCGATCAGCAGCATGTGCTTTTGACCAGCCACAACATCCTGGAGCATGTCCTTCATGCAATGGGTGTGTTTTGGGATGTCGAAATAGTGAGGCTGGGGCACCAGCTCCGGGCTGCTTGGCGTCTGTATCGGGTACGATACGTCGCCAATGTGCAAGCGACCTCCTTCTTCCCGAATAGTCTCTGTTAGTTGCTTCTGTGGGTCGGTGACAGACACAGCGATAGGAGCTTTACACTCGTCCAGCAGAGAATCAACCAGTCGATTGCATGCTGAAGATAAAAATTGGGTGAGAAGGCCAAATCAATTTCTCGATCTTGAATCAACCTTTGAAGCACACCAAGGCTATCGCTCCCCAGTCGGTGCACACCGTCAAGCACGGCGAGATGGCCGTTCCGGGCGGCATGAATGAGTGGGCTATCTTCCCAGCGGGTATTGCCGTGCGAGTCTGTTGAACGCCTTTGAAGGAGATCTCGTGCTGTCATATCTTTAACCAAACTAAAAAGTTCAGTTGCGTATCCCATTCGGTGAGCAAACAATCGCACCAAAGCTGACTTCCCGCTGCCCTTTGCCCCGAGAACACACAAGTCACTGCCAACTGCATGGTCTTGGGTCATTTCGGCTAACATGTTCGAGTGAGTGTCGGTCTCCACAAAGCCTGACATCGCATTCATTTGAGCACGCGTAGTTCCACATGGAACATCGTGGAGAACAAGCTGGCCAGAAGGAGTACGAAAACTCACCGTCGCCTTCACCTCGCTAGTCGATGCCTTGGTCACGTTATCGAGTGTATACGACGTGCTTTTGAGTCCATCCGAGAACTTTTGAACGATGCGATCAAGCGCATTCGAGTTGGATTCGGTTTTGGCTCCAAGAACGTTAGTTCTCACAGGAAAAGCCCGCTGCACGGTGCTAGTTATACTTGCGCCTGGGAATTTCTCCAGTACCTTCGCACAATGCGAAAGTGACAGGTAGTCGAAGTGTGGCATGCGCGGCCCAGTGTTCGTTCCGACATCGTACGTAGCTTCGATCGTGTTGACAGCCTCTCGGATCCCGACAAGTTTCTCTATCGTAGGCAGAGGGACGGACGGAGCGATCGCAACCAATTCTTCAAGCTGTGAACCCGGCGAACTTGGTTTCACATTTCGCGCCTGGAACCTCGAACGCAGTGGTGGATCCAATGTTCGACCGGGATACGGAGGAACAGGAAGACCCAACGCGATGACTTGAAAGTCGGGGTGAACTCGAACCAGGTTTTGCGCCTCCAACGCATCTACCGAATATTCCTGTTCCACCAAGGCGTCGTAACTTTCCGCTTTCATGAGGAATCGTCCATCGTCCAGCATCATTTCTCGGTTTTCAAGCAAATTGTTCAACGTCGGCAACACATTTCTCTCCGCCTTTTCCAGCTCTGCTCACCACAATTAAAATGCAAAATTTAAAAAAAAAATCTTCGTACAATAGCTCAACTGGGCGCTATCACGAACCATCGATCACAAGCACCCGGCCACTGATAGCAGCCCGAACAGGGGCCTGATCAGTGAATATAGCTGCACCATCCACGATCTCCCGACGCTGTCATCCAACAGAAGATTACGTCAGATCCGATCCAAACTCCATCTTTTAGTGATTTTTTTAAGGAACCTGCTTAAGTCGGACTCCGTCGTATCTTGAGAAATGGCAATGTACTCCACTTCCTTATTCAGAAGCTCACAGAATCTCATACTGAGCAGACGTTGGGATGACCCAGGGGGTCTAAAAATATACAAAAATCACATTTTCAGAAAAAAATATCAACAATTTAACACCAATCTACACACCCGATCAGGAACATATCCTGTTTCAGAAGGTCCTTCTGCAGCATCCATCTCATGTGACCCAGCAACTCCTGCAGCAAAGTTTACAGTAGGTTTAAAAAAAACAGTTTACAGTAAAATCTGGATACAATACGAATAAAAGCTCAAAATTTACCTGCGACATTGGTCGCCCTTGCTGCAGTTCCGTCATGTAACCACGTGGCACTAATTCAAGTGACTTTGAATTCCCCACGACGGCTTTTACGCCGCCAATTTTCACGACGGAAGGCTAATTAGGGTGATACATGTGTTTTGTTTTAGCACGTACAGTAGTTTAAACATTGATAATAGTATGTTTAATCACCTGTTGACTACTCGGGCCTGCGCTGCTACTAGCAAACCGCATGAAGAAGACGCTGCGGCGCTCACTAACCAAGCGCCAGCCGCGTCGCTGCCGCCCCAGACTGCGCAGCATTTGGTGTATCCGCTCGTTTAAATCTGATCCCTACGTCACGGCGGACTCATCCAGCGGTGCCGACGTGAGGTGACATGCTTCAAATAGTGGACCCTTTGGTAAGGGGCGCACCCTTACTACTTACTGTAAGGGGTGCACTACGATGTGAGTTGGGTTGAATGGTACCGTAGGTCGTATCACTGGCCGTCACGAGGGTAGTCCTGCGTTTTCATTCCCATTTTTCTTGGTGTCTCGCGCAACCCGTTGTGGACACGTACTTGTTGTTGCCCATGAGTCATGGGCCATGGGGTATGACCGATGAGGGTACGTACGCACGCCAAGAAGCCCGAAGACATTGACAACCTCGCCAGATCGAGTACGTGAAGGAGGCACCAAGGTTTTTTTTAAGAGAACCACCCGAGATTTTCTAGCCCCGGAAAACGTGCACACGGTGAGGAATAGTGCTGTGTGTCGAGTTTGTCGTCCAGGCCATGTGTATAATAAAATCCTATCTCTAATTCAAAGTTGAGTTACATTACAGTCGTTAAGCTAGCTAACGACTTGTAAAATGACCAACCAAAACTGGTGGTTGTAATCCAGGGGTCGGAAAAAATATTGGTTTTGTTTTACTGTTTTATCGGAGGGGTACAATTATTGTATTGGTCGACGTCCCCAACATCAGGGTGTTATGGCTCCCATATTGTACAGACGAGCCGGCACTCCCGTACAATATTGTAGAAATAACAATATACAGGAAATAACATTGTAATATGAAGATTATAGTGTGGGCACTGCACCTCAATTACGTCTTGGTAGCCTTTAGACCACCCTTCACGGTTTGTGCGGGGCAGAGAAGCACTAGGATAGTACAATAGAACGAGATCAGGGCCTCATTTCCAAATTTGAGTTCTCCAGTTTCCAGTTTTTCTCCCAGACACCAACTCGCTGCGAGTTGCTTGCAATCCACAGACCAGACCTCTTCCCCACCCACCTCCGACGTCACCCAAATTGACACGAGCAACTATGGACGCAAGTTATTCCAAAGCAGTGAAAAACACAGCAGGAGGTGCGTGATAGTTCGATTGAGAGGTCCGTGGACACTCAATTGACGCAATTCTCTGACCAGTAAATAATCAATAGTTATTGTCCGACCCCTGTTGCAAGTTGCAACTTGCAACCACCACAGCAAGCAATTACCTCGCTAGCCTCGTATTAGGCTGTTGAAATCGAGATACTTCGTGTAGCCACCCGTGTGCAGAGCTTGCGTGTCGCTTGGTAAACCTCTGACCAGCCTGTCGAAGTCTTCGAAGTCCATTCCTTGCTTAAATTTGAAGAGAATTGCTTGATCTGAGATCCGCCGAGCGTTTGTCTCGTCCATTTTCAGTTATTAGAACCTCACCAATGTCACCGGACGATTTCCAGCAAACTTCGAAGCCATTATGCCAGTTTTAGTCGTCTCCGTCCAGCCCGAAAACATATTCTCTTCTTCTTCTTCTTCCAGCAGTGGTCGTTGATGATGCTTTCACGAGCGTTGACCAAGCTCATAGGAGAAAATATACTTGACCATAATCTTGTTTGGTCACGCCTTTCGGTCACGGCGGCAAATAATAGTCAATTTCAGTGAAAATCCACCTGGAATTCAAAACGTTACACTCCTGGCCAAATTAAACCGGCCACCCACACTTTCGGCCGTAGCTCAGTCAATTTTCAAGATCTGGCGCTGCGATTTAGATATGTGTTTCCTATTGCATAGAGAAAGAAGGTGTTTGTGTTAACATCTGGACTTTTGCAGTTTGTAGGGTAGCTCCCATACAATAAACCGATTTGGTCATGTGGCCCAAACTTCCAGCCACCTCTAATCTATAGTGAAAGCAAGACATGTGTATTGAAAAGATTGTATCAGTAATGTGTCCTTGCTCCCTTCTTCTCAATCACTTCAATGTAACGGCGTGGCATAGACTCAATTAGGTTCACTAGTGCAGCCTGATCAATGGTAGCCGACACAGCTAAGATGACTGTAGTAAGGTCAGCAACATTAGCGTATTGCCGACCGTTTGGGTACACCTTACGAGCCAGCGCCGCCCATAGATTTTCTATGGGGTTGAGGTCGGGGGAGCGGGCGGGCCAATCTAGCACGTTGATCTCTTGCCCCTCGAAAAACTCCATGGTCTCCTTCGATGTTTGAATTGATGCGTTGTCCTGTTGATAGACAAAGTCTAGTCCATAGTGTGGGTGAGCGAAGGGCAGCAAGTACTCCGACACAGTCGTGACATACTGGGTCGAAGCCTACCGCCCCACCAGTACCGCCAGCTTCGACCTGCCCTTAGCACTAAACGCGCCCCACACCATCACTGAACCGCCGCCGTTTTTCCGCCTCATCGTCGTCCTTGGAGGTCGTCGCACGTCTTGCCAATATTCCTGGAGCCCATCAGGCCCGTCCTAGTTGATTTTTTTCTCATCAGAAAAATTATGTTCTCCCAGTCTGCCTGTCGTGTGATTATCATGTCCTCGGCCCGCACTAGACGGTGCGCCTTGTGCGCAGCGGTTAAAGGCAACGTATTCTCCATTTTGGCGTAGACTAGCCAGTCTACACCAGCAAGGAGACGACGAATCGTGCGGGTGGAGCACGTGCACTTGCATTCGATCTTGAGTTGGGCGGCGCTATAGTTGCCACTGGATGCTTTGCGCAGGAGCAGCCGTGCTCGCCACTCCGAGACGACCGGTTTGCGACAGGGTTTGCGGCGGTTCCGACGTGGCGTAGATAGCACGCGCGTCACCGCGTCACGTGACCGCTTCACCTTTTTGGCAATGGCTCGAATTGAGAGCTTCCCCTCCTGAAGACCACGAACGCGCCCCTTCTCCTCGTCGCTCAGCAAAGGTGGCATGTGTTGGAAAATGTAGAAATGATGCTCAAATCCAGAAGCGCGCAGCGGCGCCGTTATCGTCCGTCAAAGACATGGTTCGACGACAAGCCATGGCCTCGGCAGCAAATAGATACAATCTTTTCAATACACATGTCTTGCTTTCACTATAGATTAGAGGTGGCTGGAAGTTTGGGCCACATGACCAAATCGGTTTATTGTATGGGAGCTACCCTACAAACTGCAAAAGTCCAGATGTTAACACAAACACCTTCTTTCTCTATGCAATAGGAAACACATATCTAAATCGCAGTGCCAGATCTTGAAAATTGACTGAGCTACGGCCGAAAGTGTGGGTGGCCGGATAGTACAGATGATCCCCTCCTTAGTAACCCCTGGGCATGGAATACACGCTCAACAGTAATATGAAGGAATAATAAATATGAATATTCTGGGGTGCTTAACTATGGTAAAAGTTCATACATCTCAGTGGCGAAATGCGCTTGTTGTGACAATGCCAAAAAAAATTTAATTTTAATATATTTTGGTCGGAAGACCTAACTGAAAGTACTGGGTTCGCTGCTGCAGCATTTTCCCAGTTACACGCTTGCTACAAGTGCTTATCAGGCTCGATAGCTTCGGCTCCATTCCGTGAGGAAATGCGCAAGTCGATAGCGAGATTGCAGAATGCCGACGGTGGATCTTGCCACTCGTATGTCGAACTTGGTCAACAACCACCCACATACATGTAGAACTTCTCGCGTGTTAGTCGGGGTGCCTACGATGGATTTCTCTCGGCTCAGTTTTCTGACCGAACGTAGGGAATGGAGGACATGCAACTTGTTCTGAAGTGAGGCATTGCGTGAGACACGGATGCCACTACACTCACCACATACAAATTTCGAGTATAACAAAAAAATCAGTTCAAGAGAGGATTGCCACATAGCTCTTGTACCACTAAACTGTCGAATTCCAAAATTAACTTGACAAAAGTAAGCAAAGATCAGGACACAGAATGGATTCTGTGTCCTGAGCATGGATTCTGGATCCATACACAACCCCAGGACATAAATACTCTTACCTAGGAATAAAAAATGGATATTACTACGGAGGAGATTGTCTGTTTATCGCGAATTTTCGGGAAAACGATCGATGCGTTAAAGATGACGCGAATGGTGAAGATTCTTCACAATCCGTCACCTTCGTGAAGATAACAAGATCCTTTACAGGAATGTCCTTGGATTTGCTAGAGTTCCTCGTGCGTCGTACCATTGTGCCTGGACAGCAGGCCGTACCGACATCTTCGGAAAAATTTGAACACAAAGCCCAAAACATTGAAACGGGATAAGGAAATGTCAGCAACTGGGTTTCTCACCAAGCTGGACATGCTCACTTCGGTTCACTTTCCAGCAGAGTAAGCGTGATGCAACCGCGTCGGTCAGCGCCAGCACCGTGAAACTTTGTTTGGGAACATTGCTTGCAAAAATCGGATTAATTTGGGCGATTTGACCGCAAGTTCAACCGCCCAAACTAAAAGTGTCCGGTTTGAATGACAAATTGTCCAAGATTGGCCGGGCAATGGTGTAGTGTGTGGCTCGTAAAACTCACTGTACACTAACTAACTGTAAGGATCCTGAAGTTACAGTAGTAAGGAAGTCACAAACATGTATATCTAGATAGCCACTGATAGTTTTTTTTTCGATCGGCAAAGTGCCAGCTTCGAAAGAAGTGCCTAAATGTAAGTCTCCAGGGCAAGTTCCTGAGGCCTTCCTCCTCCTCCGATAAATTCTCGATCGAAACATACTCCAAGTCTATCATAAATATGGTCCGAATTCGGCATCGCTTGTTTGGTATTGTCATAAGTTACTCGACACTTTTCTAACTGTTATTTACCCTTACCGCTAATTACATGTATCCTGGTCGTGTTCAGGGAGTACACTAGTCCTGTCTATTGCTGTCCGTGGTTGTGAACGATGTTATAACGAATCAAAGCTGGGACGTACATGTACACATGCTCTGTACGTCAGACATGACCGAGACGCACACTTACTCACTTGTATTTACTGTGCATGTAAGTACCTGTACATGTACCGCAATAGTACATGTTATACATGTACTGTACCAGTTCAATCCTATCGTTTTCAAATCAACCACCCGACTTTGTCGTACCTCCACCTTTCCAGGATAGATCGTCGGACTGGAGCTATTCATAAACAACGTAGCACCTGAGTGCTTGTTTTTCTCAGTAAGACATGCCACGTGCTTTGCTACATGTACGCTTGTTCACACTGTAAGCTGTATGATTGCCATCCGCTGCTTGCAAAGCTGTATTGTACCACATGGTTGGAACTACCCGGCTTTGCCGAAGCTTCAGCTTTCCAGGATACCACATCGGATTGGAGCTACAGTACGATTACAACCATCAATAAGACGTAGCGGCACCTCGAAGAAAAGTGTTGTCGAATTGCCCTTCACAACTGCGTTACCGTTCCAACGCTCACTTCACATATTCCTTCCCAAGGCACAAGCATCCAACGCCTCCTCTCGGTAATACTTACCCAAAATTCCATGCGTCTAAGCTGTGTTCTGTTAGTGGCGGCAGCCGCTCTCATCGCGACCCTGGATGCTACCTCGGCAGCTAGTGGTGTCACGCTGTCCAAGCCGAGCATGGAGAGTGCCGTGAGCTTGGTCAACGCTCGTGAAAGCATCAGTAACGGTCACCGATTCCTGAGAACTCACAAGAAATATGAAGAACAAAATGAACAAGAAGAAGTAGAAGAAGAAGAAGAAGAAGAGAGAATGTTTTCAGGCTTAACGGAGAAAGCTAAAGCTGTTATGGCGGCGAGGAAGTTTGCTGGAAAATCGTCCGATGAAATGGGTGAGGTTCTCAAAAAACTAGAAGGTGACGAGATAATCGCTCTCTTTAAACAAAGTGAATCCAAGATAAAGCGCCACGTCCCCGGTTTTGAGCTGGGAATGGATCCCGGCGCCGTCGGCAATCTAATCAAGCATCTACCAGGCGATCAGCAAGCTCTGCTGTTGAGTGCTTACACGAAGTATATCACTCATATAGAAAGCAGAGTGAGGTAACGAGCCCGATTACTTGATTTCCCAGGTTGTTCCTAGCTCTATCAATGTTGGAAGCATTCTGTTTGGCTCCGACGTCGAAGAATTCTCAACGAGACTTTTGACCACTCAAGCCTGCATCAATATGCTCTTTGGGACGTTCGACTACGACAGCATCAAGGACCTGCAGTTCGCGTTCATTTTCTACTGGTGTCTCATGATTGTGGTGAGTCTCGTGCTCTTGGTTGTCGAAGCCTAGCTAGTGTTTGAGCGGATTAAGGTAGACATCGCAAGCTCCCGACAGAATATATCGTCCTGCGCAAGAAAGTAAACCCGTCGCTCCTCCTTCACGTGCTTGAGGTCAAAATGGAAATCGAGTATATAACCAGCAGCCGACGAACGACTGACATCCCAAACGCTGGTGGAGATTCTTCCAGCCGAGACAAGCAAACCCACGCTAGGTTCAAGTACCTCCACGAAGGCGTCATAATCAACCGTAGCGCGATCAACCACGTCCAGAAGCGGCAGGATGAAGATCGAGCGAGGCAAGACCAAGAAGGTGAGGCCTCGAATAGCAGCGCATTCTTTATTCCAGAAAATGAAATCGTTATAGCGGCAGTGGATCTCGACCGGATTCGTCGCAACTGCCATCTCTCGAGCACAAAATGGATCACGTGTTGGCTGAGGTTTTCGCTATGCAAGCCGCGATCCGAGACGCGAGGTTTGCCCAGTTCTGCGGGGAGAAACTTAGTATGCGCTGATATCGAAATATTATCTTCGTTTGACTCCGTACCGTGTGCAAAGCAATCAGCATCTGGTATGTTGCATCTTCCTTCCATGATTTTTTAGTTTCCCTCTCGCGTTTTACTCTCCTTTCGTCTCCCATGTCCAGACTTCACTACTGTTGGGTGGACGCCATCCTCCCCAGCAAGTCGAGCCGGTCGGTCGATCGCATCACTACTTGGTTGTGTAGATGCTGAACTTTTGCCGACTTCGCCGCCTTGGCGTCTCGAACAACATATTCCTCCACACAACACCTCCTCTTACCTATCACAGGGAAATCCTTCGTTAGTTGAGAAGGTTGTATCTCCTTCTCGGGCTCGTTCAGCGTAACCTTTCCAGCCTTAACTTTTGGCTTTTCAACCAGTTGATCAAGCTCCGATTTCAACTGGGCACGCAACTGAGGCGTGCTGTACGCTTCCACTCGTTCTCGCTGCAGCTCGTCACTGAACGTGCGGTAGACGTTCCACACCTCGTCTTCACTCTCAAAAAGCATTAACTCGTACGTGTCCGACTCAAAGCCCACGTCGTTCCCAACACTAAACACAGCATCAATTAGTACGGTTTTGAACCGTCGTTGAACAGGTAGCAGTTGCTTTTCGCTCTTGGGCAAACCGATGATGGCATGGTTGAACATTATTTGAATGGTTTCCATTGGGAATCCAGCGTCCCGAAGCCTCTGTTTCACCTCATCGAAGCAGGTTCTGAAGTCAACGCTGGTGAAGCCACAGATCCCCAGTTGGAAACCTTCCCAGAGCTCCTTGTCCTCTTCCTTGATGTCAAGCTTCCTGGCAAGATCCGTCAACTCAATAGTGTCGTCCCGTGAGGTGAGAGCACCTAGTGTGAGGCCAAAGAGACCGAACTTATTGAGGCCAATGGAAGCGTCCACACGCTTGGTGGTGAAGTCTTCGACGGAGGCGTTTGGACGCATTGCTCGAATCCGTGGAATCGGCATGATTCCCTGTGTTCGAGATGGCAAATTGGACAATAAAGTGGATGCAAGTTGCCGCGGCAATCTTGCCGACCATCACTCTGACAGCAACTTTTCATGCAATACGAGGCCAATGTGGCAAATTGCCACTGACAATACATGTAGCAATGCTGACAATTTGCCAGTGGTCCAAACCTTGAGTTTTAGCTTGTGTCGAAGTTGCCTTCAACTACATAACGTAGTCGAGCCAGGGTCTCCGCTTAGGTACGAAAACTGCCTCTCTTGTCTCTGCACTCTTCCAACGCTATTTTCCATACTTCAGCCCGCGGTCGGTGTACGCGGCGTCCGCGCGTGCTCTCCAGGTCTTTTCTGTTTGTGCTACCCTACGTATTTGCTGGCCAAGTCTCCCGCGCATCTAGTGCCGTCTCCGCGTGCTCTAAAGTCGTCTGGAACACCCCGGGCCACTTTCCCAAAGTCTGACTAATGTCTTCGCCATTCGCCGCTTCCGTGTCGGAGCCCGCGGCCGAGCCCCCCGTAGCCGCAGAAGGCGCGCAACTGTCGCTAAAGGTGCGCACACTGGACCAGAAGACGTACCCGATCACCATTTGCGCGGCCGCGTCCGTCCCGCAGCTCAAGGAGCTTGTGGCCGTTGAAACGGGCATCACGCTGGCCCGCCAGCGACTTATCTACCGTGGCCGCGTGCTCAAGAACGACCAGCCGCTGGCCGCGTACCCACTCGAGGATGGCCACGTGCTACATCTAGTGGTTCGAGCCACGCCACCTCCGGCCGACGCTGCAACTGCTGGCCAGGTGCCGGCCACTACGTCATTTCCAGACCCGAATGCCGGCCGTGGCGGCGGCGCTCCGCCTCCGGGAGGCCGCGCGCCTGCGCCGTATCAATACACAACTGCAGATATGAATGCACTGAATGAGATCGACGAGTTTGAGCGCTCGTCGCTCCGCTCGAGATCGAGATCGCTTCATCGGCGCAATGTGCGCTCGCCGCCGCCGCCTCCGAGAGATAATGATGAACCTGATCCGACAATGGGACGGCCCGGTGGTGGTGGACTACCGAGTCGTGTGCTCATGGGCGCGACCATCTCGGTGCCGGAAGGATCGGACGTGACGATGCCGTTTCTTAGTTCGATGATCGCCAATCTCGTCACGCAGGTCAGTGAAGGTGGCGGAGAAGGAGGTGAAGGAGCTGCAGCGGCGGATGGACGACGACACGTGACGTTTTCGAGTGAAGCCTTGGGCCGTGGCACTGCTGCTGAAATGGAAGCGGCGACGGCGAGAGCGCTGCGTCGCCACCGGAATCGTGATGGATCGGGATCTGGACGCCAACGCCACGGCCGGCGCTCTTCTTCCTCGAGTGCTGAACGTCAGGCAGCTTTGCGGGCTCGCACAGGACTCCGACTTGAGTCCGTCCGTGCTACACTGGACGACGCGTCTCTTGATTTTCCACTCGAGCTTACAGCACTACCACTAGGAGATACGAACGCAGCTATGACAGAACTTCAGCAACAAGTGGAGATGCTGCTAACGCTTGTGCAGCGTTTTGGACCGCGACTTCGACTACTACCCGCTGCTCTTGCGCAGCGCGACCGCATGGGTGTGGCACATGGTGCTAATGTTGCTGCAGCATCAACTGAGCCTGCTACAGCATCTACTGGACCTGTTGCTGCATCAACCGAGCCTGCTACAGTACCAACTGAGAATGCTACTGCATCAACTGAACCTGCTGCAGCATCAACTGAACCTTCTGCAGCATCAACTGGATCTGTTGCTGTATCAACCGAGCCTGCTACAGTATCTGTTCCCACCGCAGTCCCTACGCCAACAACGGCACCAACCGAGTCAGCTTTGGGCAACGCTCCCAGCACTAGTGACGCAGCCGCCGCTGGAGCTGAGCCAACAGTGTCATCACGACACGTGATTCGTGCCATCGAGGCGTTGCAAACAATCGGAGAATCGACAGACTTGCTTGCGCGTATGGCACGGCATGCGTTCGTTCGCCAGTCGGTGCAGTTGGGCGAGCCGCTCTCAAGACGAATAAGCGCTCTCAACACGGCAGGTGCTACTAGTGACCGAGTTCAAGCGACACTTGATGCGATACAAGCCGGAACTCGCGCGGGAAGTACAGTTGGCACTACAGTAGGCGACAGAGTGCGAACGACACTTGATGCGATGCAAGGACCTCACACGGCAAGTCGAAGCTCAGCCAACAGCAGACCGCGGTTTAGAGTGGCTCGGATCAGCGCCACTGATATACTGGGCAATCGAACCTCTGCACCACCAACAACGGCCAGGGCTACTCCAGCAGTTGCAACCGGATCGACACCTAGCGTCCCGGTAGATATCACTGGGACGCCACCACCGACGGCAGGATCGGCAACATCTGCCCACAATACCCAGCCAAGCACTCAGAGTCAACCCAGCGGCCCCCTGCCGCCGGCAGGCGCTCACATTTCCATCTCGGGCATGGGTCTGCCGCTCATGTCATCGGTAGTGTTCCCCTTCTCTTTGGCTGCGGGCCTTGGTGGCAGCCATGCGACTACGACGTGGAATTTGGCTGACTTTGTGAGCCGGCTGACAAGTGAACTGCCGATCTCTACTCTTTATGGAATTATGGCAGGCGATGCCACTCACCTGCATCACATCCTGGCACATATTGGTTTCGCGTTATTTAGTGGGGTTGATGTACCGCGCGTGACCAGACCGAGCATCCGTACTTGGGCGCAGGACCTCGTGGGTGAACTCCGCCGTTTGTTGCGCTTGAATGCGTTGCCTGCTGACGTGCTGGATCAAGTATCTGGGCCCGTCGAACGGCAGTCGGCCCTGGGGAACGAGTTGCTGCGTGTAGTGGAGCCGTTTATCCCCGACATTGTTGACTTCCTCGTTCGCGCTACATCTGCGAGCCGGGCTGCCGCATTCGGCACTAGCAGCGCAACTTTTCTTCGCACTATGGTTCAGCAGGTTGTTCGTCAGCTCCGCACCTTCGCGAGAGGTGAGTCGTCGGAGTCTGAAGATGATAGTGATGAGCGCTTGAAGCGTTTGCTCCGAGGACTGCTTGTGTGGCTCAGCATGAACGAGCACATGGCGAACTTTGTCGTTGGTAGTCTGCTGTGCTGGACCGAGGGAGATAACACTGCCAGTCGTCGTGGGCGTACACGTCAGCGCGAGGAAACTGGTGAAGCCGATGCTACCGATTCGCCAGCTGCCAAGCGACAACGTGAATAGGAAGTTGGAAGCGAAGCAGTCACCGCTACAGTCCTTTCCATTTGATAGTAGGATAGGAATTATCTACACAATGCAAATTGTCAATTTGAACACTTGCAGCATGTAAATGGCTAGTTTCGTATTAGATGCATATGGGCAAAACTACTGACTCGGCTGATCTAGTTCGACAGAGGGTTCATGGTCGGGAACTTGGGGTAGACGCGCTTATATAGGTGGAGGCACACAGTGTCGTGTTGCTTGATGGGCTTGTTGAAGACGGCCTTGAGGTCACCGTGCGTACCCAGAGACTCCTTGATGTGGCCTGTCAGACCATGTTTGGTCACAAGCTCCACCGGTCTGAACCACCGGATGTCCTCCGGCGAGTGGAACATGTATCGAACCACGGCCTTGCGCTTCTTCACCTTCACCGGCGTTCCCGTGATAATCACACGCTTCAGCACCACGCGATCCGGGTTCACATTCTTTAGTGTGCCAGAAGCAACAAGCTGGCCGTCAGGCTTGAAAAGCAGTAGCGAAGCAGGCTGGAACGTGACAGGGCCGTACACCGTAGCCACACTCCAACCGCTCTGCGGAAGGAACCGCTGGAAGAGGTGTTGGTCGCTCTTCAGACTCTGGTCACTGAAAACAGGCTTGCCCGAGAATCGTCGGAAGCCGCAGTGGAAAGACAACTCGTCCTTGGACTTGAGCGTCTCGCCAGCGAACGACGATGCGCGCTGCACGGAGAAGTTGAGCACACTCAGTCGGTTCTCGTGCTTTAGCAGAGCACCCATGACAAGCGGGCCAGCCTGAATACGTGCCTGCAGCTTAGCGACAGGCACAGCCTTAAGGTGCAGGGTCACGAACACACCGGACGGCACGTAACCCATCTCGCCGAACTCATCCGGCAGAGCCTCGCTAGCAAAAGAAGACGACGCAACGGAAGCGGAGTCCTCCACGTCCTCCATAACCATAGATGAAGCGCGAGAAGGAGTCTGCTGGGTCTTGGACTTGCGACGCAGCTGGTCCTTCATGGCACGCTCGGCATCCTTGCCACGAGCGAGAGCAAGACGCTGCACCATGGCAAAGTCCGCGAACTGGAACAGACGAGCGTAGTCAGAAGGAAGCGACTCCTTCGGGTCCCACGCACTCGTGCGCAGCGACTTCATTCCGCGGTAGCGAGCAAAACGCACGCGAGCAGCCTGGTCCACGGGAGCGTCCACCTCGTCCGGGAACGTCATGTTTTCCTCTTCGTCCTTGCGCTTCTGAGCCTGGTTAACATAGTCTTCGTCCACCAAGAACATGTCGTCGTCGTCGTCGTCGTCATCCTCGTCGCCCTCACCAGTCTTACAGAAGTCCTGGTTAACAACGGCGTCTTCCTCTTCATCGTCATCCTTCATTCCGTCCTCATCCGCATTGTCATCATCGCCGTCAAGCCAGGCAGCCTGGTAGCTCGACGCTCCCTTGTTAGCAGCCGTCTCCGCCTGGCGCTGCTTCTTGGCCTCCGCTTCAGCCTCGGCAATTTCTTCGTTCGTAGGCCATGTCTGTTCAGAGGCAAACGGGTTGTACTCGGCCTCGAAACGCAGATCCTCCTGCAGCGCAGGGTCAGCAGTGGCAAGCACCAGTTCTTCATCTGAACCAGCCGCCGTCGGAGCAACAGGAGGCTTGGCGCTCATGTCCGCGTCCATCTTTCCGCGCTGCACCTGACGCGCCGCCGCATGCGTGATGCGGCTCATCTGGAACGTGCCTACATCTGTAATGTGGATCAGTTGGTTCACCGACAACGGCTTGCCACGCAGGTATCCGTTCACCTGCAGCTCGCCGACCTGTTCTCCCTTCTCGTTCTGCGCCTCCGAGCCAGCCACGAACGTGGCCATCGTGGCCAACATGTACGAGCGCGCCTCACGCCAGTGGATAACCTTGGGCGACAGCGTGATCAGCACGCGCGACAGTTGGCCGGGAACATTGGCCATCGTCACCTTGGCGCTCTCGCCGAACTCCGTGGCGAAGAACTTGTTACCAAGCTTCTTGAGGTCGGCCTGGCCCTTGGCCGTGTGTTTCTCCAGTCCCTGAATAACGCCCACTGTAGTCGGCAGGCCCTGCGCGCGCACGGCCGACACGATCTTGACACCTTCCTCGCTCAAACCGCCGTCCGCGCCGTTGTTCACGGACAGCACGAAGACCACGACGTCAGCCACCTTGGCCGCGTCCAGGGCCACCAGCAGGTTGCAGCCGCAGTCAATCACACACAGCTTCTGCTTGTGCTGGCTGAACACGCCGACCGTACAATTCTTGAGGCCGACGGCATCCTCGGCCGGCTCCTCCACGCTGGCCGCGCCGTCCAGGATGCTCTGCTGCACCTCGGCCAGGTTGGCCATGTCACTGAGGGCCACCAGGGCCACGATCTTGGGCGGGCCGAGCGCGCCGCCCAGTCCGAAGCGGCGTTGCAGTAGCAGCTCCTCGCGCTTGTTGTCGCGCAGGTGCTTCTGGCGCTGCAGCCGGGCCGCCTTCTGGCCCGACAGACTCATACTGCCGATGCTCGATCCGGTGCTGCGCACGCTGGCCCGGCGGCCCTCGACCTTGCCACCCGAGCGTCGGGCCAACAGCGTCTTGGACTCATGACGGCCTGTCTTGTGCTTCTTGTTCTTCTGCTTGAGCGGCCCGGAGCGATGGTGATGCGACGTCATGCTGGAGGAATGATGCACTATGTATGGGCCGGCGCAAACGCTGCTGGCCAGCCGAAGCGAATGACTGGCGAATAGTGAGCAGCATTACTATTGTATTTTTCACATGATTACGAATACAAAGTACTGTTACAGATGTAAAATTCACTGGTAGAAAGTAATACGGCCAGTATTGACCATACGTCAACGTGAACCAGTGGAGATGCCGGAGGACGAGGACGCGACGGCGCGCTTCCTGGCCAAGTACGGCGTGGCCAAGCTGGCCGAGCAGTGGGGCCTGGCGCCGGAAGTGTCGGCCAGCTTGGCCACACTGAAAATTCGCTCGTTCTTCCCCGTGCAGGCCGTGGCCATCCCCAAGATCCTGACCAGCGACAGTGACCGCGTGACGGACATCTGCATCTCGGCGCCCACGGGCAGCGGCAAGACGCTCACTTACGTCGTGCCCATCGTGCAGCGCCTACTGCCGCGTGTCGTGTGTCGCGTGCGCGCGCTCATTGTGCTCCCCAGTCGCGACCTGGCCGTGCAGGTGCACCAGATCGTACAGCAGTTTGTCAAGGACACGCCGCTTAAGTGCGGGCTGGCCATCGGCCAGAGCAACTTTGCCGTGGAGCAGCATGCTCTTGTGGGGGACATTTCAGGTGATAAAGTTTCCTCCACGACAGATGGAGGACGTAGCTTGGTGGACATCCTGGTGGCCACCCCGGGCCGTCTTGTGGACCACTTGGAACAGACGCCGGGCTTCACGTTGCAGCACCTGCAGATTATGATCGTTGATGAGGCTGACAGACTCCTGAACCAGTCGTACCAGGACTGGATCTCCAAGGTTTATGCAAGTGTCTTTAACGGCCAGGAGGTGGACGAGGAAGGACTGACTTTGGGTGTTGGTGTTACTTGTCGCCGTCAAGACTCCATCAACAGACGTCGCATCCGTACGCCGCTCACAAGAGTGTTGTTGTCAGCTACACTTACGCGTAACCCGCGGAAACTGGCGGCCATTGGTATGAGCAATGCCGAGCTGACGAAGATTGGCCGCATTGATGATCCTTTGGCTGATAACGCCAAGCAGGGCACTGCTGGCGATTCGGATGATGAAGATGGCGAAGTTGACGCAGCTTCCGGATCAACGAAGATGTACTCGACGCCTACGAATCTGGACGAGTTCTGGATCGAGTGTGACACTGGATCCAAGCCGCTGGTGCTACTGGAGCTGCTGAGCGAGTTTGCAGGCTCGCTGTCTATTGTCTTCACGGCTAGTGTGAACTCCACCCATCGTCTAGCACGATTGCTCCAATTGTACTCTACCCACCCGGAGCGTATTCGTGAGTTCTCCAGTAGTCTCTCGCAGAAACAGAGATCGGCCTTGGTGGCGGACTGCAAGGCTGGACGGGTGGAGACAGTGGTGTGTTCAGACGCTATGGCGCGTGGTATGGATATCGAGGATGTCGCGAACGTTGTCAACTACGACGTGCCGTCGTTCATTAAGACTTACATCCATCGTGTGGGTCGTACTGCTCGCGCTGGCCGCCACGGTCGCTGTGTGACGCTTGTCAAGATGGGCCAGATGAAGGGCATGATGCGCATGCTCAAGAAGGCCGACAACAACAAGCTGAAGCCGTACTCGCTCCAGCAGGAGCACATGAAGACATTGGTGCCGCGCTACACAGAAGCTCTGCAGCAGCTCAAGGACACACTCGAAGCAGAGAAGGCAGGCAAGCTTCAGGCCACCTCGATTCTCCGCAAAAGCAAGGTCTCTTCAGGTGACAACGAAGACGACGATGCAGAGGATGAAGATTTGGATGAGGAGGTGGTCAGCGCCGACAAGAAGCGTGCATTCTCGGTGCTAAACGGCCAGCTTGAACGGAACTTGGGACACAGAAAAGTTCGCAAACAATGATCAGCCTCATACCTAGATAGATAGAGAAACGAAAGACTTGTCGAGTATCAACATGTTACCGCTTTGATTCTACCCTGAAGACTGCGCCTCTGTATCTGTTTGTGGCCTTGAGTCATCCTTCCTGTCCTTTTCTTCTTGACGGCGCTTCTTATTGGGGATAGGAGGTTCGCCGCGTTCTGCTCGCTCCTTCTCAATCTGAATGCGCTTGAGATGGTACTTGTGTCCTTTTGAGCGCATGTGTTCGGCCCACTGCTTCTTGCCCATGAACTCACGTCCATTACAGACCGTGCAGGTATTCTTCTGGAATTTATCTTCCAACGAAGCGGCCTGAGCTGCCTCGGGTTGCTGCTGCTGCTTGGTCTGGTGCGTTGTGATCTCCTCGCCCTTTAGGAACTTCTGAGCGATTTCAATAGCAGGCTGGGCCACAAGTGAGTCCCATTTCGCGACGTCACTGCTGTCCACTCGGTAGACCGGAATGTCCTTGGTCACAAACTTGTTCCGAATCCACGAGAGTTGTCGACGAGCATACTGACGCGTAGCAATGTTCAACTGCTCAACACACGCATCCAAAATGACCTCCAGTGCCTTCGGGCCATCCTTCGTACCGTCGGTCGCTTCCAGTGCATCAAAATATGGCTGGAACTCCTTGTATCCAATAGCTTGCAGAATACCAACCGAATTTTGCTCTTCATCTTCATCCTCACTGTGTAGATTTAACCTGGGCGGGTTCTCCTTCACATGTGTTCGCAGTCCACGGATCTCTTCCACAAGACCAGAGCTCAACATGGTGTCCACTCTTTTAGTCAATCGTTCACTCAGCACCGGTTTACTAGCATGCACCCAGAAGGCACAAGCATCAAAATACTTCTCAATGTTCCTCTTTTCCTGTTCCTGTTGGGCCAACAGCTCACTATGAGGGACCCCGGTCTGTTTGAACACTTGAAGACTGCGTTGCACCTTACGCACGTTATTAACGTGCAACCGGGCGGCCATCACTGGATCCACGACCTGAAGTTGTGCGTACAGAGCCTCCGGTGTCTGTTCTCGTTGTGGCTCTTGTTGGCCATTGGTCGGAGCTTTGGTCAGCACGTCATCCAGTAGCTGTGACTTCCACAGGATGGACTGTGTGTAGTACATGGTGCCGCCCACCACAATAGGTACTTTACCCCTGGCCAAGATGTCGTCGATGGTTTGTAGCGCTAGGCGCTTAAATTCGATCACGTCGCAGCGTGAGCTCGGGTCCACGACGTCGAAGAGATGATGTGGTACGCCTCGCTTCTCCTGCTCCGTGATCTTGGCCGTGGCCACGTCCAGTCCGCGGTACATTTGCATGGCATCAGAGTTGACGATCTCACCGCCCACAGCCTTGGCCAAATCCACCGACAGCTTGGTCTTGCCTGCACCCGTCGTGCCAATCACCACCAACACCTTGCGCAACGCCGTCATGATTCCCGAAAATTGATTGGCGACGAGAATTTAGGTACAGAACACTTGGTTAAACTATGGTGTACGTATCCCGAAAAATGTTTTTGGGTTGAAAACTTTGTATTTGAAACGTTTGAGCTCTTTCTTCATTGATGCCCTTCAAGTTATGGGTCATTTTTCACGTGAATTTACCCTTGACGAAACACGACGCCAATTTTCAACTCAAACTTGCCTTCTTTCTTGGTCGTTTCAATCAGAAGCGGTGATGGTTTGTAGTCCCATACGAATACTCGCTTGTTGGCTTCATCCGTGTAGTATTTCAGTGGGGCTGACAGAACTCCATAGTCGAGGATTAGTTCTTCTCCTTCCTCACGCACTTCAAGAGAGCCGAAGTACCCTGCAAATGACTGAGCCACATACTTCCCGAGCATTTTCGACCTCGCTACTGAGCTAAGAGAGCGATACGATGGCTTCTTCCAGAAACGCAGCCCACAAGCTGGTATACCCTCCATGATCGGTATCAACTTATCGTTATTGCGCCACGCACGATACGCGAAGTCCAAAATGTCCTTCGGTACATCGAGAAGCACACCCATGATGTACGATCGGATGTGATCAAGTGGATACGAAAGATGCCCCTCCGGCGTCTGCGCGTTGCTCATGAATACCACGCCAAGCTGCGCAGCGGGGGCAAAACCTGTCCGGGTTATGTGAACAGCAGTATCACCACTCTTGTCGACGTACGCGTGGCCCCATTGTCCATTGCCAACAAAGTCAAAGCCGTAGCCAGAGGCAAGCGTGTTGCCATCCGGGTTGTACTGATGACCTCCAGTCAAAAACATGTCGATGAAGTCCTTGTTGACGGCGTATTTACCAGTCATCATTTGGTCACCGAAGCAGGATCCTTCAGAATGGTGACTCCGTCCACTGTTCCTTTGTTCAAAACGAGTCGCAGCAACTTGGCCACGTCATCCGAGCTGGACAGTATTGACCATGCTGCGACTTTACCTCCTTGAAGACGAGCTGCGAGCTGGGTTTCTGGCGCATTTACGAGGTCGTAAGGCCCTAAAACCTCGCCACCGCACTCAAAGTGTCCATAACTTGTGTCATTGTCGTCTTGAGCGTCAAAGGCTGACGGGAACGTGCGTGCCATCCCTAGTGGGTCCCAGATTCTTTCCTTTAGAAAAACATCCCAAGATTTTCCACTTACGCTTGACCAAGAACCGCATAGTTTGCGTTCGCGTAGTCGTGTCCACCGCGAAGAGAATGTGCTGGCTCAATGAATTCAAGTCCCGCCACGATATCTTCGTCCGTTGGGTAATTCCAAAGTAGCTACCGAACTCAGGAAGATCGTTCAAACCTGAATGCATCGCACATAAATCACCAATTGTTGCGTATTCCTCGGCGTACTTGTCGAAAAGTCTGAATGACGGAAGGTGTTTCTTCACCGGGTCATCCCACGATAATTTCCCCTCCTCAACCTACATTCAGTACAGCAGTCAGCTAAATATTCACTGGAAAATACTTCAACAAGAAGCTGCATACCAAAATGGCGATGCCGAAGCTGATGAACGTTTTGGAGACGGAACCGATCTGGAACAACGTCGAGCTCGTCACCTTGCTGCCCGGGTTATCAGACTAATAAATTATAAGTAATAAACACAATCAATCCGAATGAGAAACTGGAATCAGCACGACGATGTCGTGTACTGTAGTTGACTATCTTACCTTGCTCAGTCCATACCCCTTGCTCAACAGCACCTTATCCTGATAGACAATGGCTCCACTCACACCAACTCCTCGTTGTCCCTCGATCGCTAGCTCCCGATCCAGAAATTCGTTGGCCTCATCGATATTCTCTTGCAACGAGCGTCCACCTTTGGGGAGTCGACCTTCTCGTATATAGCGATCGATTTGGTCTTCCTGAGGCTCCTCTCGCACGATGTCCCTAACTCGGTACCCGGCACGCCACTCGTCGAAGAGATTTGGCGACAGAGGCGACGGTCGAGTGTCCACGGCGTTTCCAGTCGAAGTGACGGCTAGGAACAAGCCTGCAAGACCCCAACGCATTGCCATCATGGGCTTCTTCAGTGGTGGCGGGATGATCTACGAATGCATTGACATCTTGTCAATGGCCACCCTCTCCGAATGCGTGTCATTGACAAGCATTCGGAGAAACCAGGTACAGTGTACCTGGTCTCGTACGCTCATCAACCTGCGGCCATAATCAGATCAGATGAGTCATCATTTTCTGAAGTATCTTATGTTGAAGTGAGATAGCACTAGAGCTTCTTGCAGAACTTGTTTGGTCGAGCGAAAGGTGCTTGCAGGTCAATGAGTTCGCCTAGACGCTTGATAGTGGCCTCGTGGAACTGAATATAGGATAGGATGGTTAGAGCTTTGGAGTAGGTTAAATGGGGACATGGGGTACGCACCTCCACGAAGGTGACGAAGTGGGCGCCCTCGTCCAGCAGCTTGCCGAAGTGGATCTCCATTTCGCGTTCCATAGCATCGCCATACTTGAGATACCTGCAATAAATAGTGAGGTTAGTGTGCTGTCTTCGGTGTTATGTGTTTGAAGGAATTGGTTACTCACAAAATGCCCATCGCATCGTCCAAGGAGATCTGGATAAGGACATCGTTAGATTGGTACGAGTGTCTATTCAGGACCAGAAGACGTACCCTGCCACAACATTCCTTGTCGAACATGAGGAAACACGTGAGGAAGAAGATCTCGGACGGCTCGAGGCCCGAGCGATCGTTGCGCGACCTCACGTAGCTGTTCACAAACTCTTCGAAGCTGATGGCACCGTCCAGGCTGTCGTTTACCTGCCAGATCAACTCTTCTAGCCGAGTTTTCTCCTGTCCAGAAAGGGAATAGCCCAGTTGTTCGTAGATCGTCATGAGGCCCTTCGTGTCGATCTGGTACTTGGAAGTGACAAGTTCGCGGCCCAAGCTCACTTCATCTTGCAGTGTGGCGAGGAATTTGATCTTCTCCTTCATGTAGTGATCTCGCTTCGAGTTGTGCTCAATTGGCGTGCATTGTCGTCTCGAAGCTTGTTGCTGTCATCAAACCAGCATGAGTAGGGTGAAGTGACCTGTGAACATTCATAGATTGCAGCTTACCTCTGGAGACTTGGCATTCTGCGCCTTCTCCGACAGCTTCTGCGCAAAACACAACTCGTCCATGGTCATCAGTAATGATAACAGTCGTGCGTGTCATGACGGTCCTCACCTCTAGTTTGTGTTCTAGTCGTCGGAGAGGTGTGTCAAAAGCAAGCAGTCGAAACACTCGTCGTAGCTGAACTTGCTCTTCCACGCTCGTGTCGCTACCGCTGCCCTTGGTGTGCATTGCCATGACTTTGCTAGTTTTGCACTTATTATTAGCGCTTCTCAAAGCGATCAACGCAGTCATAGAGAGAGGGAAACTGAATTAATACAAAGTTTGACATCTGTCACGTAGAGTGTTGCCGACTGGAAAACTACCACTGTCGTAAAAAGGTTTTACAGGTAAATGTAAAAAGTGTACATGTAGTTGCACCATTCTCCGGGTCGTCTATCATATCGTGTTTGCATTGTACTGTGCATCCTGATCTCTTTGCTATTACATGCGCTTGCTTGCTTTGGCGATCAGGAATTCCGTGATGCTTACAATCTTCTTGTGTCCCGCTTCTGTCAGTTGCATTGGCGTCTTGGGCGCTGCAGCACCCTTCTGTTGCTCTACATCCACAACATCACTCTGTCCGTCGTCATTTATCTTGGGTGTCTTAATACCGATGGCCACCATGCTCTTGAGCTGGAAGAGCCTTCCAAACGTCTTGGACGACAGGTGCAGCACGCAGATGGGCACCTGGTGTAGTCGGCAGATCAGCGGCAGGTGGCCGAACGCCAAGGACTCGGGGTTATTGGCAAAGACCACCACTTTCACTTCACCTCTGGCCACGGCGCGGGCCACTTGGTTCACGCCTCGCACGGCGTGGCTGCGCGTGGCGGGGACGTTGGCCACCTCCTTCTGCAGTCGGTCCAACACAATGTCGCGCTCCTCCTTTGGAAGCTCCTCAAACTGCGGCGTCGTCCATGAACGCACTATATCCACCGTCCTATGGACCTTGCGCTTCTTCTGCTGTTTGGCGGGCCGCTTGAACTGCGTGGCCACCGGCGCCTTCACCTTCGCCTTGGCCATGATGATCGTCGATACAAAATGCTGCTTAATATAACACAGCACAACCATTGGTCAAAATTAACTATTTCTTTTCAACCAATACCATCATTCTGTAATTTGATTTTATAACTGGTTGAAAAGAATACTGGATTTTCTCCAATCCGTGCGCGTTGCATCGTGTTCAGTTTTCCGACCTTCATTGCGGAAAGGAACCGACACTAATGGGCAGGTTCTTGGGGGCGTCCCCCACGGCGAGTAGCGAGCGTGGCCGCAGGTACGAGATGCTTCCAGGCGACAACGACGAGGAGGAGAGTACGCAGCAGCATGTGGCCACTTCGTCTCCTTCTTCAGCGGCCGAGAACGCGCGCGTGACGTCGCCGGCCAGCGCCTCGAGTCGGTCCGCACTTATGCGCAGCGACAGCGAGGCCGAAGCTGAAGCAGCTGCGGCCGCCGAGGAGACGCAACATCCGATACTGCAGCGTCAACATCAGGAGGTGGCCAATGAGGAGGACGCTATGAAGGAAAAGGAGACACCTGAGACCAAGGAGGACAAGAAGGAGACACCAGAGGACGCTGGCCAGCAGCCTGATGAGACCGAGGAGGACACAGACCCTGATGCCATCCACGTCCGCATCTTGGACCTTAATGGCAAGTTCTTCAACATCGCGTGTCGCCTGGATTGGACCGTGGCCCAGATGAAGCAGAAGGTATTGGAGAGTACTGAGGTGGCCGTGCCTTCCCAGAGACTCATTTACCGTGGCCGAGTGCTGGAAGATGGGGCCACACTTGACAGCTACAAGGTGGAAGATGGCCACACGATTCACCTCTTTGTAAGGGCAGCACCTACGCCCGATCCTGAGATCTTGAACGCTGAACTCAATTCTAATGGCAGCACCAGCGGGGGAAGAGATGATGGGATTACGGTTGTAAACATTAACAGTGAAATTGTGTCGTCGGCCGTGTTCCCGTCCGACTCGGCCAGACGTGTGGACCCGCTGATGCTCGACTCGCCGCTGGGTAATTGTGCACGTCGTGTCAAGCTCTGGAGCTCGTTCTTGCTCATCATTTATACGATGAAGGTCATGGGCCAATTTGCACTACTGGCCAATGACCAGCAGCAACGTGCGGCGCAACAGGAACGAGAAAAAGCGGGGGCCAGCGAAACGGACCGTCCGATGGACCGATACGACGAGTATCCGCAGTACTACACGCCCGACCCGCTGATCGGCGGCATCGAGCTTTTGGTACATTGCTTCGGCGTGTACGTGGGCTGTGTGGGCTTCAAGGCAGCACATGACACGGATATCCGCCCGATTCGTTTCTACTGCCGAGGCGTCGTGTGGCTTGCCATCCTGACAGTAGCAGAGCAGATTTACACGACCGTGCAGATCTTCGAGTCGGACTTCCCTACCGAGCGAGCGCAGTACCCTTACGGCGGACAAGGCCCGACGAAGGACGATATTGTATCGGCGAACATTTTCCAGACGATTATGCTCGTGGTTATGTGGCTCATTGCCATTCGCCACTCGTATCTGCATCAGCGTGAGGTGTCCATCTACAACCAGTCGTTCGCGGCAGCAGCGATGAATGCTGCACCTCCTGTGCACCTGCCTGAAGTGGTGTAATGAGGAAACCAGGTAGTACAAGATTGGTTTGTGAACCCGAATGAGATATATATATTGATAGTGGTGCAGTCGTGAAGTTACAGCAAGCTGTTGCCAAAAGTTCTCTAGCGAGATGAAGAATGGCGTGACGCAGTTCTGCTTTTGTTTGGCAGTTTTGTTTCTCTCACGTGTGCGATAGCAAAAATAGTGAAGTGCGTGAAGTTCTCTTGCAACCGCCCGGACAGTTCCTGCCAAGCATTCACCTCAACAGAACAAGTGGAGGAACGCTATTGAAGAAGTACGGTGTACGTGCACCGTCTACAGGTATCGCAGTGAGGCAAGATGTCAGCTTCGGACTTTGATGACATCTTTGGCGACGACCCCAAGATGGAAGCGACCGCAGCGCCCACCTTGACGAACGTTAATTTGGACGATGACGAGTTGTTTGGAGGAGACCCCACTGGCAAAGTAACGAAGCCCTCTGAGAGTGCAGGAGCACAACCGCCTCAAGGATCGAACTGGGCGCAAATTGGTCGTAGTGAACAGGATGAGTTTCTGTCTTGGCTCGATGATGGAGGTTCTTCTCAGGCAGCACCGACAGCGAGCACTACAGTTCCCGCGGCACCAGCGTCGTCGATGGAATTTGCTCCCCCACCTGCGCCCACATCGGTAGCACCTGCTGCCGCCAACACGTTTGACAGCGTGTCGCTCGATGACAACGACGATTTCGACCGCATGCTAGACGGTACTAGCACCAGTGCACCTACTCCGGCAGCTACGTTTGATGCGCCAAACAATGTATCTCTTGATGACAGCGATGATCTTGACCGGATGCTAAACGCGCAGCCAAGCTCCTTCGATCCCGCCGCAACTCCAGCGGCTACGGTTGAGGGTATTTCGCCTGACACTGACGATGACCTTGATCAGATGCTGCAGACTGCCAGCGCACAAGCTAGCACTATTGCACCCGCGTCAACGACTACCTCGAATTCTTTCGACGACGACGACGAGCTGGAACAGATCGTGAGAAGTGCCAGTATTCACCCTGGTGTAAGCACATTCGTACCTTCAGCTCCGGTTGGCAACATCTCGTTTGATGACGATGACGATGACGATGACGATCTCGAGAAAATTATCCAGAAAGCCAACAAGCAAGTTAATGCAAGTGGTTCGCGTGAGAATAGCAACTCCTCGTTGCAGATCAAGAGTCAAGTCCAGGCACAGCACAAGCCGCAAATCGGTACGAAGAGAAAGCTTACCTTGCGTTGAGCTTCTTGCTGATGGGAAGTTATTGATCATCGTCCTTTGTTTTGATACATTCAGATGTGACAGCAGCTCGGCAGACATTCCTCGTGACAGGAGAACTTCCAGCAGGGTCTCGGCTTGCGGTGTGGCAGCGTGCAGTACAGGTGCGGCAAGCATTCCTGAGTCCGTGCATTTTGACCAGGTATCTAACGCATTTATGCTTATAGCCCGGGGCCGAGGATTCGGCATCGATGTACGCGGTGCAGACAACCTCACGCTCATTACTCAGCCAAGCTCTGCTGCGCAAGGAGGTGGAGGCTTTGTGTTCACGTATTTTTTCGAGTGCAGCTCATGCGCGTGTCCTTCGCGAAGTGGGCGATAGTATGCGTGGCACGCATCTGCTCTTCATCGACAGCGCCGAAACGCTGTTTACTCACCTCTGCACTCAGCTTGATATCGACTACTTCTCAGGAATGGCGCTCACTTTCGCGCCATTGCTACTCGCGAGTGGGAGTGAGCCACTTCACCCTGAAACCGTGGAGACTCTGGCAGCTACGTGCCGTCGATTCCTACCGCATATTGGCAAGAAGCTTCCTCTGCGCTCCTCAACAACTGGTCGGCGTCCGCTTCTCAAACGTATGTTGCTTTACCATTCGCCACGACTTGCTTCCCACTTGAACGAACACTTTCCGACTTGGAATCATGCACTGCCGGAAGAGTACGATGGAACCAAAGGAAGTGGTGCTATCCCAGATTCGTGGATTTCCTCCTTCTTCGAAGGTGAAGGCATTGTAAGCGATCCTGCCAACTTCGACTTCTTGCTCAAGGTTTGGGACTGCAGTTTGGTGCTGGAGGCCTTCTCTTCGAATGAAAACGCACCTTTAACGACAGGGTGTTTCATCACTCTTTATTCCATCGTGACGGCTGAGAAATCGTTGATGCGCATGGAAGGCGAACAACTACGTCACTGCATGATGACGACTCTCTTGGACACGTTACTGCGTGGAGAGGCGACGAAAGACAAAGTCTTCATCCAAGGTATTCGTCGCTTGATGGATTCAACGCCTCCGTGTATCTGCGCGAAGCTTCGCAGCCCTGGGGTGCCGCCACCACCGGCAGTCGAGAATGATAGTGCGAAGACCGGAGAAACCCAAGCTTCCACTGGATCCAGCAGCAATTTCGGGATGAACAACTTGTTTTCAGCTTCGACGCAAGGATTGAAGGATGTGTCGAACATGATGATCGATATGCCGGTGAAATTGATGATCGACATGCCCGTGAAGCTGCTCACGATGGTTCCGCTGAATCCCATGGCGGCATTGTCGTCGCCGACATCCAACTCGATGATGGATTCTCCAGAAACCCAGCAGCTCTTCTACCTGCATGTGCAGGCGATGGAGGTTGCATCTGTCTCGGTGACACTGGAACCTAGTGAAGTCATCCCCTCAGTGTTCGGAGGAATTCAAGGACACGAGACCGGTTCACTGCGCTACTTCATTGTCGACTGCCGTGGACTGAAGGATATGCGGCGCGGTCAAGTTCCTACTGCCTTCCACTTTGATCCAGACGCTGTCTCCGACCCTGCAGTGCTCGATCAGGTTCTCGCGACACTGAGTCCTCTGAAAACCACTGGAGTGCACATTTGCGTAATGGGCCAAGGCTACGCGCACATTGCTGAGGAGTTGCGTCAGTTCCAGGAGAAGCAAGGCGTTGCAGCGGCTTCACCGTACTCCTTGAGCGAGGAATTCCTTGAGACGTACGCAAACGATCAAACGCGCGTTCAGTCCACGATCGAATTCTTGTTGAAGCACGAGTTCCCACACGTGAGCGTCCTAGACGGAGGTTACTCAGCTGCTCACGGCCACCTCTTCCGTTCTCGCTGCTTGACTGTGGACGACCTGGCAGACCACGACACTCCCAACTGCAACCTTTGCCAGCATGACCGAAGTATGGATGCTGTTCTTCCTCATGTCACTGCCAGTGCCTCGATTGGTGAAGATAAAAAGGATTCTGTGCATGATGATGACTCGGGTTTTGCAGCGAATGCACGAACTGGTAGCTCCAGAACGAGTGAGGCATCTTCTCATCCATCAATGGACGATTCGGGCTTCACGGATATCAATCTCTCGCCTGCCACTGCCAACACCAAAAGCCCGCCAGCCGGATCGTACTACTCGAGTTTCACTGGTGCCTTCAAGACCGGCGGCAAGACACTTTTGAGTCCGACAATGGACGGCACGAAATGGCTTCTCAAGAAATCTGCCGCGACAACCGCAGAATTTGCCAATGCTGCTGCGAATATGGGCAACATGGGCAACAAAAACCGAACTGGAAGTATGCAGGGTGCCGCCGCGGCTGCCTCGGGTGCTCCTGCAAAGGAGACAAAGCCAACAATGCCGAACTTGAACAAACTGCGCAACTCGCTGGTAGCAATCGGGTCTGAGAGTCTCGATATGCTCAAAAAGGTTGAGTCTGCGACTATACACGCCGTCGAACAAGCTGCTGTGGCTACCACAGCGACCACAGCTAAGGTCCGTGTGCCGTTCCCTTCCAGTCTCTCGCCCTCCACGAAGGAAGCAGGAGCTGCTGCATTTCCTGGGTCGGTAAAGTCACCGCCCGCCAGCACGACTTCTGCTAGTACACCTCCGGCACCACGTGCAGCTCTCTCATCTGACCCCGTTCACAGCAAATTCTTCCACCAGTCGACGGACGAGATGTTCACGATCGATGACGACGATGACAATGAAGATAACGAGGGCCGCTTCGTTCAAGACGTTCAAGGAAGTGAAAGCCGAACGTCTGCTACGTCGAGTTTCGCAAGAGATTCTCCTGTCGCCGCTAACATTGCTGGACCTATTCACGAAGTTAATAAGGGTCACGTTAGTGAGCTGAAGAAGGGTATGACCGTGAGCCGTACGCAGATGCAGCCATGTGTGAGCAGCCCATTCTTCGCTTGTTACAAGAAGAAGGCACCTACCGGAAATTCCGGTGCTGGCATGCACCCGCGCCGCATGGTCATGATGGAAAACCACCTTGTGGTGCTGAAATCTGCCACGCGCAATGAAGATGACATGTTCATCGTGAAATCGTGCCACCCGCTATCGCACATTGCACGAATGACCTGCCTCAAGAAGAACGCGCTCATGGTGAGTATCTACTACAAGTGGAAGGGTGGTGACGGGCAGATCGTGGAGCGGCGCAATTCCTACGAGGTTCAGCAGCGTGACGACTTCATAAAGTCCGTCAAAACCACCATGGACAAGATATGAATTTACCCAGGATTTCCAGGTACCAACACATGTGAGGATACCATGGCAATTAACGCTCGGCTCACAACCTCAGCAGACCTTCAAATAGGCTTCTCAAAATACACACTGCATTCACATGAGACGTAGCAGGTTTTCAGTAAAAACCTTTTCACGCAGGACTCACAGTTCTAGATATTCACTCGTACAATTGTTACCAAGAAAATCCCTGCCATGTCAGACAAGAAGCGCGAATCGCTTGCGTCCAAGATCGATGAGGTTGCCCGCAACCAGATCTGGCGTGAGCAGCTGAAGACCGAATATGAAATGGAAGGTGTGCTGACACCGTTCCAGCTCAACCCGAAGACGTGTACGTATTGACTCCATTTGCCACCATACTCCTCGTCAATTCCTGATCACCCCGTTGCCATGTCAAACCTTTGTTTGAAAAACAGTGAGCTCGATCACCCTAAAGCCCACTCAGACCCACCCAGCAGACTTCGGCAAAACACAAGACGACCATGAAACACTGGAACTCGCCGCAAAACTGCGTCGAGTAACAAAGAAACCCACAGAAAAGCATGCCCTACCGATGACTGAAGCTCAACGTGTCGGGTGGCTTCACGACATGGCAAACAAGGGAATGCGAGCGGACATGAATCAACGAATGTTCAAAGGCCGTGGCAGGTACATACCTCAGACACTCTTACCTTCGTGTTCCAGCAAGCTAACTCTCACCACATTTCCGTGTCGGTCTTGCTCCATCAAGCTGCGACGTCACCAAATTCGCCGACACGTACTGCACCATGGCAGGCTGCAGTCCGTTTGCAGACAAGTCGACTCGTTGATGCAGGACCACCTCGAGAAAAGAAGAGAAGTGTTATACCCAACATATAAGAAAGGCTACGCCCAAAACATATTAAAGCCCTCCTTTCTCCGTCATCTCCACCGATCGACGAGATTCCAATATCTCAACCCCTTGCGCTTGCCCTTCTCGACTTCTGGTACTGGAACCTCCTTCGAAGAGAAGAGACGAAGACGGCAACCGGAGAGCTGTCTACCTACACGTCCGTTGGCTGGGGAGGAGCTGTAATTGATCCTCGTCGCTCTGTTCGATGAGGAATAGCCTCGGCACCTGCTGCACCAGACGCACTAACAATACTGGACATTGACGACTGCTTCGTGATAGGCGGAAGCATGCTTAAAGTCGGCGATGAAAGTGGCTCCATCCCAGCGACCTCTGCGTTTTCATCCAGCATCGTCAATTGGTTGCGAAGCTCCTCGATATGAGAGAGCACCACACGCCGATGACCCTTTTTCACATCCATGTCGATAAGGTCTTCCTCGTCAATTGTAGCCACACCACGGAGCGTATCAAAGCCATCTTTCTCAAAATTCTGCGCGTATTCTTCCATTTTGAAAAACTTGAGCCAGTTGTGAACAGTCTCAATATCTGAATAGCAATGCAAAACAAGCAGCGGTGAGATACGAGACGAAATATATACACACAATCCCGCAAGACAACGTACTTCTGCCTCGTGGAGCGACGTTCTCTTCTTCATCACCTGCAGGGTGACCGCTATCATACTCTAGCAATGACGCTGACGTCTCGTCGTTCGTCGAGTAATCATCGTTGCCTTCCTCCCATGCCTGCAGATAATTGGCGAGAGAGCTGTGGCCAGCTTCAAACGCACAGCGCGATGGACTCTTGTTCGTCTACAAGATAGAAGAAGTAAACACGTCAGAAAAGACAGGTCAGACACCTCACTTCAACACCGCGACGCAACAGATGGCGAGATCCAAATACCAAGCACCTACCAGCGTCAACGAGAGGAACTCTGACGAGTCCCGGGACTTTCGGATGAGCCAGAACGCGCACTCTTTGTTGCCTCCAAGTGCAGCGCTGTGCAATGCATTGCGTCCAAACTGCAGCAATACGAACAATAAATTGTTACTGCTTCGTCCCCCACCAAATGTTTTCTCAGCGTATCTTGCGTACCTTGTCAACATCCGTCCAAACAGCAAAATGCTCACTCAACAGCTTCAGAGTTGACAAATGGCCAAATTCTGCCGCCCAATGCATCGCGTTTTTGCCGTTCTATCCGAAAAAAAATACCGTGTACACAATAAAAATTAGCTCAATAACAAGCAGCTCGAGTCCAGTTGCTTCCAAGTCGTTACCTTGTCGCGCATAAACCGCAGAGGATACGCTCCATTGATATCGGCGATGATCCGTGCGATTTCCTCGTCATCACCCTCCTCAGCTCCATGGACAAATTTCTGCTTATTACAACAACATTTTCTTGTCAGAAACTCTTTTAAAAAAACACCTCCAAACTCCTGTGCGAGCCATACAGTACCTGCGACGTCTCGTACCACGTCTTGAGAAATTGCACACACTTTTGCTTGTGTTTATCCTTGGCAATCTGGTACGCCGTCTTATTGTCCTGTATCCATACCAACAAAAATCAGCATCAAAATTCAATCCATAGCAGTCTCTGCAAGCACTCACATAGCTGGTGATGTGGATGTCAATGCCTTTCATGCACAAGTACTGGATGACCTCCTTCCTTCCCTTGGACGCTGCCCAATGTAAACACGTGCCTCCATACTGCACCACAACCAAGTGTATCAGCATCAACAAGTCACCCTTAAAACCTCCCTCTGCATTTAAAACACACCTCGTCCACTGCATTGATATCAATGGGACTGGGACACTCTTCCAGCAGATATGTGACCACGTCCAAGTGTCCGTTAATCGCCGCTGAGCAGTGCGCCAGCCGTCCGAACTTGTCCGGAGCATCCAGTGGCACCCCGTTCTCCACCAGGAACTGTACTACCTCCAGATGTCCATAGAATGCTGCATAGTGCAGCGCCGTCTGGTCGTCGTGGTCCGTGGCGCTCCAAATGACGCTGCAGTGCGCGCCCATCCACTGCACCACGTCCAGTTGGCCGGACGCCGCCGCGCCGTGCAGCGCTGAGCAGCCATGCTGCCAACAAGAACAAGCAGTACCGTTAGTAGTGCTGTATAACGGACAAGGTCTCTTATGTCTGTCTTGCCTGGTTGCGGTAGTTGACGTCGGCGTGCAGCGTCTGGACGAGGTGCTCGACCTCCAGCTGCTTGCCCCGGTTGGCCTTGCAGATGAGGACGTCGCCCAGTGTGTAGCTCTCCACGACGGGCGGGGCGCTGGAGCCCAAAGGCAACTGCAGCACGCAGTTCATCAACAGGTCTAGAGTGGTGTGACTCGGTTCTCGACGGCGGAGCTGCTCAGCGGGTGATACGAGTGATAGTGAGAGGGGCAAACAGGCGGGCGACTGTGTGCGCCACACCAATCATGAGACAGGAATGTTGCGTGAGTGTTGCGCTAAGAAAACGTCTTGGTTTTTGTAAGAGTGAGAACCGGTATATCGGTACATTTCGAGTTTTTATCTGCGACCGTGCCTTTAGGTCCAACGACGACACCACTGCACACACAGCGATAGAACACATGCGGCTTTTTGCTACATATATAGTGATTCTAGGTTGAGGGAACTTTGTACAGACGCGAATATGTGCGGATACTCGTCGAAATTAAAGCGTGCTGGACATCCCAAGATGGCTTCGCTTACACGCGGGAATTCAATAAGTACACACCTTCTGTCACCTTACCGCCTTCTAATTTTAGCCAATCAACGATAACTGATATCTAAAGATAGCTTGAAGAGGCATAAAACGTCTAGCGTCTCGCCACTATAAGCCGTCGGATAACCTCGCTGTTGCCGACCACCGCGCTATCCAAGCCTAGAGATCCAGTATGGGCGCCGGAGCATCAACCGACAACACCGGCGAGGTAGCTACAGCGTCAGCTGTAATTGAATTCGTTGCACCCTTGGCTGAGACTTTTGTTGTTGTGTCACTGTCGTTCAGATCGTGGTGGGGGATGTCGTAACCTTCAGTGTCAAAGATCATCCCAAACGTGTCGTTGGAGTGAGTACCAGCTACTTAGGAACAATATATTGAGGAAAGTACTGACAACTCTGTACTCTTGCTGCCTGCAGATCGTGGCAGACGTGCAGGAGGACTGCTACAGTATCCAAGTGTCGAACGTGGAGGTGCTGGACGGTATTCCGCGCAACGACGTCAAGCGGATCGCCAAGTGGGACGAGATCGAGGTGGGGGACAGGGTCAAGGTGAAGGAGCAAGGATCCCGTCTGTACTACGAGGCCGAGGTGGTTGCGCGCAACGAGAACGGCACGTACAAGGTGCACTTCGCAGAGGTGGACGAAGAAAAAGATGACGTCGGTGCTGACAGAATGCTCAAGCTCATGTCCGGACGCTTGGAGGACAAGGAGTGGATGATGTATAAGGAAACGGAACAAGAGTAGCTCGTTACGTAGACTACCGAGTTTTTCCTTTGCATAACAGGCCCCTCCGACGTGAATCGCACGCGAGAGTACCATACCACCACTCACTAACCGACGACAGGGTACTTGGGTCCTCATTGTTTTGCATTGATGAGATAGTGGATACTCGTTTCTGACTAAATTGTCTTTGCTAGCTGCAGTAGAGAGAGGAAACCCCCCTTGGGGATGTCCACTGGACTCCCAACATTATCTACTATCCATGCCTGCAAAAAGCACCACACACAACCCATTAACCAGTGGGTAATACTTGTGCAAGCAGGACTGTATCTTCACGTACCTCAATCCTGCTTTCTATGGCCTCCAAACTATCGGTGCGTGAAAGTGCGATTGGCCCGATGGAGCTTACAGACAGTGGTTCTGTGCCTTCAGGTGCATCTTCGGGAAGAGGTAAGATAAGAGGATCCCGAAGCAGTAACCAGACCAGTGCTTCACTCTCGTTTGGAAGCAACCGTGCAAACAAAGCTTGTCGACGAAGTCCATGAACGATAAGATCTAAAGTTGCATCAAGTTACATAAGCATCCCGCACGTTAAGACAAAAGGCAAACCCGACCACCAGCGTACAAATACAAACTCACCATCTAACAACTCCGTAGAGCGAGCTAGCAAGTGGATGGTATCGTCGGCGCCTCCGTACACATCCCCCGCAAGCCAAAGGGCAAGGTTTCGAAGCACGGGGTCGTAAAACACACCCTTCTTCTGCAATGTGACCGTAGCCTGGTCGATGGCCTGGGATACCAGTGGACGCGCAAATTTCCAGGCAAACATTTTTTTGCGCACGATCTGGTCGCGTAGCTGCTTTTCGGCTTTCTTCTTCTTGATGAGCTCTTTTCGGCGGTTTGCCTCCTTGGCTTTCTCCTCCAACTCGCGCTCTGCCTGCTTTTCATCACTCTTTTCAGCCTTCAGCACCTCGTGGTGACGGTGTAGCGTCCGCATTTCCTGTTCTTCTTTCACTTCCACCAGCGCTTGTGCAAGCGTTTTGTTCACCAATACATTTAACAGCGGCTTCACTTCGAAGTCGAAGTTAAATAGACCGTCGGACTCTTCAATCTGTTGAAATGTGCAATAAAGTTAGCAACCAAACACGAAAACTACAACAATCTGCAGCAAACACTCACCTGTGTAGATGTATCAATGCCGATTTTCGGTCGCATGAACATGTCGTTCGTTGTGGCGTTGCGTGCGTTCACAGTTCGGGACACGAACTCGTCCGTCTGGCTAAACGACTCGCGCTCCGGTATCGGAACTGTTTGCTCTATGAGGTTCGCATCTAGTGAGATCGAAGTGACTGCCACAGAACAACAAGCATCATAGACCAGTCAGCATATCCATCCACCCAGCAGTAAAACACTGTTTTCTCCTTACATCCGTACGCTGACATTGACTGCGCCTCAAAGACGTTCAGGTTGTTATTATTGTTGTTGTTGCTTCTTTTCTTCATTGCCGTTCCTCTCCGCTTCTTCACTTTCTCCCGACCATCTTCACTCCTGGACGTATTGACCTACAAAGTGCAACTAACAGTCAGTGATGCAATGTGTCAATGATTCAATTGCTACCGTCACACTGACCGGAGCGAAGACGCTGCCGCGCAGGATCCTCGGGTCGTGCATGATGTTCGTTGGTATCGACTTGTTCCCTCCATCACGCGTCTTGCTGCGAGTTGTCTGCACAGGCCGCGGCTTGGACGAGTACGAGTACAACAAGTCCTGCTCCATTGTCGCAATGGTCAAGTGGATACATTTTCGCGTCAAAGGTCGCACAAGTTGAAGTGGTAGACTGACATTATTAAGTACGATTCTTACTAAGTGCGATTGTTGTGGACGACATGAAGAAACGGTTGCATGCACTGGGCATTTCTCGACTTGATTGTTGCCATCGACGTTATGTCGATCTTCTACTGCGTGGTGGCCAACGCGCACTGCCCGCTGGCTGAGTACAGCAATGGAGGCGACAAGAGCATGAACGAGTTCGCACAGAAGCTGCTGAAGAAGCTCAACCTGGCTGAAGACGCGGTGGAAGCCATGGACTTTGAAGGCAAGACCTACAGCTACCGTGTAGACAATGAGGTGGCTTACGTTTGTGTCACCAACGCAGCGTTCGGCAAGAGGTGCGATTGGTAGCAATTGACTGTGTATATAGAGACGTAGTGCTGACTATTTGGGTGATTGTTGCAGCTCGGCGGCGCTGTTCCTTAAGCACATTAACCAGCTCTTCGACAATCAGTTTGGTATTCGAGGCAAGGCCACGAAGCTCAAACTGGACATGAATCGGGACTTTGCACCGACACTGAAGAAGCAAATGGTGAAGCTGAAGAGACGGTGAAAGAGAGGGAGATGCAGTGCTGACTGTGCCACGTGGATGTGTCAATGTAGGAAACGTTCTCGTCGAATAAAGGGGCGGAGAAGCTGCAGGCTCTGAAGAAGGACCTGGATAATGTGAAGAGCAATGTTCAAGAGAACATCAGTACGTCGATTTCTATAAAAGTGAACAATTTCTGCGAGAACTGACTGACTGGTGATGATTTGAACAGACAAAGTGCTGGAACGTGGTGATAAAATCGAGCTGCTAGTGGACAAGACGGACCAACTCAAGTACGCTCCTGATACATGATTAAACGCTGTGGGTCTGTGGGGATTGCGCTGTACTGACCTGATATGTGTTACCGTTTGCAGCTCCCAGTCTGCAGCTTTTGCCAAGTCTAGCACAAACCTTCGCCGCCATTTGTGGTGGGAAAACGTGAAGATGAACATTGCAATCGGAGCAATAATTCTGGTACGTGTACTTATCAATCGGTTTGTAATAGGAGGGTGGTTGTGGGTAAATGTTGTTGTGGGCTGACAATTTTTTGTGTTCGCTGCAGATTTTCATCATCCTCATATTCCTGTACATCAAAAGCAAAGTGTCTGGAGGCGGAAACAAATAGGTAGATATGAAGTAGACATTGACCAAGGAGCAAGACAACGCAAAAACCAGGCAGACACCGCGGGGCAGAGATCTATTATTGCTGCGGCATCGCACACAGCTCGACAAGGTATTGACATAACGAAATGTCACGTTTATTGCGCCTTGTGCTTTCTTCGTGTCGGTGATTTGGGCGAGGAAGTCCGAACCAGCTTTTCAGCGCATCCAGTGGCTACGACAAGGACAACGCTGCAACCGTAATAGAGTAGGTCGCTTGTCAAGTAGCTCGCACCGCCAGTTCCGAGGACCACCAGAACATTTGTCGGGAGCCGAAACAGTGATAATGTAGTGCTCAACTGGGCTTTCGGGAAGTACCTGCAGCGAAGTGTTGCGCAGCATGGTGAAAGAAGTCCAACGCAAACCTTTGCAGACATGATATCGTCAGTACCGCAGCATTACCATGTGACGCGTCATCTCCTCGGTTGCTCACCTCAAATACCAAAAATCCGCCTAAGATGAACTGGTAATCAGCCGTAACCTTTACGCACCAGAACAAGCCATAGCTTGTTAGTTGGTTGCAACCATCACCAGCAACAACAACTCTACCCAACCGTTGCAATAAGTAATGAGACCGCAGACGTTGCAGCCATCAGCAGTAGCAAGAGCTCTTCACGAAGCCGTGAGTTGTCTACCAAATCGAATAGCTTGCCACCGATAGCAATACACAGCATGAAGCTCGAAAATACGAGGCCACTTGGCAGCTCCCCATTGGGTACGACGGCTTCCAGCGTAGGGTACCACAAAAACACTGCAGTAGAGAAAAATAAGTTCATGTTGTGGTCTAGCGCAATTCGAAAAATATGAAGCTTACCAAAAACGTACATCGCTCCTTCAAAGAGCGAGTAGCAAAGCCCCAAGGCGTACGCCTCCACACGCAAGTCGCTGCTTTTCACGTCAGTGCCTTCCAAAGTGCCTGAGTTCCGAGCCTCATTGTTGGCATTTTCAGTTGACAATCCATAGTTCTCCGGCCAAGAAAATACGAATGCAGCAGCAATTGCTGTAATGACTACCGCAGCACGGAAGGGGCCGATATCTCCGAAAGCATCGGCAGCAACTTGTGCTACAAGCCCCGCAATCACTGCGACAACACCGTTGATCTCGGACCCAAGTGCAAACGTCTTTCCCAGTAGACCTTCCTCAAAACCTAAGCGAAAAAATAGATACACTTGAGTGCTTCATCGCGAGAAGACAGCAACAAGAACCCACGCTTTAATCACCTCGCGTCCGATGCTCGCTGACCATCCAGCTCTCAAACGCCGAGAAAAGCAGCGACGTGGAGATACCGCCAAGTACTCTCCCTCCCAGCAGCACCGTCATGTTCGGTACGTCCTCTAAAATGTTGATAACGATCTTCCAGGCAAAAAAATCGCCACGCAGCAACAGCAACAGACAATACCAGTCAGCCAACGCCAGAAGCATCCATCCACCCCAGTATCAAGCTGACCTCCAATGCACAATACACCAAACAAGCCTTACGACGGCCGTACTTATCCACGAACGGGCCGACAAAATTGCCAAACACAACCGAAGACAGAAATCCCGTAAGGAACAGTGCGCCAACGTTCATGTCGTAGCTCTGCGCAGCAGCAAATGTCAGTCAAACCACCTCAATGCAATCGATAATGCAATTTTATTGCGTACCTGGTACAGACTGTACATGTGCGTGCCCTGCAGCCAGTCGGCGAACATGACGAGCCCGTAGACGACAAGATACTGCCGCTGGAAGTGCGCAAAAGCCTCGCTGTCCGTGGTCTTTGCATGCGCGTTGCCGAGTTTCTGGCCGGAGCCTTGCACCACGAAGAGCTTCTCTATAGCGTGTAGGGATAGCAGACACACGAACAGCCCGAGACAACAGGCAGACGCCCACAGGGGCCACCGGAAGAGCAGCTCCATCATACTGCAGCTGTCAAAGCCACTTCAAGAAAGTAGCGATGAGAATAAATAACAATTGTCAAAAGCTGCAACATACTATGTCACATAATATTATTATGTGTTGTAAAATTGTAAAACTGAAAAATAATATTGAAAGTTGCGCCAATTTGGAGTTTCTAAAGTTGCGCTAACGTTTACTGGTTACAATAGAGCGCTGCGGTGGCTTGACGATGGAGGTGCTTAAGACGACGGCGATCAGCGAGAAGGCAGCGGCCAAGCTACTCAAGAAGTTCGTGGACAGCAAGGAGGAGGAGGAGAACGCCGACCTGATGGTGCGTTCACTACGGTGCAGCTACTGCAGTGCAGCTGCGATGAAGAATGGTTTTGTCTGACGTTGGCTGGACGTTGTTGCGTGCAGATGAACGAGGAGGTCAAGTTTCAGTTGGCGCAGGTGCTTGCGCACTTGGAAGGCAAGAAACCTCAGATCCAGGTGCAACAGGATGAGTACCAATTCGGACAGTACTAGGCCTCGATATGAATACACGACGTGCGCGTTGACGATAGAGGAGAGAAGTGTTGCTGCGTTCAGGGGCGGGCTTAGTAGAAACTTACCAACGAGTGGTGCGGTGTTGGTGTGATACAGTTGGAGCCAACGGGTGTACAGGTAGCAAGTGGTCTCGAGCGCCGCCGTGCCGCGTCGACTAAACCATGATGTACTGTACAGTAGTGACACGAGCACTTCCGAGCGCTCCACGTCTGCTAAAGGTTCTGGTGCCGAACATCCTGATCCGACTCCGGGCAGGCGACACAAGGTGGTCTAGTGCTTGAAGTGCTGCTAGCAGTTGTCCCATGGGATCCGGATCGCTACCACGTTTGGGCAGTTCGGCGCTGCAACGACATACCCAGCAGACCTGCAAAGCGAGATACAGTCGTGCCCGTTACGTTGGAGACTTTCGGTCTGAACTCTGAAGTTCGGGTCGAATTCTTGACTCTTTCCTCCCAGATACTATTAATATCTTATCCGTGCTCACTCGATATGCGTCTACCAGATGCACATGCGATGGCGCCTTTGTTGAGATGGCGGCACGCGTTTGCAACGCCCCAAGAAGCCATCAGCGCAAGCAGTCACTCTACAGTACATGTACTGGAAGCAGTGCAAGTCCAGCATCGTCATGCGTCGTCACGATCGTTGTGAAGTGCGGAAAGGGACAGCGACGTAATCGAACGAAGTCGCCTGAATTTTTGCCGCTGCACGCGCCGAAAGCGGCCAAGTGGCCAACGGTGCGCATTGACCATTATGATGCTCTTTTCGAAGTAACACCAATGTGCAGTACGCCACGAGCGCTCACTATAACGCTCGAAGACTGTGCCGCGAAGATCGGTGACACTATCGGCATCCAGCCTGCGCAGCGGAACACAGACAACGCTCTGAGCCACAAAGGTCTTCACATACGGGTCGCTAGCCCGGTCCTTGTTGCCTTGTACATGTAGCGCATGCGTGCCATCGTGTCGTGTCCATAGTGTTCCGGTCGTGAGCGCGGGCATTACTCGACGCGAGAAGCGCGCCCCGCGCGGAGAGGCAGTGGAAGGGCATAGTCCAGCTGGCAGCTTCCTGACCGCCTGGCAGCCGCGCTTCATATTGAAGGCGTTGCATCAAAGCCCGAGAAAATTTACACTAATTGAACCATCCGAGCGACATAGGGGCAGAGACTGCAACGCAATTGTTGCCTCCTGCCCACAGACACATCTTGCACGAACAGCTCCATTTCTTGGACTTACGGTAGGGCGTTGACATCGGGTCACAGAGGCGTTATGGCATTCACACAAAGTGGGACGGGTCGCCTGGCTCTTCCCCTGTGCAACCGAACAACAACCGGCATCCAGCCCCTGGCTGGCACTCGCGGATTTCCTCGGCTGACGGCAAGAGCGAACGTTCGCGGTCTAATATCTAAGCACTAGACTCTTGTCTATTATAGTATATCACTCGAGCTCACCTATGCTGGACTCGCGCAGTAACAGCAACGAGCTGGACTTGGCCTACATGCCGTACCACGAAGGCCTGGTAAACCACAACGCGCCGCCTGTGCGCGGCAGTCTCTCGGTGCGCGTGTCCAACCAGCAGCAGCACTCGCAGCAGTCCCCGTACTACGGCGACAGCGACGAAGACGACGACGTGTCGGACGACCCAGCGTGGATGACGGCCCCACGCGGCAGCTTGCAGCCTGCCTTGCCGCCCAGTCTCATGAAGAAAGCGTCCAGTGTTTCGGTCACGGACACGCAGGTGTCCAGCCCCATGTCGCCAAGCACCGACCCCATCTCCAGTGCCGGAGAGGAAGACGAGCAGGACAAGCAACGTAAGGACAAGAAGGACGAGGACGATGACGAAGACGATGACGACTACTTCCCGCCTACGATGCCAAAGATTAAGTCGACGGAAACGCCCTCACGCCGTAAGAATTCCCCACCTGGAAGCGGCGGACGTCGCAGTCTGAACAACAATGTGGACGACAAGCTCACTACGGACCTCAAGCTCCGCAAATGCAAGAGCATGCCAATGAACCAGGCGCCTGCCAACCCCACGGACAACAACATGGTGGTGAGCTTGGGAGTGCCCCGCAACTCTCGTGGCAACTCGGAGATCGACCGTTTGTCTGTGGAGAAGAAACTCTCGGACGTCGACTCTCCTGGCAAAAACCCCACCTCTCCTTCTCCTGGCAGCAATGATGGCTACCGTGACAGCATGATGCGTTTTCGCCCGAGTGATCTCAAGCCTCAGGACCTCACGACAGCCATGATGTCGCGTGATAGTCTCGCCCCGGAAAATTTCGAGAGCAGCCGCAGTGTCGACATGTACGCTAGCAGTCGCAGCAGCAACATGGGACTTGAAAGTGGACGCAGCAGTAATGTGTTCGACAGCAGTCGCGGCGGCGTGGACCCGTTCGCGAGTACCCGCAGTACGGATCTAATGAGTGGACGTGGTTCGGTCATGCACTTCGGTCCGCGCGTGACGGAGGAAGGTCTCTCTGATTATCTTCGAGCTGTAAAGTCAGGCAACCTCCAGCTGCTGCGCTCTTGCTTGCAGGACAGGAACACGGACTTCACGGAGCGAGACCCGGTGCACGGCCAGTCGGCGATGCACATTGCTGTACGATTCGGCCAGCTGCACGCCGTGCAGTTGTTGTGCGGTAAAAAGACACGCGGCCTGCTGATTGATGCCGTGGACAACCGACAAAACACGCCACTGCATCTGGCAGCGGCCAAGTCGCGCCGTATCACCAAGTACCTGCTGGAGCACGGCGCCGATGCCTCGCGTGTGAACAACCGCAACCAGACGCCGCTGGCCGTGCACATTATCACGTCCAAGCGCGATGACCCGCTGATTGCAGAGATGCTGTTGCAGCACAAGACGGACCCGAACGGCGCGCTTGGCAACAGCACACTGCTCCACAAAGCCGTGGATCTCAAGTTCTTTGAGATTGCTTACCGTCTGGTGCGCCACGGAGCTCGTCTGGACGCGAAGGACGCCCAAGGCCGCATGGTTTTCGAGAAGGCCGACCGCAAGGTGCTACGCCAGCTCTGCGATAAGATCTCCTACCCACCCGTGTGGGTCCCGAACATGGAGCGCAAGGGCTGCATGATCTGTCTGAGAAACTTCAGCCGTCTCGGCGTTGGTGTCCGTCGTCACCACTGTCGCCACTGCGGCCGCCTCATCTGTGGCCGCTGCTCGCACGTCTCCGTGGAGAGCGAGGCGTTCCCGTCCACCTTCATCGGCCACATTGACCGCAACCCGTCGGATGAGCGCTCGAACCTGAAGCGCGTGTGCAAGACCTGCAGCAGCGTATTTGATGAGCGTGCCAAGCACTCGAAGGAGGGCTCACCTGGCAGCAACCGCAAGTGGTCGGACGCCTTCATGGACCGCGTCGTGGGCTGCGCCTGGGACGAGATTGAGCGCAAGGACAGCAGCAACAACCTCGGGTCTTCGCGACGCGGTTCCCTCGCAGCGTAGTGACAATCCTCGGCACCATGGCAAACAGGGCTGCTTGAACTCGGTCGTGGTGAATCTCTCCATCACTGGTAGTGGAGAGACCAGACCTTGTGCTTGATTAAAGCGGTGACACCCTGTCAGACAGCGCCGAGGCGACCGTCGTTCGAACGGCGGTGTGCCAAATGTATCAGTAACATGTCATGTGCTTGCGTTGCTAACGTCTTCAAGTCCCTTGGTCATATTCTGTACCATTACTTGTACACATGTACGCACGGTTTGTATCTCTAGACAGTAGTACAACTTAATTCGTACTTAGCATGAACACCCTGGCTGGACATCATTTTCGAAGCGGTGGAGTTTATTGGAGCTCGTTCATCATGCGCTGTTGTCAGATGGTCATGGGCCCTGCTGGCACCGGCAAGGTGCGACGATAGTCCGATCTGATTCTCCGTTGGGTTAGCTCTCTACAGCAGTAGTTTGAGTGGATTCTGACCCGCGGGTGGTGGTTTGTTTGCCGCTTTTCAATTGGTATGTGCAGTCCACCTACTGCAATAACATGCACGAGTTCTGCGCTGCGTCTGGGCGCATGACGTACGTGGTGAACCTGGACCCGGCTGCCGACCACTTTGACTACCCCGTGGCCTTCGGTATGCAGCTTCTTTCGTTGAAATTGACCCAGTACAAGTGTATTTAACAATATTTGAGTGCTGCCCCAGACATTCGCGATCTCATCAGCGTGGAGGACGTGATGGAGGAGCTGGGCTACGGACCCAATGGAGGCCTCATCTACTGCATGGAGTGAGTTGGATACTGCTATATTATGGCGGAAGATGAGGATTTACTGACGCATAATGTGTTGGTGACAGATATCTCGTGCAGAACCTCGACTGGCTGCAGGACCTGCTGGGCGAATACAGCGACGAAGACTACTTCATCTTCGACTGCCCAGGTTGTAGAGTATGGTGAGATGAGTGTTGATGTGGCTAGTGCTGAGCTTTTGGAATGTTGCAGGCCAAATCGAGCTGTATTCGCACCTCCCAGTGATGAAGCAACTCTGCGACTCACTGAAGGACTGGGGATTCAACATTTGCTGTGTTTACTTGGTGTGTTGATTGGTTCTTACTTAACCAGCCACGAAGAGTTTGTGTGCGTATGACTTACGTTCTTATGGACTTGTTTGCACAGATCGACTCCTTATTTATCGTCGACCCGACCAAGTTCATCTCGGGCGTGCTCTGCTCTCTGTCGGCCATGGTGCAGCTGGAGCTGCCTCACATCAACGTGCTCACCAAGTGCGATTTGGTTGACGAGAAGGAGATGTCGAAGTACGTTTATCTTACGGACTTATTGGCTGGCCATATCACGTGAACGCGGTGCGACTTTCAGGTGCTAACAGTGCCTTTCCGTGGCTTGCAGGTACTTGGACCCGTCAGAAGGTTACCTTCTCGAAAACCTCGCGAACTCCACTGACCCCAAGTGGCGTCCTCTAAGCGCGGCGATCTGCAATGTGGTACATGGGCTTCTCACATCTTGTGAGCTAATGCATTGCGCAAGAAAGGCGATGAACTTACGTGACCGTCTGGGGAATATTTTTTTTTGTGCTCAGATCAACGACTTCAGCATGGTGGCCTTCGTCCCGATGAACATCAACCGCGAAGAGAGCATCGAGACTGTGCTCATGCACGTGGATCACGCCATTAACTACGGCGAGGACTTGGAACCTCAGGTATTCCCTTTATTTCAGTGGAAAAATTAGTTATCGACGGTATCCTCACGCAATGCTATTTGCTTATTCGTTTTTTGACTGCAGGAGCCGAAGACGCAGGAAGCCGACGAGTAGATGTGAGAATGCAACGAACACGATTTTCTTTTGACCCGAGACTTCCGTGCAGCTCCGACCACTCTAGCATCACTCACTATGCCTTCTTCGCATGTATGTCGTGCAGATTAATCAGGCAGCCGGGCACGTTGAAGTCGCCGACAAAAAACGCTTGCAGATGGATTTTAACGAAAGAGAATCTAATTGCTGGAAGCTGATAACAATGTCATGGACACGAAAGAAACAGATCGATCGAAGTCTTACACGTGACAGATACCAGGTTTTTTCGAGCACTCGAACGAATGGCTACACTGAAGTTGAAGTTTTATCGTCAAGTCGTAGAGGTATGGCCTTTCACCTCGAGTCGTTTCCTAAGTATTGTCTGCTGCCGTTGACGACAGGCAATGGCAAGCAACCACCAGCAACTTCTAGACCCCTCGAACGTTATGCGTGAAACAAAAAGCTTGGTACGGCACCTCCGAGTCGTTGCAACCCCTGAGGCTCCCGGCGTCTTCCCCCACCTCACTCTGCATTATGCCGGTCCGATCTCGACCCAAGATGTCGTTCCTGCAATTTCTTCGAGCCACGTTGCTGCTCGCCGCTGTCATCACTTCAAGCGTATCTGCCGACTTCGAAGCTGCAGCTGATGGTTACTCGAACTCGACCAACAACAACACTACGCGTTATCTGGAAGAGACTGCGTCGACCGACTATCACACGGCGATGCTCAATGCTGTGAATAAGGAACGTGCTGCCCGAGGACTGTCAAAGCTCTGCAAGAACACCAAGCTGCAAAATGCTGCGCAGAGCCACTCGTCAGACATGGCTCGGAGGAACTACCTCGGTCACACAGGCTCGGACGGATCTACCATGAATAGCCGAGTCCGAGCTGCGAGTTACGATTGGAATACCATCGCTGAGAACGTTGCGGCTGGTCAGGCAACGGTGAGCAGCGTCATGTCGTCCTGGATGAGCTCTAGCGGACACCGAGCCAATATCCTGAGCAACAAACACAAGATGTTTGGCTGTGGTTACGTTTACAGCTCCAGCAGCAAATACAAACATTACTGGACGCAGGATTTTGCGTCTGGGAGTGGTGAAGACTGCGGATGATGCAACAGAGCTTTTTTATTGTAGCTTTTGCGTTTGAAGTCTGCTAAGAAGGAAATGAACACAAATAATAAAAACTTCATGATGTGTCAAAGCAAATATTCCTTTACTGCAGCTTGAAAAGTAGAATCTGGAGACGGTTGCCTTGGTCTCCTCTACCTGCCCCAGAACTCTACGATTCTCTCTGGTGACGCCCGTGATCTTGCAGTTTTGATACCACCCGCTCCACTCGTTCCAGACTTGTAAGCGTATCCGCAACCAAACATGGTGTACTTGGTGCTCAGGATATTGACGCGGTGTCCACTGGACGCCATCCACGCCGTCATCACCGCGTCCACCGTCGTTTGTCCAGCCGCGACGTTCTCAGCACCAGCGCTCCACTTGTATCCTGCAGCCGTGATCCGCTGCGACATCGTGGAGCCATCGGATCCCGTGTGACTCATGTAGTTTTTGTTTGCCATGTCAGTCGAGTGACTTTGGGCAGCAGTCTGTAGCTTCTTGTTCATGCAGAGTTTCGACAACCCATTGGCGATGCGTTATTTGTTGACAGCATCGAGCATCAACGTCTGGAAACCGGTGGACGAGTACGTCTGAAGCTCTCGAGTGACAGTCGAGTTTTTAGTGAACTCTTGGGCGACAGCAGTGCCGATAGTTGTCTTTTGAACTGCAGCTACAGACGTTGAGCAACCGAGTAGAATGACGACCAAAAACGCGAGAAGAGCGATCGAACGGACAAAAAACGCTGACATGATGGCGGGTAGTGTGGTTTGCAAAGGCTCCGGACGTTGGTGGTGAATTGTCGAATGAACTGTTAAAGACAGCATCGATACTTGACGTATGAGGTTTCCCATGTACTTGACCTAGAGCTAGAGTGTGCGGTGCCCAAAGTGTCTCTTCGTGGCGAGCTCTGCGGTCAAGTGTATCTGTTCGAATCGTCAGTCGTCCGAAGCAGATGGAGGCACAAAGTCACCAAAGCTGACACATGGGCTCGTTGACAACCTACAAACACTACTGGACCCAGGACTTTGCCTACGGAAGCACCAAGAGCTGCTCGTAAGAACTAACTACTCATCGTCGAAGTAGTAATGCGAGGAAATACAAGCATGATGACAGCGCTAACTATACGTGAAAAACTCAACAAGAGAGTCATGACAATGCACACTAAGGGCAGCGGTGCTGATACGAGTGTGGAAGAGCAACTACAGCTACGACGAGTGTTTCGACTACTGGCTTTTGACACTCCTCTCCAACGACTAGAACACAAACTCGAGGTGGAGATCGGCATGGCACGCATGGCTGTAGCAGATATCATCATTACGCTACCTTAAACGAGTTGTGTTGTTCGCAGAAGTTGTCGGAGAAGGTGCAGAATGTCAAGTCTCCAGAGGTAATCTGCAATCTATGGGGGTTCAGTGTGAACCACCATTCTACTCATGCTGGTTTGATGACAGCGACAAGCTTCGAGACGACAATGCACGCTAATCGAGCACAACTCGAGTATAATTTATACTACGGTACCAGAAACTCGCAAAAGTGCTCGGAGCTACTCTGATTGGTCGAATTCTTAGGTTTTGGAAGCATATTATTGGTCAAAATAGGTACCAATGAAAGTTTTGGATAAAAATTAATACCGGTATTGAGTAATACTTATAGAATATGCTACGAAAATGTTTTTAGAATAAAATAAATAATGAAATAAATATATGAAATATATTTTATAGCCTTATTATTTTTTACGGATCTCTGGGGCAAGTTGAAGCAGGTCCATACGCATGCACATTGTTAATTTGTATTTTGTAGCTATGAAAGATTTTATTTGGTTGTTACACTCAATCCTCTCCGTTGTATAATAGTAACCCAAGTAAATGTACATGGTACATGTACAGTATGAGCAGGTTGTTAACGTAAACTCCGCTGATTTGATGTATGGTGCCTTTGTCATTCTACGTAAGACATGCGGCATAGCTGTTCCAAGCGATTATTTCTGAGCTCTCCAAGTATCCGGCAGCGTCGGAACACACATGGTCATTTCGTCTGCCGCTGCACAAGAAACAGAGTTTAGCCGTGCAGTTGATCACTAAGAAGCGATGTCGTATTAATAGATCTCTCACATGTATTTCCATTTCCTTCTCACATCTTGTGTGACCCTTTGTGTAAATGACTATTATTACTGTTAATAAGTGCGTCGCAGTAAAGTAAATGCAGTCTAGTCAGCGACTCAAAAATGGTACATGTATCACTGTCGCATTAGCGGTTTGAGTGGCCCTCAAATGATGCCTCTAGAGGCGAGTCTGCATGGGCCTTCATAATCTCCAGTACCAGCGTGATCACCGTGCTTCTGGAAAATCATGAATGCATTGGCGTGTGGATGGGACCGGATACCTGCACGGTGCGGTTTTAGAATCGTAGGGATGTGCCGGACCATTCTTCATTCTCCTGAGAACAGCACGCTTCGCACCTCCACTCTCCGAATCCAACATCATGAAGTTCTTCGTCGCAGCCATGCTCGCCGCAGTTGTGATCGTCGGCACCTCCGAAGCCGCAGACACCATTACCGTCGACCCCACCACCCTGACTGAAGTGGACCAGTCAAACCAGTCGCCTGGACCCGAAACATCAACCTCCACGCTAAACCCTAACTTGTTCCTGGGCATCGGCCCTGAAGTGTTCCCTGGCGAGCCAGGATACAAGAACCCATTGGGCTCGTCGAGCAGCGGTGGCAGCACCGCGAGCTCCAGCGGCCCCAACACCACCTAGCCAGTTTGCCCGGACGAACAAGACCCTGTTTGCGGATCGGACGGCGTCACTTACTCCAATCATGCAAGTTGGATATCGCCAGCTGCAACAACCCGAACAATGGCAATGCCAAGAAGTCTGATGGACCTTGCACGTAAATGTGAGTTCATCGTTCGTATTCTTTGTATTCATCGCCAAAATGTAATGAGTACAAGGGATTAATTCTCTTTTTCTTTACAAATTCTTTCTAGCGAGCGCATCCTACCGGTAAAGAGTGTTGTGTGGGACGCATTTTGTCTGATTGGGCGAGGCCCCAATATCGGATACGGTGAGCTCGCTTGCGAAGTTTTCCGCATCCCTCTCCTTACTTTTATTACTAATGTATTACTACTGTAGTATTTTCAAGAACATCCTGGGCGCTGGTTCTCTTTCTCTCTGCGACGCTGACCTGGGTCGCTAAACTAAGGACCTGGGACAGGTGATGGATCACCTGTCCCAGGTCCTTAGTGATCACCTGATCCTCGGGTATTCTCTGATATTTATTTTCAGAACTAAGGAGTGGATGCCAGCGTCAGTGCGATTTTGCATAAGATAATTATTATTGTGGTTTGTTCTACTCAAAACTGGGTTGCGAGATTGACCAATCTCGCAGGGGCAAATCTCGCAGGCAATCTCGCAAAGCACTTCGTTTTGTATTGAACTCGATTAAGTACGATAGCTGGGTGTGGCCACATGTCACGATTGGACTCAAAAACATATGATTTGGCCATTGCGCGGTTTATGCATGACTTGGATTTTGTATGCCGTGAAGCTCAGCATCTGCAAATTTAGGCGGAATTCACAATACCCGGTGATACATATGTCAACCAAAAGATAAAGTACATAATTTTCCTTTCCTGGTATTCGGCGCAAAGTTTGTCCTTCTCGCACAGCTCACGCCGCCTGCGCTCGCCCTTGCTCCGCTTCTGCTAATATTTAGTGGCCGACGCCGACCTCATCGCGGTACCGCGGCTCGGCAGGCCCCGCGACACCGCCTGCAGGAACTTGTCCAGCACGCACACCGTAACGTGCTCCTCGCGGTCGTTGGCCTTGCACATCTGCACCTAGTGCACGTTGTTGAGCGCCACGGCCACCTTGGCGTGGGAGAGCTGCGAGATACGCATCTCCAGCTCGAGCGCTCGCACACCGTGTCCGTGGTGTAGTCCACATCGTCGAAGTTGTTATCGGGCACCATCCTCCTCGTCTCTGTTCCTATTTCCTCCGGTCAATCGCGGTGATGTCACTTGCGATCTAGGCGGCGTTTGTGTTTGTGGCTCGGCTACAGAAACGAGCAGCCAGCGATACACATTTATCGCAGGCCTCATACTAATGGGCTCCTCTAGCGCCATGCCAGTCACCTGCCCGTATGCGCCGCCCTCCTGCTCATGAGCGCCTACCACCTGCTTGTAAGCGTTCTCCTCCAGCTCCTCGGCTCCGTCCTCCAGCTCGTGGTTGACAGCCTCCAGATCATGGGTGACGGCCTCTTGCTTGTGGACCCAATTTTCTGCGGTGTTGGTGTATGAGGGTCTCTTTGTCGCCCGCTAAATAAAAAAAATGTGTGGGCTGTGTTTCGAGTCCGTATTTGTGTTGATTTTATTATTATATGTGTTTATTATATGTGTGCTCAGCTACAATACGTGCAGATATCATGAAGCCGTCACTTCTGATAATTCGGTTTTCAGAGGGACGAGAGAGGGACGGGATTGGCGCAACAGAGGGACGGCGTCCCTTACAAACTTCCGATAATGTTAAACACAGGAGAACTTTAGTTCCTAGAATAACTCGGCTTTTTGGAGTAAGACATGACAGAAAACCTATGAAAATACGATGCTCCAAAAAATATTGGTTTGAAGCTGATTGATGGCCCGCGGATTCGCAGTTCTTCTTATTTTTTTTATTGTAAATAGAAACAATACTGACAATACATTTTGTCAGTTCTGCTTCTATTTACAATAAAAACTAAAATATTCTTGAAAACATTTTACAAGAACTATGGAATTATTGAAAGTTTTAAACTCCCGGACGTGGCGAAGTTGTCGACAAATAATAGCGACGCGTGGTGGTAGTAAGTTTTCGACTGAGGCTGCAATAGCCAAGTTCTTAACCATATTAGCTACTGCACAACACCAATCAAGTATCCAAACAGAATTGTCGTTGAGTCAACTAAGTTGACTAGAGCAAGTAAATACCGATAACTCCACTAACAGCCGCAGATACAGAAAATCTCGTCGGGTGCTGCCGAACGCAGACTTGCTTGGCGCTTTACAATGACTATTCTCTGGATGCACATATTTTACCTTGAAAATAAGTTGTTTGTTGCGAAAGTGATCGAGAGCTGGATGATCGCAATCAACACCACCATGTCGAGGTGGTGCATTCGTAAGATCTTTTTACCCCTGCACCGGAGACTATGCCAGCGGTTTGTGCCTGCCAACTTCGCAGCAGTGATAAAAGACTTGCAATCACTCAAGATCTGTGACCACCTCGCGTCGGACGCCAGCAGCGACGATTCCATGTTCATTTTGCGCTTCCTGTACTCTTGATCCGGACGGCTCGACGTCTCCACATTTTGGAAAAAAAGCATCTGCGGCTAGCTGCGATTTCAGAGCCGCCAAAGCCCTCTCTTTTCTTCATTTCAGTTGGTGGTTTCTTGAGGCCGTATTCCTCGTTGGACACGCATGAGATCTGCTGCCTTGACTTGCTTGTTTACGGACACTGTCACGTTCAGACGGCGTTTCTTGGAAATAGGTTTTGATGCAGATCGTCAACACTAGCATCCACACCGCAATGCTTCACGTGGTTGTTCCAAGACTTTTTCAGCTTGAATGTTGTATGTCCAGTGGACATTGTCCACCTCTGCCGTAATTGTCCACCCGCCTTAGAAGAAGGGCCCTCGAGGTGCATTATTTGGCCGTGAGAATGAGCAGACGAAGAGGCTGTTCAAGATCGTGGCGTCCAACAACACACTGCTTATCGACTTGGTGAGTAAGCTGCGTGTGATCGATCGCAAGAGGCCTGGTGACTTCTCAAACTCGCTCAAAATCGTCTCGCACTGACGCTCATAGAACTCAAGCGCCACCGTCTGCGAGAGCACGCCGGCAATGACGTGCACATTGATATGATCGATCTCACGCACCAACACATTATTCACCACCAGAGTGCTCCACTTACTATCGTCGTCCTCGGATCAATGCAGCGTCCAGTCAGCGCCTCCATACTAGACCGAAAGCTGGGTATTGTCTCCAAGACAGCAGCCTCACACAGTTTTCTTTGACGGTGAAGATACACTACTTCATGACTACTTGTGATCAAAATTGGCACTCTACCTCGAAGTAGTTTGAAATCTGATGTTGATTCTACCTGTATAAGTCCCACTCAAAGTAATCGAAAATGCGAGGTGGGGTACTAAAAGAGGGATGGGGCACAATTAGAGGTTTTACAGTACTCGATGTTGTTGGCTCTACGGAGAAAAATAGTACCGACAAATCCTGATTTTGGTTGCACGTTTAGGACTCACACTAAGAAAATGTATAGAGGAAAGCGTCCTCTTTTGGAAACCCATGCGTATAAGATTGTGCGTAATGACAGCAGCGACGCCGATTAGGAGAGCCCATCGCTCGCTAGGCCGCGACATAGCAAGCGTGAGAAGGCATTCATCGAGTCGTAGACAACGAATCGACGAACGACAGAAGAACAAGCATCGGGAACGCTCGCCAGTGAGGCGAGGCGGGCGAATGCCTTTTGTCGTCCAGGTAGGTGTATAGCGTGCCGACTCGTACAACGAGAAAGTTGTGGATCCGGAAGAGCGAGGAGGGTTTACGAATGTAAACTCTGCCTTTCGGAAAGCCCAGTTGGGTCAGGCTCCAGATGTCACGCAAGCGTTCCAAATGGAGTTTGGCGTGTGACCTTGTGATTATCCCCTTAGGTTCTTTTAACGTCGGTAGCTTCGGAAGCTCCACCCAGTGAGTTGCTTTAATACAAATATCAATCAGAAAAACATACAGGTTCCGGATTGCCGTAACGTTACTTCCGAACGTAGCCAATCTGGATGGGGTTAGACTATTAGTAAAGTCGTCCCAAAATAACCAATATCAATACAGAGAATTGTACACAATATGTAGCCGTACTTATTCTTTCGGACCCTTGAACGGTGGGTCTGCGGTCCAGTCAACAAAGCATTGTTCAGAACCCTGGTCAGTACCAAACGCACTGGCAAATCCAAATGTCCATCAAATGCGCACCACTTCCGGAAGGAAAACTCGTTTCGGTCCAGAAGAGAATTCGCTCTTAACGCAACTACACAATCCGCCACACAGCAGTTATTCGATCAAGTTCAAGGGGTCGACTACCAACAATCTCCTAAACCATAAACTAATATGAAATGAAGTTACCGTTTAGAACGTTACCTCCAACTAGAATATGAAATGAAGCGGGTCACTCCCCAGCGCGCGTCGCCGAAGTCTCCGTCCAATTTGGTCTTGATGATTCGGAGAACTCCACGCCGGTCTTCGCGTTCCGAGGTGTCTATACGCAAGTTCCTCGACTTTGGGCCCTCGAAGCAGGCTTGTCCAGCAGCGCTTGTCACTCACAAGTCAAAACGAATTCTCTGTTGAATAAAGTTAATGCAAGACGCTCTCTACACTACGGTCTTTCCGAATGTTGGCGTCCTAATCTTGGTTTCACTATTGGTGCAGGTAGCGCAATCGACACACTCATCAGAAGTCAGGTGCTGCACACCATCCGACTCTTCGTGCATAGCAGATCCGGTCGGTCGTCTTGGTCAGTCGTTAACATCTAGGCCGGAGTATACTTGAAACTCGGAACGTCTTTTCGTGGGTACTGCCTGGGTACATTCCCACCCGCGGGTACACTTTGGATATCTGAAACTTGGTCATCCGGAAGCACACAGTTTAGACTCTCGTCGTCTGGAACACTAAATCTCCGTCCGGAACGAAACTTGATCGTGAGGCTTGTACATCATCACAGGGATCCGAAATAGCACTTTACTGATGGCAACTGCGACTTCACGTATATGGGGTACTCCATTCACATCACTCAATCACTTGTGGTCTTGAATGCGGCACGCTCCTCAGTCACAATACATCGCTCCACCAAGTAGCCATCATCAGTAGTCTGGATCCAGGTCAGATCTTTCCACAGTCTTCACAGCCGTTACACTTGTCGCACACATCCAGGTGGTCATGTCCAATCAATATCCACATCTCCGGGTGCGAGTTGGGAATAGGCGCTGGCGGTATTTTCTGTTCAGTTCCATCGTGTCACCAGCCTTGCCACCTCCACGCCACTCAGTATCTTCAGCGGCTCCAGCTGTGTCAAGCGACATTGACACATTGGTGTCGCAGGAAACAATCGCTGGCTCTGGTAATGGCGAGGGCAAGGGTGGCGATGCCGCCGCCATTGTTTCTCGAGATGACGTGGTTCACGTGCTAGAGCTTGATGTGCGAGTGTTTGATAGTTGGGACGCGTTGGAAGCATACTTGAAGACGCACAGCAGACGAACGTTCCAGGTTTGTATGTTGTACTTATACTGTGTCCCAGCTTAGGACTGTGTATTACTCTCGGATTGTTTTACAGTCAGATATTGTACGTGATAGAATGCTTACGTTGTTTAATGATTGTTATAGATCTACTCGATTCGCACAAATACGCCAGTACGTCGGCGAAATAAAAAAATATGGAAGAGAACCAATCATCGTACCGGAAGTTCCCAGTGGAACTTAGGTTCTACAACAAGACTCACGTTTGCACGCAATATGGTGCTCCCCGACAAAGCACTGGTCGTGGGGTTCTGCCCAACCAGTGCTCGAGGCGAATCGGCTGTAAATCTCAGGTGCGTGAAGTCTTCTTTATTTTGCAGACCGCAACGATGAACTAACTTTGTTTATTCACAGATCGATTCGTGTGTTCGTGAGGCAGGCGAAACGTGGGAATTTCCATGACAAGCCGGAACACTGGCCATAACCACGACATCAGCTACGAGACATACCAGACATACCAGACTTACCACGAAGCTCGGCGTTTGACCGACGATACAGTGCTCTCCGGCGTACGAACTCTGCATCGGGCCGGCACCAATCGAAAGCGCATCCTTGAGTACATTGTGTAGAACTCTGCGGTTGAGCCGTCCATGAAGGATGTTCACAATCTCGCCGCCCGTCTTCAAAGGGAGAGTCACGCTTTTCCCACTCTGGAAGAGTGTCTCCGCGCCATTTCGGAGGACTTCGCATCAATGAGGGGCAATGTGACCAGACTTTACACGAACGAAGAGGTACGTAGTGTTTGACTGATTTCAATGACAAGAATGACATGTGTACGCTATTTTTGCTGCTAGAATACTGTCGAGCGTATCACCACCCAGTCAGCTCACAGCGGCCAATGTTTGACCGCTTTCCGGAAGTGCTGCTTATCGACACTACACACGTCACCAACTCTGAGAATTACAAACGTCTCAGCTTCATGATCCAGAATACAATGGGCAAGGGGTAGCACGTACAGGTGATGGCTGTATCATACTGTACTTCATTCTAAGGCTGTTAGTCAACTTGAGATTGGCGTGAAGTCTAGTATCGTGTACACAACCCTGGGTTGTGTATTGGTTTGTTGTAGCATTCCCTGTTGGAAAACGAGCGCAAGGAGACCCTGCAACCTGCATGTAAACAATTAAAAAACGCTGTCCTTCAATTGACTATCTCGCAGTCATTATAATCGACAAGGTTTCAAACAGCTATAGGTACCGAAAGAAGAATTTCCTGGAGCCCGGAGTTTTCTTTACCATTTCCATGTGGTTTAGTATCTCCAGGAAAAGGTGATGAGTAGCGATTTCAATCTAGACGTCCTTACAAAAACACGAAATGAAACGATTGATACAGTTGTTGGTAAGTGCCCCCGGAGGCGTATTATGACAATATTATCACCACAATGAAGGTGGTATTGCGCTCGGAAGATAAGCTGCGACAATAGTTCGATAATTTGGATGTCAATTGGACATCGTGTAACGAATGGTGGAGTCTTGTGTATCGCGGTAACGTACAAACAATCGGTACGCAGAAAAGATCTGCGGCATGTTCTACATTAAGATATATTGCTCTAACATCCTCCTGCTTTGTTGTTGTAGATCGGAATCAAGTTGGCAGAAGTCAAAGACGCTGGTAACCCGTTCGACTTTGTTGGATGACTGTGTAGTTTATATCCTGTTCTGGCAAACTGTCAACAAAATGATATCAAACGCATCGGTGGAGTAGGACGAGGAGATGAACAGACTGTTGAATACCGTTGCGCGTCAAGGTGTGGAGCTTGTAAATCAGCAGTACGATTTCGCGCTTCTCTCTACTACGGAGTATCGCAGTTACCCGATGGGCCCGTATGTCATGTATTCTGCCGGCAAAGATGACGATGTACCAGAGGAGTATATGATGAACCCAAGTGGATGGACATGTTCCTGTATATGTCGGATGACTCGCTTACTGCCGTGCCGGCATATCATCTACAACAGGAAAACAGCGGGTTGCACCAGTCTGGTACCCGAGAGCATTATTCACTCGTACTGGCTCGTCAAAACCTACCGTTAACTGAGAAATGAGACAACATCTATCGACGACGTGGAAGTTTCGTACGAAGATCAACCGGTTCCAAGGCCCCCAATCGACCGCTCGAAGAACCAGAACGATAAGTTCAACGAGCTCTTCGTGGTGGGGAAACAGATTGCATACGTTGGTTGTCGGTGGAGCACCAAAGCACACTCGACCCTGACCGCTTCGCTTAAGAAGTTCCTAGATGGTGTCAAAAGCGGTCAATTTCCGGTGGTAACAATTTCTGGCTCTAGTGTATCGGACCAAACACGATGCGATCAGGAGGAAACAGCAATCTAGGAGGAACCACACTCCGGATCTGGTGTTCAATCACGGATAGGTCGTCAGTCAGGGGACAGGTCACGAACTGAACCAGGCCCACCGAGACTGTGCTACAGGAACGTGTTGAGGGTCCCGTAGTACCAGTCGGCAGGGAAGATGAAACACTTTTTTCCTTAAACGAAGGAGAGTTGTATGATCTTATGGACGATTTCGACTCTGCTACGCTACTCCCACTCGGACGAGGACGCAGTGATTGCGCGCCTGCACCCGACGAGGTCACAAGTGCGACAGGCAGCGAGGATGCGGAGGTGACGGAGACTGGGAACGAGACGGAGACTGCGAACCCGACTGAGGATGTGATCCAGACTGCGACTGTGCCTGGAGCGTAAATCAAGTCGCGCGTATGAGGCAGAATGCTCTTCGTCCTCGGTTGAAAGTACTACTGAAACCGCAGTACAAACGCGCGATGTACCACAATGGACGTTGTCAAAGACGGCCAGCAGATCCGGACGGCCAGCAGATCCGGACGGCCAGCAGATCCGGACGGCCCAAAGTAACCCGTGCGGCGCGTAAGAAGGCTATCGAAGGCAGTTTAACCCTTTTGCGATGCAAGGGCGCATTTTTCGCTTAAAACAGACGACACGATTGGTGAACGCAGCTATGGCAGGTATGGTCCCATCTTTCTTGGTTTCGCAGGAACCTGTCGACCGCGGTGCCACCTTCAAGTATCCAGAGCCACTACTCGAGCTTACAGTCTTGCAGCTATCCAAAAGGGCCAAAATTATGGGGTTCGAGAAGTTGAAAAGCGGCCTATACCGACCACTGAAGCGAGGACTGTGCTTCCACTGGAGAAGATCAGATCGTGTGAGGCATAGGTGACACTGTTCCAGAGTAGATGGTACAGCGATCACGAAGTACGAATGCCGTAGTTTGGAGTCACTGTCATGGATGGAGGAGTAGTGTATAGTGTGAAGACTCTAAAAGCCATGCGATCCTGACACACCGCCATACCTAACTTCAACGGTATCGACGAAGCAACCAAGTGGGTACGTGCTTACGACCCGTCGGCGTGGAACCCACAGGATGCTGCGTGGAGCGAAGGTTTAATGGAGAAGAGCGAGTTGATTGAGCGCCTTAAGGACGTGGACGTTCTTGGACCTTTCTACTGAGCCTCTTCGTTGTGCGGACGAACGATGCTCGAACGGCCCTGTCTGGATCTCGCAACAGAAACAGTGTATTTTCAGTGCCATCCGACGTCCTGCGATTTATTGTGTTTGACCCCGAGATGATTGAAAAATCAAGACGTCTGGGGGAATCTGATGGAGACCGCGGTTAGCATGAAAATTACGGAGGATACGGGTGCGGAAGGTGGACAAGGGAGTAATGCGGGTGAAAAAAACAAGACGAAGAAGCGGATGGTATTCTTTGTAGTTATTAATTACGAGTTGAACCATTGGTGTTAGGTGGCGGTGGACTACAGCGAAACTCGATCATATTGTACGATCCCCCAGTAAACCGGCAATAGATTCGAATCGCTGAAGGACTACCGGAAGGAACAACCGGTCCCTTTGTTGCCGAAACTAGCGTCACCGAAGCGACTACGCTTTAGGAGGGTTGCGTGAAATCCTCAGCTTGACAACTACAGCTGCGGCGTCTTCGTGCTTTTGTTTTCCAAGCTATATGTCGTTCATGGAAAGGAGTCTGTTGGTCTTGATGGGAATATCAGGCCTGCGATGCAGTTTTTCGCCATAGGTTTCTTAGCCACATTCTAAAATCAATGTAGCAAGTCATTTGTTTCATGCAAACGCAATGTTATTGAGTTTGATGCTGTCTTTGCAGAAGCGTAGTGCTGTCTTTGCTGAGGCGCAGGGCCCCACGTTTGGCTCGGAAACATCTAGCGTGAGGACTTAGTGAAAATCAACGAAGTCAGCGATCGATTAATTGGCATTCACTCCTGAAAATCGCATGTGCTTTACGCACGCTTGTCTTGGTTTTGAGTTGAAACCTGACCACCATATGAATAGAATTTCCATCCGACGGTCCCTCAAGCTTCGTCTTGATAAAATGGGCCAGCATCGAGTTGATTTGGTCAATCCTTTGCCACTAGTGCTTTCCTCGTAGATGTAGTATGTCTGAACGCCCTTGTTCTCGTAGTAAATACCAAAGCAACTTACTGCCACCTGGGAGCAGAAGTACCACTTTGCTGGTCTGTTGGCCACACTGGGGATTGTATGGTTCTACGAGAAGTCCATGGCAAGAACTGCGTGGTTGCTGACGGAGGATTTCTTGTCTGTCTTGTACCCGCGCCTGCAAAGGATACCATACGCAATATCAGAATATACGGATGTAATCGAAATGTTACTTATAATCACCAAGAGTAATCCAAATGTTACTTGTGTCCACACACAAAGCTTACCGCATGCGCCGAGCAGATTCGGTGTTGCGCCAAAGGACCTCTGTCTTGTCGGACATGACACCGTCCTTCGTTTTGGAGAGGTGAATCGTGCATATATCGCAAACATTGCTGCGAGGAGATCGAATACGTATCGTAGGACAGTATAGCGTAAGCAGCTTTTGCATCGTGGATCGCGAGGGATCGGGTATCATTAGGCCCTACTCAACGCACTTGTGCATCTCATCCCAGATATCGAACGCGCTGGTAACAGCGCGTAATTGTCGCTGCCGAAGTACCTTTGGGTATTCCCATCAATCTTCTTCTGCATCCGAACACGAACTGGCCCGACCTCTCCGACCTCCGCAGTAAAGTTCGCAAACCTCTTTACAAGCCAAACAAGGTCGACCTGCGACGCATTTTTGTTCAGCTTGTTTCCATGGTCCTTGATCGCCTTGTTATCGTCAAGGATACGTTTTTTGTATCGTTGAAGTGTTCGTGGCACGACCACATAGCAGCGAGCGAAGGTAGGGCGGCACACTTGTCCAACGACTGGGAGATAATAGTGGTATTTCTCTCTCTCTCACCACGCCCTCGGTTCCGTTCGACTGGCACTTGCATGAGCGCGGCCAACAGAGTGTACAAACTCGTCACCTTCTTACTTCGTCATCTGGGCTAGAGAACAAAGTAGATACTCTAACTCCTTCGCCTTACCATGCACACAGCGGTTCTCGTGAGTCCAATTGAATCACGTCCGTCACACGGGAGTTCAGATCAGAGTCCACCAAAAAGATACTTATGTCCTCCTCAGCTTCATCACTTGGAGAACTCTCCGCAGTTAACGACTCTTCGTCAATTTCGTCGCCGTCCGATTCGGGGGTAAAATTCTCGTCGTCACTGTCCTCACACTCTCGATTCGAGCCGGAGTCACTACCAGCAACACCTTCTACTGCATTACTGCAACTGACAGCTGCTGGGGCAGGACCAGGTGGAGCAGGAACTGTTGGAGAGCCGCATCCACACTAGGCGGGCGGGAGCTGGTGGGGTAGGTGCTGTAGGGGCTGCTGTATCCACGCCGGGTGGGGTGGGAGTTGGTGGGGCGTCGTTGGTCGGGCTAATTTGCATCTTGAAGGGTATTCTCGTGTGAGCTGCTATATGGATGTCAGCGTTGATACACCTTGTCAAATGTTTGAATTTCAAAACGAGGAGTTTCTCGTAACTTCACTTATGTACGAAATGTAGTCGTCCAACTTTGAGGCTGATTATTTCAATAACTCTAAATGGTAGATTACATTGGGTGCGCCTCAGTCTAAAATGTGTGCTGCTTAAACTAAAAATACTAACAATAGAGCTCAACGCTGGCTTTCACCTAAGATGAAATACCACGGAGTCAGTCAATGCTACAGCGTCGCATGAGAAACGCAAGAGCATCTCCAACGGCAGTTCAAATTGCAAAAGGGGTAGGGCAAAGTGTACAGACTGACTCAAGCATATATAAGCCAATTACGCATGCAATAGTTCCGCTCACCCAATGGTATGACAAAAGAGTGTAGTGCACGCAGCGACGGAGGTAGTGAATGCGAAGGTGTTCACCGGTAGCAATCAGATTTCGCTCTGTGTAGCCGCCATAGGTAGTCCCTACTAGCTTATAGAAAGCCTACATGGGTCAACGAAGATGTACTTTTAGCTTGAACAGTTTCGCCTTTAGACTATAGAAAGCATTTGCCACTTGGAGGGGCTTTAGATGGGCCTAGTGGGCCATGTAGATTATGCTGATGTGTTATACAGGTGTAACGAGGGTGTGTGCGTTCTATTTAAGTCGATGTAGTCGACGTTGCTGTCCACAGGCTGAGTTTTCGCGGTTGGGCTTTGCGTGCACTACGAGCTATTCGTAGTGGAAAATGATTATTATTTTAAGAGTATCTGTACCGGTAGTGCAAAGGGCAGTTTAGCAGCGATCTTTTGCAAGTGTTGCGCTACGGCCGCATTACCGGCATAGCGATAGCAACAGCAAATAACACCGAAGTGACATGATTGCGTAGCTAGTTTGCACTATCACTTCGGCGTAGTGAACAAAGGGCTGTTTTGCACTATGGGCTCCTGCGAAATGCGCTCGTAGTGCACCTCGCTTTCTCGGTCATATCGAGAGAACTAACATTGCTGCTGCGACAGGAGGCACTAAAACTTGTTTGAGGACATCTCTAAATGATGTACACATACGGCGAGTACCACAAACCCCGCACAGGCGCTAAACGAGACCTAGTCTAGTGTTACGAAAGTGAATAGGATGTGCTGGTGCGACGCACAGCCTATGGATGGATACAGACCATTTTGTCCAACAATGCATGCGCCGCCTTCGCCACCAGCACTACAGCCGGTGTGGCATCGCCTCGAAGTGCGCTCGTAGTGTTAAAATATTGCGTGGTTTTGTTGAAATGCGGCGCATCTTTGTCTTTCGCTACGCTATTCACTACGCTTCCTTTGAACTACCGGTACAGATGAAGATCCACGTTTTGGGAGAAAACACATAAAACACAAAATGCGGAAATGGTCATTCATATAATGGATGTCATACAAATAGAAGGCCAATAATCGCCATATGAATGCGAAATTTTGGTACGAGGGCTGCTTTTTTGTTTTAAATAGAGGGTCTACGGGCTTGCGATTGACAGAATAGACGCCTGTATAGAGGGTTGATATTTAGTAATCTCTCTCATAGAAACACTGTTTGAAGGCCGCTGAAGAGATTTCACTCATTTAGAAAGTGCTAATAACAAGGACTTGTATGCAAGGGTGATGAGATGAGAGTTGCCCATCCCTAGCATTTTCAAAAGTGTGAAAATGGTTCGCGGCATGGTCAAAAGTGCTGAGGCGTGCTAGCGCGACGTTCACACTAGATAGGGAACAACATGCACTTCCGTGCAGAATGTATAGTGGTAAGTTTTACGGCCCCTTTTCTTTACCTTCTTACAGAGACTGTCTGTTAATAAAATAGACGGAATTCGTCAGACAAAAGTCAGACACATAATTTTGATGAAATTAGATAGGTTTATCTACCGAAGGTCATGTGGACTGGGTCGAGCTGAGCAGGCATGGTTGCCACAATCTACTCCGCTATAGTGGTGGATGAGAACAAAGCGCAGTCAGTTTAGATTTTATATATGTCTATAGTGCTTCTCCTTCATGCTTACTCGTCTCCACGTAAGGAGTGTTCGTAATTATTGCATACAGGCCGGTACAACAGCGCCCGCAACTGCGCTGGCGAATTTGCAGTGTTTGAAGGACAAAACCATACCAGTAAACGTCTGTATGAATGAGAGAGTCCCTACATCTACGCTGTGAAGAACGACCCCCCCCCACCACCTCCCCACTCGTTTCACGTCATGTAGTGGAATGTAAGCGTACCGACAGCATCAACGGCGCTGTGCCTGCCAAGTTCGCAGGGTCTCCTGATAGCAAAGGCCAAGAGTGTCGGATGCTGGGAAAGTTGCCTCCAAGCTCCTTTGATAGTCAAGGGTAAGTACGCATTGCAGATCATGGAAACTATGGATATAACTAATGAGAAAGGAGCAACATTCGCTAGTTGTGAGCTCGGACATCGCTATAAGCGATTCGCTAATAGGCACCAACCATGGAGCCTTGCATTGTGTCAATGAACATGATGAGCTCTAATAAGTTTGGAACGCTCTGCACTCAATAGCACAGGTGCTACCGGATCGGTAGCTCTTGGTCGCACTTAGACGGTTAGCTTTAATCTGGCCCACGATTCTGGTTAAACATCGTGTCTAACGTTTTCCGTGCAAATCGTGATTTGCGGGGAAATGGGGTTTCAGAAAATATCAGACAGAATGTCTATCGCTAATTTAACATGTGGGCCCAATGTCGCGCGAATTTTGGGGAATGGCCGTCTTTTCACTACGAAGTCCGGTAATTCTGAGATCCCCTAATGCACGCAAGGATTCTAAGCAAGCGGCGGCTTTGCTCCTGAGTGTGTGCCTATAGGAGACGATTGGGAAGCTATGTTGATCGCGATGGTATCCTCTCCTCCGCTCAAACACGGCGCTATATAAGGCTTTGGTTGCCAAAATGGCCACTGGTTTGAGTACGACATGTTGCTATACGTGGGCAGTTAATCAGCGACGCTAGTTGCACGAAGGGCAGCCGAAAGAGGAAAGCTCCTTCCTCCATGAGCAAGACCAACGTCTTTTGGCAGGAGACGTGGTTTTGATATCATCTGTATGAGTTCGAAATGACATGTTATTTGGCGGGGAATTGGCATGCCATTTGGTGGCGAAATGACATGCCATTTGAAAACGATTTTTGTCAATTATGACACCCCATAATGTCTTTGGAGCCATAAAGTCGCGCTGCGCCACGAGGAAACTCTGAAATTTATAAGGTCTCAGATTTCTTTTAGGTGGCTTCCGCAGTGGGATGGCGATCGCATGCAAGTTCTAACTGGTGTATACGCACGGCTTCCTCAAGCGACGACAGCGAAGGGGTAAAGTACCTCAAAATTTCGAGTGAGAGAGGTTCGACGAGGTAGATATGCTGCATAGACTTCACCCGTGTCACGGCAACGCAGAAAGAGAATCGTTGAGGAACGCGTCTTGTGTAGTGTCTGAGAGGTCCAATGATGACCTTCGAGCAAAAGAAACAACGTTCCACGTAAGGCACCTTCCACGTAGGGCAACACTAAAGTTCTCTATGTCGCTAATAGAGAACTTTAGTTCCTGGAATCACTCCGTGTCCGGAACAACGAAAACTTCGCGAAAATCTGAATAGCTTACGGATAAATTACCAATGGACATTTTAATAGTCAGTTCCAGTCGAATACCGAAGGGTCGCGTTATTCCACAGGAATTCCGCAGTTCGTAAGGACTGTCGATTGCCACCCTAACGCCGTCTGTCACCCAACGACTTTTACGGAACATTCACGTCGGTCAACCTCAGCAACACAATCAAGTACAGTACAGTAAATTGTTCATTTAGCGTGTTGCTGTGCAAAGAGAGTATGCTTGGGGGGCAAGGCAAAAGACGAAGACGAATATTCATGGCGGGAAAGTTAGACCGGCATCCCTGCTGTCGACGTGCCGCACATACATTAAAACAACACGAACAGGTACATCTTTTCGGCAACAACAACACGCCAACTTCATCACGTCAGCTGCTCGACGAACTCGAGCTCAGCTTCACTGCTGAAGTCGCCGAGTTATCAGCAGGTGTATTTCCAATTATATGCCTGCTCGGACAGAGATAATGAGCGTTGGGTGTGACGGCGACTACTGCTGAGGTGGTGGTACGAGTATGTTCGACATGTCCGACCCGTGCGTTGCCAAATTTCCCTAGTGGGGGAAGCCAGGAAGATCGACAACAACCATTCAATTCAATAAAAACGACGAACTATCAGTGTTCGGCCAACCTTAGTGCAGTGTTAGGGCGACAGACGCGAGCTCCACGGCCACCCTTGACTCGACAGTGGTTGCAAAAGCTTTGAGCACTTCAGAGGCGGTAGCGAAAGTGTTTAGATCATATAAAGTTTAGATGGATAGACTTGCTATCAGACATGATTCTTCTTAGGCATCCTTGGTAGCACCCCACCCTCTGATAATACCCCACCCCCTTCGTGTAGGTGGGGTACTAACGCAGTACCCTATGGGGCACAATTAGAGGTTTTACAGTATATTGGCTGCGTAAACAGGGCTTCACATCAGCCGTTGATACCGGATACCGCATCAGGATACCGTAGCAAATTATCTATATCAACATCAGCATCATATCAACGACGTCAGTGTATCAGTATCGATTGTACAACCAGAAGGTAGCCTGATGCCGTATTGATGCCATATAAAACAAATCTAACCACTTGAAGGGACAGCGATTGCAACTCTTCTTACTCCAAAGATGCAATTTTAATAATATTGTTTTAATCTTATCAAATATATATATTTTAAATAATATTAATATATTTATTTTAAAAAAATTAAGATATCGAAAAGAGATAAAACCTGAAAAACGAAAAAAAAATTAACAAAATAACTCAATCTTCAAGAAACAGCGAACAATTGAGGAAGTGTTAGCTGTTACAGACAATCAAATGAGGATAATGACAACCCGGTGGCTACTTTCGTCTGGGTTGCCACACACGATGGTACAAAATGCAGAATTGCTGTACATGCTGAGGCGTCTTTCGAATCCCAGTGATCTCAAGTTTCCAGCCGGGAAAACATTTTATGGGTTTGTTGAAGCCTAGTTTCAGTCATTCGTGACACTGGCCTCGAATTATCTGCACTCAGAGTTCATTAGCGCTCATAAACTTCCTTTCCTGGGTATGTGCATGATTTGTGGACAAATGGGTCAAACGTAAACGTGATCGGATTTACTGTCAGCTTTATTACTTCCGAGTGGAGACTTGTCATTCTCTCATTGCTCGCGACCCCCAATTCGACTGGACATGCTGCAGAGATTGTTCCTACTCGAATTAAGGAAGAGATCCAACGCAGATCCAACATTGATATTGAGGCGTACACACGGTATACAATCAGTGATACAACCGGCAGCGCTTGAAATGTAATGATCACTTTGATAGTACAGATCAAGTAGATTGCTTAATACATTTGCTGAGCCTCTCTGTACTCTACGCCCTGGGTCTGAAAGAGAACGCATGTCAAGATGATGTAATAATTGTGACTCCTGGGGGGAAATTTAGCGAAGGTCTTCGTTTGATTACAAAGTTACGGGAACTGGCTACCTCCTTCAGTACTCCAGGAAGGCAACACACTTTGAAGCAGCTCAGGAATTGTACAATCTTCCGCGCGTGAACATTGGTATTGATGCCAAACCACGAGTGGGTTATGCAGTGAAACTCATGCGGCGCAGTATTTACAACTATTACGCATTCACCAAGTACTTTGAAACAGCACCCTCGAATGAGTATACCCAACGGCAAGTGTCAAGAAGCATCCGTGTTTTTCAGACGAAGGCAAACGCTGCTTATCACGATCAAAACACCAGTGGACCCTTCGCTTCCCCGGCTATGACGAAAACGAATCAGCGCTATGCTGCTTGACCCACGAATTATGTCGAAGACTTCGGCTCTAGTGGATGATGCCGGACTGCTTGCACGCGTAGAGCGTGATTTAGAACAAGAACATGGGGTCATCTTTGAGAAGATGACGGCATCCGACGAAGACGCCACCGGCACAAGTACGGTGAAACGCGCCGCTATGTCTGAGAGAGATTGGTTTAGCGCTGAACAAAGCGACAGTAGTGGCGTTCGCTTGCTATTAGATGTCCAAGTCCCTTCATCTAACCAAACAACCATTCCTGGTGCACACTCGACTTCAGCAGCCAAGGCGTGGACACAGTGGAAAGAGTTGACAGTGACGTGGCCGTGCGAATCCAATTGCGGCAAGTACAAGCTTCTTCAATGATACCGCAGCATTGATATTTGCAGTGGTTATGCGAACATGGAGAACGAGATCACCCGTCCGTTGCAGCGCTTGCTAAAGCAAATCTCGGGAAATCAATGTCTACTACCAATTAGGAACGGGTTTTCAGACTTGGTGGCTACATCATTAACGATCTTCGCACAAGTCTAGACGACGACCGCGCTGAAATGGCGTGTTTAATGAAGGCAAACTGGCAAGAATACAAGTTTCCGCAGCAACGACAACAGACTGAGTAGGTGCTGCTACAGTATCAGATACTACTACTTGATACTAATACATAAAGACTTGCAATTCTTAAAGTATGGTATCAGCATGATACCAGGGCAACGACAGCAGCAGTAGCATTCATATTCGGTGAAATCGTGGTTGATGCGAAGCCCTGAGCGTAAACGCGCTAAAACCTGGACAACTAAATATAAAATGTGATTTCAGGAACCATCCATTATGGAGACAAGTCTGCAGCTTGTCCAGGATGGGTACTCCCGTTATGTTTGGGGTTTGCTTCTCCAGCACAAGTCGCAGGCGTTCCCGAATATCAAATCTCTTATTTTGAAGCTGATTCAACGTGGTCGTCGAGTGTGATTTCTTGGCTCGGATCGAAGGCCTGAGTTTATCACCAAGAAACTGGGTCACTTTATGAAAGACCACGGCATCAAGCCTATGCTCACTAACCCGTACACCCCCGAGGAGAACGCTCCCGTGGAGAAAATGAATGGCGTAGTGCTGCGAGCTGTTCGCACCGGATAACTACTGGTTTACCACCAAGTCTTTGAGGTGAGGCGTTCAAGCTCTTTATCTTTGTGTACCATTGGCTCCCGTCCAAGACGCACTCCGTACGAATTGTTGGAAGACAAGAAACCTGACGTCTCGATGACAGGTACTTCCTGGGCAATTTTGCCCTTGCAACAGAGCTAAGAGAGCGATACGGTGGGTTCTTCCAGAAACGCAGACCGCAAGAGCCCATGATGGCAATGCGTTGGGGCCTTGCGGGCTTATTCCTAGCCGTCACATCGACAGGAAACGCCGTGGACACAAGACCTTCGCCTCTGTCGCCGAACCTCTTCGACGAGTGGAATGCAGGGTATCGAGTTAGAGACATCGTGCGAGAGGAGCACCTAGGGGGCAGATCGCTCGCTATACACGAGAAGGTCGATTCCCCAATGGTGGACGCTCATTGCAGGAGAAAAGCGATGAGGCCAATGAATTCCTCTATCGGGAGCTGGCGATCGAGGGACAACGAGGAGTTGGTGTGAGTGGGGCCATTGTCTATCAGGATAAGGTGCTGCTGAGCAAGGGGCACGACTAACCTTGGTAAGAGAGCTAACTACGCGACATCGTCGTGCTGATTCAAGTTACTCATACGGGTTGAATGTGTTGTATTTTTTAGTCTGATGATCCGAGTAGCAAGGTGACGAGCTCGACGTTGTTCCAGATCGGGTCGGTGTCCAAGACGTTCATCAGCTTCGGTATCGCCGTATTGGTATACAGAGTCTTGCTGGGAAGATTTTTAAATGGGTCTTATTTAGACCTGGTCTTGATTTTGGGTCCAGGTTTCAATACAAATCTCAAGACAATTGCTTTCGATTAAGTACGATTAATCTGACAGGATGTGAGACATCTGATAAGGTAGCTTGCGAGGAGCACTAAGTATTCATTTAAATTTAGATCGGGTGGAGAATGGCTTTAGTGCTGGGGTTGGTGGTGTTGCCTCCACTTTACCTTTGTGGCTTATACAACACCACCATCCGAGAGTGATCTGAATTGCATCAAATCCAGATCAAATCGCCAGACCTGATCTGCATAACAAAATAAAGGCAACCTCTTGCAGAAGTATTATTCGATGAATGCTCTAAAGCTGACTGCTGCACCGACTGTAGGTTGAGGAGGGGGTATCGTGGAATGACCCGATAAAGAAACACCTTCCGTCATTCCAACTTTACGACAAGTACGCCGAGGAGTATGCTACAAATGGGGATTTGAGTGCGATGAATTCTGGTTGAACGATCTACCTGACGTTGGCCGCTTCTTTGGAGTCTATCCGACGGATGATGACTTGGTGGCGGGTCTTGCTTTCATTGAGCCAGCACATATGCTTCGTGGTGGTCATGACTACGCAAACTTGAACTTTGCCATTCTTGGACAGGTTATCAAGAGTGTGAATGGAACACCATGGGATATTTATCGGAAGGAAAATATCTGGGAATGACACGTACATTTTTCTCCGTTTTTGACGCTCAGGGTGACATTGACACAAGTTACCATGTGTGTGGACGAAGTTTTAGGACCTTTCGACATCGTGAGCGCGTCAGAAACTCAGCTCGCAACTCATAGTCAAGCCATAAAATGGCAGCTGGGTCTATACTTCTAGCTCGGATGACATGGCCAAGTTGCTGCGACTCGTTCTGAACAAAGGTACAGTGGACGGGGTCACAATACTGAAGGATCCTGCTTCGGTGACGAATATGAGCACAGGCAAATACATCGTCAACATGGAGTTTATGGACGAATTCTTGATTGAAGGACACCAGTACAACCCTGACTCGCTTCAGGATATGGCTTCAACTATGTTGGTTTTGGACAATGGGGTCACGCTTACGTAGGCAAGAGCGGCTATATTGCGGTGCACTTGACTCGACCGGGTATAGCTCCCGATTCGCAGCTTGGAGCCATGTTTATGAGCAATACACAGACACCGGGCGGACATTTATCGTATCCGCTCGATCACATCCGTTCGTACATTATGGGCGTATTTCTCGATGTACCGAAGGACATTTTGAACTTCGCCTATCGTGAGTGGCGCAAGAACGATAAATTCGTGCCGATCATGGAGGGTATACCAGCTTGCGGTCTGCGGGTTTCTGGAAAAATCCACCGTATCGTTCTCTTAGCTCTGATGCAAGGGCTAAAATGCTCGGGAAGTACGTGGCTCAGTCTTCTGCAGGGTATTTCGGCTCACTTGAATTGCGTGAGGAAGGAGAAAAACTTACGTTGTTTTTATTGACTCCGTTGAAGTATTACACGGATGAAGCCAACAAATATTCGTGTGGGATTACTTGGAGTTTCAAGATTTTGAAACTGAGGTTTCAAAATAGAAGCACAAGACGCTGAAAGAGCGCATGGAGGTGCAACCGCTAGAGAGAGCAACCACTCGAGCGCACCAGAGAGCACTCACTTCGCGTTTTCATCTCCAGAACTCAAGTAAACAACACTTCCGCGATGCAGCCGTCTTCTCAGCCGCCGACTGCTCGAGCATCACCCCCCAACTCGTCCAGCCAGGAAACTCCTGCCGCGCCAGCCTCCAACTCTTCCAGTCCGGGAGATCCTGTCCTTTCAGCAGCCAACTCGCCCAGTGAAAGGGGCCTCCGCCGTGCCGGCCGCCAACACGTCCAGCTCGTAGACCCCCGTCTCGCAGCTCGCATCAACCGCACCACTGTTGCCGACGGTATCGGCGCAGGAGGCAACTCGTTCGCAACCTGAACAGGCGCCCCTGTCGACCGATGCACCGCCGAGCGCGCACTCGTTGTCGGCTCCCACTGAGTCGACTTCGCCCCCTCCGGCAGCACCGAAGACGCGCTCCAGCTCGTGTCTCGCCACGATGTCGTCCACGCGGAAGCGGACGGCCGCGGCACTTGCCGACATACGTCGCCAAAAGAAGCGACTCGTTGTTCGAAGGGATGAGGCAGCGGCAGTGGCACTTGGGTCTTCAGATGTCGGTCTGTTGCCTCCTCCGCCACAGCTCGCATCTTCCACCCGTCAGCCCAAGAAGCTGTCGCCACGGAAGCCTCGGCGAAGTGCGGCTGTGGAACGATCGCCTTCACGCCCTGTGACAGCGTCTCCTGTTGTAGCCACAGGAGATTCGGCCTCAGCGCCGTTGGTGTCATCTCGCGCCGTCGGTAGCATTACCTCCTCCTGCAACACGGACACCATCAGACCAGCCAGAGGCTCCGCCTACGGAACACCCAGCGCGTCAACGTCTCTTGAACCCAGCTAGCACCCCATCCGCGGTGAGCCGTGAGTCACCGTTGTGCACGTCACCTTCGACCCCCGTCAGCAACTCCACGCACGAGAGGGACATCACCACGAGAGCTCGGCCTCACTAGAGGGCATCATCGCACCAGGTATCGCCACGCGGCGCGCACCTTCGACCTCTCCGAGTTCTTGCGCAGCTTCCACGCTGGCGCCATCCCTGGCGACGTAGCAGTGCCGGATCCTGCACCTCCTACGCTGCATGTGCCGAGTCCAGCATCTCAGAGCCCACATTCCTCTCTGCCGATCCCCAGCATCCACGTTCTACATCCGGCACCCCCGGTAGTTGACGACGCAATGGCACACCTGCAACATAAGCAGCGCATGTTCACGAAGTTCCTACGCTTCATGCAGGTTCGGCCAGCTCCCACCGAGGTGACCACCTCGGTTGCCGACCTCCAGCTCCACCAGTGTATCTTCGCGGAATTCCTACACGTCATGCAGTCCCACCCAGGTGCAACCGAGGTGGCCGCCTCGGCTATTGGTAACCAGCTCCAGCAGTCGGCCGACCCGGTCCTAGTCCCCGCTCCTGCCAGCTGGACGCTTCCGAACCATAGAGGACTGCTGCCCCCTCAGGCGGTGCGATCCTTGCGTGCCGAGCATTTCTGTGGAGAAGTGCCACGGATAGAAACGGCCATGCAGCGGCTGATCGCGGAAGCACGACGAGGGAGTTCCGGTAGATCGCAATGACGTCATGAAGATGGGATTATCGGCAAGAATGACGGTATGGTGATTACGACATCGGACTTAATGGGATGACCTACAAGTTTACAGATCGAACTAGATCTAGATGTCTGATCAACCTCGAGCCATATTTTCAGATTGGCCTTGATCCACAAATCCCGATCGAGAGCGATCTACAAACTTAGTTCGACCTATATCTACAAGCATAGATCGACCTTGATCTACAAACCAAGATCGACCTCGATCTACAAGTCGGGATCGACTTCGATCTGTGATCAGGTACAACACAAGGAGCAGCGTGTGACACGTGTCCATGGATTCGGAGGGACGACGAACCACAGACATAGGATAGCATTTGGGATAGGGCATCGGGCATAGGCTTAACACAAACAGAGTTGATTTTTCCCTTTACGACAAGAGTCTTCGGCATCGCAACACCGGGCACGGGAAGAGTTTTGGCCCACCCGACACTACGCGAGAGACCTCAGCCAACGTCTAAGGAAGCGAAGAAGGAACACCGGAGTTATCTATTTGGCCGGTGCGTCCATTCATCATCCCTCATCATCAAGACCCAGCTAAAGGAACCGGCAAGTACGAGTATTGGAAAAGAAAGATTTACACACCAACATGGCAAACAGGCCTAGAGTTCTTCTGGCCTTGGAACCTCGATCTCGAGCACTCGATCGAAGGTCCAATCCCTAACTGGCGTAGCGTGTAGAAATATCCCCGTTGCTACCACAACCCCGCAGTCCTGCCAAGACACGACCAAGCCCCAGCACCTAGCGCATCCTTTGAGACACCCGAAGAGCGATCCTGCCCCACCGACGGGTACACAAGGCGAGAAAGGCATAACATCCCGCGGATATCGGAGTACCCCCTCCGTTAGTCGGTACTTCGGGCCCCGTTCGCAAGAGGATACCTGTGATCAGCAATTTTCGCAGAACCACTTCGCCACATTTCCCTCCGCCGGCCTGGAACAAGCGCGCGCGTGGCGACTACGTCCCCTCTGCGGTGCACAACCTCGCTGCCCACCGCTTGTACCCATATCTGCTTAGCATGGAAGGTGCCTATGAGACACCCATGTCGTTTATCATCCGCATGCGCATGCTCGACAGCGTAAACTTTGATGGCAACCCACCTGTGCTCGGGGCCACTGCAGGCTCCCGCTTCGGCCGCTACGGAGTCTCAATCATGCATTATCGGCGCGCCGATCGCGCGGCGCAGCTCACAGCTGCCTCGACCGACGCGAACTTCGCCCACGACTTCGGGCCGACCGTCCCTCCGCCGACGGCTCCAGCTTGTGCCTCGTATTTCGATCTGCTCAGTGCCGTACAAGACCTATCGACGTTTGCACACGCAGAGTGGCGTGAAGTCATGACGCGCCCACTCCATCGCATCCGAGAGTTCGTGATTGCAAATATCGATGCAGACCCCTTGCACACACCGCAACGCGTACAGAGGACGTTGCATGAAGTGAACCACCACCTCGGTGCGGTATACGCCCACCTGTCCAGTGACTCCCCATCCTGGTGGCGGGAGTTTTCGGCCGCGGCAGCCCGTATCGAGTTCAATTCCGGTGTTTGGGCGATGGCATTGCAGAAACTCAACAACACGCCCCCGACGTCCACCGCCGCGACGCCTCGGCCGCCAAGTGCTTCAGCGGGCGCCGTGCAGTCGGCGAGAAGCGTGCAACGGGCCAACGACAGCAGGTCTCCACGTACGCGTCCCGGGGGCATGCCCGCTAGCGTACAGGCGCTTATACCACGAAACTCCGAAGGTGTGGAGCCATGTCTCCGCTTTTTCGGCGGCAGCATGTGCCGCGGCGGGACCAGAGAGACGTGCGCCGTGCCGGGCCGCAAACACTGGTGGCCTGAGGATCTGTCAGCGGTACCGGTGTCTTTCATAACCAAGAGGTTCGGGCGTCGTCGCACATCTGCACGGCAGCACAATTGATGGGGACGAGGTGCTGCTGGCCCGCCAGCACTTCGTTACACATGTCTCAGGTTAAACGCGAACACATTGTTTCAGACTTCCCACCTGACCTCTAGCGCGCCACGTGTGTCTACCGCGACACCCGAAAACACATGCCGATGAGACTCCCAGCTCTGTTGTTGTTGGAATGGATGCCGACGATGCGTGTTCAACGCACTGCGATGTAAGATCACTAGCCGGTGAGAGCCTGAACGCTTTTAGCGTCAGGAATGCCGCCGATGGATATGTGACGAGCCGTGCAAAGGTGAACCAGCCGCCTACCACCGTAGTACATGCCGAAGAGAGCCCACGCAGCCCGCCTACCAGGCATGCCTCCGAAACGTACCACTCTAACACTGTTCCCTGTGGTGACCCGGTGCTGCACCAGCAACCCGTGAGCGTGTACCCATCGCTATCAGAGGTGCCGCCACTCAGGATAGCCCCGTCAGTTCGAGCTCTGCGGACCCTACTGGATTCTGGACGTCAGTGCTTGGACCTTTGGGATTCGATCCGGCATGCCTCAGTCGCCGCCTCATTTCGCGAAGCTGGCGTGGAGTTTCCACCACGAACCACCACTGATTCTGCTACGTCTGTGGAACGGTTCAAGCTCAATAAACCGCTCCAAGCAGCTATGTTCGCATTCATTCGCCGAGCTCAAATGCCTCTCGCTCGCTTCGTCGAATTAGTTCGGTGCCAGGCTCCCGAAGACTACCGCCCCAACAAAGTTTACTCCCTGAGGCTCTCCGCCAATACTGCGAAACATACGAGCATGTGGAGGATCTTGTACGCATCGCGACGGAGGGCTTTCGAGTGAGACTGGCCAACCCCCTGCCGAAACAACCATCGTTTCCACGTAATCACTCCTCAGCGTCGGACCGCATCAACGTCCTGCGCGCTAACATCCGAAAGGAGCGGGACCTGTTCCGCTGCATTGTTGTTGACGCCGACATCATTCACGTGTGGCCGGAATCATTCACCAGCCCTTTCGACGTGGTCGACAAAGGTGACGACGACCCGCGCACCACCGGAAGCGTGATACACGATCTGTCCCACCCCGACATCGGCTCGGTTAACTCCAGCACCGACCAAGACAGCATTCCGAAAGCCACCTTTGAGCATTGTTCCAGCGTCGCGCGAGAGATCATTCGTTGCCGGCGTGCTGCACCCACACGTCACGTCAAGCTGATGGCAGGCGACGTGGCATCAGCGTACCGGAATGCCAGCACACACACCGAGTGCGCCCACATGATCGCGAGACGAATTCCGGAGGACGACGCCATCGTTATCGACCTGTCTGCCACTTTCGGATGGACAAGTAGCGCCGGAATTTACGGTATCCTCGGTGGCGCCGTAGCTTTCCTCCACGGTTCTTCCTGCAACAGCGCTTACCCCACCGGATTCTACAATTACAATTGGGTTTATGACCACGTTAACGTGACATCCGACATCGGCGCCAACTGCGACGACATTGACCGTTCCCTTCGCTGGCGATGTCCGCCATCATGGGCCCCTCCGCCGTCGACGAAGAGAAGTTTTCAGCATGGAGTTCCCGTCTTAAAGTACTCGGCTTGATATTCGACACGGTTGCAGGAACGGTAGCTATGCCCCCCTAAAGGTCGCGAAGGCCAAAACCTTGGTATCACACGCGTATCACGCACCGAGCATTACACGTAGCGAATATCGGAGCCTCCTGGGCTCGCTCCGTCACGTGGCAACTTGTATACGCCCGGCGCGAGTCTTCTCACAGCATCTCCGCGCCAGCGAGCGACATCCTCACAGAATGAGGCGCGTCCCGTTGTCAGACGCAATGCGCGACGACCTCATCTGGTGGTGGCAGATCCTCGCCTCCCGAACACTGAATGGAATCCCGCTCGAGTACTTCGATGCCCCCCTGTTGACGTCACTATCGTTACCGACGCTTCCGACGAGGGGATTGCGCGATCGTTCCGTCGTCACAGTTGTACCGCACGTACCAATTCAACCGTGAGGACGAAGACCTCATCCCGGCCTTCCACGGAGGCTCGCCGAACGAGTTCGACATTAACTACCGCGAACTACTTTCATGCGTATTCGCGGTTCAAGCGTGGGGCCATCGGTGGTACGAAGCCCGCACACAGGCAAGTCCAATTCACGTCCATTTTCGCATTGACAACACCACCGCCGTGTCACGGCAAGCAAAGATGGACGAAACCATCGCGCCCAACTGTTGGCCCGCCTTCTCGGCATATGGGAACTCCAGTTCAGGCTGCGCTTCTCGGCGTCCCACATCCCTGGTGTCGAGAATGTCATCGCCGACGCAGTGTCACGGTGGTGGAGCAGTGAAGTACACGCACGACGATTCTCTGACCTGATGTGTGGTTGGCTGCAGGGCCGAACGCCGTCATCAACAGTGGAGATCGAGACAGTGTGGCGCAATACCTTCGAGAATATTCCAATGCAGACTCCTCCTTCAAGACCTACGCCCGCGCGGTCAGCTACTGGAAGTCGTGGAAAACCCAACGCGGCATCAGATGGCGACTCGGTATCCCGGTAACGGACCAAGTGCGTCTTATCTCTGACTTTATCATCGGCGGCCGTCTTCACGGCCTTGGGTCCAGTCAGTCAGTCCGCGGCACCACGATCAAAAGCGCGCTCCACGGCGTACGCCATTTCCTATTAGCTTCCGACTTCAGCTTCCCGACAGGCCGCCCACAGGTCCGCAGGCTCTTGCGCGGCATCGACAAGCTTGACGCACCTCCCCACCAGAAGGATCCAGTGTCCGTTGCGCTCCTAGAAGCTTGCCCCAGACGCTCGACCTCCAAGACCCAGCGGACCAGGCTCTATGGGGGGTACTATGTCGGGTCTTCTTCTTCCTGCTGCGGCGGTCGGAAATCATAACGACCTCCGCGACAAAGGGATCGCTGGTTTGCGCTCAAGGCCGCAGACATAGCTGCAACCGACGCATCCGGGATCTCCACGACGGATCCGTCCGTCGCCGTCACAGCGTGCATTCGTCTCCGCGGTTCCAAAAGAAACCAGGTTGGCTCGCCAGTCACCCGAGTACTCGGGCGTTCAGGACACCCATTCGTGTGTCCAGTGTTCGGCACACTCCTGATCATCCGCTCCAGGAGGGACTTGCCAGGATCCATCCCAGCAGCCGCCGCCAAGGGCTGCCGCGATGCATGACAGCCGCCCGGGTCACCAGAGTAATCCAGGTTGTGGCTCAGGGCCAGGGGGAAGACCCTCGTCGGCGCAGCACCCACTCACTCAGAGCCGGCGTGGACTGGTGTGGACTCGCTGACGATCCAATTCCGCGGTCGTTGGGCCTCCGACGCGTTCAAGCTCTACACTCGCTTGTGCACCGAGTGTGTTGCCAGCGTCGCGGTAGCGATGATCAGAGGGGGCCCACACACTACAACGTTGCTATGATGGACACAAACTACCACTCTGTTCTGAGGGGCTCAGCCCGATCCTGCGGTCGGACTGTAGTGCGGTAGCCATGTGTCCATAATGTAACTTGTGTTGGCCCCAAAACGTCTATAAATCTGTACGCCATGAAGCTACTACTACATGTCTTCGCAATAGCACCGAAATACCGCCTCAAACATCCTCATTACTTAAGGTGTACGCTCGTTGCATGAGAAAATCGATGAGGCCAATGAGTTTCTGGTTCGAGAGCTGGCGATCTAAAGTTACTCATTTGGATTGGTTGTGTTGTGTTTATTAGTCTGATGATCCGAGCAGCAACGTGACGAGCTTGGCGTTGTTCCAGATCGGGTCGGTGTCCAAGACGTTCATCAGCTTGCTGAAGTGAATACATTATAGTTGAATTCAGGTTTAACTTTAAATTGATTATCTTCCTGGCGTTGGCCACTTAACCGACGGATGAAGACTCAGTGGCGGGTCTTGCTTTCATTGAGCCTACACATCGCTTCGTGGTGGCCACGACGACGTAAAGTCGAATTTTGCCATTCTTGGACAGGTGCAAACGGAAAAGTTCGCGTTCCACACGTCGCTTCCCACCTCTCTCCCCACTGTTCTCGCCATGTTCTCGCAGAGTTTTCGTGGTGTTCGAGACGAATTTTCGGCCCCTTTGTAACCTCGATCTCCATACAGGATTAGCGAGAATACTGGCTGGAGGTGACGATCCCCATTTTCAAATTTGCGGAATCGAGTGGACACAAACGACAGTCAACCAGAATCATGTGCAACGGACCAAGGTGTGGTGGTACTGCTGTAACCGGAGAACGCTGTGCCATTGAATGGGGCCTGAATTGCATCGGCCTATGTCGATACCACGATAATCAAGGACTTAAAGTCGAAGAACCTCTAGGTTCGACATTCGAGCCACACATTAACCGCTGTAATGGTATTGCGAGAAGCACAGGTTGCCAGTGTCGAAAGGATTGGGAGCTCCTTTCTAACGGCTTCAGCATTTATCACCAAGCTCAAGCCCCGTATTCGCCTCCGTACGCTTGATTCTGAGAGCAATAAAGACTCAGGGCTGCTCAAGCGCTATGATACCCGACGAATATTGGTACATGTAACAGCACAGGAATCGCCGTGACCGAGATTTCGCGCCAAATCCATAAGGATAGAAGCAAAACATTAAACCGCAGCAACCAAGTTAACGTGTCAACAGCTAACAACATGATGCATTTCAATTTACAGCGCCTTATGTGTAAGTTTCTCAATCAGGTTGTCTAGCTTCTGTTCAAGCAAGTCTAAACGAGCGGACACTTGTTTCAAGTCTGGATTCTCTGTGTTGGTAACAGTAAAACATTCTCGCTTAGTTTCTTTTGGTGACTTGAGTGTGCTGCTTGTAAACAATGTACTCCGCTGACTGGGCCGATCGGCCAGATCTGTTTCCTCCGAGGTCGGACAGCAGTCTCGGGTGATGTACTTGGTTGTGAGGTGTTCTATCGTGGCCTCGCATTCCTTAATTGTAGCATCAGGGAATAGAATCTTCAGGACTTTCGGTGTGAGCTTTGTCTGTGGCGACCAATCCAAAGGCATTACACCGAGTCGATCGGTTAGTGCTTCTTGCAACACGCGAGACCGAATCCGTCCCGAAAAGACCACGGAATACCGTCGACTTGGTGATCTGCACAAGCAAATCGCTAAAACGTGGATAACTGGTGCCAAACAGTGTCGAACGACGTGGTTGAGTACCCGACGAAAGACCCAACATTTGCTTTTGTCCTTCATGTCTTTTTCCTCCTTGTAAGCGTCTACCACAATGGCCAACACGATGTTCAGGAGCACAAAAGTCATCAAAGTCATATAACTCCAATAGTAAGCGACAGAATAGTCGATCTGGTCGATCGTCTTGACATCGAAGTTGTTGAAAAGCATGTTGACGCACGTCTTGGTCGCGTTTAGGAACGACGAGAACTCCTTAACGCTGTTACCGAACAACACCGTTCCAGTTGAAGCGAAAGCCACGAAAATCACAACGAAAATCACCGAAAAAGTCCGGAATGATCGCACAGCACTTGCGATAGTACGAGTAAGGATACTCAAGCCCACATGATCCCGGAAAGTATTTAGGACACGCAAACCCAGCACGAATACTGCAGCCGTGGCGAGAAGACGAATCGACACTGTAAGATTCGCGATGTGCTCAAAGGAGCTGGTGACCGACGAAAGTGGCGCCTTAATATCATTTTCACTTTGACCAGCATCTCGAAGTGCTGAAAGTTTACCCCGAAAGGCGGAATTGGTCGTGGCAGACTGCGTGATGACTACGGCGATGTAGTAAGCGTAGACTATTGGGCCTCGTAGTGCGTCGACGGCAAACCATCCGTCTGGAAAAGCCCAAAAACCAATCGCCATTCCTGTATGCCTTATCAGTTCGTTGAGATGTCGGTCGGATGACTCTCGACTCATGTTCTTGTATCGGATAACCACCGAGACTAAAGCAGAGATTAACATCCCGGGAAAGAACCACAGAAGCACCAGGATATCGAGAGCAATTGTAGTTGCGTCTGGGAACTGGTCTAGGAGAGTCGATGTCGTTGAAGAGCTGGGCTCAATATATCCACCAGGGTTGAAATCAAGCTGAAGTTTCGTGACTGCATACCCCGGTAACTCGCCGTTAATTGTGATGATCGTGATCAGTAATTGCTGCGTCGCTGAGTTGAGCCAATCTCCACTCGATTTCTTCTTGGCTAATATCGTCCTTGCTTCCGTTGCGTTAGTGTCAAAAGTTACAAGTAACTCTTCAGTTTTCGTGGTAGATTCGTCGTAGCAACTTGGATACAGTTTTTCAAGAAAGTCAGGCACGTTACATGCTTCAGGCTCCATACGTGTAACCTGGAAGCTCACAGCCCCCAAAACTTTGTTTAACGAACCGATTTGACCCCATTCATCTTCTGGAAGAGTGTTCCCGTTGTAGTCTTGTGTGACGAAAACTTGCGGAATAAACGAGTCGTTCAGCCAGCCGAAGATTTCGGGGGCGGTCTCAATGTCGAGAAACTTGACTGGAACTCCGTCTTTGACGGCCGACCTTGGAGCCATCGCATTATTCTGGTAGTACATGTTGGTAGTCGGAATGTGTAAGAACATCGCGGTGACGAAGATGCAGAAGGACATTATGGCGATGAGGATGTCTTTCATGTCCGTAGCATGCTTTTCGTCTCGCCAAAGTCTGTTCAGCGCCTTTCGGACGGAAATTTCATGACCTGCACAGGCTTTGGGGCTGTCGAAGTTGTTGAGTTGATACTCGGAGCTGTCGTTCGAGTCGGGCGATAGTATTAGATGCATATCTGCACCAAAGCTTGCTGGTTTTGGGTGTGAAAATGCGTCGAACACTACATGTATTCAAGTTACGGGAGAGAGTTGTTTTCTCGGCCAAAATTTACAGATGCCAGACCACATGAATGTGTTGTGGCCATCACAACTTACAGTAATAGATGTTGGCCTCACGAAGCACCTGGGCTTCCTGTCAAATTACCAATTTGCCACAGTAAATCCTTCATCTGACTCGTGCCGTAAGCTTAGCAATATTATTACTGTATAGGTATCCGATAGACGAAGGATTTTCGAGAGCAGACAACTTGTTGCTTTGTCGCCTCAACGAAAGGACGGCGCTGTAAGATTTCTGCTTTTTTTTCCGTTCGTGCTCTCGGGGCGAAGAGCGGTGGACGCCTTGGTGACCCAAACAATCCTAGTGGTAAATGCACATGCATTGGTACTACAGTACAGGTAGGATATGTAAGTTACATGTGTAAGCTTGCTTGGTTTTCGTGTGGCCGAGAAGATGAACTGAGCTTACATGTACATGTAGAAATTCCCGACTGTAGATCAAGTATCGATTTTTCTGTTCGATCTCATCATGGGAACACGAGGAGTCTCCTCTACAGCATTACCAACCAACTTGGAAAAGTTGATGCCACGAACGCGCGATTTTTTTCGGTGACCAAGTTGTTGCCACAGTAAATGGATATCCGCAAATAAAAATCATACGGTAACTACATGGACGAAGTGCTGAGCTGTACATGTAGCTAACAGCAAGGCAAGATTTTATCGAGCCGAGCTCATGGGATTTCTAGAAAAGGACGACACGTAGTCGCCTCTGAACTTGGTAGATATTTTACACAAGTTGGGCAACTTGATCATAATATTATCAACGAGCACTTTTCGTCGGTGGACGCTGCTACAAATATCCTGACTTCAAGCATGGTAAAATTTAGGACAGCAGCGATTGTTTGGCTCTGGAATCTTTCAGTGGGAATTGCAGCATGTATTTGTTCGTTCGCGGAGTCATTGCTGAGACCAAGCGCGCGATCGACGACGCCCAAGGATATTCGGACGTTCGCCGTTCCAATGCCATTCCTCATACAGATCACCAAGCTTTGCAGTTCATTCTCTCTACGGCAAATCCATGGCCAAGTTTATGTGACTTCTAACCCACCGCCTCAAAAGACTCGAGCTTGGCGTTGATTCCGCCAACAAGCTCATGCCTGTCCATTCTTCTTTTCATCGCTAATCACCGACGTCGTCCTAGTCTCCACGTGCGATTTTCTGAAGTCATGTCAAACTTTACCTTTTTGCTCGTCCTGGTTGTGACGCTGCTCGGTTACACGACAGCAGTCGAAGTCAAGCTGGTTGCTAACGTTACCATCCCGTCTCCGATTATTGGTGATGCCATCTTCGAGGACATCGAGACGCCGGCCCCGATCATCGGTGATGGCATCTTTGAAGACGTCGAAAACGCCACAAACATCACTATCCACCGACACCTGCAGGCAGCGTACCCGCCCAACGGATTCCAGACCGAAATGCTCAATGCCGTCAACCGGGAACGTGCCGCCAAAGGACTTTCCCAGTTGTGCATGAACACGAAGCTGCAAGACGCTGCTCAGGGTCACTCGAACGATATGGCCCAGCATGACTACATGAGCCACACGGGTTCGGACGGCTCGACCATGTCGCAACGTATCAAGGCTGCAGGCTACGATCGTACTGCTGCTGGTGAAAATGTTGCGGCCGGCCACACGAGTGTCGAGGAAGTCATGAAGGCCTGGATGAACTCTCCCCGCCACCGGGACAACATTCTGCGCAAGAAGTTCACGATGTTCGGTTGTGGATACGCGTACAGCGAGAGCTCTACGTACAAGCACCACTGGACGCAGAACTTCGGTAGGAGCAACAGCGAGAAGTGTTCGTAAGCGCACGGAAAGACTCGCAGGGACAGCATGAAAGGGAACGGGTAGACTGCAACCCGTACATCGAAAAATCAACTCGTCAGGGGTTCCGCTAAGCATGAACAGAATTCACAAGCAATCACCACTCGATTACATTTTCCAGAATTGAATATTACCACATCTCGTTGAAAAAGGGTTAACCAGCAGCACCAGTCAAACATCGACATCAATACTTTGAAAAGCTGCAATAGCTGCCACACAGACGGCAAATGATCTCCATCTTGGAACCAGCAGAGGTGGTTTCCTTGTCGTCATCTTCCTCCTCTAAGTCCAATAAATAAAATGGAGGCATGCCACTGGACAAGTCGATTTCAGACGCTGATGCCCCACAGCCCATGCATTTCCACACTTCCATGGCAGAAATGCAGCGGAACGAAAGAAAGCATCTCTCCAGAGTGTGGCCAGACTCGCAGACAACCTCCAGCTCTCCAAACGGAACATTCTTTTCACAAATGAAGCAGGTTTCTCGCGATGGTGGCACGTACACTGTGGTTTCGGTAGTCTGGTCCTCAGCATTAGCGTTCGCATTCTCGTTAACGTACGTGATCCATTTGCCAACGTTCTCTGACGTGTCCAGCTGATCGTAGATATGAGTAACGAGTGCTTCACTAAGTCCAGTCAATGGGTCTTGAACACTTAGAAAGTCGGCCATCACCAGTGCGCTGGTCTTCTCAGACGAGGAGCTGGTAAGGTAGTCACCAAGTACCTTGTCTCCTTTCTTTGATGCCGCCACAAGTGGCGTCAAACAATGTACTGCCCAGTACGCACCCAACGTGCGACGAATCTTAGCCAAAGCTGCATTTTGAGTTGCTACTTGGTGATCTGCCGGTGTGATCGCACTGCGCAGCAATAACGATGCCTGCAGATAAAGTGGAACGGGAGGCCTGGCATCATTTTCTGTGGGGTCGACAGTTTGCACGGACTCATAGTAGCGCTTCTCAAGCTCCTCGCAGAGATGCAGATACATTGGCTGACGCACGAGCACTTCACTGTCGCTTGCCTCACCGTTGGCGTTTTTGATTTTGCTCAACAAGCTTGGGATTACCAAGTCTGCGGATCCCTTGAGCGACATCACTGCCGCATTATCGTTATAGCAGAACCACACCACATCCATGAAGCTGCTCACCGACTGACTCTCGTTGAGAATACGGCACACGACGTCCACGAACTGGTCCGAGCTTTTCACCCACGGTGACGGAATATACTCGAGTGAGCTCGATACACGACTGTAGGAAACATCGGCCTGTGACTTGCGGTTGGGTCGAGAAGCTGGAGGAATGATGAACACGCATGCCAACTGGGCGGAGCTGGGCGACATCGCCAAACCGAACACTGGGTTATTGCTAGCGCTGGATGTAGCGGTAGGTGCATCATCAGAGTTCCCGTTCGCCGAGCTAGTAGGAGCCGCGCCACTGGAGTACAGCAGCTTACCCGTGGTCTTCTCCCAGGCTTTAATCGTGCCATCAGCAGCAGCAGTAAAGATCGTGTCTCCAAAGTAGTTGGTATCAAGCCCAGTCACATTACCATCGTGTGCTTTCCACTTGGCATTCGGCTGTGCTTGTTTCTTCTTCTTCAGGTTCCACACGGAGATCGTCGAGCCTGACGCAACGATCAGATCGTTCGTTGGGCTGTTCGAGTACGTCCAGCGACTTCCCATACACAGCCCGAAAACCGGCTGAGAGTGCGGCGCCACAATAATGCGATCCACCGCCAACTCTTGAGCGGAATCTCCCAGCGCAGTCGCCCTCACAGGAACACTGGCAATCAGTACATTACCCTCCGACGTTCCCAACGCCAAGCCAAGTTTCTCATGCGTAGCGTGTGCCGCCCCATGTCGATGCATCTGCTGCCACGTACTGGTAGATACCCACCCATACTTGTCCGTATCAATCCACGCCATTGGAGTAGGCGAAAGAAGTGGCCCGGGCTGTTGTCCCGCCACAAAACTCGGGTACGCATATGCCCAAATTGTGCTCACTTTGCGTCCTGCCAGCGCAATAAGCGACGTTGTGTTCTGCTTATCCGCTGTCACCATGAACGGCGACCACGCCATAGTCAACGTCGATATCATGGCGCATCGATGGGTGTACTCCGCGACGGAATTCCTCGCCAGATTTCCCTCCGTCGGATCCAGCTTTCTCTTCTTGCTCTTCTTCCCGGATTTATCTCCTCTCGGTGCAGCCATCGCCACACTAGGTGGCGGTGAATTGTATCGTTCGTCATGTGACGGTCCCAATCTAAAGCTCTTACTCTCGAAGAACTTGAAAAGGTCCTCGGAAAAGACCGCGACTTCCTTCCAGTTCATGTGGAAGCTCGGTGGGAAGTGCAGACTCAGTCTGGACGAGGCTGTGAGTGCCAATAAAGCACAAGAAGAACTTGGAGCTGAGCCTCTGGGCCCCCACACTGTAGCAACGAATGCTGCACCCGTGTTCTTGGACAATGACAGTTCCTTGGGGTTGTGCTGGTGACGGTCGCTCTCATTGAGTAAGAAGTACGTGGTGCTGGCTCGTGGTAGTCCAGAGTCAAGTGACTCGATCACAGGAGGAATTGCAACTGGAATGTGTTCGTTGATAGTGCGTTCAGGCAGGAAAACAAAGTCTTTAGACACAGCGGGACCTTCGGGTTGGAACATCTCGAGCTCACGACTGCGGAACGTGGCGACAAGTACACTGGAGTCGGATACGACAGCTAGACGACCATCTTCAGACCATACGACGCCTCCAGGGACTAACGGACTGCCAGGAATGCGCTCGCGGGACTCGACATCGAGCGGGAGCAATGACACTTCTTGATCGGTGGTCATAGCGGCGATTTTTGGAAAACTGAGACGTGTGACGGAAGTTGATGTAGAGTACATGAATTTGGAGAGGAGGACGGTGGAGGACGTTGGGATGAAATGAAAGTGTCTATTCTAGTTGATTAAATATGTCGTCTTGCGAGTTGAGAGTTTTGTGCTCTTCGTCGCTGTCGCTGACGAACTGGTTGGATGCGTCTTTGGGGGCTTCGGACTTGACGTCGCTGCTATCTTCTGAGGACGAGCTCACGTCGTGGCTGGAGAAGAGTTGAAGTCGTCGTCGCTGTCACTGTCGCTCTCGCTATCTCTGATAGTTTCGTCGACTGGATTTAGCTCGACTTCGTCGTCACTGCTGCTGTCGCTGTCACTGACATCGACAAGTTCATCGACACCACCCTTATACTTAAGTTCGACTTCGCTGTCGCTGTCACTGACGTCAGTTCGAAAAGATTTCAACACCATGCCGGTGTCGGTACCGCTGTCGCTGTCTTCTGAATCTATAGCTTCGTCGATGTCCTTGACGTCGTCGACTTCGGACATCACAGTTATGTCACTGTCATCGTCGCTGTCGATACCGAAAGCCTTACGCGCGGCTGTAGTTTTCCCATCATCAAGTTCGGATTTGACAGCGATGTTATCATCGTTGTCGCTGTCGACTTCGAAGACCTTTTGCTCTTTGACAGCATAAAAGTCATCATCGTCTTCCGGTGCCTTCATCTCAACAGCATTCTTGAAAATTTCCTCTTCGCTGGTTGATTTGTCCTTGGTGGATGCATCTTCGTTGTCCGAGTCATCGCTGTACATTTCTTCCATTTCCTTGTCGCGTTTCGTGTCGATCAGGACAAACTCAGGTTCCTGGTCGACCTTATCGCCGACACTAAACGGGTACAGCAACCGAGAGTCTTCTCGATCCGTAGACGTCTGCAATCGCAACAACCACAGCAAATGCGTTAGAAATCAATCCAATAACAACAGCACACTCCATCCTTTTCACGTACCAGCCAATTCCTGCCTCGTTCAACGGACGGGCATCCGTCATGGAATCCGTGACTCGAGGCAGGAAACTTCATTCCGGAGTAAAAATGCTCCATTGCAACATCGTACTGCCTTTTCATCTCCTTTTGTCCGTTCCTCTTCACCAACTTGTAGCCCTTGTCAAACAATTTCCAGGGTGTTTCAAAGCAGTTCGGGTTGTAGTCCCACAATCTCTCTCGCAACGTCTTGGCCTCTTGACCCAGCTCCTTCATCGACTTCCATGGAGTAGGTGGACGACTAGGGAACATGTACTGCTGTCCAGCATAGACCGTAGCCGGTGGGAAGGCAAGCGTGCCTCGTTGCTGATGGAACGTGTCGTTGACCACTCGATTGGCTCTCGGGTCGAGCCCTCCGTGCACTTCCAGCTGATGTTCGTACATATCTGTGAATGACTCGAAAACAATCCTGCAGTTATTGTCTTTGCAGCGATAGGGTTGCAACGTGGAGCTCCAGCGCCGCAGATACTTGCAGGACCTGCACACGCACGCGACGCTCATGTTTTTGGCGACGTGGAATTCCTCGTCCATGTCCTGCAATGACTGCGCCATGTCCACGAACGAGGTAATCGGTAGTCCGATGCTCGAGCGGAGTCGCTCCATGTTTCTCAATCGCTTGACATTGTTCGATACGTAAGGTACGTCCCTGTTCTGGTGGAACCTTCGGAGGTTGGAAGCGTTCACCCTCCGCCGTTTATACTCGCGCTTCTTGAGACGCAGGAGAGGGATGGGTCTATCGATGGGGATCTCCATGGGACTCACGATGCCTGCTGCCACGGCGGTGGCGCTTGGCATGAACGTATCCTCGCGCGGACGTGATGGCGCAGGCATGGCGAGCGCCAGCGGTTCAATTGGGCATCTGCGACTTGTGACAGGTTTGGCGCCATTCAGACTGAGGGACAACCATTGGCTGAAAATATGTGACGGATAAATATCGTACTTAAACGGACGATCAGGGAATCGATCAATTAGACAACGATTTGATGTATTGTTTGGTTTGAACCCGATAGATGGAGCTTCACTTTGCCGACTCCTTGGACTGCGTATTCTTCTTCTGCTTCGTGTCCTTCTTGGCAGCTGCTGCCTCCTCTACTTCCTGCATCTCCTTCCGGAGCTCGTCCATGCGGGCTACGATACGACGCTCGATTTCCTCCTCCGAGATCTTGATGCTCTTGGGCAGCAAGGACGGGAACACCAGCTCGCGAGGAGGACCCTGGCTTTCAACCAGTGCTGCAGTCGTCGGGTGGTACACGGCAGGAGCCTCGCCGTGCTTGGCCTCGTACCGCTGCACGCCCTTGGACAGACGCCACTTGTGGAATTCCTCACGACCGAAAATCACCGCAGCGCCCACTGCAGCACCAGCAGCGGCACCCTGAAGACCGCGGAACCGGCCACCTGATCAACCAACAACCAACATATTAATCAATGCACCGCTAAAGTTTGCTCCTGCTTGCAAGCATGTCTAACCGCCTTCAAACTTACCGACCAAGCCGGCGTAGAATCCGCCCGTAATTGTACCGGCAGTAGCACCAGTAATCCAATCCTTCTTGTCACCTCGCTTGTCTGCAACCACTTCTTCAAAAGCTGCGCACAACGCCAAAACAAGATCCGAATTACCTTTGCCGCACTTGACAACCATAAACTGTCTTCCAGCAGCTCAAGCCTCACCGATATACGTCGAGGACAGCAGGAAGAAGTTCGATCCCATGGATGCTGCGTAGAACTTGATGCTCTCGTTGCGCAGCGCCGCCAGCACCGCGCCTACAGTGACTCCCGTAGCGCCGGCCATACTGGCGCCCACCAGCATGTGCTTAACGGCTCCCTTGGCCTTATCTGCACGAATCAACGCCGCGTAAATTGTCAGCTACATTTAAACTCCGTCAAAAATCTTCTCCAGTCAACGCTGTCCTCACCAAGCGTCTCCTGCACCTCTGGGCTGCGCTCGAACATGTTGCCGGTGTGTCAGCCGCTCGTCCGTGTCACAAGGCTCGTCGAAACAAAACAATGGTGTGTCACTCGTGTGGCAGATCAGCCTTCAATATCATTGGTCCAAACTCTCCACATACAAAATTCTAGTGCAAATTGAGACCCTTCCCTCCTCCAGTCAATCGCGACACCACACAAGACCACCCATACAAAAGCTCAAGCACTTGCGAACTAGCATTCCCCCCAAGACTCCAGCAAGATGCCCCGTCAGCTTTTGGCTACCCGCTTCGTTACCATCCCGGACGACGTCAAGGTCGTCCTTGACGGCCGTAAGGTCACCGTGTCCGGCAAGCGTGGCTCGCTGACCCGCGACTTCCGTCACCTGACGCTCGACATGCGTCGTGTCAACAAGGAGCAGCTCCGTGTGGACCTGTGGTTCGGCAACCGTAAGCAGCTCGCCTGCGTGCGCACCGTCTGCTCGCTGATCGAGAACATGATCACGGGTGTGCGTGTGGGTTACCTGTACAAGATGCGCTTCGTGTACGCCCACTTCCCCATCAACGTGACGTTCGAGAACAACACGGTGGAGATCCGTAACTTCCTGGGTGAGAAGCGCGTGCGTCGCGTGGCTCTGTCCGAGGGCGTCGAGTACGTGCGCACGGGCGACGTCAAGGACCAGATTGAGCTGAGCGGCATTGACCTCCAGAAGGTGTCGCAGGACGCTGCCAACATCACGCAGGCTTGCCTGGTGCGTCGCAAGGATATCCGTAAGTTCCTGGATGGTATCTACGTGTCCGAGAAGACCAACATCGAGATCGAGGAGGACTAAACTACTTGGGTTTAGTTGCACTACTGGGGTTTGAACCGCTGCTAGGAGAGAGTGTTAACCGGTTACTGAATAAAACCGATTGTGCTCCTTTGCCGTCACTGGGTTGATTGCAGCATGTTTTGCTGCTTTCTTCTGTCCGGGCGGATTTTGTGTTGCGCAATGCATTGAGGGAGTTGAGTTGTTTTGCTGTGTGGGCAAAAGTCTATTACATGCAGCAAACAATTCGCTCTTTTTGGTCTGCGACTAGCATGAAATCCTCCCCTTAATATGTCCTTGGCCTGCGATCTTCCGTTAGTGGGAAGAATCACCGTGCTTGATGTTGTAGAGAGATCAACTCGTGGAGTTACTACCGGTAGGTTATTTCGATGGGAGACGTTGCTCAATGAACTTGAACAATGCTGGTGAAGGCAGGAGTTTTCTGCTTTATTCGGTTGCCTGCTACGTTTATCGGTATCATCAACTCTATTGCCACCACTACATGGCCATCTCAAGCTGCATTCGCTTGGCCGCTCAAAACAAGTCAAAAGGGTTAGCTGGAGAGGCCGGTGTCTGGGCCGGAGCTTGCGCACGTGCGAAGTCGCCAAACCTGCGTAACAACGAAGGAATACATTTGACAGTCAACAGGAGCCAAAGTCACAGAGCGAGGCAACGTTAGAGGTGCGTACGCGTTGGGGTCGGCAAACGCGGTATTCTGCTGAGGATGCGTGAAAGAGGAACTTGCTCGAGCTTGTGGCCTGGTGCACCACACAGCAACAATTAGTTCTTGCAACAAACGCGTAGAATGTCGAAGCCATGGAACTTACTGTGCATAGGCGAACGACCCCGAAGACACAGGCGCTGCTGGGACGCTACCGAACGAGTTGCTTGAGCCGGCCCGGTTTGGAGGTGCGAATGGTGCTGAGCCGGCCGCTCCCCCTGAACCTGTGCGCGCCGCAGTAGTGTTGCTGTTTGAACTACCGAATCCCAGATTGCCAAGATTGAGCGAGGCAAACGGGTCGTTGATCGATGCCACCGATGGAGTCTACACGCAGAGTAACATCACAGACAAGTTAAAAGGCGTCATCTACCCACCCCACGTAGTCGAGCTGATCACCGTACCTTCACTGGAATTGGCGCAGGAGGAGCACCACCGGCCGGGCGAGGAGGAAACTGACCCGGGTACTGCTGTCCTGTGGGGTGCATTTGTTGTTGTTGCCCAGGGAATCCTGGCTGCTGTCCATACCATTGTTGCTGCTGGTTGTGTAGCGGTTGTCCTTGCTGGGATGGCTGCATCGGCTGCTGCTGCATTTGACCACCAAACGCATTCTGAGGTTGTTGCTGCTGCGGGAAGCCGCCAGGAAAGTCGCCGAATGCCAGATTTGTAGTCGCGCCAGCAGGATGCTGCGGCTGAGGTGCTGGAAATCCGCTGTTGTTGTTCCTCGCCCCACTAGCAAACCCGAAAGGATCATTCATCGCGGCTTGTTGATGACTGGAGCTGTTACCTCCCGGAAATCCTCCTGATGCCCCAAAGTCGGGTGTAGGAGTTGCGCTACCAGATGCGGGTGTAGCACCACTACTCGACTGCATACCATCGAAAGCAGCAAATGGGTCAGCGGCAGGTGCAGCCGCAGGCTTCTCGGGTTTACTGGCGAAAGGGTCCAGAACGGCATTGGCCGAGGTTGTCCTTGACGAGCTATTGGGTCCCGCGAAATCCCCGAACGCGTCTCCACCCCCACCAAGCGTATCAAATACGTTGCTGCCCGCGGTAAATGCAGGCAACGGCGCGGCAAAAGCGTCGAAAGCCGAAGGCGCCGTTGTCGGAGATCCGAATGCATCAAAAGGTGAGGCGTTCTGCTTGGTTGGCGCTGGTGTTGCGGCAGTCATATCGCTGAACGGGTCAAGAGACGCTCCCGAGTTCGAGCGACTACCTGCTCGGCTGGTTGGTGTGGGAGCGTCGAAGGCGTCAAACGGAGAAGCTGCGGGAGCTGGATGGCTCGGAGTTTCGGACGATGGTGCAGATGCTGGGGTATCGAAGCCAAATGGGTCATCGACCTTTTTTGGTGGGCTGAGACCCATGAGATCATTTGTAGCAGGTGGCGTACTAACACTGGCAGAAGAGAAGTTTGATCCAGGAGGAGGTGCAATCTTGAACGAGCCAAACTTCGGGACCGGCGGCGGGGGTGGCATTGCCTTCGGTGCTGCCTTCTGCACTGCACTACCGGTAGCGTTGGATCCTGAAAAATCACCAAAATCCGCAAAACCATCATCGGCTTTCTTCGTAGAAGCTGAGCTTCCGTAGTCACTGAAGTCTCCAAAGGACTGCGCTGCGGCAGCAGCCGTTCGACTGCTGCCTTCAAAGTTGGAGAAGTCAGCGAATCCACTAGCGGTCGTAGTCTTGGCTGATTTCGAGCTGGAAGAGAAGAAGTCGTCGTCGCTGTCCGCTTTTTTCTCTTTCTTCTTGCTGTTTTTCTGGGTGAAATACAACGTCAGCAACGAAATCACTCTTCAAAGTGTGCACAATAAAAGCAGATAAACTCACCGACGATGTTCGCTCTGGTTTTTCATCCTTAGCATGGTGCGGTGACTCATAGACCCACCTGTGATGACACAATAGAGTTAGTCGTGCTTTCCAATATCTCACCGACATTTTAACTCATCCCCGTACTTGCGATCGATGTACGTCAACCGGATAAAATTACGTGTGCGTTCGCCATCACTGCCCCCGTTCGGCCGAAAGCTCGGGTCGTGTTTGCTCCGCCAGTACTTCTGCGCTGCCTCATTGCCGCCGTTATTAACCATGTTCTTGATCTCGCTCTCCGTAAACTTGGACATGGAAATGGACTTGACTCGGTGCGCGAACTCGCGGCTGCCAACAACAAACACAACCACCGTTACTAAAACACAGAAACTACAGGATATAGTTGCATTGCAGCAGCGCAATTAACTCACTGGATGCCGCTGCAAGCCGTGCAGACAAAAGTGTTGAAGTCCAGGCAGACATACTGGGGCATCTGTCACAAGAGATATACCGTGTCAGCACCCACAGATACAGAAGACTACCGTAGTAGCTAGTCAAGTTCTCTGGTAACGTCAGTGGAGTCTGACAAGCCTACCATCTCGTTGCAGTCGAAGCAGCGCTTGTTGGCCGGATTGGAGCGCTGGAAGTCGCGCAGCTCCTGGATCAGCCGCTCCTCCTGGCGCTTCTCACTCGACGACGCCTTCGCCATGACTACGGACTGGAGATTGAGGTCGTAGAGGCGTGGGGTGGGGCACAGCGAGCGCTAGAGGCAGGGGGTCGGAGCTCGTGAGTTCCAGAACGTCGTCGACGATGCAAAAGGAGACGTACCACTTGTATGGTACATGGATACATCAGCCTCCAGCCATGGTACTCGCAACCCGTGGGTATCCCACGGGTTCAGCTTTTTATCGTACTTAAGTTGGACAAACCCGCGTTTTCCTATACAACGCAGAGCAAAACGAAACCGTGGGTTACCCACGGGTTGCGAGTACCGTGTTTTGTCATACGCTTTTCGCATTGAACCCGTGGGTTTCTCCGAATAGTGTAGCGATATCGAAAACCGTAGTTTTTTCGACGATGGTGTAACACGTACACTAAGGTCAAGACCGTCTTTAAGACGCTGGTAGCAGTAGCGGGTCTGTATGGTGGCGCACAAGCGACTGAAGGTGTTGTACGCCTTGTCCGTCTCAACATGGACACAATATCTCCCATGACGCTCTGTAGCCATCACCAGTCGCCTGCTAAATCGATCGAGGCGTCGCGACCCTCGGATCCACTTGAAGACTTTTGAGCTGGCCGTCATGAGCTCGTTCGAGGACGTGGAGCTCATCGTGCAGTGGATCCGTGAGCGGATCACGCTGCCCGGGTACCAGCCCAAGGCATGGACGTCCGCGGACCTGGCGACCGTCAAGGAGTTCGTGGAGAGTACAGGTGTACCTGCTCTCTTCCTGACTATCCAGAATGACTCACTCACAGTCATGACGACGGCCCCTCGAGGTTTCAATAGTGTCATGTACTTTGTCAAGAACGGACAGACACTTGTGACTCCTAGTAACATCAAGGACGCACTACAGTTCGGGACTGTGGATAAAGACGCCATCTCGTCATTGCTACATCTGATGAACGGCTACTATCTACAGAGACTGCAGGCCAACAAGTCGTGGCCTGAAAGTGTGCAGAAAGAGTTCACAGGCCAGTTCTTCCGCTTCATGTCGAGTCTCACAGAGACTGTCAGTCGTGGTTGTGGCAAGACTGTGCTCTATCTGCCGCCAGTGAACCCGGACAAGTTCAACTATAAGGACAAAGATCTAGTGCAACAATTAGAGTCGACTGTGATCCATTGGACACGACAGATTAAAGAGGTGATTAATAATCAGGACAATGCACATGATGCAGAGGGCGCGGGCCCGCTGGAAGAGATCAAGTTCTGGGAACATCGCACGGAGGATCTATCAGGTATTACGGATCAGTTGAACCGAGAAGGCGTGAAGGAGATTGTGGAGATTTTACGTGCTGCCAAGTCGTCGTATTTGCAGCCTTTTGAGACGCTGTCGCAGATTATTAAGCAGGGATCGACGGAAGCGAACGATAATCTTCGCTTCCTGCAGAAACTCAGTCCTGTGTGTGAAGATATCGCGTCTGCACAGCCTGACGAGATTCCGTTGCTGCTACCCAAGCTGCTTAACTTTATTCGTCTCATTTGGATGTACTCGAGCCACTACAACACGGAAGATCGAGTCACGAGTTTGCTGCGTAAAGTGAGCAACGAGATTATTATGGTATGCTGCAAGAAGATCTCGCTGCCCGACGTATTTGATGGAAATGTGGAAGCCAGCATTCACCACCTTGAGCAGAGCATTCAGTGCGGAGTTTCGTGGAAACAGATCTACCGCAAAGCTTCTAATGCTGTGAACGCTACTGCGCCATCTCCTGACCGTCGGTGGAACTTTGATGAAACGGGCATTTTTGCGCAGATTGACGCGTTTGTACAGCGTTGCCGAGAATTGTTGGAAGTATGTGAAGGACAAATCCAGTTCGCGCGTAAGGGTAAAGATGGGAAGCGAGAGGACCTTCCTACGTTCGGAGGCAATCGTGGCATGGATATAGTGAAGAGTTTACGGGGTATTGAGGCACAATTTGAAGGCCACGTTGATCGTCTGCGTCAATTAGACTACGACATACTTGATGTCAAGAACACTAGCTGGCACAGCGACTTTAACTCTTTCAAGAACGGAATGAAGGATCTGGAGGCAATGACCCAGAATGTTATCAACGGAGCCTTTGAGAGCGTCTCCACAGTCGCTGCTGGCGTGGACATGATCCGGTCTTTCCAGAAGATTGCTCAACGCGATGCTATTAGGCGCTGCGTGGAGAAGCGTACGATAGATATCTTTGGTATGTTCAAGGCGAATATCGCCTCAATTCGGAACTTGTTCGAAAAGAACAAGAGCGCACCGCTACTGTCCCCGACCGAACCGCAGTTTGCTGGTGCAGCTCTGTGGGCACGAAGCCTGCTACTCCGTGCAACCGATGACCTTGTGCGTCTGCAAGAACTTGTAGACCCTTCCAATGCGGCGGAGTGTGACGAGTCCCAGAACGCCTACGATGGCTTGCGGTTGGTGGTCAATGAGTACATCCAGCGCAAGTATCACGACTGGATCGAAGACTTGAATACGTTGGGTAACACGAACATGAATTCAAGGTTGGAGAACCCGTTGATGACAAAGACCGGCTCGGATCCTGACGCCGCACCCGCGAGTGTGAACTTGAATGCCCACAACAAAGATACAAACGCACTCCAAAACACGGAGAAGACGCTAATTGGACGGGCGAAGAAAGGATTTCTTCACTGCAACTTCGACCGCCCGTTGTTGAACTTGTTCGCGGAGGTTCACTACTGGCAGTACTTCAACGGCGAAATCCAAATTCCGTACATGGCCCACGACATTTGCAACCAGAAAGAGCAGCTGCGGGTGTTGCGTGAACACGTAATGCTAGTAGTTCGCGACTACAACCGCATTTTGCTGGATCTGTCATCGACTGAGCGACGTTTATTTGAAGACATCATACGCAAGCTTGATCGCCGCATTCAACCAGGACTTCAAAAGCTCACATGGGTCTCTAAAGGAATCGTTGAGTGGTATGTTGCAGATTGCCGCAAACATTGCGAAACTACGTACAAGATTGTCCAGGAATTCCAAGAAAACAAGGATATTGTGATGAAGAACTGCAAGATGATCAGTGGCTTGATGCACATCTTCATCGAGCGTAACACCATTTATGAGGATGGCGTGTTCGAAGCGAAGCAGGTGATTCACCGGAAAACGATCGAGAAGCAATTACGTGAGGCCTACCAGACGATTAGCTCTACGATGACAGCGACCTACGAGCACTTTGCATCGGGTCCTCCAGAAGTTCAGCGAGAATGGAATCGATTTGTGGAGCGCTCCGATAAAATGCTGGAAGATGCTTTGCGACAGTCCGTTAAAAAGTCACTTCAAGAGCTGTCCAAAGCAATCAATGGTGACGCCAAGACCGACCCGCGACCCCTGTTTCGGATCCACGTCGTCCTCGAAGATAACAAGGTGGAATTCAAACCATTCATGTCTGACCTCACACAAATGGTGAATACGGTGGCCAAGGAGATTTTCAACGTCATTTCTGTCGTACCCCGTTTGGTTTCATCACTTCCGCGACATCATGGCAACAACCAAGCCAATGCAGATAACTCAGGCGCCAATGGAGCCCCTGCAGACGGAAAGTCCGATTCTGCCGCTGTAAAGGGAGGAGAGGAGGTCCGTGCACCTGACACTGCAAGCGGAGAGCCTACTGGTAATCAGGATGAGGCACTGTCAACTGTCGATACAGCTGAAAAAGCGGAGGCCCCACCGGTTGTGAACAACTTCTACCAATCCATTTTCAACGATGAAGAGATTCTGAAGGTGCTCGTGCATATCATGAACGGGATGTCATCCAGCGCTACAGAACTGCAGAAGTACTTGGGTTACTGGGACAAGTACAAGCTTGTATGGAACCAAGATAAGCAGGCCTTCATTCGCCGTTATGCGAAAGCAAACAGACCACTGCAGCAGTTCCGTGCAGACATTGAGCGGTATCGAGAGCAACAAGTCAGTATCCAAAATGAAGACCTGACCAACACAATCAACTTCATACAGATTGATACCAACTTCCTCAAGGCGAGTCTAGTGGAGCACACAGTGCAGTGGATCGGCAAGCTTACGGGTCTGCTGAACCAGACGGCACACGACGAGCTGAGAGAGCTCATTAATATGATGAAGGACAACACTCAAAAGCTTCAGACGAAGCCGTTGAATCTGGACCATCTAAGTGAAAGTATCCATCTTCTACAGGATATCAAGGAGGGCATGCCAGGAGTTGTGGCCCGGTTTGAGCCTTTGCAACACAAGTATGATTTGTTGGCCGAATTCGATGTGCAAACAACGGACGAGGAGCAGCGCGATCTCACCAATCTGAAATCTAACTGGGAAATTTACGAAGTGATGCTGGTGGATGCGAACACAATGCTCCAAAAGTGCAAAGTGAGCATGAAGCAAAGCCTGCAGGATTCCGTGGCGGATCTAAACAACATCATGTCAGAGCTGCGCACGGAGGCAGAAACAACACTACCTTACTCTGGCGAGCAGCAGTCGAAGGTGGCGCATCAGATCCTTGCTGATTTCGAGAAGAAAATGGAGGCTACACGCTCGCGCCAGAACGCTTTAAAGAAAGGGCTTGAGATTTTCGGCATCGAGGAATCCAAAAACGACGGGTTTGTACAAACTGAGAAGGAGCTTGAGCTACTTCAGCAGATCTGGGCGCTTACTGACGAGTGGGAAGTGGTGTGGGCTTCGTGGAAGAACAAAGTTTTCTACGAGATTGAAGTGGAGACGATGGAGTCGACTGCTGCGCAATTTTTTAAGAAGGTGGTCAAATACGGGAAGGACATGAAGAACTGGACCGTGTGGAGTTCTATGAAGACTAAGGTTGAGCAGTTCAGACAAACGCTACCCCTAATTCAAGACCTCAAGAGTCCTGCATTGCGAGCTCGCCACTGGGCACAGCTGAAAGAAGAGATGGGCAAGACATTCGACACAGAATCTACAAGCTTCACACTTGAGCGCGTGTTTTCGCTTGGATTTCATCTGCATGCCGAGTTTATTAGCACACTGTCGAGCAATGCAGGCAAGGAGCTGTCTATCGAGCAAACCCTCGACGCTATCGAGAAGCGCTGGGCTTCGATCGACGTCGATATCACAGAGTACAAGGGAGTGTACTATAAAATCCGATCTGCTGACGATCTGTTCACAGCACTCGAAGATGATCAGGTGCAGTTGTCTACAATGAAGGCGTCGCCGTTCTTCGGGTCTTTTGATACGCGAATTCTGTACTGGGAGAAGGCGCTATCTCATTTGTCCGAAGTTATTGAAACTCTACTGGGTGTGCAGCGTTGTTGGATATATTTGGAAAGTATCTTCATGGCGTCCGAGGATATCCGCAAGCAGCTGCCTTTGGAAAGTCAACTTTTTGATGAGGTTAACACTGCTTATTGCCGAGTGACGGAAGGAATGGCTAAGACAAAGAATGCGCTGCAAGCAACACAGGAAGCGGGTGTGCTGGAAACATTGGTTGCAATGCAGGAGAAGTTGGATCAGATTCAAAAGTGCCTGGATCAGTATCTCGAGACCAAACGAATGCTGTTTCCCCGCTTCTACTTCCTGTCAAATGATGATCTGCTCGAAATTCTTGGGCACCAAAAGGACCCAGATCAAGTGCAGAAGCATATCAAGAAGTGTTTCGAGGCAATCAAGACCCTGAACCTGATCCCACCTGGTACACGCGGTAATTCAACATTCGAGGCTCTGGGAATGAACTCGCCGTGTGGCGAGCAAGTAATGTTTGCATCGAATGTGGTGGTTGCTGGCGCTGTGGAGGGGTGGTTGCTTCGGATTGAAGCCGCTATGGTCAACACGTTGGAGAAAATTTTTGCGCAGTGTATTGTGGGATACAAGGGCAAGAAGGAGAAGTGGATCAAAGATTTCCCGGGTCAGCTATTGATCACGTGTGGCCAAACAGCTTGGTCAAACGAGTGCATCAAGGCCCTTAATGAGGTGGCCAAAGGAGAGAAGAAGGCACTGAAGCAGCTGAAGAAGAAATGGGTGTCCTATCTTAACAGGCTCGCAGACATGGTGCGTGGTCAGCTTTCAGCGACAGACCGGAAGAAGGTAGTCGCTTTGATTACGATCGAGATCCATTCACGAGACGTCATTGATCGCTTGGTGAAGCAGAACTGCAAAAGTGTGAATGATTTCGACTGGCTGATGCAACTTCGATTCTACTTCAACAAGGATTTAGGCGAATCGGGCATTTGCGAAGTCAAGCAGACGGTTACATCGCTGCAATACTCTTACGAATACCAGGGAAATAACGGGCGTCTTGTGATCACACCGCTGACGGATCGATGTGTTCTCACCATGACAACTGCACTGCATTTAAACAGAGGTGGCAACCCGCTGGGTCCAGCTGGAACAGGAAAGACTGAGACGGTGAAGGATTTGGGCAAGAACCTTGCAAAGTACGTCATTGTGTTCAACTGCAGTGATGGCTTGGATTACAAGTCGGTCGGACGTATGTTTGCTGGTCTCGTCCAGTCTGGTGGCTGGGGGTGCTTCGATGAGTTCAACCGTATCGAAATTGAGGTGCTGTCTGTCGTGGCACAGCAGGTGCTGACCATCATGCAGGCGTTGACAGCGAGACAGACGCAGGTCATGTTCCTTGGATCATTGATGAGGGTCAATTTTAACATGGGTATCTTCATTACGATGAACCCCGGTTATGCTGGTCGTACTGAACTCCCGGACAATCTCAAAGCTCTAATGCGCCCTTGTGCCATGATGGTGCCTGATCTGGCACTAATTGCTGAGGTCATGCTTCAAGCTGAAGGGTTCCGTGATGCCAAAATTCTGGCGAAGAAGACAACGACACTGTACGGACTGATGATCCAGCAATTGAGCAAGCAGGATCACTATGACTTTGGACTGCGTAGTTTGAAGGCTGTACTGAACATGGCGGGCACTCTGAAGCGCGAAGATCCAAACTTACAGGAAGAAAACATTTTGCTCCGTGCACTTCGCGACATGAATATGCCAAAGTTTATTCGAGAAGACGCAGTGCTCTTCCGCCTGTTGTTAGGAGATCTGTTCCCATCGATCGAACTCCCGGTAACGGATTACGGCAAACTACAGGGCAACATCGAACAGGTACTGTTAGAGCACCAACTACAGGTGCACCCGGTGATCGTGTTCAAGACGATTCAGTTGTACGAGTCTCAGGTGACTCGTCACTGTAATATGATCGTGGGTCACACCATGGCAGGAAAGACGACGATCTGGAAGACCCTCATGGCTGCGAAAACATCCTTGGCAAAAGACGGTGTGCCTGGATATATGCCTGTGCGCGTACAAGTGCTGAACCCGAAGTCCATCTCGTTGAACGAGATTTACGGTGTATACGATCTATCAACGTTTGAGTGGATCGACGGTATCTTGTCCGCTTTCTTCCGAAACCTTGCAGCAGATGAAAAGGCTGAAGAAAAGTGGATTATGCTGGACGGACCAGTGGACACGTTATGGATCGAAAGTATGAACAGTGTCATGGATGACAACAAGGTGCTGACCCTGATCAACGGTGATCGCATCAGTATGAGCCCTTCGATGGCTCTCATGTTCGAGGTCCAGGATCTTGCCGTAGCTTCCCCGGCCACTGTTAGTCGTGCCGGAATGGTATACATGGATGTTGAGGATCTTGGTTGGCGCCCTTTTATTCAAACGTGGCTGGCTACGACAATTCATATCCAGGAAGAGCGTGATGTGCTACAAGCACTATTCGACAAATATATGGAGAAGGTGCTGCGATTTAAGATCTCTGAGGTGACAGAACTAATTCCGGTGACGACGTTCAACAGCGTCAAGTCCTTCTGCAACCTGTACAACGCGCTCGCTACAGCTGAGAATGGTGTGGATTTGGCCACATGCGGAGATAAATTCGCCGTCACTGTTGAGAAGTGGTTCCTATTTTGCATGACTTGGAGCGTTATGGCTGCAGCAAACGAGGAAGGACGCAAGAAGTTCGACTTTTTCCTTCGTGACATGGACTCTATCTACCCTCCTCTCAAAACTGCGTACGACTTCTTTGTGGAGCCTTCCAGTCGCGAGTTCAAGCTTTGGGACGAGAAGCTGCCGCCAAACTTCCGTATCGCTCCTAACACACCGTTCCACAAGATCATGGTGCCCACGATAGACACCTTGCGATATGGTTTCCTACTTCAGACTATGCTCACGGCTGGTATCCACACGCTACTTGTCGGTGAGACTGGCGTGGGAAAGACAACTGTCATTGAGCGAGAGATTGAGGCTCTCAATGACGCGTACAACGTGCTGGTGATGAACTTCTCGTCTGCCACATCATCAGCGACGACGCAGGATATGATTGAAAACGTTATGGAAAAGCGTTCACTGAATCGATTCGGTCCTGTTGGTGGCAAGAAGTTAGTTACGTTTATCGATGACATGAACATGCCAACAAAGGACTTGTTTGGATCTCAGCCGCCGCTGGAACTGCTTCGACAATGGGTTGACTACAGCTGCTGGTACGACCGCAAAAAGCAGACGCTCAAGTACTTCATTGACATGCAGTTTGTTGCCGCGATGGGACCTCCGGGTGGAGGTCGATCTGTCATTAGTTCTCGTTTCCAGAGTCGCTTCAATCTGATCAACATGACGATCCCTGAGCAAGCACAGCTGAAGCGTATATTCGAAACCATGCTTGTGCCCAAGCTTGCTGAATTTGACGACGAAATCAAGCCTCTAGGTGTACCTCTGGTCGCTGCAACCATCCAACTGTATCAGAATGTGCTGGAGCAATTCTTGCCCACTCCAGCAAATTGCCACTACCTGTTCAACCTGCGCGATATGGCTCGAGTGATCCAAGGCCTACTACTCTCTGATAAGCACACTGTGGCAAGCCGTGACGGCATGCTGCGGCTCTGGATGCACGAAAGTCTCCGGGTGTTCTCAGACCGTCTCACCAGTTATGAAGACCGGCAGACTTTCAAAAGAAGGCTTGATGATCTGCTAGGTGTCTACTTTCAGACCGACTGGGGGCGCTTGCTGTCTTCAGCGCCAGAACAACTGAAGGAAAATGGACCTCTGTTTACGTACATCTTCTCCACCACTCCAGGTTCAGATGAAGGTAGCGCACGGTACGCGGAAGTCATGGATATGAAGATGTTAAAGAGTTTTGTGGAAGAGCAGCTGGAGAATCACAACGCTGAACCAGGGTTCGTACCCATGAATCTCGTCATGTTCAGCGATGCACTCATGCACATCCTACGCATCCACCGACAACTCATGACGATGCGTGGCAACTTGCTTCTTGTCGGTGTTGGCGGCAGTGGCAGACAGTCGCTCACCAAACTCGCTGCTTTCATGGGCGGCTTCAAGGTGTTCCAGATCGAAGTTGGCAAAAACTATCGCAGCTTCGAGTTTCACGAGGATATTAAGAAGCTCTATACTCAAGTGGGGCTGCAGCAACAGAAGACGGTTTTCCTGTTCAGCGACACCCAAATCAAAAGCGAGTCATTTGTTGAGGATCTGAACAATATCCTGAGCAGCGGTGAAATCCCAGGGCTCTTCGAGAAGGACGAGCAAGCAGGTATCCTCGATGGTGTTCGACTGCGAGCACGTGCACAGGGTATACGTGAGACCAAGGAATCTCTTTGGAACTTCTTCATCAGCGAGGTTCGTCGTAACCTGCACGTTGTTCTAGCCTTCAGTCCCATCGGCAAAGGCTTTTGCAACCGATGCCGACAGTTTCCGTCTCTCGTTAACAACACGAACATTGACTGGTTCAATGAGTGGCCACTGGATGCTCTTCAAGAAGTTGGCATGAAGTTTCTTGAAGAGAAAAACGTCGCTGCAGAAGCCCAGCGTCCTAAGATTGCGGCGGTCTTCGCTGTGGTTCACAGCAGCGTGATGCTTGCATCGTCTCAAGTGCTGGCCCGGATGAAGCGCCACAACTACGTGACGCCTACCAACTATCTGTCTCTAGTCACCGGCTATGTGGAGTTGCTTTCGGAGAAGGCAGCAACTATCCGCGATACTCGTGACAAGCTCAAAAACGGCCTGGCCAAGCTGGAAGAATCCCGATTGCAAGTGGAAGAAATGTCCAAGCAACTAGAGCAACGGAAGATTGTGGTTGCCCAGAAGAATAAGGACTGCAGTGACTTGCTGGTGGTTATCGTATCTGAGCGGCGTGTTGCTGACGAGCAGCGGAAACAGGTAGAAGCTGACAGTGAGCGTATCGGCAAGGAGGAGGCTGAAACGAAGAAAATCGCCGATGATGCACAAAAGGATTTAGACGAGGCTCTTCCTGCACTTCAACGCGCAATGCAGGAGGTGGAAAACCTGGATAAAAAAGCTATCGCAGAGGTGAAAGTGTACACGCAGCCACCCGAAGCAGTGTCGATGGTGATGTGTGCGGTGATGATCCTGTTCGGATTACCACCGACGTGGGCGTCGGCCAAGACCAAGATGAACGATGTGAGTTTCCTGCAGCAAATTAAGACGTTCGACAAAGACTCTATCCGTGATAAGACTGTGACTGCTCTCAAGAAGTATACTTCCAAGCCAATGTTCAATTCAGATATGGTGAGGAAGGTGTCATCAGCCGCTGGAGCTCTGTGCTCGTGGGTATTAGCTATGGAGTGCTACTCTGGAGTCTTCCGCGTCGTTGCTCCTAAGAAAGAGGTACTGCGGAAGTCACAGCAGGCACTTGCGGTCAAGCAGAAGGATCTTCAGGTGGCAAAGGAGAAGCTTCAGGAGGTCACGGAAAAAGTCGAGGCTCTGAAAAATCAGTACGATACGAGCGTGTCGGAGAAGAACGCACTGCGCGAAGAGGCCGAATTGCTGGAATTGAAACTCGCGCGTGCTGAACAACTGGTTAAGGGTCTTGCTGGCGAGCGCGAACGTTGGGAAGGTTCAATTGCTGACAAGAATGCAAGCCTTCAGAACGTCGTCGGTGACGCACTTGTTGCAGCTGCTTTCATCTCGTACGCAGGTCCATTTGACACTTTCTATCGTGGTTCGCTCGTGGATACTTGGATGAATCGTGTGACGCAACAGGCTCTCCCATTGTCGCCTAAGTTCACGTTCATCGACTTCTTGGCAGATCCGACGGATGTACGCAGCTGGAATGCGCACGGCCTACCGCGCGACCCGCTCTCCACTGAAAATGGCGTGATCACAACGCGTGGCAAGAGATGGCCGCTCATGATTGACCCTCAAGGCCAGGCAAATAAATGGATCAAGGCTATGGAGGGTACACGTCTTGAGATTGTGGATCCTATGATGAAGGATCTGCTACGAAAACTGGAGAATGGCATTCGCTTTGGCTCACCCGTGCTGATGCAGGATATTTTGGAGGAGTTGGATCCTAGTCTTGAGCCCGTACTTACCAAGAGTATCATCAAGGTGGGGAACCGCGAGGTACTCCGCCTCGGTGATAAGGAACTCGATTACAACCGAGAGTTCCGCTTCTATCTCACGACGAAGCTTCACAACCCTCATTACACTCCGGAGGTGTCCACGAAGACAACTATTGTGAACTTCGTCGTGAAGGAACAGGGACTGGAGGCTCAATTGCTTGGTATCGCCGTACAACTTGAAGAACCAGCACTGGAGGAGCAGAAGTCCGATCTCGTCATGCGTGTGGCTGCAGCGAAGAAGAAGCTTATTGACCTCGAAAATGAGATCTTGCGTCTTCTTTCAGCTGCAAAAGGTTCACTGCTAGACGATGAGCAGCTTGTGACAACGTTGAATGCGTCCAAGACTACGTCTGAAGAAGTTTCCATGCAGCTCGTTATCAGTGAGGAGACCGAAAAGAAGATTGACGCTGCGCGTATGGGATACGCACGTGTGGCACTACGTTCGTCGACACTATATTTCGTGCTGAACGACATGACTAGCGTTGACCCCATGTACCAGTTCTCACTTGACGCGTACGTGGCACTATTCCAGGATTCCATTGTCAAGAGCCGAAGTCTCAAGAATCAAGGTGCTCTCAGCGAGGAGCTGACGGAGCGAATTAATGCGATCAACGACTACCACACGTATGCTGTGTATGCCTACGCTTGTCGTGGATTGTTCGAGCGGCATAAGCTGCTATTCTCGCTTCAGATGTGTGCGCGTGTTCTGCAGAGTGTAAACAAGCTACCTCACGACGAGTATGATTTCTTGCTGAAGGGCGGCAACGTCCTGGCGCAAGAAGAGAAGGTGTCCAATGTTGCGAATGACTTTCTCTCCGATGGTGCTTGGGCAAGCATTGTTGAGCTCAACAAGCTGTCTGCTTTCCACGGTATCATCAGTTCCTTCGAGCAGACACTGAAAGGATGGAAGTCATGGTACCAGAGTAGCACCCCCGAAATTGAGGCGTTGCCAGGAGATTGGGAAGGCAAGTGCAATGAGTTACAGAGGATGCTACTGCTGCGCTGTATTCGACCTGATCGACTCAGTATCCAGGCTGCGCGGTTCACGGCTACACACCTCGGAGCTCAGTTTGTGGATCCGCCGCCATTTGATCTGAAAGCTATCTACGAGACTTCCAACTTCAAGACACCACTCATCTTCGTGCTATCTCCTGGTGTGGATCCAACAAATTCGCTCATTGCCTTAGCTGAGTCGTTGCACAAGACAGTCGAGAACTGCGCGCTGGGGCAAGGTCAGGCCAGTGTGGCTGAGGCCATGCTGTCACGTGGACTAGAGGCTGGAAACTGGGTGTTCCTCGCCAATTGTCACTTGATGCTGAGCTGGGCACCAACGCTAGAAAAACTAATCGATAACTTTTGTGCTGCTGCCCCAGCTCCGGCAGGCCCAATTAACCCGCAATTCCGACTATGGCTGACGAGTAGTCCGAACCCGAAATTCCCCATTGCAATTTTGCAGCGCGGCATCAAGATGACTACCGAACCACCGCGTGGCTTGAAGGCTAACTTGATACGTTTGTACAACACGATCACCCCCGAGAAGTTTGCACGATGCCGACAAGTGAAGAAGTACAAGCGACTGCTGTTTTGTTTATGCTGGTTCCACTCGTTGCTGCTTGAGCGGCGCAAATTCAACAACCTCGGCTGGAATATCCCGTACGATTTCAATGAGTCGGACTTCGCCATCAGCGAGGACGTACTGGCCATTTATCTCGATGAATATGAGGATACGCCTTGGGACGCGCTCAAGTATCTCATCGCTCAGGCAAATTATGGCGGTCGCGTGACAGACGACTGGGACCGTCGCCTCATGCTCGTGTATATCTCCCAGTTCTTCTCCGAGAACGTACTCACAGTGGATAACATGCTATTGTCTGACTCCGAGTACTATTTCGTTCCAGATGATGGTGAACTATCCTCTTACACGGAGTACATTCGGCAACTGCCTTTGGACGACCCACCGGCTGCATTTGGTCAACATCCGAACGCTCAGATCGCTTCACAGATTGATGATGGACGCGAGTTGCTGGCCACGATTCTGTCACTGCAGGCGCTAGACGTTGCTGAAGGTGGTAGTGGAAACGACGACACAGTGTTGGGATTGCTACAGACATTGCGAGAAACGGTGCCAGATGTGTTTGATCTTGCAAACATCAAGGCAGGTCTTAGTGCTCGGAGTGACCCGGATGCCCTCAAGACAGTTCTCATGCAGGAGCTTGAGAGATACAACAAGCTACTTGCCACTATCAATTCATCGGCACGAGCCCTGGAGAAAGGTATCCAAGGTTCCGTTGTCATTACTCCAGAACTCGAAGCCGTTTACAATGCGTTGCTGATTGGCGCTGTACCAAAAGCCTGGAGCTTCTGTTACCCGTCACTTAAACCGTTGGGCCCATGGACGCAGGACCTCAAGCTTCGCTGTGAACAAATGGATCGATGGGCTAACCAAGCTCAGCCTGCTGTTTTCTGGCTCACAGGCTTCACATACCCGACAGGTTTCCTCACGGCGCTTTTGCAGACAGCAGCTCGTAAGAACGGATTGGCAATAGATTCACTGAACTGGGAGTTTATCGTGCTGAACCAGGGAGAAAACGCTCTACCTACGGGTCCCAAGGATGGTGCCTACATCAAGGGACTTATCCTAGAAGGTGCCCGCTGGGACTTCGATCACGATTGTCTTGCAGAACCCCATCCAATGGAGCTGCATTGTGGGATGCCTATCCTGCACTTCCGCCCCGTGGAGGCCAAGAAGAAGTCGGCCAAGGGTTTGTACAGCTGCCCCTTGTACATGTACCCATTACGAACAGGAACGCGTGAGCGTCCGTCGTTTATGATTGCTGTTGATCTTAAGGTAGGGCCCGGAAAGACTCCTGATCTCTGGACGCGACGCGGCACAGCATTATTGCTCTCGCTCAGCACATAAGACAACAGGTATGCAGTTCATAAGATGCGGTAGTGCTTTCAACATGTATGTGTTTTTTTCTTCATTGACCTCGTGCTTAGATGGTAAGCCATTCGTGTCCTCCACCGCCATCTTCTTGTCCACCAGCAAGAGTGGATCGCATCTGCGTCTCGATCTCGTTTGCATCTTTGCGAAGCTTTCGGAAACGTCGATCGTTGGCTCCTAACAAACTTTCAGCGATGTAGCTCGCAGTTCTCAGCAACCTGGAAGCGGTACGTAGCTTGTCGTGGATCTCACTCTGAAGTTCTTGTTGACCTTCTCTCGAATTTACGATCCGATGCAACATACGCGCAAGTTCCGCTGCACTTTCGCACGCTTCTATCGAGCATTCACCGTATCCGTTAACACTGACACTGTGCATTTCCTCTAGTACAAGTCGCTGGTCGTCGAGTGAAGTGATGCCATTATTACGACTGAGTGCGAGCCATTGACGGAAGGCGTCCAACGCTAACGCTGAGCAGTCCCGTTTGGTACTTTCAGACCCCCCGAACTCAGCGGAAAAAGTAGCGAAGAATCGAGCTACGATTTCGTACTCGGAGCGTGCTTTGTCCTGCTTGAGATGCTCTTGCTGATACAGTTTGGCGAGTTCAAGTCGGAGAAACGCGGAAGCTGGTACGGTTCCATTGCAAGCGTTCTCGTAGATGTCAATAGCTGCACTGAAGCAGCGTATCGCCTCTTTGATCTCTTCTCTGGCTACTTTAGAACTCTTTCGATCCTCGTGACCACCTTGCAGAAGATGAACTTGTGCGAGACTCACGTGAACAGCTGCAGTGGTGATATGTTCCCGACCAAAATGGCGTTCCTGAAGTTCCCAAGCTTTGCTACAGTTTTCCAGTGCTTCCTCCATTAACGAACGAGCAGAAGCTTCGTAGTCGTTTCCCGGACGATTGGTGCTCAGCGTTGATGAGGGAGGTGCGATCGTGAGCTCTTGGATCAACACAGTTCGAGCACGGGCTTCAGCATCCTTCTTGGACAATAAAGGATCACCACTGCCACTTGCCAGTTCAACTTCATCAAGTGCACGAGATCGCAAATGTCGTGATCCTTCCGTTGTTTGCAACCAGCGCTCAGCACGATCGCGACGTGCTTGTTGTCCAAGAACTCGAAGCTGACGCCCACGTCTCGCTTGAGCTTCAGCTGCTACAAGGTAAAACTGTACCAAGTCGCTGCTGTCCGCGTCGATTTTCTCTCGAGACACTACTGCCACCTGAGCATAGCGCACAGCTTCTTCAAGCTGTCCGCGACGGAGATATACACGACTCAGTAGTAATTTAACTCGAGCTAGCAGAGCTGGTAGGCTGTTATCGTCCGATCCGGAGTCTTCATCATTTGATGGAAGTCGGAAATTGCTGTTGGCTCCGAGAGTCAACACTTCTGTCCATGTGAGTGAGTGGTAGCTCACTCGATTGAGTACACATTGTAATGTGGCGCAAAGCGTTTGGATGTACAACGCAGCAGAGGATTTACGGTTGCTGAAGTCTGTGCTTGCGGTCTGGAGGCGATCGAGGAATGTGTGGAATGGCACGATACCGTCTTCAGCCGTATCTAACGACACAAACAACGCGTTCAGCATCTGTGCTACACCAGGAGGTAACCTTGCAGACACGAATGTGAGGTGCTGGTGCAGTTCTTCACTAAGTTCTTCGAGGCGCAGAATCAATTGCTGCCAATGCAGAGTTGATTCCGATCCAAAGACCTGGTTCAAAACGTCTCGAGTGAAAACGGCAGCCAGAAGCTGGTTACGAGCTCCAGCTTCTCCATCCTTGTTCAGGTATGTCAACATCTCGTCAACTGCGACGCGACCTCGAGGAACTTCATCACATTGAGCTTGGTAACAAAACTCGAGTGCTCGTTGCAACAACTTCCCGTTATCTTTGTGACCGCCAGGAGTTTTTGAGCCACTAACCCCTCTCTCCTTTTGCGTTTTAATTTCGATTTCTCGAAGTAGGTTGGCGGCACCCGAAGCATGCAGCTCAGCCTGCTTCCAGAGGTTCATCGTGGCATAAACTTCTCCTAATTCCAGTTGAGCATGGGCTTTACTGATACTGTGTTGTCCGTGGATCATTTTCACCAGTGCCAGCACACGCATTCGACCGCGTAGTAACTGTTCGGACAAGGTACGGCCTTGGTCATCGTAGAATTGATTGATAAAGGGGTCTGTCGAGGAATCTTCGTCGTCTTCGTATGCGTCGTCTGGAACTTCTGGTGGCGTTCGTGTGTTCTCCCTCTTCGTGGGTTTAGTCGCAACTCCAATTTTCGGCTTCATCGCCAGTGGTTTGGCAAAGGCCCCAATTCGAGTGTGGCCTGACGTCTCGAGAACTTCCAGCTCTTCATCGATGTCTGCGCATGCTTGATGTGCGTCTTGAAGTCGTCGAGCGGGAGGTTTGTACCACGAAGATGTTCCTGTACAATTTTCTTCTGGTAGTACTGCAGGTGGATGTCTCTGTGGAGATACAAGCGGTATGTCATCGCATGGGATGGTTGAAGTCAAGGTCAAAGGCATACGACCAGCACGCTGGCTGACACTACCTTTCGCCATACTCTCTTGAACTACTTCGAAGTACAAAAACTACCAGGTTGAGGGCGTTTCAAGAACACTTTTGGACATGGAGATAGTTTTTCCAGAGCGGTAAATACTTTGGTTAACATTTTCCACTGTCATTGACGCTACTATTACCTATTCTATGATTTACATCAATTTTCAACTTCTAACTAACATTTAGCTTCGAGTTGAGTTCCAACTTTCCGCCTTTGCTTGATCGCGGGACCCAAAGCAGTAGAGATCCACCTCCTGTACCTGGAATTCCAAGAAATCCAAGAAATCCAGCACGCCATCGATCCAAGTACAGCGTCTTTCCTTGTAGCGCGGCCATATTGGAGACCCACGTCACATTGGTACCAGGCTCAACCTTTACTTGGTCGACCTGATCACCCCCTGACATGATGTTTACAGTCACTTTTTCAGTATCTTGGCTTGTGAAAGTGATCTTGATAGTGGCATCGCCGTTCTTAACCCAAGTTCCAGCACTGTTGTTGACGGCCTTTCCAACTGTAGTAAGCCCTAGAGCATCCGATGCTGAGCCATCGTCGACTTCCCCGACAAATTCCGTAGGACCGCAGATACTTTGAAAAAAATCTGAAACCATGGTAGCGACGTTCGTGGGGTCCCAAATTGCCGCCAACATCAGAACTTTGTCACTAATCCTGTACGTGTACTGTTCAGTAGAGAGATAAGTACCATTTTCACACGTTCCAGAGTGAATGAGGTCGTCTACGATGCCCCCGAAGGTCTTGCGTAATGTATCACGAGTAGCATACGCCGCGACTTCATCAGATTCCTCGATTAATTGCTCCAAGCAGTCGTTGGTGACTGTGGGGATCTCGTAGTGCATGAGGTTCGACTTGGTCATGATCACACGAATCTCGTCTTCCGAGATACTCGGATTCTGCTTGCGTAAATACGCCACAGTCAACCACACACGGTCCGTAAGGCGCTTCATGTCGTCTCCGCAGGTCGAATTGGACTTCAAAGCTGACTGCAACGATGAAATATCCGTGTCATTGAGATCATCCAGTGCTTCATCCAATGTAATATTCTTCATGAAATTGGTGAATGTTTTCCAACTAGAGACAATAGCCTCCTGGTTAATCACGACTTCTCTCACAAACAACTCGACTGTGTTGGTTACTCGGTCAGAAAACTTCATTCCTTTCGAGACTTTAATCCCGAGACACGACATGATGATAGTGACCGGTACGTCGAAAACCACATTATCTGTTTGATACAAAATCGTCGTGAGTTCTTTTGTTGTGGTTTGCGGGTCGTTAACCTTCACAGTCCTTATGTATCTCGAAAGTGCTTTCACTAAATTCGCCATCTCTTTGCCACATTTGAACGCTATCTGCACCCCCATTTCGCCATTTTCGAGAACGCACCATACGCTCCAAATGTCGCGAGTGAAAGTGCCGATTGAGCCACAGCAGAGACTTTAGACAACATTTCAAGTGTACAGTCATCGTTCTGTCGGGTGCACTGCATGCCACACTCAACAGGGTATTCAAGTGGACACTCGGCGCAGCAAGTGCCGAGTTTGTATTCGAAACCAAGAGGACACACTTCAGCCACGTGAGTTTCACGATAGCAGGCCATGTACGTTAACTCTAAGGTGCTGATGTTGGCCGGCAGATTCATGTCCATGAGCCCCCAAGCCAACGACTCGGAGAAACTGTCGTCATCACTGTCGGAGGAATCGCTTTCATCTTCAAAGTCGTCGTCACTGTCGAGTGAATCTTCATCAAGTTCTAGGATTATGGACGAGGGTGACGGCACTGGAGTCGGCGTTGCTGTGTACGTTTGAGCGGATGCAGTAGCAACTACCGCCGTGCCCAGAACTACAATTGAAAGTAGCTTGAGCATTTTGATCGGAAAGTGTGTCTTGCTCACCGAAAAATTAATAATGAACTTCCGGTGCCATGAAAAACTCGGGTCGGGGACAGCTCGGCCAGGAGACCTGCATCTTATCATGCTGAATCTCCTTTCGAATCTGAAGCAAAGTCGAATGAAAAGAGCAAATCACTGCGAAACCCAATGGATAAACGCACGACAAACATCAATGGTTCTACAGTATTATAGTGAATGTAGCATGTAGCCACCTTGAAGCTCGCGGAGATTAATCGCGATTAAAAAGGTGCATGGTGCGGGACAACACGGGACTTTGCAACGACTCGTTGCCAACGAGCAGCAGATGCAAATTGAGACGTTGACGACCGACAGCTCCAGCAAAATTACAGGTTTACCCAAGTTTGGAACGTATCCTAATTACCGGGATGCAATGCATGACATTTATCTCATCCTATCCTGCCTACGACGACGCTCTGAACGTGAAACTGTACTGCTCCATCTATTCCAACAGTAATTGTCAACAACAATTGATGCTGACTACCCTCTATCAGAAGTGGATCTGCACTCTATAACAGAATTACCATGAACAACTTCCAAAATGAGCAACAACCCTGAGCATTTACATCTTCAAGGCTGTCAATGGACCCATAGCTGCTGATATATTATCCGCTGCTCACACTAAGGGACGAATTCGAAGGAGATAAGTTCCGGCCTGCAGCCAGGACAACCGACTTGACGTAAGGCTTTTCTACTTGATCGTCACTTTCGAATTCACCGTCCAAACCTCAAGTCTCCTCTATCAATTATGGTGTTGGCAGGAGATATGTATCTCGTGCTATCACCCGATCCGTGCGATACTGGTGAACGTATGGGAAAAGGATACCCCGCTAGTGAAAGCGACACTGAAGCTGTCGAACCACCAACGACAATCTCTGTCGGTATGGCACTCGACGTTCTGTGGCACGACAAGAAACATGCCACCGACATGAAGAAGATCATCCTCGCCTTGATCTCCTTCAGCATCTTCATCGCAGCGATGTTTCTCCATATTCCAACAACCAACATGTATCATCAACATTACGGAGTGTCGTCAACCCTCGCGACATCAGGTGATGATACCGTCACTGATGACTCTCCCGTGAAATTCTACAATATCGAAACAATCCCTGATATTTTCGACTGGCTGAACGAAACTTTCATCCCTCAAGTCTTCGTCACCACAGATTACACTGGAGTTGCCTTACCAGAAAATCACAAGGGTCGAATTGCTACATTTAACAAGGTATTGGGAGCTGTCCATTTCGAAGTGACCTATATGAAACCCGGAGAGTGCGATACACCAGATTTCCTCATTGATCTGTATGCTGGTTGCTACGATCCATCAATTACAACAAGTGACGAACTTCTCATTAGTTTCGACACAAATTCTTCCGACGCTACGTCGCTACTAACGGAGAAGAAAGATACCGGATCTTGGCTCGATTCTTCAACACAGCAACTGGTTATCACTGTCATCACACTCAACGGACAACTTCCTGGTTACGCGGTGACGAAGCTTCGGTTAAATTTCAATGACGGAGGATACGTTGAGCCAAGTGCTTCGACGACATCAACATTATTAAACCAATATCCGTCAGCGACGCCTATCGTCTTGGATATTCTAGTGGCGTTGTGGTTTTCGCCGTGGATCCTCGTTCCTGCCATCATCTCGTACGCCAAAACTTACGAGAAGAAACATCGTCTAACAAACCCAAGACAATGGCTGAAACTTGCGAAACATACCGCAAAAGCCATTGGAGTGTGGGTATTTCCCGATGGATGGTTTGCTATCGACTTTTTCCGAGGTCCGATCGTGTATTTGTTCTACATCACGGTACTTATCACACAAGCTGTCACGATGAACTCTGAGTTCAGACGTAAGCTTCTTATACTCGGAGAAGGGGGACAAACGAGTGAAGAAACTAAGGACAACCTCACATCTGTGACCAGATCGTTCCGACTAATTGCCAATCTCACAGTCTTGTTGAGATTTTTCGCCACTGCTGCAGTTTTGGTACTCGGACTTCGGATTCTCAACACTTTCCGTGATCATGTTGGGCTGAGTATCCTCACACGGACAATGGCAAGTGCCGTTCGATCCTTTTGGACCTTTTCAGTGATCTTCACGGTCGTGTTTGTGGCTTTTGCTGCTGGTGGTACGGTGCTTTTTGGCGACAGAGTTGAGGATTTTTCCTCGTTTTTGAGCTCCATGAAGGCATGCGTTAACATGATTTATGGCAACTTTGATTTCGATAGCATAAAAGATATTGACTATTCTGTCGTCTACTACTGGGCGTATATGGCTATGGAGACATTTGTACTATTGAACATCGTGTTGGCTATCGTGGTGGATGCGTACCAGGAGGAAAAGACCAAGAAAGACAAAAACAAATGCTGGGTCTTTCGTCGCGTGGCCACTAATGTATTCCGACAATGGCTAGCAAGAGTGAACGATCTCTTGTGGATTCTATGCTGCCGTAAAGAGAATCCACGACACTATGTTGTGTTCTGGGGAAAAATCCGACCGATTGTGCTGCACGATACCCTACGAACGAGACTTGATGCTGCGAGAACTTTTGACCCAACAAATGAGTGGTCTACACAGACGCTTTTCACTGCGACGACTCTCAATAAATTATTCCCAGACGCAAAGATTGACGAGTGTGAAGCTACATTGGCATATCTTGCAGTGGAGCAGCAGCACCAGTCATCTCACGACCTGCTTGCTGATTCGGTCGCACCTCAAGACACAAACCCGAAACTTGACAGCACTCGACTGGTTCAGAGTCCAGGAGGGGGGATTCAAAACGGTATTGGGTATTCTCCGACGGAGAATGTCAACCATACCTTGACTGGAAGTGAGCACGAGAACGAACTCATTATTCGCATTGATACTCTCCAACGGAAACTGGACATGCTGATTGACAAGATGTCGATACAAACTCCATAATGCGACCAACAGAGTGTACGTAGTTGTTTAGCGTAGTTATTTTCTTAGCATACGTGTGAACCTGAAATCCACGAATGTTCGAAGCCAAAATGAAATCCAAACGTTACCTTCATCTTACCTTAAGATTTTATCCCACGAAAATTGGTAGTGGCAGTTAGATTAACGTTGTTTTCCGAGGGTGTTCCTCAGAGTCAATAGCTAACGTGGATGCCATGTAGCTAACATGTAAACGAAAACTCCATCACCATATATTATATCTCGACGGAGATTCAGTTGCTGAAACTGTAAGACACAATTGCAGTATTGAAACTCCGTCCACATTGTCGCCACTTTTGTCAACTGTATTTACCATACGGTATCAATTAATGTAGCCATTAAGCCTGTTGCACTTGCACTTGTTCACAGTGAACCTAATGGGGCAGGAATGATATCCCACAACGAAATTCACTAAAGTCTCACTTCTGTTTCACAATGTTGCATCTCTAATGGCACCATGCATCCATAAGGAACTACATGTAACAAATCCAGTACAACAACGCATTGCTGCTACATGTATTTTAGTCGAGGCATTCTTCAATTTTCTTCCCAAAGCACAAGACACTCAACCTCATTTCGACGGATTTTATCCAAAATAATTTTTCAAGATGCCGTGGACGGATATGTACGTCGTCCTGTCACCAGACCCATGCAACGCTGAAGAAAAGAAGAAGTCACCACTCCCAACAATCGCCGTGAACGACGCACTCGACGTTTTGTGGCACGACTTACACCATGCGTGGGATCTGAGACGAATCACTATGGCATTATTTTCCTTTGGGATATTCATCGCCGCACTCTTCGTACACGTCCAGACTCGAACTATGTACTCCCAAAGCCACACTGTGTTGACAACATCGGCAACGTCCGGAGATGACACTGTGACTGAAAACTCCCCAGTCAAGTTTCTCAACATTGAAGCAATTTCCGGTGGCTCAACGGTACTTTTGTACCTCAAGTATTCGTGACAGAGGATCCATACGATGAACTTTTACCAGAAAACGAGTGGGGTCGTATCGCCAGGTACAACCAAGTGTTGGGTGGAGTCAGTTTCGAGGTGACTCAAATGCACAAACACGACTGCAAGACGGAAAAATTTCTTCGCGATCTGTACGGAAGTTGCCACGACTCCGACGATGTATCTGTGTATGAGTTCGTGATTCCGTACAACTCCACTGCGGATGAAGCAAGAACAGCGTTGGAGAAAAAAGGAGATTGGCTGAATGTATCGACGAAAGAACTACTAATCACTGTTCCAACACTCAATAGTGAGATTCCGGGTTATGTGGTCACAACGTTGAAACTCGACGTTAAAGGCGGCGGCTACATTAAACCCAGCTTTACGACCACACCGACACGTGCAAACCACTACCCAAGTACGCGTACAATTGTACTCGATATTCGCGTAGTACTGTGGTTCTCTCCATGGATATTGATTTTGACAATTGCTGGATACACAATCAAACGCCACAAGGAACAAGCTGCAAATGAGTTTGTGAAATCATCTCACGATGGAGTTATGACAATGATTCGAAAATGTATTTTTCCGGACAGCTGGTTGGCAATTGATGTCCTTCGAGGACCCATAGTGCATGCATTTTACCTCACGATTGTCGTCACTCAATTGGCTATGACGGATACGGAATTCCAGAATAATATCACAGCACTACAGGCTGGCAGTCTTTTTGGCGATGAAGCTCTCCTCATCAAACATTTCAAGTATATCGCTCGTTTATCAGTCTGGGCGCGAATGCTTGCTACTGCTGCGGTGTTTATCCAAGGACTGCGTGTTCTCAACACGTTTCGCAACCATGTCGGATTGAGTCTTCTCAGTCGTTCAATATGGAAAGGTATCTGCTGGTGTGGAGCCTTCTCCGTGACCTTTTCCGTGATTTTCATGGCGTTTGTTCTATCTGGAGCGATACTTTTCGGCAATCGAGTACACGAATTTTCCTCGTTGCTGATCTCAATGGGAACTTGTGTCAATATGCTCTTCGGAAATTTCGACTTTGGGGTTATCAGCGATGTGCACTACTCGGTCGCTTTTTACTGGAGTTTTATGGCTTTGGAGACTTTCGTGTTGCAAAATATCGTCCTGGCAATTTCATCGACGCCTACAGTGCTGAAAGAGTCAAGAAGGAGAGAACAAAGTGGTGGCGATGTCGTCGGGTTCTGGTCAACTTGCTTCGGGGATTAGCGTCAAATGTGGTCGATTTACTACCGTCTCAGTGCTGGTCAGAGATCAAGCAGGGCCATCAAGTGGTTTTCTTGGGTAGAATCCGCTCGAAGCGGCTTCGTCAAGTATTGAGGGCAAAGTTGGATACACAAGATATTCAGCTAGGCTGTGAATGGACATCTGAGAATGTACTCACTGTGGAAAAGCTGGAGCAATTGTTCCCTGAGGCAAGCGAAAGTAAGTGTGAACATACTATCAAGTATCTCATCGCTGGAATTTGCCACGATGCCGGTGAACACGACAGTCACGAAGATGGTAACAACTTGGAGGATCGGACGATGTTATTTACAGTAGCTAATTCCTCCTTCAACGGTAAACATGACAATTCCGACTCCACCACAGATACTGGTATATCCACGCTCACGATCGGAGATAGCAATCGCTCTATTCAGAAGACATCCGAAATTCAAGACCTCGTAGTTCGCCTGGAGAAGATGGAGCGACTTAACTTGGATCTCCAGCAGAAGATCGATTTGTTAGTCGAGAAGATGATGAAGCAGTAAGCGGCAGAGGCCTCAATCCAAACACTTTCGGCCTTGATACCATCGAACAGAATTGTATTAGCGTCAAAACCATTGATTCATTTCAAGTTGTCTACAGTTGTGATGGCCGGGAAATGGTCTCCACGAGGTCTGCTAGTGTCATGGACGGCTTGGTGCGGTCTCTAAAGCGTCGTTGCAATTTGTTTGCTAGACGATTTAGAGCCATGACGTTGATCAAAACGAAAATCTTGTCTCCAGCGTAAACGATCGTATCGGAAGACGGACATGTGTACACATACGGGTATGGTGCACCTCTAGGTCCTCCTTTCGCACGAAGCAAACCAATCGGTAGGGTATGCGCAACACCTGACGTCATGTACTCAAAGAGTTCTCCATAGAGCAATTTCCGTCCACGAAGCTCCTGCGGGACGTCGTAGAGTACGAAACAGCTTTTTCCATCGAGAATCTTGCGGATAAACATGTTCAACGACGGGTTGAAGAAACTTTGGATCAACAAGTCATCGGCGACGTACGAGGGGAACAATGCGCCGTTCATAAAGCGCTCCTGGAAGAAGGTCTCGCTATCGTCACCGTTGTAAAGACTCTCGATTGTAGCTCCTGTTCCGTTGTCTGCCTGAGTCCCGTAGGTACTCACTTGTTGCGCTGCAGTTTTCAAACTACCAAGGAAGAATGTGTTGACAGCGGAGCATGCATGTTTCACCACTCGAGCATTACGCTGCACCCAGTTGCGCTTCTTCACGACAGTTGATGCTCGACTATGTTGAACACTCTCACGAGCACCAGACGAAAGTGGTCCACCATAACTCGATAAATGCGACTTGACATCGTATTCCCCGTCATTCTCATCCATAAAGTCACCTCCTTGTAGTCGACGTGATGAACCAAAACTCGACACGGGATCCAAGAATCGGTTATTGTTAACATCTCGGAGCTCAATAATCGTGAAGATTTTGTTACGTTGCAGCGCTGAATTGACGAGAATTGCGTTAAAGATCGCTTTCGAGTCGTCATATCCAGCTTCATTACCCTGTGCCAACACAACAATCGATGAAGCTGTGTAAATTCCAGCAGCAGCAAGAACATGATGGTTTTGTGGTGAACCGTGCACATGGTACACCTCGCCGAAATTTCTCAGTTGAAGCCACGACACGCTGTCAAATGTTCCAGCGTCTACAATCACAACAGGGACAATACGCTCAATGTGCGGAGCTCGCAGTGGTCGTAAGAAATTCACCAGTCGAGATACAGACCGCTGTCCTCCACTCTCATTTCCAATGTTACTGCAGACGACAACGTGTCCACCAGCAGACAGTAACTCTCGAGAAGGTGAAGACGGGATCTGAGACGGATCGTCATTAGCAGCACAACGCATGATGTACTCTCGAATATCCTTGGGGATTCGTCGTTCAACGTTGTGTTGCGCTTGACGAGCTCTACTTAACAGATTTCCACGACTGTGTAGCAATGCCATGTTCGTGGACAAGGCAGCGACACTGCTCATCGTCGGTGTACCTGCAAATGGTTCAAGTGAGCAGATAGACTCAGCAATCAGGTAAGCTTTCGTGCTCGGTGTGATTTTATACCAACGTCCGGGATTAAACGCGATCTCTCCATCCGACTCGACAGCGATTAAAAGCACCAAACCATTCGACTGTCGGTGGATGTGCATTGTAGCTTGGATAAAGTTCATGCCGTGGAAATGCTTCGTCAAACAACACGAGTAAATCTCGTTGGCAGCTCCAGAAATGTACTCGGATATCCAAGGTTTCAATAGATGAGCGTGTTCCGGCGCAACTTCAGCAATCTCGCCACTGCGACTTGTGATTAAGTTCGACACTACAGTTGATAGACCCGGGCATCGACAACTGAGACCCATTAAGCCCAAGCGAATTTCATCAGCACAAACCAAGTGATCTTTGCTCAATCCAGTCGCCTCGAGAAGTGTACGGTTATCTGAATTTGCCAGCATAGCAAATAGTTGCGTGTGTTCCTGTTTTTGTTGAGAGACCGACAGAACACGCAACACTGTAGCTGCGTCTTCCTTGTTGCCATCGTCCGAGTATTTGTTTGGCAAAAAGAACACAGCCATCGCTCGATCCAGCTGCGCGTTCTTCAGGTCATTTTCTCGTAGTGGCGAGCCGTAGACAAGGAACACACGCTTGTGGTAGCGAGGGTTTCGCTTCACGAACTCCATCACTTCTCTCTGGTACGAAGAGTTTTCTCCGGCCTTGTCGAATTGCCTGAGCACCACGATGTGAGTTTCACGAATCAAACTACCTCCACGATGCATCCATTTCGAGACGAGCGGCTTGACATTTCGTTTCTTGTCCTTCCTGTCACTGATCTCTCCTTCCTCCATCGCAGTGTACGCTTCATGGATGCTGCCGTATCGAACGTGATTCTTCATAGGAATCTCACTACGCGAGTGAGAAGCTTCTGTTGAGCTTTTCCCAGCTACTAGCTTATGAACATCATTGTCGTCGTCTTTGCTGTCACTTTCATGACCTTGAAAAGCTCCTTCGTGATCAGGGTGGAAAAACTCACGAATAAAGTCCTTAGTCTGTGCAACTGAAGGGTTTCCAGTCACAATCACATGCACGGTGTTTCTTGAGCCATCGTACTTGACTAACGTTCCACGCTGATCTCCGTAAAGCGTCATGAAGGCGGCCGACTCGTTCGCGAAAGTATAAATGCCAAATACAATAATCACACAGACCATAAACTGCCCCAAAACTGTATGAGGTGAGAAATCACCGTAACCCACAGTCGATACCGTCACGAACATGAAATAAATGGACGAGAAAAAGCTCCAGGTTTCGTCGCAATTCGGATATTCATCCGTGCCTTCACTCGTCGCTCTGAGGATCGTCTCCGTACCATCCTTATTGCTGCATTCGTACACGTGAAGTAAAAAACTGTTTGTGTGTGGCAATTCTCCAAGCTGTTCAAGCGAGAACAACACGGCAGCGAAGAAAAACACTAAGCATAAAGCCTTAAACACCACGAGCAGCACTTGCGAGAAAAAAGTTTTGTTCGGGTAGCGCGCGAACAAGTGATCTACGACCACATAGCCCACATACGACCGAATAAAGCCGAAATCCAACCATGATCGAAGACGTTTAGTCCCCACAACGGTCGTCTGGAATGAAATAGTAAAATGCGCCACCACTGCCAGCAAATCGAACAAATTGTGTAGCTGCAGCACGTACGTCACTCTACACAGGAAAAAAAATAATTATCAGTATGAATACCTAAATTATGGTAACTACCATATATCACTCACTTGTTCTTGGCAGCAAGCCATCGAACGCCGTATCCGACACCCGTGGCGATCAGGAATAGCGACTCAATGGACCAGGACGAGAAACTCACAGACAATGACCCACCTCGTACAACTACAAAATAAAAAATAAGTAAAAAATAATAATAACATCAGAAGAGACTAAATACAGTACCACTTACTCCAGTTGATGCAGACATAGAAACTGGTGATAATTTGCACGAGGTAATTCTACAGTACATCAGTCAGCACCTTTTTTAGAGAATAATACCCTATCTCAAAATATGAAAGGTTACAGCTATAATACTCACCACGACGTTGGTGAGCGGAGAGTCACAGATTTTGCGTAGGCGTTCGATGTACTTTAGCGAAGCCAGTTCGAGCCACTCGTAGACGATAGAGAGCGCAATAACAGGAACTTGGATAAGGAGCCAGTAACGCACTTGGTCCCAAATAAGGTACCACGATGCCGTGTAGCATCCGGCCGAGTCATCCGTAATGGAGCAAGCGGGGGCGATGGCCACCACCAAGTCCGTCATGACCGTCCGCATTGTCCGTGGTAAATCGTCGACTGAGACCAAGCCTACTCTAACGGCTGTTTTCTAACCCTAAATTTGCGGTAAAACTGAAGAAATAGAGACTCGTCTGCTCTGGCTTTTTGCTGTACAAAGGTCAAGTTGACCATGTTGAAGACGCTAATCAGAATTATTTTACGTTATTGGTTAGGTAGGATAGGGTACAGTACTGCAGGTGCAAACGGTAAGCGTTGGTCTTGAGTCTCTAATTCTTCGTTGATTTCGGTTCCTGTCCTTGTGTCATTTTGTTTGTTGCCATCTTCACTATAATTTACAGTTCGTCGAGATTCAGCTCTCCACGCAGCTTCTTGAATAGAGATATGTTCACGGTTGTATCCGCTTACGGCAGCTGCTAACCGACTAGGACTGAGAGGTGGGTCGTATTCTTCGTCGCTGCTTTCGTCTTCGGACAAATTGTTATCATCTTCAGAGTCTTCATCCGGACACGGTAACGGGTTGTTACTTGATCCAGTGTTACGTAGAACTTCCATTCCAGCACGTAAGAAACTTCGGTTGTAGCGTAAAGTACTGGAACTGGTAGTTGTGTTGGACGGAGAAGATTGATGCGGTATTGGGAGGTGGATGGGACTTCGAGCAGATTGTCGTGCGGTGTGTGGACTGTCAGCGGATTCTACACGTTCTTTGTATTGAGTATCAAGTTGCAAGTGATTGAATGGAAGACGCTTATCGACGTTCAATTTTGGAGGCATTGGTTTGCGTGATGTACTTTGAAGAGCTGGTGGACGAGGAGATAGTGTGGTCGAGTTGATAGAAGGCTGTTCAGCGAAGAATGGGGGACGAGCAGGTGATACCAGAACGGTTTGTTTCGTGCCAAACTCGTTGACGTGGTGAACCATTGGCGATCCCAAACCAGAACTATTGTCGTCCAGTAGCGGCAGTGTAGAAGTTCCAGCTTCATTGGAAGTTGACACATTACCCCGAAGTTTTCCAGGATGTCTTCGTCTGCTTTCTTCTTGACTGGCTTGAGCACGGAGCTGCGTGCGACTACTTTGTGGACTGGAAGCAAGAGGTCGAACCAGACTGTGTTTGTGGTGGTGATTCTTTGGCGATTGTTTTGAATTCCCCACTGTGAAATGAAGATCCATTTCATTCGCCACCCCGGGTAATAGCTCTCGTGTCGCTCTGCTGATCTTTTGGAGTAAAGTCTCAGAAGAAGCTGGAGCGTCTGCCGGAATATACTGCGATGCAATGCGTGGTCTCTCCATGGCTGGATTCCGCTGTGGAACGAGTGTCTGGCTGAGTTGATCAACGACTGTGACCGTAGCTTGGACCTCTTTGTTGCGCCGTAGTGACCGCATGTACAAATCGTACTCGTATTTTCGCCAGATCTTAGCCACGAGGTCTTCATTAATCATCACTTGCATGTCAAACTCACGTCGTAATGCTGCTAGAGCGACTTCAGCTTGGAACGCACGATTTGTCTGCAACACTTGATCTATACGAGCTTGTTCCAGTGTGAATTCAACTGATTGTTTTGCTGCATGGAGTTCGAAAAGTACCAACGTCATCATCTCCAGATCAGAGTGAAGCATTCCCTTTTGACATTCATACTGCACGATCACACGGGCTTGTTGCCTTGTGGTTGTATTGAGCTGTGAGATCTGTCGATTTTGCTCCACCACCACACTCTCCAAGTTTGTGATCATTTCCGCCTTGAGCGAGATTTCTCGCTGGAGTTTGTTCACAAGATGGTCCAACTTGCTCTTCCTGAACCGACTCATTCGGACGATCTCCCTCTGAGCGGCATCGGATGTGCTACCTGATCCACCCATTGTTTCTCCTTCCTCTTCGTCATCACCCAGATCTTCAATACTGATGATACCTTGTCGACGTGCTGTGGCACGTCGCTGTCGACTCGCACGTTCTTCCTCGGTGACATCTTCCTGGATCTCTAGCTCTATGTCCACTGGTTTATCATCTTCGCTGAGCACGTTGTCCAGCTTCAGCTCTTCTCCAAAAGTATCCTGGACCAATAGTAGTAGCTCTCGAATTGCTTCATCTAGTGGGAACTCGTCCAGTTTGACCAGTGCCAGCATGTTCTGGAGCTTGAGAGTGAACCGAACGAGTACGTTTTTCGAGGATGAACTAGCGAGATCTGAGGCTGTTTGGTTGCGTTGTAGATCCTCCTTTTCAGTCTCAAGCGCCACGACGTGGTTTTCTGATTCCTGGATGCGAGTTTTCAGCACTGTCGTCTCTTTCTCCGATACTGTCAGCGACTTTGTCAACTGGTTGATCTGAGCGACGTTGTCTTTGTTCACATACGTTATCTCTCGAAGTTGCGCGTTGGCCACCTTGACTTCGACTTCTAGTTTGGTGATCTGCTCTTTTGCAGTTGTCTCGTACACTTTGAATCGCTCCTTCAACGATGCCACACTGCAAGTCACAGACAAAAAGAGGAAAGTTAGAATAAAATACTGAGCTATCAGAAATATTTGCGAAGCTCAACGCACTTCTTCTTGGCCTTTTCGTAGTTTTTCTCGAGCTCCTGACTTTGCTGTCGTAATTGCTCGCACGTCCGTTCAGAATGCAAGAAAGCTTGTTGTCCAGCTGAATACACACGCTTGTTGTGTTGTAGTTCGGCATCCAACGTCTCCACCGACGTTCGCAGAGTCCAAATTTGCTCTTCATCCTTTTTTCGGTCCAACTTGTCAGCCTCCACAATGACTTCAAGTTCCATCTTTTGATTCAGAAGCCTCTCAATACGCAACTTGTCTTGTGCACGCATGCCGGTATTTGCCTTTTCAGCTGTCAACAAGTTACACTTGGCTTCCAAGACGCCCACTTGGACCCTCTCTTCATCGACTTGAGCCGCCAATCGAACGATCTCTTGCTGGTACTTAGCGCTATTCTCTACTTCGATGTCAAACTGCTCCTTCATCGTCTGTAAACGCACTTCCAAGTGGCCTTGCTGTCTCAAGTTCTCGACGAGTTCTTTATCAACTTCCGCCTTTAATTCTCGAAGGTGACCAATCTCTTCCTGAAATGTTCCGACTTGTTCCCGCAAACTCTGTTTCTCAGCAATTATCTTGTCCTTCTCCACCCCTTGAACGACGAAATCTTGCTTAAGTTGGTCGTTGTTGGCGCGAAGTGCTTGGTTCATAAACAAAGTTTCGTGCATCCTTTTCGCGTAATTCGCTTTCTCCGCTTCAACGCGCTCCGATTGATTCGACAGCTTCCGAATCTCCTCGTCCAGCGCAAACCGCTCAGATAGGGCGTTCAACCGCTCGGAGTTCGCTACTTCGTAGTCCCTCCGTGCATCATCCAGAAATTCGTTTAACTTCTTCTCTTCGTCTTCATGAACTAAAACTTCCAGCTTCAGTAGACGAATCTGCTCGGTTTGAGCTGCGATCTGCTGCTGTTGCTCGGTAATCTACGAGTATCAATACACATGGACAAACAAGTTAGTGGCGATACAAGTAAATGAACTGTGAATGGTCCACACCTTGAGGTTTGACTCTGTCGTCTCCGTCACAAGTTTTCGAATGAGTTCGCTCTTTTCAGCGCCACGTGCCGTTTCTCCCTTTAGTTCCGACTCCGCAATTTGTAATTGAGCACCCAAGTCCAATTTCTCTTGTTGAAAACCTTCTTGAAGCTGCCTTTGTGTTTTTTGCGCAGCTTGTTTGAACTTGAGCATTGCCATTTCGTACTTGCCATTTTCACATTGCTCAAGTAGTAAAAGAAACGTTAACCACGCGTTGGCGGAGACGTGGCTTTCAACACGCGGTGGACAATGTGCTGCGATCTCATTGATAATGTTGTGGAAACCATTCGTGTACACGTAAAGAGCACGATAAAGTCGATCCACCAGATCTTTCGGCATTCCCATTTGATACAACGAGTAGCGATCCATTCCAGCTCGTCCAAGCGAGCCTCCGTCGCTTCCCTTACGGAAGGCAAAGGCACCAGAATCGAGATCAAGTTCATCGTCATCAGTTGTCGGGGGTGCAATATCACTAGCTGGAAGGAGAAATGCTCCACACGTCTCCAAGTGCCGATTCACCCACTCTTCAGCGATGACAGAATCATAGAGAGCTGGCGTCATGCCTCCTTTCGAGCCTGGACTTAAACTTGTAGCTGTTGTCATGTCTGAAAAAGTCTGTGGCGGATCAATTTTGATACCATCTTGCCGACCGACAGGAGATCTCGGTCCTGTTGGACTGTTATCTTGATGTTTCGCTCTATTTGACACTTCTCCTTTGATACGTGCAATTTCAAGCTCGGCTGGAGGAATTACGATTGCTAACCGAGCGCTGATTGCGGCCAATGTAGCGGTAGGGTCTGTTACGAACACGGAACAATGAGTTAGGCTGAAATGTTTGAAGCTGAATGAAGAATAGCAAACATACCAATGTTGAGTAGATTCGTCTGTTGCTTTCCTGGTGATCGTCTTGGACTACGAGGACTTGTTTCACTCTTATTACGACTGGTTGGTGAAGCTTCTGGGGGAGGAACAGTCAGTGACAGCTCACCCATTTCAAAATCATTTTCCGCCTCGTCACTGGATGAAGGTGGCAGTGTTTCATCGTCCTTCTCCATTCCCAGCACTTGATCAAGTAATAAAAGTCTATTTGCATCGTAGTGGCCAAGTCAAAACAGTTTCAAAATTATTCCTGACTTTATGACAGTGTCATGTGCTTGTCCTAACCGTCTACCTCTTCCAAACCAGGTACGCGCCAACTCCAAACAGCAAAATGGTGGCGATAATAAATAACTTCTCCTTCTTCGAGCTGTTGGCATCGAGTCTGTTAAACCACGTGCGCAATTTGCTGGAACCCTTCTGTGTAAGTGTGGCCTTCTCCAAATTCTTGACCGCCGTGGGGCTCTTCTGCAGAATCTCGACTTTCGTGGCGAGTCCGGGGTTACTCTTGATAAGGCCCGTTACCTTCTGCACCAAAGAGTTAGGGAGTAGTCCTCTCTCTTCATCGTTCGTCGACCTGAGGTTGCGACGTGTGAGGTCACCGCTGATGGGGGCGTTGATGGAGTCGGTGCGCTGGACGACGGCACTTTCGGCGCTAGCGAAACCATTGAAACACGCGATCAATGTGGCTACAAGCAGTACGAATACGAAGCCGGCACGCATTGCTGAGGTTGAGATCTGATAGATAGGGGGCCGATTGATGAATGAAGAGAGGGTTCCTAGTGAACGATGTGAATGGGTCACTCCAAGAGTATTAAAAATGATGGGAGTGCCCAGCTTGCCAAGGTGTTACTGCAACCAGCCAGTCGAAAATGTCCGATCTGCTGCAGACAACACATCGTAGATTTATCTCGTTGCTCATAGCATTTGGCAGTGAAAGTGATGCGCCTATCCGGCTTGTTGTGCTGGGCGGCACTATCACTAGTTTATGTTTTACAACATGTAAACGTAGGATGTACTTACTGTACATGTACATTAGAGAAATTCTCTGGTCAAGGAGAAAAATCTACACAACGTTTTTTAGTAGTTGCACTACATTTTTGTATAGATGACGCACGGCGCATCGCCAGAGAATACATGTCCTGTACACATTTTTTCATTTTGTACATGTACTGTAGAACACCACAAAAAAATGCCTATGTAGCGTTGGTATACCACATTTCACCAACTGCACGGAACTGTAGAAATGTGTGAACGCCACCGTGCGGTAACAAGTGCTACGACGCTCTTGCCATCGATGTAAGGTCACCTTACTGTACATGTACCAAAACTTAGAAATCAAACTGCGGTGTGCCTGTACCATCGTGTTAGAGGGTACACGTCACTGCGTTGTTACGAATACCCCGTCCGCAGCCAGTCGCCTCTCTGGTGAGGTGAGCCAAAAGTTACGTTTCCTTCTAGTCCACTGACGCTTTAATCGGTCGCCACCGACTGCATTCAAGACAAGAACTACATGTACATTGAATTACTTAGCACGCAGCATCAGCTCACCAGCGTTTTAGAGGTTTCGAGCTGGTGCATGTCGGTGACCTCCCCCACCCACTTCCCGTCCATGCTTTGCCATGATACCTCCTCCTCCTTACACGAGCGCGCAATTGTCATTGTACCTTCCTCGCGCTGAGTAACAACGACTGCGTGCATTCCACTGGTGCTTCGCCATCCAACCAATTTTCTTTCCTGCTTCGACGCAATGTTTGTTCGATCGACACGTATGACCAGTGCATGCATAATAGTGGAGCGATCATAGCATATCCAAAATAAAGCGACCCATATGATATGAGATATGAGTCATACCATAACTCTCGTATGAACAATTCCTGACTCCTGCTTCCTGGAAACCTTCTTCTTCTCAGTAGTTTTGACCAGAGGTCGATCACCAGCAATTTTCGAGTTGTTCGCCTTCCTATTTACTTTTTTTTTGGTCGAGCTGGCCGACAACGCAACTTTTTCCCTCTCTTTCGTTTTAGCTGTTGCAGATTGACCACGAGTCGTCAAACGGGATACCGCTGGGGATACGGCAAGTATTACCGCTTCTTTCTGCGTTCGAAGACGTCGTAGTCGAGCTCGACGCACACGATCCGCCACAAAGTGATTTTCCTTGGTAATATCACTATCATCTTTTGAAAGTGACGAACACGAACTGATCGGAGATTCCGGTACGTCTGAAAACATTGGTCGGGTTCTTTGAAGTAGTCGAGGTGGAAGTTGCGCATAGGCAGGCACTTGCTCAAGTCTCTTGGTTATCCGCTCCTGCAGAAGTCGAATGTCTTCATGAATCTTGCTCGTGTGTTCGTCAATCATCACTTCTTCAACTCGTGACTCGAGCTCCTCCGATCTACCAACAGGAACAACGTGTGATCGCCGAACAGGTTGTTTGTTCACAGCTAAAGAACGAGATCGAGATGGCATTTTACGTTGAGTTGTCGAAGCGCCAACTTGATCGAAATCGCTGTCTTGTGGTTTCATGACCGATTTCCCTACCGGGTGTCTACTGCACGAAGTGTGCGCCAATATTCGAGGATCTCGTCTACCGCAATCTTCTTGGTTGTTATGTAAGGTAGCACACTGCTCATGCCCTGGATGCGGATCAAATCGGCCACTTTGAGAACTTGATTCGTGGTTGATCCGATGCGTCATGTTTAAAATCAACTGGTTCTTCTCTTGGAGCAGTCGACTGAGCTCTGCATTCTTCACCTGCTCTTCCTTCCACTTTGCCTCGATGGTGATACACTCGTTGCGTAAGCGTTCATTTTCTCGTTCATGAGCTTGTTCGTGCTCATTCATCGCTTCACACGTACTAGCAATGCGTTTTTCGTACTCTTGAAGACGATTCGCAGTGTCTTCTCGCTCTGTTCCCTGTTCTTTCAAGTGAGTACGAAGTTCGGTCAATTCTCGCTCGAGCTCTTTCTGTTTGTCCACGGCTGCGATCATCTCAGTGTCATGAGCATTTGCTAAAGTTTGTGAAGCAGCACGTAGATCCTTATTGACTTTTTCCACACCAGCCATCTTGGCAATCTCTGCTTCTAACTCCCTCTTTAGTTCGATCATTTGAACTTGTTGCACTTGGTTCTCTTGAGCAAGTGATCGATATTTTACACTATCACTCTCTCGTTTCTCTTCTTCTTCGCACAAAGCGTCCTCCCACGCGTATCGCTCCCGTTCAATCGCTGCTCTTGCATTTTTGAGCTCATTTTCAAGAGAGACGTTTCTCTCTTCACAAAGACGCAACTTCTCCTCCAAGTCGACAACTTGTTGGTCATCACCTTTGGAGCGTTCGTGTAGAATTTCAATCTGGTCGGACAATGATAGAGATGTGCTTCTAGCCGCCTGCAAATGAGCCTCAAGCTCGTGCTTTTCGTGAACAGTAGCGTCGTAAGTATTCCGTAGCATTTTCACCTGGTGGTGCAACTTTTCCAAGTAAAGAGTTCTCCACTGCCGCCAAACTGCATTGAGAACCTCTTGCTTCCGTTGAAACGCGATAATCTGCTCGTGTTGTTTGCAGCGCTTGAGTTTTGTATTGTATCCTCGCCAAACTCTAGTAACACGCCGGAGAAGCGACCACTGTCGCCGTTTTTCAGCGTGTTTTAGCATTTTTGCCCTCGCTCTTTGTGCTTTCACAAGTCGAATTCCAGTTCGGAAAGCGTCATAGTGGCGTTGAAGTGTACCATACTTGCTGGCTTTGACTCTTTGCAAGTTGATACGAGTCCGTTCTTTCCAGACTCCCCAAGAAGCCCGCAAAAGCTTCACGAAGTAATGTTTTAAAGCTTTCGTCGAATCTTGAGTATATTTTCGCTTGGCCTTCGAGAAGTATTTCCAGTGAATCCACAGCTTTCGAAGACGTCTACGATTCACATACCGCTTGGCCAAATTTAAGGACCGTCTAGATGTAGCTTGCTCGGATGCAGTTATATGCCAAGCACCAAAGAACACTTTCACCACAGCGAGTTTCTCACTATGAGCAGCGTGCTTCTCAGTCTCAACACGTCGACGCCACTCAACCCAGCGTCTCCATATCCGTCGACAGAGTCTAACGTTATTTCTTTTCTCAATCTCAATCAGCTTGCGCCATTCACGGAAGTGTAGACGTGTTTGACGGCATTGTATTCGGTAACCAAGTTGTGCAGCTCGTTCTTGACGAGGACGAGCAACCGAATACAGGAACAATTTCCAACCCCAAAAGACGATTTGTTTGTTGATACGACGTGAATCCTGCCAGCGTAGATCTTGCACCTTTTTAAGAGCTCTTTTGCACCTGGTTGAGCGCTTCCACTCACGAAAACACGCACGCTGCATGTTGTGTATCATCCGATTTCGTTGTTCTTTCAGCAACTTTCTCTCGTGTTTTACGAAAGTAACACCACTTACCCACGCTTGAAAAACATTTTGGAGAAACCGAGTTTCACGCAACATTTCATTGCGTTTAGCGATAACACTCACCCTGGTCACATTGACCCACTCGATAAAGTGAAGTCTTCGTATTCGAATTTGCTGCTTCTTCAAGCACGCTCGAAGCTCCTGTTGCATCCATACTTTACGTCTCCACTGCCAGAACCGATCGTGTTGTATGATGAAGCAACGTTTCCTTTGCACATGTTTGATCTGTTGCGACCAGTTGTAGAATTGAATCCATCGGATGAAGAACCGCTTGAGGATCTTCGGCGTAGCAACAGCCATAGTACGCTGGGCCATCTCCTCTTTAATCGCCTCGCACTCGTGCAGCTGACGGGCAAGTGTCCGTTGATAAGAGACCAACTTCCGTTGAACACTGGATAAGTTGTTCCTGAGGTCTAGCTCTCGCTGTTCTGACTGCATCAATGCTCGAATATACTTTTCCTCTCGCTGTTCAAGCTCCTGAAGTCGACCGTCGTTAAGCGGTACCGCGGGTTTTAGTTGGTCAGAAACGGCTTGATGGTCTCGGCTACTGGATTGTGGCCGCTGAATAAGTCGAGTTAGTTCTCGATGTGATCGAGCTGCATCAAGCGGATTCGGTGGACTTTTTGCTATTGGAACATAGGTTTCCTCGCTAACTCGATGCGTTCGTGGAGATGACGAAGATGCATGGCTAATTTCACTGATGCTTGTCATTTCCAGGTCTTCCCGGGTGAATGCAGACGATACCCGGCGTTGGCTGTAGTTGAACTCGGTTGCGACTTCAGTATCACGATGACTTCTACTCATCTCGTGGGCTTCATTCTGAAAATCAATTGACGATTGTTGTCTATGAAACGAAGGACGCTGTTTCTCAATGAGTGCTGGAGGCAACGGGATGTCGTCTTGGCACTGTATCGTGTACACTCTTTGGATTTGGGGGATTTTGCTCGGTAGCACAGTGGCTCGTGATGGTTTTTGAGGCGCTGAATCTCTCAACTTGAAACCATGAATCGCCTCACCAAGCGACTTATTGGCAAAATCTCCACTGCGAAGATTAACCTTACGATCTCGCGTGGTCTGCGCTGGTGCGTCTTGGTTGTGCGAGTTGCGAGTAGCTTCTGCATGGCTGTTTTTACTTTGCTTCATGAACGCTGGTGGCGGTGGAGGTAGGAAACTCGGATATGTGACTTTTGTTTCTCGGTTCCAGGTATCCGGGTCCTGCTGCTGCGGTGGAAGTCGGTGCTGACTAGACCGTGCATCACCACTATCATGCGAGTATCGCCTCTCAGAAAGACGCGATTCTGCCCAAGAATGCGCTTGATTTTGGCTTTGATGAGGCGGTGGCTTCATCTCAAGTTCATCATCTCGTCGCTCCAGACGTCGACCTCCAACCAATTTAGTCCTCTGCCTCGGTTCCATTGAGAGTAGATCCTTCAGAAATTCTACCATTTCTTTGCGGTTCTTTTCGCAAATTGCTTGTAAGTTGGCGATGGTCTTCTGTTGTAGTGCAATAACGTTGGCGTAGGCTTCTTCCCATGAGGTAACACGTTGTTTAATGTCATTCGATGCTCCATCAGATCGTTGTGCTCGTGGAGAAGATCCATTCGCCAGCTTCAGCAAATACTCCTTCGCTTTTACCTTCGGATTCTCTACTAGTTTTGCATGTGTTCGCACAATAATCGTAATCATTTGTGCTTTCAGCGCTTCCAGCTCCTGTTCAGACAATGTATCCTCATATTTCCACATCCGCAGCAGTAGCGGCACATTGCACGCCACATCGTTCGGACTCGGAACGCGATCAAACTTCCCAGTTGCAACCCCCGCCATCACATACCCGTAAAACGCCTTGTGTAGTGAAATCAACTGCGCCACTCGCTGCAACTTTTGAATATCGAAATGGTTCTGAGTCACCATCGTCCTCAGTGCATTGTCCTGCGCTGCAACATGAGGCGCCGCATCCCGCTCCTTCTTGGAAATATCGCTATTATCCAGTACTTGCAACCTGTTAAGCATTGCAATAACTCGCAGTCGATAGTTCGGCTGGTCGCACAGCGGGTTCCCCATCAAGTTGAGATTCCGTAGCTGAGTGAGGTCATTCAGCCTCGTCACCTCCTTATCCGACTCGATCAAGTTGCCTCCAACTGATAAAAGGCGCACTTTTGAGAACTGCTCGATCCCTTCCAACGTTCTCAAGTTGTTCTGACTTAGATACAGCGCCGTGACGGACGCACACACCGTCGGTGGCACAGGACCCAACACGTGGATGCCCTTACCAACAGCGTTGAGTCTTGCTCCGTCGCACAGCCGCATTCCATGCTGCTTGAACGCGTCCACCAGCGTCTTTTGTGATTGCAACGAGGCTTTGTGTCCATTGGAAATCGCTGCATCTTTTAGCTTCCAAGGCGTGGGTCGCTTGTTCGTCTTCTTGACGTTGAAGTTGTCTCTGTTTAAATGTTTTTTCACCCTGGGAGGGTGCCGCAATGCAAACTGTTGACTGTAGCTGGACAAGATGGGTGCATCTGCCATGGTGAAGTATCTAAATGGCAGTGAATGACGTTGGATGCAGTGGCAGGAGGAACACCCTACTGCCCAACCTGCGACTTGTGCGCACTAAGAGACGTCATGTAACGGCGCAGCTCAGACTCAGATTTCGAAGTGTGGACCACATCACGAAACTAAAAATAGGATTCTAAAAACAAAGTCTCCGCTGAAAATACGTTTTCGGAGCTCTTCGCTGACGTCCTCATTCTTCACTCCACTTCTCGATTCCCTCCCAGTAAACACAACCCAACCACAATGGCTCGCCGTCTGACTAAAGTACGTGATGCAATGATCTCTCTCTCCTCAACTGTCTACTAACATGTCTATCTACCGCAGGAACTTGCCGAGTTTGAGAAAAACTCGCCCGAGTGGTGCACAGTCAGCGCCGTAGACGACGACCTCATGCACTGGAACGCCATGCTCGCAGGCCCCGTACGTGTGGCAACAACAGTTGCAGTATAAACGAGCAAAGGGGCTGACGATTGTCTTCTGGCTGTACAGGAGAACACACCATACTCTGGCGGTGTCTTCAACTTGGACCTACAGTTCCCCAGCGAGTATCCGTTCAAGGCACCCAAGGTGCGCTTCCTCACGCGCGTGTACCACCCCAATGTCAAGTCGCAGTCCGGTGAGATCTGTGCCGACATCATCAACGAGGTGCGTGCAGTTTGAAGGGGAGGAGAGGAGGAGGGTCATTGGTATCTAATGTTTGTTTTGTTGCAGAATTGGGGCCCGACGCTGAACGTCCTGCACTGTTTGACAGCCATCAAACAGATCTTGGAACAGCCTGACATGGACAACCCGCTGGAACCCGAGATCGCCAAGCAGATGCATGAGAACAAAGCTGACTTCGAGAAGACTGCGGAGGACTGGACCAAGCAGTACGCGTCTTAACTCCACAACAACAAAAAGTAGATCAACGCCACACAACACCAGCATTCTATCACAACACCTAGCCACAGAAGGACATCTCATCCTCAAAAATAACCACATATAAACCCTAACGCAATTATCATGTTCAACTTGACTTTTCTAAACGTAACATTCACATTATGTCGTTAGATTTGTATCAATACCCCTGAGATGAAGATGCAGCTGCACTTCCTCGTGCTGTATGCGTTGCTAGTGGCACCTACAGCGGCTTTCGGACGACGTCCAACCGTCAACAGCGAGTCAGGTCCTCCTGCTGTACTGTGGTATGCTCCTTTCCTCAGTGGCGGTGGCTACTGCAGCGAAGCGCACTCGTATGTGGTGGCCGTTGATGCTGCTCTACGTGTGTCAAGTGTATCGTCCGATTCTGCCTCAACTGCTGACAGTCAGGAGTCACCAAAAGACGCACAAGATGCACACACTTCAGCAACATTGGAGAAGCCCTTTGAGCTGCTGATCACGCAACATGGAGACTCTTTGAACCCGTCGTTCATCAAAGACCTGCCCGAGGACATGACGACGAAATTGGAGAAGCATTGGATCGAGGAGAGAGATTTCTACTGGCGGTTGAAGCACAGGAAGATCGCTCTGGCAATTTGCCACTCGGAACCTGGAGCGTGGGAGCCTGCGCACTACATGACTTCCCGTTGTCCGCCGGAGAAGGCGCAGTACAAGGTCGGACGCACCATGTTCGAGACGGACCGAGTGCCGAAGGGCTGGCCTGACAGGATGAACAAAATGGACGAGATCTGGGTGCCCACTAAATTTCAAGAGAAGGTTTTTGTCGATGGAGGAGTGAGACCTGAAGCGGTGAAAGTCGTGCCGGAGGTGGTGGATGTGGACTTCTTTGACCCTGAACAGGTGGAGCACGAGTATGATCTAGCGAGCGAGACTGCTTTTGAAATGACGGAGAGGACGACGGTGTATTTGTCTATTTTCAAGTGGGAAGAAAGGAAAGCGTGGAGAGTGCTATTGAAGGCCTACTTCCAGGAATTCTCGGCGGCGGATGATGTTGTTCTCGTGCTTCTTACGAATGGATACCACTCGACGTCATCGTCCGCTGGTGACTTTATGAAGGATATTGAAAAGTTTGCGTTGGAAGTGGTGGGCAAGAAGCTTGATGAGTTGCCCCACATTCACGTGCTGCCACCGCACATTCCGCAAAAGGCGATGCCGTCGCTCTACAAGGCTGCTAATGCGTTCGTTCTTCCGTCGCGTGGTGAAGGATGGGGCAGACCGCACGTTGAGGCCATGGCGATGGAGCGTCCTGTGATCGCTACCTTCTGGAGCGGAACCACGGAGTACATGACGGAGGAGAACTCGTACCCGCTCGAGATAGACGGACTCATCGAGGTAAGCATGATGAGACTGGTGCTGTTTATCATGGAGAAGATCGATTGTCTGACTAATGCATTTCTGCTCTTTGACCAGATCACGGAAGGTGCATTCCGAGGTCACATGTGGGCTGACCCCTCTGTAAAGCATCTGAGGGAGCTTTTGCTTCGGATTAAGGAGCATCCTGAGGTGAGGCGCAAGAAGAAAAATCGGTTTGTTGGTCCTGGAGCAGTGTATCTATGCAATCACTGATGTTACTCCATTACAGGAAGCGGTTGCCAAGGGCAAACAAGCTCGTAAAGACATGGTGGACAAGTATTCACCAGAAATCATTGGAGAGATCGTCCTTGAACACATTACTCGAATCTTGGAGCTTGTGGCTGCACAGGAAGAAGCTGATAAAGCTGCAGCTGCCCACGAAGAGCTATAGAGTGATCACGCAAAATGGTGGTGTAACACTGGTACGGCATATACCGTCGGTACCCATTTGCTTCGAACGTGGTAATGCAATCTACTCTTCCGCAGCGCAGTCCGCGTCGTATTCTTCTTGTGTCAACCAAGTGCGATGCAACCACAGAGCTTTTGTTGGTGCAGACGGACCGGGCTGGATTTCGCCAGCGAGAACTTGCTGCATTCGGGAAGGGGCCTGGGTACCCTCGCCAATCGGCCGCAATGTTCCAATGATGCGCCGTACCATGTGCCGCAGGAATCCGTTGGCAACAAGCTCAATGCAGACAAAATGCACAGGCGCGCCTCCTTTGGCTTGATCAACCTTCCGCTTCTTGTGTTCACCTGTAGCCACAGCCTTGCTGTCGTCCGAGTTGTGCTTCTCGCTGGCAGTAGTGTTGCTCGGCTCGCGATACATATCTGCTGCATCGATAACCTCACCGCTACCGCACACTCGAGGTTCAAGCGAGAAGTTCACGTTGCTACCGTCCACAGAGCACACAACTTTAGTGCTTCCCACGAGTCGTGAAAGGCATGTGCAAACGAGAAAAAGTAGACGTACCGTCGAACAACCACCTTGGCTGAAATAACTGTGCGCATTGTCTTCATATCCTCGTACTTTTGCTTCAGTAGACCTTGTGAGAACGGCCGGAAGTCGTGTGTACCCTCCAAAAACCTGTCACGCCACAACCTGTCAGTCTCACTCCTTTGCTTCCACGTCAAATACTCCCCTCAAGCTCACTTCAGCGCGTCACGAATCCGCTCAATGTCAAGTTTTCTCCCTAGGAACCACGAATACTTGCCCAACTCCAGATCCGGTCGGTGGCCTTGCTGCAAGTAGTAAATGTACTTCTTGTAGCGTGATCGAATCCGCGACGGACCCGTCGTCGGCACCGTCACACCCAGCACCATCACTCGATTCCCCAATCTACCACAACAACACCTCGTCAATTATAAGCCCCTTCATCATCCAATCTATATTATACTCACTTGGCATTGACTCGGTCCTTGAGCTCCTCCATCGTCATGTGCAACTCCGCGTCAAGCCGAATGAAGCCATATTGCTACGAAAGCACATTCCACATACACCTTCAGTCCAAACATTAATCCAAGACACCGACAATTTCCCCTTTCACTCATAAAGCCCCCTACATAGAGCGCGTGGGTGCCTGCGTCCGTGCGACTGACTCCAGTGACATTGACTCGCTGTGCAGCCCCCAAAGTCTCCGTTACAGCAGCCTCCACCACTTCCTGCACACTGTCATGACCCGAGCTGCTTTTGGTCTCCTGTTGTTGTCGCTGCCACCCTACGAACTCCGTTCCGTAGTAGGCAATGTGCAGGCAATAGCGCCAGCTTGTGGACGTTGCGGTGGACTTGTCCTCTTCACCCGAATCGTCCATGGTCTCAAATTGAGACGCCATACACCAATGAAACACCAAATGACTGTATACTTTATTCAAGTCATTTAGAAAAAGCCTCGATCGGCGGAATGGCCTTCCGCGAGCATGTGTGCGATGACTGCGTTGCCATGACGTACGGCCAAATCTAACGCCGTGACGCCTTCCTGTGAGAAAAAAAAGTGTTGTAGCACGATTAGAGTATCGGAATAATGATTGTTGCTGTAATTAAACATACCAAGTTGACGAAAGTCTTGTCGGCGCCGTGACGTAGAAGGATTCGTGCGATGTTGTCGTGGCCGTAGAAAGCTGATTCATGCAAAGCACTGAAGCCGTCGGACTGGTTTTAAGCAGTTGTGTTAGTATTTTGTATATGGGTGGCTTCACTGCGGAGCTGCCTTACGTCTCGCTGGTTCACGTCGGCCCCTTTTTGTAGTAAAAGCGCTACACAGTCGTCATGACCTTTCCTCGCTGCAACTTGGAGTGCTGCATATCCCTCTTTCTGTTTGACAAGACAGAAAAAAAATGAACGCTTTCAATTAGTTTTGTGTGTGAATTCACTTGCTGTGGACCCACATCGGTATCGTTGATTCGTGCGCCTTGTTCAAGCAATGACGCTAGCTCTTTCACGTCACCGTTTCCTGCCGCCGCTACAAGAGCAAAATGACTCGGTGTCAGGCCAGACTTTCTTCCGAGTTGTACTGCTGGGTAGCAAGTCGAACCTGTGAAGAGATCCTCGACCTTCACCACCACACTCATGGCACTGCCTTCACTTTCTAAAGAGACGCCACATTTCGGGAAAAGACACAGTAACAAGCTACTCAAAATGCTTGCCAAGAGCATTTTTACGACGGAATTCCAGGCCCAAAGCAGATTCGAAGCATTTCAACAACACCAACAAAAAGTTCGAGACTATCATGATCTCAATTCAGTTGATGAACGGGTGAATTTGCGCTTCGGGAGTGTAGAGACGCAAACCCCATTTCGGGAAAAGACGTCGGCTGAAAAGATCGGTAAAGCTTTCCCCACTAAGACGTCATTATGAGCGTGATCGACCCTGTCTTCTTCGACAAGAAGTTCAGTGTATCGCGCTACATGCTGCGGTATGTAGTCGGAGCTGCGACGGACGAGCTCCGGGACCAGCAACTTCAGAAAGTGCGAAAATTCCGTGCCATGGCCGACGAACAAATCGACGGAGTCATCGACCAGAGTTTCGTCAATTTCAATACAAGTCTCGCTCGATTCACCGCCATCTCGAACCAGCTACAAGGTTCCCAAATTATTTGACTCGACCGAAACCTCATCCTACACTAATTAGTTTTCGTTATATTTTTCCCCTTCAGAAACTCGGGACAAAGTACAGGAAGTTCGTAAGAGAGCTGCTGATGGACGGACAATCTTGGGTTCTAAGACCAAGAATTTACGTGAATTATTACTCCAAAAATACGAAGCCAAGAAGGTGATCGACATCATCAATGATATCGAGTGCATCGAGGCTGCCCCTGGCACGATCGATTCCTTGCTCAACCAACGGAAGTTTCTTGAGGCAGTCGACAAGTTCGCAAGCGCGTTGGATTTGGTATTTAGTGAACAACTCGTAGCATTCCACGCTACAACTGGACTGCGCAACGACTTGATGGAGTGTAAGCAAACGATTGAAGATCGACTGGTGCAGGAGCTCCAGCGAGCGATCTACCTCAAGGGAGCTTTTGCCAATATCGCTTCGAAGACGAATCAGTACTCTCTTGCAGCCATTGAGAACGAGCTCAACAGTGACATTAACCTCGACCAGGAGTTCGATAAGTTAATGTTGCAAATTTCCAGCTCCAAAGATACTGCTGATCAACACCGGAAAAGCCGATCTGACAGCGCCGCTGGTAATGCTGTCGTTCCTCTGCCAACAAATAACGCGTTACAAACTCCTGTCAGTGCCGTCAAAAAGTGAGTCGAATTCCAGGGTTACCCTTCCATTTCGAGATGTTAACTCTCTCTTGTTGTCTGCAGACTGCATCGCGAGCAAGAAGCCATCGGAACGATCAAAAGCTCCATTGAACATGAGCTAGATGCAGTGGTGGCAGAGCTTTCACGTCTGTGCAGAGGCATCTTCAATAGCAGCAGCAGCACGTCATTTGCGAATGCGTTCACTGAATCTACTTTCGGCGTGCATGAACACTCCAGCGACTTTGGCACGTTCTTACGTCTGCTATTCTCCGTGTTGCGCCGCGTTGCTCAGCGTCACTATCTCGTCGCGGTATACTTCGAAGCTGATGGCGACAATTGGGACTACGGCATGTTCGAGGTTGTCACGAAGATTTCAGGGGTACTCGAGGTAAGTTCACTGTGTCTTCCTGGACATCGATTGTGTACGAGCTGACGTACTGTCGACACTTTTGTTAGCGTGTCATAACCGAGTATCTCGACGGCGCTTCCTCGCCACAGCCTGCAGTGCTCGATCCAGCAGCAGCGTCGTCCTCTGACAACGGAGAGCTATTCAAACTGAGCCGCAACAAACCTCCAACCAAGAATCAATCAAGCGAGGAGAATCACATCGGCTCACCAACAGCAAAAAGTCGCCGACCTGTGTGTGAACCGAGCATCTTCCATTTGCCTGAGGTATACGAGGAACTGGATCGCATCGGAAAGGATTTTCAGCAGCTCTTCCGCGCCAGCTCTCGGTCAGGTGTGAGGTCACCGTCGTCATCACTCTCAGGCTTTGCAGCATTCATCAACACCTTCATCACGCAGAAGTGGATCCCTAAGGTGAAGGCGAAGGCTCAGCATTTCTTGGCTGTGAAAGCGCGGAGTCTGACGACAACATGCCGACTCGCCATTCCGTCTGACACAAGCTACCAGCCACCCAACATCGACAGTTTACTCCATGTCATCGAAAACCTCCGCGAGATGATGGTCAAAATGCCCACGCACGCGTCTGATCTAGCTAGCGTCCTGGAAGCTTCCGTCTTGAGCTGGTTGGAAGAATGTGCGGTGATAGTGCGCGATATTCGCGAGAAGACGCTCAATCATCAGCAATTGCAGACGAAAAACGTCACCTACGCTGACCTGGCAGGAATTTTCCATGAGTACGAAGGCTATCAACGCGCAAAGCAAGGCAGCCCGATTCCGTATCACCACCCAAAGGTGCAACCCATGAGCTCTAGCACCAGCTCCACTCGAGTGAGTACCGAAGAAGTGATAGCAGCAAGAGAACTTGAGCTGGAAAGCGAACTCTACGACCCTGATTCCTGGCTCCAAGGCTCCAATGGTCTTCTCATGGACAATGCGCGAATTGGTATGCTCGGATACGCTAACAGCGCGTGCGATCTGATCGCGTTGTATCTCCAACGTGTAGCAGGTGGTTCCGACGAGAAGTCGAATAATGCCTCAGCGTCTCCAGTTACCTCACCAGCACTGACGATGGCACTCCAAGCTGCAAGCTGGCAGTGTAGCGCTCTAGCCGACGAGTGCCTTTTGTTCATACGTCGCGAGGTGCGACTGCACTGCTGCTACTACCTCACGCAGCTCGTCTCACAGCGTTTTGACATGGAAGAGGGTCAGCCGACCATGGCCCTGGACAGCGTGCTGACACTCAATCTCAACTTGTCATCGATCGAGAATGCGCTGCAGCCGTATTTGGCGAGCGACAAGATGACACTGGTGTTCAACGGAGTGGATGCGTTGCTGTCCCGCCTGCTGATCGGCAATCTCGCTCAGATGACTGACTGCACGTTCACTCGCGGAGGTGTCCAACAAATGCTGCTCAACATTGGCGCTCTTCGTCAAGGACTCACGGGTACTTTGTATTCATACCCTCGTGACGGCGCATCTTTGTCGTCCTCGGCATCGATGCCTTCATCGTGTTCGTCGGCCTCACGTTTGGAGCACGCCAAGCGGTACTACCAATTGCTCAACTTGTCGGAGACGCAGCTCGAGATGTTCCTCTTGGCAAACCGCGGTGCTTACGCGCATGAGGCTTTTAGAGCGCTCTGGCACGTTAACGCTCCGCACCGCCCACTCGCGAAGGGCAGCGTCAATAAACTCGACAGTTTGCTCCGGTAAGGCGCCGTGAAAGACATATAAAAGAAGTTTAGCTCTCAAACAGCTTTCATCTTTTCATCTAATCCACGTTTGCCGGCCAGTGTACTTCTTCAGTTCTCATCGTTGGAAATACGATTCTGCGTCTTGTGCATCAGTGTGAGCGACAGGCAGATCAGTGATAGACGGGAACAGAGCTCTGCTGGCATTACTTGAAAGCCGTGACGTCCGTGTCGACGTAGCAGTAGCTGCTCCTGCTGCAGTGGCGGGGTTGAAAGCCTCTCGACTGTTAAGAAAATCCGGTAACGGTGGAAGTGAACGATATGCTGGTGGCAGCACGATCGGTGTACGCGGTGGCTGCTGCTGAGGGAGCATCGGCAATGCAGCCAGTGGTTTGTTCGGCAACGGCAAACTGACGGACGGCATGATCGGCGTCGGATGTGGCGGTCTGGTCGCTGCAGCCGCCACTGCGCTAGCAACCGTAGGCAGTCCAGTCGACGTAGCACTCCCCGGTCCCCCACTTGTCGTTGCGAGTGGACCAGGCAAAGGAAACAACTGCGGCGGCGGCGGCGCATGCAGCAGCGAGGCCGCCGTGGACCTTGTCACCTGTTGCAAATGAGGCAGCGACGGGATCCGTTCGTGCTGGAAAGACCGGACTCTCTCCATGGGCGGCGGTGGTAGCGTAAACTGCACGCAGCCACCGAACGGCAACCTGTTCTGCGTCTCTCTCTGTCTCTGCTGCTCCTGATGCTGCCGTAGCGTCGGCAGCTCCGGCGCCAATCTCAGCTGCGGCAGTCTGTCTCTGTCCGCCACCGGTGGCTGCAGCAGTTGAAGCTGCACTGGCAGCAGCGCTTCCTCCTCTTCCACCTGTTGTTGTCTCTGTGCTGCCTTAAGCTGCCGTCGTCTCCTCCTGATGCGCAGGCGCTCGCGCTCCCGCAGCTCCTCGCGCGCGGCGGCGTCCAGCCTCTGTCGGCGCTCGCGTTGTCGCTCGCGCTGCTTCGCTCTGATCTCGGTTTTGGTTCTATCGCTGAGATTCTGACGTCGGAGCTGCTGCCGCCGCCGGTTCTGCGCGCGTAAGTGTTCGCGCGCCGTGTCGTCTAGCTGCGCCCGACGCTCGCGCTGTCGGCGCGTGTTTTGCTGTCTCTGGAGATCGACCACGGGGTCGGAGACATTATGTGCGTTAGTCAAGGACCGGAAGTGACGGTACTTCGCCGCGCGCCGATTGGCCAGCCGCCGTCGACGTTGCTCAGGCAACTCGCGCGGTGGCGATGCGTACTGCCGGCGGATGCTCGGCGGCGTGTCCATTTTTGACAAGTGAGAGTGCCATTATTGACAATGCAGAGTTATCGACAACTCAGATCTGAGAACAAAAACGTACCTAACGTGAGTGTCCTCCTTAGGTACGAATCACTGGAAAACACATTGCGAAGGTTATCAAATATAAAAGAACGATGTTAAAGGCACACTATGGGAGTGTACCTTCGTACTTAACCGCGTATTACATGTATCGTCACCGATGGGGCACCCTCTTTTGGTGCGAACTGTACAAAGGCACATCGTCACACTGCCAAAATAAATTACGTGAATAGATTTCATAAATTTCAACCTTTGTAGAGATCCATTACGTATTGCACAAACACAATTTCCGTCAATGTTGCACGTAGCTCATCTAAATAGGAGGCATGTTGCTCGAATGTACACTGTTCATTGAGGGCTAAAAGCTCCGCGCACACACACTACATCCGCTTGGTTTAACCTTTCTGCGGGGTAATGTTCATCTTGTTTACTTGTTCTGGAAACAAGTTCTTTAAAATGCCTCCACATGCTTTTAATTGCTTTCTTTTTGTTGAGGATCAAGCACAGATATCGCGAGAGGTGACGACTTCACGTCAACTTCTGCACAACACCAGATTCCCACTCATATGTGGCGGGAGCAGCACATACTCGTCATCCTCGTGAAATATTGAGGTTTTCCGATAATTGTGTGCTGACTTTCTTCAGATCTGGTCCCCACAAAGGTCGGTGAAATTATTTCAACTCGCCCTTGCTGCTCGTCCAATGCATGCAGCATCCCATGGATGAAACAGTCGTCATTAATTCACAAGTCTTCTTAAAACAATAGCAACACCTCGTTGGTAATAGCTCAAAACGGTGATGGATAAGACATAGGCAAGATGATTATCTTGATTGTGTTCGTGACTTTCTCTTTGTCTAAATCGGCGCCTCTGGCCCACAATCTTGACGCCATAATTGGATGAGAACTCGAACAGAATCGTAGCTGTAAGACGACTCCAACACTCTGGCGATATTGTTCAGAGTTGTTACTGGCAGCAATCTCCCCTGTACGAGTTGTTCGCCTCGGTTTTTGATTCATTCATCCGTCGTTTCTTCACCTTGCGTACTTGGGTCTTCCTCACAGCAGGACGCCCCGCTGCTTTTCGTGCTTTTGGACACATAAAACGATGTGTCGTCACTTGAGCTAGAACTACGAACATCTTCGCGTTTGATGCACATTACGGTTTGGGACTGTCCTCGGTTATCGCCATCCCTTTTAAGTGACCCTTGTCTTTGGGCACTTCCACGTTGTGACTCGATCACACGGCACTTTCACGTGCCAGCACAAAGGTCACAACGAGACACATAACAGCGCAAAAGTCACAAATAGGCGCACACCAGCACAACGAGGCACAAACAGATCAAGACTTACCGAAGACGTCGTGTATCATAAAACCGAAGAGCTTGTATCGGGCGTTGTTGGTGTTGTGCGTGACATCTACCAGTAGCACCTCGGGGACCGCATCAAAGAACCGGCGCATTTGGTGTATCTAAATCGTGATTGTCTGCGCCACGTTCTCGTCGTTCACGTAGATAGTTGCTGTGTTTTCTGTCTGAGAACAACATTCCCTAAGGTTCCATTCCAACCCGGGATTCAATAGTAGAATAGACAAGCGTTAGCACCACTCAGCAAAATCTCCCTCAAATGCAATTCAGTTGTACCTGTACGTCGCATCACACACTCCATGACTAACTTGTTCTTGGCGCCTGCAGCTTGCAGCTCGTCGACAAAGCCAATGGCGTCTGGGTCTTTGACACATCAGTTCTTCCTCCGGCTTCAGTCGCTAAGCCAGACGACCGCGCGTGGCATGGGTGCAGTCAGCAGCAATTCTTTGGGGGCGGGGATTTCGAAATGAAAGGTTCAGAAGCCTTGGGGGATGAAGGAAAGGGGGGGAGAAGGAGAATTTTTCGGAATATCCAGTAAATCAAAAATTGGGAAATTTATCGGAGAACGGTCATTTATCGGTTTTTATTACCGTCGTCCATAGTGTGACTTTATCCATTCCCTATAAAAAGCGGGTGCTGCAACCCATGTTTTCTATCTGGGTTAGGTTAGAATTCCATTCTAAACCAAGTGATAAACATAGCAAACATGGTTGCAATCATTTAGAGACAAGTGATGTCTTTCAAATCCTATGGAGTTTTTGAAATCGTAGCTGTCCAACGTAGATTCTATCGCCCAACTAAACCCCTTAAAACCCTGAGAACGCCGACAAAAACCCAAACCGAGTGCTACTGGATCATGGTAGATCCTGGGTTTAAGTCTGCGTGCTGCGCACAAAGCCCTTAAACCACAGCGTCGATTCGGCTTGCCAAGCGAGATGGATTCAAAACAAATTTCACCCCCTCCCTCATAAAACTTGGGCTGTAGATTTTCCGAATATAAACCGATCGTCCAGTTAAATATCAAAATCAACTATATCGCTTGCGCTTATACCAGGAGGGCGTAATATGCGACGGTAATACTGCAGTATGTGCACCAGATCAGCCTACGAGGCTATGATGGAAATCTTCTGGAAGCGAGTTGACGTGATTAACTCCTACTGCACTTTGGAAGGAAACATTGTTCAGAGCAACTTTCTCTCATTGGCGAGGGTAAGTCTCAAGGTAGTGTTTTAGAATGCTGTGTTGTTTATATCCATGAGTTCGTAGTACTTCTTGCACATTCGACTTTACAGGCTAAGAGAACCTCTCGCGTGCAGATACACGTACCCCTTGTTCGGCTGCAGTACTTCTTGCTCAGTCGGAGAGAACCTCGAAGCGACCCGAACGACCCCAAGCCTTTAGTACGACCTTTAGTATCTATTATTTCCTCTTACTACTTCATCCCATTTGCTGGAGATCCATGAATATCAAAATTTAAGAAATTGTTATAACTATATCCCGACAAGAAGGTTCCCTGTAATTCAGTCGACCTTTTGGAACGAATTAATGTCTGTGATGTCCTACGGTCTACTACGTAACCCCACTATACAGGTATGCCAATCACTTATGTCGAGCTTTCGTAAGACAGTCGTACGACGGTTTGCATAGCTTGTTGTGATTGCTCAAACGTAGCCGAGCGACACGACCACCTGCTTTGTCGCTCAATTCGCAAGTGTATTTGAGTAGCTCAGTGAGGTAGCCGCTGCGCCTCTACATCAACTAAGTTACCTGTTTGCCGTCATGACGAAGCAAAGCGACTCCCTGAGTGGCCGCAATGGAAGGAGGCCATAGAGAAGGAACTTGCAGACCTCGAGGCAAATGGAACGTGGGACCTGGTGGAGGTTCCTGCTGGAGCGAAGACCATATCATCGAAGTGGGTATTCCGTATCAAGTTTAACAGCCGTGGTGAACTAGAACGCTTCAAGGCGAGACTTGTGGCCTATGGTACGGTAATCTTCTGCGTTTTCCTGTTATCGACAGGCAAACCAACCGAGTGTGCTTCACTTCGCTGATCTCTACTGATGATACGCAGCAGATCTTGGCGAAGCTGGGACGTCCCCACCACCGCTACTAGTCCGTTGCTATTCTACTACACTCTCAGGCCACAGCTTGCTTCTTCATGATTGCAAATAGCGTCATCCGGTCCTGCCACAAGGATGACAGCCCGAACCGTGACTGCCCCATACGCTGGACCGTGTTCGCCCCAGGAAGCGTACAAGACTTTCTGAGCCGTCCCAGACGGCATGGCCGAAAAAGGCTGCAAACAGAAAGGTAATGTAGATCCGTTAGTTGCGTCTTCATTGACTCCTGTCTAAAGGTTACAGTGGTGCGTTTGGGCTGTTTTCGTGCTGGACAGGTGGAGCATCGTGGTCACTTTAAGCTGTGTTAGGCGGTGATCGACGACTGGGGCCTAGCGACAGGCTGCTAGCACCAGTGATGCAGAAATTCGCAGCCTGCTGTTCGTTCATGGAGGTAGGGAGGGCTGCAAGAGGCTGCTTCTTTTGCCTGTAAAATTGCACGGCGGCATCCGCTAAGATGGGTTACCTTGAGGACGCTGTCTATAGCATTCGCTTCCAACAGTTGAAACTCCCCAGTCTTTTGGCGTGGATGAATTGATATCAGTGTCCCCTTCACACTAAACAACGATCCAAACCCTGCTTGTACACCCGAGTTAATGATGCATTACCACGACGATACAGATAGCTACGTACGCTGCTGCTGTTATCACATGCATGCCGGTCGATTCGTTGGTGATAAGAAAGGAAGTAGCGGTGGCTGTACTTTATGCTCGTTTTTCCTATACACTTCGATGGCGACTACGCTACCTAGGCTGAGAGTATCATTAGTCTGGCCCACCAGTGCTCGTCAACTGAGCTGGTGAAGGTCATCTTGAAGCATACCGGAAAATGCTTATTTTCCACCAATGATACGAAATGTTTAACTTTTAAGCAAATGCGAAAAAGTCATGACTCGGTCATGCGCTTGTGACCTGATATCCGCTAGTAACAGTGAAAAATGGCTGATATCTGGACGATAGCACAAACGGGTCATGACCTAAACGAAGGCTTCCTATTGGACAGACAGCCTCCTTTTCGCATTTACAATCAACGTGAAGACGACATTGTCGAGTCCGTGCTGCCCGGGGCGACAGCTCTACTTCTGTGTTCGCTATCTCATGCTGTCGGCGGCTTTGGCTCCCAGAGAACCAGTTGGCTCAGCCGGAAGAGAAGGACATGCGTGCCCTTCGCATTTGATATGTTGTACTCACAGAAGTATGGCTCAATTAACTACTAATGCTTCGTATGTCATCTTACTGTTTAGGTACTTCGAGAAAGCTTCGGTGCCTCTCCTTCCGCGCCCCAGATCGGCTCTTTCTAGCGCGGCTACGGTAGAAATTCCTCTGGTCACTAGCGACCGTACGTATTTTATCACGCGAAGGCGTCTCGATTTGTTTTCAGCTTCCTTTGACGACTGACGCCACTTTGTGCCGTACGTACTCTCTAGATACCCGATGGATGGCAGATTCGCGATGCTATCGTGCCATTCAGCCCACAATGCCCTCACAGTAGATACACATCTGCTCATCGCGTATTGTGGTGGTGTGTTAATGATTGGCATGTGTTGAGCTTCGCCGAAGGCATTAACATTGGATGCGCGATCACTTGATCCAGGTTCAGTGAGTTCATGATCACTACCATCTGCTAAGTCGAAACGTCATGTTTCCTTGCAGCATAGATGTAAGGCTTCCACGTGTTTCTTTGAGCAACTGCACCATCTCGGTGTGGTGAGAGTCTAGTTTGTTCATTGCTTCAGAAGTTTGTATTGCCATATGCTCCGATAGTAGTGGCATTGCGACTTGAAGATTGTTTTCAACAGGGCGTTGAGCACTTGCCGCAGTAGCCAAAGCTTGAGTACGATATTGTTGAAAGGGGTCTCCAAAGATTTTGTGCTGGCGAATTCGAGTTGGAAGGATGTCAAGAAGAACATCGCAGTCTTGAAAAAGAACAATCCTAAGGTGCCGAAGCAACTCGAGAAATCCACGTGCAGCCAGATTGCCTTCCCAAATGCGATCTGAAATTTGTTTTTGGCAATATTCGATATCAGGGAATACAAGGCGTTGCAACTCCAAGGGAGGATCAGCTGTTACTCGCTCAAGATAGTACAAACGACAGCGAGTCGGGTGGCCGGAAAGTGCCCGCATGGCCCCGAGAGCACAAGGAGCAGAATAAACAGCCTCACAGGTGTCCATGCCCCACCTACCATGTCGACGAGTTTGTCATATATCGACATCTGCATTCTCAAGTTGACGCACACCTTGTTGGAGATTAATATGAGTTTTTTAATTGAATGTGAGGACCAGATTTTGGAAACAGCTTCGTAACTCTCCTTGTGGGTGCTATAGGTAATAGATTTTGTTCGCTGGCGACCACGTAAAAACTGGATATCATACCAGTCTTTGGCAAACTTGAATGACAGATTCATGTGAAAAATCTCAAAACGACACAGAGCAAAATGCTCCAACTGATCAAACATGTACATCTTTGTTACGGATGTACCCGACATGTTGTAACTTGCCAAAGGTGTTGGTCTTCCCATGTTGAAATAGCAACACGAGGGCCGTGCTAGTTTGAAACCCTTCTTTGAGCTCGCATTTTTTTATAAGCTGTTTGACTGATGTCGTCCGAGGATGGGGGTTAGAACTCGTGCGCAGAGGGACTTGTTGATTGTAAAGGTCGACAATTGCGGTAACGCAGCCGCACACAGCTGAATCTCCGATGTTTTTTCGTTGGTTTTCTTCGACTTTCGCCCTATCACAGTAGTAGAAAGAAAAGGTGGAGCTTTCCTCTCGTAACCGTGTCGCGATCACGAAAGTCGCGATTAGAACGCCACTGCACAAACTCGTTTTGATACCTTCGTACTTCCGCTTTGTGTGGACTGGCCGCGAATCCAATGTAGTCTGTATTGTCGCCCTCTCGCTCTCTTCAACCTCAAACTGCACAGTACTTTCATTTACGGCTTGAGCTGCTGCAAACAAGGTAAAGCAGCAGCACATGAACGAATCAACAACCCCGAATTCCTAGCCATCCCAGCGTCTGTTCATTAGTAAAATTGGTCATAAAAACGGATATTTCAATTAGGCCAAAAAATTGATACTGACTCGGGTCAGGGCCCATGGTACCGGCCATGCTGATACTCATTAAGTACTTAAAAGTACGTTTTGTACAACAATTTGCGTTGTTGACCGACCATACCGAAACGAAGTCAAACATGCACGACGATTTCTATTGATGGCCAAACGTAAGATGCTCCGTCTTACGGCGCCCCACAAAAGACAAGTATTGTCGTACGAAAGAGCGTGAATCACGTTCGAAGTCCGTGATCTATCGTTATAATACATGGCGATGTGCGTGTTCATATGTTTAAGTCTTCGGTTTCCTTTTCGCTATGGATCCTACAACGGAGCCGTTACCAGGTCTAACAGGACGGGCACTCTCGAGATGGAGAGCAAATCAACGCCGCTCCGCCAAGCGCCGGGTGGCTACTTCTGCAAGAAGGGCTTCTCGCAAGGCCGATATCGCCGCCGAGTGCAACACATCGAGTTTAGGCACGCCTTCACAGAAGGCCTCGAGCTGCGAATCGCCCATTTTTAGGCGATTCGCAGCTCGAGGGGGTTAACTTTCAATGATGTCGACGCACATGTCCGCTTGGGCCAAATTTTAACGTATCTTGGAGCTAAACCCGTGGACCAGGCTAAGCTGTGCCTCCTGCAGGAGACTGTGCCCAGCTAACAGTGGAGATGCTATTTGGGTCGATATGACACCCGATACTTCAAAATTTAGGGGAAAAGGAAAAATACGTCTGTAATTTAAAATAGCCCCATAACAGACCCGTCCACGTTAAAGGCGCACCGTTTTTTTGTGGTTAAATTGCTTAAACGTAAGCTACCAGCTGTGGCTGTTTTATTGATCAATAGCTGTTTTATAACGTATAAACTTACCGTAGCCTATAGAATATAAATATTATATGTACAAAACATAAACACTTTACGTATTGCCAATTACTGGTATCTACATGCTACGGTGCGTGCGTTGCCGCTTCCTTGGCTGCTTTACCGCAGGTGGAGTAGACTGTTGTTCTTGCTCAGCAGGATGCTGGACCTCCGCCTCGTCCTGCGCCACAGCGCCTTCAGTGTCGGAATGCTCGCTCGCCGCTGCAATGTCGTACGCTGCCGTCCTTGCTTCCTCGATGATGGCTTGCTCGGCGTCTTGCGACGCGGTGGAAATGCACAGGTATCCCTCGATGCGCTGGAGGCGCTCATCCATGTTTTGCATTGGGTTGTTTATCTTGGTGTGGAGGCCTACGAGGTACACGCGTGAACATTCAAGTGTCGCTAGAATCCCGGGATCGTCACACGCTCGGTCGTACTGGTCTCGATGGCGGATTGAGTAGGTTGCACCCTCTCGAAGGTGCGTCGACTTGAAGTGTCATCTTTGTGTCATCTTTGTGAATGTCATTCACAAATATTCCCATTGGCTGAATGAACCACCTCATAGTTATATGGAATGAGATTCCCATCTTTTTGAATGACATTCACAAAGATTCCCCGTCGCGCGTAGTTAACACCGTACACTCACTGACGCTCTTGTCTAAACGGTAAGCCAGTGTGATGTTGACCATGCTAAAACAATGATCATTCTAACGGTGCTATCTACTTCTTTTTTTACTTTTTCTGTTGCGCTTTCTGTGACGAAAAGGACGTGTACGTGCCTCCGGGTTGTCTTCGTGTGCTGCTTCTCGGATACTGCGCAAAGTCGTAACGACGCGCTCTGGTCGTGTTTCTGCGTGTCAACTCACTTCTTTAGTGGCACTTTTGCCATGCCTAGCTCGGAAAGATGGTCAGCGTCGTCTGGAGCGGCGGGATTCTGCATCGGGTGCTCGCTTTCGGCCTTCACACCAGCGATGATGTGACACACCAGTATAGACCATTTCGAAAACATTTTGCGGTTGGGCGCTGCGAAATCGGACGACTGCAGCATTCGGAACGGTGGGTAACCAGCACCACGATTGCCTAGCCACCACAACCGCCACACACCAAGTACATCAAGTGGTGAAAAACAAAATCATCGGGCATCCTGTGGAAACGGCCAGTGGTAAACAGTATTGTGTGTGGCGGGCTCCGTCGTGTGCTGCTGGACGCCATCCTGTGCTCTCCATAAACCAGCTTCTTGCAGCAGTGACTTAATGGTAGACCCAAGTGTGTCACGAGTGACGCTCTGCATTTCTCCTCCAGGAGTTTAGCAAAGCAATCCAGCAGCGCGTCCGGCACCTGCGTTAGTGCCTCTCGGGTTTGCCTATGCTGTTGAAACAACTCCACGTAAGGCGGTATCCCTGTTGGCCGAATCCACGAGTCTCTTCCTCTCTTTTTTTTTAGCATCGACTGAAGTGTAGCCATAATATCTGGGGCGCAAACACGTAGCTGGAAAATAGTGGGTGGCATGGCTCTAGCTGATCACGAATATAGTCTGTATGTGTGACTATTGAGGCGAGGCACATCTGAAGTACTGTAGCGATGTGGGCATTGGTCTTCGCAATAGGAAACATCATTTTTGTGCTTTCATGCACAATACTTTCACTTGGGACGTCCGAATGAGGAGGGAGCACTGCAAACTGCGAGCTGTTCTGCGATAAACCTGCAACGACTCGACCAAGATACCGGTCGCCAGCAACTTCGTATCTAAAATAACGATCTTGTACACTGCCTAGCGACCAACCGCAGCGCAAACACACGCTGACAATTGATGGTCCGCCTGTGCTTCCACTGCTGGCGAAGGTAGCCACTCCTTCCGTGTTGAGTGCGTCCCATAGACCTTTTGCCCTGTGATCGTCTCTAGCATCTCCGCAAGCGTCTTGCAGAAGCGCGACTTCTGATTCGATCCTGGAAAGACCTTGCCAGGTAGTAGTGACGGATTCGACGCGAGATAGATGCCGAGGGCAAGAACCCAGCAGCAGGATGGCTGTATATGGTTAGCGTAGATGTGGCGCGGGTCCTTGGGTCCACCTCCTTCTTGATTGGTTTTAGTCTTGTGTAGTACGCAGCCAACGCTATCGTCTGACCAGTGCAAATGCGAAACATGCAGCGTTTCGACAGACTTTGAGCGGCACATGAGGTTCCATTGCGTCATTAAGAGAGATGGGCGAAGCCATCGTCGTTTAGCGCCAGCTTGCGCTCGGCTAATTGGATGTATAGTGAAAACGTGAGTGGCCCTTTTCCTGGTTTGTGCTAGCGCCCTTCTTGATCGTGTCAGCTTCGACTCGTTTTAACCCTCGGAAGAATGTCTTCAGATCTTCGAGGTAGGTAGTTGGCAAGTCCAGTCGCTTTTGGCGATATATGTCCTTGAGTGCACTTCTGTAGCCGCTAAGCGTCGACACTTGAGCTTACCTCCGTTTATTTTGTGCAGCAAAAACACCTCAAAATGGTCAGGAGTAAACACAGAGAGATTGATGCTGCCATCGGTTTCGCCCCTTGATGTAACTACGATAGTCCTTCTTCATATTAGCTGCTGTACACGCGCTGCGAACTTGCTCTCCGTTCGGATGACCTGGTGTTGGCGTTGGTGTTGTGTAGTCCGCTGGGGTTGCCGGCGCCCCACTACAGTGATCTGAATGAGCAGGGGGGACTTCAGGACGTGCCATTTGCGCTTGATCTTTGGAGCTCTTGGTGGAGTAGAGAGCGGGGAATTTTCGAGTGTGAGGCGCATTTAGGCTAATCTGGTGGCATTCAAAATCGTAACTAGATCGTGTTATGCGTTCAGCATCAAAACCGTTGTCGCCAAGCTGCTGTATGATTGGCTTGATTTAGCGGGATGTCGAAATGTATTGTGTGAAAGCGTAGCAGATCCTGCTTACGCCTTCAACCGTGTTGGTGTGCGCACCAGACACGGGGTCCACAAAGTTTAGTGTGCTTGGCCCATTGATGATTGTAGTTCATGCGAGCCAGGTAGCGGTTGTTGTCCAACGTGTGCAATCTACCACCACGCTCGCACAGGTACGACGCGTACATGTCACACATTGTGGTAGTCCTACAAAATAGGTCAGCGCAAATCCAGTTAGTTTTTTTTATCAAACAAAACAGAGAGCAGCTCTCACGTACTCTGGCTTGGTGAGCTCCTTGATGACAGGCAGCAGTGTGGCTTTGGCGCGTTTGTCGAAGACAATGCGGCCAAACCATTGTCCGGTGGTGCGATCAACACTCAATAGTCTTGGTAAGCGCGGTCTCTGTTGCACTTCCTCCTCTTCGCAAGACTTGTCTCGTCGATCTCGACTGTATGGCCTTCCCCTCCAATCTATTGTTAAATTGTAGTAATAGTAACATGTTTAAACACAATAAAAATAATGAGAAACAATCCTCGCTTGCCTGGTAGTTCGTTGCGAATCGCTCTCTTGAGCACACAACTCGACAGTACTTGTACCAGTCGGCTACCACGCTTGGCCCGACCCCAGCCAGCTCGGCAGCCTTCGCTTGTGGTAGGCGCAGGCTCCATGCGTAGAGTAGAAGGACAGCTTCACCAGCTGTCAGCTCATCTTGTAGAAGAAGCTGTTTGCTTAGATTGTGAGCTCCTTCTGCTTTCCGTTAGCATGCGCCTTACGACGCGTGTCTCCCCACCGCTTCGAACCCAGAAATATGCGCATGGGCCTACTGCATCCAGGACTGAGCAAGGTGCTCTCCAGCAAACCGACGCGCCATGTTGTAGGGGTGAGCTGGGAGGTGTTGGCGCTCCACACGTCGGCCATCTCGCTTGCTTGGATTTGGGACAGTCGTATGCACCACGCAAGGAGTAGACGTACTGCACGATGCAGCTTTAGCTTAGCGTCGTTGAAGAAAGAACTTGTCTGCTTGCCACGATATACCTCCTTCCCGTTGGTATGCTCCATGCGGTGAGAACACCGCCAGCGTTTTCTCGCAACGGACAGCTTCATGTTGGTGCCGCAGACTGGACACAATTTGTGTTTGTCGATGAGACCCACCTCCATGGACCAGGTCTCTTCGTCACACGTCACCTCCATCACCTTCGAGACGGCGAAGAGACCTTCGGCCTCGAGGTGGTACAGGTAGGGGGTCTCCAAGTTGTAGGGGTGGGCTGGGGTTGGGCTGGGAGGTGTTGCGCTTGATGCGGCGAAAGCTATTATGAGGTCAAAGTGACTGGCTAGCCCGTATTGGTAGGGAAACGCACATTAAACGGCACATTAAGTGCATGCGCGGGATGGATAAGAAGAACCTGGTCGCGTACATCGATGAGTCTATGTAGAGGTCATGGTTCTTTCCTCCGAAGGCGTCAAGAGCTACGTGCATGCATGGGTTAATGCAGGCTATCATCCGCAAGCAGCAATACGGATATAAATTGGTAATAAACTGATTCTTTACATAATATGGTCCACTTTGTGTTTTTCTCCGTTCCGCTATAAGTGGTGCAGTTCAACAGTGGGGAGGGGAGGCCCTGGGAGAGTCTCGTTGAGATGTGTTAGTTGGTTCATTACAGTTTGCAAGTCGCTGGCGATTTACAAGCCACCGTTCACGATACAGCAACCGACAGAATGTAACTACCACCTAACTAACTGCCACTCAACCTATCTGTAGCATAGACGCCGCAAAGTTTCGTAATTCCGCCAATCAGGAGAAGTATTTTAGCAATTTTGACCAATCAACATGTACATATAAAAACTATTTTGGTGGTTGTCAATCAGAAAAATTTAGGCGCCACCGAAGAGCATCCCGACGAAGCCATCACTGTGGGGGCACCGCTCACCGCAGTCGGTGCACTAGTTAGTGCAGGGGCAACGGATGCTCACAGACACCACAAGCACTATAGTATCAAGCAGAAGAGGGCTGTACTGCGCGCGGTCGAAGGTATGGGTGAGCGCGAGGCAGCTAGGACGCAAGGGATTCCGCGGTGGACTATCAACGATTGACGTAGGTCTAAGGATGGCATCATCGGGTATCAAGGCAGCGAGAAGACGCTTTCACGTGCGCCTGGCAGGCATGAGATGGTGCCCTTCGGCATGTAGCTAATCACCTTTATGAAGGATACTCGTCGCGACAGCGAAGTGCTCACAACCAAAATCATGGCAGGCTTCGTGCGCGACCGGTCTCCTGATTGGATCGAGGGGTACCTCCAGGGAAAGAAGGACGCGGCTACTGCATATGAGTCGCTGCTTAGGCTACTACGGCGCTCTGCATATCGCCATGGGTTCGTGCAGCGAACGCCCAGTGGCCTCAAGGTAACTGCTCTTATATCGTATGTTGGCTGCTAAACGGTAATATTTGGTCTTTAACTGTATTTATGATACCATTAAACTGTCAATTTCGTTCTTATGCTATACAGGAGAAGCTCTCGGATCTTATTGCGGTACGGGACGAGTTCGCAGCGACGTTTAAGAAGACCTATGGCGGGTTTGAGGTTAGTACATTGTACAACACCGACGAAACCAGAATATACTTTGACACACCGCCTTCCAAAATGCTCTCGGAGAAAGGAAAGCCAGCGTCAATGACGGCGGAGCAGAAGCATTCTGCTAGGTTTACTGCCGTCTGCACCATTTGTGCCGATGCTACAAAGTTACCACTTCTCTTTATCGTTCGTGGCGAACCTGGTGGCTCAATTGAGTAGACTGAGTTGCAAAACTACCCAAAAGGTGAGAATGATTTAACGGCTACAATTGTTGCTATCTTCTAACAGCAATTGCTTACATGTAGGCCATGTGTATACTGTTCAAAAGAAATCATGGATGGATAGCCGTGTATGGTTGTTCTACTTGCGTTCCTTGCTGTATTGGCACATCTCAGAGCCATCGGTTTTTGCTAGTCGCCAATCTCGAACGCCATGTATCTGAAGAGTCTGAGGAAGTTATTGCAGATGAGATGCTGACCGCCTTACAACCCCTGCCAAACAAATCGACCTCAGTGGACCAACCGTTAGATGTCGGCGTCATGGGGCCACTGAAGGCCAAACTCAACGAGCTGTGGCTGTTTGAACGACCTCCACCTCTAAAGGAAGGAGAGAAAAGGCCAGAGAAGACAGAAAAAGATAAGCGGCTAGACAATCAAGCGGACGATCAAGGCGTGGGAGTCTATTGACCCATCAACAGTTACCAGAGCTTTTAACAAAGCCCTTCTGACTAACGTTTAGCTTAATACAGCTGCCTCCGTATTTGGATTCTGATGGTGGTGTAAAATTTAGGTAGGTTCAAATCTGAAATGATTTTTTAGCCTATCGCATTGAAGTTCAATTCATCCAGAGTTGGCAGTTGCATTCTGTCCGTTGCTGTACTGTCGCTTGGCCAGGGCGAACCAGGGAGCAATGAAAAGCTGTATTAGTAAATGAGATTGCGCGAAGTCAGGAAATGGTATGCATGGACACTTCCAAATTACTCGTGGAAACAGCAATTGATTTTGATATTTTTCGATTCTACCGGATCTCGTGTTGTCCGCACATCGAAACATTTTATATTTTGCTTAATTTTGATGGCGACGTTGTAGTGAATCCTCCTAGTCTTGACAGCAATCTCTTTTACGAAGTGCCTTTTTTGTTTGCTAGCGGGAATTGTTTCTCGTGATGTATTCGGCATGGGTTGGGCTTTGCGCCAACTGATACGCGATGCCCGGGCATTTGTTTTGGTTGCGCCGGATCTCATTATTTTAACGGAAATACTAGTTGCTCCGTTTAGATATGCATATGGCTCTAAAATGCGGGGAGGTGTTTACGCGGCATTGATTTCAGTGTTTGAAGTGTTGTTTGAGGGAGCTATGCCAGGATATGCATTAATCAAGTTGGGTCTGGCTGCTTAGGCGACACCTCATCTTGTGTGTATGCAGTACGAGGGCGGTGGCGATTTGAGCATTCCAGTATTATTAATTTATCTAGTAGCGGAAGGGAGTGGAAAAACTGGTACTGCGAGGCGAAGAGCACGAAAACAAAGAGTTCAAACTCAAATTGAGTTCATAGCTATTCGAATCGCCGAAACTTTGAAAGGGAAACGGAAACATGAAAGTTTTAAAGTGCTGGCTGGAAGCATCACTCTTGGTCAGCAACACTATACACTGAATACGTTCGACACGATGAACATGTGGTAGTAGTTCAAGAAGAAGATCAAGTAGACTCGTCGGAAATTGCAACAGGCATTGCTGAACATTGTTGATAATACCACATTGGAATCTCTGGAAGCTTTTGCCTCCAAGAATCCGAAAGTCGCGCAACTTCACTTAATAATATAGCTTTTCAATTGCTCCCTGGTTCGCCCTGGCCACGCGACAGTTTAGTGAACGGTGGCTAGTAAATCGCCAGCGACTTGCAAATCGTAATGGACAACTAGCACATAGAAATGACCTTGGCCCTCCAGAGCCTCCATTGACAGTCATGATATGATGCACGTGGATTTCGCCCTGGACGATTTCTGTGGCTTCTATGATGAAACAGTGACATAAACGGTCCAAGCGGACAATTTTGGTATCGAGTTGGAACATGAGGACACAATAGTAGTCGGAGCTGGACATTTAAACGTGGAATTACATTAAGATGTGCACTTGCGTACACAGCACGTCGAAGAGGACCACCCGGAGGGCAATTTGATTAACGTCGACAATTGTTTCGAAGTGGGTTGTCTCGAGATTGCACCCCAAATTGAAGTTTAATTGGAAGAGAAAGTCATGTTAAAGTGGTCAAATTTGCAGATCGCATGGCAAAATCGGAGTTGTCGTTGGCTAATACATGAACAGTCATGCATTTCAAATGTTAGAGCTCGCTGAGAAGCGCCTGGAGCTTCTCCAGACAAAGCAGAAATATATCCTTGGCCTGTATGTCCCTATTAATGCAGACGGTTCATTAAGTTTCAATGATGACGAGGCCCAAGCCCACTTGCACCAAGGATTGACGTATCTTGGAACTAAAATCGTGGACTAGGCTGAGCTGCACCTCCAGAAGGAGACTTTGCTTCAGCTGACAGTGATGATGCGATTTGATCGATATGGCACACGGCACGTTAAAATTTATCCAGCGAATTCCGTTTATTAACCCCACTTTACCGGGGACCAGTATAGACCATCTACTACACTGTACACGTAGGACCCTCCGGCATACGATATATACAAGTTTTTATACTTCAGAGTTTGTTGGGCTGTGATCGTAGCGTTTGCGCACTTGTATGGTACGATTCTAGGGATAACCTCCGACGTACCCTTAACTATTTGGTCAGCATCTAGTAACACTTGTTCGGAGATGGACATGAACCGTCAGAGCACAGCAAAAAAGGTGTAATGCGGTGGATGTTAGCTATGAAGCGGTTAGAGAACGTACTTGCAGAGCACACAAAACTTAGCGACACTTCATTGCAAGAACATATTGCTCAGAGCATGCCGTCTTGTAGCCATAATTCGTCATTTTCATTGGTCTAGCTCACACACATAGATGAGTACAAACTTATCAGAAATAATACCCTGTCAAATTCGTAGTATATCGTGAAAGATGGCGCACCAGTCGGTCCATCTTTGGAGCCAGTCAAGAAATCGACCCCCGACCCATCCACCCATCCACCCATCCACCCATCCACCCGCCCACCCACAAAAGCTCCCTCATCATCCAAACGCCGTCCGTCGCGAAGGAAGACCCCTATCCGCTCGTGTTGCCATGTCCATTGCAGTTCTGTGAGTCGACAACCAGCTCTTCGCGAACAATTCCAGGCGGTAAACCTCGAGAATGAGAGGTTGGAGAGAATTGTTGCAAGAGAAGATCAACAGATACGACAACTCATCAATATCCACCACCGCGAGAAAATGGCACTGATTAATGGCCTCGAGACTCCGATGGGCTACGGCTCCACCACCAGCTTGTTCGGAGATTGCGTGTGGACGAAATCCGTGTCGCTACTGCTCCTAGTCAAGGTAAGGTGGACAGGTTCGCCATAACCATTCACCCGCTGCGTCAATCAGGAGTGCATGGAATTCCGTTTATCGCCGGACAAGAAAGCTATGTATCACGTCTAATCCAATCCAAGAAGCCCCTGGCATTCTTATTGACTTTACGGAGACGGGAAACCCGATCGACCTGCGTCGGAGTTTTCAGCGAGAGGCGAATGCGAGCCATCGCGCGAGAATCAACGCATATCTGGAAGCAAATCCTGTACGTATCACACTTGTCGTTGCCATGCATATTTTAACTGGATGATAACATCGTGTGCATTCTACTCGTTAGAGCGATAAAGAGGAGGCGCCTATCATCATCTTCCGATGTTGGCGTTCCCGATGGGTCGAGAACGAAGCGTTCCCGCTCCAAGAAGTAGCCGAGATCGTGACAGAGCTCGGGCAAGAAACTAATGCAAGCCTACGCTTAGCGGCATTGTGCTCCCAACTGCTCCACTCCCAAATCCAGGCGTTTATTCGGGCCCAACAGCTCCGTTTGGATATGTAACTAGGTTTGTCTTGCTAAAATGGCATCGTAACTTGCGAATAGATGCACTTCTGTTACTAAGTGTTTGCGCTCAAGTACGCACCTCATCGTTTCACACGCTCGCAGCACCCGCTCTGCTCTTCCGGCTACTAGCGGCTTTCTTCTTGATAAGGGTGGTAGCAAGATGTGCCGCACCGCTTAGGCCATCGCACCCTCTCTTCTCCTCCTCGCACTGATATGGTGTTCTTCCGGCTTCTGACGCGAGGCGGGTGAACGCCTTTATCGCCCAGGTGGTATAGCTTTGTGCCCTTTGGAAAGAAAAACCCTGGTCGGTGATATAAATGTCTCCGCCCGGGGTGGTGTGTGTCCTTGCGAACTGTCCTCTTGGATTCCTTTACCTTCGAACCTCGGATCGCCAACCGTGGATGAGTTGTTTTGTACTATTCGGTCTTGAAGCGTGAGGCAGAACGTAGCCTTTGGGACGTTTGCCTTTAACAGCTTTTGATAACTAGGAAACACACAAATACAGGATCCACACAATATGCAGCTCTTCCTTATTCTTTTAGACCGTGGAAGAGTCGGTCACTAACTCCGGTCAGTTAGCCTTACCCCAGGATACTGGTAAATCCTGGGCGGCCTTACAATCGCGCACCACCTCAGATGTACTGATGATAATTAATACAACTCAATACAGCTCTTAAATCAGTACTCAGCCGGAGGCAACTCCGTCCGGGAAGAGCACTATACGGTAATATGAAATGCGAGACCCCTCTCGGGTATCGGTCGCAATGGGGATATGAAATGGGATGGATCAACCCTGGGTTCCACACCCGGTACTCACCTCAATTGGCTTGGACTTAGTATTGGAATTCCACACCCAGTCGTCCTGCTTCTGAGTGGCCTTCACACCGTAGCTTCTCAGTCGGGCCCCGGGTATGTCTCTTCCTGTCGGGCTTGTCCAACGGCATGCGGGCTTGTCTGTTATCTTTTCTGTCTGCTATCTGGCTATCTACTGCTAGGTCTCACATGCTCTCTCTGGTCTTGACTTGGTCTCACTATGGTCTTGTTGACGTCGACGTCGGTCAGGATCTGCATCCATATAAATGCACAGTGTAGAGTCTTTGGATACCTCGACTGATGTTCAAGGTACCACTCATCTCTGCAGATCCTTGACCGGTCGGCTTGGTCGGTCGTTAATCACTTGGGTTTAGTATACTGGATTCTTGACGTTCAGGGTTGTTGGGCATATCTCCATTCAGGATCCAGGAATTCTTGGGGGCCTCCGTTCAGGATTCAGGATTTCTGGGGTATCTCCATTCAGGATTTTTGGTACATCTGGGGTGTTCTTGGGTTCTTGGGAAGGTCGGTCGGTCGGGCTTCTTACGCGCTCTACGCCCCGCCAAGAGACGGCGGCTCTCATCATAGAAGCTCTTTGCCGCACCCTAGGGCAATTGCCTCTCGTCGGGTTCATAGTTACATCCGGGGTATCTCCATCCGGGAATACCACGACCATGCACGGCTAAGCGCAAGCTCCACCAACCACTGTCACCACAAACACTCACATGTCCAGATTCCACTTGTCCCAAACTGGCGTTATCCAGTCAGCCAATCACAGCGTCGACACATCCACACGAAAAATCCAGGATCCCATCGTGTCACTTCTAATAGGACTCGTCATGATCGTAGCGACAATCTCGGCTACGGCCTCGACGCTTCGCGCGCTCGCGTCATATGCGCTGTTCGTACGGCCTTGGAGCTGGCGGCGGCAGAAGCGACCTGACCGTCCTGGTCGGACGCGCCCTCGCCGTCGGCTGCTCTCTCGTGGCCAAATATGCTCATTAATACGTGGGCAGGATTACCGGTCATAATTTTATCGTATTATTTTTGAAGTTAAGACTGACAGCTTTTCGTCTTGTTTGTACAAGGTGGATGGTCGATAGTGAACTTCGGTTCATACGAGATACGGCAAAATCCGACCCCACTGAATGCCATCCCCCATAGTAAAATGTCGGATTTATCTGTCGGGAACGGCATAAAATGCACGTGGAAATTTGCATGAGCACACGCAGTGATGCATAAAGTACATAGAAAACCAAATGACATTCATAGAGCATATGGATTACAAAATACAAGTATAATTATCAAATCGGATTGGCTAATGGGCTTCTCTACTGTAAAATGCACAACTCGTCAAGTCAGATTTTTTGTGTCAGTCGCATTTATCCGTCGTTGTCTATAAAGCGGTATGCCAAGACAGTCGTGCCTTGGGCATACTGGTGTGTGCGATAGAGCTGTCGACGTCTGGTATAATTCGAAATTTACACCCGGACACCCCTTTGTCATAAACGACGTCGCTCCACAGGCGCTTGGACACTCGTCCTATAGTCACTCTATCGAATTATGGAATGCCCAAACGTGGAAGTCAGTCCGTTAAATTTGGTGACATGGTACGTATTTTATGGCAAGCTCAATCAACTGTGAAGCTGCTGTGTAAGGAAGGATCGTCTACGGATTGCCTACAGGTAGCTGCGCACGAGCCACACATGGGCATCAACAACATACTCGCTGAATTGTTCATGCGTTCGGTAACATATAATGTCTGGTGGCGTGAGGTATGACCGTTACTATCGCGCTGGGTTCAAAATCGATAGTGAACAAATTGGGGGCAGCTCTTTTGCGTTGGTGACTCGAATTCTACGCTGGCGTTAGTCTCAGGCGAGGCCGTGTTTGATGAGTATCTGTGTTGTTGCGCTGATAATGACACAGTCTGGGTGTTTAGTGGGGGTTTGAGCTGGTATCGACGAATGAGGCTCCCTCCGTCTAGGAGGCGATGACGTGAAGCTCATGGTGTACACCCTTCGCTCGGTAATCGTGCTGGAAATAGAAATCTGTTGATCAATCACGGTGAGCTCCTGAGCAGATGAGATTGTTACTACATGTAGACATCATGGGCTAGAATTCCAAATCCACTCGCAGGGCAAGATACGCGAATACCGTGACACACAAATTCACGGCTCGCTTTTCACGAGATCTATGATGGCGTGGGAAGTGGATAAAGCGATCGAGGGTGTGTCTTCCATTTCCACGGACCATTCTCGGCACACTCACTTAAGCGAGATGAGTTGGCAAGGAAATTATCAACTAGAATGCTGTAGTTGTAGAAGACGCTGGCATGTTGAACGCTCGTTAGAACGAAATATCGTGAATCTTTAACTGTAGTTTTAGGCGCAACCACAGCAGAACTATGCATAATAATTTTTCATTGAGAATTGGCGGAAGCTCGGGCAAATACACTAAACCCAAAGACCAACGCGAATTGTTATCGCAAGACACCCCTCCATAGAAATTATACGTAGTGTGCAGAACCAAAGAAAATTGACGACACAGGCGATACCAAACAGAGATAATGCGGAAACGTACTTCTCTGCGGTAAAATATTATGTGGAGATGGTCACCGAATGAACACCATTAACATGTCGCCGATGATGACCCGCTAAAACATACTCGATGCACACCATAGGAAGTCTTGCTCTAAGATTATCACTCGATTCGTACGAACTCCGAGCTCACTTAGAATGCCTACGCTGCCGCGTTTTCTGCCACAAAAGGATATCCCGGACCGTGTCACTTTTGAGGGCGTACGTCGTTTCGTTACAATATTTCCAGCTGTGGAAAATGCGCGTTCCGAGGACACCGACGTGGAAATACACCCAAACCACTTCCGAGCAATGGGAGCAATAGTTGGAAATGTAGCATGATTCTCCTTCCACCATTTCAGAGCCGATGGAGCCTTCTTTTTTCTCGTGATAACCTCCGCTTCACAAGCAATTCGTATGTAGTTGGCGAACTCTAACTTGCATGCTACTGAGATTCTATCGTCTGTTGTCACTGCCTGCTTTTCCATCATTTTTGCATAAAGCAACCGCTAAGATTTCAGATTTGCCCTGGCTATGGGGTCATCCAGGGTTTCTTCCACTCGGGGGATCGACGGGCCATCGCGGACAGGGGCAATTTTCTGTTTCATTATCAGGATCATCTCACGAACGAAGTTTTCTTTCGCCTTCTCAAATTCGTCGTCAGTAAAACGCGGCGAGTTCGCCATGTACGGGTCGAGGAGCGAAGGTCCTTGTCTTCGTCCTTGCGAAAACACTCCGTCAGTAGTGCTGAGAAGCTACGACGAACTGACTGCGTCGTTGTTAGCACCGATAGTCGAAATGGCTCTCCTTCAACGCTTGCATACAATTCGTTAAACATGTTTTCATCACTTAGCATAATTTTGAGTGACGAAATGACAAAGATGAAGCGATACCAATGTGGGGTAAGTTCAGCCGTCGAACTTTTTCGTTGTACCACTAAATGGTGCCAGCAGCTCAATGATACATTAATTGTAAATCACTATTGTGAGCTAGGTATATTCAACTTTTTTGAAACGGCATCGTCAAACTCCTCCAAACCATTTGGAAATTTCAGATACTTTCACCGCCAGCTGGAGCTCTACAAACCGCTGAAGCATTTCCAACGTGCTATTCCACCTAGTTGGGCAACCGGTCTTCTCTTGAAAAGGTTCAATTCTGTTTGACTGGAGATTATTCAGTCGGTTGCGACCTTTGTGTCATCGATCAAAATAATTAGCCAGTTTACGAAAACAACGAACCGATTTCCGTGTCGACTCCAACTTAACCAAGTTGATTTCCGTTGTCGCAAATCTTCCAGGATCGGTAACAAACGTTGGAAGTTGAGAAAAACTCATGTCAATGTCTGCAGCAGTAACACAATCGTCCAGTTCTCCGTCGTCTTCCGTGACATTTTCAAGATCTTCCAACAGATCATCTATCCACAAAAATGCTTGGTGAGTAGTTAGCGCACTGGCACCGCCGGCAGCTCCAACGGGTTCGACACCGCGACCGCTATCTTGGCTATCAACGTTTGTGACAGTGCCATCTTCATCTATCGTCGCGTTATCTCCCCGGTCTTCGCTTTTCATCAGAAGTGCACCAGCTACAACCAAGTGTAGAGAATGCGCGACACGTAACCTGTGAGCAGCACCAGGGTTTGAGCATCCATTTTAATATTTGACGCCCCATATCTTAGAAACCGTAGGCATTTCTTGGAATTGAGGCGACACCACGAAAACCAGCCCAGCAGCGCATCCGCAATCGAACCCCCGTCATGCTTGCCCGGTATGAGTCGTATTTCCAGTGTCCACGATTTCATATTAAAAGACACATCCACGTAATGAATTGTAAAGCTGATGTAGTTTTCACACATCATCGAAGATCAAATATCCGACGAAACCGAAAACAATCACATTCTTCATCGTTTGACTACCTTTTTTTGAGTGACAAGCGTAATTCAGAGGCTTGACTGTGGATCCGTACCGTCACGGTTTGGTGGGATGGTACAACAAGACATTTCTGGACTTTGTTGGCAGATGTAATACCCTGGATGAATCCCGGATCGCCGACGATGCTAGCAGGTCTCATGTCCCGGCTAATCCATTCCGCCCAAATGATCTCAAAGCAACTATGCTCGGATTCGCCTGCCCGTTCAAACACATTTATCAGTTTTGTTGAGTCTTCGATTGCTTTTTCTCGCCGGATATTTTCTACAACAGGTTTCAGAGCATCACTGTGTTCCTTCTGGATACGAGGGCCAACCTTGCTTTTGCCGTTTATAACTGGCACGTCCTCATCGCAACTTCGACAATAAAAACACATGTTGCTGCTTGGTTGCTGCTGCCAATGCTGCTGAAGTTGCCGGTTCGGATGCAGTTGCCGATGCTGTCACTGCTGCTGATGCTGCCGAGGTTGTCGTGTTGCTGGTGCTGCCAAAACCTGGCGCTGATGCTGCTGACGATGCCGATCTTGCTCACGATGGTGCTCACGATGGTGCTGCCAAGGCACTGGCGATGCTGGTGTATGAAGAGGCCATATGATGTACAGTAGTAAGCCAAAGAAGTTAAGTGATAGCAACGAACCGCAATGAGAACATGTTGTGCTGGTTCTGCCGATGCTGCTGATGTTGGTGCGACTGGACTGCTGCTGATGGTGATGATGTCGTGTCTATGCCAAAACCAACGCCACCGGTGGAGCTGGCAGTGGCGCAGTGGCGACGGCGCTGCTGTCGCGGCAATCAGTGCGGCCGGTGGTGCCGATGCTGTAACCGCTGCCGACGCTGCTATCGATGCTGCTATTATTGCCGCTGTTTTCGATGCTGCTGGTGTAGCACCGGCGGTACCATGATTCAACCTCGCTGCAAGGTGGAGCAGGCGGCGGCGCTATGGTGGTGGCGCTGCGATGCATCCAGCTTGTCGTAGCCCTCATTAGACTTACGATAGCAGTTGAAAGAAGTGCGCAATTGGAGCGCAACTGGGTAACCTTTGCAGCCCAGTATGTCGGAAGCACTTCACTAGGCCTAAATGGTATGGTGAATGTGGCATCAGTAGAGCTGAAACTTGGTACTGAGGCGCATTGCTTTGATTGGTTCTGGAAAAACGTTTTGACCGATTAAATACTAGAAACGACAAGGTTCCGGTGAAGTGCAACACAATGTCTGGTGTAACTTCTGGACGTCCGGCGTCATCAATGTCGAAAGGGTGTGTGGATCAGCGGCCGGAAGGGCTAATTAGCTACTGGAGAAACAAACAAAACAACTAGTACACGCTGAAAGCACCCAAAACTCGAGCTGCGTTTGGAGTTCTCTTCAACGCGTCCACGTTCCTCCATTCTGAAACGAATATCAATGGTGCTGCAATGACGAGAGGACGAGCACAATTGTGCTTTCAAGAATCGGAATTCTTCTAAAGTTGTGTTGTTTCTACCTTGCACCTTGTTCACCAGGTACTTAACCTCACACAGGAGAAAGTTTCCTGCTGACATTACAGTATGCCATGCTAAGCGGTATTGCCTCTCGATTCATCAAGTCCTCCTCATGCACATGAGCAACATTACAAAATTCGCACCGTCGCCTCGCATATCAATTAAGCAGTGCGTTACTATTTGCCGCTAAGGATCTCCAACATTTGCTTCACTATTGCTGTTGTTTATTATTGGACAAGGCTAGCGTCCATGTTTCAAATTTTAGAAAACCCACGATTCACCAGGTTTGCCCAGGCTTTGGTCCTGAAATTTGAACCTTTTATGTTCTGAGCGTTAAATCTAGAGAAAAATGTCTAAAATTGACCCCCGGGTCTTTGGCTCGTTTTGCTCCCTCCCCAAGAAGGATACGAGTTCAGCGCTTTACACCCTTCGCAGCAGCTAGGTTGGGCGCCGTGCGCCATCAGGTTTAACCCTTTAGGAGAGTCAGGAATGTAAAAATAAGTTTGTATGAGCATGACTTGAAATGTTCTTTTTTTTAACCAAATACCTGGGCTCTAGCCAAGTCGTTTGTCATTTGGTGATTTTTGTTTGCCGACAGTTGTTAGTATAAGTACCTTATGTACATGAAAGCGCATGTAAAGACGCCTACCAACCCTGTTACTTAGGCCGGTTTTGTCAGGAAAGAGCAGAGTGACACCATCTTCGATCAGATTAATATGTTAAAAAAATAACCACTAAGTACGACAGCGATGCGGGACCCCGAGGTCCTGCCAACGGTGTCTGAGAACTGTTCTCTGTAGATGCCCTAGTCAATCGCTATCTTTGCTCATCGATGAGACCACTCCGAACGTCATGCGCGACTTTCTGGTAACGACGAACGAGGGAGAGATGAAAAGCGAGAGCTTCCTCGGGACCGCGATTTCACGGGGTGATAATGACGGCGTATACTATTGGACAGCCACGTTTCCGAAGGTGAACAAATCTGGGATGCTGGAGTGTCAAGAATTGCCGGAGTGTACACACAAAGTCTACAGCCATGGTGCAACTGTTACGGGACAACAAGTCGTCGAAGTGGTCGTGTAGATGAATCAAAATGTACCTTTTGATTTGAAACACTGAATTAGGTTGGCTCTCTCCAGTTTAGGACTGCCGATGTCGGAACTTGAAATATCGCCGAAGCTTCTACGATAACATTACGTTGTTAATCATACTTTCTGTAGCTATAGGCTTGCCGAACACGATTTGCACTCAATGAGCAACTTTTTTTTCGGTCCTCGTTAAGCCTCCGACAAAACTCGATAATAAGCCCGTCCATTTCTACAGTTACGATCAGTAAGCTGTCATGATATTGACTTAAAAACATCGCCTTGATGACCTACCGTTTTACAATCCTCCTCGATTATCATCCATGCTCAGATGGAGCCTTGATAAGTCACCTTTTTCGTATCACCTCAATGAACCGCCCTGTTTGACTGAATGAAAATCATCAACCAGTACAACCACTTGTCCAGCAAGATCTACATGTAGCTACCAACTCTCGGGGCTACAGTGCCGTACTCGGTGCAGGTGCCAGCGTCGGCCGGCGACTGCGATACGACTTGGCGCAGATCTTAACGCCACGCCAAAATGTGCCGATGGAGACCAGAACGCGCTGTACCTGATGACCGGTATCATCAAACGGGGTCCATAACGCTGATCCTGGCCAAGCTTGGTGGTGGCAAGGCGACGTTCCTCGACGCGATAGACGGCAAACTACCGGCCAACTCCAAGACGGAGACAGGTGGGGAGATGCTGTACTCGTGTTTGCGTGGTGACCAGATCGATCCTTATTGAGTAGCCTACGAAACGGACAATCTCGTAAAACGCCGACGGTGCACAAAATGTTCCCGTTCACCGACGAGTGTGTCGACGGACGCCCGGAGGACCAAGTCGTAAATATGGTTGAGTTTTTGCAGATCCTGGGTCTCGGTGTTGGTGACTCTACAGTGATATATGGATATCCTAGATTGCTCTAAAAGACACCTTCAAATAGTCAGATATGAAAGTTCATCTGACCTCGTGCTTCAAGCTATTCTAGTGATAGTCAAGGACTAACCTGCGCGCACTCGTGGTGCCTCTCATCAAGTTGCAGGCGGTATTCGGTATGCATTCGCACGCGACGATATGCCAGGACCATCAACCAGATGATCTCACTTCCGTTCCGAGAGGGAGACCGCGGTCAAACCAGCATTGTGCTCCCCCCATGAATTACAAGGACTGGTGGGCGAGATTATCGGTAAATGTACTACGCGCGGGTTAATCTCGGTGACCGAAGAACACACTTCGTATAACGTAGGTCATGCTTGCGCCTGCTGTCATGGGCGTCCATTTGATCAGCATTTCGAAGACAATGGGGTCGGCAATGATGCCAGTGGTTTTATGACTGAGAGAGTAGACGAGATAAAAACACCTGAGAGCCATTTGGAGATGCCAATAGACACCACCTCTGCTTAAGCTGCAACGATGTGAGATCTCCTGGTAGGGGTGTAGCGCCACATTCGGGTTTGTTGTTGGATGTACAATTGTGCTGATTGCTTTGGCGTTTTTACCCGTATCTTCCGTCGGTGGCGCCACAAGTAGTAGCAGGCGGCAAATGCGTTTTCGCCATTCTGTAGTCGGACAAGACTGTGTACACTGAGGAAGTATCTTTAGCTCAAAACGGTCGTTGTGGAGCGACGGAGTGATCATTGCGAAGGGGATCCCGAGCGCTAAGATCAAAATCAAGATGCTGATGCGTCAAGGGGCCTACGCAGACGCTTATTCGGGGATATACAAGCGCATCCATGAAGATATTGACCTCTGCGGCGCGTGTCAGATTGGCGGGTCCGGCGCAGAGGCTAACAAGACTATTGATATGGATCATCCGCATAATCGTTTCGTTCATCGGTGTGGCTTGGGAGTCGCTATCGTATCTATGTGTGGTGTTAGAGTATAAGCATTGTGGATATGTCAGCGGTTTGCCCTAGCGTTAAGACGAGATGATGGCGCTCTACAGCGTACTGGCAGTGGAGGGTTGCGCATGTGAATGGCGGTGGGTTAAGTGCTGATCGGTGGCCAGACCTTCAGACCTTGCTCCTGCGTTACGAAATCTTGGCAGGCTTCGCCAGTGCTGCTAGCTTTGATATCGTCATATCGATGCGAACGTGGTGACAGTCGCTCGGCAGTATGTGCGTTGTGGCCTTGCTGCACCAGACGTCCGAGGTGGTGGAAATGTTCGAATAAATCTGGATGGCCAACTATGGCCGCATGGTGTACACGGAGATTCTGGGGTACTGCGAAAATCACGACTTCATGCCTCGGCCGCGGCCACAAAAATGGCAACGGAAAGGTGCCAGAGCAGGATCCGCTGGTGACATATGAGGACTTCAACAATTTGATCTGCCACTCAGACATCAATCGCAAGACCCTATCAAACGTTTCAACGACCACCACTTCGAGAACGCCGAAAGTCCCAGAGGTTTGAAATCGTGGCGTATGCGCGCTCGAAGCAAAAATAAGAGTTTGGGTTGGCTTTCATCCAGCGCACTTTGCGACTCCTTAATTGACGGAAGGTAGTGTTCGCCCGTCGTTTTGGGGTAAACACATTACCTCCCTCGTCATCGCCCTGGTCATGGATATGGTCTCCTTCGATGTGAGCTTGACGTCCTACCTGCGCATGATCTATTTCAGCAGTGTGTTATTCCGACGACGAGCGTGACAGCAAATCACAGTAGCATTATTTTCAGCTTTGTGTCACAAGCGACGACCCCGCAACTTCTTCCGTACAACATCCCACGCCATCGCTGACAGTGTGGTGCAGATCCCGGTGAATGCTAACTTATCGTTCGTGCCGGTACCTTAATTTATATTTCATTGGTGGCTTGACCCGCTCGTTTGTCGTGTTCTACGTGATCGTGCTTTAGTACGCTATCAGTGCGTACATTGTGATGCTGGGCTCGCTGTCACCGAGGTTTAGGCGCTAGTTTTGATGTCGGGGGAGTTCATGTTGTTGTTGTGGGTAACAGTATCTTGACGAACCTACACGTACCGGGTTAGGAGTGTACTAATTGGCGGTGGTTCCGGTATCGTGGGCACTTCGAGGTAATATGCTGTCGGAGTTCTCGAACTACTGCTACACCGCCCTAGAGAGAAACACGCTCCAGGGCAGAGTAGATTTGGTTTGGTTTCATAGTTCTGGCGATCAACTCTTTCGACTTCGCGGTGCAGAATAGTTTGGCGCTGCACTACATTCGCTTCAAGAAGTACAAGGGCTAACGAAAAGGATAGCGTCTATGTGGAGGTGCGCACACCAGGAGAGATGACATAGTGCAGCCGAAGGTGTGGCGGAGCAGGATTCTTCAAAATCCAATCGCTCGCTCACTGCGCCTAGACGCCGACTAACGGAGGGGATACTTCGATTACCGTGAGGTTTGCTGCTGCTCACCTGGTGTACCCGTCGGCTGGCACGTTCTGTTCTCTTGATGACACGATGACGCGCTTGGGGTGAACTTGGAATGTCCTGGTGGGGACTTGGGAGGTTAGATCCTGCGCGGGAATCTTCACAAAGGATCTGGGTTGTTGGGGTCCTTGCTTTGTAGTAGGATCCGAGCGATCTTGGCGGTCTTCACTCGAACTGCCGTGGGGCCTTGTTAGGGTGTGTTGCTAACCCGGTTGTTCCATCCGAACATCGTCAATTTAGTGCCTTCGTAAATCGCGACCATCACGAGAGCTGGGAATTCGTCATTCTCTAGCCCAATCGTTTCAGAATCGAGAAAATCTCGATGCGCCAGTTGCTAAGACCCTCCTGGTATCGACACCAAAATTTCCAGGAGTCGTCGAGAATACGTCATTTAGAGTTTTAGCCATGGGCAATATCGAGAACTCTAGCGCTCAGTCTTTCTAGCTCATTGCACGCCGGCACTGATCGCTCCAATCGGCGATCATCCTGTTGTTGACAGTGCGAAATATTTGTCTCGTAATCGACAACTTCGGACTTGCGATTTAGCACGTGGGCATCTTTTGCGCTTACACCGTTCTTGACAACCGTGAATCCGTCCATGTACATCTACATCCCAACGCGGTAGGAATTCCAAAGTGATTCTGGAACCGAAGAAAATCTAGCGGTGAATCCACATTCAAAAATCAGGTGTAGTGACGGTGCACCTGATTTTTAACAGTGGATGCTATGAACCTATTTTTTTGTAGTAGGTGCGGCAGGAGCGCAACCTGGCCGACTTCAACGAACCCGGTGTTAGTTAGGCTGATCGCACCCGATATCGGTGAATTAGGCTCACCGCACCCGCTGCTGCGAATTCACTGCATGCGATACCTAGAATGAGGTTCGCTGCACCAGATGTCTAGAATTAGGTTCACCGCACCCATTGCCAAGAGTTAGGTTCTCAGCGCTCCAGGCCGCGTATTAGGTTCGCTGCAACCATTGCTTAGAGTTCGGTTGGCTTCATACGAGGTTCAGTATACTCAATTACAAGAACTAGGTTTACTTCGCCCGCATACATAATCTACTGAGTTCTATCAGTAAGCGGCCAAGTCAATTTTTAATGCATACGCGTGTTTAAGAGGTGGTAACGACAGTCATGGCTGCGTAGGGTGGACGAGCCCACGTGCGAAAGCGCCCTACACGTGCGAAATATGAAACTTAATCGCCTTATAATGCACATGCCGAGTGAGTCGGCTTTGGTCGATCTGTCGCTAAAAAGATGAAAGAGGCTTGGCGTACGCGGTTGACGCCCACATGGGGTTGCGATGTCGATGAGCCTCATTCCGATAACGTACAGCTATTACATGGATTGGAAGGCAACTGCATTAAAATCTAGCATGACAACACGAATCGCTTCTGGGAATGCGGGCCTACTTCATGGAGATGACCGCGTCGTGGAAACTATCGATGGGCGGAGCCGTTAAGCCACAGGAAAAGCAAGATCCTCTGTGACACAGCCGGTATCCCCATGAACACTTGACATGCTATCTTTTAGTGGCGTACTGACCGAGCTGGCCCATATCACCTTACGCTCAAACCAAACGGAAGAGTAGCCAACTTTGAGGGTCCTATCATGGCAGACGCAGCGCTGCTGCAAAATATCTCATAATATAAGGGAAAAATCTAAATGGGCTTTTAAATACTTTTGTTTGAACTGGCCTCATATTCCTCTTGGGGATAAAGCTACAGCAAACTTTTATCTATGCTCACTACTCTCTAGATTAAGTTGGTGGCTGACATGTCTAAGCCCGCAGCACTTCGAAGTACATATTACACCAGTATTATGCATTTCGAGGCACACTGTGTCACTCCGAATTCTTGCTTTGATTGGCGGGCACTCATCGTTCAGGTCCCAAAACCCACCTACCAAAAGAGTCAGCTCATTTTTTATATTGTCGCACGTCTTACTGAAGCCCGATGTTGTCAGCTCCAAGGTCGTCAGTCTCGCAACTCATATGCGCTACGGACGCCTCTGCGGAGGGTGCAAATCCGCTTCGGGATGGCAATAATAATTGTGATAATAACGGTTGATCAATGTATTGGTAGGTGTAATGCTTGCTGTTTTTAGTGTTTTGGTGTTACGCAACGCTGATACTAGTAGATACATACGACTGTCACTTCTTCCTCAATAGCAAGCCGAGGCAGGACGTTCAAGTCCCGTGCGGCGCCACACCAGCTGTAGTGCACAAGGAAAACTTACACGGACGGATCGGATACAGATGATCGCGCGCAGGCAGGAGAAGGGGTGAAAGCAAACGCTGATAATTCGACGCAGCCCTTATATCCGGACGGGGTACACACGGTGGTATGTGGGATGCAACCGGATCACTGGTCGACCATGCCAGTGCCTAGCATGGCGCGCCACAGAAAGAACATCATGCCTGTGGTGGTCATGAGGATCCACAAGGCGATGGTCTCGAACGCTGAATACGCTCTTGCTAATACAACAAAGACAATTGCTGCTAGAAGATAAAAGTGATATGAGTCGATGGTGAGTTCGCGGCGATGGGATCGGACGCCATGACCATTTGCGCAGCCACCACGGAACCCACACCGCGTCGAGGCACAAAGAGCCGCGCATCGGTGGCGAGTTCGAGATGACGGTCTCGTTGGCAATGGAGGTTCAGGCGACCACCTCGAGAATCATGTCACTAGGAGCAGGGCGAGCGGCGTGTGTAGTAGTTTAGCACGAGGATCGATATGGGGATGCTCCTGGACAGCGAGTTCGTGTAAGTAGCTACCCCGAAGATGGTGTGAGATACAACAAAGAAGTTCAGCGTGTAGTGAGCTCTAGAATCGAGCAGGATATGGATTCAGACACTGAAGACGCTCCAACATCCACCAAGAAGGCAAACGGAGAAAGCGTTACGCATCAGCAATGGGCACTAGCAGCGAGAAGGCGATGGTTTCAAAGATTGAGGACACCCAGCTGCCCCCTTGAAGAATTAATCGGTCAGACGCAGGATGAGCAGCGTATCAGCAGTTCTTCGGTGGCACTATCCCCGAGCCTGCAACTGAGGCTGTCGTGGCGGAGTTGGAAGCGAGGTAACGAGGTGATTGCTGTCACCGGGGTCAATACCACCACCACCGCCAAAGCGAAGCCAACTTGACGCAGGGCAAACAACCTACCTCATCTTTGAAAGAGGAGGCGATTGGCTCAATGGGTGCTGTCGCTGCTGCATTCCATGTTAAGGCCAAGTCAGGTAGCTGCATATAAGCGTTACGCTAGTATGCTCGAGGTTGAACGACACAAAGGACTAGAGCAGGGACCCTCCGCCACACACACACATACATGGGGACGGGTGTCAGACGCAAGGGGGATAGGCACCGATAGCGGGGTCACTGTCACCGCGACTACAGATGCCAATATCACTTACCATCGTTGACAATGGGGAGTAGGATGCGGCGTTCGAACATTTAGGCCGCTCTAGCTGCCACCAGCGCGTCGGCGGCGAGCAGCAGAGCTGAGGACGTGATGGGCCCAAAGGACGAGACCACTTCTGAAGGAAGTCCATGTGTTGGTGGTGGGCTTGGAAGGGTCTTAGAACCTACTCAGCAGGCATGTACAACCTGGGAGCGGGAGATATCAATGAGAACTATAATTGAAGGTAGTGGGAAGAACGGATAAACGCCAGTCCAGTGGACAGACAAACGTTCTTGTTTTCTTTTAGCGCAAGACATTACCCAGGGATCCATTCATATATGCACGTAATATTCGTGCTGATTGAACATACATCGATGGGATATATACACGTGACGCCTAGAGTACCCGGATGACCCGCTGGGCGCATGGGTCGGAGAATTCAAGCAGGGTCAATCTGCGTGATGGTTTTCAAGCTGGCGTTGTAATTGTTTTTCGCTCTTGTTGGTTTGCGATACTGCGATTGTTTATCAAGATAAAACGGGATTCGTTCACCGCAGACCCGGTCGTGAACCAAGAACAGTTCGAGGTCCGTCTTGTAGCTCGTGGGTTCACCCTGATGTACGGGGTCGACTTTGACGCCACGTCCTCACCTGTGCTCAAACTTATCCGTTTGCGGTTCATTATAATGCTGGCTGCAATTTGGAGCGCGAAGCTTCGACAAGGCGACGTCCCCAATGCTTATCTGAAATCCGTAATCGATAAGCCAATCTACCTTCGCCCACCACCTGATCCTACCGTTGACGGCAAGGTATGGTTTCTCGTCAAGGGGTTATATGGCCTCAAACAGAGTGGAAAATCTGGAATGACCTCATCGACTCGTTTCTTCGTGCGAAAGGATTTCAGCGAAGCCGCTTGGACCCGTGTCGCTATTTCCTACGCCGTGTAGATGCACTCTGTCCTCTGTCTCTATGTGTACGACTTCCCTTGTGGTTAGTCAAGACGAGAACTTGTCAGACAATGTGATGTCGAAGCTCTCTCGACGATTTGATATCAAAGTTCTTGGCGAAGCATGAAAGTGCAGCGACAACTGGGTCGATTGTAGCCCCCCAATGGCATCATCTTGCACCAGAAGCAAACTATCGACGACTTGACTGAGAAATTTGGGATGTCCCCATGTCGACCTGCATCGACACCAATGGATGTTGGTCGTCGCTTTTTCGAAGAAAATGCAGAGCCTTATCTGGAGACCGACCGTATCAGAGAAGCTATCGGAAGTCTACTTTGGATTGCCAATTGTACGAGACCGGACCTTGCTACAGCAGTAAATTGTCTCTCTCGATTTGTGACGTGCCCAACACTGCACCGCTGGAATGGCATCAAACGAGTTTTACGTTACCTTAAAGACACATCGGACAAAAGACTATCTACCAGTACGGCAGTGGCATCGAATCCGAGCTCAAACCGGTTCTGAACTCAGATGCTAACTGGGCAGGTGATTCGACAACTGCGAAATCTACGGGTGGAGGTGTCTTACTGATAAACGGAATGACGATCTCGTGGTCCTCGAGATAGTAGACCACAGTTGCTCTCTCAATCATGGAGGCCGAGTATGTTGCAGCCTGTCGGCCGTTCAAGACTGCATCGCAATTCGTCAATTGTTGCAGGAACCCGGGTTATTTCCTATGGATGGTATTATCTTGCTTCGTGTTGACAACCTGTCAGCAATTAAGTCGATGCAAAATCCGGTCACCACGCAACGCACGAGACACCTGAACATTAAGTATCACTTCGTCCGTGGTGCGCATCAACAACAATCAAGTTCGTGTTGAATACTGTCCAACTCGACAACAACTGGCAGATATCGTCGCGATAGCGTCAGATCGAATCATCTTCGATCAGCTCTGCAACATGCTGCACCTTACGAGCTTTGCTGATGGGGGGGGGGGGATATAATTCGTGCCAGCATCGTCCGGAGTGTTGGAACCGGCGGAAGCTCCATGCAGCATTACGCTGGATGGGATATTTTACTACGCCACCTCATTTGGTTCAGATTGAAGGACATGCACCCATACAACGTGCCAACCATGTACGGTTGTCGCTAGCTACTCATTACTTCCACAGAGGAGACTCCGAGGGCGGAGCCAGCTCCGGGATTTCATTTCATTATCAATCAATCCAACACAATAACAGTCCACTGCCAAGTCTCCTACATCGCTGTGCTCCTCAGTCGCCTTCCTGATCAACCTTCCAACAGGTTATGTGCCCATACTCTTGATGCCGTAACGCTGAAGTGTGGTCACGCTGGTCGGGATTCAAGCTTGCTGCAATCCAATCTGCTTGATAAAGACGTCGGAAGAAGACGCCCAACGGAGACAGTGGATGAAGTCAGCATGAATCGTATTGGCGTTGGCCTCAACGTGGATAATGACAATATTCACACCGGAGATTATATCCGATGCGGTGTTGAGCGTGGTGGGGAGTATGCCGTCAAGGTTGGTGATGACAATGTTAACTCTGGCAAAACGCAAACTCATTACAGCGACGCCAGGGTTGAGCCTCGCTCACTTTCAGTAGTGGTTGGACAAGATCAAGTTATGAGGAGATCTCCAGGTTGCGTTGTTGTATCTTCCTGATTTTGGCTTCGATTTGCTTTCTTGGGTTTCTTGGGTTGTACCGTTGTCACAGTCCCAGCACTTTTTTTCTGTTTCTGCAGTAGTGTTGAAATCATAGTGCGTTTCTCATTTTCACCTGGTAAGTTATAGCGATTGAAAAGTTCTTCAACTTCACCCTTGTAGAGGTCTATATATTTGTCGCCGTACATATACCCTTTCTTTTGTCGACGAGCCCATCCAGGTACTAACCGAACAGGTTCTCGGCCTTGTTCTTTTGCACATCTTTTAGCCATCCCAACCAACTTTAACCCCGGGTCCGCAGATTGAATCATATCCCCGAAGCTCCCTCCACTTTGCATATCAATAAGACACCGCTTTCCATAAGCGTTGATGTCTTTTTCAGAATAGCTACGGTTTTGAGACTGATTGCGAGGTGTCTGGGGCTGAATTCGCATGTTACTCGTCCGCATTCGTAACTGACCATACCGAGTAATTCGTATTCCAGATAAAATGCCAAGTAATTCACCAGGAAGCACAACAACATTTGAAGAGTTTACCTCTGTGGCATCCGTGCCATCGTGAGTAGATGTCGATTCGTCCCACTCATCTTCGCTATCGCTGCTGTCATCTTCAAAGTCGTCCAAATCCAATTGAAGCAGATCGGCGCCACTAGCAGAATTATTGTCACGGAAGGTGTTGCCCAGTTTTCACTAACCGTATTCATCGAACCAATGGCTATTTCGTTCTCTGGACTGGTGCTGTAACTGCAACGACCAAGTGCCGGAACGACGCTTATTCCAACACCAATGCTGACACCGGAATATTCTTATATGGTTAGTTTGAATGGAGGCCACAGTTTGGCATCTAAGCGTTCCTACCATTGGGGATATATCGCAACTGGTGGGTGGTCGTAAATTACGTCATTGCACCGTGTAAAATAACGCCCTAATGATTTTGCCAACGGTTGTACTTCCTGGTAAATGGCGCTCAACTAGGCTCGATCGTAACCCACCAACTCAACTAAACAATTTGGCAAGCCACCATCAGGAGTTAGAGCAGTCACAACCTCTTTAGGAGTCGTGGCATCGTGACCTTGGCAAACCCACGACTTCACCTTCCGTTTTGCCGTTGCAAAATGAGCATCAAGCCCACACTTTCCATCCTGGATTTCGGAATGGATAAACCGAACCACCTCAACATGATGCACAGCTCCTAGAAGCGGAAGCATCAGAGTAACAAGCGTATTTTGTTAACACGATGCGCTATCGGATTGAAATGTATCGCGTTTGAAGAACGGGAATGCCCTGCGAATTGACACCAGTATTCCTTCGACAAGTGCCACCACCGATTCTTTGTCCTGCTTGTTATCACATTTGAGCTTTGATCAATGTACACTTTGTTTTCTTGTGCTCAACCGCTCGTAGAGCCATACGTCCAGTAGTGAAGGAGAGCGCCATGCTATGACATCCCTCGTTTCCCGTAGTGATCCACAGTTTTTTTTCACGATAATAGACAAGTTCAAGCTTTATCTTGAAATCAATGATAACAATTGCATCGCTGGTGCTTTTTTCATCAATACATTTTGCTTTCATGTCTTCTACCACCTTTTGTTGAGCCCGCTGCTGATTCGCCACTCTCACACGGTGACACAAGTAGAGCTCCATATTTTCATAAGCATCATCCACAACTTTTAGCGTACTTGGGTCTGGGCTTGTCGCCTCTAACTAATGGCGAAGATCATCAAAAATTGCGTCCATCGCCATACACTGCTGGCAGCTGATCATTCGGGTTTCAGACAGTATACCAGTAGAGCCGCTCAAATCGCCGTATTCGGCTCTTTTGCGACCTCCGTTCGCGATTCTCCTGTCGTCTTAGCGTTCGAGCTTGTTGCTGCTTTCGCTTGAGGGCGCCTACCAGTCTTCTTCTTAGGGTCTTTGGGAATCTTCTTCATCGCGGCATCAACGCTAGCCGCAGCAGGTTTCGATAGGCCAAACTGAATTAAATGTCGGGGGGAGAAATTCTTGTCAGGAACTCTACCATTTTCATAAACTTGTTCGCCGCCGTACTTAACCCTTTCGCGAACCACTTCCCTTAACTATAATATACAAATATAAATCATTCGCCTCTGAAAAGGCGCGTTTATCGCCCTTTAACAATTTCACGGTACTCGTCTTGGATTCTCATGAGGCATGCCATCTGCGGTGATTTGTAGGATTTGCTGGGTGTGGTAGAAAGGTAATGTATTACTTGGTTTTAGTATACGGTTCTGATTACTTGACGATAACGCCACGCATCTTTTTTGATATGTCACAAAGACGGTTGACTATAGGTTGAACCTGAGTAGAAGGGCGCATTCTTCGGCCTTCTAGAGGGGCATTTTCTACCGCGTTTTGCTAACCCCTTTAAATGGCGAGAAATGCGCCCTTCACCACGAAAGGGTTAAGCCACTCGCTCAAAATGCTGAGCCGTTGAAGTATAGCCAAACCGGTTACAGGAAGTAAATCACGGACAATACGGTCAAGCAATTGAAAGTTGTCGTTTATGAGAAGGCCGGTTACGTAATTCACCGCCGTTCGAGGCTGCGTACTTCCATGCGTCAGTACTTCCATCAATCGATAATATGTTCGAGCCGATATTTTCGATCCTGGACTTCTTTGACTCCAATATTGGTCGAACATCACATTTATGGGCTTACGCCTCTGTATGGCAGGAACTGATATGCTCTCGCCGTCCAGTTTGATTGTTTTTGTTCCCTAAGACAAGAATGCCACATTTTCGATTGAGAGAACGTGGCGGACAGCGTCAGACATAATCGAAGGGTCGAAATTTTGCCTAGCGAACTTGCTGACATCTAGAGCCCCTTCGTCAATAAGTATTTGGAAGTCTCGACATCCTGCTGAATACGCTTTTCGGCCTATTCGAGCTCCGTCAACATCAACGCAAACATCTTGCTTTGCGTTCAAAGAGTACGAACCACACAATAATGCCCATATACTTCGGCGTTCAAGAAAACCCCTTCGTGATTTTGCCAATACATGGGCAGATTTCATCAGGTTGCTATCGCCAACAATTTCCACAGGATTCAACCAACTGGCAAACAGCTCCAGGAAAGGAGATGCCGCGTCGACATCGCAAATAGTCTCCGAGATACATTGTAGGAGCCGCAAAACAAGATTATAGACATTTGTGCGTTGGTTAGCCTCATCGGTTGTGCTTGGAGCCGAAGTTGTCCAGAACTCTGCTACTGAACGCGCTTTCTTGGATGGCAGATGCTTTAGAAATGACTCCACCTCGTTTTGCGGAAGGCAAAAAAACTCCATTGTTTCTCGAAGCGTTGGAATCGCTTGACGCACTGGGGTAGGATTTAAAGTTGGCGGGCTCACAAACATATTTTCGACTTGAGAACGGGTTGGACGACACAACCGAGGTGTTCTAATTGGCTAGCACCGCAGTCAATACCTTGATTGCAACCGCTGCCAATGGTGTTGATGGCTTCAGCAGCATTCGTCAACTTATCATTTTCTTTTTGGGTGGTATTATCGCCACAAACATTGACGCACTCATCACGCACACCGCTTACATCATTAGCTTCTTGCATGTCGAGCTGTAGCGAGGGTGAAACCTGTAATGTGCGTAGCCCCGTTACCAATGGCACTCCAGTTACTGCTGAATTATCGTGAATAATTTGAGACAGCTCCTTCCCCCCCGCAGCTATTGTCACGTTCATGGTTTCTTCAGTATGTATCCCGTGTTCACCACTGCATTTGTCATTCCAGCTAGAATTACAGTTGGCTTCTTGACGATTAACACCATGGCACCATCGCTTCTTACGAGCCCTGACACTCTTTTCGGGCGAATTCAGCTGGGATAACCGTGAGTCAGATGTAGAAATGTGAGCGTTGAAAACATAACACGACAGTAATAAAAAACGACGGTGATTCGGGTCAAACATTTTCATTGAGTGCTGCGTTTTTTGAGTTGGTAATAAAGCCCTAAGCTTTTGGTCACCGAAAACTTTGACCACTACAGATTTTGAATACTCCGTTGGCAAATTTGTTTTTTTTTACTGGAAACAACGTGAAGTGGTGTCTGCAAACGGTTATTCGCGTCGTATAGCGCTACCTTACCAAACAATAACTGTCTATTTCCTCATTGCTAGCTGGTTTTAGTTCTTGTTCAACTGCTCTATGAGGTAGGCGATTCGTTGTCTGATGTTTGTGAACATCAGTGACCCGCTCGGACACTCTAGACAAACAACCCGTACCTCAAAAATGCCGAAATCATAATACAAAAACTCAACAAACGTGGGCGTCGATTCATCAAGTCGTCAACATTTCAATTGGTAGCACCGCTAGTAGGTTGCACTGATCAACATGATCCGTGTGAAATGGGAATATATTGATAGTCTGCGCTGAAATATAAGTACAGCAAGTATTGTCCGTAGATTTGGTCTCGTCGTGAACAACTGGGATGATGTATTACCAAAGCTACGGTAATTACACGGAAAAGAGAACTAATGTTATGGACATCCGTGCACATTCATTCCCCCAACACATCCACTTGGCATCTTTAGATAAGCGCTTTCGATCTTCTCCACCGCTCTTAGTTGCATGTAGGAATAACTTCTTGTTACACAAGTTGTACACAACTAGTTCCTGATATATTACGGGATATATACATATACTACTGCGAAGCAACAGGGTTTCCCAGAGCGCGGCGCTCGAGGTTAGTCATTTGCTTCATGAGAATCGATGCTGGATAAGCGGCGGGGGTCCTACTGAAAACGGGCGGGAAATTCAAAATGATCGCAATAGACAGGATATCAATTTGAACTGATTTGTGTATGGACACACAAGTGAGATTTTTTCTAGTGGAGGTAGTATATATACATCGCGTAATTTACGACGAGGGGTCGCCACAGCGATCATCTTGGCAATGCCATACCTCGCCAACCAACTGCACGCACGCTGCTATGCGAGCTGTCATTATGATTGCAATAGCAAGCCCTTTCGATTGATACCTCTTCCAGTTGATCGGAGGCGTAACCACGGACCTCAATTTTTCAGTTCCACGAAAAAGTCTATTTTTAGGTTTCTTGAAGGAGGCGACGCCTGTTAAGAGCTGCCGGAAACCTGATACGCCGAATTTGAATAGTACCGACTGAGTAGCTCTTGTTTGATAACAGCTCCGGTGCCAATGCAACCGATGTGTAGAATCTGTCTATCACAACGACGTGATGCTGGTCACAGTTAACGGGTATAGCAATATCCAAGTTTAGCAGTACCGCTGTCGGTCCTGACATGTCGTCAATAGTTTGTTTGCCACCCAGATCACCTTTTTGCCACAATAAACGTCTAATCTGTAAAAACGCAAATATTGCACACACTCATCTCAGTAAGAATTTCACAAACATATAATACTATCGCTCACAGTGAGACGTTCGTGGGCAACAAGAGAGGAACAGCTTTGTTCCTCACTTGTGCGGCTTATCCCTCAGAACATCCGGGCTTCGTTGCATTGGGAGTGGGATGGTAGCACCCCTTCATCAAACGACAAAACTGGCCCCGGTTTGTAACCTTGTTTAAACGTTCGCGGAAGGGTGTCTACCGCTAGCCTGATCTTCCACGCTCGATCTTGTTTGCCTTTTAGGTCTCGTCAATCCTAAAGATAAAACAACTCAGTCTATAAGAAAAAGCGACGTGACAGAATATAAAGACGATTTGTATACAAACCCGTTTCGAGGCACACAAGTCCCCCTCTCCTGGGAATAGCCTCTGTTTGTGCAGTGCTCCAGTGGCTCTACAGTCGACGCTTGTGTAGGCACAACATGCGCGATCAGGAACCGAACATAACTGCATACTCATGAGCGGAGAAAGCTTTCGTTTACCGTTGACGCTAGCAGATCAGGTTACGACGACTTCACTTCTTTTGCTGTTGTGCCCCGCGCTTTGGTTCGGGCTTGCTTGTCTTTAATCCTTCGAGCACGACAACGTAATGTCTGAGAAGCGTAACGGTTGCTCTCGTCAGCTGTTTTGTTTCTTTGCAAATGTTTTAGTCAAAATAGGTCGTTACCAAAGAATACCCCGGCAATGAATGTTCGTCATGGGATTCAAGTCATCCATCTGGCTATCCGATCCCGCCACCTCGTCGATTCGGGGACTCGCCACGAGTACGCCGGCCTTCTTCCGTCTACCCGACTTGGCCTTGGTTGCAGCGGCCTCGCCGCCAGAGCCCATCAACTCGTCCAGTCGCATGCTTGCAGCTGACACACCACTATTATTGCGTCTAGTGACCTTGGTCTTGGTGGTGACAGGAGCGACTTGTAGCTGACGCGCTGGTCTGATGTCGTTTGGTAGACTAGGTCTTGGTGGTGGCGATGGCGACGGGAGCGGCCTCGCCGTCCGATGCCATCGTCTTGTTGCATCTCGTGCTTGCAACTGACGCGCTGGCCTTTTGACGTGTGATAGCTGTGACCTTGGAGGTGGCTAGAGTGGTCTCACTGTCCGAGGCCATCGGAGCAAACAAACACCTCATTCGGTATATAGCGGTCTTGGCCTTGGTGGCTGCCGCTGACGCAACCTCGCCGTTCGAGGGCATCGCATGAACACTTCACACGTATGCAGCTGACATGCTGCTCTTCCGGCGGCGAGCGGCCTTGGGTATGGCGGTGCCGGTGGGAGCTGCCTCGCCGTACGATACAATCGCAACTGACGCACTGCGCTTCTGACGTCTAGCGGGCTTGGTGACGAAGTCATCATCGCCGTCGCTCTGCTCTTCCGACGTCTAGCAACATTGGCAAGGGTGGTTGCGGCAACGGAGCCTTCGATGACTGAGGCGATCGCCTCGTCGCAGAGCTGGCATACAGCTGACTCGCTGCGCTTCCAGCGTCTCGCGGCTTTGGTTTTGGTGGTGGTGGCGGCGGGAGCGGGAGCGGCCTCGGCGTCTCAAGTTTCCATCGTATTGTGAACGGTTGGCTAGAAACCTGTGAAAGGAGAGGCTGCGAAAATACGACTGGCATAATTTTGTCTGCTCGCCCTCTTCTGTCACCAGCTCCGTCTAGATGGCGGGCATCACCAGTGAAGACAGGGTGTCCCCCTGATGCCATTTGGGTCCACTACGATATTGAGAGAGAGAATGACAAGAAGCACCGTCGATGCACGTACTGCGGGACGCTTAAAAAGAACGGCAAGTCCAGCTGCAATCTTTTGAAGCACCTTACCAACCCTAAACAGTGCCCCAAAGTACCCCGCGATGTGCAAGTATCTCTCATGCCGCCGTCGGCTTCCAAGCCCAAACCAGTTGTTACGTCCACGCCGCCCACGCAAAGCGAGTTGAGCCAAGATGCCTTCGAAATGGCGCTTGCGTGGGTGTTCTTTTTGTGCGCCCTCCCCTTTATTCTCGTGGAGGCTCAGGTCTTTCGAGATTTCATTGCCATTGCGGCCCCAACATTGAAACTATCATCAAGACATAAGCTCAGTGGGGTTTTGCTTAAACGTGTTCGAGACCAGATTCGGCGGGATCGCGTTATCAATCTGATTGACGAGCAGGTTTATGTATCTCTCGTCACTGATGGCTGAAGTGATACTAATAGTTCCAGCATCATTAACTTAATGGTGGTTGCGCCGGGTATGTCTTCAGTGTTTTGGTCGTCATGGTCAACAAGGTCGGAACAGCATACGGCGGTGTATCTTTGAGAAGATGATTTCGGAGATTGAACGGGAAAGTACAGCTCGAGTCATCGCTATAGTAACCGACAATGCTCAAAATATAAGATTGCGTCTGGACGCATTCAGACTAGACGCCCAAGTGTAATCAGCGGCGGCTGCTCAGCTCACGTACTTAACTTTCCCATGCAAGATGAGTGTCGATTTCCAGCTATTCGAGCGATTCAATCGAGAGCGGTCGCAATTACACGGTTTGTGAAAGACCGTCTTGCCCTACTTGATGAATCCAAGCGTCCGCAGCAATGGGAGCGCAAAAATGGATTGCGTGCGAGAAACCTTGTTTTTCCAGTGCCGACACGTTGGTATTCCGTATATGCTTGCTTGTGTAGTGTTTTGAACAGCTAGAAAAATCTGGAAACACTTTGGTTTTTTTTAGTCCTGACTACGAGCAATTTCGTGAGCGGTATCACGGAACTGAGCCAAGCCGAAAACAAACTACTTTATATGACCTCTCTAATCCGTGACAACGGATTTTGGAGTGGCTTGCGGGCTATCGTACGTCTGGTGAACCTATTATTGCGGCACTGAGAGAACTAGAAGCAGACAATGTGTTTGTGTCGGGGGGTTACAAGTGGTTCCGATGGCTGCGATATCACACGATGTAAGGTGTCACGTCGCCAGAACTAGAACCGGCTCAAGATGATGTGGTGGGAGTAGTAAATGCTACTGCAGAACCAAAAGAGTCGTTATCCACGACGGCATTGAGCTTCTCAGTAACACCGCGTAGCGTATAGCTGCTGTCCCTCCAGTTCACAATGAGAATCAAAGTACATCACTCGACGGCGAGAGGTTGCTAGCTGGAGGTGAATACGAGAATGTAGTTGGGCTCCCGCTTCAGGAGCTACAGAGATGGAGCGATGACTTTGTAGACTCCGATGACAACAACGTAGACGATCAAGTGTACAAAATGTCGGAGCAAAGCGGTTTACTGACGCCAACGGGCGGCGTTCCCAAGCTAGCTGTAGAAGTCCTCAAGTTCAAAAGTGCTGAGCGGCGTGGTGGAGAAACACCCCTACAGAAATATTCCGAATCGAGTCCACGCGACTACTGGTACTCAATGAGCGAAAAGGAGTATTCGCTGCTCAAGAATATAGCTGAGATTGTGCTCGTCATCCCTACTTTGTAAGCGGCGAGCGAGAGGGTTTGGAGCATTCTTGACCACATACACTCCAAGAAGGAACATAATTTCGGTTGAAAAGGTAAAGATGCTGACGTATGTCTACATCGACTACACTATCAAGATCGGTGAAGTAGACCTTGCACGTCGTCAGTCGTGCCCTGAAAGTGTAGATGTAGATCATCAATAGGTGACCTTGAATAAATGCATGTCTTGATGTTCAGATAACAACGAACATACGTTGATCAAAGTCCTTGTATTAGTTTTACATCAGCACGCTGATGTGCACGTAGAGCAGGTTCTGGCACGACACCATGAGCACTATGATACGCTACGGTTCACCCAAAACCTCCATGATAAAGTCCCACATCGACAACACCATATCGAGCGACATCAACATGCTCTGGTTCTCGAAGTCGCCGTAGCAGTACAGGAATTCCGTGTCTGAGTGCGTCGGCGCGAACAGCGTCTTGTCGAACATGTACGTGACGTCGCAGCTGAGGAAGCCACACACGATCACGACGATCAGCGCAGTGATATTCTCGTACAGCGAGATCGCACGCCAGAGCTTCTTGAGTAGGAAAATAATGGGCAGTAGGATACTGATCAAAGTGATGCACAAGGCGCCGACAAAGTCCACCAGGTCGACAAAATGAACCTTGAGGATAATCGAGAGGATGGTCAGTTCTACGATGCTGACAACGCACAGGGTCACGTACTTGATTGCATTCACTCCACAGTACTCGGCAGCCTCCGCTTCAACGTCACCGTAGTGCGGATTCTCGGCCTCAGCGCTCAAGATGTACGACATCTCAGACGAGCGACGGTCATTGCCGTTGACGGCGTCCTTGCCGGGTGTGTTCGTGGCAGCATATGAGGCAGCGCATCAGTGAGTGCATTCTCAACGCCTTCCTCCTTCTGGTGCGTTTTGAGGATCATACAGGTACAAGGCCGCGTACAAGATGACCGAGAAAGCGATCGTGGTGCCAACAGCATGAAGAAGTACATCATGAAAGCAGCTCCCCAGTCCAACTTGACATGAGGCCGCTCATTGAGTCCGGGAAGGTGGAGTACAGCAGATTACCCGTAATCAGGCAGCCCACGGTCGAGTACGCCATGCTGGTCAAGATCTGGAACAGGCACGAGAAGAAGGCCATCATGACAAACACCACGCGGGGCACGCGCGTCAGCTCACTGTACTGGAGCTGTAGCGTCGGGATCATAATGCTGGTGTTGTAGGCCAGCGACAGATACCCGCGACCTGCGAGAACTTGATCTTGGGCGACGGCGGAGTCGGGTGGTCGAGCATACCGTGCATGGCGACGGCCACACCGATGACGTCGGCGATGAGCGTTCCCGCGCAACCAGCGAACCGCACCAGTGTCTTCCTTCAGCGTCGGGATGAGGCGCACGGATAGACACAGCGGTTTGATCACCAGTTCGTGATAGGCAAATAAATGTCCATGAAGTGACATCCGCGAAACTTCCCATGCGTTCTTAGATGAGTATGCCCTTGCCACTCACGAAGCCGCTGGGCCCATCAAAGCTCCACATGATCACCCACTTGGTGCCTGCGAACACAATGGTCGTCTTGAAAATTCGTGGGGTACCTCTTGCACAGAAGTATCTGGTGTCAGTGTCGGCTGCTTCTGCGGTCAGGGTGGCCGCGTTGGATGCTGCGTTATCTATGGCGGAGTCTGCTGCGTGCGCTGATGCTTGACGCAGGCGTTCAAAAGTGTCTAGAAGTCTGCACTCTAGTTGAGAATGCATTATCTCTGGCAGTTTGGGACACTTTTAAATTTTGGATAAAATTTTGGACGTTTTCTGGAAGTGTTTTGGGCTATTCGATATTAGTGCATAACCATCACTACTTGTATACTACACCTGCCCCCATGTAAAGTTCTTACGTAGACTGACTGTTAATTTAACATACACAGCCTCACCTCGCTAATTCTTAGCTAAACCAACGCAATGAGTTGACTCCCGTTCGCCTGGCTCAATGACATCCTCGCGTGCTCGCGTGTCGAGCTGCTCAAATGTGTGTTTAGGTGCATCACTAGATGTTGATACTAAGTGCATTCTAGCTTCTTTTTTTTTTTTTGCGCAAAATACAATCTTGGCTTGACCTACCAAATCCCCATTTACAATTCTCGCGAGACATTTGTTAAGTACACATGAACAATGAAGGACTCCAAGAAGCAACCACGAAAAGTACGAAGACAGACCTTTGTGCCCAAGCCGGAAAAAACGCGAATTAATCTCTACTGTTGCCAAGAAAAAGCTAAGCTTACCATATTAACCCTTTCGTGCGCCACTTACCTAAACTTTACCATACAAATTCAAGTGATTTGCTTGTAAAAGGGCGCTCACGGTGTCCTTTTAGATATTCACGGTACTCGCTTTTCATGTCTCAGGAGACATGTCATCTGAGGTGATTTGTAGGATTTTCTTGGTGCATTAGAAAGTCGGCATATTACTTGGATTTTGTATAGTGTGGTGATTACTTGACGATTTCGCCACGCACCTTTATTGATATGTCACAGAAGACGGTGAAGTGTAGGTTTAACTTAGCGCAAAAGGGCTCTCACTGCTCCTTTTTAGAGCCGTTTTTCCCACCGTGTTATTGAAACAGGCCTTAAAGAGCGCAGTGAGCGCCCTTTTCGCACGAAAGGGTTAACTTTTGATCCTATATTTTATCCTATGGGGGTTATCGGTGTCATCTATTAATTGCTTTGTGCCTCCAACTACGCAGAAATTCGACACCACTGAATGGCATCCCCCACCGGATTTATCTGTCGGGGCGACATAAAATTCACGTGGAAATTTGCATTGAACCGAAGTGCGTCCTGCAACGTTAATAATAGCGTCCTTTAACGTCGCTTTAAACGCACATTTTTTGGGGGGAGGGGGTGAAGGGAAAATCGGTGAACATGGTTCTGGGCTTAGCGTGAGTGCTTCATGAGAGTGGGCTGCATACCGTTGCTTTCTATAGGCCTAGATCGGTTACATTCGACCCGTTTCAAGGAGGTGCGGGGCGTTGAAAGGGTCCCCTAATTGCGATCAGAGTAGTGAAAACTTGTTGGAGCCCATCGATTTTGAGGATTTGAGGCCCGTGACATCCGTCCTCATTTTATGTTGCTTGAAGAGCTTTATGTTGCCTTAAGCTTTCTTATACATAAAAGCAAAATAATTACAAAAACCAAGTATTATTACCAAAACTAATTGGATTATGGTCTTCCCCAAGTAAAATGCAAAACTCTTCCAGTCGGAGTTTTGTGGCGATGGGATTTATCCGTCGATGTCTGTACGCAAGTTTCCCCAGCTAACGATGCAGCGTAGATAAACACGGACCACGGCTCACGTTAATTGGCAGATTCCGGATTGCAATCTGGACGACCCCATACGTTTGACTCGGACAAAGCTATGCAAATTCAAACTCATTATTCATTCCGGATGAGAGTCACGCAAATCACAATTCAAAGAAATGAACATCCAATTAAAAGAATTGTATTTGTCGCTAGTCATTGTGCCGACAGCTTCGATTATCTCTCATTAAGCCTTTTACAGCCCGGACCCCACAAGCAGCAGCGGTGACGTCGACACGGTACGCTCCGTACGCCCTTCACGGGCCATCTCCCACCCACACCGAAGTAGCTCAATGGTAGAGCAGGAGGCCTGGCTTCCAGGCTGCTGGTTCAATCCCAGCCTCCAGTATCTGTGTCGCGATGATGTGTGCATTATGGTTGTTTGATGTGCTGCAGGTGTTAAGCGAGGTCGTTGGTAGTCCATTGGTGAGAGGCAGGCGCGCATGTGTCGACTATGGGCCCACTGGATTGCGGCGACAGATACCGCACTCCAAACGCTTGATATGCCGCGCTGGGAGATGAGCGCAGTGCACGCCAGTGTTTACGTAGCGATGAAACTTTGGGGGTAGACTTTTCCCCGTCTAAAGCATGAAGGCGTTCATTGGCGGCTTTGTCCACTGAGACAGATATGGTCCAAAGCGTGTGCTTCCAAGCTTCATGGGCGGCTTTGTCGGATCGGTTTGGTTACACAGGTATCTCGCACGGCGCTTGGGAAAGTACTTTCATAATGTTCACCGCTGCCTTTGCATCTGCTAGTTTGTTTTGCTCCTTTTGCCTTGCACTGTTTCCCAGATGCGATTAGTATACCTGTTGTGGAAGCAACCAGCTAATGTCGATGTAGTTGCGGTGCGGCAGCGACACAAGGAGGTATTACAGTAGCAGAAACAGGTTCGACTACAGATAGCGCTCTTTCACGGTTCGTGACTTGCCCAGTCAAAGCGGAAATAGCATCGTCAACACGAGCCATGCGATCGCTGATGGCGGTTAACTGCGCAAGAATGTTCTGCAATGTGGACGCAAGCAGCGAGTCACCTCCCGCCACAGCGCTTCTGAGTTGAGCGTGGTTCTGTCGCAGGCTACAAAGTAGAATTTGGAGTCATGGACTATAAAGTAACACTTCAAGGATGGAGTTCAGATAAAGGACGATGTGTCAACCTTAAAGAGTTTAAGAGTAAAGCCTGTACCTTACCTGTTAGGGGTTTTAGTAGTCTGTACGTTACAGGATTGCAAAATTCCATAGTTAAATCAAGTGAAGTATACAAAAAATAAGAAATACCATTCCTCCAAGTTTGTTGGGGACCTCGGTCCCCATTATTCGCTGGTGACAAAATGTCTAGAAACGCGACTGTAGAGATCTGTTGCGCGCCATATTTCGCGCCAAAAACGCAGGACGGACAAGCCAGGCGGACACCGCGCTCTTCATCAGCATCAACGTGCCAGGAGCTTCCGCAACTGGCGACGCCACCCAGTAGCTACCTATCCGACGGCACGCGATCCCAAGATGCCATGCGAATGCGGCAGTGCAGCGCGTACATGACTACAGAAAAGCAGCAGCGGAAGAAGGCAGCACTCACGACTGACATGTACGACAACAAATTTAAGTGCACAAAAAAGTGGTTCTCTGTGTGGAGTGATTATTCTGATGCAGTCTTGAGTTGTCAGAATACTGTTGGGGAACGCCAAGTACATTTCGAAGGACGCCGTGCTCAGAACCGTCTTGGGGAATGTTTGCTATGATAAGCTGGAATGATTGACTGATGTGTGGAGACGAGTGTTTGCGGTGCCGTATTTCCTCAGTGGGTGTCCGCAGAGAAGGCATTCACAATGACCCCAAGTAATTCATGGTGATGCTGACGTATGTGTCTTTGGATCATGCTGGGCAGCAGTGAAGTGGTTGTTTCGAGTAAATGCGATCAATCGTTATTTTGAGGACAAATGATACCCCTTCAACGAGAGCGAGACCATCATGAATGCCGTGGCCGGTTGCCCACGCGCGTCGACACAAGTGGAAAACGAGGTCGGCAATTTATTGATCGACTGCATCTCGGCCGAGGAATGCAAGTGCAGCCAGCGTCACGCATGTCTATTCCCGGCATCGAAGTTGGTGGGTGGGGTGGGGATCGTGTCGTCATCTTTCCATAAGTTCTAGCAGTAAATGAGAAAGGATGTTACGTAGCGGTTGTTTCAATATGTCTAGTAAGCTATTGCTAGCTCTTTGAACTCTTCACGCATTTATGACTAAGAAGAGTGCCTGTGTAGAGCGCAGAATTTTTAGCATGTGGTGTGTTCGTAGAGGGACGGCCGTTGTCGTTTGAAATGCAAGAGTGATGCATGTGCTTCAAACGTAGGGATACTTTGTCTACGAATCGATGATGACGGAGTGTTCGGTCCAGGCTAATCTTTCGGTGCATGAAAGCCTGTACGTGGCCTTCTATCAGCGCGGTTAGGGGAGGGACAGCTTTTTGCGGCGTTTTGACACCATACAAACTTCAAGTCATTGTTAACCTGTAAGGTACAGTCCGAAAAGCGCCTTTTTCTGCCTCAAGCCAAAAGCCATGCGTTGCGGCTATATGCTTCGGAGAATAATGGTTCGAGTGAGGTTCCTCCAACCAATCCAAAAGCGAGCACTGTCGTGTCACGGTCGTCGCCGACGGTACCTCCATCGACGACTCCTGTGCCGTCTGGTACGCCTGGAAGAATGTCGCTGGCGGCATTTCCTTCTTACGGTGCAGTAACGATAGGTAGTCTGAGTGTGGGAGTGAGTGCATCGGGGGTGAGTGGCTATCCTCAACGTGTTTTCTACCCACCGTTCCAACCACCTATGGTGTCGACTCAGGTGTGGGGCGCGACTACTGAGCCTTTTCCGGCGTGGTCTGCTGCCACGACGACAGGACCGATGGTGACTAGAGCGCCAGCCGCGACTTACTCACCTGCGAGTCCAGTTGAAAATGTTGAAACATCAACCGTACCCAGGCTACGCTCAAGAAGGAAGATACGGTGTTCCTCCCACAGTGCCCCACACTGATGCAACGACGGATGGGTACCCAATGATCGGTATACCGACTGAATTGAGGAAAGCGGTCACAGTGTTCGTTCCCTTTTGTTCGGAAAACGCTACTAGTGAGAGGGTTTCAGCGTTCTGGAGGTCGTTCGAGAAGTGTACTCAAGGAATGGATGGTTATATGCGGTTGACGGCGTTCGAACAGTGTCTGAAGGGAAAACGGATCTGGAGAGGTAGTGTAACGCACGCATTGATAACTTCAAGACTCTGTGTGTACGTTTCCATAACTGATTCATTTGGACGACACATGCTCAACTATGGGCTCGGCTCAAGGCCAACAAAGAATCCGCTGAGGAGTGGCGAGCTCGCATTTCTACCATGTGTGAGGCGTTGAGCTACAACGAGCGTCGTATGCGGTACGAATTCTTCCTAGACGGTCTTCGTAAAAAGCAGATGAGGTCGATGCTGAATTCGAGTATGGTGATATCGACTCCCGAGGCGTGTGCCTTACAGCTGCACAAGAACCTGCACCTCTCAGTGGAGGAGGCCGACAAGTTCCTAGACGAGAAGGCGAACAAATCGAGCGTGTTTATTGAATCGTTGACACAGTCGATGATATTGCAGCAGCTTCAGCAAATGAATCAACTGCTTCTGCAGCATCACCGTCAAGGAACACCCCCTGGAGGGCAGATTAACGCAGCAAATCCTGCGTCGGCTTCGATATCTCAAGCGAATGCTTCTCAATCGTCTTCACGCTCTACGGGGGCGGGTTCCCAGAATGGCTGCATCTGATTCGCCTTGGACGGAAGGTGTTACTGTCTGTGGTCGATGTGAACGGGTAGGCTGTAGTCGCGATACGTGCCCTAGTGCAACCGGCCGTTGCTACAAGCGCAACGAGTTGGGTCACTACCTGATGGAATGCAAACTTCCGAGGCCTCAAGGGAACAGTAGCAACTGGAACGGAGGTAGCCAGTCGAGTGGTCGCGCCTTCTCGCGCGTTCTGTGTAATGAAACTGGTCACTTGATGGCTAAGTGTCCGATGGTCGAGACACTCAAGAACCTGGCACTGGCAGCGGCCAACACGGGAGCTTCGACAGAGTCAGGCACCCAGTCCCGTCAATGAAGGGGGCAGGAGGAAGGGAAGAAAGTGTTGCTCCTTCCTCTTGCCTAATGGACGGCACAACGGGAACGCAGAGTTACCGGTGCCAGACAACTTCAGTGCGCTTGGCGTGGCTTTGGTGAGGGATGTGACGAAACAAGAAGGTGAACGACGCGTTCATGTTACTTGTGAATCGACTAGAACTATGGCGATTGAAATGGGGACAACTGACGAAGACCAGCCAATGGAACGGCGCGGCCGGGAGGGAAAGGAACATAAGGACGCTACGAATGCGTCCGCTATCAAGCAAATAGGTGCAGAGGGTATTGGAGAAAGCCCTGAGGTGAGCCGGAATAAAATGAAGGAGTGTGTAACGGAGGATTTGACTGGGGGGGAAGGGGGGCTACTGAAACTGCATCGAATGAAGATGCGCTCTGTACGACGGGTGAAGACGCTGAGTGTCGGTTCAGTTCTCGGCCGTATCAGGGAACGTGGGGGCGGGCAAGGCGAGCTCTTGTGGCCGTGATGAACAAAGGGCAGCTGAAACCGAAACGAATACTAAGGTAACGCCATCCGATGGGGGCTACGGAAGGATGTTCACTGACGAGGCGCTGGAAATGCTCGAAAATGGTAACTACAAGCTAGCGAAGGATGAACTCGAAGAGTACGAGAAAGAAATCGAAGAACGGCTTCCCGTTGGAAGAGGAGGACGTACGGCGTAAAATGAAAGAGAACGCCAATGGACAAAAAGAAGGTGACGCTCGAAGAGCTGGGTGTGGCGTTGAATATTCCAGTTGAGGTGCTGGAACGCACCAAGGAAGTGTCGTCGGGAGCGTTCTCGACTCCGAAGTATTGGCAGGAATGGTACCAGGAAACTCTGGAAACCTCAGAAGAAGCGAAGCGTGCTAACTGAGACTTCAGGCTGAATGTTCCTCAAAACGTTAGAAGCGAGTGGTAAGCGCTGGGTCTGCCGTCACAACTGAGCAGACGGACGTAGCGGAGGGGTTGATGAGGTGGGATAACCTGCAGCTCAAGGAAGCATCTGTTCGATCGAAGAGACAACAAGAACGTATCGGGAACGCCTCACTGACGAGGAACGCAGGACTATGGAAGAGGAAGTACTAAGGAACGTCAGTGTTTGTCTGGAAGGATGAAAAGAACGAGTTTTGATTAAGGAACGCACGGTTTCGAACCACTTTTATCTTAGATCTCGACATCACCGTTGTCCTCTTCGCCCGTGGGCGGAAGGGCCGTGGGCTCCCCATCCGCCTCGAAGTCGGAGTATTCGCCGTTATCTCTCTCGGACGAAGAGACACGAGGGACGGAAGCAGGAACGAATGAGCCGCCCCCGAATTCGCTCTCAATCCGGACCAGGATCGCGTGGATGCGGGTGCTTGTCCTAAGAACCCTCCAGGGACCCTTGGTCACATCGCCAGCCCAGGAACGCTTAACAATTCTCCCAGATAACAAGTCATGGCGGACTCGCGCGAGCGCGAAGTAGGACAACCGGAACGATGGGTTGGCGGCAGAGAGGAGCACCTCCGTAGTCTCTAGCAAGGCCCGCATGTTGGGATAGAGGCGTCAACGAGATCGGGATCAAAGACGTGTGCGATCACTTGCTGCTAACGAGCACGTTCCCGAAGGAAGAGCGCGCTAAGATCCTCCGCCAGGTACCCATCGTAGACGGCAAACTCTGTTGCACCGCGACTTGGCAGGCCTCCATACCAGAAGAGGTCGGGATGTTCATCCAACTTGGCCATGAAAGCATAGAAACCCCGAGTCCCGATGCACAGAATGAGGAACTGGAATCGCGCCTGGATAGAGCACAGCTTCTGCTTACGCCGTGCCCCTGCGGCGGCCTTCGTTCAGAGAGGCGTGTGGAACGCCCACTCCCAGAACGAGCGCCGGCGCGCCATCCAGAATCGCCAGTGGTTGCGATGACCGTCTGGGAAGGCCGTGGGGTCATATCACAAAGTTTGACCTTCCCAGGGATATGCGAGGCGCCAGGGTGTCTTGCCCCGCGTACCGGCCTCCTCAAAGACGTCCACGATTGTGTCCCTAATTTTCCGGTGCTGCGAGACTGAAGTCGCAGTGAGGCCGCGCAGGACTAGGGCTGGCGGAGGTTGAGAGCGTGCGATCGGTGCCTTGGGATGCCAAGGGCGCAGCTCGGGATTTTTAGTTGTTTTTTTCGACGCCGAGCTCGAACGGGAGGAAGCGCATGTAGCGTGCTGTCGCGCTGCGTCATTCGCAGCCGCTTGTGCGGCCGGCGACAAAGCAGAAGGCAGCAGAGGCACGGTGCCTTGGAGGCGAGCCGGCCAGCGCCCGTGGGTTACGCCCTGAGCAAGCTGATCCAAGTGTTCATGGCCAGAAGCCATGGAGTTTACGTTTAGCAGAGAACACAGCTATCGCCAAATCGCTAGCTGAACGGTCCTCTCGTCGAGGACTGGAAGCCTCGGGACTCCCGATCCAAGGTCTTAGACAAAAATGCCTTGAAGCGGGCGGCTTCCGTGACAGTAAGGCGGGTCATTTTGGATTTGCAGTGTGTGTTATTCGGAAAATGTTGCGAGTGAGAGACTTTGTGGAAAGACCACCGCTCAACTAGTCTTAATGGAAGAAGATCGATGAATGAGTTTGCCTAACGATTGGATTCTAGGTGGAAGTGTGGGTACAAAGGAGCCGACTGACTGCTTCAGCGGTCATTCGGGAATTGGACCGCGTAGAACAGAAGCGAGAGACTGGGAGAGGAAACCGTGTCGCACCGTGCGACTCGCACGCTCAGTGTGACCCCTAGATGTAAAGAACATTCCAGTATCCAGTGTCCAGTACTATCGTGAGTATGAAGGATTCCCTCTGGGAGCGGCGGTGAGATGGCGATGCGTGTAGAATGCCGGCGCAAATTGGGACGACATTCTGTCAACGGTTGGCAGCCTCGACGGCGCTGACACTTTCAAAGAGTACACTACGAAGACGCAGAAGAACAAACCGGTGTGTTGATGACGCACTCGTGCGATCTTTATCGCCGTGATTAGTCGCAGAATCGACAATGGGTAAGTGGACATCCTCGGAGTAGTGTTCTTCTTGAGTTCGAGGCAGACGGTCGTTTGATGCATCAGCTACTGGGAATCCAGGTTTACCTTTTCGCTCTAGATCGATATCGACGACGTGTCCTCGGATCCGACTTGCCGGGCACAAGGACTTCGTGATATTCAGTTAAAGATGCACAAAATGCTTCCGATCGAGCCCACGTCTCATCAAATTGCTCTTTTGTTGCCAATCTTGTGATCTCAGTGCGAATTTGTTGTGCTAAACTGGCTGCTGTCCCAAACTCCACGTCTACTTCTGTAAATATTGTAAAAGAGTGTTAGCTTTACCTAAAATCACCTTGAGGACTTCGCTGTGGAAGATAAATCCAAATTTCCACACCTTGTTGAGAATACCAACAGCGTCCACCTTTTTCTTCGAACTTTGAGCATCTTCGGACACAAGCTCTAATACGTTACAAATTGGAACCCATAGTTCTCGAGTGTGAATAATTGCTCGAATTGTGCAATTCCATCTTGTAGAACTTACACTCTCAGTTATTTTTCCCCCTCCCTGTCTCCAAGAATCCCTCACGTATCGTCTTTTCCGTCTCGGTTAGCGCCTCCGCTAGCAAATGGTCCTTCCTTTGCATGACGCAGTACGTCTCGGGTGGATGAGCCGTAGAATGTCAAAAAAAAATCGGCAACTGACACGTTGGCTTCTGCCGCAATAACCACGACAAGATTCAGCCGATGCGCGAAGCAATGAACGGAGTACGCGTAAGATTTTTCATCACAAATCTTTGACTGGAGGCCATTGTAATCGCCAGTCATGTTTGTAGCGCCGGCGTAACTTTTGCCTCGACACTACGACAATGAAAGTCCCCACACCTATATCTGGCTGAGCAAACTATTGAAAAGCGAGTTGGAAGTCGTGTCTCGTAGATGAACTGTCCCTAAGAATCGCTCTTTAATGCATCCACTTTCTGCTTATACGAATCTAACGAGTATGGCCATGTACTCCTTCTTGGCCTCGCAGCTTGCTTTGTCAACAAATAGGGCAAAACAAACCTCCATCAATTTCATTCTGAACGATATCCTCGCGGATTTAGTCAGCAGCGCATTGCAAAAGTTGATGTTGAGATTGGGTTGACGTATACATTGCATTTTGTGCTGCTGATTCCATTTGGTCCGACAATGCAGGCATCCGTTCTTTCATAAACGATATCGTCTCCAGCAAATTGCCGCGGTTTGCTGGTGTTTCCTGCAAAACATATTAAAAACGTCAGATATACTAACAGTAATATTTTCTCTAAGTATTTATCGAACCTTCTCGTTGTGACCACGGAAGAAAATTCCTTGACGCGCAAGATGAAAACAAACATCTGACACAATTCCAACACGTATGCGATTCTGAATACGCTCACTCTCAGTAGCTCTGTCAAAGCCAGATGAATGTTGACATGACGATTGTAGCTCCAGAAAAGAGCCTTCAGTGTTGGTGCGACGAGAGCTTCCGCTCCCAACATGTTTTGCAAAACCATCTTTGGTCATAGTTTTTTTCCAGTTCCGAAACTCCTTTGATGGCTGCGCAAATACGTTAGTACCTCCTTCCGAGACCATACCTTCTCTGCTTAGGTAGCAATACAAACAGTACGCTGCATTTGTCTTCGGCAAAAATTCTACCCAATTAAAGTTGTCGTATCAGCACTTTTGGAACGCCCTCATGCGCCCTCTGAAATTAACACTGTGATAAACTCTCATCTTTGATTGAGATGGTCCTTACCGAACGTAAGCGATAATGACAGCTCTGCGTAGATTAGGATCATCAGCAAGGTGCTTTATGGAGAAAAGTTAGGGTGGTCCGTCCGCTGGGTCAATTCTAACGAAATCTTGAACAGTGCAAACTTGCGAATTGTCAGGAATGCAGTTTTCTTCGCACCAAGATAATACTGTGTGTTGCTGCTGATAAGAGTGTGTATGTTTTTCGTTGATTTGAACTTGTGAAGACACAGTCGTAGCTGGAGCTACTTTGTTGGTAGCCTCAGGGAGTGGCTGCGGGGCGAAGTAGTTGGTGATGGTATTGCTTTGACTATTTCCGCGTCATCCCCCGGCCCCTGGTCGAGGGGCGATGATAACTAGCCTGTTGGTGAAGAGGAGGGTCCACAGAAGGTGGACGCTCTCTGGGAATGGGCCCGTACCGGTTTGTACAGACCATTGATGTGGTTACGGACCAAAGTGAATGCGTTCAAGACGTCTGAAGGCGTGAAGCCGGAGATTAAAATGGACGAGGGCTACGTACCGGTTGCGGTGGCTGAGGCGTCACAGGAGATCAGGCAAGAGATCTTGGAGCAGGCTCGGAGGGAGCAACCAAACAACTCGGATCGTCACGAGTTCGTTGAAGAGGACCGTTCCGCTGGCGATGTGTCGTGGTTGGTGTATCGCGTGTGAATCAACGCATTTGGAATCATGTGAGCCTCTTTCATGGTCGCGATGGGCTTATTTGCTATTCAAGGGGTAGCTCTTGTATCTATATATTTCACACTGGTCAGAGCAAGTCGCGAAGTACCCGACTCGCAGATATACTACGTGTGTGTGTATACGCTGATCAAGCTGGTATACACTGCGCGACAAAAGGTTTGGGACAGTGACGTTTTATGCCGTAGCTCGGCTTCTAGGGCGAATGATCCACTAGATGGGATCCTCATTCACAGCACGTCGAAATCGAGAGATTACAGCCAAGATGTCTCCAACGCCTACATGTAACGCGATACATGAGTTGAGGTAGCTGCGCTATTGCCGGTAGCTTCTATCACTATTTTCATGTGCATTAGCAAAGCAGCAAATGTAGCCTTCACCACATCCGCTGCTACGTTCAGGCGAGGATCCCGTGAACCCGAGGCGTGCTGATACAACTGGTTACGCAGCGGAGTAGCTGGCCAAACGCGGTGGCTGTTAGGCGCTGCTTCAGATCGTCAGTAGTTGGGGTGCAGACAGGTAAGTCTGGAGCCTCACAGTGCCAGAACTTTGGCTACGCATTGGTCCTCACGTGAAGTTGTTCCGATATATGCAAAGGCTTTGGTAAGGGATTCCAACAACCACGCGCCTCTGGTCGATATCACTGGATCGCTAGTTTTGGCGATGCGTTAGCGTAAGCAGCCGCCCCTCTCCCTAGCGAGTGGCTGGTCATTGAAGGAGTCATAGTTTGTTGAATGCCTGGAGGCATCACCTTCACGCAATCGCGGATAACTTCCGTGACATAGCTAGCAATGTTTGGTCTCTTACGCTCTCGTTTTGCTGCTGGTTGCGTCACCATCTCAACATCGTTCTGTAGACTTTCCCAATAAATAACAGCCACCACTTGTGGAAAAAGATGTTCCGATGGTTCATCGTAGCTTACAAAAATCATCCCGAAAGCATGCAGCACGCATTGCTAACAGTGTTCCGCATACACCTTGGACGACTGATGTTTTAATCCGCGCAATATGTAACAACAACTCGCCAGACGCTGCGAGTGTGAGCTGATGCTCCTTTGCAAACCAAGTATCGATAGCTCTACCGAAGGTATGCCACATCATTGTTAATGGCACAGCATCGTGAAAAGGTTTAAGGCCAGTGGCCACGTCAGCTTGCACAACAAGGTGCTCCACCACCACACACAGGTCATTTAGAGTACACCGGAAGCGTCATTGGTCTGGATGCTAGCGCGGAGACTGCGCTCGTCTTTAGTGCTGGTCATTTTATCACGAATCTTAGCGACACGTTTCGAATCGGATAACGAATCACTGTAGCGCTCTCGTAGCAGATTCTCGATTTGAGATAAGTAGCCCAATGCAGCTGATTTTTCCAGAAATTCGTCAGCAGCACGAGCTTTTCCACTCTTCTTTATCTGTAAATATATTGAAAACGCTATTAGTAGTGAGTAAATGTTTTGCACCGGGAGACTAGATACTCGTGACAGAGAGGAATGCATCGTGTCTAGGGTATCACTGCTTAGACCTGTTGACGCATTATATTCCTTGAATACTTTTATCGCAGCTAGCTATAGCCCTACTGTACCGACAGGCTCTTATCATTGGGCTTCTCTGCAACAGTGCCTCGCCAATAGTGCGTTTTGCTGAAGGCCGGGCGATCTATCTTTGTCGCTCCTCGCGTAGGCTTCTCCGGCACAGACTGCATTGCCCGGTAAGTAGGTATTTATCCTGGGTTAAGTATGGTTTCTTTTTTTGTAACTGAGGAATTCCGGACAATTCCAGGGATTAGCTGGAACACGACAACCTTACCCCTAGCGATATATGGTTGGCCACAAAGACAAAGTGAACCGTTCTGATGCATCGCCATTAGCTGAGACCTGTAAAACAAAACAAAACTTTAAATAGGGTTTCGGTGTCCGGACCAAAGACTCTTATTGGGCGTAGCCCCAATGCGGTGGTCTTGCTTGCGGAGTTTTCCGCATCCCTCTCCTTACTTCCTTTACTTTCAGGAACAACCTGCCAAGCATGAACTCAGCTCTCAACTACTTCAGCTATGTGTGAAAAACTCCTTAAATACCTCCCCAATCTGGGATAAGAAACGCATATAGGGTTAGCTAGGCCTTGCCTACCTAAATTTTGCAAAATTAGGTTGTGGTAGGGTTTCTTAGGTGGTAGGATTGGCTTTGAGAGCTTGTGTCTTATGTCGTAGGAGCTTTTAGCCGTGACAGTCGCTACAGTAACATTTTAACTTGAGTTTGTTGTTGGATAAGATTGCTAAACTTCACCAGCTTCGCCACCGAATCGCGTGCCTCACCGACACAAGCATGTGGTACACCAGCACATCCCAACCACACGCCGCATGGGCGCCCGGGCACAGCATGCCACTAAAATACACAATATGCGCTGGGCTCACTGCTGCTCAAGACGTCTATCAGTGTTGGCGCGCCCATTCATGCCTTTGCATTTTCAACTCCTCTCACTGTTCACGGCTCAAGCTTGGTGTTGGGGACTCCTGAAGATTTGGCGCTCATGATATCCGTCTTCTCAAAACCTTCGTAATTCTGTAAGTTGATCGCGTATTTTTGTTGGTGAATGACGACACATTTTTTTAAAAAATGTGTTTTTACATTTAATCATGTTACTGTAGGCTTCAGTATCCACTACTGTGATACTCAGCTTAGCGGAATATGAACTTTGCTTCTTCAGCTTCCTAACGAAATAGCGTGATGTATATGATACTTTGTTTCAGAATGTCAGAATTAGTGAATCCTGAAGTGCATGGGGGCGAGTCTGCTTTGCACATTTTGGACACCCTTCTCCAACAATATTTTGGTGGACTCCAGTCCTACAGTAAATGGCAGATTCCGGACGGAATCCGGAAACACCACTGTGTGCCACACCAAAAAAGATGATTATTCATTCCAGACGACGACAGATAGGGGTTTATTCGTATTTTATTGAATATGAAAATTTTCTTCTCGACCTCTCCTCATTCAGCGTTTTCCAAGTCGGACCTCTCAAGTGCATGCAGTGGCGGTGGCGGCTTCGCCCTGGTAGGCTCCGTACGCACCTCTTATACTCTTCCTTCCCACGCCTGTGTAGCTCAGATGGCAGAGCGGGAGGATTTGCCTCCAGGCCGCTGGTTCGATCCCAGCCACAGGCATTTACTGCGATAACGTGTGTGTTTTGGCTTGATGTACTGTGCTGCAGATATTAAGCAAGGTCGCTGGCGACAATTGATACGATGGTGGCGTGTATGAGTCAACTATCGAGTTGTTCGCTTTGAGCGTGAGGTATTGCGCCCCAAGTGCTTGGTATGCTGATGAATGTGACGCTCGTAGCTCCCTCCACCGCTTGCGCAACGATGAGGCCTTTGTGGTTGGCTTCTTACCATCGAGTGCGTGCAGCCGCTCGTTTGCAGTGGTGTCCAGCGATTGAGCCATCTTCCAGAGTGTGTACTTCCAGGCTTGGTAAGCGTCGGCGTTGGAACTCGACGACGGCTCCGTTATTGTGCATGGGGATTGGTACAGCACAAGCATGATGTTGATTGCGGCTTTTGCGTCTGCCCTCTTGTTTGCTCCTTTTTGCCTTCAACCGTTTGCCATATTTTGTGCGTGTACTAGTTCAACACACAGCCAGCAAGCGTGGATGCAGTGGCTGGAGCAGGTGACGATGCAAATCGCAGCTTGTCGGTGGCGGCTTCTAGCGTCTCGTGCGTTGTATCGTGTGTGCCGGTGCATGATGTCGGCAACGCATCTTCCAGTCGGGCTAGCCTGTCGTTTATTTGGGCTAACTGCTTGAGAATGATCTCCATTGTTGATGCTAGAAGTGTATCCCCTCCAGTGACCGCATTGCTGACCTGAGCATGATTCGTCGTGCGCCAGCGTGCTGTGAGATGGTCTCCCCAGTCGCAGCACGTTGCGGTGCTGATGTGCGAACCAAGGCGCGCATTCGTGGCGCCGATTGCACGGTGAAGTTGATACTCGTAGCGAGTGATCTGTGCTGGACCAGACTGCATAGTGTGGCTACCCTCAAGGACGCCTTCAAGTGCATGAGCAATGCCGCGAATGTGGCATCAACGACATCGGGGGGCACGTTACACCGACTGTCCGGGGTGCCCCAGCACGTGCTGAAACAGTTCATCGCGGAGGGTAACAAGCTGGCAGAACTCTACAACTGACAAGCGCTGCTGGAGATCACCGACAGTCGGTGTTGATACAGGTAAGTCGGGGGCTTCATATCCTGCCAGTACTTTTTCCAACGCTCTGATCTTCATGTGTTGTTGTGCCAATATAGGCAAAGGCCTTCGTGAGCGACTCTAAGAGCCAAGCACTACTCGTCGAGATCCGCTGGATCGCTAACTTGGGGTACGCATTAGTGTACGCAGCAGCGCCTCGTCGCAGCGAGTGGCTCATCATGTTCGGGGTTACAGCTTGCTGTTGTGCTGGTGTCATCTCCTTGATCACGTCCCGAATAACCTCGGTAATATACCCTGCAATATTGGGTCGTTTTCGCTCTCGTTTCGCTGTTGGTATGCTTTCACTGTCCGTATCGTTCACAAGGCTCCCCCAGTAGATCTCAGCTTCCTCTTGTGTGTATGTGTGTCCCCCAGGAAGATCGGAAACGGCACACCGTGGAACCAGCAGGAACAAGTATTCTGAAGGTTCGTCGTACCACACGAAAAGAACTCCAAACGCGTGCAGCATGCACTGCTACCAGCGTTCTGGAGACTTGTAAGTTGAAACTCCTTGAACCACCGAAGTCTTGATTCGCGCAATTCGCAAGAAGAGCTCCCCGCTATCCTGGGTGTTCTACGAGGGCCTCCGGGCTAACGTTAGCTTATCCTGTAAGTGCACCTATCATCTTGGTTTTGTATGGCTTCGTACTGTGTAAGACGAGCAAATTCCGAACTATTCCGGTTATAAGACGGCATACGATAAACCTAACCCTACTGAATTATTATTGGTTAAAAAACTGATAATGCCATGAGGACTCTTAGAAAAAAAACGCTGATTGGCCTCGGTAGCCAACAAAAAAAGTATAGGGCTGGGGTGTCCGGAATTATACTACTTATCCTACAATAATGACAAGGGTGAAGGTCAAAGAAACGTGCTTTGACCGGACACGTTCACTTTTTGTTTTGTTTAGCTCACAAACTCTTAAAAGAGTTTGTGAGCTAAACACGCCTCTTTTTTGCTTAAAAGCACCAATGAAGCTGTTTTAGTGTTGGTGCCGACGCCACTCACCTCTCTCATTCACCAGCTCGCTGGTGGGCCAGTACTTGGGTTCGAGCTTTAGTGTGCTGAGGCGGTCCTTGCCGCTGAGGTCCGTGTATTTGATGCGTACTGAGTCGTTGGCCGACTTTGCAGTAACAACGCGCAGGAAGTCGTCAATGCTTGTAATTTTGATGCCGTCGATTTCTTTAATGCGACTTGTGGGTGGCGGTCCATAGCGAGCAGCCGGTGATCCCGAGTACCGGCAGGATACATAAATGCCATCGTCCAACGAGATGCTGCGCTGCGCTGACACGGATAGCGGCGGCGCTTGTAACAGCAAACCTTGCCAGAACACGATACGGTTGATCTCCGTGCGCTCCATGAATAAAGTCTTCACATCGAGTTGCATCTCGCGACCATCTCGCACGATAGTGAGCTGCACGTCCGGCTTCTGCGTGCAACGCTCCACCTCGCGGAAGCTCGTCACGATCTTACCGTCCACAGCCACCAAAATATCGCCATTTTTAAGCACGTCCTGTGCCTCTGTACCACCCCAGCGTCGAGCAACGCTCAGGATGGTCCGGCGATCGGGAGCATCTTTCTCCAAAATCTCGGCTAGTGCTTGGCCAAGCCCAAGCTCCCGAGCCTTAGCCAAGCTTAAGTGTTCAAAGTCAACACCCAGGTCGTAGATTTTGGGTGTCACGTCATGCATGAGGGGCGCCGCGCTCTCCATGATCAGATCCATCGGGATACCACGGTTGAATTGACTTTCTACCTTCGAACTGCGGCGCTGCTGCTGAAACGAGAAAGAAGCCCAGAAAGCGCTCACCTCGCCCTTGTCGCTGCAAACAACGCCGCCTTCGGTGCCAACAACATCCTGAAGAGAGACCATTTCCAGATTGTGTTCCTGATACCGCGGCGGGTTGGGCATGGGCAACCCAATCCATTTGACACCTGACACAATGGTTTCGCGAGACACAAGGTCGGAGTGGCCGCTGCGCCCCACGCTACTCATGAGGCCTACGAGCCACACCGGATCAGACGGCACCAGCGGGTTTGATGCCACTTGGCAGCTCTCGATGGGTGTTGATCCAATGAGCTTGGGGTCGTACTGTACAATCGCAAAGTTATGCACCGGGTGGACGAATACCACATGAGCTGGGACCATGATGGTGTTGGCGAAAGTCACCATGGCATCGCCCATCGAGTCGGTGACGGTATTGCGATCTACCACCACGAGTCCTTTCGCTGCATCGATCACAAGTCCAGTGCCCCGATAATTCGACGTTGACAAACTATTCACGCTGAATGGTCGGTCGAAGTCCACAGTCACCAACGACCGCGCAAGCTTGTTTTCCACCGGGTTTTTGCCTGGCAGGGTCGTCGTTGAGCCGATTGGCTCATCTTGATTTGAGACCATGGCCTTGTCATTTTCACCTGGGTTACCGTCTGCGCTGGGTGGAGCGAAGTGCTCACAATGCCATGTTCCGAGCTTGTCATCGCGCACGTATTCACAAAATGGGAACCATCTGCGGTCCACATGTACAACCTCAACCTTCTCTGACTTATCTGTCAGCTTGGAGAATTTGACCACGATACGATCACGGTCCTTGCACTGCTTCAGGTAATTCTTAAGGGTCTCAAGATCGGGCGTCTTTATACCATTGACCGAATGGATGATCGCACCACGGCCAATGCGTGAACGTTGGAGGAAATATCCTGGATCCGCAACATATGGCGCTCCAGGGCTCATTGCATGGTTTCGTGCTTGCTGATACGATAAAGGGTTGATCACAGCCCCACCAATTTCAATAAAGCGTGATGGAGTCACCGAGTGCAAGTCTTGCACCGGTACCTTGTGCGTTATCAGCTCCCCAGACCGTTCGATTTGAAGTTCGACCTATGGCAGGTTCAGAGTTGTAAGAACAACAAGTCAGTCGCAATACCTTGGCATGCCCAGTTCGAGAACCAACAAATTCGTACCTCATCGCCAACGTTGTCATCGAGAATAGCTTCCAGCGGCACAAACCGCGTAATCAGCTCGCCATTAACTCGCACCAATACATCGCCTGGATGTAGTTTGCTGCTTGATGGGCCACCCGGGATCGTTTCAGCCACCGTCAGCATACCTGTTTCCAACGGGAAAGAGGAGCGAACAAGCCTTTCCGTGGTGGGGTCTACACCAAGTCGGCGCACCTCGTCGAAAGGCTTGTAGTTGAAGATCGTTTGGATAGTGCCGCGAGGCACACCCTTACCTTCTCGGATTAAATCGAATGCTCGTTTAACTCGATCTAAGGGCAGATAAAAGGATGCTGATGTGCCGATCTTGCCGCCAGCGTTGAGAGCGATTGCATCGCCGTCATGGTTGAGCACCGGTGAACCTGAAGAACCTCCGGTTGTTCCTGACGAAGCTTGGTAGTAAAACGTGTTGAAATCGTTGTAGCTGTTGTACCCGTAGTTTGGAGCGTCGCGATCCAAACGCGCCAGCGTGCCACTAGCGATGGCAAGCTTTTCGGCAGCATCGTTACCCACCACTCGGATATCCGTTCCAACCGTGGCCTTTTCCGGCTCCAGATGCAGCGACGGCACGGACATATGCTTCACGTCCTATTTGCAAGAACAAAATCAATTAGCAACCTGTCATTTTACCAGGAAAAACAGCAAACAAATGTTTACCGCCGGATTGAACTGGAAAAACCCGAAATCATGCACTGGGTCGCGATATATCGGAATCACGCGCACTTCCTCATTATTCTGGAAAACAGCTTCAGCATCCTACAAACACACATCCCATCATAACACCTTGTCAATAATTAAATTGCTTCCAGCGCAGCAACAAGAAATCATCCACCGTACAATGGGTCCTGGTCCCACGACGTGCCGGTTCGTCAGAATGATGCCCTTCTCCGCGTCCACCACGAACCCCGTCGCTGATCCATTGCCCGGTGACTCCGTGTCGAAGAACTAAACGATCCAATCACCCAATAATGACACATCACCCAGTCAGTAATTGTTGACGTCACCAGCATCATCTCCCTTACCCACCTTCGGCGAGTTGAGCTTCAAGCTCACGATGGCCGGCACCACGCGCTCGAGCGTAGCCTTCCAGTCCTGCTTATTCTGGTTGGCCTCGGCCGCCACGAGCTCCGCCGCTAGACGGTTACTCAACTTGCGTTCGCGCTCGATCTCCAGCTCGCGCTGCTGCTTCTCCTGCTCGCTCTGACGCTCCGTCGTCACCAACAGATAGCCGACACCCGCTGCAGCCAGCGCTGCCGCCGCCATCTGCGCGTTCTGCGTCGCTGTAAGATCCAATGGATTGTAAGTTCCCTGATGCACCCTCGAGTATAAGACTCAGTAACGTACTTGGAGCGGACGAGGAGGACGACGACGTCGAGAAAGATCGCGCCAGCCCCGAGGGCAGCGTCTGAAGTGCCCGCGGGCGGCGATTCAGCAGCTGCGCAACTCCAGTGCTGGTCCGCCCACGCAGCGGAGACACGAGCGAGCGCCGCGCCGCTGTCGTGGCCGCACGCGCTCCTGCCTTCCACATGGTGTTCGAGGGGCTTCTAATTGGCAAATGACACTACAGTAGACTTGTTCAACTCAACGCCTCACATACAAAAACCAAGTGTGAAGTTGAACGCTACGCTGATTGGCTGAAATACAAGATACCGATTGTCACGGAACCATCACTCCGCACTCCGCACTCGACGAACCATGTCTGCAGCCATGCTCAAGAAGATGCTGCTGGACGCGGCGGCGGCGCTCAAGGCCGAGCGCTACCAGGAGGCGCAGGACGCCGGACGCCGCGTGACGCAGTTCGACCCAAACAACTTCCAGGCTTTTATGTGCGTGGGTCTGGCCAGCTTCCACCTGCAGGAGGTGCGTCGAACGTCAGCCTTGTGCTGTCATATCAGCGCTTATAATGTGTGTTATTCTGCAGTGGGAAGACTGTGAGGATGCGTATCGCCGCGCTGCCGACCTCAAGCCAAAGATGCCGGCGCCGTGGAAGGTGAGGAGACGCTGTTCATGCTGAGTACCGGTATGGGTGGGCGGAGACTAAGCTCTTGGCATTTGCAGTACCTTGTGGACCTGTTCGAGGCGAAGAACGACGTTAAGAACAAATTGGAGCCGCTGCAGAAGCTCGTGGACATCAATTTAAGGTGCTCAAGATGGAGAGAATATTGGAAAAAGGTGTAGGTGCCTTGTTGCTGATATTTTGAGGTGTGGTGGCAGGGGCAAAAAGCTGAAGAAATGCCAGAAGTGGGTCGCTGAAGTCGCGGCCACTGCGATGGAGCTGAAGTTGCTCCCGAAGGTATGGTGTCATTCTTCATTGGCGCTTGCAAATTAGCTTGCCTAACTGGTTGGTGCGCAGGCCTTTGAGTCGTGGTACTCACTAGTGGGGGAGCAGGCTGGAGATGTGGGGCAGCTTTCGCTGGAGAAGACGCCGAATGAGGAGCTACCAGCACCGATAAATATCTGGCTGGATTTAATTGATCTGCTGCAGGTACGGTGAACCGTGCCCAGCGAGGTATTGATATGTCTGCTGAACACGTTTTGTGTTCATGATGCAGCGTCCTGGTTTCAGTTTGTCAAACTGCTCTACTAGTTATTCAATGGCAGAGATCTCGAGGCAGTTTTTTGCTGTTGCATCCCGAACAGATTGGACATCCCAGGACGAAAATGTTGATGCACTTCGACCGAGAATGGACGTCGCGATTGCGTTCTTCATGCGATTCCACCTGGATGCCTTGAAGACGTCGAAAAATAAGCATGCTCTTATCAAGATGGTGGATGCATTAGCGGTGTCGATCGTCGAGTGGTTTCCCGAATCAAAGATCCCGGCGGAATTTTTACTTCTCCGATCTGAGGACCAAGATACTCGTACGGTTTTACTATTGAAGCTGATACACGCTTGACACTGATCGAAAGGAAATTTGTGTCGTGCTTGAATTGCAGCTATTGAGTTGGAGAAGGCCAAGGAAATTGCAACCCGGCTATCTGCAAGGCACCCTAAGAGTCCTATGGCTCTTGTGTTTCAAGCGTCCGAATGTTTGCGAGTGGGGGACAGCAGCCAGGCAAGTTGGTTTGTTGTTCTAACTCGAGTGTAAAGATGCTCACGATTGAACTGTGCCCTTGTTGCACCAGGCTCGAGAACATTTTGTCGAAGCGCTTGCAGGATATTCATCTTCATCCTTTCAAGAGTGTGGTCTTTGCATCAGCGTTCAGGTCGAGCTTGCATCGATTGCACTTACAGCACGTGACGTGGAGGGTTGTTTGAATCGTTTAGCGTTGGCTAAGAAGGTGGTAGCTGACAAGATGATGTCGCTTGGATCTGGAGGCCCTCTTCCTGCACTGTAAGTGATGTTGTACATCGTCAGGAATTTATATATTGTTGCCTAACATTTATATGCTGGGTACAGGTATTCAGAAACTAAGGTGCAGTTCATGAGGGCAACTGCACGCGAATATTCAGGTGAAGTGGATAAAGCGCTAGAGCACTATCGCGGAGTCATGGGGAGTGGCGATGTTGTTCTCACTACGAGAGCGGCAATTGCAGCAGCAGAACTTTTGGCAGGACAAGCCCAACCTCAGGAGGCGCTCAATATCATCGACTCGCTGTCATTGTCTGAAGCGGTCGACGAGAGCATGAGTGCTGCTCTGCTGTGCACGCGTGGGTGGCTTCAATTTCAGCTCGGTGATGTTCAGCAGGCTCAAGCGCTGCTAGAGGCAAATGTGAGCAAGATACCATCCACTGATGTTCCTTGTAAGGGTCGAACACTGAAGCGATTGGCAATTGTGTACTGGCACCTGGGTGGCATTCAACAAACGGCCAAAACGGGATGTTTTGGCCATTTACTGCAAGCTGCCAAGTTGACGCCATCTGACGCGGAGATCTTCTCTTGCCTGGGAAAATGGTATCAAGAAGTCGCAAAGGACATTATGCGAGCTGAAAAGTGTTTCTTGAAGGCATTATCGCTTTCTCCAATCGACAAACAAGCAGGCATAGCTCTCAGTGACCTGTACGAAGTGCAGGACAAACTTGAGGCAAACGTAATGCTTTGGAAACGGGTGACAGAAGATCAAGAGACTGCCCCTACGTGGGCACTTTTGCGACTGGCGCAGCACCTAGTGGAGCAAAATGATGAGACAGCAGTGGGGAAGATGCACTTGGTGCTGCGCAACGACCCGATGAATGCTCAGTACTGGGTTATTCTGGCGCATATCTACCAAAATTTTGACAAGCAAGTATCCGCGCAGAGATCATACCTGAAGGCCATCGAGCTGGGTGATGAAAGCTGGTGCGTTCGCTGTGAGTTGGCCCGGATTGAAGGCTCGTTGCTGCTGTTTGAGGATGCTTTGGAGCGTATTAAACCGGTTGTTACTGGCGAGTTGTCGGATGGTGAACCGGACGTGACTGGTGCTACTATGATTTACTCCGACTTACTTTTTCAGCAAGCTAAATACTTGTGCGCTGAGGGATTGTACGGGAATGCTGCAGTTAATCTGAAGGAAGCATCGCGTATGATCAAGGGACTGCCGTCTACTTCGCCTCTTTCTGGATCTGTGGAAGCGTGCAAGCTGATAGGTGACATCCACTGCTTTGCATTTTACTTGTCGCCGGATAATTTTTCAAGCGAATGGTCCAGCTGGGTGGAGTTTATTAGTGCAGGAAGGAAGGCATATGAGGCCGCTGTGCTACTTGCCGGAAAGAACGAGAAAGAGGCTACGAGTGGTCCTGACGCGGTTGCTGCAGAGATATACTACGATATCGGTCTGAGTTACTGGTACGAAGCGCAGGCTCTGAGCAATGTGCATGGTATTCCCACTTCAGCTTTCTCAGGTGAGACCAAGTCCGATGCAGACGCTTCTGTCTCAACACTACAGGCTAAGGCATCGACGAATTTCAAGTTGGCCCTTCAAGAGGATCCGTCCTGCTCGTTGGCCTGGAATGGTTTGGCGCTTGTGTCTGACAATCTGCTGGTAAAGCAGTTTGCTTGGGCACGAGCGGTTCAAACTGGCACCAGCAGCGACGCCACGTGGGCCAATTTGGGCATGTTCTACCTGGGTCAGGCTGATACCGTGCCATCAACGGCCTCGTTAGCGCAAAAGTCGTTCCTCCAGCTGCAGAGCATGAATCCAAGCAACCCGTCCATGTGGAATGGTTATGCCATGCTAGCTCGTCGCCAAGCTGGCTCGATAGTTCAGCAAAGGAAAACGATTGAAGCGTTCGACTGTGCATTGCAGACCGGGTTGGATCTGGATGCTTTGCTGGGCTTGAGCATGGCACTGCTTGATTTCGGAGCGAGCGTTGGTGAATCGATCACTCATGCCTCAGAGCACGGTAATGAGCAGGTGATGTTCTTTCTCAAAAAGTATCTGGAACGGGATCCTTTTAACGGCCGTGCGTGGCACGCCCTCGGTGTTGCTCAGCATCGTCTTGGGCTCTACACCGAGGCTTTGGCATCTTACACCCGCGCGGCTTCTGCATCGTCGCAGCCGCCTGAGGGACTTGAGTGGAACACGCTAGTGACAAAACTCGGTGAGCTGTTCGGTAAGTCCCAGGCTGCTAAGACGGACGAGTCAGCACTGCTGCAAAAGATTACCGCACATGTTGACCCGTCGACGGATAAATCCGCAGCCCTCCAAGCCATCGTAAAAGCACAGCTACTTTATCATCAGTCAGACGGTGGTGAGGCGCTTGATTTACTTCAGGCGCTGCTAGTGGAAGACGATTTCCAGTCCGACCAAACCGAAGTCGTTGCCCTTGTGGGTCTTTCGATGGCGAGCTTGTTGATGAACGAATTCACTCCCCAGGCAACTGGTCTCGCTGCAGCATGCAAGAAACGCCTTTTGTCTTCAATCGATCAAGCGGAGTCAACTCTTACCACGCGCGACTACCTGAATCTGCGTGTTCTTGAGCTTCACGAACGATGGATTGGTGCCGAAGATGCTTATTTGATGCGCCTACACGCGCTGTCGCAAACCAATGACAGTGCCAACTCCAGTACACTGTGGATGCGGTTGGCCCTTGCAACGATCGACTCGCAAAATCTCCCGGTGTCCAAATGCCTCGCGGAGTATTTGCGTTCGTCTGCCAGCAATGTGCCGCCACCTGGTAGGGAAACGGTGGATCGTAACTTTCTCGATGCGCTGCTGGGACTGTACAAGGCTGGTCCGACAGGGGCAAAGGAGTTGTGCTTGGATGCTCAAAATCTGATCCGTGCTCAGCCTTGGAACCCGCAGGCTTACGTGTTGGCTGGAACGAGCATCCTCAAGCGCGTGAGCCTACAAGAACCGAAGCAAGAGTCGCAGGATGAAGTTCTTCGCCAGCTGTTGCGCCTGCTGCAGACCGGTTTGGCACTGGCCGTTAGTGCCAGCGGAAATGAGTACGACGCAGCTCAGTTGGAATTGCTAGCGAGCTACTGCCACATTGAACTCGGTGAACAAGATCAAGCGATTGCTTCCTCGACCCAAGCACTGGGCCATGTGAAAGCAAGCAAGGAAAATGGTTCCCAAGCACCCTCGGTGGACACTGACCTGTTAGAAGCGCGACTGCTTTCGATCTCAAGCCCAGCAAAGGCGATTGAAAAATACCTAGGTATCGTGACTGCTGTCTCGGATGCTGCTGCACCTTCGTCAGGGCGACTGATTCCGATTCTCATTGAGCTTGGCGGGCTTTACGAAGAAAAGCAGCAGTTGGACGCTGCTATCAATGTGTGGAAGCTTGTTGCCTCCCTAACTGCGGTCAAATCCGTTGGATCCACCGAAGGCGACGACGATGTGAACAGCACTACCACCGCCGTGAGCAGCAACAGCGATGTTGCCGCCTGTTTCTTGGCGAACTTGCGGCTGGCGCTAATTCACGGCAAAAATAACAACGTGAAGCCTGCACGCAAGCACATAAAGGTTGCTGTTACGCTTGCCGAAGCCGGGTCGGACTCTAACTCGTCTACAGTAGCCGCGTTCGTCGAGAACGTCCTGGCGAACTAGCTACTGCAGTGGACTCCACGTCGACAATGGCCAGTTCTGTTCTACATGTAGTAAGCTGTTATTGATACTCTTAATTCCTACACGGTGGCATCATGCGGACCGAGCGCTTGCAACATGAAGTACTCATCGTTTGGCAGTATGAGCAGGGTGTAGTTGTTACTGCCATTGCCCAGGTATCCATGCTCTCGTCTCTGCGACTCGCTTTTACCTTTGTTGTCTTTGCTCGCCTTAGAGTGCACCCATGACACGAAGACGTCCGGGAAGCCCCAGACTGTGATCGCACCCCAAGGCAACTCCGCACTTTTGACAGCACGCTGCACCTTCTCCACTATAGTCGAGCAAAACGGAGCTGCCAGCAGACCGCGCCATCTCACTGTCGTAATCTCACTGTTCGGTTCACTCTCGAACGAATCGGGAGTGCCAGTAAACGTTGACACATACTCTTCCAGCTTTTGTCTCTGCAGCAAGTTGGTCAGCCCACACGCCACAAGTCCCAACCAGTCGTACGCCTCCTGCAGCGACGTCCTCAACTTATCGCCATCATCTTCCCCACGCTCTTCGGTTGCAGCTAGCTCCTTGTAAAATGCGTCGAACTTGGGCAGAAACACATCATTGAACGTCGTCATCTTGGCATTCAGCTCCACACGCGAACGTGGGATCTGGTCATCATCTCCGAACAAGATCGTGCGTGCCGAACCTCGCTGGTTGTACGCACACAGCAGCATATCAAGGTCCTCCAATTTCGTGCTCAAGGACTGTCTCACTCGATCTCTAACGGAATTTTCTCCTTCTTCAGCGAACGTAGACGACGTCAAGTCCAGCGTGATGGCGTACTTCTGTGCAGACTTCGAGTTCGCCGATCTGCTCGTGGTAGGCACCGCCTTGCCGTACTTCTCACCAACAACCCCCAATTGCTGATAGGTCTCTGCGTCCACCAGCAGCAGCAACTGACCCGAAGGCAGCAACATCGCCGACTGCGAGGCGTCCACCGCCACGTTCTTGGCCACCATGAAGACCGCTCCACCGTCGACCAGGTACTCGCGGATGAAGGTCGGCGACAGGAACATGTCTACCGACGCCTTAATTTCATAGTAGAAGCCTGTCTCCCATTGTAATGACTGCGATGCAGCTTTGCCAGCCTTGGAAGGGAGATAGACCTCGAGTTGCTGGTTCAAAGCATGGCCGTTGATGACGCTATCGTGGCGAGACGCAGCGTGAGAGAAGCGTGAGTGCCATACTAGCAGACGAGAGGACGGGTACGCAGTGTCTGGACTGCCCTGCAGCAGCGCACCGGAGCCCTGGAGCCGGCCGCGACGCTGCGCAGCATTGCGGCGAGGTGTCTTGCCACCACTCACCATGTTTACAGGAATGGCTACATTCTGGGTATCGTTTTCATGGTACAGTGTACCATTCGTACGTCATTTCAGCGCATTTGAGGCAAGTTGTTGCCAAGTGGTGAGGCTTGGGGAGTCCAGCAAACCCCTGCAGCTTATGCCCACATCCGGTGAAAATGTGTGGGCTTTAGTGGTCTTCCAGTCGCTTGCTGCATCGAAAAAATGTGATGCAGTCCAGGTGAGGGCTGCAAGAGAGATGGACAGCATTGGAGCCCGTGGAAATCTGAAAAGCCCCGTATGACTCGGCTACTGTATCCGCCCCGAAGGATTCAGCGGTGGTTTCCGATAACGGCGCTTACTGAACACCTTTCAATCATTATACATATCGGCGCAGATGATGTTTTCGTCGACAGATGAACATAGTTTGTCCGTTAGTCCGAACTTTCATACCCGATACCCTGTCAAAACGAACATGGCTACTTCGTTTTGGACACATTGAAGACACGCCTTCCTTCACTCTTGTGCAGCCGCTGTCAACGGCTCCTTGTGCAGTTATTTGTAAAACAGCCCACGGTAGTCAGCGGCCACACCACTCTGGTCATCGTGTCCAGAGGGAGCTGGCTATTCTCCATCTCAGCGACTGACGGTTTTCTCATTCCTGGTCAAGCCACAAGTCCGCTCCCACTCTCCCGCTCATTCCTCCTCTGGATAGTATGCAGCCGTGGTCGGGCGGCCGCCGCGAGCGCTCGTCCAGCGTAGTGCTGTTGGGCAAGCTGTCGGCTATTGTGCGGCGTGGCAGTATATTCCAGGTCGACCCGGAGGACGTGCGCGGCAGCAGCAGCAGCAACAGCAGCAACAACAGCAATAACAGCGGTGAGGACAAGGAGAGCGACGTCGACTGCCCAACTCCGGCCAAATCTCGACATGCGCGACGCAGTAGTGTTGGCTCGACGCCCACAATGCAGTCGAACATGACCTTGTGGGACCCGCGCACCAACGCTAACGGCCGGAGCACGAACCAACGGTTCCAGTTTTATCCGGCGCGGCCTCTCGTAGCAGCAGCGTTGGCAAGACCGTTGAGTCATGAGGAACTCATGAGGCGAGCAACGCTAGAATCACATATTGGAGCTTTCGGTGCCATGCACGAGAGCTTTGCACCACCAGCGATGCTACCGGACGAGCAGGAAGAGAAGGAGAAGCTGACTCAACAAGAAGAGGACGAGATGGATAACAACGAGCAGGAGAACCTCGAGGAAGAGGAACGTCGTGTTGCTTTAAATACCGAGGAGGAGGAGGTTAAACAGGACGGTGGAGAGAAAAGAGGGGATGATGCAAAGGGGAAAGGAGCATTTGCGGACGATGAAGCGCTTTTGGACTTCGATTCCCCGACGAGTGTGCGCACGTTGGTGAGTTGTATCAAGAGACAGAGCTTCCTGGGCGAGACGGAACTGCATGATATGTCTAACCAAGAATATGACGATGACTACGACGACGAAGACGAAGACGACATCGAAGAGCTGGAACTAGACAACGACACTGACCAGGATGAGGAAAGATCCAGTAGCGAGCAAGAAGAGACGGGAAGTCAGGGCGAGCTAGAGCTGGTGCAGGAGCTGAGTCCCGCCGAGCACCGGTTGTTGCAGCGTCGGCGAACTCGCATGCTGAGCTGCGCGGCTGAACAGGCGGCGTTGTCAGCGCAGGACCAACTCACCTCAAGCGTGCGGCGGCTAGTGATCCAACTGAAGGAGGACTCGGATCAAATGTGCAAACCGCTGGCCCAATCTCATGGAATCCGCCGAAAGGCTAAGCCACAGCCTCTGACGCGGCGAAGAGCTGGATCATGCCCGAATGCGTACGACCTTGGCATCCCGTCCCCGATCGATGGATCTCCGATGCCAATTCCGCCTCCGACCAGCCCAGTACTTGTTGCAGAAGAAACGCACCCGGGTAAGAAGCACAAGAAAAGCGCGTTCTCGAGAATCGGTCCGCGTGTGCTGGAGACGCTTCATTTGCGCAAGAAGCGCAAGACGTATTTGTTCACAGACGAAGAGCTGGAGACGATTGAAGGTGCCCGTTGGAAGATTGTGGAGCTGGCTTTCCGCTTCGGTGGCAAGCATCGATCGTATCTGGTGCAGGCTATCAACATGTTCTTCCCATTGCTGAAGTATGGACGGCGTGGAGGTGCACATGCAACTCGACTTCATTGCAACTGCTGCGGAACTCTGCAGTGGCAACACAAGCGAGGTGGGCTCAGTGAAGCAGTCGATCTGGCGGAGGTACTGCAGGTGCTGGACGGACGGCAGACTGCTGTGTTTCGCAAGTACACTTCCAACGGTGTGCTCGAGGCGTGCTCTTTTTCGGTGGTGTTCCGAGGACGGACATTAGATCTAGAGACCCAGAGTTCAAGCCATCGCGACTGGTTGGTTAGTGCGCTTCGCACACTCGTCGCCTACGCACGTCGTCAACGTCGAATCGAGCAGCAGGCCATAGCTGAACGAACAATACTGCCATTGGAAGACGATCTGTTTCCACCTGTATCTCCAGCCCCACGAACCGCACGAATGCCGTCGCTAATGGAAGCTCAATCACCAAACCGACGTATCGACGACGCTACCATGATGGCGGCCATGCCTCCTAACTATAAACTCCGGACCGTGTACTAGCTATTCCATGCACTCACTCACACAACCAGTCACGTGAAAGTTGGCATGTGTAAGATAAATGATATAAAACAACAAAGTGATACAATGGACACCATGCCAAGTAGTATATAACAGCACCGCGTATCGCTTTCAAATAGCGGCATTGCGAAAGCTGGCAGCGTCGACAGCTTTCTTCACTTCGTTCAACTGCACAACGGCATCAACGCGGCTCGGAATCACGTCCCGTGACAGGCGTAAATATCTCTTGAGGATACCAATCGATGCAAGAACTTCTTCAGGTCGCGGGCACGGCTCGTCAGCCACGTCCTCGAAGGTCTCGTATGACCCCTCTGCATGACTTTCGTCATCAAGCCTTGTAGTAGATAGGTACCCGTGCTTTTGGAGAACGCTGCGGATGATTTGAACCTCATCAATTCCTGGGTCAGTTACCGAGGAGTTGCCTTCGAGCTCGACAAATGCCTGTGCATTGATAGGGTCACTTACGCCAATCCAGCGAAGGAAGTCAGGGGCAATTTGGGCGATATTCGTCAGCTGCTGCTGCAGCTCGTGATACAGAAGCGCTGGAGATGGCAAACCTCCGTTGGCCACCAGTGACGAGCCTGGACCATTTGTCATCTCATTTCGCGTTACACCATTGACTCCATTCGCATCAATTCCACTGTCGCTACCGCTGCTGGGGCCATTCACTCCACTGCTGCTTAAGATGACGCGCAAATTGAGAGATGCAATCGCCTGGGTTGGTAGCAAACCACTGTGAACCCAGCAAGTCTGGATAAGTTGTTTGTCAAGGCTGTGAAGAGCCACATATAACCAGTGGAAAACGTTGCGAGTGTGTAAGTGACGCTGCGGGTGGAAGCCGCGAGGGTCCTGGTTCATCACACTCTGACGGTAATTGTTGAACAGCGTCTCGAGCATTTCACTGCGGAAGCGAGCCTTGAAAGCTTGGATCACGCCAAGATGGCACGGGTGGAATCGTGGAGCTTTGAAGTTCGGCGGCAAAAAGTAGATCTGAATGTGGTCGTACACGAAGAACGTGCGTTGATCACCCTGCGAATCCAAAATCATAGCGGCTTTAACGTGAGGCACAGCAGAGTCGAGAATCACTCGGAATGTGCGCTTGCGTTCCCTAGCAAGTGCATTCAGCGACTTGAGCATGCTCACGGTAGTTTGCGCCACCTGCCATCCTGTCTTGGAGTATCCGTACTGAATGTTGTACGTCTCCTTGGTGTCAATCCCTTCCAACAGCAACGGGTTCCGATCCGTGCCAATTACTTGCAAATCATGTTTCTCTCCAGCAGCGCTCACAAACAGCGACACAGTGTATCTTCCGTTGTTGCCTCCACTTCCATTCACATCCGGTACCGGTGGTTTATACATGAGAGCAAACTCACTGCCTGTCCAAATATCTTCCAAGTCCACATTGTTCAAAGCATGATGTAGCTCTCTCAGTCTAGTCTGGATGTCCACACTCTTAATGGCACTCTGGTCACCAGGCAGTTGTTTACTACTAAACGAGCCGAACCTCGTCCGATATCCGTCCAGCCATCCATTAGAACCTGTGAACTTCTGCAGTGATTGCTTGACTTTGTCCGGTAACGCCGCATAAGGCTCTTGGACAATTTTACAGGCCAATTCCATGGCTTTATGTTGCAGCACTGTACCTGTGAGTTTTGTATCGGGACTGGAGACTTTAACCTCCATCCGCCACTTGTGCAGACACTCGTCCAACACCCTCAGATCGTAGGTGCATTTCGTCGTCTTCCTCTTCTTCTTCGTAGCGTCAGCTGAGTCTGTTTCAGTGCGGATGAGGTCTTCTTGACGGCAGATGTTGGTGATAGTTGTGCGTCCTACACGGAACTTCTCGGCCAACTCCCGGTGTGTGAACTTCTTGCTGGCTGCCAGGTCCACCACCTCGCGCTTCTGACCGAGCGTCAGGCGCATGCGGCGGCCTAGAGGCAACCCCGATGTGCTGGACGCAGCAGTACGCACAAGACCATCACTCTGTGGAGGTAATGGAGGCGGTTCAGATGCAAAGTTCGGGAGACCGGAGGCGTCAGACGACAGCAAAGACTGCGCCAGGAGCTGTGGCGTCGGGGGACGCGGATGCTTGCGCCCCGTGACAGTTGTGTCCGTCATGACGCTCAAGTCTTCAGCCACAGAACCACAAAAGGGAGGTGTCGGTATTATACTTCTGACTTGGTTTTTGTAAGGTTTGGGACAAATGTCACAATCATATTAAAATATTTGATGTTCGATACACGATTTAAGGTACTCGACGTCAATTGCAGGCCAATCAGCATGAGTGGCATGCCAAGTGCGTCCGTGCAGGCGGCCTTCGGGCTCTTCGACGACGACAGCAGCGATGAGGAGACAACCACGCCGCTTGTGACGCCACAAGAGGTCGTGCATATTGTCCCTACCGCTTCTACACACGCATCCAGTGCGAAGCAACAGCAGGAAGTCGAATCAGAAGTCACACGCAGTCTGTACGAACCTTGGGACGACGTGAAGCCGCTTGCAGTGGGACCCATTGACCTGATGACGAGCTTCAATGGCGTCGGTGGAGCGCGAGGCTACGTGGCCACGAGAGACCTGAAGCCGGGCACGCAGGTACTGGTGGAGCAGGTGTATGTGCCCTGGCCGAGCGACGTGGAGACATCGGACCCCGAGTTCTTCCTGGCTACGATGGAGTCGGTACTGTCCCGACCGGACTATGCTGATATCATGGAGCATTTGGGTCATCTGTACCCTGAGAAGTTGAGTGAACTGCCTGAAGAGCTGCTCGCTGCAGGTAGAGACAAGTATGGTCCACTGGTGAACGAACTGTGCAAGAACTTCAGTGAATTGGCGCTCTCGCACGATCAGGTGCTCCAGAATGTGTTTGCTATGCAGTGCAACGCCTTCGACAGCGGCGTGTTCTTGTATAGCGCCATGTTCAACCACGACTGCAACCCGAACTGTGTCAAGTTCACGCCGGAAGATGCTGGCCCCGAAGGTGGAGTGTCGGAGGTGCGGGTGGCACGGCCTATTGCCGAGGGTGAACAGCTTACGATCTCGTACTTGTATCCGCGCGAACAAAGTCGTGAGAATCGACAAAAGGATCTGTGGGAACAGTTTGGTTTCGAGTGTAGCTGTGAGCTCTGCAAGCGAGGCGACAGCGTGCTCCCGCCGCCACCGAGTGCTGCTGATGACAACCATGGAACGAAGCCAGACATGCCGGACTTGGAAAAGGTTCTGGTCGGTGCGGAAGAGATAATCAAGACGAACCCTGAAAGTGCTGCTGATGCGCTTTCCGTGGCGTTGGAGACGCTGTCTGACGCACTGGAGATCGTGGCTCACGACCACTTGGTATTTATGCGCATCCACAAGCTTGTCGCGGATTCGTGCGATCTGCTCCTGCGTGGGAAGACTGAACGCGTCTGTGAGTACTCGATCCTATTCCTACGCAGCAGTTATGAGCTGCTTGAGCTTCAGCGGGCATACCTGAACCCAGACCACATTGATCTTGCGCGTACTCTGAACGATGTTAGCCAAGGCATCCAGCTGCTGCTGTCGTACGACCCGAAGGTGCTACTCACGGAGTTCCTTGAGTGGAAAGACTTCCGCCAGGCATCCGTGGTTGAGAACCAGTATCGCCAGGAGTATAGACGGCTAAAGCGGATGTACGAATAGAGGTGTGGTTGCACTTGTTATAGTACATGTACGAAAGAAGCGTGAGTAGATAGGTAGCGAAAGAGGAATGTCCATACGGTAGTAATCGACAGACTCGTAGAAGCGGCCGTCTTCTTTGATCGTGTTATCAGGCTCATTTCGCTACCGTAGTGCATCCCTGAATCAATGGAGTCACCGTACTTCAGTTGCTGCTCTTGATCTACGAAGAAGTTGTCGAACCATTACTTTGCTAAAGTTGGAGTAAGAGAAGATTAGTCCATTTACAGGTGCAGCTTGCTCAGTTCCACATTCAAACTTCCCAGCTTCCACAGGACGACGCGACCGTCAAGTGCTAAAGTGAACAGCGATCAAGCAGTAGTGAGCATACACAGATCATTTCAGTTTTCGCTCCAGCCGTACCCGAGGTGGAAAATTCCGTTACGCCGCCAGAAGCGGATTTGGCATAAGGCTGGATGCATGTAATGTTGCTCTCATGTTTCCTGTAATGAATGAATAGAAGATATTAGTGACAAAGGCATACGTTGTCTACACGATACAACTCGAACGTACATCCACAGCATATTCTTGTCGTGCTGAGTCGCATCAGAAGATTGTCCACGCGTCACCTTGCTTTCGAACAGGCTACGAGCTGAAATTCAACAGACACACGTAAGTACGATCAGTACGCATTCAATTCAGGCCGCACGATCACTTATGAGCTCACCGGCGCTGAAGCCACCGGCATTTCTCTTCACAGCGCTCTCAGTCGGCTTCTTGTCGATAAACTCAGAGAACGACCTAGATTGTCATCTCTGTTAGTCTTAGTCGTAAAATCCCGCATACACTCTCCCAAAAACCCTACCAGAAGTTGTTTGCATCTTGGGAGAACAGTAGAGGGTTGAAATCGTAGCCCACACCGACAATCGCAGAGTTCGACAGGAACATGATGCGCATCAGCGGCAGGTGCGAGAATCGGATCGACTGCGTCATTAAATTGCATAAACAACAATCGATCAATCAGCTCACCATACCCCAACGGAATGTCTTCCAATATCCACACGATACCTGAATCGTGGGGTACTCGCCAGGCGCACCAAAATGCACGATGTGAATGGACGATCCCTGGCCAGCAAACGCCAAGCAGTCGCCCTTAGGGGACCACGCAACAGCGTTCACCCACGCGCTGGCATTGTCGAATTCCGCCAGAGGTTCACCAAACGGCGGCAAGGCCTCAAACGGACCAGCATTCGGCGGTCCGTCGATATCGCTGATGTACGCCGAGAACACACGGCACTTGAGGTCTGTGCTGCCGGTCACCAGCAATTGACTGTTCGGGTGCCAGTCTAAGTCCGTAACCCTGCACAAAAACCTCAGTATCATAACAAAAAGTGCCAAGTTGAAGCTACGTACGTGGACTTGTGCTTCTTGATGATCTTGCTGACCCACCAGTTCTCCGCCGCTTGGTAATAGCACACAGACACGCACTTGGCGCCACTGCTCACCGCAAACTTTTTGCCTGTAGTCAATAGTCAACAATAATTAGCAATTAATTGTCATCAAACTCCCACTGCTGCTCTCACCGTCAGGACTCCACTTGACGTTGGTGGCAGCACGTGTGATACGCAGCACCACAAGCAGCGGTTTCCACTGGCGATAAGCAGCCTCATACTTCCACACGAAGGCACTGCGGTCATGCGAGCAGGACACGATCTGGTCGTGCACAGGCGACCAATCCAGACCGCACACGAGCATGTCGTGCTCTGTGAGCACAGCCTCCTTGCGCCATTGCGTCGGGTCCGATGCATGGCAACCCGAGTAGATCCAGATCTCGTTGGAGTTGGGGCAAATGGCCAGTTTGGAGCGATCCTTGTTCCACGCGTGGCACGAGACGCCGCTGGCTAGCTGGAAGAGATTCGCGTCGCCCCCTGCTACCATGATGCCGTCTTTGTTGTCTTGCTGTTTGTATCGACTGACTCCCTTTTGAGATTGATCTGCTTTGAGGAAGGGGATTATGGTTTTGTTCTTGTAGAGAGAGAAATTCCATTAGTCTCTATACAAGATCAGCTTCAACCATGATGTGACGTACACCACACTATGGTGTGTCCCACCTCAACGACACTTAAATTTTGAATCGCCACCAGCGCGCGAGTAAACGTGGCTACCCTCGACGTGCCCAGGTGGCTTGGCGACGCGAGGGTCGTATGGAGTCGCCAGACAGCACCACTACCCGTATTGGGGGTCCATACCCGGAGGAAGCCCTACTCGAGGCGTACAATCTGGAAGTACGTGTGTTCTCGCTCTAGAACCGGAGATATTCCTTAACCTAACTGACCTTTTGGTGTTTGTGTTGTGTATAGTGGGAGTCCATTGAGCTGCGGCGCCAGAGGCTGCAGAAAACGTGGCAGCAATTCCTGCTGGTGGAGGAGATGGAGAAGGAGGAGCTGCAGTATAAGCGCCAGCTACGCAGACTCAAGCGTCAAGAGCAGGAGAAGCAGGCGAAAGAGCTGGTCGAGCGTGAGAAGGAGGAAGCTCTACGCCGTCAGCGACAGAAGGAGGATGCTCTACGTCATCAGCGAGAGAAGGAGGCGGCACTCTATAGGGAGGAAGGGCGGAAAGAAGCGGAGAAGCTAAAGCAGATGGAGGTTAATGACTCGCAGACGGACGAGGAGGAGCTTGTGCCGAAGAAGAAGAAGAAGAAGAAGGAGAAGGCAGTTAAACCCAAGGTCCTAAAACCCATGATGCAGCCGAAGCAGAGCCAGAAGACGAAACCAGCTCCGCCGAAGAGGATTATTCCTGTAAGCATACCATTAACACAGCCCGAAGACGACGAGTCGGTTTCGGAGGAGAATCATCATGAGTTTAGTGGATATGACAGTCCACCACCGGAGCTACCGGACGACGGACTGCTGCTGTCTTTTGACAAGGGAAGTGACTCGGACGATGCTGATGACGAGCCATCTATGGTGAGTTTGATCCTGCCAGTCGCTCAGGACTCTCCGAAGCGAGTACAACCATCGCTATTGAAGAAAAAGACGTTGATGCCACAGAAGCGTTTCGCGAAGAAAGGAGGGCCACCACTCGATTTCAACTTCACGAACGCGGAAGCGAGGCGGCAGGCTAAGGCAGAAGCGGAGGCTGCTGCTCGAGCTGAGCAGGAGGAGAGCGATGATGCGGGCCCTGAACCCGAGCCGATGCCCGCGTCGTCGATGTCTACTCCTAAGAAACGTCTGAAACGGCGAAAGGACCAGAAAGCAGACGGTGCTGCTGCGTCAGGAGGAAAAAGTTTGATGACAGCTATGGCGAATACTGCGATCGCTGTTAAACCAAAGAAGGGGGTAGCGAACTTCGTGGCTGGCAAAGCTGTAACAGCAGCAGCAGGGAATAGTCGTGTCCGGAAAAAGGGTCCGCAAGTTAAAACGAAATCCCAGCCGAAGAATGCAATGGCGGCAGCCGAGCAAGAGGGAGATTCGACAGCTCTGCCAACAAAGAAGAAGATTGGTGGCAAAGGTGAGACGATGTCGATCAAGCAACGGTTAGCGAATGCTGAGCTGCTTGCTCGAATAAACAAGATGCAAGATATGAGCACTCCAAAGGTTCTGGGCAAGAAGACGAGGAAGGCCCAGAAGTTAGGGGAAGCAAAAACGTTGGCGGCGAAGCGGGCGGGGTTTCGGAAGGTGTTAACGACTGATACTGCAGAGCCGGACGTACTTGGATGCGACCAAATGGAGGAAGGAGACTTAAACATCAGCTTGAACAGCAGCGGACTGATTAGCGACAACGACTCCCCTGAAAATCTACGTGCACCGACCCGAAAGAGACCGAGGGGAGCTGCTAACGGGGACGTGACACCTGCAAAGAAGTTGCAGTTCCTTGAGATCACGAAGCGTTTGGTTAAATCGCCGATGCCACGCTATCTGCGTACACCCACTCCTCTAACGTCTACTGGGGTCGCGTCGGGTTTTATCAAGCCAAGGGCTGCGTCACCCGGTCCCGGTGTCGCGAGTTCTCGAAACACAGCTCCTACACGCCGACTGAATTCAGCCCCAGTTCAATCGAAGAAGACTACCAATGCGAATGCGAACATATTTGGCATTCCAGCTGGTGGTGCGAGTACTGTTGCAAATGCTGGTGGTTTCTCCATGTTCGACGCTTTTGTTAATAGTGGCAGTAGTGGGGCGATTCCTAGACTGAAATCGAAAACTCGAGGAGATATACAGCCGTAAGCATAGGCTATCAACGTAGGTGTTCATAGTGTAAGATATTACCCATGGCGTGATTTGGCCATCTGAGTGAACTTTGGCTTCTGTGGTTGTGAGCTCGAACGCGTACCTGACAAAACTCACGCCAATCCGCTTGCATCTACTTAAGTATTGAAGAGGGTTCGATTACTAGGCTTAGCCGATAAGATGGCGTCCAATGCCGTGTTCAGCAAACCCACCGGGGTCGGCAACTTTAGTTCTCAAGCGTCTCAGCGTGAAGCTGGTTGATCACATCAACTGAGTCGATGTAGTGGTCAGGCACGTGGAGAGCGTTGTCGATGCTGCTCAGCTCCGATTCCAGCGTGATACCAGTCAGAACCAATAGCGTGTTCAGGCCACCAGCGTTGCCGAACTCGATGTCTGTCGAAAGACGGTCACCCACCTATGTTGCAAGAAAGACACAACAAGGTCAGCGAGGTTCACTTTAAGCATTGTGGCCTCAGACTTCGTACCATGCACGTGCGCGACGGGTCCAGGTTGTATGTGGCGATAACGGTCTGCAGCAGGTCTTGCGACGGCTTACCGCATACGGCCTCAGGGGGGCTGAATAGAATCAAAATGACAATAGTTAGCACGGGAGCATTATGTAAGTCGACAATCGGAGTTAATACGTACCGGCCAATGGCGCACTCAAGCATGTGCACGAGAGAGCCTCCACCAGGAATAATGGCGCCATCCGTCGGGAACGTCGAGTCACTGCGTAAATATCAAACATATAGCATGTGAGATGGAACTCGGTGTGATCGATGGGAGCGCAAACTCACGGATTGGTGCCGATGAAACGGCAGCCAGGGATCTGAAGGACACACGCCGTAGCGTACGCCATCTTGTAATACGAGAAGTATCTGCATCAAAATCAAACACGTCAGTGTTATTGCTTGTCATAGCAAGTCCTCCAACTCGCTGTCATACCTGTCCAGACCGCAGACAACCGCCTTCGTCTCCATGTCGATATCCGGGATGTGTGGGAGACCCTTGATGTCGCTGTGTTCCATGCCGCTGACCTGGTAGCCCTCCAACTCCAGCTCCGTCTTGAGGCCAGCCTCACCAACGACATACACCTTGCCCTCAATCTTGTGCTGCTTCATGTACTGCACAGTAGCCCATGCCGAACTGAGGTACCAACCAACACGAGCACATTAGCTCGAAAACTCACCAAAGTCCACCCAGCATCAATCCACAACTTACGTGACGATGTCGGCTTCAACGGCGGTGATACCCTGCGAAGCTGTAACATATCAAATAACCCCCGTCAGCTTTTTAACCTCGTCAAGTCCAGCAAATACAACATACCGAGCTTCTTCACGTAGGTTGCACGGCTGTTGGTAGCGTTGTTGGTCTACACAACACAAATATCGTAAGTCTCCCTCAGGTCACGACAGTAATAGATCGATAGTAACTCGCCACAAACACCACGCGCTTGTTGAGCGAGCGCAGGAGACTGATCATGTTGGCGGCGCCCTCAATCGGGGCAGCTCCGCGCCACAGCACTGTCGTTGTGTATCAGGTGCACAAGTGAGTGTCCCGGTAGGTCAAATGACACGGTCTCAAGTGGCAGTGCACGCACCTCCATCGCAGTCGAAGAGGAAGGCGTCGAGGCCCTGAATCCACTGCTTGAAGGACTCGCGAGTGAGTCGCTCAGTCATTTTCTTGGTGGTAGCCATAATGGATGAGCTGCTGGCTCTTGATGGGGATTGCTAACTGGAGCTGATCATGCACTGAGGTGGCATGGAGTTTACTGTAGAATTGCGTAACGGCTGGAGGCATACAAAAACCATGATAATAGCACATGTCACATAATAGAAGTACTGTGAAACACCCATTTAAGACCGAGTCTATTCACCTATTGCGGCGATACATGCAAGCTCGACTTGGCTGCCCTCACTGCTGCTGCCTACAAAATATCGAGCTCATTCTAGTGCAGCTATTGGAATTCTCTACTGAGGAACGGCCCAGCTACCGAACTGGCTGAGACGAGAATCGATGCGGGCAACGACCTCAGGGTCGAAGCCTTCGATGCCGTCCTTGTCCAGCGTGGCGAGTTCCTTCGTCGTCAAGTACACCACGTTGTCTGGGTGGAGCGGTCGGTCCGTCCGCCAACGAGCCAAGTAGAGGCGGTCGTGGCCGCCGTTGCGTGATCCGCCCACGGAACTGCGCCCTCGCCAGATCTCCTGGTACACAAACTCGATCTCGTCCTTCTCCAGCTCGATCTTGTGGCCCTCATGGAACAGCACGTGTTCGCGCTGCTGCAGTTTCTGGTACAACTTGTTGCGCTGGTCGCGGGACAACCGTGCAACAGCCTCCGGGTTGATCTTCTTGCCAGCTAGATCGCACAGTACGTACGCTGCCATGGACTGTCCGAAAAGTGCGGGCATCGTGCCGAGCACGGGAATCACACGGATACGGAAGTTCTCCACGTTTCCAAACTCCTCCGGATTCTGCGCCTGCTCGGCATCCAGAGGCAGTAGCTTGCACACACTTTTCTCACTCGAGAAGATGGTCGTGATCTCTGACGACGAAATGCCCTTCTTCTTCAAAAAGTACCGGATTTTGGTCGCAAGTGGGTCACCTGCAAACCATCCAAAACCACAATTCAGCACTTGCACCAAACTTAACCATCAACAGCAAGCCACGTACGGACAGCGTCCTTGAGCGACCCAATCTGTAGACGCGTCGGGTCAGCCTTGGCACCTGCTCCCGTCGCCGTGATAACCTTGAGTCCTTTGCGCGTCACAGCCTCCAGTAGTGCACACTTGGTCTTGACGTCATCAATGCAGTCCAGCACATACGTCGGGTTGCCTTCCAGCAGTTCGTCAGCACTGTCCGCCTCAAACATGACGGCCATGTCTTCGATCTCGCAGTCCGGCACGATCTCGTGCAGGTGGCGCCTCGTGGCCGTGACCTTGGACAGCCCCACGTCAGCGCGTGTGGCCAGCGCGTGGCGGTTCAAAGACGACAGTGTGACGTTGTCAAAGTCGACAAGCCGCAGTTTGCCCACGCCCGAACGCGCCAACATGTGCGCAGCATGGGAGCCAACGCCACCTAGTCCGACGACCACAACGAATGCGTCCTTGACCTTGGTGAAGCCCTCGGGCCCGAAGAAGGCGGAGATGCGGGACAGTTGCTCCTCCAGAAGCTGTTGTGCCGCGGCGTCCGTCCCGCGGGACGTCGTTATGGAAGACTTGGATACATGAGAGCTGCGTTTCAAAGCAACTTGGTACACGTATTGCGCCGCAACTGCAGCCGCCACGCCCACGCCGAAAGCGGCAGCGAGTTGGCCGCTGCTCACCACCTTGACCATTGCTTTGATTGTCAACCACTGAAATATCAACTTTTTGTGGAGCAAAAACACTGGAGATTAGAGAACTTTGAAAAAACTTCCAAAGAATTTTGCCCATTTTTTATGCAATCTCAACAGACATCTACTGTAAATATGGAAACATTTTTTATAAAAATGTCCACAAGGAAATGAATAAAATATGTTCTACATCTTTTTGCGTTGTTTTTACATCTTTTTGTCAGCACTTACGGGATAGAACAACTTACGAGTTCTGTAAGTCGTTGGAACATATTGGTACCACGTCCGAGGCGTTGCCCACAAATTCAATGTCGCGACACGGTTGCTCCCGCTCAGCACCAAGACGTTGGGCGCAGGTGCATCTCTAATCCGTTCGCAAGCACGACGAATCCATCTCCGCCGTGAAGCAAGTGACGATAATGAGTCTTTGCTGAGGAGTCTCGAAACAGAAATTCTGGAGCTGCAGACCCTCAGTGGGGCTTTGGCAGCCTCTGAGTCGGCATCCATGATCCCTGATACGCTACATGTACTGTTTCGAGATGATTCTGGTAGTGGAAGTGCACGCATAATGTTGCCTTGTCAATGCATGTAGCTTGTTCCTAAACGTTTTAAAGGTTTTACCACATGAAAACAACGTTTTTAAACGTTTTATAATTCGTTTATTTGAAAGCCTTTTTGAAATGAACGGATCAATACCTAATTAGTCCCTGTGCATACTAATAAATTGTGGTACTTAATCCGGGATCGATCCACCGACTATGGGGCTTAATTAATACTCGTCAAACCTCAAACATAATCGCCAAACTTCAAAAATAATCAGTTCGTTTCACGGCAGTGAAGGAGCGTAGGATCGCGCTTCCAAAGCGCTTTGTAGTTGTTGGCACAGGCCCTCCCTCCGTGGCCTTCATCTCAACATAATGTGCTCTGCCAGCACGGATTGTGCGACATCTACTCAAAAGGGCCGACTATTATACTTCTTCGTGCTCTTCAAATTCATCAACAGGATCATGTTGCGCAGATGCAACAAGAGCATCATCCGATACATCACTGAGCAGGTCATCCCCAGATAGCACCTCCACCTCAGCAGGGTTGCATACAAACTCGCTGATGTTCATGGGGTATCGGATGCGGAGCAAGCGTATCTGAGTCTCCAGCGTTGTGCTCAACACCCCCTCAGCCTTCGTCAGACGCAGTCAAGGCCAGCTCACGCATACATGTATATTTGTTCGCTCCCGCTGCGTGATAGTTGGGCAGGAGGTTGCGCGAAAACAATTAAAATCGAGTCTTTTTTAAATTTTAAATTAGATTTTTTCACTTTTTTAAAAAAATGAAAAAAACAATAAAAATCACACTCAATAAACAACTCTCATTCCATGTAAATTATCTACTTTGTTTAAAATAATTAAGCTACCCCGCATTCGAGGGCAGGGTAGAAGGCGATGGCTAGATCATATTTTAAGCTCACATGATGGCCGTGATTGGTTTTGCTTGGCAATAAACATTGACCCAAGCCAAGGTCCCAATTAAATAACAATCAGATTTCCGCAACCCTGCTATCCACGAGCAGATTCGCGCGAAGATAAGGTTTCCGACGTGTTTGGATCTGCGAGGCATTGCTGGAACTGTTGCCTAAGCGTAAATGGCTTGTGTGGAGGAGCACCTGCCCTGATCCAAGTAGTGGTGCACTGCTGACCTCTACATACTAATCAAAATTTTATACTTAATCAAGAGTCTGCCCACGGGGGATATTAATTAGGACAGGGTTTACAGTATTAGTGTACAAGTACTACCTATCTGTCACGTTTCAGTTTTCAGATAAGCTTTCAGATTGATTTCAGCAATATCTGAAAACACGCACGATTTTGGGCTTTCGGGGTCCCTTTTGTAAGGTTAGTCGAAATATGGCGGGCGCTTCAACTACACGCAGGGCGACTAGCATATATGTACTACTTGTTAGCGGCGCAGGACAATGCCTTACTTGCATGAGTTTGTGACTTGCAACCCAATAGATTGATGTCGTGGACAGTGTTTAAAGTTGGCCTAGTGCTTCGTTGCTGGTGCCAAGGGTTTCGTTGCTGTTGCCAACTTATTCAAACGCGAGTCCTACGTCTTGAGAGCTGGCTGTGCAAATGCCAGCCGGAACGCTGTTACGGTACATGTACATGAACCTTTCGGAATAGAGGCAAGCGAGACAGCCCCTCCGACCGCCCGCGTCACCTCGGTGTGGTAGGCGGCTTGTATTGATTGTCTAGCTGCTATTGCGAAGGCTGCACTGCCACTGACGCCTCTATGTATTTCTCCAGGTATTGCTGCGTAATAAATACAGTGAGTACAACATGTAACCCTTCATGGTCAGTATTGCACGGTCGCGATTCCTTACCAAGTCTTTCACTCGTCCAAGCAATTCAGATTCCAAGTCTTCGAGCTGTACATGTAGATGGCAGAAACTGAGGTCATTATTGTGTATACCAAGCACAAAAGTTGTGGACTCTTTAAAGATCGCAGTGGACTCACCAACTCCGAGATATATCGACACATCATCGGGTCGGGCTCGGCGGGGTCCTCTAATGCGACCACTGCCCTTGGTTTAGTCTTTCGATTGCCTTTTCGGTCTTCGGTTTGAGGCTTCGAGCGTCGAGATGGCACGCTTTTCGAGATTGGTGTTGGTTTAGAAGGGACTCCACCTATACTTTCCATGCATTCTTCAAGTTTGGTGAGAGCGAGCTTGGCTGTGAGGGTGCTGCGGAATGAATGCCTTTTTGAACCAGTGACAGGTGCGAATCAGTATGATGAGCAGCGGTTCGAATGAAATAAACAGTTCTCAGTTGGCGTACCGAACAACTTGCATAGCTGGACCCATTCCGCCGAGTTCTTCGACGTCATTTGGGGCTTCATCCACGTTTTGTCCTTCGTGAACTTCATTCAAGAAACCTTCGCCAACGCTTGAGCTGTCAATAGCTCCAGTTTCATCTCCATGCGGTGTATACCCTTCAATATATGGCTCGTGAGGTATCTTCATCTAAACGAATACTGAGTATTCAATATCATTGTGTAGAATAGTTGCAGCGGCAGGGAACGTACCGAATACTTTGGAATAAGGTTGGTGTTGTTAGCCTGCGAATCTGAAACAGACTGGCCTAAAACCTCCTGACGACGTTGAAAGCCGTGGTAGGAGCGTATGGCATCCGGACAGGTTCGGTGAACGTAGTCGTGGATCCAATGCAAAAACTCGAAATGTTCCTGAAAAATACCCTGAACCAGTTTACGAATAGGAATTTCCTGCAAAGGCACCACATGTGCGCGTTTAGCATTCGTCAATAACTTTACACCTGAACCATATACCTTTCTGATGTCGCACAATTGGAACGTACGCCGCAGCACTTTCAAATTACGCTCGTATTCCATCTCGGTTCGAGCATGAAAATTTAGCTTCTGTAGGTTCACTTTACCCGGGTACAAGGCATCGAATATCTGGCAGTACGCGATACCATCTGCGAGGTGTTCAATCTGCAGGTAATTTTGTGTTCCGAAGAGCAGAGTATCTCTCAGACAGACGTATCCATCATACCAGAAAATGTTTGTTTATGATTGCTCTACCTTACCTTTGTATAATCTGTCTCGAGGAACTCATTGACCCATGCAAGCAACTCCAAGCGGCCGATGCCTCGCCACTTCAGCTTCCGCAGACTCATTCCAGTCAGCTCAACTGCAATGTGTGCTCACTTTTCTCATTTACCCGCTCGCTATTTCTGTCACCAACCACTCTGCAAAAGTTGCGTTCATTTTCACTGACGAATACAATACATGTAGTCAAACAACTGCCTAAATCTATTTGAATCATACTTATCGTCAACATATCAATTCACATTTTCAACAAAGAACAAGAGGTTGATATATCTCTACATCAACGAATCCACTGACTTGTTTTTTTTCTCTCGCTTTACTTTGCTTTATGGCAGCAGCACGCCGTATGGGTGGTCTCCCGTCTGCAGAGTGAACGTCGCACACAGCGGGTTCGCAGCAGCAGTCTCGTTGTACACGTCGCAGTCTGTCTCCGGCTTGATCGCGATCACGTAGTTTGTGTCCTCCGCAACCAGTTTGAAGCCATTGCCGATCTGAGGCTGGTACACGCTCCAGTCATCCGCCGTCAGCGTAAAGTTCACGGTCTGAGACGCACCCGCCTCCAGACTGATCTTCGAGAACTTCTTCAGTTGTTTCACCTCAGGAACGGAGATGGAACGGTACGGCTGCATGAGGAACAACATCACCGTCTCCTTGCCGGCCATGCTGCCAGAGTTTGTGACGGTGACGGACACGTCAGTGGAGTCGGAGCTGGAGGTGATGTTGGTCTTGCTGAGTGTGAGGTCGGAGTAGGTGAACTCGGTGTAGCTGAGACCAGTGCCGAAGTCCCATTGCATCTCGCAGTAGTCGGAATCGGCACATTGGGTCGACACGCGGTGGTTGTAAGGCATGAGAATGTTACCGGCGTCCATCGGGTATGCGATCGGCATTCGACCACTAGGATTGACTTGGCCGTAGATGATCTCTGCCACCGCCTTGCCACCCTGTTCACACGCGAGAAATCCGTCGATCACGGCGTGGACGTTCTCAGGAATCTCTCCAAGTAGACGTGGACGTCCCTCGAAGAGAACAAGAATGACTTTTGTGCCGGTAGACGCAAGCGCCTTGACGTACTCAATCTGTCCATCGGGAAGCGCAAGGTCATCAATATCACCAGCCTTCTCGGAATAGGATGCCTCACTAATGACGACAACAGTGTAGTCGTTTTGGGTAGCGTATTGCTTTGCAGTCGTCATGTTGGCGTCCGAGTAGTTGCCTTCGACGTCCAAACCGTTAAAGTAGGTCACCTTGTCGCCCCCGATAGCCTCCATTCCTTCTTTGACCGAAACACCGTTGGGGAAGTATTCGTTGCCGGAGTAACCAGGCCATGAAATGGAGAATCCGCCGCACTGATTGCCGATAGCATGCGCGTTGAAACCAGTGAGGAACACGGAAGATGAACTCGAGATAGGTAGGGTGTTGTCGTTGATTTGGAGCAGCACAATCGACTCACGGGCCATGTTCAGAGCAGTGGCAACATCATCGTTGTTGCGAACCTTGGCGATATCATCAGCACCAGGCACTGGGTTGTCGAACAATCCCAACTTCAGCTGTCACCGCACTGCGTTGTCACACGGTGGTTGTAAGAAATGAGGACATTTCCGGCGTCCTTCGGGTACGTGATCGGCATACGGCCACTGGGGTTCACCAACCCGTAGAGGATCTCGGCCATAGCCTTACCACCCTGCTCACAGGCGAGGGGATCATTGACGACTGCGTGAACGTGTTCAGTGAGGTCTCCAAGGAGGCGCGGACGACCTTCGAAGAGGACAACGATCACCTTATTACCGGTAGACGCGAGCTCCTTGACGTACTCAATCTGACCGGCGGGGAGGGCAAGGTCATTGATATCGCCAGACTTTTCGGCGTACGGGAGTTCACCAATGGCAACGACAGTATACTCAGCCTGACTAGCGCTCCTTCGCCGCAGTCATGTTGGCCTGCGAGTAGTTTCCATCAAACTCGAGTCCATTTAGGTAGGTCACCCTGTCACCAGCAATCGCTTCCATGCCCTGCTTGACAGAAATACCGTTCGGGAAATGCTCGTTTTCCGTGTAACCACGCCAACTCACACTCCAGCCACCGCACTGGTTCCCAATGCTATCGGCGGAGTGACCCGTCAGAAACACCGAAGCTGTAGACGGGATCGGCAGCGTGCTGTTGTTGTTCTGCAGCAACACAATCGACTCGCGAGCCATTTCCAGAGACTTCTCGACGTCGACTTCGTTACGAACCTTGGCAACGTCGTCCGCACCAGGTTGTCGAACAATCCAAGCTGCAGCTTCAATCTGATGACGCGCTTGGCGGACTCTTTGAGACGTTTGAGGTACTCAGGACTCTCTTCGACCAAACGCTTCGTGCCGTTAAGGTAGGCCAGTGTGTTACCCATGCTCATATCAATTCCCGTGCGTGTGTACGAGAACCGAACAGCTTCATCGATCGTACGGGCGATCTTGTGGAACGTGCATAAAGAGCCGACTTCAGCGTAGTCACTGATGGTCATTCCATCAAAAGCCAGGTCCTCACGAAGCAATTGTTGCAGGAGCTTGTGGCTACCGATAGTGGGTACACCGTTGATGGAAATATAGTTCTCCATAGCAGACAGAACGCCAGGATTGATGGCAGCTTGGAATGGCGGCACGAAGTAGCTCAGCAAGTCGAAATCCGAGATCTGAACGCCGTCCTTGTCGTGGCCTGTGTAATGGTAGAGGTTAGTGTACATGTAGTTAGTGGACTATAATACCCCCAAAAAAAATACAGTGCCTGTGGGGGTCTTGGAGTACGAAATGCTTCATGCACGCTGCAGTCTGGTTGTTGTCAAAGGTCTCGTAAGTGCGCGGTTACTCGAGATCTCGAGGATCGGTCCAAACACCCATGGCACGCCGGCTGCCTGCGTGTCCTGGCCGGTGACACGACCCATTTCGTAGACCAGATCAGGATTGAATGACGCAGCACCGTTGAGCTGAGCTCCAAATAGTGTCGTATTCGCAACGAAGCCAGAGCCGTGAACCGAGTCGAGACCGTAGGTCATCGGGATGCCGTCATTCTCCTCCATCGTGATCTCTTGGATACGAGTCATAGCCTCGCGCCACTGGGCAATGCTCCCGGTTATCTCTCCCGTTACATTGTTGGGTCCGTTGGTGAAAGGCGAAACCAGGTACGATCCAACCTTCATCTTGGCATGATCACGAATCAAAGTCTCGTTCAGTGAGTTGTCCGGGTTCAGCAGCTCCACGATGTCCACTTGCATGATTTGACCCAGGATCTGCTCGGTCGTAAGCTTATCCACTATAGCTCTTGCTTCCGCGTCGAATTCGTTGGTAGAGCGAGCAGAAGTAAGGCCCAGAGTGGCGCAACACAACGCTACCAGCCACGTCGTCAGCAAATTGAGGTTCTTGTTCTAGGTTGTCCGAATTGCTTGGTCGAAAGTGAATTCAAAAGTGAAAGTGATCTACACCCGCGTCTTACAGGAGGGCTGTCCCATCATGGTATGCGGCGGCGGTATGGCTGTTGACGTTAGTCTCGTTATACATACATGTACAGTAAGACGTGTCTAGCAGCTTGAAGTTTCGTGCTACCAGTTCAGTATATACAACGCGCAACAAAAGGGGGGTTTATTTGAGCCGCGTACGACGCAAGCTGGGTCTGTCCTACTTGATACATCACGAAAAGAAAGTTCATCACGACGTCAAAAAGCGAGGCGAAAACGGGTAGATTGTGTTGTTCCGTGGTTGAAGCTGGGTGTCGTTATGCCGGTTAAATCTATCCACACAGCCAAGAAGCAGTAGCGGTGCGCCTTCATCGTTTTGACAACAATAATCCCCGCTTTGCGCTCCATCATGAAGTCCGTGACGGCCGACGTAAATGCAGAGAAGACGCTCTCAAAAGGGTTGAGCTTCGGGGGGGGGGGGGGGATAGAGGACCCAGACGCGGCAGCGCAGCTGCTGCAAACTTAGGCTCTTCAATGACAGCCTATGCGCGCGAGTGGAACGGGGCATTGTCTAGCGCCACGACCACATTGCTCACGTCCGCAAAGTTGCACAGCGTCTTTCGGATGAACCCGTTTAAGTGCTGGTGCTCGCTGCTGCCCAGGTGGTCTCGTAGTGGATAACCCCGCCGCCACTAATGCACGCAATGACCTGTAGATTTTGACCAACACCCGCCAGTACTTTCTCGGCACCGCATAAGCTAAACGCGACTGCCGATCATTGGAGGGTGAAGCTGTTTCTAGGACAAAGTGACTTTGGAAATGTAATGGGGTGCAACCGATTCCAGGATATTCGAGGCAAAGTCACAATTCGCGCTCCGTCGCCTGTGACACCTGCACAAACGGACCGTGACCCACTCTGCCATACTCGTTTCCAGTTGCGATACGTTGCAAACGAAGTTTGCCGCAATGGCGGTTCCGCTCGGAGCTTCGGCGTTGTATAAAACCGAAGTTGGGACGGCTGCACGGACAAGAGCGAAGTCCTACAGAGAAGTGAGGTGATGTCGAATCCTTCTATAGTGGGTCTGTTTGGACTTGACACTGACAAGTTCATTGATGAGCAATAACGGACGCCGTTGATGCGCGCGCTCAAGGAATTGTTATTGGATGGAGCCTTGAGCTTGGACCCTCAGTTGCGGGTCAAGTACTGAAGATGCCGCCACACTTCGTGATGAGGAACGGAGTGATAATGCGCCGGGTGTATCTTCGAGCTCGGGCCGGGCACGCTCGAACCCCACTGGTTTCTGTGATACCGTTGCCGTTTATCGAAACCGTGCCAAACGGACGTCTTCTCTGCCCACTTAGGGAATACGAAAACAGCTGACAAAGTCCGTCGTCATGCGTACTAACACGGATGGAAGAAAGACGTGTTCGAGCTCGTACGGGAGTGTTCGCTATGTGGAGGTGGAAAAGGTCACAGGCATTGGGGAGCGGGTTTGATGCAGACGATACCGGTTTATTACTTATCCGGTCCATTCTCCCTACTAGCAGTAGATGCAATCGGGGCTCTCGTACGACACCGCGTGGAAACACGTATATCTTGGTGTTCGTGGACTATTTCACTCGTTGGGTGGAAACCTTCGCCGTGGAATCACTAGACACGATTACGTTTGTGAATGCGATGATTGAAGGCGTCATGTGTCGGCACGGACTAACGGAACGGTTTGCTAAGTGACCGTGGATCGAACTTCATTTCAAATCTGGCGAAGTCGTTCTATGAAACCTTGGGGGTTAAAAAGCTATTCTGCTCTGCCTATCACTCTCAGACGCAAGGACTAGTGGAACGATTCAACGGAACGCTGCTGGGGATGATTCGGATGTTCGTGGATGCATACAGAATGCATACCTGCCACGCTAACTATTTGTATAAATGACGGCCTACCATGAGGCCCTAGGAGACTCACCGTTCTCGTACGGGTGAGACCCTAGTACTGCCGCTCGATCTCGCCTTCCTGAATACTGGCAAGGACTGGAAGAGTAACGAAGTCGCTGACTGCAGGCGGAAGCTGTATATGTCTCTGAGTGACACGAGGCGCCACGTAGAACGGCAGCTGCTGATCAAGGCACAGGATCGACAAGAGAAACGCTTGGACAAACAGGAAGCAGTATCTTACGCGAAATGAGAAGCTGTGTGGGTCTATCAGTATTTCAGATCTCGGCGAGGTGAAAAGAAGACGAAGCAATTAGCGTTCTCGTGGCACGGTCCGTACCGAGTTGTAGGTAAAGTCGGGGAACAACGCTTACCGAGTGGCAATTCCTAGTCATCCGGACAAGGCTGTCACGATCAACGTCAACAGCTTGAAGAAATTCAGGGGACGGTGGAGTCCTCCGTATGCCGATGAAGTGCCAACTGGAATTGAGAGTGACGGAGAAGAAGGAGAACCCTTGGGTGAGGACGACCTGCCCCCATCGAGTTTTTCGGAACGTGTCTCTATTGGAGATGAGGAAACCGCGATAACGGGAGTAGACTCGCCCATAGTGCCAAACAGTTTGAAGCACGCGAAGTTCAGTATTTAATGTTGACGACGACCTACGAAACTTTCTGGTTGTCGAGGGCGGCGCTGTCAATTGAACATGGAGCTTTGCTTCGCACGTTTGAGGACGCTTAGAAAAATAAAACGGATTACCAGAACTACGGCGCAGCGTTCGACTGATGGAAGCAAACGCTGTAATGGATGAGGGCGAGTTGTTGCTGTAGTCGATGGTGTACGCTTGAAGTACACGTTGCTACGCTGCGGCCGGAGAAGGAGCTTTTCGAGGTTTCGACTTTCGAACGCTGGAGATTTTATATTTTGCAGGAGTTGGCATGACTTTTAAGTGACGGCACGCGGTACAGAATGTGGACAATGAGCGCAATACGGGATGAAAAGACAGCAGCGTTCGTCAAGAGAAAAAAAATGTAGCTTGAAGGTAGTGATGGAAATGGTGTCGCAAGGAAAGTATTCATGAGGAGAAGAGTTAGGCATCGCTCCCACCGATGGTCTCGTAGGTGCGCGGACACAGCGGGTTGCTCGATATCTCAAGGATAGGTCCGGACACCCAGGGGATTCCGGCAGCCTGCGTATCCTGGCCGGTGACACGCCCCATTTCGTAGACGAGGTCGGGGTTGAACGAGGCAGCACCGTTGATCTGAGCACCGAACAGCGTCGTGTTCAAAACGAAACCAGCGCCGTGAACCGAGTCGATGCAGTAGATCATCGGGATGCCGTCGTTCTCCTCCATGACGATTTCTTGGATACGTGTGATGATATGACGCCACTCCGCAACATTCCAACCAACCACATTGGTAAGCTCGTTGGGACCGTTCGTGAACGGTGTGGTCAAAAATGATCCCACATGGAGCTTGGCGTAATAGCGTACAAGGTCCTCATTCAGCGAGTAGTCTTCGTTGAGTACGGAGAAGATGGTGACCTGGGCCAACTGACCGACGACTTGTTCATTGGTGAAGTTCTCGACGATGGAGTTGGCTCGAGCGTCGAGGTCGTCGGCGGACGTGGCTACTAGCCCCACGGCAGCGCAGCAGACTGCGAGAAGCCACTTCTTGAGCATGATTTGCTTGGTGTTCTTGTGCTCTTGATGGCGAATTCGGAAATGAGCTCTTCCCAAGCAGCAATTGAGCTCACCGCGTCAAACTTTCGACTCGAGGGCCTTCTCCATCTAGAAACGTGATGGTACCGTGCTCTCCTCCGCTTGGTATTGCCGTTTACGTACGCATGGCGTCGCGCAGGATACGAAGGTAGCTTCAACTTCACAGCGCTATGTACGAGCCGCGACTAAAAATCGCGCACGATTGTGCCATGAACGGGAAGGTGTTGACGTCCATAGCCCTGCCGCAGGGCCCCCCTGCCAGGAGGAAGGGGGGGGGGGGCATATTACGTCATTAAAGAATTACATAATCTCTGGTCCGGCTGGAGATGACAACTGCATGCTTGTACTTTCAAAATGCGATTTTTTCTAGAAAAAAAATATCCGCAGTAAAAAAGATTAAATCTGCATGCTTGGCTTTGATTTTGCTGGTCGAGATCTGCTTGGAGTCCGTGGAGACGCATCTATGCCCGGAAGTCCGTGTTATGCATGTTCAAGTATTGAAATTCAAGACAGCTGGCATGTATATGCGCTCACACGGGCGTGAGCCACCGAGAATCGTGGAGCCGCTGATGATTAGAAAGTGTCCGGCCACTTGAATTCTTGGCTGCCTTCAACCACGCTATCCTCGCCGCTGCTGCTGCTAGTGATGCACAGTCTCAGTGTATGTGTAGCTTCTCCACGCAAAGCGAATGCTGATTGTTTGTAGTTCTAAATGTACCTACGTTATGTGTACACAAAGCTTGATCTCGTTATGCAAGCCCGCGTGCAGTTGCTGGTTGCTGTCGGCCTCTGCGACGCACACGATTTGAGTTGGCACATTTCCACTGCAGGAAGGATCTGAGAAGTAGGAACTGCATGTTGCGCTTGTGTAGCTCTTTCGTTGTGACGGTCAGTGATCGCTCCTTCTCCTTGAGCTTCAGCTGCAGGTTGTGCTGCTTTTGCATCGCACCTTTCAACGACCCGACAGCGTCTTCCAGCAGCTCAATGTTCGAGTCATTGAGTCCTTTTCGAGACTTTTCTGTCACTGAGCTGCTAGTGCTAGTGACACCTGGTGCTGCACTTGCTGACAGGAAACTCACCTTCTTAGACGCTGCTGTCTTGTCACCAGCCTTGCGTATGGAGTTAGGATTGAGAGTCTGGCTCAGTTTATTCACCGATCGAGGCAATCCCAACGAGTTGAGACCCTCTACAATCCCCTTGGACGCGGAGAGGAAGTCGCGCGACTGGAACACTTGCGCTCGCGCACAAGGCGAAAGAGCCTTGTATGCCGTAGCGAAATCCCATGCAGCTTCCACGACGCTTTGTTGGCCAGCAGAGCGGCGTTCCATTTCCTCGATTAAGCGTTGGTTCAAACCCACCAGGTCCTTTAGTTCGGCGCATCTCCGCTGTACTGACTTAAGCTGGTTATTTCGTTCAGCATACTCGGCGATCTTGCGATCTACCGCCACTTTCCAACTCGCAACCTTGGAGTTGATTTCAATTAAGTAGCCCGTTAATTCGTCTGCTCCATGTGACTGCAAGGGCTTCTCTCGCTGGACAGCTCCTCCTTTATCCAATTTTCGTGCAGGCTCGCAAAATTTACGGACCAGCTGGATACAATTAGCCAACGCCATCGTCGTTGTAGGCGAAAATGAGAGTCGAAGAGGGTTGTTGGCGCTAGCACGTAGCTTCGCTTGATAATTCTGTACTTGAGTCTGGTACTTCCAATTCGCAAAGCATTGCGCTTGTTGGTTCAGCTGTAGCTCCTTCGAAAGGTGACGTGTTACAATAATGCTGAGATGTTGCAACTTGTGTAGTTGTCGATTCTCCAGTTTAACTTTCAAATTGTGCCACGCTAGTAGACGAGTGGTCTTCTTCAGTTGATCATTTGTGATCCACGACTCCTTTAACTGTGCAGCAAGATCGGCACCATCTTGCTTGCTTGAGTTTACCACCAAGCACAGCACGAAGTATTTCCATTTCCAGTGTTTCACATGTTTCTCCAAAGCTGCTATTGCCATTGCTGCTTCGTCATCGTCACGATGATTCGGGGGCATCGTCTTGCGGCAATCATCACTAGGTTGAACATTATCCAAAGGTGCAATTGCTTCTAACCACGCTGGTTGTGAGGTCGACATGGCAAAAGCTAAAGTGCTGCTGCTTAAGAAATCATCTTCTTGCACGACAATTTGCGGTGACTTCGGCTTGGGGACGACTCGGTATTCGCTTTCATCCGATGACGAATCTTCAGCGTGTCTTACGTCACGAGTTTGCTTGCGTTTAGCCATGTGATATCGCAATGTCTGGTATCGTTTCTCCACTGCAATGAACTTGTCCAAAGTGACGGTAACTTTTTCTGAAAGCTGACAGAGCATGCGTTCTGTTCCTCGTTGGCAGGTAATAAGCATTTCGCGGAACGCTCGCTGTTGTAGCTCCGGACGAGCTTGCAAGGTTTGTACCAGCTTGACAAGTGCCTTCTTCTCTTGATCCATGACACGGCGCTCTCGCTCCATTGTGCGGTGGTTCTCAGTCAAAGAAGATATTTCTTTCTTGTGAGCCGCTTCACTCGCAGTCTTCTCTTCGATCCTTGCTTCACGGTCAGCTTGAAGCTCCTCGACCAGGCTGTACTGCTCTTCGGACAGACTCTGCACGTCACTCTCGAGTTTCTGCTTCTCTTCACTGACCGTGTTGTATTTGTTCATCCACATGAGCATAGCTGTCTTGGACTCAGCCAGTTCTTTGGACAGATTCTTGATACGCTCGAAATTTTCTTGCTTTAGAGCTTCAAGCTCATCTTGTAGTGCTTGCTGGGATTTTACCTGTTCATCCAGACTTGAAATCTTTTGCTTCAACACCTTCAGTTCATGCTGCATCCGCTCCATCTCCTGACTGTGCTGAGTCTGTGCAGCTTTACCTGCCTTATTAGTATCCGACAAGGTTTGCTCCAGTCGAGCACACTCAGATTTTGTCGATGAAAGCTCCAGCTTCAGAGACTCAACCTGCTCTCGCGTCTGCTTTAACTCACTTAGCTGTAGTGCAGAAGCCCCTCTCTCCACCTGTTGCAAGCTCGCAAGAAGTTCTTTTCCCTGTTTCAGCTCTTCAAAGCCTTTTTCGAGACGTTGGTTCTTCCGCTTGCACTCATCAAGCGTTTGAAGTAGTCGCTCAATTTCACCCGCTGACCTGCGCTTCTCCACCTCCAAGTTGTCGATGCACCGCTGTAGTTCAGATAACTGGGTTTTCAGGTCAGCAACAACAGCATCTTTTTCCTGTAATTCCTTCGTTCGTGATGCACCATCCTGCTCCATCGAGTTTAGTTGTCTTTGCAAGTCTTTTAAAGCCGCATCTCTTGCTTTCACTGTCGTCTCACATCGCTGTGCAGTCTCATCTAGACTGGTCACTTGTTTGCGTAGATCAGCAGTAGATTGAGATAGCTTAGCGTGCATTTCCTGCAACTCGGTGTAGTTCTTTGCGATCATCCGTTTCTCACTCATTTCAGCATCATATTTGCTAACGAGCTCGTCGAACTTTCGCTTTAGATGAGCCTTTTGCTCCACTAAGATCTCAAGTTGCTCTTTCAGCACGCGAATACTTCGCTCAGATGTCCGTTGCTCCGAGTCGCCCAAATTCTGGAGCTGGTGCTTTTCTTGAGTAAGATCCAAAATCATTTGACGCAGCTCTTCCTGTTTCTGCTTCGCTGAAAGTAGAGCAGAGGAGAGTGCGGAATTCTCACGTTGAACATGTCCACGATCTTTTTCAGCTTGTAGCAGCGATTCTTCGTCTGTTTCAGCGTGTGCACGTAGCTGCATCACTTCCGATCGAAGAGCGAGAAGCGACGCTGAGTTCTTGCGGCATTCTTCACATTTCTTCCTGGGTATCTGCGTTCGTGAAAAGTCTGTGCCTACTACACTGCGAGATAGCAATGAAGACGACCAATCGTCCTTGCCACTGCTTCGTGTGGATTCAAACGTTGACTTTGATCCATCCCAGCCTCGACGTGTTTTACGTGAGGAAGCAGTAGCGCTTTGCAATGCCTTCTCCAGTCGCTGAATATGATCGTGGAGGATGTCCAAATTCTTGTCATGGTGAGATGAAAGTTGTGATCGCAGCAGATTGATCACTTTGGCAGGCTCGTCATCAAAGAACGACGCCCCTAGTGCTGAGGACGCATCGGAGCTGCTATCAAGGCTTTTGAGCTCTTCATTTTCCGCACGCAGACGGATAATCTCCTTCTTTTGGTCATCAATTGTCTCCCATGCAAACTGTAGAGACGCCTCATTGTTAGCGGCCGAGTCTGCCTGCTGCTTCTTCTGCGGACTCTCAGCCCCCGCCACGTCCTCCAAGAAATCCGTTCGTAACATCAACTGAAGTTCTTCCAACTGCTGTTCATCACCCGCTCCGACGCAAACTTTGTTGCGAACCTGTTGTCAACCCACCAAAGAGAGTCTTGTCAAAACAGCATTCCGACATATCAAAAAAACTACCAACTCACGTACCAATTTCTCGTCTTTTTGCAGATGTACGTACAGTTGGCGCATGATCTCCACACTCTCGACCTCCTCCATCACTAACATCTCCTTCTCCTTCATCCGCAGCTCCATTAAACTCACTAGAAGTTCTTGAACAATGGCTTCAGCCACCAACATTCGTGGCGATTGGGCACTCCACTCTTCCTGTTCTCGTCCACCATAACCCCCTGAAATCTACTCAGGCAACCCATTAGCCCCCATCACGTCACATTTACCACCTCAACACGTTATCAATGTACCGATCGTTTGAGACGTCTCCTCCTCTGCTCGCAGACCTGGATGACCACTTCAAACAGGTTATTGCTAGTGTTCTCAGAGTGTCGTCGACTGCGATTTTTCCTCCATTCCTTGGACGCTGCAACGCGCGTACTCATCATCTCCTTACGTTCTAAGAACTCAATGATCTGCTTCAATAGTCGCAACAGAATCTCCCGTCCACGGTCTTCAGGTGAAGACGAAGAGCTCTTGGAAGCGGAAAGAATCGACACATCTTGGTTATCCGCGAAGCGCGACGATCGCAACCGCGTACCAGAACGCGCCAACGAGCGGTCCATTGCTACTTTACTTCTACCCCCTTCAGGTAGTTTCGCGACTGAGCTGTAGCAACAGATGAAAACCTCCAAACGTCCTTTGGTGATCTCACCAATTGGTAATGGAAGACTGTGCTGTAAGGTGCATTGGTTCTGGTAGGAGGGGACATTTGGATGGAATTGCTAGCGATGCAGAGCTCAATCGACCGTTTGGAGTCTGTGCATTGCGTGATGGAACGTTGGTGTTCACAGATACTCATGTACGTTTGCATATTGCTATGGTGAAAGTTTTGGTTCTAAGGTTATGTGATGGTTGTTAGAATAATGCAGTGCGCTTTGTCATCTCGGATACACGTCGTACTGTTATGTCGAAAGCACGGCGACGATGTTACGTGAAAACTGTGGAGTGCTCGGGGCTGCTCACTCCAAAGGGAATTACTGCGTCTTTGGACGAACGACATCTCTTTGTGTGTGATACAGGACACCACAAGATCAAGCTCGCTGCTCTACCGAGCAGAAGTGCACTTGCAGACATTGGTAGAATCACTGACGAAGTGGAGATGTTTGCGTTTGCTGGTAATGGCAAGAAGGGTTGGCGAGATGGAGCTGCTCTTGAAGCTAGCTTTAACTCCCCCGCGGGGGTGTGCGAGTACATCGACGGCACGATCATCGTAGCCGACACGGGTAATCACTGCATTCGCCAGATCCGACGCGCTCCCAATGGAAAATTGGTCGTCAAAACCATTGCTGGGGCTTATGCAAGCTTGGAAGCGAGGAGAGGTGGGAGATTAGAGCATCCAGCAAATGTGCCAACAAACATGCGGGTCTCTGGTTATCGAGATGGAGTCCGTTCTCTCTTTCGAAGTCCATCTGCCATTATCGCCGGCCTTCATGGTGAACTTGTGGTGGCAGATACCATGAACAATTGCATTCGAGGACTTTTACCACCTTCCGATGGAAATTCTCCCTGGAAAGTAAGTACGATATGCGGTCAAGTCCGATCAGGACACGCTGATGGGAACTGCGAGGTTGCACTGTTTGACCAACCAGTCAGTTTGTGCTGGGGCGAGACTTGCAACTCATTCTTCATGGCTGATAGAGGAAATGCTTGTATTCGTCAAATTGGGAGAAACTACAGCGATGGTCTGACGTACGTCTGGGTACGCACAATTGAAGTGGGAGGAATACCTCAAGCGCCACGATCTGTACGCAGCCAGGAACTCTATCATTCTTGCAATCCTCTTGGTATCGTTTGCTTTCCTGAGAAAAATGTAGTACACGATGAGACTGTCGATTATAAGTTGGTGGTATGCGATGGTGGGGACAACATGATCAAAATGCTATCTCTCGAAGAACTCGAGCTACACGCGTTGGATATTAACCAGAGATTCGGTATTTCAAAACTATCAGATCGATCTGGGAGTGGTTCTCGGGGCTGCATCTACTCAGAAGGATCACACTCGTACGTGTTACCGTAGCAATGGCATACACTGGGTATCGGCTAACATGATTGTGTACATGCAGGCCAGCAGCTAACTATACCGACTCGGAGGTTTTGAGCGAGAACCAGTCCGGAGATGATAGTGGCACTTGCTCGTGTGAGGCTGCTCAAGCTCTGGAAGAGGCTCTGCAAGTAAACGCGGCACTGCAAGCCGAAAATCTGCGGTTGAGAGAGCTACTCCAATGTACATTCGACGAGGTACTTCCGAGCTCTTCACAGCTATCCTTCTTCATCAAACTTACAACATGTTTGTGCACTGCATTTGGTTTACGACAACAGATTGAGTTAGCTGACAAGCGCTTCACGGAGAACTACCAACTACAGATCAATTGAATTACCACAGCGATGCAGGCATGAACACTTTGAAGAGAAGATGCTTTGAATTCGCTACCTTGCAGCAAGTCAGCAAGTGGCAGGTACACGTCAAACTCACACAGCAATGCGGTTTACACGCTCGGTCTTTTTGGCCTCTTCGATGATGCGAATCTGCGGAATCACCTCTTCCGGCTTCACCAACAGCTTCTCCTCACCACGGATAGCAGCGGCAATATTCTTGTAGTACACCTCGTACGAGCCGAGCTTGCTGGGGATGACGCGGGTCTCACCCGTAGCAGCGTCCGTGAACTTGCCGTAGGTGCTCTCAGACTCCTGTCCCCAGCCTTCATCACCAGGACGCTTACCAGCACGCAACGCGTCCTCCTGTCCGTCTTCTCCATACTTCACGAACGTTCCCTTGGTGCCCACCACAGTGTACTTGGGACCAGGGTTCTTCACGAGCATGCCGGCGCTTAGAATCACCTTCCGCTCCGGGAACCTGTTGTACTTAAACTCCAAATGGAAGTAGTCGTCGTTCTCCGCTCCTTCACGCTGGATCTGCACGTCAGACACGACCGAGTCAGGCTCACCGAAGAGCTGCAGTGCTTGATCCGTAACGTGGGCACCCAAATCGTACAGCACGCCGCCGCACAGACCAGCCTTCTCCTTCCAGTAGCCCTTCATGTTAGGACGGTAACGGTCGTAGTGGGCCTCAAACTTCTGCACTTCTCCGAGCGTGACATCCTCAACCAAGCCTCTAAGTGTGAGGAAGTCACTGTCGAAGCGGCGGTTGTGGAAGACGGAGAAGAGCACGTCCTTGGCCTTGGCGATAGCGCACAGGTCCTTGGCTTGCTGTGCTGTGACGCACAGCGGCTTGTCCACAATTACGTGGCGTTTGGCCTCCATGGCCTGTTTGGCCTGCTCAAAGTGCACCGTCGTGGGCGTGGAGATGACCACGAGCTGCACATCTGTTGCCAGCAGCTCATCCATGGAGCGCACAATCTTGGGCGCGGGTGACAGCACTTGGCTCTTGCTAGTCGAGCGCTCCAGTACATGCGTGAGCTCGAATTGACCCGAGCTTATGAGCAGCGGCGCGTGGAACACGCTGGAGCCCGTGCCGAAGCCCACGAGACCGACGGAGATCTTGGTCATGGTGTTGATACAGTGGAAGGGAGATGGGGAATGCTGCTTGGTGTGCAGACAGCAAATTCTGAAGTGAGCTCCTGATCAAAAATCCCAATTGCGTACGTCAGCTAATCACGCTGAGATTTGCTTGCTGGTGTCGGCAGCCCCAATTAGGGCTACCCTAATGACTGTCAGCCTTAAATGCTGATGCCAATTCGCGTTGTCAGCCTGCCGCGTAAACTGCAACGGCGTCAATGTGAGTGACGGTCTCTGTTATCATGCAGTTTTCGGCTTTCCTCCGGTGTTCGTATTTCATCATAAACAAACAAGCAAGGAGAAAGCGTGTGGCGAGGTTTCGTACATCAGCGAGAGCTCTGCGATGCATGTAACCATTGTGTGATCGAACAGGTAAGGCTGTCGTTCGTTGACGAATTACTTTGTCAGCTTTGTCAGACTGGCTGTCAGTACCTTCATCCTTATACCTCCACCCGAATCATATCTAAACCATTCTTCTCAAAGTAGTCGTAGCGTTGCACTGACTTGACTGTCGATTCGCGAGCCATTTGCATCATGAACTGCTTCAACTCATCCGAATCGTACGCAGCCTCTTCCAACTGCGGGGTCACCTCTGACCAGACCGACAAACTGCGGATGCCTTTCTCCTTCTCATGCTTGAAGCGCTTCATCATCCGCGCCGCGTACGCGTCAACGTCGACCGGGTACAGATACACAAACATGAATTCAGCATAAGGACCTGAAAAGACCTTCTTGACCAGAGCTGCATCTGCAATTGCCCCCTCCACCACAATCGGACTGGTAGGATGTTGCTCGAAGAAGGAGTGGATATTCATCACAAATGAATCCATGACAGGAGCGGGTAGAGCATTCTTGTACACCTTGAATGCTGTAGGCTCCTCAATCCCGAAAGTCTTGCCGATTCCTCTCACCACTTCGTCCAACTCCAGCACTTTATAACTATCCAGTCTATTGGAGAAATATGTCTTCCCAGTGCCGCTCTTGGACGTCAGGAACACATACTTGGGCTTAAGCGCATTGATCCTTGAGATCGTCTCCTCCATCACTTCAAGCATACTCATTATACTCACAACATCCCATTCGTGTACTCAAATACTAGATTAAGTACGAATTATCATGTTCAATGAGTACATTTTATCGCTGTTATAGACAACTTGCTGGCGTTCGTCGCCCCATCACGTCTTTCAACTTCGCGCTGCTCGGACTCGGTCCATGGGCCGCAAGAAGGGGAAGAAGAAAGGTACACTACTACATACAAATCTCCTGCATCTAACTACCTAAAAGTCCGCTCAAATTATGTGCTGTAGACGCCCACACGGCTCCAGACATCCCAGCCACTTATGACACCGCCACTTTAGCCGAAGCCCGCGAGCTGCAGGCCCAGGAGCTGGAAGTCCTGCAGGCTATTTTCGACCGCGACCTTGTGACGCAAAGTTCCACGCCATTGTACTCATACATCTTCGCTATTAGGCTGCTGTGTGAGGCCACACCTGACTCAGCCACGACAGCTGAAGTATTGCTGCATTTCGACTTCACGCGGGCTTATCCCACTAAACAACCGCCAAATATTACGGTGGAAGCCAAGCACGGACTGTCGGACACCGAGACGCAGAAGCTGCAGCGTGGGATGGAGGAGCTCGCACTTGAAAAGGTCGGAGACGCTGCCATTTACGACTTGGTGGTGTTCGCCACGGACTTTATTCAGGACCATCTCAAGGACCAGTCATCGTTCTTCGACCAGATGATGACACGCCAACAGGACAAAGAGACTAAAGAGAAGATGGCCGAGGATGCCTTGATGCAGCAACAGGAAGAGCAGGCGAGAGCGAAGAACGAGGAGATTCTGGCGCTGATTGACGCCGAGAGGAAGAAACGAGAGACAATGAAGAAGACGAGACGGAGACGAAGAAGACACCGATCCAGTATTGACGGAGAGTATACCGGCAGTGATGGAGAGAGTCGAGATGACATGGAGAGTCTGTCCAGCATTTACGAACAGCAGACAGAGGCGAGCTCGAAGCGGGAGGGCAGTTCGTCGAATCCGTCGGATTCGGACTCAGATACGTCCGAGCTGGACGCAGTTGCAATTGCGGAACGATATCACTCGAGGTATCATGGAGACTTTAAAGAGCTTGGACTGCTGGGGCGTGGAGGAGGAGGTGAAGTGGTCAAGGTAAGGAATCGTTTGGATCGACAACTCTATGCTGTCAAGAAAGTCAAGGTCGACCCGGATGATAAAACTATGAAGAAAAAAATCCTGCGTGAAGTGAAGACTATTTCTCGAATGCAGCACCGACATATCGTGCGGTACTTCCAGGCGTGGATTGAAGGTGAAAGTGGAATGTCCAGTGACGACGAAGAGGATTCCAGTCTGGACGACAGTGATTTAAGTGACGGAGAGAGTGACCTTAGCAGCGCGGTGATAAGTGGAAAAGAAGACATCTATGGCGATGCGAGCCTTTCGTCTGGCGTTGACGATGGGTTGGGGCCCATGACCTCTACAGATGAAGACGAAGATGACTGGTTAGGCACAATGGACAGCAGCATAGGACTGTGGCCGACTTCTCGTCATGAGGCCCGCAGTCTCCGTAGCAATAGTCACTCGTTCCAGCTCTCTTCTCACCATTTTGCATCCGAGAGCTACCCAGATGATGGTTTCGACTGGGAGGCGTTGGAAGAAGCTCCGATGGAAGATGAGGATGACTCTAGTGACGATGAAGGCGATGGATATCATCGGAAGGCGTTACCTCATAGGAGTCCTGTGCCCGAAAAGAAGCGGAAGTTCGAGAAATTGTATATTCAGATGGAGTACTGCGAGGGTAATGCTCTCAGGGAGGTGATCGACAAGGGGGCGCTGTGGAAAGACCCCGACAAGATTTGGACGATGTTTCGCCAAATCCTAGAGGCGCTCGTGTATATCCACCGTCAAGGCATTATCCACCGTGATATCAAACCGCCCAATGTTTTTCTGGACTCCGAGGGAATTGTGAAACTGGGCGATTTCGGTCTCGCCGTCCGGCCTCCCAAGGTATTGGACGATGACAGCAGCAACGATGACTCCTCCCCACCTGGAGAAACTGCAACTGGTGTGATATTATCCGAGTCAACCGGTTCATCAGCTGCTGAGCTATACGGACGACTGAAGCTGGAAAACTTGGAGAGCACTCGAGTCGTCGGCCGGTCAAGCGTACAGAACAGCAACCTCATGACAACGATGTCGGCCGACGTGGGTGACGGCAATATCACTGCTGGAGTCGGCACAGCATTTTATCGAGCACCTGAACAGGAAAGAGAAGGCCAGCGATACAACCAGAAAGCAGACTTGTTCTCGCTTGGAATTTTGTTCTTTGAGATGTGGTCTCCACCGTTCACAACGCTGATGGAGCGTGCACAAGCACTCACCGGTTTGCGAGAACGCCACGAGCTTCCAGCAGTTTTTAACGTTGCCGACGATGTAAAGAGGATAATTTTGTGGCTTTGCGAACGTGATCCGTCCAAGCGCCCAAATGCGAAAGAGCTGCTGGCAAGCCCCCTTTTGCCTCCCAAGATCGAAGTTGAAGGATCCTATCTTCGCGAGGCTCTGGATACTCTCGCAAATCCACAAGGTAAGTTTTTCGGTCAGCTCATTGATGCGCTGGTCTCACAGGAACCTCTCAACCACGTCGACTATACGTACGATCACTTGGAATCGGTCAAAATGCGTAGCTACGAGGTCCAGTTGCGCACGAAAACATACGTCAGAAACGTCCTACAGGTTCGTAATTCACTGCAGTGTTGTTTTGCTGCACGACAATAAATGATTCTAAACAAAAAAAACTGATGATGGTGCTTGCAGAAAGTGTTCGAGCGCCACGGAGCCGTCGAAATGTCAACGCCGCTGCTCATGCCACGTCTGTCGGAGCAGAGCTTTAACGGCATCACTCTTAACGCCCCACCAAACGCATCGATGATGTTAGATGGTAATGGTGTTTCCGTGTCGCTGCCGTTTGATTTGACGGAGAGACTTGCTCGCTTTGTGGCGCGGCACAATGTGTCACGACTGAAGTGTTTCCAATTCGACCGAGTGTATCGAAAGAGCGTTGGTGGCGGTCATCCACGGGAGTTTACTGAGTCTGACTTTGACATTATTTGGGATGATGGCGGTTCTTTCCGTTTCTTGGAGCTGGAGGGGTTAGAAGTGGTGTCAGGCGTGATCAAGGCGTTACCAAGCTGCCTGGGATCTTATTATCTGAGGTTCAATGACGCCCGATTGACGCGCGGCGTTCTTGATCTATGCCGCGTTCCCAGCAGTGCTCGTCGCGAAGTACTGCGGCTGCTTTCGAATGAAGTTTCCTTCTACGTTCACGCTGGGCCGCCATCAACGCAAGCTCCTAGCCTTAAACCAGGCCGGTGGAAATTCGTCGCCAAGCGATTGAAGCATTACGGTGCACCTGCGAGCGCCATCGACGCACTTAAGGCGTTTTTCCTTTTACCAGAAGACTGCCTAACGTCGCTCGACATGATCGAGTTGGAAGTGCAGAAATTATTTGCAAAGAATCGGGCTCTTGCGAACCGAGACTCGGTGACGGGATCCGATGGCGATGTTGGCTCTACATCCTCAGCAGACCGAAAGCAGATTCAAAAGCGTGATGCGCAGTTGAGGCGCATTGTGAAAGACGTCAATGAGGGCATTACGTCCTTGCGTCTGTTGTTGCAGGGCATGCAGTTCCTCCGGTTGTCTGGTCCGGTGTGTACACGGTTAGATTTGGGGCTCAGCCCGCGCCCCGAGCGGTATACGTCGGGTTTCATCTTCCAGGCAATTTTGCTGGAGGAATCCACGTATGGTGGTAACAATGCTGATAAATCTGCCTCGCTGTTGGTGGCAGCAACGGATAACCAAATCATCATTGCTGAGGGTGGACGCTACGACGCTCTGGTTTCGCGCTTCAAGCTCACGACAGCTTACGCTAAAGCCTCAGCGGTCGCTGCCATGGGCGTACGCTTTGCCATCGATAAGATTGTATCATTGCTCGCTGAATCCATGTGTCCTGCGCTGCTGGAATTCAAGTCACCAGCTTCGGAAGTACTGACCGGTGGCCGCAAGGTTTTGATTTGCTCAGCAGGCAAGGCTTCCGACACGATGCTGTTTCGAATGCAGATCGCGATGCTTTTATGGGGACAGGGCATCGGCGCCGATTATCTTCACCCAGAACCATTGCACCTAGAAGACCTGGAAGACTACGGTGCACAGCAAAATGTACACTGGATGGTTATTGTGCAAAAACACATGATACGAGATAAACAGCAAGTGAAGATACGGGCGGTGAAGAGCCCTTCTGAAGCTGACGTGGTAACGAACGTGGTAGCGCTACCGGAGTACATCAGCGAGTTGTTAGCAAATTGTGGCAAAAGCTCACATGGTGATACGACAGCTGGAGGTGGGCGCGGGAACAACCATTTTGGAGACAACATGAACAGCAATAACAGCGGTGGTGGCGGTGGGAATTCGTCATCCAGTGGCAGCATGTTGCAGCCTATCTTCGACGTTCGGGTGGTCGATGCGAAGTATCAATCGAGGGATAAGAACTACCGCAACTACCAGCTCGATACGCAAAAGGTTCAGCGACGCGTGTCCAAGTGGATTTCCTCCAGCTTTTCATCACGTGGGGATGAGGCTATGAAGGTGCTATCGGTAGACCTACCATTCGCATTGGTCCGTGAGATGTCGTCAGCGCTGATGGAAGAAGGACGCGGCGGTATCGACACTGTATGCGCGAACAACCCTCGATATCGGAAGCAACTCAAGTACACGATGGAGGAGGTGTTATCTCTCACTCCCGAGTCCAACTCACGCAGCGTAGGACGCGAGCGATATGTGCTCTTACACAGCATGGTAGACGATCGGTACGACATGATGTCGTTAGCTCCACCGTCCAAGTCTGGTCGCAAGAGATAGAAAACACAGTCCAAGGGAAGATCTAGTAGCAACATCAAATACAAATACAAGGAGCCAACCTGTGAATATCGGGCTCCTCGATGTCGGAAGTTGAAGTTGTGTCGGGCTCCTCGATGTCGAAGTTGGAGTTGGCTTCAACCTCCTCCGTTCGAGTGGTGCCCACGAAACATAAATTATCAGAAATATTTGATAAGTCATAAGAGGTTTTACATTTGGATCAGGCATTCGACGATGAGCACCGACGACGAGAGTAAGTCGCAGCCGCCGGCCTTCGACCTGGCGCTGCATGTCCAGTACCTCGTGGGGCTTAAGAACAAGAAGGAGGACTTTGAGTCCTGCATGACAGAACACATGCGTGTGAGTGGCCTGTACTGGGGCGTGGGGGCCATGGCGTTATTAGGTCGTGAGCAAGACATGGGGCCATCTGAGATCGTGGACTGGGTGCTGCAGTGCGAGCATCCGGACGGAGGTTTCTCAGGCAACGTGGGTCACGACCGCCACTTACTCTACACGCTACATTCGCTACTGGTGCTGGCCATGCTGGGCGCATTGGACCGTATCAAGCGCGACGAATGCGCTGCCTACGTGGCGTCGCTGCAGCAGCCCGACGGCTCGTTCGCCGGCGACGAGTGGAAGGAGATCGACACCAAGTTCACGTACTGCGCGCTGTCAGCGCTCAAGATCCTGGACAAGCTCGACCTTGTGGACGTGGAGACCGCCATGATCTACATTGATACGTGCCGCAACTTTGACGGCGGATTCGGTAACATCCCAGGCTGCGAGTCGCACGGCGGACATATCTTTACGGCTGTGGGGGCATTGTCACTGGGATTCGCTCTGGAACAATATGTGGACGATGAGTTACTAGGCTGGTGGCTGTGTGAACGACAGTGTGACTCTGGAGGACTGAACGGAAGACCTGAAAAACAGGCCGACGTGTGCTACAGTTGGTGGAACATCTCGTCGCTCATCATGATCGGCAAACTCGACTGGATCAGCAAGGAGAAGCTTATTCAATTCATTTTAGCGTGCCAGGACCCCGAGGATGGAGGAATTGCTGACCGCCCTGGAAATGTGGCGGACGTGTTCCACACGTTCTTTGGCATCGCTGGACTGTGCATGCTTGGCTACTTTGACCGTGAAAAGGAAAACCATCCGGAGTATCAAGGGATTCAACAGATTCACCCGACGTTTGCCATCCCCACGGATGTTGTAGAGAAGTTGCAGCTGACTGCGGATATGATCATGCCCGAAGAGCACGAGGACTAAGTGTGATTGAAGCCTACTGGTAGCGTTAGTTTGGAGTAGGTGGACCTGCAAGCAGAACGGATCAAGTTGCCAATGCACGCCACTATTTCGCCAGAAATTCAGGTGCATTTTCTTTCGCAATTAGCCATTTTGGTCTCGTATCGCGTCAGAATACCAGGTAAGCGATAACCTGCGTCTACAGTTCCATGGGCGTAGCCTCCTCGACGACAATGTTGGCCGGGAAAGGCTCTGTCTTAGAGCTCAGGACACCTGAAAGTACAGAAAAGACAAGAGTTACCATATCTGCCACTCACACTTCTGCAAACATCACTACATACGTGTAGCTCCGCGCGGGATGTGCGTGACGATGTCCCGGTTGATCTGCGAACGCAGCTCCGACACCTCATTGGGCTTGATACAGTTAATCTCCTTGACAACCTCCACCTTGCCATTGACCTTCTTGATGGTCGTCACGTCGACGTTGCTACCCGAGCCCAGATCGTTGAAAATACCAGCGAGAATGGCCTCCTGCACCAGCTTCTTGGCATCGTCCTCCTGAAAAACCGAAAGAAATTCACGTTAGATCCGTTGCACTCAACCATGCAGAAAAACTCGAGTGCATACCGTCATGTCGTCCTTGTAGCCGTGTTCGAAGACCGACATGGCGGCCAGACTACCAGAGCCCATCGTCACGAAGGGCAGCTTGTCCGTGCTGCTCAATGCAACACACAACCGTCAACAAAATCAGCTAAAAATGTTCACTTAACAGAATGTTCTAGGATCTGCAAACCGCACCTTCCGTGGGGGTAGATGGTGTAGAGGTGCGGGCCCGAGACGTCCACGCCGCCGAGCACCAGCGCAGCCGAGATGTGACCCTGGTACTGGAACAACATCCGCTTCAGCAACGCCATGGCCGTCACCACGCGCGACTGCGTGTCCGTGTTCTGCCAACATCAAATAGTCAGCAAAACTAATATCCTGCAGCATTAACTTCAACTAGAAGAGAAAGAGATCGACGCACCAGGCGGTGCAGCGCCAACTGCGACGAGATGAGTGCTGTGGTGTTCTCCGTGTCAGCGGCCGTACCGGCGCCACAGCAGTAGATGTTTGGGGCGATGTAATGGATCTTTTCACAGTTCTTGTCCATGACGATGGAGCCGCCCGTCGAGCGCGTGTCAGCGCCCAGCACCACGCCGTCCTGACCGGTACAAACACAGTATAAATAAGATTAGTAAACATGTAGCATTAATAACAGTAATTGTTGCGGATTGCCTTGTAGACGACGCCGACGATGGTGGTGCCCGTCTTGGTAGCCTTGAGCTTCTGCTTGCCGCCCGACTGGCTGAGCAGCAGTTCATTGCGACGGCAGTTGTCAAAGCTGAAGCCTCCGTGTAGCTGCTCGGCGGTCGGAAAGGCATCCCCGAAGGTGTTCTGCGTGCGGCGGAAGTCGCTCATTCTCTCGGTACCTCTTGTGAAATCTTTGCCCTAGCAAACGGTGAGGGGGGATCTTAGTGATGCTTTAAATAGAGGGCTTGGAGAGGGCTTGTATTCGAATAGGTACGGTAAGTGTGATGTCGTATGCTATATCCTGTGCAAGGGAATGAGTACATACATAGAATTTGAAAGGTACTGCGTGATTGGGCTAAAAGTGGAGAGACACCGATTGGCCATAATCTATTTATGTACCATATCTCCTAATGCATCATACCAAAGTCATGTGTGAACATTAAAGACATGACATTTGTATGATTCTCTAGGAGTCATGCTGTACGGTACTAACCGTTGGCTCTCGACTGCCAGTCATTTGCAAGACCATAGTGAAGTCAAGTGAACAAAGGCTTTGAGCCAGCCAGTCACGCCCCAGCACCCAGCGCTTTCCACTTTGTTCCCACCGCCAGAAGCAAAAGCATTCGTTAACCATGGTGAGTGTCTCGTCCCCTTGCCTATAATAAGGAGGCAGCCAATGTGTACAGCAAAGAGGGGGAAAGCAAGCATTGCAGCAGCCAGCACAGCCAACAGCGAACAGCGCAGTAGCAGGGAACCGTCGACGAACCTCCTTCTCCATCTCTGGCGAAGAGCCCAGGATGTGATAACCTTAAACGGACGAACGCTTGCTTACCCCTTCGCTGCCTCCTTTCCCAGACGGAATCTCAGCCATACAGCCATCAATCAGGAACAGAGTCGCTAACATTGTATTAATTGTTGCTGCAGTCGCTTGTCATCGGGCCGGACTTCCAGCACATTCTGCGTATTCTTAACACCAACATTGATGGTCGCCGTAAGGTGTGGGTCGCTCTGACCGCCATCCAGGGTGTGGGCCGCCGTTTCTCCATCATGGTCTGCAAGAAGGCCGAGGTGGACATCACCAAGCGTGCCGGTGAGCTGACCAACGACGAGATCGAGCGCGTCGTGGCCATCATCCAGAACCCGCTGCAGTTCAAGATCCCCGTGTGGTTCCTGAACAGACAGAAGGACTTCAAGACCGGCAAGCACTCGCAGGTCGTTGCCAACAACCTGCAGGGCAAGTGGCGCGAGGACTACGAGCGTCTCAAGAAGATCTACGCTCACCGTGGTCTGCGTCACTGGTGGGGCCTCAAGGTGCGCGGCCAGCACACCAAGACCACCGGCCGTCGCGGCCGCACGGTCGGCATCCTTGGCGGCAAGTAAGTTGCTGCTGGGTGACGCTTTCTGGCTTTGTTCCCTCGTGGGGATTGCTGAGATTCTGGCATTATTGTGGTGGGCGATGATCCTCGCGTGACAACGCGCGGGGTGACCTAAGCGAAATCAACAAGATCGACAACTCTTGCTGCTTCTTCAAAAAATCGGCTGCTTCTTAGCTTGCATTGTAGTGCTTGTTGTGTATTTCCTCAGGGTCTGGTTGCTACGTGCACTTACACGTGCATGGAGCGACTTTCATGTGAAGGTTGGATTCTACTTGGAAGCCACAGACGTTTGAATGAAAGCTACTTCAGCCAGGGTTTTCCAAGGTTTGCAAGCGCGTGGCAAAGGTAACGACGTTGGCAGTGTTAAGACAAAATTGCAACACTGCTGCGATAGATCTATTAACCGTGCTACAGGTGTACAGTACATGCACTCGACGAGTTGTCTATCGTTAACGTCTGAGCTCCGACGTCTAAGCATCTCATCGACAGGAAATCCATAAAAGATCCCTCTACTGGGTCTCCACGGGAAGACCCATCTTCTGGAAGCTGCAGACAAAATATGTCAACATTAGGGTAAATTCAACGACAACAATGATCAAAGGGCATTGTAACGTACGCCTTCGCCTGGTAAGCGTAAATCTGCTCCACCTGCTGCCGGAACTGTTCGCTTTCGGTGTGATACTTCTGCAGGGCAGCCGTGAAAACCTGTAATAGGAACATAACATACATTCATACACACGTTTCGTCAGATCATCATTTCAAACTCAAGTTGCTAGCAAATATTGGTGCGTACCTGCTGCGAGATGCCGTGGGCGTTCATGTGAGCCTGCGTCATCTGCTCTACGTGCTCCACGTACAGCTGCTGGAACTCCTCCATAGCCTTTTGCACGTCGGTGATGCCCTCTTCCCGAGCGTGGGAAAGCATGTCGGACATGGCCTTTTCCATGCCAGCCACCATCTCCTTCAGGATCGCCAGCGTCTTGTCCGCGGTGAGGTCCTCGGGAATCTCGATGGGCTCGGGAGTAGGGAACACACTGCGCATCAAAAACATGACAAAAGTCAGCATCCTCTCGGTCTTCGAAAATCCACAACGTCCCAAACCCAAACATTCGACTTACGATCGCATGAGGGTGTTCAGGTCCTCCTGGAGCTTGAGGATCTCTGCGTCCTGTGCGTACTTCTCCAGCGCGAACTCAAGACTCTGGCGGCTCCACTGGCGCCTGGCAACGATCTGCTTCTCAACGTCCTCCATCATCTGGTACAACTGCGACAGAATAGCCTGTTGGACCTCGGCGTCGCTAAACTCGTGGTTGTTGTCCTTCACGTACTTGCGCCCGGCCTTCTCAAGCTCTGGCAGTTGTTTCTGTCAATCCCCAGATACAAAACAATGTCAGAACCCTATCTAACACAACTGAAGAGCAGCATACAACCCCTACAGCACACGTACAAAGAGGTCTTTGACAGCAGCAGTGAGCTCCGTGAAGAACAGCGCGATTTCCACCTGCGGGATCTCCTGGAAAGCCAGGGGCTCCGCCTGGACAGACGGCGACGACGACGCGTCCCAGCACATCTTGCCCACACCGATCAAGGCGCCCACGATGGCGATACCAGCTACGACTCCCGTGGGATCGGCATTCACGTGCTGCGGCTGGGCGAAAGGTGCAGCATTGACACGGGCCTGCTGCACGAAGGCGGGAGTGGCGCGCGGGACGTTAGCGAAGGGTGCGGACGCAGAGGCAGCGGCGCGACGGGTGGCTGCTGTCCTGGTCGACTGGTGGAGTAGCTGAACAGCGTGGCGCATTGATCCGAACACCATGATAAGAGCACTTGCGACGGCGGCGTGCAAAAGTGAGCTCGTCAAATATTCCTGTGGTGCGCAAATGCGCCACACTGCGCGAACGTAATATTGTGTGCAAAACCCAGAATGAAGTAATGGGAAAGTAACAAATTGAAGGAATTGTTACTTCTAGACGTTACTTCTTCTCACTTCAACTTCGTCATGGCTTCATCGTGGTTGCATGCATCAGTGCCCCAGGAGGCACCGACACGTACCTATTAGTACGCTGCATACAATGCGCAAACAGCATAAAGAAGATCGGTATATAACAACACCAATTGCAATCTCTGTTGAATTTTGCAAGTTTGTGTGACGAACCTGCCAAGTCTTTGTATACGCCTATACTCCTGAGACTGCACAGTTGCAGGTATACTGGATGTGTCCGTTAGTGTATACTGTCGTTTCTCTTTGCTACCTGAGAGGGGGTTGTCACCTTCGAGGTTTCCCTCTCAATCCCAGACGTGCTCAGTGGGAAAGCAAGCGTTCCGTTGTTTTGACTTCTACCTTCTCGCTGTTCTTCAGTGCCGACACTCGCCTGCGCATCGTGCCAGGTTATGAGCCCAAAGGTATTGAGCTTGACGGACTACATTCGTGAAGCTTCGTGTGGCTGTTATGTCTGGATCGAGTGCGGCGTTGTCTGCTGCAAGCAGCTCAACTGCCACGTCAAGTAGTGGTGCTGGAGTGCCTTCTGGAGTGAATGTGGCTAGTCATGGTGCTGTATCTGCTGGTGTAGGAGTGAGTGGAGTGAGAGTACTGGCATTGTTCCTGGGGCTGGTGTAGCAGCTTCAACCCCACTAGTGACAACTGCGCCTACATTTGCAACCTCGGCCTGGCCAACGGTCTCATCGCTGGGTTCGGCATTTGCTCAGCCAATACCAAGTGCTGGAGCATATGCAGCTCCGATGATGACTCTTCCTCAGTATACTGGTGCATGGTGTGGAATGAAGATGGATAACAAGGCGCCAGTAATGCAAGGGAGTTTTGACTTATATGCAGAAGGGTTGAAGACTTTCTTGTCAAATATGGGAATTTGGGGAGTTGTCGAGGATGCGGCAGCCATTCATGCGACTGTGCCTGAGGACCAGTTCCGCAGGATGAACCATTTGGCACGCGGGGCTATAATGCGAGGTGTACCGAAGGAAGACGCTGAGATAATCTGTCATGAGCAAAACGCCCAAGACATGTGAACGGCTTTCGTTGACCAGCAGACTAAAAGAGAGTACGCGAATTACATCTTCGCTAGGCAGCGATTGGTGGCGAACCCGTATACTCCAGATCGTAGTATTGATGAATGGATTCGTGAGATGCAGCTCTTACGTCAAAAGTTGGTTCATTACAAGCGGGAGTTTCTGACGAAGAATTCGCCGAGATCCTCCTGGGTAATGTGAGCCAGACGCATCGAGACGTCGTTCGTCAATTCTCAAGACATTATGATCCGGGGTACAAACGTGCGACACCAGCTTCAAGTCAAGTGATGACTGCGCTTCGCGCAGTCAGAGCTTGATGCCAGAAGAGAAGCATCGCCACAAGACCAGAATATCTCTTCTGCGCAGACTGGCAAAAAGCAAGGTCAGCAGCAGGGCAAAGAAAAAACACGCGGTCGAGGTAAATATAAGGCGAAGGCCAATTCAAATCCGAATCGTGGTAAATCTGATGGCAAGCAGTCCGGAAAGAAGAAAAGTGGAGAATACACTCGAGATTGCTGGAATTGTCACGAGATTGGTCATATCCAAGCAAATTGCCCACATCCAAGACGACAAGATGATGAATCTGAGTCGTTGCTCCCTGAGCGGAAGCGCTGGCAAAATAAGAAATTTGGAGGGAGTTGTGCCAAGAATAGTGGTAACAGAAGAGGTATTGACATGCTTTCTCGCCGTGACTGTGGTTCGGAGACTGTTGCTATGCAGAACTCGATGAGTAGCGTGATGGAATGGGTACTCGACTCTGCGAGTGACTGTCATGTGTGTACGAACATAGAATTGCTGTCAAATCTTCACCAAGATGATGGACCATTGGTGTTTGACTGGGAAGGAAAACCATCAAAGAATAAAGGGCTGGTTGGAGAACTGGAAGTTCGAGTGCAGAATGAAAACCAACCAAGTGCAAATGCATTGTTCTTGCTCTCTAATGTGTTGGACACGCCAAGTGGGACAAATAATTTGTTGAGCTTGGATAAGTTGGAGAGAGATGGATGGGACTTCATCAAACTGAAGAAGCAAAAGTGTGCATGGCTTCGAAAGGACAGCGTACTTCTGAAGTTGGTGAAGATGAGTGGTCGTTATCGTCTGCAGTCTACGGCGAACTCCAAGCAGCAGGTGGAAGCTGTAATGCAGGGAAGATGTGATGATGAACGAGCTCTGGTTCGCTGGCACACGTCTCGACCATCTCAACTATGGAGATTTACAGCGGATGGTGTGAGATGGTACAGTGGATGGTTTGGTATTGTCTGGTAGTGTAGGTGTGCCGTCAGATCGATGTTGGACGTGCGTGCAGTCGCGAATGAAGCGGATGTCGTACAAGAAAGTGAGGACTACTAGATCGACGGTTCCCTATCAGAAGCTTATGTCAGACGAGTGCTATCTGGGCGTGGATACCTGTAATGGGTACAAGCACTTCCAACTTGTGCAAGATGAAGCATCACGTTATGTGTGGGGGTTTCTGTTGAAGAGAAAAGATGAATCCTGCGACGCGGTGATGAAGCATGTGTCGTGGCCTCTAGCACAAGGGCATCGAATTGAAGTGTTCTCGTCCGATCAAGGACGTGAACTCGTGAACACACGTTTCGAGGCATTTCCTGGTGCTCGAGGAATTTTCTTGACGACAACAAACGCCTACTGTCCAGAGGAAAATGGACTTGTAGAGCGAATGCATGGCGTAGTGCTGTCCCGTGTCAGAAGTTTGTTGACGACGGTCGACTTACCCAACCTATTGTGGGGTGAAGCATTTGCTTTTGCTTTTGCTGTTGAAGTATTGAATATCAGTCCAAGCAGTGCATTGGCGGGTGAGACTCCATATACTCGGCGCTTCGGTGAATGCCCGGATCTGTCCACACTGCGCACGTGGGGCTGTTTGGCGTTCTACTTTACGGAAAAGGTGCTGAGGAAGAACAAACTGGAGAACCCTGGGAAGCCGTGCGTATTTCTCGACTACGCGTGGAAATCGATCAGTCACAGAGTGATGGATTTGAAGTCGGGTGACATTAAGGAATTGAGGGCGGTTGAGTTTGATGAAGACTGGACCGTGGAGCACGATTACGTCGAGAAGCTCCTGCTCAATCGATATTCTCATGCAAAGTACAAGTTGTCATCGAGAATTCCTTATGTCAGATTGGATGGTTTAACGTCGCCAAGTACGGCGATGTCTCTCGGTGAGCCAGATGGTGATGATCATCGTGATAAGCGGCAATGTAGTGAAGACTTAAGAGATCTCCGATCAAGTACCGTGGTTGATACTCCAGCTGCTACAGGTGAGCCGGCGTTGGCTAGCACTCCTGTGAGTGGTGTGTTGAGGGTAGATCCGACGAGAGAAGCAGAGGCTGAGACTCGGTGTGTCACGTGCTCGTGGACTACGGGAATGGAACCCTGCAGTGAATCATGCGAATCCTGATGGAGGAGGCGGTGCAGAAGGTGGCGAGGACCTGTCTAACCGCAGTTGTTCTGCACCTTTTGAAGATGGTGGAGACCTGCCTAACCGCAATATCTCTAGACCTTCACAGGCCCCGCTAGCTCTTAGCGATTCGGATGATGAATGCATGGATACCGGATGGAGTGACTCAGATGAAGAAGCTACTGATGCTGTGATTGCAAATGGCGAACCGATGGAAGAAATCTATCGCTCAGTGAGAGAAGGAAGAGAGGAGGAAGATGAGGAGAAAATTGATCCTGGTGCTTCGTTTCGACGGTCGACTCGAATAAGAAGACCAAATGTTCGTTTGCAAGACTATGAGTTGGAGATACCAGCGAGTCTAGTCATTCAGGCGGTGAATGAGCTGCTGGAGCCAACTTCTGTTGCTGAAGCTTTGGCTGCTCCGGATGCCGAGGAGTGGATTGCTGCACTTGAGGCTGAGTATAAGGAGCTGATGCGCAACCATGTGTGGGAGCTCGTGGAGAGACCACATGGAGTGAAGGTTCTGAAGAATAAGTGGGTTTTCGTTCGGAAGAAGAACGCACAAGGAGAAGAGTGTAGATACAGAACGCGGATCACAATCAAAGGATGCCAACAAGAGTTCGGTATCAACTTCTGGGAAACCTACGCTCCTGTTGCTAAGGCAGAGTCTGTAAGATTTATCCTGTTGCTCGCTCTGTACCTGGGATTATGGTGCCGTCAGGTTGCCTTTGTTACTGCGTTCCTGAATGGACCAGTGGGTGACGTGGAGATTTACATGGAGCAACCTGATTACTTCGATGATGGTACTGGTCGTGTTTGCAAGCTCTTACAAAGTCTCTTATGGATTGCGGCAAGCGCCGCGTATCTGGTACAGGATGCTAAACAAGTATCTTAGGAAGTGTGGCTTTAAGCGCACCAAGGTGGATGCTGGTGTGTATGTAAGAACTGTGGGAGAGAACATGGTCTTTGTCACCGTGTACGTTGACGAGCTCTTGATTGTCGGGACTGACCCCGATATTGAGACGGTGCTTGCTGAGTTGCGCAGCGAGTTCAAGATTAAGGATCTAGGAAACGTGAAGCACTTGCTAGGAATGGAGATTACGTACGTGCTAGGGCACACGCTGACTATCTCGCAGAAGGGATACACTGAAAAGATTTTGAAGAAGTTCAAGATGGCCAAATGCGAACCTGTGCCTACTCCGCAAGTGAAGGGTAATTTCCCAATACCAGGAAATGCTGAAGTGGAACCGGTGTGTGTTAATGCAGACCCAGATGTTGACTATCGGCAAATTGTGGGTTCTTTGCAGTATCTGGTGCAGTGCACTCGCCCAGACATTGCGAACGCCGTGAGGACATGGGAAAATTCCTGAACTGCTTCACCCATGAGCATCATGTTCTTGGAAAGCGCGTGTTGCGTTATTTGCGAGGGACTACCGACTATGGGCGAGATCCAGTAAGCCTGACGTGCACGGTGGTGGCGTATGTGGATGCGTGGAGGCCGTCAGAGAAGGACATGCAGATTGTGGCTTATGCAGATGCAGATCTAGGAAATGAAAAAAGATGATCGTCGATCTGTGACTGGATTTGTATTGCAAATGGAAGGCTGTACGTTTGCGTACTCCAGCCACAAGCAGCGCATTGTGACGGATGATACCTGCAGCTCTGAGTTTGTTGCTGCTGCAGTGTTCCACCATGATAATGTGGACACACATTCTCTGCAAAGAGCTTGGGTTACGCCGTAAGAAGACAATTCTTTACGATGACAATCAAGCAGCTATTGCGGTCATTGAAGCAAACACAGGGGACTACAAAGTGAAAGGAATTGACCTCAAGTATCACAAGATTCGTGATTACGTGGAGCGTCAAGAGTTTGCCATCGAGTACTGCCCATCTGAGGTATGCTGGCATATATTTTGACCAAGCCTCTCGGTTCAAAAAGCTACGTCAGCTTTTGAATGTGATGCCTATGCTGCCAGCAATTGAAGATGCAGGCAAGTGTGCCGGTGCTGCTGGAGCCAAGACCTAAGCCAGCACGAAGTGGGAGTGTGACGAAGTGTCGTGTTCCTGCCAAGTCTTTGTATACGCCTATACTCCTGAGACTGCACAGTTGCAGGTATACTGGGTGTGTCCGTTAGTGTATACTGTTGTTTCTCTTTGCTACCTGAGAGGGGGTTGTCACCTTCGAGGTTTCCCTCTCAATCCCAGACGTGCTCAGTGGGAAAGCAAGCGTTCCGTTGTTTTGACTTCTACCTTCTCGCTGTTCTTCAGCGCCGACACTCGCCTGCGCATCGTGCCAGTTTGCTTTGACGGAGTAGAGCTGCTGCTCCTTTCTCTATGGCAGCATTCTAGTACGGTACGCAGTGATATGGCAAATTGCAATTGGCAATTGGCAATTGGCACTACGATTTGATTTGGCAGTAGGCAAGGAGCTGATGTACTTGGGGCGCGATTGTCTAGCAGTGCGGATTGCTCGGTCGGCGCGGGCTCTGCTGCCGTGGGCTAGGCTGGTGGTGCCGGTTGTTGCATCCTTCTTTGGCACCAGCAGGGGGCGACGATAGTGGTCGCTTTGACTGCCACCTGGCCGCCGACCGTGCTGCTCCGGCAGCTGGTAGGCGACCGAAAAATTAGGGCAACTCGGCGAGCCCCACGTTGGCGCTGCGCTTTCGAGCCGCGCTGCTGCGTGCGTTCGGACGAAGGCCTGGCAATCAGGTTGTCGCCGCTGTGCGCGATCTTCCTTTGTTGAAGAGTGCCGCCGATGCGAGCACAGGTGGCGGGGAAAATCCACGGCTTGCAGGGCCGACGCGCACCAGTCAAGGCGGTCGGTCCCATGTTGCCTCTGCTCAAGCAGCGTCTTCGCCGTCTCTTGCATCACCGCGAGACTGCCGTGGTACAATGCTGGTGCGAGTCGTCACGCTGATGCGAGACCAGCAGGATGTAGGATACGACGACGATAAAATCCGTTTTCATTCGGAGCTGCGCGCGAGTGGCGGCGGCGGCGGCGCACTTGCAGTCTGAGGCATTGGCCTGCAACGTCATGTTGCCGCGCGTCAAAAGCTCACCAAGACTTTTATCCGAAACGTTTCGTCGTCGAGGGATACGCGTGGTGACATGCTACATGTATGATGCTTCTATCAGAAAGATACCTAAGCTCCTGATACTGTACATGTAACAAGCGTGTGGGTAGCCATGTCTGCAACGCGTGAGCAAACGCGGCCCCAGCGCATGGGCAGACCAATTTCTTTGGTGTTCACGTTGGGCGGACCACAAGTCGATCCGCCGGACAAGCCGCAGATCCATTACTCGCGTACGAGCTCACCACGAAACAGCGCGTGTAATCCACCGCCAGCGCATGGTGGACGCTCGCCGCTAGAGCGGGTCGCCAGCATGTTTGTATTCGTATTTCGCCCACCCGCACACGGCTTCACAGGTTCAAAATAAGGAGAGCGTTTTAGGTGGAGCCGCATGACGGATTCGAGTAGAAGTTCCGTTTTGGCCACCACCCCCGCCGCTATCAGCGACTGGCAGCGAGGACAGTCCAATCGCGCATGGCATGTATCAGCCTGCACATTGACGGCAAATGGCGGGGCTGTCCTCAAATTGAATGGCTGCTGCAACTTGCGTCCAGCAAACCCCACGTCGAGGCGCCAGACTCTGGCCCCTCTGGCCCAGAGGGGGCTTCATTTCGCGCGCTCACTTGAACCTACACGCTGCCATACGGCGCATCGGACAGAGGTACAGCCAAGGCGAAATTGCACGTCGCGCATTCAGCTGGGCAGTCGAACATGGTTTTTGCCTGGTTCACCTCCCTGACCTGGTGGCATGTTCCCGCAGCAGATGGAGACCACACGCAGCATGTGCGGATTCATGTGGTACGGATGTTAAATGCAGGCCAATCGGCGAGGGGGTGAGTGAGTGAGTGAGAGAGAGAAGGTCAACGTCATGCCCGCCTCCCCCCACGTCTTTCTAGAGCTGCGACGGTGGGCGAGCTCGCTTGCTTAGTGCTTCAGCCCCACATAAGCGGCTGCTATGGATACTGTGTCTAGCGCGGACAGCGAGTTGCGTTCGCACGTGGAACAAGTTAGCGGCAAGTTGCCGGTGAGCATCCTTCTGCATCGTGAGGCCTGCAGCCTTGCACTGCAACCAAGGACTATGACCAGGCCTCTCTAATATGGGGTGTTTGCCGATTTCCCCCCATTAAGCTAATGGGGGGACGTCAAGGAAATTTAATAGGGGGATAGTGAGGGAACAACAGTTCAATAGTGAATGCAAGATAATAAATATTAGTGTAGATAAACCTTGAAGGTGGTTGACAACATACTTGCGACTGCATTTAGCTACAGCAACACTATCCACCATTTGTCGTCCGGAGCAAAGTCTGGAGCCTATTCCCCAGGTACGTTCGAACACGAATTCGGTGTGTAACCAACCAGGAAGCACCTTGTGCATTGACAGCCAACGCGTACAAACAAACTTGGGGCAAGTTGTACGCATTTGAGCAATCATACCAAACTGACGCCGAAGCCAGCCTCCCACAAAACGATCGTCACACAGTCGTTTGTATTCTGCTTGAGTAACCAAATCCAATTGGTGCGAGCCACACCAAACGCGGGTGGTCGGGATTCAAGTTGCTCGATCCAATCGAGTTTGTAGACCGGATAGGCCAACGTAGGCTAACCATCCGTACTTATACAACCAGTACGTCTGGAGTCTGCGAGTCTAAGTCTGCAACCTTTAGGCCATACTTGACGTCGTGACCGCGCTGAAACTTGGTCGTCAAATTTCTTGGCATGATGGTTTTCGGGTGGTTTTGTTTGTGAGAGTCCTTGCAGAGTTCCTTGTACATTGCAAGAGCTCAAAATGGTGCTGCACAGCCATCTGAGGACGAAGTGCTGGCGAGAAAACGGCTCATAAGAATCCTCGAAAAATTTGGAGTTCTTTTTACCTGGGGGATGAGCGCGAGATTTAATAGGGGGATCGCGGGGGAAACCGGGTCCATTTCCCCTATTATAGAGGCCTTACTATCTATCACCTTCCTCGCTTCTCTGGACACTTTCAAGTAGGGTGCAGTGCACCGTGCACAACATTGATCAACAAGGGAACGAAAACACCGATCAGATCGCATCAAGTTGATGTTGACAAACATTCTGTACCAAGTTCGTGTGGATTCCACGGGCTGAAGTTGAGCCTTACCTCGAGGAAGGTGATACTGTAGTCCTGGGTTGCAGTGCAAGGCTGCAGGCCTCACGATGCAGAAGGATGCTCACCGGCAACTTGCCGCTAACTTGTTCCACGTGCGAACGCAACTCGCTGTCCGCGCTAGACACAGTATCCATAGCAGCCGCTTATGTGGGGCTGAAGCACTAAGCAAGCGAGCTCGCCCACCGTCGCAGCTCTAGAAAGACGTGGGGGGAGGCGGGCATGACGTTGACCTTCTCTCTCTCACTCACTCACTCACCCCCTCGCCGATTGGCCTGCATTTAACATCCGTACCACATGAATCCGCACATGCTGCGTGTGGTCTCCATCTGCTGCGGGAACATGCCACCAGGTCAGGGAGGTGAACCAGGCAAAAACCATGTTCGACTGCCCAGCTGAATGCGCGACGTGCAATTTCGCCTTGGCTGTACCTCTGTCCGATGCGCCGTATGGCAGCGTGTAGGTTCAAGTGAGCGCGCGAAATGAAGCCCCCTCTGGGCCAGAGGGGCCAGAGTCTGGCGCCTCGACGTGGGGTTTGCTGGACGCAAGTTGCAGCAGCCATTCAATTTGAGGACAGCCCCGCCATTTGCCGTCAATGTGCAGGCTGATACATGCCATGCGCGATTGGACTGTCCTCGCTGCCAGTCGCTGATAGCGGCGGGGGTGGTGGCCAAAACGGAACTTCTACTCGAATCCGTCATGCGGCTCCACCTAAAACGCTCTCCTTATTTTGAACCTGTGAAGCCGTGTGCGGGTGGGCGAAATACGAATACAAACATGCTGGCGACCCGCTCTAGCGGCGAGCGTCCACCATGCGCTGGCGGTGGATTACACGCGCTGTTTCGTGGTGAGCTCGTACGCGAGTAATGGATCTGCGGCTTGTCCGGCGGATCGACTTGTGGTCCGCCCAACGTGAACACCAAAGAAATTGGTCTGCCCATGCGCTGGGGCCGCGTTTGCTCACGCGTTGCAGACATGGCTACCCACACGCTTGTTACATGTACAGTATCAGGAGCTTAGGTATCTTTCTGATAGAAGCATCATACATGTAGCATGTCACCACGCGTATCCCTCGACGACGAAACGTTTCGGATAAAAGTCTTGGTGAGCTTTTTGACGCGCGGCAACATGACGTTGCAGGCCAATGCCTCAGACTGCAAGTGCGCCGCCGCCGCCGCCACTCGCGCGCAGCTCCGAATGAAAACGGATTTTATCGTCGTCGTATCCTACATCCTGCTGGTCTCGCATCAGCGTGACGACTCGCACCAGCATTGTACCACGGCAGTCTCGCGGTGATGCAAGAGACGGCGAAGACGCTGCTTGAGCAGAGGCAACATGGGACCGACCGCCTTGACTGGTGCGCGTCGGCCCTGCAAGCCGTGGATTTTCCCCGCCACCTGTGCTCGCATCGGCGGCACTCTTCAACAAAGGAAGATCGCGCACAGCGGCGACAACCTGATTGCCAGGCCTTCGTCCGAACGCACGCAGCAGCGCGGCTCGAAAGCGCAGCGCCAACGTGGGGCTCGCCGAGTTGCCCTAATTTTTCGGTCGCCTACCAGCTGCCGGAGCAGCACGGTCGGCGGCCAGGTGGCAGTCAAAGCGACCACTATCGTCGCCCCCTGCTGGTGCCAAAGAAGGATGCAACAACCGGCACCAGCCTTGCCCGCGGCAACAGAGCCCGCGCCGACCGAGCAATCCGCACGGTTGGACAATCGCGCCTAAAGGAGTGGCACGCAAGCTCCAAAAGATACTGCGCCGAGGACATCTGCCGCGCTGACGTGCCGTTGGGCGATGAAGGCGAAGGCGCCGCTGTCATCCATTGACCTTGTCATCTCATCCGCAGGTGCAGCGCTGTTACTGCCCCGGTCAACTTGTGGCGTGTTTGTTTTGATATTCTCCTCGAGCTAGCGTCTCGGGCCAGTGCGGTGCTCGCCATCGTCGGCGCCGTCAATGAAGGTCACCGGAGTCAAGTTGCCGCTCAACTCGCGCTCCGGCTCTTTATTAACCCGAACGCTGTACTGAAACTCTCTGCCTAACAAAAGCAGTGCGACAGGCTGGTCATGTGGAATTCGATATGCAGCGCTCTCCCGCCAGTCTGGTGTACCGGTTAACTGGCACCCACGATTCTCTTCCTGGCCCCAACTTCACAACGACGGACCAACCAGCCTCCCCATCATTACATAATCTCTTTTGCCCGCTACGTGTAACGTGCTGCGTTCCGAACCCGCAGACACCCACGACACTCGCCAGGACCTAACGCGCCCTCGCACGGTCGTTTAGATAGATCCACGAGCTTGACACGCAGTGGCAACAGCAGCAGCGTTCATTTACTACAACTTGACCCGCGGCAGCTCGTTCTCGCCGCCACCGGATCAAAAATTAATTCGCACTCGCAGAGACCGAGTGCAGCAGCTCCTCCCGTTCAGCCCCTCCCGACCAGCTCCAGCACGGCCATGTCCATGGGCCTCCACTCGGCACGCGAGGAGCTTGGTCTGCCCAACCCGGCCGGCAGCCACGGCATGGGTATCTCCACCACCACGGGCTACCTCAACGGAGACGTCGGCCAGCAGATCGCCGGACTGCCAAAGCCCATCAGCCTTAGCCCACGGACCTTCGGCATGGAAGACCTGCGAGACTTCTGCGGCCCTGTTGGCACTTTCAAGACAGGCCTCACACCCCGTGTCTTCAGCACGGGACTGACCCCTCGCTCGGGCTTCACGCCGCGTTTCACGACTGGGTTCACCCCTCGTATCAACGTCACGGGTCTGAGTCAAGCGCCCAACGCCCCGCCTACGGAGACTCCTAGTGCTTACATGAACCGCCCCGGAGCCGGCTACTCGCCACGCAGTGCTGACGCCAACAACAACAAAATTTCCCCGTCGGGCTTCACCCCCAAGGATGTCTCGGGTGCTAAGGTTCCCATGCGCTTCCCCGGTGCCTTTTCGAACAACAGCCCACCCAAGATGCCCATGGCCGACCAGTTCAAGCAGGAGCAGCAAGCTCCTCCGCAGTCGCACATCCAACAGATGCAGCAGATCCACCACCAGACCCAGCAGATGAACCACGGCGCACCGCACCATGGCCAAATGCCGCACCCGGGAATGCCCAACATGAACATGCCCATGTACGACTACATGAACCGCCCCGCACTGCAACAGCCCGCGGACCCGCGTCTCAGTGTCACCCCCAACTCGGACCGTGTTTCGGACCAGGAGGATCTCGATGAGCGTCGCCGTATGAAGAACCGCGAGCGTGTGCGCAAGTGCCGCAAACGCAAGCAGGACCGCCTGAACTTTCTAGAAGACCGCACCGCTGAGCTCGAGAAGGAGAACGGTATGCTGAAAGCCAAGATGGCCCGCAAGGACTCCGGACTCAAGGACGAGCCTCTGACCGAGGCCCAGTTGAACGACCTCCGCAAGAAGCAGAACACCACTTTGTCGTCGTACATTCGTGCCTATAACGAGGCCGATGGTTCCGCATTCGAGACAAGCGCTCATGGTATTTGGGCTGACAATGCTGAGATTCTGTACGGCACCACCGGTGCTCGCGTGGCTGGCTTGACGGACATCGTCGCCAGCAAGAAATCAAGTGCTAGTGTGTTCGCCAAGTACGAGATCAAGCAGTACACTGTGCAGTGGAAGCCCAACTCGACGGACAAGTGCCTTGTGAACTGGGAGGTCGAGGTGAGTGTGAAGAAGGACGCGGCTAAGAACGTGCCGTTGACTGCTCCGTTTGCCGAGCTGGCGCCGCACTTCGGAGACAGCAGCGAGCCGCTGTCGTTCCAGATGACCTCACACATTTCGTTCGAGGAAGGCAAGATCGTGGAGGAGATTCGCCAGCTAAACCTGTCCCGCATTGGAGAGAAGGCGCTGGAGCTGTTCGCAGAGGACCCCAAGACGGCCGCTGACGTGCTGCGGTGCCTGATGGTGATGGCTTAGGCTTTCAGACATTGCAAGACAAGGCGGAGAACAGCTCGAGACGAGCTAGACCGAATATCGGACAAACGGACGGGCAGAGACCCCCACGCAGGTAGCTCGTAGCTAGAGGAGTGTCTTTCTCCTTGTTGAGTAGCACTAGAGCATCGTGTATCATAAAGCAAATATTACTCGGAGAAACTCACAAAGCGTTGCATTCACTTTGGCGTAAGTGGCCCCAGTCTCAACAACGTATTCACGTGGAGTGAGTCAACGCGTGTCGCTCATCTGACACCGCCACACCGCGGGGTCGTCCATGCTTGCTTATTTCCTCAACATTACTAACACGCATTGTCTAACAACGCGGCGCGGGGCGGCGCTTGCGGCGGCACGAAAAAAAGTAGGGGTTAAGTTGATCTATTGACTTCCTAGTACATGTAGAATGTGGCGCGATGCCGGATCGCTTCTTGAATAAAAACTTGTGTAGCGTCTTGCCAACTTGTGGTTCTAAGGCGAAGCAGAGTCCGTTGGCACCCAGCAGGACGCGTAGCCTTCTCTCCTAGCACGGAGAGACAGCGGGTCAGACAGCGAGCACGATGTGGCACTCGCTCCATAGCTGCCATCCTCATGGACTTGCTTCAAGCTCGTCTCGAAACGTCTACGAGCAACAAGACAACACAACCACAAGAAGAATGAGCGGCGAAACAGCAACCAGTAGAGGATGGAGGAAGGTACCGTACCGGCGAAGACAGTGTTGAGCGTCGGGATGTTGTTAGCCTTGAGGATCTCGGGCGGCACGTCGTTCATCTCGTTGAGCTCCTACAGTACACGAAAGCACAACCGCACGGTGAGTCCAGATTGCTACTGGCATTGCGCGACTGTTACGCACCTGAATCTCCTTGAAGGAGCCGATGTACTGGATGTCCTTGCCCTCCGGGTCCTGCAAGAACACCTGCGGATAGTTGGCGCGGATGCCACTGGCCTCGAAGTAGCGGTTACGCGTGTCGCGGTTCTCCTCGAGGCTGCAGTCCACCTCCGTATACGTGATCTTGTTGCCGTCCAGCAGCTGCTTCAGGTGGCCGATCTCGTACTTTTGCTCGGTGATCGAAACCATCGAGGAGGTCAGCACAACGCACGTCTGGGAGCAGCGACAGCAGGGTCAGCAGCGGCACACGAGGACGACAGAGCAGAGCAGAGGACGCACCTTCGCGGGACTCATAGTGTTAGTAGTTAGGTGTCGGACTGGGAAGAGGAGATAGCAGACTAGAGGCGCGTCTTAGTTTGGAGCGAGCGTTTCTTCTTCGGCCTTTCGCCAACTGCCTTCGGCTGGATCGGAGCCCTCCACGCACGCGTCGACGCTGGTGTGGCGCACACACTCGAATAAGTACGAATTTATTGCAAATGTGCGCAAAGGAATGTTTGCGCCGACCATGGCGAAGCGGAGCCGTTCGACGCAGGTTCTTTTCGCGGAGGGAGCAAGGTGTCGCAGCGTACGTGCGAATAAGTCGCTTGGTCGCCGCGGCGATGGCTGGCTGTAATGGCTCGTGGAGCTCGAGTGAAGCCACTTTTACCACTTCATGAGATGGCTACGCTCCACGTATGGGCGACAAGTGCAGGTTCACGTGCAATCGCGACGCGAGAATCGGTGGCGTTTGTGCTGCAAATCGGTGGGGCCATTGCTCTGCAATTTGCACGGCACGACTGCCCTTGCTTCCGGCACTCTCGTCACTGACGAGTCGTAAGAGAGCAATCGAGATCAGAGACAGCGTGCTTGTTGGGCAGCGTTCAAGGTGCGACCGTGAATAGATAGCGCTTTGCTGGTGTCTGGTGATACAGTAGTCTCTAAAGTCGACATTGCCGACTTCTTGGCGCGATTGCACCCCGGTTACATGTACTATGCGATGAATGCTTTTGCAATGGACTGCTAGGTGACTGCATTATGTATGTAGCGCGACCCACTATGGAGCATTCCAGCACTGCCAGAGCTGCGGAGAAGGAGGCCCACGAGTACCGGTATGTTCTCGATTGCGAGGTGCGTCTTGCAATTTCCGCACACGTAGATGAACGGGCTTGCTTAGTTGCGATTCATGTGGAAGCCGTCACTCAGCAAGGTTATCTACAGTGCTACATCAGTCGTGTAACGCGACGTTGCTTGTGCTGACGCATCGAATGCCGGTGGCACGTTGGTTGATTTACTGCGAAATCCGGTACATGTGCAAGTACTTCATACATGTAGCGTGGCACTAACCAATTTATTTACTTGGCTTCCAGCAATACTCTGCCATAGCGGTCGATAATTCGCTTCTACCAGGAACTTCCTGGCAGGAAGGCAGCCTCCCTAGCGCTTATGAAGTCGCCTGAATGGTTTCCAGTTCTAACTTTCCACTACGAGCTGCTAGGACGCATTCCTTCCTAGCACTTTTGTAAAGCCCTTGGCGTAAGCAGCACTGGACGTCTTATTCGAAAGTGTCTTGTGCTGGGTGATGCAATGTCTCAGCCCACGTGTCTTCACTTCACGCGTGGTGAACCACTGGTGATTCACCACTGGTGATGCGATCCCATCGTAGCAGAGTCCGCTAGCTGAGCGCCGCAATGTTAGTCACAACCTGTGTCGCTCGCTCGCTCCACTACTACATGTACTACGCCGAGCTGACGCTTCGCTTGGCCTGTTCCGCTCGACTTGCGGGCAGATGTACATACATGTCATGTATGAAGACATTTGCAGCGAATACCGATTGGCCAAAAGTCGATGTGTACTGTACCAAAATGTATGCGTCATTTCGCTAGTCGGCACCCCAGAGACCACGTCGCGCAGGATCTATTGTGTGATTGGATGCTAAGTGCGAATATTCAACCAATTATATTCTTCAATATCTGATCGTGTCACGCCAGTCGTGACACCCGGAATGTGGAGCCCGCACTTCCTGTTGCCTCTGCTGCTGCGCACCTGTCATGGCGTCGCGATCCCTGCTGCTGCTAGTGGCGAGTTGTCTGTGCTGCGTCTGGAACCTGGCAATCGCGCAAAATGTGAACGACTCGCCGGTGCTGGACATGGAGCCCGAAGTGGCGTGCGAGGCGGCCACGGACTGCCTGGCGCAAGGCTTAAAGCACAGCACGTGCCGCGCCGACGTCTGCGTGGACGACGCACTGTTCCCGCTGTCTCAAGCGGAAATTACCGGATCAATTGGTGCGTTCGTGGCCAGCATCTTGGCTGCCGGCTCTGGTCTGGGCGGCGGCGGCCTGCTGGTGCCGCTGTACATTATGCTCATGAGCATGTCGTCGCACGAGGCCGTGCCGTTGTCCAAGGCCACGATCTTCGGCGGCGCCATCGCCAGCTTCCTGCTGAACGTACGGAAGCGCCATCCGCTGGTGCGCAGCCGACCGCTGATTGACTACGAGACGATGCTACTCATGGAGCCCATGACGCTTGCCGGCACTATTATCGGCGTCAACATGAACGCGGTGTTCCCTGAGTGGCTCATCACCATTTGCATCGTGTGGCTGCTGACCAAAACAGCCTTGAGAACTTATAGTAAAGGCAAGAAGATCTGGAAGGAGGAAACGGACGCCGACAACAAGATCATGTCGAATATTGTCGCGTACTGGCGGTTGCTGCCGTACGAGTCGAACTTCAAGCAGTTCCAGGTTGTGGCACGAGCATATTTGAAGTGGGAGGCGTATAAGAATCCTGAGAAGGAAGAGCTTAGACTGAAGATCTTGGCGGGAAAGGCTAGTAGCGAGGAGGAACACAGCTCGTCGAACAGCACGGAGGCGAGCACAGAGGAAGAGGCTAGCAGTGACGAAAACGAGAGCGAGTCTTTGATGAGTTGGGGACTGCAGGACAACCGACCGGTCAAATTCCTATCGGTGGAGGAAATCGCCAAGGCACGACGCACTGTCCCACTGGCGGACATGGGCGTGCTGTTCCTGACGTGGATCGGACTCGTGCTGTTCTCGATGGCGAAGGGAGGCCACGGCACGCCCAGCGTCATTGGTTTGTCCTGCGGTAGCATTGGCTACTGGTTTCTGATCGTCGTCTCGTTCCCGTTCTTCATGAGCGTGACGATCTACTTTGGTATGAAGATCAGCCGGTTCCACACGATGTTGCAGGCGTCCGACTACACGTACGCGAAGGGCGACATGGTCTGGACGAAGCACGCTGTCATTAAGTACCCTGCGCTGTGCACTGCCGCTGGCGTTGCTGCAGGTCTGCTGGGCATTGGAGGCGGCATGGTGAAGGGTCCACTGCTGATAGAAATGGGGCTGCTACCGCAGGTGTCCTCGGCCACGTCGTCGTCCATGATCCTGTTCACGTCGTCCGCCACCACGATCCAGTTTATCATCCTGGGCACGTTGTCGGTGGATCACGCCCTGTGGCACGGCGCGGTCGGCTTTGTGGCTGGCCTCATCGGGCAGTTGGGCATGTCGTATTTGATCAAGAAGTACCGCAAGGCGGCGCTAGTGATCTTCCTCGTTGCAATCTTCATTGGAGTCAGCGGCCTCGTCATGGGTGTGCTCGGTGCGGTCCGTATTTCACAGATCGGTTTTGGAGGCTTCCGCTCGCTCTGCCTCAGCGGCTGAAAACGCTGAACCGGCTGCTGCTATTGCTTGTAATACGACTAGCCACATATTATAACTTAACATGCACACGGGTTTGTACTATATCGCGTGCGTTCTGTTCTGGTGCTCTGCTGTGCCTTCATGGAGATTTAACTTGGCAAATATGTTGAAGTGGTCCAGTGCAGGAATGGAATAAGTTGCAACAATCCTAAGTGCAACTTGTGCGCAACTTCAGTTTTAACACTTTGATGACGTCATCTCCTCACACTTCTACATCGAGCGGATTCCATTCCGCCTCTTCAGTCTTTCCACGTGTACCAACCCGTCAGCCTTACCACCAGCAGCATCCTCACGACCAAGATGAGCGCCTTCCCGTCTATCAAGCTCACGTACTTCGGCGCCGCTGGGCGCGCCGAGGCCCCTCGTCTGGCCTTCTACATCGGCGGTGTTCCCTTCGAGGACAAGCGTATCAACCACGCGCAGTTCTCAGCCGTGAAGGAATCCCTGCCCCTTGGACAGGTGCCGACCCTTGAGGTGGACGGCGAGGTGTTCACCCAGTCGCACGCCATCATGCACTTCGCCGGACGCTTGGGAGGACTCTACCCGGTCAGTGCACCCTACCTGGCACTCAAGATCGACGAGCTGCTGCACGCCATGGGCGAGATCGAGGAGAAGATGGGTCCGTCCTTCCGCGAGTCCGATGCGGACAAGAAGAAAACCATGCGCGAGGAACTGGCCACTGTCACAATCCCCCGCTACGCCGGTCTGTTCGAGGCCCGTCTCGAGAAGATGAAGCAGATCCCTGCCTTCCAGTCCGACGACGTGTTTATCCATGATGTGGCCATCTACGCCTGGGTCAAGTCGCTGCGAGGCGGTTACATCGATTTCATCCCCTCGACATTGCTGGACGGCTACAAGCTGCTGAACGAGACGCACGATAAGATCGCCAACCACCCGAAGGTCAAGGAGTGGTACACGTTGCAGCACAATGCCCCCAAGCTCAAACTCACCTACATGCCTCACCCTGGGCGTGGAGAGCCGATCCGTCTCGCTTTCTTCATCGGAGACGTCGAGTTTGAAGACGAACGTATCACACGTGAAGAGCTGGCCAACCGCAAGCCGTCGCTGCCTTTCAACCAGCTGCCGGTGCTGGAAGTGGACGACGAGGTCATCTCCCAGTCGCTGGCTATCCTTCGCTATGCTGGCACGCTATCGGGACTTTACCCCGTGACTGACCCAGTGGCTGCCTATCGCATTGATGAAGTGTTTGCCATCCTTGACGACATGTTCAACTTTCCGCTGTGGAGTGCCTCTCACCGTGAGAAGGACACGGAGAAGCAGCTGGCCATGCGCGCGGAGCTGTCCAGCGGCATGGTGGCCAAGACGCTGGGCTTCCTGGAGAACCGCATCATCAAAAACAAGGGCCCCTACGCCGCTGGACCGAACCTCACCGTAGCAGACCTCGCTCTCCACGGCGTGTTGCTCGGCTTCAAAAACGGCGTGCCCGGATTCGCGAAGGATATCGCTGACTCGTACACGAACCTGCAGCGCGTTTTCAAGCTGGTGGCGGAGCACCCGAAGGTTGTGGAGTGGAACGCCGCGCACAACCAGTAAGTCAAGTGGTGTCTTTCGGCAACTAGGCTGAAATGCTGTCCGTGACGCTTCGCGAGCCAAGTGAATCGCTTTCCTTGCTTACCAACGTAGACAAACGATAAAAATACGATGCATTTGTGAGTTACTAACAAGAAAACAACAACAGCTACAATAGTGCTGCGTACTCAATCAAGACACGGACCCCAGATTCTAGCGTTTTCTTTAAAAAGGAAGCTGGTGGCCTTGGCGCTTCATCTTGCCCTTCCTTCTTGCCCCGATCGACCATGCAATTTTTTTTTAAATCTTAAAAGAATGCTAAGTGCTCGTCGAGCATTTCGGTAATACTACTACCGGTAGTAGTAAACAACTGAGTCCGTTTTTTCCAAGCAAGCGAGGCAAGCAGCAGATGTGTGCTCCGGTAAACTTGACGTGGCAATGCCTTCTGATTATGCGTTCAAGACCGGTCAACACGAACAGTATCCAACCCAGAAAAATACGTATAGTGGTTTCCACATGGGAAGATGCGAGTCGCACCGTGTCACCTCGACTGCGCATAAGTAAATACTGGACAGATCTCAGCATTCGAATACTGAGATCTGTCCTTGCATGAGGATAACTACCATTAATGCTAATCCCGCAAACATGCTTACTGACATTTCTCCGTCCGAAGTCCTGCGTGATTTTAGCAAACGTCGGAGAGAATTCACGCTTCCCCTTCACGGAAGTAGTATTGAGGAACGGATCGACCAGCGTAAAATCACATGCCTTGATACTGTTCTATCCCACAGTGACTCAGCGTCTTGTCTTCAGGTCTCAGAAAAGCAAACTTCCTTCCCAATCGATCGAAGCACATGAATCACCCGAGTGGCAGTCCACCACCCAGCTTCTCCCCTTTGATGAAATACCGCGACGCAGTTTCTGTTAAGCTTCTTCACGTCCAATTCGACTACTGCACTCTGACTGCATCGTTGAATGGAGGCAAACGAAGCTGCCTTCCTGGGGAAGAAGTGTGGTTGCCTTCATTATTGGCAGTTCAAAATCCTCCTTCTCAACTTTGTCTCCGCTTCTACTCCCTTCTGGCCTCTGCTAGCTTCATTGATAGCTTCAGCAAGTTTCGTCCGTAATAAAGCACTACATGTACATGTACAAGTACTTGTATATGTTTGCAGAAGGGCAGGCACGGCCACAAGTTGAGCGAATACACCACCATCACACGATACCCACTCGTCATCTCTTCCACAACACGAGTGGCACCTCACATTGCATAAGCTAGAAGCAGCACTGACGCTATCAAACTCATAAGGACATTGCTTTTTGGTTTCTTCATCACAACGCACCAGAGCCCCACCCGTGTACACACCAACATCCCATAGCTTCGTCCATTTCGTTCACGTTTTGCTACTCACGGCGTGAACTCATTAGCGTACGCCATATGCCATATTATCACATCAGTATATGACAAACATTTCATCAATTTGATGGCCGCGATATCGATAGTTTCAACTTGCCTTTTTTTCACTTGATCTGTCACTGCTGCAATGCACTAAAAACTCCAGGATATCAAGACCAAACCTTGAGAGCAAACCTCAGTCGATAGCGATAACCCCTGGTGCTTCCTCTCGAGGACGTTTGTTTCCCGTTGCGGTACTTGTAGCAATTGAGGATATCAATCGATTCAGACACACGATCTCGGTCCTGTATTCCGGCAATTTCTGCTTACGCAGGTCAAATCCCGCGCCGCCTTTCACCAAACGTACGTACGAATTTCTACCACGTCCCTCCGCTGTCATCGTGAGTCCGCTAGCCTGAAGTCTTCGGGTAAGTAGTCCAACCCGAGAACGAGCTTGTGCAATGCTGGTAAATCCACGAATGATATATGAGTGGTCTGGCCCACGAAGGAAAGCTGACAGTTCAGTGGCCCCAGGGATATCATGAGATGGGGTTTCGTACGTGAACGGCTCCGAAACCTCTGTGATCTCACCAGTCAACCAAACCCGCCGTCGGGACGCAAGAAAACTCAACGTAGATTGATGAGCTGCTGGGCTGGCCAAATTAACTAATGCCGAAAGTGCCTTCACCGTAGGCCCAAGAAGCTTTCCGTCCATTCTCATGAATAATTTGCTCACATCATCGAAGACTTGCAAATTTTCGCAGGCAAGTGCGTGCTTCCAAAGAAGTCCTACATCACTCGAAGACGCGAAACCACTTGGGTGGATACTTAAAGCTGAGTGAGCATTCCTCAACGCAGCTTTCGTAAGGGCTGTTCGTGCGACAGGATTGTCTTCAAGTGGATTCGCTAGTGCCAAAACGAGTCCCAGACGGTCTGCATGCTGTATTTGGTGCTGGTCGATGGCATTCAGGTATGGACCACCAACGGCCCCCCAGCTGACTTTGCGAATGAGTTCCACAACCATAGAGGTCATTTCTCGCTTTTCCTTCAGGCGGGAAAAACACGTCTTGAAAAAGGCATCGACAAGCGTCACGTCCTCTGAGTCGGCGATTGCCTTACAGAGCTTTTGACATAGCCGTAGCGGCATCGGGGTGGGATGATTATACCTGTATCCATAGCCGTAGACGTGGGGCGCTTGCTGTTGCTGCTCAGTTCTCAAGCGAAGAAATTTTTGCACTTTGGTTATGTCGACTGGGTTGTCAGCCAATGCCATTTCTGCTGCAGCGACGTCTCCCATTATATTGAACGTGCTCTTGACGTTAGTGGACGTTGCCCAACCAACAATTGCAAAGCGTTCGTGAGAGACAAAACCATCCCTGTCGTACTGCTCCCACAACTGACTAAACGTTTCGTTCCCAGGATTTAAAAAGTTGAGCTTTTCCGTCCATTCAAGAGAAGTGGGGTTACCACTACCCAGTTTTCTCCCACTGATCGAGTACCAACAAGCACTCGGTTGCGCATGGCCTCCATAATACCCAGAAGACGTGAAGTGAAGACGTGCAATGCACATTTTCAGTTTCTCTTCAGGGGGGACAAGTTCATTTGCAGCTGCAAGGGATTGATATCGGTCCAAGTCGGTACCAGTAAGTGCTTCAACACCTTTCGCCTCGATCTGATCCCTTTGACACGATCGAGAGAGCATTAGAGCTAGTATCTTGCTCTCTTTGGCATCGCCTACATTGTCCACCCCGTTTGAAATTCCATTTTCGCCTTTGAATTCAACTCCACCCTGCCCCTTCGCCAGTTTTTTTATTGTCTGGGCAAGCTGTAATCGCTGCAACTGGCCAGGATTTTTCCCGTTAAAACTTGGCATTCCCCGTGGCAAATAAAGAGAATAGAGCAGCATCAAGCAATAACCGCTCGTCACTTTCTCCACAGCACGATGCGCACCAGCAGTATACACGACGTAATGCGGTACAAATTGAGCAGCTCCGTCCTCTTTGCCAAACTTGTACACACTGTGATTCTGCGTCCCATCTTCAATAACCACCAAATCCCCTCCGGTACACACCGACGGCAACTGAATCAACAACCTCCCAACACAGCGACCTCCAACTACATCCTTTTGCCGCTCAAACTGCCCTCCTTCCCCATACAGCAACAATTTATCCAGTACCGGTCGCAGTGCAATGCTCTTGAATCCCAATTTCTCCGCACTCGCTTTGCACAAACTTTCAACTCCTTCAACCCACATGGGATTCTTCACCTCCACCTGATCTCCCGTCAACATCCACACTTTGTCACGAACTTGTTTGCCGCGATTCTCAATCTCTGTTGCATTTTCTTTCCGTATCGGAAGTGAAATGTCGCCCCAACCTTTCACCCCCAACCCTGGCAATCCTGGCAACATTGCCGCTTTATCACAAAATGAATATTTCATTTCCCATTGTGCCGCCACTTTCCCCAATAAATCGCTCATCTCTTTGCAAATTTCCCCTTTTGGCACCAAAATATCATTCGATCCGCCAATAGAGCTGAATGGCCAGTACGGGTCCGCTCGCTGTCCTTCCTCCACCTCCTCCTCTTCTTCGTCCTCATCTTCACTATCACTGTCATCGTAATAGCCTTGTCCATAGTATCCCCGCTCACTGTCGCTATCGCTCCACCAGCCTCTACGACGGCGTCCCCAGAACATTTGTTTTGCTGAATGAGGTGCCAACTCGAAGTGCAATTTATACCAGCCAATCAGAATTGTTTATTTATCCACTAGAAAAAGACCCAAAAGCGAATCTTCATGGTTGAGCAAGCGTATTGGCCCTTCAAGGACATCGCCGACCCGGACGACAGCGAGTTTGCGCCTAGAGGAGTTTCGTGTGTGAAGATCAGTGACGCTTTAGGCCGCGTGGGGGAGAACAACGCCGGGTTGTACGCGTTCTGGGGCTCGGACGGCGATCTACCCGCTCTACCTGGTCTGGTAGTACGTGACGCGGGAGTGATCCCCCTCCCATTGGCCGAAAGCTTCTCCAAGTGTCTACTGGACCGATGCTCAAGAGTAAAGGAGGGCGATGACTCACGTTGGGAGCTAGCGGCGGATCAACTGTGGATGAAAAACCCTGAATGGAACCATAAGATCGGAGAGCTGGGGGTGACTATAGCGGAGAAACTGGGCTTCCAGGACGTCCTGCTGGACGTTATTCTGTCCAAATTAGTGGTATATGCACCAGGTGGACATGTGAAGAGACAAAAGGACAGTGACGAACAGGAAGATGTTGTTGCAAAGCTAGTGGTGCAATTGCCCTCGCTCCATGAAGGGGGAGATTTGGTGGTTTTTGACGATGAGGACACTACGAAAAAGTACAAATTTGACTTTGGAAAGTCGACGGGTACAGCAGCGTTCAACCCTAGTTATGCCGTGTATGTGGCGGGGGCAGAGTATCAAGTGGAGGAGGTGAAGAAAGGGTATCGAGTGGTGATGGTGTACTCGATACGACTACCAAGTGATGAAAATATGACGGGCGTGAACCGGTCGAGAAGGCATGTACAAAACGAATTGAAAGAAGCTATGCAGGAGTTTGGAGGAACGAACGAGACGTTTGCACTGTTACTGGCTAACGAGTACGAACGATTTGAGATCGAGGGCTCGGAGCGACGACTGACTGGGGAAGACAGAAGACGGTTCCAAGCACTGCAGAAGGCCAACGGTGTTGTTCCTACAGAGAAAAAACTGAAGTTTTACCTTGCAAAAGTTCATCATACGGCTAAGGTTGTGAAGGATATTGGTGATGGAGGCAATGATGCCTTGTACCGCAGTTACCCGCTGATACAAACAAGGAACGGAGGTGCGCAAGAACCGCGGTGGAGAATCCGGGAGACGTTTTACTCAGTTGTGTGGTTTTCGCCGAGTGGTCAAATTGTACAAAATGGGGAGTACGCAAATGACACATTCAACTGGACCAGCAAACTTAACTTCTTGAACCCGGATCGTGTGTCACCGCGTACAACATGGAGTAAGCACGTAAGTCATGACGAGTTAGTCCTGGAGAAAACAATCGAGTACAAGGCGAATGCCATTATTGCCTGGCCTGTGACTCATGACTTGGTGAATGTGACTTCTTTTATCGGTGAGGATGTCGCATTATCGTTGATTCTGGCGGATGAACCCGTGAGCGCGTCGAAGCTGCGGGCTTTCATGAACATGGCGACTGAAAACGAGCAAAACAATGACAAGCAGGATGATAAAAATTCCTCGCCCTACACGAACTTTTGCATGCGTATGTGCAAGGCAATAACGGCAGCGGGTGATGCCGAGCTGGTGTGGCTATTTTTCATCCGATTTTTCGATAGTTTGAAGAGAAAAGAACAGCTTACTCCGTCACTGGTGTCCCTGGTGCAGGGATTTGGGTGGGGTGCTGTGCATACACCGTTGATAAACGCCGTCAATCGAGCGTCTTCACTCGATGCGATGGCTTTAGCTGTTGAATTGGCAAAAGCTTGTGATGGCGACCGTGACGTTCGGGCCGTTCTGACGATGGTAGCAGCTGAGAAGGCGCAACTTATACCTGGAAATGTGTTGGCTTCGTCTAAGCACGCAAAATTGCTTTTGGGAATACACGGTGGGCTGTAGAAGTACTTCTCAATTCCCTGCGTACGAAGGACTTGAAACCTTTCCACTTGAGAATTCGTTTGTGATCAGTGGTATTGTGCATCTCCCTGCAGCGCGTAGCTTTATTGAAGGACACCTTCGACGCTCAACCGAATCGAACGTCACTACCCCCATTCACGTTTGACCCTCACGAAAGTGGTATGAGCGCATTTGTAACTATCAATAAGACCAAGGTGTACGAGACTTCGAATAGGCATCTGGAAGACTACTCGGAACAGCTCTCAGACGACTTGAGTCCTTCACTTGCTCGTGAAAAACGTCCATTGGTGGAACAAGACGATGAGCATCATGACAAATCAAGGCAGCGGCTGGAAGATCCGAAATAATCCTGATATTATCAGGTGGGCTCATTTCATATACAATGTTCTAAACGACGGAGAATCTGATGCAGGATCCGCATCGTTTTGATGCAATCTGTTTCAAATACAGTAGTAAATACTAGCGCCTGAGCTAATTGTTAGGTGCGCGGAAAAGCTTTGTTGGCAGCTATTGAAAACCATATATTACTTACTTTGAATATCCTTCGTGTTGATAGCCACCTCTCCTACCTTCGTTCATCTAGACGGTGTTAACTGCCGTAGCCCATTTCAATGAGGCTCCTCCTCCTCCTGAGGACGTTTCTTTCCCGTTGTGCTGCTATTGCTTGTGTTGCTCGCGTATAGTTGTCCATCCCTCATTTTCACATTATTGGCGCGTTTGTCGATCTTCTCAATGCTGGGCAGTAATTGGTTTAGCTGCTTTTCACCTCAGACTTGTAATTAGGCAATTCCTCTTTTTGGACATGGAAAGGCACCCCCAGTTTTCGTTATCCGTACTCTAGCGTCTTGCCCTTCGCCACTCGATGTTAGCTGGATTGGTGCCACGATATCTTCACGAAGAACCTTAATTCGATCAAAGCGTCTGCAGCACTACCAAAACCACGAATTATGAGGGACGTACTCTTTCCTATAAGAAAAAAAACGATTGCCCCAGCATCAGGAAAGTCGAAACTTGAGATATGCCATGAAAATGGCTTTTCAATTCGATTGATCTCACCAATTAACCATTGACGACGACTCCGCACTATTGAGACAAGCAAAGCACGGCAGGTCACCGAGCCTGGCGCACCGACACAGTTGGATAAATCACCAATGACAGGACCTGGAAGGTTTATATCCACAGTATCCGAAACTTTGGTGGCTTCTAGTAGCACATCCGAACTCCCATGAACCACTGCAGTCACCACAACCCGCGAGATTATCTGCGGATGCAGTGAAAAGCAAACAAACTTTCTTTATTGCGAACACTGTAAGAGCCATATGCACCGATGGTTATCAGCGAGCTTATCGGCAAGCTCTACTGCAAGCCCCAAACAGTGCTCAACCGACAGCCCTCCAATCGCCCAGAAAAATGAAGCGCAAAAACTGCTCCAGCTAATTCTCCGTACCACATCAGCAAGCAGCGAAATTAATTCCTGTTTTTCCTGCAGACGGACAAAGTAGTTCTTAAAGAATGGCCCAACAAGCGATGCGTTACCGGAATCAGCGATAGCTTTGGCAAGACTTCGGCAAAGCTGCAATTTCGCAGGTCGCTCGCGAGAAGATTCACCTGGTGCTGCGATATGGTGCACCCACTTCTGAAGCGGACTTCACGTTGCAGCGACGACAACACGTCTTTGGCGATGAAGGAAGCTTTAGCTGGAAATTGGAGCGAAACAAGGAACGAGCGACGGTGTTGCTCTGTAGATGTATTTTCTTAAAATGATGGTGAGCAAGCGAACCTCTTGGCCAGTCCTCAAGTTCTTAGTACAGTGTACTTATTTCGGATTTTGGTGTCTAAGTGAGTTACCCTATTCCTGGTTCCAATACGTTGTACATTTTCTTGTTGACGTGGCCGGATTCCTATCCTAAAACTTTGTATCCACTTCACCCAGCCGCTAGACTGCGTATTCTCGTTTTTTTTTCACGCGTTGTCCGCTGCTTTCCTTGGACTGAAACAACTCATGGTCGTAGCACCACAATCGCAACCAAAGCGTCAACGAACCTTTGTAGAAGGCGGCATCCTCATGACTCTGCCGGAGATGGTTGAAGCAGTTGCCGCAGCAGAAGCAGCTCGGAGACAAAAGGCAGCTCAAAAGGACGCACTTGCAAAAGAGCGTGCCCGGAAAAAGGAGCTGAAAGATCAAGAAAAGGCTGCAAAAGCTGCAGCAAAGAAGACTGCAAAGAAGCCAGCTCCACGTAAGACCAAGTCGGCAGCTGCACGGAAGATGAAGTCGTCGACAACAAATGACGCCTTCGCCAACTCGAACCCGAATAGTAACGCGAGCACGCTAGGTCATGGTTACCTTCAAGTAGAAGAAGGCGCTGTGATGTCGAGTGGTGCAACTCCCTGCATAGATCTTCGTCATCAAAACGCGCAGAGTCTGCTGATGCTGGCGAGCTCGATCGAGTGGTGTGATTAGTATTTGACTTGAGTTTTTTATGGTTCAATCCTGATCCGGATTGTGTCGACTTCGACCAAACGGCTGAAATTCTGCAGATTGTATTTTGACACCGTAGTTTCAACTAAGACTTTCTCAGGTGCTAGCGGTAGCCAACTCATGAACTTAGCTTTAATTGGAAGACACGAACGCCCTCTTTGTTTTCATGTATGGCACGCCTCTGAATAGTATTTAGGTGAAAAAGTACGATTGGTTTTCGGAGACGTCAAACTCGGTCCGAATAGTGTCCCGGGGGATACCGCAGACAACCAAAGTAAAATCTCGGCTTTTTGTTCACACGTAAAATAAATTATCACTCACCAGTGCTACGATTCACTCCAGAAAAGTCCTCAACACCTTTAATTTCAATAGCCCATCGGTTGCATAATGTTGATGTATTGCGAAGGTAGCGTCTTCCTTTGTAGGTGCAGTCGCAGTCGCTTCGTTTTCACGTTTGACTGCGCATAATCTCTGCAAGCTGTGTGGGCAGCAGTGTCGCTGGCGATATTGTCAGTATATTTCCACGCCCGTGTTGTACATGATTGCCTTCAGTGCAAAAGCGTATAACGTAAAAAACGGCCACGAAAAAGAGGTCCTCCTGTTGTTGAAAGCGATGACAGCAGTTAAGTGACAAATGCCATTTTGAGATCCTGATTGATGACTCAGTATTGAGTCATCAGTAATGAGTCATCAATCAGGAACTCAAAATGGCATTTGTCACTTAACTGCTGTCATCGCTTTCAACAACAGGAGGACCTCTTTCTCGTGGCCGTTTTTTACCTGTTGCACGTAAACTGGTATTGAAAGTACGCGCATTCCCACGGATGCGGTCTCATTGTTTGAGTTCCCAACGTTTTCGCACATAGCATTGAAGTCGCCACTAACGAGCAGCAGACATTCTATCCATTCGACTTCTGCCTTGTACTGGGGCAAACCCTCTCTTTGGGTTGTCTTCACTAATCGCACGCTCGCGTATTGTCCTCTACCAGTCGACGTTATCTCGACAGGTGCCGTGATATTTCCGCGTAGTATTTCAGCTCGATCAAAAGCATCATCCATGCTCCGAAACCCGCGAATCATAGTGTTGTCCCCGTGGAGAAATTCCGTGATTGCAGCAGCATCGGGGAAGTTGGTATCAGAGATATCCAAGGTAACTTGCTCTTCAATCCGGTTAATTTCTCCGGTCAACCATTGACGACGTCTAGTCGCCATGTATTGGAGTGTGACGCGATACTTCGATGAAGTAGCAGCATCAATACATTTTGACAGAGCAACGACAGCCGGTCCTAGAAGCTTTCCCTCGATCGATTTAAAGAGACTTTCCATGTCGAGTGGAGCTTGTAAGCTATCACATGCCATCACATGCTTCCACAACAAGCACAGATCTTTGAACGAGGCAAGTTTTTCTGGGAACGTACAAAACAGCTTTTTCCACTGCAAACGCTGTGAGAGCTGTTCGCACTTCTGGGCTGTCTTCAAACTCATCAGCCACCGTCAACGTTAAACTCATTCGGTCTGGAAAAGATAGGCAGCTAATAGCGCTGAGAAATGGAGGACTGATGGCGTCCCAACCAAATTTCAGCACGATACCAGCAAGTAACGAGACAAGTTCACGCTTCTCCTTTAGGTGACCAAAGTATTCTCTAAAGAACAGCGTCACGTCATGTAACCCACCTGCCTTAATAATACTCGTGGAAAGCTTTTTGCATCGCTGTAAGAATGCAGAGGCTTCGTCCACTTCATCTATTGCAGGTATCTTATAAATGAGGCAGCTAGCAAGAGCCTCATTCTGCTGAACTTGCAGTCGTGACTTTTTGCTTGCCATCGTTAAAAAAGTTTTCCGAATAAATGATATTTTGTTTTCAGCCGAGGTGGGCCACCCGATAATCGCAAACCGTTCATGATCGCAGACACTATAGCCATGACTTCTTCCCATAATTGCTGAAGAGTTTTGTTGTCAGGACAAAGAAAAGTAAACCGTTTAACCCATTCCACTGCGTTCGAAATCATGCGGCTCGCTTTGCCACCGCTAATCGAAAACCATGAAACGCTTTGTTCCACTTGGTTTCCATTACTAACGCCTCCGTGCTTGTAGTGAAGACACGCGATGTGAAATTTCAATTGCATATCGGGACGTAGAAAAATAATTGCCGCTACCAGTGCATCAAAACGATTGCAATCTGCTCCAGTGAGAGCAGTTGCACCCATAGCTTCAATCTCATTCTTTCTGCACGATTTTGCAGCAGAAGCGCCAGTATTATCGCTTCATCACCTTCGTCCTCACGTTCACTTCCATCTTGAACAATATTCGGTCGTTTTGCCAGCGTCTTCATTGCGTCTGCAAGTTGCTTGCGTACCATACTTTACCAGTACTTGTATTCCTTCTTCCAGATCGTAATCCTCGTGGCAAACATAATGAGTATACCACCACTGATCGACATCCACTCTCCAGTTTTTCAACCGTTCTGTAGGCACCAGCAGGATGAACAAAATAGTGCGGCATTCTCGTTGCAACGTCGTTCTTCTTACCCAGTTCATAGCTAAATTCGTTACCAGTTTCCTCTTCATTGATCAAAACTCTACCACCTGTGAAACAAGATGGCAACTGCACCTCCAATCTCGCCACAGATCTCCTAGTCGGGTCGATCACTTGTTGTTTGTCTAAATGACCTCCTTCTCCATATATCAGCAGCATCGTCGGCACCGGCATCAACTCAATCTCCTTATATCCAAGTCTCTCTGCACAGAATTTGGTCAGTGTCTGGATGCCTCTGCTCCACTCGACGTTCTTCATCTCCACGTCGTCAGCGAGAAACACCCACACTTTGTCACGCACTTTCCTTGCTCGAGTTTCCAGTTGGGTTGGGTCGTTTTGGCAAAGTGGAAGAATAATATTTCCAATAGACTTTAGCAATCCAGGATCCTTTGGCAACATTGTGGCAGCCCCACCAAATGAATATTCGTTGTCGTCACGTGAGACTTGGGCCAGGAGGTCACTTATCGTCTGGGAGACTTCACCCTTGGGGATTAACACGTCGTTTGGCGTCCCCATTGCATCAAACGGCCACTAAACGACATCCAGCTCGTCCTCGTCTCCGTCTCACTGGAATCCGACGGCTCGTGGCGCAGGCCGCTCGTAGACATGGCCATCCTCGTAATTGAAGAGAACGGTGGAAAATACAAAAACGTGCTTTTACAATATTTTCAATTGACAATATTGTGAAAATGATAAAATGATCAAATTTTGTACTTGATGATCAAGAAACATTTTTGACCTCGCTGGAAATCGCCCCGCGGTTACCCGGTCAGCAGATTTAGGTTTGTTGATCACTTGGAAGACGTTCGGTCACCTCTGATTGAAATTACGAAATTGCCCCCTCTTCAACTTTTTGTTTCTGCTTCTCCCAATGTGTGGGACACGTTAGCTTAATGAGGTAACACGACAGTTTCTTGTGTAGTATCAATAGTCTACAGTAGTTGCGAGTTTGCATCGTTCAGTTCTTGAAAACGGAAACTATCCACATTGGACTTAGATCCCAGCAGTTTCGATAATCTCCTTCTTACACGATGATGAAAGAATCACCTGAACAACATGTACCCCATTCTCTGACTACGTTCCAAAGGCACTACTCACGTTTTTGATTCCCAAAAAAGCGAATTTCGTTGCTCTCCGTGATCAATGTTTCATAGAGCTCCACTCCAACACTTTAGAATGAGTTGCTACAGCTCCGTAGGTGCCCAGTAGTTTCTTGTACGGCGCTACAGCAGTCACTGGTACACCAAGAATTCGTCCGCTCTGGAATGTCCACAACAGCGAGTAGATCGCAAGGTCCGCTACAGTATGTCTGTCTCCGACACAATAGCGTCCATCCCATTTCGATATACGCTTATCGAGGAAACCCAACGCCGCCGGGAGGGTGTCTTCTGCCAGAAGCGTTCGCAACTGCATTTGCTTGACCGGATCCTCCTCAAAGTACGATGCATTCCAAGTGTAAGAGCTGTAGAACACGTCGATCACCGAAAATACCTCGTCGATTCGGGAGGACTCCTTGTTGTCGCTGGGTGAGTAAAGCCCACCAAGCGTTCCAACATAACGCAAAATTCCTAGAGCCTGGGAGACAACCTCCCCATCCACTTCAAGCACCGGCAGCTGGTTAAACGGTAACGTCAACCGTCTTTGGTTTAACTCGTCCACACCAATTCGTTCGTCCACGAAAGGAATGCCTGCGATAAACAGAGCCAACCGAATAGGCTCAGCACGGCCTGGAAACGGGAAGTACGTGAGCTTTAGCGTCGGGTAGGCCTTGCAGACCTGTTGCGCCTTCTGCTGCTTCATTCTCGGATGATTCTCCACCTTCGACTCTACTTGGACAATGCACTTGTGCTTATCAACCTCCTCATCTAGTCCCACAGCACGGATGGACTTCACATAGCAGTACAGTGCGATTTCATGGAGAAACACGATGTCTTTTTGAGTTCCAAGCGCCGGAACTTCTCGTAGACGTAGCAGTCGTGCCTCAATCAACGAAATGTAGCGCGAGATAATGGACTTCTCGATAGTTTTCGGGTATTTCATCTTGATTTGCACTTCATTCAGCACGTGAAGGATTTCGTCAACTTTTAGCGTCGTGATGGGGGAACTGACTGGATACGAGCCACTCAAACGACCAGCACAGCGAAGCATAGCGTCGGGTTGCATTAACGATTCACTGTTTACTTGTATCTCAAACTGTTGATTCTCTGCAGCACTGTTAGGCGATAAAGTTTTGTCTTCGAAAGCGCCATCGCCGATGCAAAGCGCCAAACGCACAGGGTGGAGACCCCCAAGGGCGATGAGGCGGACGGTTCCGGTGTTACGCATAATCGCGCGACGGAAATTTTTTGTTTGAACAAATAAACTCTAGGAAGAAGACAAATCTTTTGGGAATATCTAGGTTTCCTACGGAAGGTAAGAACCCGCATCATGGCATGTACTTAGTACATGTTCATCACTGAAACCCTGGCCCACTGAGCCTACCACAAATTGAAATGAACCGTGTGATATGTATTAGCTTGCAGTGCTCATGTAGCCAAAGGGTAAAGAGAATACAACCATTAGCTGCAGCCAAAGTGCTTACTCAACTCTCAACGCACTCAGGCATGAGCAGTATTCCACTCGACAACCTTCGGATGCGCCTTCACCTGGTTAAAAACACGCACCAAGCTCTTGTACGGGTCGGAGATACTTGTCGGAATACCAGGTCGTCCAGCTTCCAGGAGAAGAACCACCGCGTAGACAACCAAATCGGCCACAGTCAGCTCTGGACCCGTCGCAAGAGGCCTCTTGAACTCAACTACACGCTTTTCCAGAAAGTCAAGTGTCTTGAGAATGATTCCGTTGGACAAGCTTTCGGGCAAATTTTCCAGCTTCTCCGGATCTCGCTCGCGCACACTCGCGCGCCACTCGGGGAAGTTGAACATCTCATCGATCAGCACAAAATTTCATCCACGTGGAAGGCAGCTATTGCATCAGTTGTAGGATAAAGGCCCGTGAGGCTGCCGGCATAACGTAGTATCGCCAACGACTGTGAGACGGGTTCACCGTCAACTTCCAGCACAGGCAACTGGTTGAACGGCAGCTTCGACTTGGTCTTATCGTATTCTTCAAAGGAGAGTCGAAAGTCCTCGAACTCAATGCCTCTGATGAAGAACGCGAGTCGAATGGGCTCGGCACGACCAGTGACCGGGAAGTAGGTCAGCTTGAGTTTGGGTACGTCATGTGGCAAGCTGTACCATTCCTTGACCCTCTGGTTCGCAGCGACCTTGTCAAACGTAGCGTTGTGGAGTTTGTAGTCATCCAGAATAGTAGTCGGAATATGGTCCAGCAAACCCACTTTGAACGCTTTCATCCACCAATCTCGTGCACAAAAACAGCGTCCGACTGAAAGATTGGCAATTGTTGCGTCTTCTCCAAACGAGCTTCAATCAGAGCAGCATAACGGGGGATTGTGACGTTTGCCAGTTCCTCACGCATGATCTTCTGCTTTTCCGCATCCTTCTCTTGGAACGAAGGGATCATTTGCTCCCCCATCTCGCACAAAGCGTGCAGCATCTCGTCAACTTTTAGCGCAGGATGGCGTAAGACAGAGTCAGCACTTGCCCATCCACCTCCAACACCGGAACTTGGCCCAACGGCAGCGAATTCTTCAAAGCGGCAAACTCCTCACGACTTAGTCGCTCGTCTTCAAATGGAACACCACCGACGTAGAACGCCAGTCGAGCAGCCTCAGCCCGACCGGTGAAGTTGAAGTAAGTGAGCTTGATCGATGGGAACGCTGGCATTTCTGGTCACTTGAGTTGAACGGCGGAAATTGGGGAATGGAGTTTGTTGAGCAGGCTTGTGTCGAGCACATGATGACGCAAAGTATACAGCAAGTTTTTCTAGGAAAAGATACGGATGCAACGAATGAAGGTCACTCGATTACGTCATTCAACCACCGGAACCGATTCGTCAGCAAACCGTCAACACTGCAACTTCTGCACGCATCTTCACGAATGAATGCTGCACTGATGCAAACCGCCGTGTACGATTCACTGGGCTCGAGGCGCTTTTGCAGTGCGCACCTTTAAGCATTCAAAGTAGCACGAGTACATGTACAGATGAGTTCAACCATACAAAAGATATTCATCCTCAAAGTCAATGCCGCCCATGAAGAACGCCAAACGTATGGGCTCTGCGCGACCTGGGATCTGAGAGTAGGTGAGCTTGAGGTTGGGTAAATTATGTGGTAGGCTATACCATTCCACAACCTTTGAATGCGTATTAAGCTTGTCAAACGTAGCATTTAAACGCTCATAGCCATCCATAATTGTCCTCGGGACGTGATTAATCAAGCCCGAGCGCAGTGGCATCATCCACGTGTAGATAGCCACCTCGTGTAAAAAAACTTGCTCGGACTGAAAAATTGGCAATAGTTGCATCCTTTCCAGTCGACATTCGAGTTGTGCGGCATAGCGTGGCAAGCTCTTCGTGTCTCGCCTTCTTCTTGTCCATATTAGTCTCTCGTACCGAGGGCTGCATGAGTTCTCCTATCTCAGAAATAACGTGCAATAACTCGTCAATCTTGAGTGCTGGATACGGGGCACCTGTCCGGTAGAGGCCGCCTAGACGTCTGATTGGGTTAGTATTTGTCCATCCACTTCGAGCACGGGTAGTTGTTTCAAAGGCAACGACTGCTTGATTGCACCAAACTGCCCGCAGGTCACGCGTTTGCCTTGAAAAGGGCACACCTCCAATGTAAAGTGCCAGACGAGAGGCTTCTGCACGGGCAGCAAAAGTGAAGTAGGTGAGTTTCATGGCAAGCAAGGCGGGCATCTCTTACTGGAAGGGTCGGAATCGGTGAATGAACGCAAGATTGGTTGAGACTTGAAGTGACCTATGAATGTAACGTTAGGTCAGACGATTATGCATGTACTTATTCATCTTTCACGACCCAATCTGCTCAAAAGCGTAAACCAATACTGGTACTCCTTTTGTAGTCTGGTGCTTGCAAAGGCGATAAACAGTAAAACCTCTGCTGTCACTTTGCCATACTAAATAGCGAAAGCACATATGATACCCACGATTTTACTTTCTTCACTTGGTTTGTTAGAAAGTGCATTGTATGCTACCCAAATAAAGCTGAGATTTTCGAGTGAGGCCACTTTACTCTTCACTAGATTCGTTGTTGTCTATCAGACGCAAGTGCCGGAAAGAAGCGATCGCACGTCAAAATGCGAAACGCTTAATTCCCTGTTAACGCCGACGTTCAGCGAGACAACCCAACATTTAGACTCCAAGGTTTCTGCGTTTCTGCAATACATCGACAAATTCAATGGGTTAAAGCACTGTGGCCGTCATCTTTCTTCGTCCATGCTCGTTTTCACCAAACTTTGACAAAGCCGAACCGCAATAAACCACAAGCGTAAAACATTCATCCAGCTAGTCGATCTCAACAATTTCCGGCTCATCCACCCGTGCTCGCTTCGTTCGACTTTTCGTGACGCCGCTGGCAATGTTATCACTGTTTACGTTTTCATTGGGCTGGAGCAGAAGGCCGAGGTGCACGGTTTCAGTCATGTACTTCGACAGTTCCTGTCTGCGTAAGCTCCCACTTTCAGAATTTCACAAACGCCTGATGACCTTGACGCTCCATCGTGATTTGTATTGGAGCCTTGATGCCTTGTTGTAGCTGAGCACATACCAACCGCGCCTCTGAGCTGGTATTGAAGTCATGCAGTTCAAACGAGGGTTTTGGCTCTTTAAGAAAAGCCACAATCTCAGAGACATACGGGAAATTGGAGTTGAGAATTTGCCAAGAAAATGGTTTGTAGCACTCGAACATTTCGTTAATCAACCACTGCCGACGTCTCAACACGATCGCTGCGAAAGTGGTGTTTTCTTCTTGCGAACGTAATCCGACCATGCACTTTGATACTGCATCCACAACAGAACCGAGAAGGCTTCCGTCCATTTGTACGAAAAGGTTTCGTATGTCAAGAACAATCTGTGGGTTTTGGCCTTTTAGCGCATGCGAATGCTTCCACAACAATCCAACATTACTCGACGACGCAAGGACACCAGGATTGCTTTCAGCAAGTGACTGGGCCTTACCCACGGCAAAAATCGTGAGAGCTGTGCAGGCCATAAGGCAATCATGGAGTGACTCGATCATTTGTAACGCACGGTTCATCGCCATTTCAGCGGATTGGCACTCAATAACTCGAATAACCGATGTATCAATTTCTTTCCACCCAAATCCGCGCACAAGACCAGCCAACTAGGGAATACACTTTGTCTTCTCCATTTCTGTCAGCTGATCAAAATATCTTTTGAAAAAGATGTCAACCAATGTCGCATCACCCGACTCGACTATCCCAGTAACGAGCTTCTGACAAAGTGACATGAGTTTAATGCCTTATGTCGACGTGTGGACATCGCGAATAAAGTGATAGTAGCCCAAACTGTCGTCGAAAAGAAGCTTCCGAAGAGCTGGAACAGTGACCGCATTTTGAGCGAGTATAGCAGGCACAGCGGCTGCAAACCCCACCAGTGAAAATAAATTGGCGATGTCCGAGGAAGCTGACCACATAACAAGTGTACAGCATTCGTGTTCCCACTGATCATTTGATTCATCAATACAAGTATTCCACATCTGACGCAACGACTTGTTGTGGGGATTGATGAGACTGAAATTCTTCGATGCACTGGTGAATTCACCACTGCTCATTCTTTCGCCACGAAGTGTAAACCACGATACCTCCATTGTCTTCTTCTGGGTTGGTTGCTGGAAAGAGCGAAGATGGGCAAGATAAAACCTGAGTTGTTTCTCATGTGGTAGCATGTCATTCGATGCCATTAGCAGGTCTAGTCGATCACGGTCAACCTCCTGGAGTGCATCTGATCCCAACACTCCAATGTGGTCCTTGGTAGTGTGTTTAGAAAGCATAAGTGCAATGATCTCACTTTCATCACTTTTCAAATCCATTTCGCTGACGTCAGTGGCTTTTCCATCATTACGAACTGTAATCCCTCCTAGTGTCCTAGCAAGTTCCAGTTGCATCTGTCTGCTAGTGCACTTCCCCGTCTTCACCTGCGAAGGCAAACACAGAGAATACATCACCGCAACTCGATAGCCAGCCACCACTTCTTCCACAGTACAAGATGCACCAGCTGTATACACAAATAGTGCGGTCGGAAGGCAGCTGTACTGTTCACCATATCAAACTCGTAACGAGTCTCAGTTGTTCCACCATCCTTACCCACCAACACTGCTCCTCCAGTATACTCCGATGGCAATATAATGTGCAGTGTTGCCACAGAACGCTCGATCAATGGTTCCTGATGCTACTCCACCTCTCCACAAGGGCCACTCACCATCACTCTCGATAGCACCGGTTCTAGTGTCACATCCTTATATCCAAGTCTCTCGGCACTGACAATACACAACATTTCAATCCCCACATTCCACTCTGGATTCTGGATTTCACACACTTGAGAAAAAGGAAACATCCAGTAGACTTTTTATTTGCCCATTTCCTTATTTGCCCATGGGCACAAACCTCGATTTGCCCACCACTTCACATATGTTGCCCTCGCACAAACTACGTGAACAAAATAACCTTGCCCTCGCTTGGCATCTTGCGCCACTAAAAAGGAGGCTAGCTGAACGGCGCCAACAAACGCGTCACTTATAGAAGCTTCAGCACACAGATATCATCTTTGCATCCGTTTTTCTCGCATGAATGCGAGTGAAAAACGTGAAACCACGAGAAACCACTTCAAAACACGAAAACACCGTATAGCCGCTCGTAGCACGCACGTGAACCGCTCGGAGAAGCCTGCCGACTGGATCACACTTCTCAAATTGATCTTTACCTGCTAAACACACATTGCCAACTTGACCAACTCCGGTCAACATGTCGGGCCGCCCTCAAATACGATCAAGCAGCCGTACGCGTCGTGCTAGGTACTCCCCAACGGCGAGAAAGCAACGTTCCATAAAGACACAAAGCAATCGACACGTGCCAGTGTCACAGGTGGAGCCGCCGGTACCTCCCAACTTGCCACCACCAAGGCCACCACCACGTAGTGCATCAACTTTTCGGGAGATCGCCCCCGATGATGATGTCGAGCCACCGACACAAACATCAACGTCAATGACGGAGAACTTACACGTCCCATACCTGTCTGCAACTGCATCCTCACCGTTTCTGGCATTTCCCCTGGAAGCAGTCCCTGGAGAGGTTTCCGAGAGCCTGTTGATGCTGCCGCCAGAGCAGAACGCAGTGCCACGTACCCCAGTGCCGGTAACGAAAAAAACCCAACAACGCGAGGAAGTAACCAAGATCTTCTACAATGGATTCGAGTTTACGCAGCGAAAACAATCCGGGGTCAAGGTGACTTACTCGTGCAGCTTTTACAGGAGGCCGACATGGTGCCCTGGAGCGCTGTATTACGATGCAGATACGATGGCGTTCGATTACGAAAACATGGTACCGCACACCTGTCGAGCCCCGCACACGTACGAACCACCACGAGAGCTCCTGACGCGTCTGCATGCCGTATGCTGTACACGGAAATGAAGGACTACGTTGACGAACTGTCAGAAAGCGACTTGGGGCCAACGAAGATATGGGAATTAACATACGAGAAGTTCTACTTGTACACCGACGGTGCCGTTCGGGGGCTGTCCAAGAAGCAGATAACTGCCCGCGTGAACAACGCTCGTTCCTTGGCAAAAGGCAGTGGCATGTCCGCCCTGGTCGAGGCTCCGTCAAAGTGCAAACTCAAGGATTCACAACTTGGATTCTTGCAGTTCAACTACATGTGGATCGATGATAAGAAATCAAAAACAAAATCAACGGACCCTAAAAAAAAAGGAGATGAATCTGGATTTGAGAGGGTGATTGGGTGGGCGCACCCTGAAATACGAGATCTCCTCTTGTACGCTAGGCTCAATGTTTTTCTAGATGGTACATTTCGATGTACACCCCATCCGTTCGAGCTGTGTGTCACACTGATGATGTTCGACCCGCGCAGTAAGCTGTACCTCCCGGTTTTCTTCTCACTGATGACCTCGCGCACCCAGGACAGCTACAAACGCTTGTTTTGTTTCATTGAACTTGCCTTGGGCTCAAAGCCGGACATCAACACAGTCGTATGCGACTTTGAGTCGGCTTTAAACCTTGGTGTTCGTGAGCGTTTTCCGGATTCTCATATAGTGGGTTGCTTATTCCATCTAAAACAAGCATGGCGACGCAAAATGAAGAAGTTACAAATTCCAGATACCGAGGTGTCAATTGCAATGATGAAGGGTGTGCTAGATATTCTTACCGTTGTGGACCCAGCCAACGTTGAAGTCCAAGGTGTCGCCTGGGCCAAACAAAAGATTAAACAACGGTGCCAAGCTGACAACGTCCGATACTCCCAACGGAAATGGAGAATGTTTTGGCGTTACTTTGCCAGAATCTGGATAACGAAATTCCCTCCTGAGTGCTGGAACGTGTACGGCATGCAGCGTGAAATAATAAATCAGACCAATAACCCACTAGAAAGATACCATCGCGAGCTGAACACCCGATTCAGGATCCCTCATCCAGCGCTGGACAAGTTTATTGACCGCATTCAAGCGCTTGCTCATTCCTACGTCCTTCAGTGGAAAAGTGTCATATCGAAGGATGCAGACGCGCCCACGAGAGAGCCGAATCAACTACCAAGAGCCCCTAGGTTGCCGGACATCGATGCAATTGGAGATTCAGAGACAGAGACTGAAGATGATAAAGAGGATCAAGCAGCAATTGCTACTGCAGGTGGACCTCCGGCTGAAGAGAACGATCTAGGCGAAGAGCTGAATGTGTCAGACAACAGCTCCGAAGAAGACCAAAGTTCTGAAGAAGATCAGGGACCTCCGGTTTATGATGCTTCCTTCGACTATGAAACAGAAGAGAAATCCGAGACAGTCGTTTAGAGCAGCATTCCACGTGGGCAAGGGTAAGTTTTGCCCACGTGGAAATGCGTGGGCAAACAGGTCATTATAGGATTGTGCAAAATGGACTGTGGGCAGAAATAAAGGTAACCGAAACATCCAGGTGTCTTAGCCTTGATCAATCCCTTCTACAATGAGTATATTGGCCATTTCTCCACGTAACGGGAGTGACACAGTTCCAATATCCTTTATGACGAGGCCGGGAAGAACTGGAAGCACGTAGGCAACTCCACCAAAGGAAACTTCCCTTGGATCGGGTATGAATTTCCCTGAAAGGGTACTGATCTCTTGGCAGGCTTTTGACTTCGGGACGGAAACGTCGTCAAGCTCTCTAGTCATATGGAATGGCCATCCTCGTGGTGTGTCTTGGTCGGAGTTCATGCTGGCTGGAGCTCTTCGAATTGATAGTTGTCGTAACTTTTGTCTGCGTAGTAGAATCGGAAATGACGTACGTCAGCTTGATAAATCATTTTGTGCCAATAAGAAGTGTGCGCGCGTCACATATTTTTTTCCCGAATGACTCATTAGTGGTTAGTTGCTTCTAGGGCACACTACACTGTAATTATGGTTCGGATGCTCCAGTGCAAGATGCGTTTGTCAGAGATTTCTTACAGATACTCTACACAACTTCCACATCATCCTCATCAAGGCTCCTCATCCCCAAATCGAGTTTTGCTATCGCTCCTCTAGTATATGTAGATGGTCTAATCTTCGATTGCTGTCCTACACGGGGATCGTGGCATGAAACAATATATTGTCTACATATTAAGATATTTCCAATTTCGCTCACGTGTCAAGCATGGTCGCCTATAGCATGATATTTTACCTCCTTTGAAACAACTAATTCTTGAATAAAAATCTCGGTCTTTGCGGGAATGGAGCTATTTTAGCTGCATCACTGCAGACGAAATGTTCAATTACCTAATACACGTTACCATCGCGATTATAAATGTTAGCTACATCAGGGAAATTCACTACCAGAAAGCGTTACTTGTCTGCCTCTTTATTGCAGGCAATATGGTGGACCTCAAACGCTTTCTGCAAGCGTTGCATGTGCCTTCGCCAGCATACTCCGATTACGCTTGAAAAAAATACGCTAGAAGTGTATCCATAGAAAGAGAAAAATGCATAGCGTTTCCCCTTACCAAGCTATCCGTTTAAAGCATTTAGCGCTACGATGCGGACCAGAGAGCCCCCAGAGCTCAACCCAATATGCCCATATTGTTGTAAACTTTGAAAGCGTGGGAGGAAGTATGACCAGTACCTGTCTCAATTACAGACGTCTATCTCTCACTCTCTGTTAAGCATATGCTGATGACTACAACGTTCTTCTTAGTCCCATGGCAGAAATTCACTAAGCGTTCGCCCCCAAGCGCAATATTGTAAGTATGCTGCATGGCGGCGGGATTTGAAAATACGGCAAGCGCTGGATAATGTGGACTTCAGAGCGGTATTCAGAGCATACTCACGCTCTCATACATCTGGAAACATACACACGCTCCTGTGCTCTCCTTTCTATTAGTCTCTTTTTCCAGTACCAACCATTTTAAAAGTTAACATGTAAGCTAGGGCACAAGCGGTTGTTCTTGGATTATATCGGCATTTCGCCCTCAAGTAAGTTTCCCAGTCTTGGCTCACTTAATGAAATGAAACACACCAAGACTCCCTCCTCATCAACAATGACCACTATGGGCTGCCAACCGTTAGTTAGCGAAAATAATCCCGAAATGAAACAACACCCAAAGAATCAGTGCCAGAAACAGTATTTACTCGATTGTTATCAAGTAGGGATGTTGAAGTGCAACACCAGGTGACCTTGACCACTGCGTCAGTCGCGAATCTTGGCGATAACAGCCACGTAATCGTCAGACTTCTATTCAGTTGTCTTCTCTGCGCCGCGTGGGTGGTGGTGCGTCCAAAACGTTTCAAACTCCGACAACAGCGTGCTTGCTTCTTTTTTGCCCAAGTTGTACTCCTCGGGCGATTCAAGGGCCTTGACCAGCGATGTTGGATTGTAGCCTTTGGCCTCCATTATTCGAAACAACTCGACATCGCTTTCACTAACATCAAGCGCCATGGCAGCAAGCTCCTCAACGCTTTTGCCCTCGATAAGGGCATTTACTTTTTCATCAATTTCTTCGAGCTTGGTGGACGTTGTGATGGTATTGGCTAGCCATGTCGGCGCTCTCTCTTCAGCATATGAATCCTCGTCCAACCTATCCTCCAGGTCATTATCATCGTCGTCAATTTCACGGCTTCTCAAATAGCGTTGGCCTAGCTTGCTCTGGGCAGCACCCATCGATTGCACAAGGTCGGGGGAGGTAGTCTCGGAAAGCATAGCACGGTCGCTGATGTGATAGCGTGGGCTGCATTGGAGCTTGCAAGAACAGTGACTGCTACCGCCAATAAAATGACCCCCACACGCATGGTTTGTCGTATGGTGCGAGAAAGTCGGGCTTCCGAACAACAAATTTGTGGCGCTTCGGCCCTCCAAAGTAAGTTGCAAAAATGAATTTTGTTATGTAGCTTATCGACCCTACTTCCTACTTATCCTTGCCACTGTGAGACTCGCAGGGTGCGTACCCAAAGCCACCCCCGCGGGCTTGTAGCACCAACCGATTATCCGTCTGTAGTGGTGATGTTGTATTGAAGTGATGATGCGGTCATAAGTGATAATGCTATCTTACGTCATAAAATGCTGATGCGATCGCAGCCAGGATGCAATCGTTCAGGTAAATGTATCGTCTGCTGGAGTCGATCGGGCTCGTCGGTCGTGGTACATGTATTAATACTGCATAATACTTACATGCAGTACAAGTGCTCCATAATATCTTATAGTTGCAGAATGGGGCTTGCGAAATGGTTCACCTCAACAGCTGATCCATTTCTGGAAATGAAATGTCCACTGGTCATAAAATATATGTCGGTCATTTGGGTCTGAAAATCACCGCGAAAAATCTAATTTTGACTCCCCCTAATAACTTTAGTATTTTTCCGTGTAAATAATCTATTATTGAAGGTTCCCAGGAATCATAATACAAAATACAACCTATTATTGCAAACCTAAACTATCGACTCGAGCAAGGTGTTCGTCAGTCAGTCCGTCACGAATACGTGTGATGAAAAATGTAGTCATCTTATTTTGACCAATCAATGTTGCCAAGAGCAGCGAAGGCGGCTGTTTGGCTGAAAATGAATTGGTTTTAACAAAACGTTGATGGACGCCTTCGAATGCAGCACGTGCGGTGCCCGGGTGGAGTCGCCGCCAATAGTGGTGGACGGACTCGGGCTGCAGCTCCGGCGATGTGCCTGGTGCGAGGCGTTCCTGGCCTACAACGCCTTTTTGTGAGCCGGTTATGTACTATGGATAGTGCATGTCAGTGTGAGCCAGTCATATAGTGCTGGTTGCAATCCTTAATACACACCTGGGTTGCGTTGTGGGTTGTGGCGACCTCTGTGGTTGCCGTCATGCTGGAATTCCTCCTGCCCACAGCAAGTCCCGTTGGGGTTCCCCCAACGAACGGAAGTGTTCGTCTTCCTACATATTGATCCTGCGATGACATGGGTAGAAAGCCACCGCGGGTTAGGTTATGACCCCAATGTGGGAGACCTTGTTGGTCGAAATGGAGGTGCAGTAGACGGGGACTCCGAAGGAACCCAGGATCTAGAACAATGACAAGACTGATGGCTATTGCGTCCTTCAAGTTGGACATCAAGCTCAAGGGTACGGACAACTACGAGGAGTGGTCGCTGCGCATACAGACGGCCATGTTGACTCTCAACTACAACCGTATTGTGCTTGGTGAAGAGCGTGAAGGCGACGTGCCGCCGGGAACCCAGCAGGCGCAGCGAGACAGGCGCTACTGTTTCAGTGAGAGACGCATGAACGCACACCACATGCTAGTGGAGCACATTACGTGGGAGGTGCTCCAGCGCTTTCAAGCCAAGGTGCGCTCTGGGGCCTCTACGCAGTTGTGGAGTGCTCTACGTGCTGAGTATGGTGGAGGCACTGGCCTCAACACCGTCTACATCTTGCGGGACGTCTACAATCGCTACCTACGACCGGACGAGAAGGTCGCTGGCTAAATAGCGGACGTGTTGTGGGTGCGCCGCGTCCTGCGAGAGAACGGCGAGACCATGAACGACCAAGACCTCGCGGACGTGCTGCTGAGCAGCACCGTGGAGGTGTTCCCTAGTCTCGAACGTGAACATGGTGAACGAAAGCGCGCTACGCGCGCGAAACCAGAGCTTCGCGATGCGACTGCGCGTCTGAAGAACGCGGAGATAATTGCAAACAACATGCCTGGCGTTGATCGCCGGGGCACTGGTCAACGTGGAGGAGGTCAAGGACTCGGTGGACACGGTGGAGATCAAGGCTCCGATGGACGTGTTGTGTACAACGTGACGGAGCATCGCAACGAAAGAGGGCCTTCACGTGGCCGTGGTCGTGGCCGTACGAGTTCACGGGCGAGAAGCCCGAGTACGTCTTCGACGCGTTCGAGCAAGAAGTCGAAGAGAGGAAAGTGCTTCCGCTGTGGCTCGGATGATCGCTTTGTGCGAGATTGTCCTAAACCTGCTGAGGGTGATGGATCTGGTGCCCGTCGTTCACGTAACGTGGAGACGCTGAACGTCATGGTGACGCCACGGAACAACGCCGCGTCGGGCGATACTGGCGAAGGGCAAGTGCAACGTGATCATGGTGGACGTGGTGCCCGTGTTATTGTTGCCACTGGGAGTGCTGATGACCGCGGAGTACGCGCTGGCGGTGCCAGGGGGAGTACTGACGAACGTGTTCGTCATGAAGCTGAGCAAGTTGTAGAACATGTCGAAGGTGGTGATGGCACTGCTGTCAGTGGGAGTGCTGCTGATGGTGCAGTGCATGCAGCTGGTGAACCCGACGAGTCGTGCACTGCTGAGGTGCATGACAAAGTAAACGCGTCACTGGATGCGGAGGAGAAGAGCGGCGAGGGTGCGTCGCCGGCCAAGCCACCACCAAAGGTATGCACATTCATGGTACGGTCCAAGACCGGTACATGTCGAAAAGATTGGACCAAAATCGAGTGGTTACTTGACTCTGGCAGTCAAGCTAGCGTCGGTTCTGATTTGGTGTCATTTGTTCACGTGGATGCTGACACAAAACACAACCTGACGATGCTGAACGGGAGCAGCGAGACGAACGTGGCGTGCGGGGACGTGCACTTGACCGTGCGTACGAGCTTACTGGGCAGTACGAGCCGCGCTTGCTGGAGCGCGCGTACTATACGCCCAACGCAAGGTGCAACCTCAAGTTTATGAGCTACATGTTGATTGATGCCGGCTACGACAAATCTTTCTCGAAGGACAAGAAGACGATTTGGTTGGCTAAGCTTGGAATAAAGTTGGAGTTTCGGCTAGTGGATGGACTTTATCGTATGCGGTCGCGGAAGGCCACTGGGTCGACCGCGAAGGCGGAAGAGTACGTGGTGTTTGGCGTTGAGAAGACGGTGTCCGTCTCAAAGAGTGAAGCGATGGGTCTGTTGCATAATCGATTGAATCATGCCGGAATGGAGGAGATTAGACGTGTTGCCCAGCAGTTCAAGGTTGGATTTAAGGTGAGTTCAAAGCAACTTCGGCCGTACGATTGTGTTCCATGTCGGATGGGGAAGTTCAAGCGTATGCGCTACAAGTGCAACCCCGAGCGACGCACTTGGCCACTGGAACGAATTGCGGTAGACGTGTGCACGTTGAAGTGTGCAATTCCTACTATTACTAGTGAGAGGATGTTCCTACTCATAGTCAACGAGGCGACACGCTACAAGTGGGCATACTTGTTGAAGCAGAAGAGCGATGCTACTGAGCATGTCAAGGCTCTCATCTCGAGGTTGGACATAAAGTTTCAGGCGAAAGAGCGGAAGGTCGCGGTGCTGCACAGTGACAAGGGCGGTGAGGTTTTGGCTACTGAGTTGAAGAACTTTTGCAGTGAGCGTGGCATCGAGGCGACCACCGCAAACGGGTACATGCCTCAAGAGAACAGTATAGTGGAACGTGCATACGGCATACTGTTGCCGCGCGTGCGGGCGATGCTGGCCACTACACGGCTCCCGAAGACGTTGTGGAGCTAGGCCCTACTTCATACCGTGTTCACTGTGAACCGATGGACTACCAGCGCGCTCTTGTACCGGTATTCATTGCAGTTGCATCGGCGCCAGTTATAACCGATTCTTGTTGGTGGTCCATGATCCCGAGGCTATCGCGTGCCACCAGCGTCTCAATGATTCTCGGCGAAGGTGGTCCGGGATGGGGCGGTTGTGACATGGCGCCCCGGGTTTTCCTAGGAAACCGGTCCAAGCACCGCGAGCATTGATCCCCGAGAAGTTTGACACCACGGTGTCATGAAGAGCTCATTCCCCAGGAAGGTACCCCGGAGAGCCAGATGAGCCACGACGGTGAAGAGACCTCCATAGTGTATCCGAGACCGGCCATATTGTAACCATGTAGTGTAACAGATCCCCAGGATTTACATATGTTTAAGTGTCGCCCAAGGCTCAAGCCTTGGGAAGGCACCTAATTCAGTCTAACTTTTCCCTCCGAGCACGCAGAGCTCCAACTCGGACACATGATCACTAAGGAAGAGGACGCGGGTCGGGGATCCCGTGATAGTAGGCTAAACTCTCCAAGGTAAACTCATATTATATTTGTCAGGTTTCTCCCGGGAGACCCCAGGCATTCCATATCTGTTCCTCCGGAGCGCGGACTAGCCAGCACGGAACGTAGCACTTCATATTCTCTGGGTCTCACCCGTGGGATCTAGCCCCGAAACCTTGAGCGGCTGTCGCCGGTGGAGTATCCCTCCGAAAGACAATTGTATATATTCTAGTTGCGTATATCCCTACCGCCCCGGTAACCTGGTAGCGTTCCCGGGCGACTGTCTGTATAGTTACCGTATGAGGTCCAGCTTAGACCTCAGTTAACTAAACAACCCACCAAGCGTACTGTATAAGGTCGGGACTTCCCAGGGAGTCCTCAAGGGTTGACCTTCGTTCTCCTCGATCCAAACAACCGTTTCGTTATAGGGTACACAAGGTGAAGTTACTGACCGGGTTCCCCCAAGGACCTACTCACACGTAGACGACATCCCCAAGGAGCCCACGGCCCCGGATAAATCCCTCGTCCGGGCGGGCCGTCTATCCACAAGGAGCTTCTCTCCTGATCCAACGTTTGCACAAGGCGCACCTAAAGTCCCAGGACGCCCTGGAAGGTGGTTTTCGTGTAGTGCCAGGGGCGGAAGTTCCAAGCGCTACATCGCAGATGCCATGTAGTTGCTCGAGACAACCGAGGTGATGGCCCACCCGCGAACGTCTTGTCATACGTGAACGGATTGATGACACACGTCGTCACCACCGGCGTTCGTTGGTGCGGTTTAACCCATTCGCGAGGCAAGGGCGCATTTTTCGCCCTTTAAGGGGTTTTGCAAAACACGGTAGAAAATACCCGTCTAAAAGGGCGAAAAAGGCACCCTTTCACACAAGTTCAACCGTCTTCTGGGACATATCAAAAAAGGTGCGTGGCGTAATCATCAAGTAATCACAACAGTATACAACAACCAAGTCGCATAGTCCTTTCCGTGTCCATCTACAAAGCACAGTAGATGGCATGTCTCATGACACATGCGAGTGGAGTACCGTGAATTTCTTAAAGGGCGATAAATGCGCCCTTTCATATGCAAATCACTTATATTTGTATAGTATAGTTGAGGTAAGTGGCTCGCGAAAGGGTTAACACTCGGGTAACGATGTTCGCCGTGGTATTGGGATTCATCATGATCATGCGCGGCGACGTCGTCTACTTTATCAGACACGACCCCTATGATCTTCGCGGCATTGCAATCGTCCGTGATGGAGCTGATCGCTACTCTCGCCGACTGCAAAGTATGAAACAATAATACTATCAAATCAAGAAATGTGTTTTGATTCACAAATCGTGGTGATATTCACTGTTAGCTAGTCCAATGCGCTTTCAAGTTATATTGCGGCTTGCTTTTTGTCTCATAATTGGAAACCATGCTCTGGACCACCTTTGCCGCACTGATCGAGGTTGGTGGACATTTCATAGTAGTGGATTTGCTGTCTCTGATCGACAAGTCATTTGCGGTGGTCAAGCTACAGACGGTTGCCGGCGTGGCCGTATTAGCCACAATCTAAGCAAACAGCACGTGACGATCATGTTGTGCATGGTCATGACCGTGATGCAGCGATGGAGCTGCACGTATCACCGAATGTAATCGCAAATGGGGATCCACAAGCCGTACTGACACTACCCGCTATACCAGAAGGTCTCTTTATGCACTGTTTCGACGTCGAAGAGACAAAAACGATCTAACTGATCTTCTTGGTGGCGTTAGACACAGAAGAACGCAAACCGGTACTTCCTTCCGCCGATGTAAATGAATGACAACAACATTGCGTCAAGAACATCTCGTATGGTGAGTTGTCTTGTTAACAAAATAAATTAAATTGGCTACCCCCGCGGGATAGCTTCATTGCATTCCGCCAACCACAAACATGTATTTTGAAATTGATGCGTGTGATTGGCCAACGCGTCTTAGCCAAAAATGATGCATCATTACCCGCCTTGCTCGCAGGATTCCATCCGAATCCGGTTTCATTTCCGAATTTCCAAGCTACCTACCAACTCAACATGGTACGCATATCGCTCAAACCATAATTTACGCCGACGGGCCGGACGGTTCCGTTAGGTTCTTCATGATGGCGCCGCACGTGGCCTTCAAAGCGTCGCACGTAACGCCGAAGGCTCTGCCCACGGCCTGCTCACGTCCCCATCTCGTCTTTTTCCACTTGGACGCAGTCCGTAACCGACTGAGCGCTCGTGCTGCGCTTCGTGACGCCGTTCATGGGCGCCATGGACCTACAAAAAGGCGACCAAGGCCATGGCCCACGCCACCAACGACGCCCACCACCGTCCACGGAGTTCGTCAAGGCAGAAGCCGCTACGTAGAACCGCTCTTTGTGACGTCGCCGCACGTGACGCCAAATCTTTGTCCACGCTCTGCTCACGCCTCCACCTCGCCGACTGCCAGTCAGACACAGCCAACGGAGCGCCCGTGATGCGCTTTGTTATATCGTAGCCGGATGCTATGGAGGTGGCCAAGGCCATCGCCCACCCCGGCATTGACGGCCCGGTGCCGTCCAAAGTCGCCACGGAAGTGACCACGGAGTTCATCATGCTTGGGACTGCACCGAAGCTCTACCCTTGGTGGATTCGCTGCACGTGGCCTTCGGGATACCACATGTGGAGCTGGAGGCTCTGCCCATGACCTGCTCACTTCCCCATCTCGTCCTCTTCCAGTCGGACGCGGTTCACAACCATCGGTGCGCTCGTGGTGCGCTTCGTGGTGTAGTACGAGGGGGCATGGAGCTAACGAAGACGCCCATGGACATCGCCCACCCTGCCGCCAATTACTTGTAATTTGGATTCGCCAGGGTAGCGGCCACGGAGTTCATCGCGCTCGGACCCGCGCCGAAGCTCCAACGCTTTTTCACACCAGCACACTTGACCTTCGATAAGCCACTTGTGAAGCCAGTGGCTCCACCCACAACCTGCTCAGACCCTCACATCGCTGTCGGATGCAGTTCGCAACCAACGGAGCGCTGAGATGTGCTTCGTGACGTCGTCCACGGATGCCATGGAGCTACCCGCGACGCCAACGGTCATGGTCCACGCCACCAACGACACCCCGCTGTCCATAGTCACCGCGATGGTGGCCACGGAGTTCGTCTTACCAGAAGCTGCTTCGAAGGCCCTGTTCTTCGTGTCGTCTCCGCACGTGGCCTTCGAGGAGTCATACGTGACGCTGAAAGCTTTGCCCACGCCATGCTCACGTCCCACCTTGTCGTCTTCCACTCGGATACAGTTCGCAACCATCGGAGCGCCCGTGATGCACTTCGTGACATCGTACACGGACTCCATTGAGTTGCTCGAGACACCCAAGGTCATGCATGACCCACCCGCGAACGTCTTGTCATACGTGAACGGATTGGTGACACACGTCTACACCACCGGCGTTCGTTGGTACGGTTTAACACTCTGGTAACGATGTTCGCCGTGGTATTGGGATTCATCATGATCATGCGCGGCGACGTCGTCTACTTTATCAGACACGACCCCTATGATCTTCGTGGCATTACACCCGTCCGTGATGGAGCTGATCACTTCTCTCGCCGACTACAAAGTAAGAAACAATAGTAGTATCAAATCAATAAATGTGTTTTGATTCACAAATTATCGCGATATTCACTGTTAGCTAGTCCAACGCGCGTTCGAGCGATCTTACGGCTTGAACTCCATCCTCACAAACGACTGGGCTTGCGTCCTTTTCGGCTTGATTCTGTTTGTATAGATCCGCTAGTTTCCTTAAATTTCCTTTGTCGGAACACAGGTTCTTTTGGAGGTAGTGTATGTGGTATTTCTCCCAGCGAGTAAGATTGGTATCCGGGCGCATGTAGGCTGTAGGTGTACGTATAAAAACCTCTACGAAGACAGACTTACGCTTTTCACAATATTCCGTTTTTTCAGTAGGCCATCGATTCTCCCAGCGACAAATCACGCATCCTCTTCTCTGTCGACCACACTCCTTCAAAATATGTAGCGAAGCTACTGATGTACAGTTTTTCTGTGGAATAAGATCAGGGATTACAGAAGATGCAACCTCAGGGGAACTTTGCGTCGGCGATAGACTGTTGTTCGTAGCTTCAAAAACATAATGTCGTCACCAGGGGGTTCTGCCCTTTTCCCCGAAATTAGTTCCGATGAAAGCTCAATAATAAAGTCCGGTGAGGATCTCTTTGTTTGCTTTCTGTCACCTGACGATGCGTCAAAAAAGCATTTGACCGCGCAATGTCAATTATCGCCAGCGCTAATTTCTTGTGCCATTTTTGGTAGGAGTTTCCATCTGATAACGAAAATCGACCACGATATTGATCAAGGCGACCAACGCCTTGCATGTACTTGTTGTACTGACTCACACATGTTGGAGTTGGATACGTTTGCACTGTTCCGCCGATTATGCGCTCTAAATCAGTTGTAGTAGATGCATCCGCATGCAATACCATCCGGACAACATTCCCGTCCCACCAAGATGCGGCAACAATACTGTGTTCCACCGAAACACCCTGACGCCAATCCCCACGAGTGGCAGTGTCCTTATCCAACATAGTATGGTTTTGGAAGTGCTTACTTCACATCGCACGGTGCGACTCGCATATAAGCCCTTCATTCGCAGCGCTTGCAACAATTGCACTGATGTATAATAATTGCCGGTATTGAGGATGCGGTTGGAGCCATACAGCGGCCTAGCCACTTCGAGTACAAGTTTTCGGATAATTGAAACGTGTGCTTCAGCACACTCCTGACGCAATTCCAGTGCTTCAACGGTATCTACTACGCCATCAAGTCTATCAGTCAGGTCACTGCTGCAGTGAAAGCGGAAATTCACCGATACCCATATAGTTGCGCAACACAACATAACCAGGCGAAAATGGTATTTGCCAGTAGGTTTAGTTGGTTTGAAAACGATGCAAAGGCGACTGTATCTGGATCGGCACGCGACACTGCACTCATCAACATTTCGACCCATGTCGATGTAGCGACCCCCAGTACATTTTAATAGATTGAGAAGTGGCCGAATTCTTGCCGCGGGATCACGCGAAGTAGACGGGCATGATGCCCGGAAGCAGAATCATTTTCGAATCAACTTGAAACAACCCAGTGGCATAATTTGCTCGAGGCCCGACGAGGTCTGGTTGCCTAGTATTGCATCTTCAGGTTGGGTACCCCAGTAGGTTTCATATTCTCCTTTGTCGTTGATAGTAATAAAAAAGAATTCCAATAAATTTCAGCAATTCCGATATCGTGATTGGAGGCAACAGTCGAATACCTTTCACAACCGCGTATGCATTTGCCTCGTTCACGACCCGACGCCAAAAGTAAAGTGGGATGTATGCTAAAAAGCGGGATGAGGCCAAATGCGTGAAGAGGTAAGTGCACTCAGGTCGCACATATGTCGTCGTTGATTTATCAGGATGACTGTACAAATCGGATGGAGCGTCCATCTGGACCCTCGGGTCAAACTGCATACTCTTCACCGCTTCGACTCCCTTCACACAGATATGAATCACTTGGTTTGGATCTAATTCGATGGATAAAACATCTCCTTTGACTCCTACTAAGCCCTCCAAAACAGCATCTCAAGGTGTGTCTACACTGTTTGGTACCGCTTTCAACGCTTGCCAGGTAGGTTTTGAAACTGTCCGTGACAGCGCTCTGAAATTTTCAATTCCACGTTGAAGTATGCCAATAGGAAGCAGGTGGGTGTGTTTCTGAAAGATCGTGTCTAACCAACGAATCTCGTACAGAATAACTTGTGTGTTCATAACTCGTCCGCAGACACGACCTGTAATGGAAGCAGCACATACATCCCTAAAGACCGGCTTCGTTTCTTTGTCTTCATCTATTTTCCTCGTGAAGGCGAGAACGCAACGAAACTGTTCAGGTACTAGTTTCCGCGAAGGGGTTAATTATTAGCATCAGTCGAAGCAAGTAGCATATTATTACTAATTACTTTGCCTAAATTGGCGTTATCGAATTCCCTATGTCAAGGCATACACCACCCCTTCAGCCAATCAGAAGTCAGAGTTTGCCAAGCGTGCCAAAATACTGTGCACCCTATGTCATCGCATAAAGCAAATGCAACCTCGCACGTGCAGCAGTTTTAGTCTGCCATTTGATGGATTTAGCTCAAAAGAAAAGCCCAAAAGGGCGGCCTCGGCTACCGAGAGGCAAAGGACGAACCCAGAAACAATTCAAAATCTCATCATACCCAGCGGAAGAGAAGTTGCGATGAGACTGTCAGCGGCTTCTGTCTAGACGACGATTTCGACGACATGTTTCACGCTGTAGCTGAAATGCAATAAACTCCATGTCAACATATTTTTTTTCTTAGTGGTACGTGTAGTGCAAGTCTATTTAACCGGGACAGGGTGTCACAGGTCTCTGCACCTCATATCCGTTGTATGCCTTGACATAAGGAATTCGGTACTATCAGTAGCCGTAAATACCTATCCCCTCGAAAGTGTCTCACAACTCCATTTTAGGCCTATAAAATACAGTTTACGCCCAAGCACGCTGGTACAACCAAACACGTACCAAAGAAAACTACCCTTTCGGTATGTTTCCGTTCTTCTTCGAAAAATATATACGGACTAACAGATCGCCATCTGGAATCACGCAGCTGCGCAAGATAAGATACCTTCGGGTGTGCAGTTCTGTAAAAAATAAATAAAAAAAAATAGAAGAAAAAAAACCAGTGGCGCTCTGAGTGCCAGTCCAAGATCCTCCCCGCAACTGTCTATATCAAGCGTGTCGAGTAGACCGCAGCGAGAATGGCGCGTACGCGTCCCTTTATGGATCCCTGTTCGACAAATTCTCTAACGTTAATGTGTACATGCTACCGCAGACCTCGGGCAACGTGAAACCTGCGGCTGCTGCCAACGCGTCGAATTCCTCTTCTGTCGAAGCGCACGAAGTTCCCGCGCACGAAGTGTCCGTGCTCTCACGACAGCAGGAGGCCGAGGTTGTGCGAGCGCAGATTAGATCCGAGAAGCGCCAGCAGCAGGATTACGGTCAACCAGAAGTCACGCGACTCCCTCCTCTCAGGCAAGTCGTTAGCGGAAAGCGGCTATCGCCGTACCAATACAGCTATCTGAGCAAGATATACGGGGGTTGAGGGCAACCAAAGCTAGCGGCGGTGACCGGAGAGAACGCGGAGGACGACGAAAACGCGGTCGACAACGACAAGGCGGCCAGCGATACCGCTCGCGATGTGGTTGGTGAGCGCTGGGAGATTCGGCTGCTTAGCAATTTGCATGCTAGTGACGAAAAGCAAGCTGGTGGCGGAGTGCAGGACGCCCGCGAAGCCCAAGTTGACGACGCAACGCAACTCGCCGATGGAGTGGCTTCCGATTCAGATAGTGTTCATGATGCCGCCTTGGCTGAGGTTCTTGCGCAATTTGAGGAGGAGGATGACGAAGGCTCGCCCAGCAATAGTGACTACAAATATGACAAGGATGCCCCTAGGACGATGACGAGGACGCCAGGATTGCCGCGTTGGAAAAGCTTTTCGACGAAGATTCGAGTGGAACGGATGGAGAAGAGAAGCCGGCAGTGAATACATCAACACCGCAAATACACCAAAACGTGCACCGAACACCAAAAGTTCGTGGGAATACCGCCGAGGATGATGCCGACGAGCGCCCTATTGTTGGGAGCGTTTTGGAGGGATATCCGATGTTTTGGCAGTCATGGGAGCAATTCATCACTGGTTTTGATGACTTCCAGGAGGCGATGCTCCAGCGCTTCCCAACTCGCACGAGTACTTCGATTGAAACGAGGAATACCAGCGTTGTTGCAGCTCAAGAGATGGAAAAGAAGAATCGCAAGGTCAGCGGCAAAGGACAGAAGTCGGGTGCGCGCGCGAAGAAATATGTCATTACGGGCGGGACGCTGTTGCCGGGGTCGTGGGAGAAGTATAGCAGGGCATTTTTGTGCACACAAGGTATGCCGTACGAGGCCGCGGCCGCGGACAACATCAACATACTAGCGTGCGGTCTATCGGGTGCAAGGCTCGCGTGAATTCAAGCGTGTGTATCCGCCCAAGCGGTGGTGGGTTCCATATTGTCGTCAAGGCTACTGGCGCTCACAACCGTGCTCTCGCTGAGCACCCGTGGTACAACTATGCCGAAAACCGCCGCATTCAACACCCTGAACTGCGTCGTGACGAGGCTGTGATAGCAAGGCTGGAGCGCAGCCACGAGGTATTATATCATACCTTCGTACGAAGACAGGTATGATGTATTTTTGGTGCAGCGTTTTGTGTATTTGCTGTGGCACTAACTATGGCGATGTGGTATTGTGTGTCTACTAGGCAAGCGTACGATACTGCGAGACGTCCAAAACATGGCCCAGAACGTGAAAACGACTTCCGAGGCAGGGAGGTCAGATATGGAACGAGCTGTAGCCATTCCAGACGCGTTTTGTGATATGAATCCCGGGAATGCGGTGGAGTTCGTCATTGACAGCGCATCCAACCAGGTACAAGTGGTAACATTCCAGTCGGTGCGGCAAAAGCGCCTGTTTGCCGATTTTCCCGAAGTGGTGTTGGTGGACTTGACTCACGGGAGTAACGTAAACCGCTACACGCTGTTCAGTTTTACTGTTCACGACGTGTTCGGACGGGTACGAGAGCGTGTTTAGCTACTTGACCGAAAATATACCGAAAGGGATACAATTTACTGTACGTCATTTTGTTTGTTATGTAGGGTCAATTCGTGCAGCACGCGTTGGTGCGTACAGAAGAAAAGGAGAACCTGCGTGTCGCTGTTGCTGCATTCAAGAAGAATAACCCGAATTGGGCAAACATCCGAGTAGTGATAACTGATAAACCCATACACGAGAAGGATGTACTTCACGAACGATGGCCCAACCCAAGGCAGTTGCTTTGTAGGTGGCATGTGGAGACATGGATGAAACAGCGGTGTTCTCGACTGGGCGATGTTGGCAAGATGGAGACCAAGCAGCTCAAGGTCATCATGAAAGGGTTGGCGAATGCTGAGTCTCAGCAAGAGTATGACGATCTCAAAACAGCTTTGCTGGGGACTGTGGACAACGACAAAGAGAACCCGCTTTACAATAACTTTATGCGGAACTGGGATACCACTACGGATGAATCGGTCATGTTCAAACGTGGGGACGTGCCTCACCTGAAGAACAACACCAACAACCGTCTTGAGTCCAAGTGGGGTCGTCTCAAAGAGATCATCGATCGTAACTTCACTTTCGCCGAGCTCATATCGATGCTGATAACGATGCAGGAATACGCTGAAGAGCAGTACCTTGCGGACTTCCATTTGCTGAAGATCCTGAGCCGACAACGGTCGCAATGCAGCTCAGCGACTACGCCTTGAAGATGTTGGCGCATCAACACGCCTTGACGCCCGGGTTAAATGCTAGCTATGACGTGGAGACTGGAAGAGACGGGAAGGCGGAGCTGACGAACCCAGCGACGGGCAACACTTACGCAGTTCATGCACGGATAAGTTTGGTGTGATTTTGGAATTTTGGTATGGTTTTTATGTGCGTTTCCAAACTGTTGAATGGTCTGTAAATGTCGGTGAGCGCTGTATTTTCAAGCAGAGGTGCCTCTTTCCCTGTCGCCACGTCATGTACCTTCGGTCAAAGTCGAACCACGACACTGTGGTGCCGCCAATGAAGCAGTTCGCCACGAGGTGGATTGTCCAGAGTCCAGCCAATAACATCAACCCCGGCGAGGTTTCTGCTGGAGGACTGAATCGAGTCAATTGCCCCGCCCCCAGAGCGCCAAGATTGGTTAGCAGCGACGCTAAGCACAGCCAAGCCAAGCAGCTCTCGGAGAAAATCGTCGATGTGCTGTCAATACAGCATTCCTCCACGTATAGATTGGCGATGAAGTGGCCTGATGGTTGCTATGTTGTCACACTGGAAACCTAGACGAATTCACAGGACAAGATCTATCTGCCGCTAGCAGCTTCGACACCTTCTCTCATGTTTCTTCCGTCGGTGATATTACGGCGACGCAGCTCTCGTTTGCTGAGACGGGTGCAGAAGCCATCGATAATGCACCGTTGGCACAGGATCTGTCAAGGTCGGACTTGAAGAAAGCACCGGCTCAGTCCAAGTATCAACACCGGATCTGAACACCAAACCAGCGACATCGATCCAGCCCGACACGGACCAACACGAAGCCGATACACAGGCTAACCCGACGGACAAGGAAGGCACCGCTAGAGCCCCTAATACTTTTGCGTCGCCTCCAAGACGCAACGAGTTGACTAGACGTGTGGAGAAGAAGGAGGCATCTGCATCCGAAGTGAAAGCGGCGAATAAGATACGTTCGCGCATCAGTGAAGGCAGAAAGGCGCGCGGAGCGAAGATCACGCACATGATCATTCTTGTGTGGCCCGTATAGCTGCCACTCGACCAAACTACTAGTCGACAAGTTGAACCTGTCTTCGGTTGAAGTTGCAGGCGCGCTCGATGTGCGGCGCTTCAATGTTGGTGAAGGCGTACCTGTGATACAGGCGATCCCACATAGAGAAAAGTTCGTGGAAGCTATCGGAGAGATTGACAAGAGCCAAAATGCGGAGCTGTTGGGTCGCTGGGATGATTATGGCTTTGCCACGTACGGTCAGCTCAAGCTGATAAAGAATGTCATCAAAGCCAAAAACAATTTCAGCTTGGCGAAGGCGACGCTGGATCGGATTGACGCTGTGGAATGTTGGATTGATAGCATTGTGTCACCGTTCAAGGATGTGCAAGACGTGTCGAAGGTGAGCAATTGTGCTCACCAAACTCATACCAAATCTACCAAACTCGCTGCTTGTGTGATTCCTACAGGCCGACCACAAACAAGTCAAGGATAAGCTCAATCTTGAGAGGTGGCATGTTCGTCGACATGCTCAGTATGGCAGTAACGTCCGATTTCCGTGAAACCGTTTGGCTCCACTCCGCCCCGATCATCGGGGGGCTCCTAGTGCTACGGGAGACGTACGAAACTTTCGGCATTGTTAACCCCCGGTTCCACGGGTTTAATCACTTCGATCAGAAGCTGCGAACCGCCAAGGCGTATAGGGCAGGCGAACAAGGGATTAAATCGATCATTAGCGCGATCAATGTGGGTCACCATTGGGCTGTGGTTTTCGTGAACGTGGACACGAAAATATGCTACCTCTTCGACACCATGCAGCTGGAAAGTAACATGTCCACTCTCAAGCAAGATGTCCTGCCTAGTATCGAAAAGATGCTTGGCATGACCGACCAGCTGGACTACCAAGTCGTCACTGGGTGTGAGCAGAAAGATAGTTCGTCGTGAGGTATTTGGTGCCTCGTGGTGCTGGAGATGTAGCTGTTTGGGGCTACGGTGGATAACTGGAATTATTTCTGGGATGGCTCCTTGTATAGCGTGGTGGACTACCTTCGTATGCGCTACTTGCACAAGGTGATTAGTCTACAGCATCAGTTAAGCGTCGTGGATGATGCGGACGAGTAGACACCAGCCTGATCGGTAACTTCAATACAAACTTGATTTTATTTGTAGCTTCCAAAATCACACCAAAATCTCACAGAATCTGTGGGACTTAGCGTGTTTCTCAGCGGCGTTCACGCACACAAGGAAGACTGCTGTGCGACCAAATTTTTGAATTTGAATGAGCCGTGTAAATCCTATACTTTACTGCAGTCTCTCTGAAATTGCTACTGTACCCCAGCTGTTTAAACCAGTGTTATTACTGGTGGTCTTCCAAGGTCGTTATGACACAGGAAGCCAATAACGCACTCATCCGTGTAAACTACCGACGATTGGGCGACGTCTGTCATATATCCATGCGGTCACTTTATGTAGTGGAACAAAGACAGCCCCGCATCCATTAATTAAAGCTATCATTTTAATACAATTTTGGTTGTAGCAACAAAATCCGTTCACGCTGGACACACTCACCCTGGATCGTTATCATGCGCGGCGAACAGCACGCAGATCTCCTTGAGCGTCTCGAAGCGCGCCTGGCTCTCGGTGGAAGACGAACGGCGTTACTGCAACATAATTACAACACGACAACAACTGTTACCGCAACACACCATGTATTCAGCGACAGAGCGGGTATTCAGCACCACAAGCAGCACCACAACAAGCAACATCTCTAAACACCAGTACTAAGATATTTCAGAGAAATGACCGAAATCGTAAAAATGACCGAGGCGCATTGCTAAATATCACATTAAGGACTGCCAGCAAATTTGTTACCGTGATCAACCGAAGCATCAACCACCTTTACGTTACGTCTTAATTGCTGCATTTAACGCTAAGCCCGTAGCTTCAACAGCTTTGGCGATTTTGGTAAAGCTTGTTATTATGTCCGGTTGCATAAGAATCATCCACATAAATTGTAGGCGCATCATGGCAACATCTTCCGTCATAGCTGTCCTTGTCGAGCGACAGAAGTCGTTCAGCATGTCATATACCTGGGCAATACACAGCACACAACAGGACGTTCCGTCGGGTTGTTTCGGGGCTTCGAGCCATACTCCGCTTTTCTCGGTCGGGTGTTCGGTTGTGGGCATTGACTTGGTATGCCAGTCACGTAAAACCTGAATCACCGTTACTTCATAGATATCCTCCATCGTAGCTCGATACTGGCTGCCGCACAAAGATCGTAAGAGTACGGAGTAATTGAGGGATTTTCTAGTCGATAATCCAAACTAACAATCGTGACGCCCCAATGGATTTCACTCAAATGAGCGAGCAACACAACGTAGTGAAAGTTTGAAATTCGCGTATCTGGGGGCTCCCGTTGGTTTAGGGTTTAGGGTTTGGTTGGAGCGAATAAGTCCATAGCATAGCAGTCATCCAATGCGCTGCAAATGCAACGAATGCTGAAGTCGATCACAATATCATTAAGCATTCGATCCTGGGCCAGCATTCCAACCAGGTGATCCACTTTCACAGTTCCCTCACCACTAGAGAGCCGAAACGTGGAGTCGAGCCACGTTCCGCCTAAGATTCGAGCAACGTCAGTTGCCAGTTCTTTGTGCTTTGCACCTGCCGTACTAGGCATCAATTTATCTGAATCAGTCTCTTCATCAAAGAGCTCAGGGGTCACCAACATTTTCTCTCATTTGGTTGATACCAGCCATTCCATGTCTGCCAACCAAGCAGCACACTTTCGATTAACCGCGCCGCTATGTATGCAAAACACACACACCAATAATTAGCAAACATGCGCGCCATAACGAGCACCACAACGTTGAAGCAAAATTTTGAGCAACACAACGCGATTCCCCCAACCAACCTGGTAAACTTCGGCGTTCCGTCCGAGAAGAACGCGATGATCTCTTCTGTAGCACCCTCAGGGTGCTCCGGTTCAGGGTCGTTGCTAAAGTACTCGGACGTTTGACGCTTCAGCTTCTCTGCTTCAACTACAGCGTCCAGCTTCGTCACTAAGTGCTTTGGAATCACGAAATTGTAGTCAAAGTCGTCGGTACACACGTAGTCGCGTTGGGATCGCGCAGTGCGGGCGCCCAAAACGTCGTCCTCCATGACGACAGGATACACCGCAAGCAATTCACTAACGCGGTTCATGTCCTTGGTTTAGTAGGCCCACTCCAATACCCTAGACAACGAGGGTACATGTTCGTCTGGAAGAGCAACAACCGCTAACCTTTGCGGCTTTGCCAGCGTCTGAGTCTGGGTTTATTTTCACTTCTTCCGTCGATTGTGGCGGGGTTTGGCTTGGGGTAATCGGAGCACTTCAACCTGGGCGTGTTTGGGCGCAGGTTTTGCTGGGGTTTTCCCATTCGGACATCCGGCCTGAAGCTTCTTCTGTTCATGCAACGTTGCCTTGGTTGACGACGGATCTATATTTCACCCCCAAGCCTGTGTCAGAGTCGTGCGTACACAACACTGACTGCTATCACCGGCGATTGGGACAGATGCAATCGTCATTGGGGGGTCAGCGGCTGGTGCTGGAGCTGCATCAGGATCTACTGTTGCTTGGTGTGTCTCTATGATACCGCGCGATGTCACAGCAACCGGTAGGTCATGATTCGTCTTCCTCCAAACTATGAATCAAGTTCAAAGTGTCGATGCGGTCAATTCGGGAAAATTCGGACGAATCGTCACTTTCCTGTCCGTCATTAACACCGTCTGATTCATCCGATCCCGAGCTGTCAACAGGATACCCTGTTGCATCCGGCGAGACGGCTCCCAATTCGTGCATACCCTTTTGAATGATATTTCTCCATGATTTCAACACGGCATAGAACGCAGGGTTGGACAGCTCTGCAAGATGCTCCATTACCAGTTCAAACGCGGCTTTTGCGTAGCAATACTTCTCTTCTGAAGTCAGTACGACCACGTTTGGTCGTTCACACCGTCTCGTTTTCGCGTAAATCGCGCGGCGCTTAGACGGACGGTGCTGCTTCACCTTCACGCTACACGGTTGTGGTGCATCTAATGTTGCTTCTTGTGTTGTGTGTTGTGTTGCTTGGCCATTCACAAGTGACTCTTGTGTTGCGCTAATATCATGTGTTGCTTCTACTGTTTCGTTTTTAACGGCGGTCTGCGTCAAGTCATCATGCGGGAATGAGTCCATGTCGTTTTTCAATGCGTGTTGCAGAGCCACGAGGATGCAATGCCATCACTAAACGTTTGATCTAACGTCGGCATAGCTACCATATCCCAGCGTGGTGGTATGCTAGACACCGGCATCTTCTCAATCGGTGGACGCGCTGAGCGATATACATCAAGTGCCGGCATGGTAGATTGTAGGAGCCAGCGAGTGTACACGAGCAATTCCACTGGAAATCAAGGCACCGGTACACTTGTCCCCAGGCACTTACTTCCTATTCACCCACATCAGACCACGTTTCACACACTGAGTGTCTGCCAATGAGGCCATGAAATAGTCCCACTCAGAGCGGACTTTGGCTAGCGTATCATCGCTTAGGTGTTTCGCGGCGAGAGAGAGGAAGTCAGGGACGCCGTCAGGATGCCTAGACGTGGTCAAGTGTTTGCTTATCACGCTGATCCGCCGGCAGATGACTGTAGCTTGGTGAACTGGTAGTCCTTTGACGGTTGAGTCAATCCGTGGTCGTTTCCCAAGAAGTAGTTTGACCTGGTTCCAATTCGACTATATCCGATTGGCCGTCGTGTTTCCAGCAGTGAAGAATTTCTTACAAACGTGGTTTGCCCACATCGCAATGCACGCTTTCCAGTTGGCACGAAAATACCGTAAGAGATCTGGACACTCGTTCGCACACGTTCGTGTACCAGTTGCAAGCTCGGCGTCAAAATTCGACTGTGTATTACTAATACAAAGACACGAAAGACAAGCAACATTGTGCACAACACAATAATCAGTGACATAACATGCAACATTGTTGATTCACAAGTAGTAACACCATGAACTGTATCCCCAAGGAGCAACACAACGGATTGTAACCTTACCAGTATATGAGCTTCGCAAATGCATCCTCCATTGTGTCCCGTTGTGCCATTGTCAAGTTGATTTTTTTCCTTCGACAGACCTTGCGCCAGTAGGTCAACGCGTGAAATTGACAAAGTAGTACTGTTGCATCAGGCAACATTTTTCCAGGACTCTCCACTTCACAAAGTCTTTGGCGATAACAGTGGTTTGGATCGTGGTTCAAGACGGATTGTTGCGCTTGAAAAATTCCATGATGTGCTTCATGGTGACCGCCTTTTGGTTGGGGGCGAAGAAGTCGATGACTGGGATTCCTCTCCCTGTGGCAGAAGTGACAATCATACTACCTATAATGTACATTAAACAGCACAACATAGCATGTCATCCACCTTGTGCGCAACGAAGATCAACTCATGAGCCATACTACCTAGGTGATACCCCAGGTTATTCGTGCCGTGGCTCCAATCCATCACCAGTGTATCCCCCACTGAACAAAGCTCGCCTTCTGGATCGTTGTCTGCGTGGCTATGATGCAAGTAATATCCATTTGATCTTGTACCAGCAAGACGTCGTTGCCCTATCAGCTTCAGAAAAAGTGTCGAGGATATCTTTCGATCGCTCTATCGTAGTAGAGCCTAGAACTTGCTGAATGACGTTTCCTGACTCTAGTGGGTAAGGAGGTTACGGATGGAGGATTAAGGCAATCCGCGACAAAGGGGAGGGGATTGGTACGGACATAGGAAGTCGTTAGCCTACACTGAGTGACATCAATGTACCGAACTCAAAAACGAAAATAAATGACGTTTCTTGTTTGTTGTGGAGTTTAAACCATGTATGGGTTGAGTAACAATATCAATTAACACAATTTTCAAGTCCAAAAGGTATAGCGATCATAAAACGTGGCTGTCACATTCACCAGAAGCACCCACGGAGCTTATCTGATAGATACCAGTTGGTATCAGGCGTGCTCGTCTTCACATCAGTAAAGAGACCGAGTTCGTGGCGGATCTGAGGCGTGAGAGGCATCGATTTGGCCCCACGCTACGACGCGTAGATGATGTCTGAGCACTGGTCGTCATAGTTTACATGAAAAATGGAAATGGAAAATGGGTCATGCTGTTCTCCTCTTGGTGTATGAACACGCCACTGATACCTAAATTCCGGTATGACTTTGGTATCGTAATCTGTATCTCTAACACAAGTCACAGACGCAAAGTAATATATTCATTTTACCGTTTTCCTCCCTGTGATGATTTTATTTTGTTATCCCCCTTGGCATTCGTCGATTTGCTTAGTTCCACCCGTCACTAAGACAACTATTAACCTCTTGTGCGTTGCATGATGGCTAGGATTCCGAATCAAGCTGCGATGAGCGCAACTTGTGCGTGACCATCTTGAAGAATACGAGCAGACTCTTGACCGACCGCTGCGTGATACCGACGAGGGCAGACAACACCCGAGGACGCATAATGCATGTAGACCAAGCGCTTCCCCGAGAACGTCATGGAAGGCAAGCAAGTACGCAAGGCGCGTACGAAAGAAGGCGGAATAGAACAGACCGAGGTTTGACGAGGATTTACGCAAGGCAAAGATCGGTTCTTTGGTGCGGAACGACGACAATGGTCAAGATTGATGTGATCTTGAGGGCACTCACGAAGGTGCTGATGCTGCAGGCCTGGGACGAAGACTACATCCCAGACACCACTGGTGGCCTCACCAGATACGAACTACCGTCACTACTCGTGGATCTCGGCTTACTTGGTGCTGGCAAAAACATATATGGAGAGCGGCCGTTGACAAGAAGAAGCGCGTAAAAGCATCATTATTTGGTAACTTAACGCGCTATCCCCAGCTCAATGAAAGCAAAAACATGCATGTTTTGGGCGGGTTTTAAAAAACATGAAAGCTGCACAGGTAATGATTGAAATTTCAATGATGTATTCTCCTAGATGGTAGTTTTTTACTGGCAAATGGTGCAAACTAGGTTTCGATTGCTGCATTATTGCGCTCAATATGAGGCGCGATCGGGAGTCCTGTAGTGTTGAGGGTCATTGCATATTCATCCCAATCGGCAACATATCGCATTGCTGTACCTTCAACCCTATATTGCTTATCGGTATCGTTTCCTGGTTTACACGGCGCACCCCCAGTATCAACATCTTGTAGCAGGTAATAGATTTGAACAGCATGACACCATTGACGCAGTCTACCAAAAGCGCCAAAGGGAGCTGCCGTTGCCTTGGTGTGCAGTAGTGGACTCGACTGTGGAGGGAGTGATCTCTCGAACGCGCGGTGCTGAGTTTTGACAATCGACAATTTAACGGGCAATGGCGGTATTAGGGGTAGGTCAATAAATATCAGAGCGATGTCCTTTTGGGCTCGATGAGAGTCAATATGGACAATATAGCTTCATGACAGGGCGGTTTTCTTCGGCAGGAGAAGTGCCGCGATTGTGCTTCCAACGCGGTTCATCTTTAATCTTGCATAACTAATAGTACTCCAAATTTCAGCTAAATCGGCCCAGTTGCGGCTTTTATTTGTTTGGTCTCTCTCTGCCCACGGAAATCTCTCCTTGAGCTGGGGACAGCGTGTTAAGAGTGTGCGATAGTGATTCATTTCCAAATTCTATCGACCATTCGTTGCCACAGATTTTTCGGTATCAATTCCTGTGAACCACCCTTGACACGACGTCTCTCTCAAGTCGGTATCACATTGTGTAGCGTTTTCGGTAACGAATCCTGTTACCCACAGCGAGGAACATGATGGTTGGTGGTTTGCTGAAAGATAACGTTTGTGGACCGACTGATATGTATATTGATTCAGAATTTTCTGGTAATTTCTTTTTTTATTAGGAATACTAAGAAGTTTTTTATAATGAATTAAAAAAAGAGTTGGTGATGATTTTATGCAAATGTTTGTTGCTCGGTTAGTTCACTCGTAATATTTCCTGTGGACGATGATATATCCACCGGACGAGAAAAGATACGCGATTTGAACTTTTGGACCTAAAGTAATCAGGATGAGGACGAGTGTCATTGACGGCAAATCCTCAAAATCGGAGAAAGCGGCAGGAAACTATCACCAAGCTAAGCCGCTGAAAACCCGTTCCTGTGCGCGTTTACCGTATAGGGCCGAGCGGGGCCTGATCATGCTTGGTCCTGGGTTTAAGCCCGCGTGCTCCGCACACGGATCTTAAACACCAGGCATTGTTTCGGCTTGCCGAGTGAGACTGTTTTCACCCCCTCTTATCAACCCTAACCGCCGTATCTGCATAAAGGCTAAAATGCTGATCAGGTACCAGTTTAGGTTATTTATGTACCGAATTTACCGTATTTTAGCGTTTCAATACTGAATTTTGGTGGCTATACCCATACCCGTTTCCTGTAAATAGTTATTGGAAGTAAACATAACTTACCACGAGCAATCGGTAATATAACCGAGGGAAAATCATATGTTACAAACAGATTACTGTCACTTAACAAATATTGTCACAAAGAATTTACTGGTTATGCAGTATCAGTAACACGAGCCCTTGGTGTATGACCTCGCGCTCCGCAACCCAAATAAAAAAGCAGGTATTCCTAGCGTGAGTGGCGTTTTGTACTTTAAGAGCGAAGACGAGCTTCTGGTATATGCGATGCTGACAGAAGCGGTTTGAGGCCTACAATGTTACGGTGCGCACGGATGCACACGCAAGTACGTACTATCGAATTGTATACACCTGGGTACTGTCAGTTCTTGAACGTTTATTTGTATGTATGCATGGTAGTCCGAGGTACTCTGAAGCAATCGACCGAAGTCGTACGTAATCAACGACTAAGGAACACCCGCGCGAACCCAAACTACCGAAAAGTCAAGTCCCAGGTTGTCGAGAAGAGAGCCAAGAAGGAAATTGTTGAGGATGCGAGCGAATAGCGACACGACATGCCTACGTTCGATAAGTCCACCCTTCAGATTGGTGCTGCGTTTTTTGGAAGCCAACTAACGCATCTATGTGTAGTGTATGGACGCGGACGCGGAAGCAGACTGAAGCCCCCCTCTCCGCACCCACCCACCCACGCTTCCATCGAATGAGATGCCCACGAGAAACCAGCATGTCCAAGAAGGTATATGAACTTCTTCATATGCTGACATTATCTATGGATGTAGTATACTGACTTGGAATGCTTCTTTGTAGATGAGAATACTGACAGAATCGACACAGCAGATCTCAATGCTGACGGGAAGTGTGTTGCCTTCGACACAAATACTGACACGGATCGGTTAAATGTCGGCGGTAATGCGGACATGGACCCAAATACTGATGCAATTGCTGTCTACGCTAGTACCACCCCAAGCGACACTGACCACAACACTACGGCATCAAATTCAGTTTCTGAAGGCGAAGAGTACGACCCCGACAACGATAGCGATGATTTTACAACTAATCCGTCAGCTGATTATGTCCTAGGGGTGCGATGCCCGTGGTTTGGTGACTTTTGCATTTGCTACATGGTCACCAACACCGTCAGAGCGACAGAGGACACGATGTTAGCGCGGGCGATGAAGACAACATCGAGCGGACTGCGCGTCGAAGCGACACAATCAGATTTTGCTATGATCAGTCGTTGGTGAGATTACTCGCATGACTGGCTTACTAAATGAACGAATGCAATTCTTTCCAAATTCAAGATACTGGTTTGTCCAGTTATTTACATAGCGGTCTTAGCTCGCTCGGACTCGTTATGTCTTGTACTACCGGGAACTTTCAACCAAGCCCAACTTCAGAACATGTTGAAGCAGAATTTGGCCGGCTTCACGGTGGATATTGTGGAACAATGAGAGTCTGGCATGCACGCAGATATGGAACTGTGTTTGGCAGAACGGCAAGCTTGGGTCTAAGCAATGCTACACTCGCAATTGGGCTGTTGGTAGCATCTAGACGTTAGCTCTATCTAGTCAATACATATGCCTTACATATTTTGCTCTCTCTCTTGGTATCATCGTATCGCAATAGTCATCGCTGGGTGGATCGTGATCCTGCCGCAGGCACGCCTCCACGGAAGAGCACTGCTGTAGTTCGGTAATTGAGAGTTTAAGAGACCCCTTATATATGCAGATTGCAGTGTAGTTTGCATTTTGTAGGTACAACGCTAGGGCGCACGAACCTAAGAAACTGCAGCGCTGACATTGTAACTACAAACTCAAATACGATTGTATAGAAACCCCAGTCTCACAACAATTGCATCTTCCAACTGTAGTCGAATTTAGGGGATTTTTGCCGAAGCGGCCGAAACCCCTCCAATCTGATAGCTAAGTTCGCTTTACAGAATGCAAACTACACTGCAAGTTATAAGTACAAGACGTCTTTTAAACTATCTAAGAGCACTCCCACCCATTCCGACTAAAAGTTCGACAAAAAGCGAACTTAACGGGCGTATATGTTTGAACAGTTCAACCAAACCTCGACAAAAGCCAAATATAGTTCAATACAAAAATCAAGATATACCGAATAGTCGGGGGTTATCCTACAGTCATATTTGATCGGATTGTAGCCCGAAATAGACTAAACGCGCCACTTTCTTAACACCGACTATTCAGATCTTGCACAACTTTATCGCGCCTGAGCTTTGTCCACTTTGACTTTAGTTTTGTATGAACGGGTGGAATTGCTGTAATGCGGTGTATTTGTTCGATAGAGTGACTGTCACTCAAACGCATGTGTTCTCTATATTTACATGTAGTAGTCCTATGCGGGAACCCGATGTGCTCATCAGCTAATTTGTTGTTTCTTTTTCACACTTCCCATCCTTTGCGGAATTATTGCCGGTGAGGTTAGCTGCAATCGGAGTGGAAAACGTCCATTTTATACTTGGTTTTTGAAAGATCATACTGAAAACAAGTAGATTCTCTTAACCCCTTCAGAAGGGATTCTGGCGTTTTATTAGGCTGTCCATGTCACCCCTCCGCGTCCAAGGGTTTAAGTCCACATGGACAATGAAGGACTCCAAGCCGAAGCCACCACGAATAGTATGAAGACAAACCTTTGTTTTCATGCCGACAAAAGCTCGTACTAACCCCTACTGCTGCCAAGAAAGAGCTATCAACTTTTGCTCCTTTATTTTATACTACGATTCGTAGGCTAGAATGGGCTCACGGGGTTAAGAAATTCAGCGATAAACTGGTTGTGGAGTTGCCTACTCGAAGACGTCGCCGGATTCTTCGTTCCTGTGTCGTTTTCTCCCCACTGTACTGGTGCCAGCGTTGATAGTATTTGTGTTTTCATCTTGAGGCAGCCGTTCACTCACGAGCTGTTCGAGACGACCGATCTCCGCTTCATACTTCGACACCTCCTTTCTACGCACATCAAATTGTCCGCCAGCTTTCAGAATCTGCACAAACGCGTCGCGCCCCCGTCCGCCAGCCACAAACTTGAGTGGCCCCTTGATTTTATTGCGAATCACCTTAACTCGAGTTCGAGCATCGGCAATGCTGGAGAAGCAACTACTCTTAAAAGCAACGTCCGGGCCTTGAAGAAACATCAGAATCTGAGCAGAGTCTGGAAAATCGTAGGCAGTCATCTCCCACGTAAAGCGTTTCTTGAAGTCTTCAACCTCAGCAATTAGCCACTCACGACGTGTGGTGGTAAGTGACGCCAGCGTATCACGATACTCCGGCAAACTCCAGTTATCGACGCAGCCCGATAGTAGACCAACGACGGGATCAAGAAGGCCTCCTTCGATCTTTTTCAGTACTGCTGACAACATGGTGAATACCTGGATGTTTCCGCACGCCAACACGTGCCTCAGTAGTATGTCGATCTTGCCTGAAGCCGTAAGTGAGTTGACGTGAGAGATATGCCACAATCGAGATTTCTCAAGAGCATAGGCGACCAGACCAAGTCTCACAGCTAAGTCGTCACGAAGTGCATTAACCAGCTCCAATGCTCGATCCAAACAATCATATCACGATTTCAACTCGATGACGCTTAGAATTGAAGCGTGCCCTTTTTTTTAGCCAAATCGTTGCACACGAGTTGGGAGACATGCGACGAATGCACTCCTGTGTTTATCCTTCAGATGAGAGGCGCACTTCTTGAAAAATGCGTCCACTAGCTGTACGTCGCCCGAGTCAACGATGGCTGTGCCAAGCTTTCGGCAAAGTGGGAGAAGGACAACGTTCTTTGCGGCCTTGATGGTTTGAGAGAAGACAGAATATTTCCCGCGACCACTTTCGCATTGAAGTAGAATTTGTAGAGTGGTGACACTGATGAAGACGTGCGAGAGAATCACCGGCACAGCAATCACTCCTCCAAATAAATTGACGGTGTTGGTGATATCAGCGGAACCAGGCCACCCCACAAGAGCAAAGCGTTGGGGTAACTTGGTCTCTTCATTTCCCCACAGTTCGCACAGTGCTTCGTTATCAGGATTAAAAAAACTGAGCGTTTCTGTCCAGTCAACGTAATGTGCAGTACCTTCGTCAATCTTTTCACCGCTGATTAAATACCAGCACACCGCCTGCTTCTGTTCCGACGATCCAAAAATTGGGAGTTCAAAGCCAGCACGTGCCAGGTAAAATATCAACTGCTTTGCTGGAGGAAGCAGCTTATTGGCCTCGAGCAGCAGCTCATGTTGAGCGCGATCTACCTCAGAGAGTGCATTGATACCTGTAGCCTCAATATCCGTCAGCGTGCACGATTTCGATAACGAGAGCGCCACGATCTCATCCCTAACCTCTGCTTCACCAGAATCAATCAGCGCAACATCATCCGGTCCCCCTTTTAACTGCTTATTAGCTTCAGCCAGTTCCATTCTCAATAAGTTGCGATTGTAATAACGCGTAATAAAAGGTAACTGCTCCGGCAGACACGGCGAGTAAACCACCACCAAACAGTGTCCACTCGTCACTTCCTCCATAGCATAAGACGTTCCTGCTGCGTACTGCGGCTTGAATATTGCGTCAAAAGATTTCTGGAATAAGCTTGTCTACGCGGTCGATTTGATCGATCCCCTATTTGAAGCACTGCGCGAGTTGGAATCCGACGAAGGTCAACCTTCACGCTTATACGAGCGACTTCGATGGCTTCTTGAAGGAAATTCTACCCAACCACTTGGTCTGCCTCGTCCAGGAGAAACAAGACCACCCCACCATATCTTTGGCGAGCCAACCCCCGATGCTATTACCGGCAGAACCCGATGACACGCTGTTCCAGCAGGAACGAGAACCTTGGTTCGCAAGAAATTCAAAGATATAGTCGAGGATCGCTGGGAAATGTGTCACACAGACGCTATGGGGATTGCCTTCCTTCTGGACCCAAACACAGATGCGTATCTGTTTGTCGGTTCCGACCTGGAAGATACCATCGATCAAGGTTGTGACTACGCTGCAAGGTCGAAGATGCTGGAGCGCTTAGAACTCACGCGCCAAGAGTTCAAGAAGTATCTCTTCGATTTTGCTGACATGAAAAAGAGGTGGGATGCCGTGGAGAAGGCGAAGCATGTTGGAATTCGACCGAGGATCTGGTGGAAAACAAATGACAACCAGAGCGAGATGTTCCGGAACCTTTCAATTTTAGCTGAAATCGTGTTTTCCATTTCGACATCAAGTGCAGCAAGTGAGAGGGCATGGAGTATCTTGGACTACATACACTCCAAGAAGAGGAACTGTCTCACGCAAGGGAAGGTCGACATGCTCGCCTACATTTACATCAACGGGGGCATGCTATATGGCGACAAAATTGATTTCGTACGGGTGCAGACACACCCGAAATCTGACGTGTGGACCCCGAAGTCATCCTGAACGGACTTTAGGATTTGATGCACGTTTGAGTTGTTTGTTTTAGCGCTCCGTTATCTTAGCTAGCATAGGTAGTGGCGAGCTCTACTCTACATGTAGTCGTGCGTTTTCTAATATTTGCTCCTTTGCCATTTTCGCGCTTTGATCTGCTCTTCTTCGCTGCTGGACCAGCGCTGCGTGCCGTGGAACTGGGTACCGCAACCATAAACGCGACATTTATGGTCGCTTTACCAAATGTATGGTTGCTTTACCAGATTTCAAAAATTAGCCGCGTCATTTAAATTAAAAAATTCCCGCGCCTATCTTAGGTACATATTTGTACTATATCAACCTTTTAAGTACGGATGATCGTATTAAGTACGATTTTAACTTAGTACGATGATTCTGAACCTCTCATTCCAGAATTTGCTCGGGAGCGAGGACATGTGGCAGCGGCGAGAGAGGCAAGCGGCATCCACGACCCGGACGCGAAGCGAGGACGCATGAACCAAGCTCGGGATGACACGAAGCCAGGTACGCTATCTATCGAGGACGCGTCAGTTAGTTTGCAGTTGCTAAAATGTTTGTGTGTGTGATTGCAGGCCGGAAACGTCAACAGAACCAACAGAAGCTGCACGACATGTTGGTCGCTATGGGCTTTGAAGATGACGATGATGGCAGCGACAACGACTTGTCTGAAGAGGACGAATATGAAGAGGAGGACGTTTCTCTTCAGAATCCGACTCGGATGACACGTCCAAACCACGTACGGACCCGTAGCTTCGTAATTTTGCGTTTGTCAGTCGATATTAATGCAAGTTGATGTGTGGTATGCATTTTTCAGCGCGCAAACAACCCAAGAACAACAAGCAGAGCAAGCAGAAACAAAAGAAGAAGACAACACCAGGTAAATTTGCTTTACGTTCATTATGGTTGCACTATTACCTCAAAGTTGCATTAACGTCTTGTGTGGTTGCTTTTTGATTGAAGATTATGTGTTTATTGTTTGCAGATGCCAAGTCTGTGAAGGTGGAGGAACTGAATCATTATTCACCACATGCGATGGCGTTGCCCTTCAAGAAGAGAAAGTTAATGGGGGAAGCTAATCAGTCGCGTGAAGACCTGAGTGAAGACACGAAGGCTACCAGTGCACCAAAACCTATGCAGAACACTTCGGCGCAATACACACCGAGGAAGCGGAGCAGCAAGCACCTCGACGAGCTCGAGTCGATGGCAGATGGAGATGACGAGATTGAGAATGTTGTTCCGCCATTCGCTCCGCGAAAACCATTTTCATCCTGGGAAGACTTCGATACATACTTTGCGATATACAAAAGGAAGCACAACTTAAAGTTCCGTGTGCGGAGCTCAGAAACGACGGAGAACTACAACAAGTATTGTCCGCTAAGCTGGTGTTAGTTTTGCTTAAGTTTATCAACTAACTATGCTTCCCTGTTGCCATGTAGATCGCACGAAGATCAAATGCCTACACAGTTTAAATGGACGCACAAAACGTTTCGCTGCAAGCATGGAGTCTCGCAGAAGTAGAGGTCGAAAGGACATCGTAACCGCAAGGCGCGGTATTGCAAGTGCCAGGCACGAATGACGCTTGTTGTGAGTCGTTTTGTGAGCAATGTGTACAATATCGTGGTACACAACCAGGTACGACAAAATATATTTATTATGTGGTGATATGGCGCTGAGCGTGTTTGTTACTTCTTCAGAACCGTACGCATTCACACCCGACGTCTGCTACGCAAGCATCATCCTACCTAACTACGAAGTCGCTTCCTCTCGATGATTAGGACCGCGAGGACGTGAAGACATTGGCGGATGCACGAGTTCCATCCCGCCACATCGCCAATTTCCTGAACGATCGAATTGGTAGGTGGATTCAATTTGCAGTGAGTTTTCAATCGATGCTAATTTGTTTCTTATGCTGTAGGCTGCAAGATGGCACCTCAGCAAACGAGGAATTCGATACGTAGTATCATGGGCAACGACTCGGGCGAAGATCGGATGAAGGACATGCTGCATGCCCTTCGTCAACTAGATGGGAGTGATGTGCTCGTGATCCAAGACCAATTGGATATCACGTGCGCGGTTGTCATGCAGACGCAAGTGCAGAAGATGATGTTCGAGCGGTGGGGCGATACCTTGACGATGGACTTCACGCATGGTACTAATAACGTCGGGTATCACTTGGTGAGTTCTGTGTAGCAACTTTACTATCGCTTAGAGCAACCTTACTTACAGCAACTATACTAATTATACCAACCTTGTAGGGAGTTTGGTGGTCACTACGCCCACAGGAGAGGTTTTCCTGTCGTGGACTCCATTTGTCTGAACGAGTACGCTGTCACGATAAAAACTATCTTGGAGTATTTCAAGGACAAGAATCCAAGTTGGACCAACATCAAGAGTGTCGTGATCGACAAAGATTTCGTGGAGTGGCAGGTTCTCGAGGAGAGCTTTCCAGATGCGCATATTCTGCTTTGTCAGTTCCATGCGATCTCCTGCTGGAAAAAGGTCATGATGAGGCCTGTGTACAAGATCAAGGTTGCCCAGAGTGAAGAACTACTCCATTTGATGACCAATTTGCTTTACAGGTAACTTATCGCTGACGGTGTATTTGTAGGAATTTAACTAACTTTGTACATGTACGGCTATGCCAACCAGTCGCTCAGAGGAGGCCTATAACGCTGGCTGCAAAGAACTCAAGCGGTACTGCAGAAAACGCAAGAAACAAGCTTTTTTCGCATACTTCGAGAAAATTGGCATTCGTGCCGTGGAATGTGGTCTAACTTCGCTCGTGGAAAACATTTCACTGCGGGTAATACGACTACAAACAGGGTCGAGCCCAACTGGAATCAATTGATAATGCTGCTGGGACTCAAGACAAGAATCGATAAGACAAATGCGGGGTTACTTCAGCACCAGATGACTATTCCGCGACATATTGTTTCGAAAATTGGACAACTTCACTCTACGACACGGATGCCTAAGACTGTTCCTACATTCTTAAGGGGGGTAGCCAAATTACTGTCTGGCCATGTTTTGGAGAAAGTAATAAAGGAGTGGGAGAAATTTGTGAATCAACTGGAGACAACAACTTGCGACCGCAGTTCAAAGGTTTCGCTATGAAAAGTTTACAGCTGGAACGAAACTTACGAGTGCAACGATGTGGATTGGACATGCAACTACCTGTTCTACACAAGCAACCACTTACCATGCGGCCACCTGATGCATGTAGCAGGCAAAGGACATGGTTTCAAGGTGCTTCCATCAATGTCGATTCCAGAAAGAAGGAGCACGTTTGCCTCGTTGGAGGTCAAAGAAGAGCTTGCTGCGGCGGCCGATGCGCTGCAGCCAATTGTGAACATGTCCAAGTTAAGGTCGCCGAAGCCGCAGTTAAGGTTGCCAGAAGACAATGACGATGAAACACTGGATTCAATTATGAGGGACCGGCATCGGAGACTACGAAACACGTTGTTTTCGTTCGACTTCGTCGCCGAGAACGTGCAAACCAAGTTGTTCTCTCTTCTGCAGAGAAGTATTCCTATGCCAAGGCGTTGTTGGAGCCTCTACTTCAACATCTAAGCGAGTTGTCGAGCGCGGATTTCTATCATGAACTTAGTGCATGAAAGGAGACAGTGGAGGCAGGTCTGCATCGGGGGAACCCCGTATCTGAAAAGCATGTCAATGATGGAGATGAAGACAATATGGTCAAAACCGACATGTATTCACTGTTAGATCCTGCTGACGCGATGAGTACTGCGAACCTAATGGAAGTTTTGGAAACGTCCAGCATCGACAGCTTCATGGATCGCGCCACTGCGGATGGCGCCACTACGGATGGCGACAGTGACAAGGACGAGGATGTTCCCCCAACCCAACCACGACATCTTCCTTCCAATCCGGTAGTGGACGTTCCTCCCACACCAGCAGCAGACGTTCTTCGTCAACAAGTGTCAGCGGTCCCTTCCAAGCAACCAGTGGTAGCTATTGCTGAACATATTCAGGAACAACCACAGGCGGTGCAAGAATATCAACCAGTCTCCGCATCCAACGCACCCTCCGAAGAAAGACTAGATGACGATGGAACAACGAAGAAAGGTGGCCAGTGTCCTAGCGACAAGTCGAATGCACCAGCCACCGATGCTTCATCAGTTTTCCCGCGCCAAGTCGACGTCGTCAACGTCCCAAAGCCGAAGAATCGAGGCAGATCACGATCGACGCCCAAGCAGCTACGACAAATGAAGCTTACGGCGGGTGCAAGACGTCTCGCCGTGCACAAATACACACGTGATCTCACTGTGCCGCTGGATCAGTTTGTCGTGTGTGCCCGCAACACGGCAAACATAAAGTACGTGGTGGAGATGATGGACAAGTATCCTGTCCAGTTGGAGGACGCCAACCTTAGGTCACGTACGATACAATGTGCATGGGAAGCGATGCGACCAGCAACATACATGCACCCCTTTGTAATCCCGGTGGATCTCACGCGATCTATGGAATCTGCAGTAAAGACCGCCATGATTGAGCTGCACGAACCTGACTCGCTGGAAGACATTATCAAGAAGCAAGGTGTCGTTCTGGATCTCGTGGCGTCAATCGACCCCAAATTGTGGAAGTTCAGCAGGTAAGGTCGCTTTAGCGATATGGTTGCTGTATTATGGTTGCTGAATTGTGGCTGCTTTAACCAATGTTGTGCTCTAGACAATACGTAGGTGCTTTAACTACGTTCCACGCTGTTAAGATCAAGGCAAGATCTTGGTTGGAAGACCGGAAATGGTTAGAGCAAGACTGGAGAAAGGTGGACTCGAATGTGGATATGTTTGGATCAGAGACAGGAACAGTTGGATTATCGGCGGATGCCGTACGTGATAGACACCGAACCATAGAAAATGAGGTCGTTCGAAGTTTGCCTCAAGCTCATTGAGCTCTGAGTTTGTGGTGCCGTCCGGGAAGGGCCACGTCTCCGTCAACAACGTTGCGGGTGGACTTTGCAGAGCGTGGTTGAATGACAGCCCCGTGGATTTCTGCATGGACATGATTTCTGGTGTGGTGGGGCAGTGCTACGTGCTATCGTCATTAACAACGCTGTCGGATTCCCAGCGACACCTACAAGTCCTATTCAGGATACCAAGTTCATCGCTCTACCGGTCAATTTGAAGGGAAACCACTGGGGGGTCATCATTGCTCAACTTTACTATGCTAAAGCAATTGACACGTTGAGAGTGCGTGCTTACATGTACGAACCTTTGATTGATAAAGAATATCATGGAGACCTGGAAATAGTTTGGGATGGAATAACGAACGATGAGGAAGAAGCGATGCAAGAAGGGCTCCGTGGGTTTGTGGAGAGATAGCACCAAAGTTCGGCACAAAGTACCAAGCTTGTCGTGGATCCGATGGAGTGGGTGGAAACTCCACAGCAACCCCCCTATGCCAGCTGTGGAGTTATGGTGGTGGCCCAAGCATACGCCTATGTAACAGGAAATCTGCAGTGGTAAGAAAGCAATGTTTCACAGAACGACGTGAAGGTTATGCGGCTGCGCATGTTGTGGGTCATCCTGTGCAAGTCTCGTGCGCGTCATATTTCTCGCGACACTTCGGATAAGACCAAGAAGATCGATCAACAGCTCAAGGAACAACTCAAATAGGTGATCGCTGGCTGTATTAACGATTTAATACAGCCTTCCTTGCATTCTACTTCAACCTGTTGGCTGCCATCTCCAACAGCGTTCCGAGCGAGAGCACGCCATCCTGTACTGCTTGAGTACCGCCCAATTGTGAAGCCACAACATAACTTCGTTTTTCGTCCTCTTCAATGGAAGAAAGTAACACCACCTGACGTCTCAGTATCTTCTCTAAATTCGTGCCAATCGTCTCCAGGTTTTTCTTCATACCTTGGAGCCCGAAAACCCGTGCGCGTAGCAGCTCACGTGCCAGCGAGCTTCCATCCATCGCTACTGTGCTGTTGGATCCTTGCAAAAATCACTAAGTGTGTGGGATGTGTGCCACACATGTTCGTGTCGCTCACGCACTACTGTGTGGAGTACACGTACTAATGTATGGTGTACACATACTTGGATTTCTCTATATTTAGACAATTCTGGTGACGAAGGCAACGTGGCTGCGTCATTTTTAATAAATTACCCTGAAACAGCTGGTTTTGTGGTCGCTTTAGACCCTAAGGTTGCAGTATTTGCTATCGTCTTGTCTTGTCGTATAATGGTTGCGGTAACGCCGTTCGCGTGCCGTCAATGCATTTAAACGCGACCAGCAGTTGTATGTGGAACAAGTTCGTAAACATTCTTAAGAAGTTAAAAATTTCCCAACCGTTCGTAACTTGTTCCCAAACAGCACTACGTGGGACGCGAGTTGTCCGACGGAGTAGAACGGCCATAGGTGTTCTACCGGTGTGTTGATGGGGTAGATCGGCGCATTGCTGTCGTCGCTGTAATAGTCCATTTGGGGCAGAGTGAATGTTTCCCGCAAATCTGAGAATGAGGCACTTCGACAAAGGATTGGCGTATTTTTTTTGGTGTTGAATCACTACGATTTATTCAATAAATTTGATCTCGTTTGTACACAATGCAACTTACATGTATATTGCGATGTCGGTAAGTTTAGTACTGATGTGGCTGGATTAGCTTCTGCGAATAATTTCGCTACATGTCCGATCCGGAGTTTGTAGGCGGAGAATGCTCATCCTGGCCTGTGAGTTGCCAAGCACGATAATTCCTAACCACTGAAGTGTGTTTCCGGGGGAAAAAATCTAAGCTTAGAACTGAACGAAGACGCATATCGGGCAAGATATCGAATAGTAGTGTAGTCAACTCAGTGGCTCCGTGGTGTTCAAATTTAAAAATCGGTGCCACGTCTAGAAGTCCGAGTGCACCGTCAGAGTAAGCATCTATTATCGTAGTTCGACGGGTTCAACGTCGTTTCTTTGCCAGCATGTCGTGGGTTATTTTTCATCTTTTTGTCATTCATCAAGAGCCTTGTTCTAGCAGTTCTAGAGTTTTCCTATCCATTTTAGCAATGGTATCGTGAAGGTTTTCAACTCAATAACGTTGCCAGCCTCTCTTCGTCCGAAAACGAACCGAAAACGTCATCAGAGTCTCCTTCGGCGCTGTGTACCACTGCAACTATCGGGTAGAGCGTTATACGGTACATTATGGGCTGAAGACTTTTGCAGCTTCAGCCGAAATGTGCCTTGATTCGTTGCCGTGGATACAGTTTATTGCTGGCTTCAACATGGGCCGACGAAGTATCTATCATGTGTTATTTGATGTATCATGGCCAGGCATCTATAAAACTGGTATATGCCAAATTATACGTGTTTAGCTCAGAATTGGCATCAAGAGGATATAGGAATCGGCATCGATCTGGCACCATACAATTTATAAGTGTAAAGATCCAAAGGGATTTGCTCCAAGGCTAAATCTAGTACATCAAAGTACTCTAGATCCCACGCGTCGTTCAGGGTATTAGAAAGTGTCGAGAATAGCATTGTTTGGGTGTAAGGCTTTATCAAGAGAAATGTTTAGTCAGTCTCCTTTATACAGCTGGCATTTTCATGCGAGAAATTGTCGGAACTTGTTGTACGTTGTACAGGAAAACATCGAAAATCTTTCGCTGACACTTAGCCATCCTGGATGGGTCTCACATTACGGTGACGCTATGCGAATGATGCGCCTAACAGAATATAAATGAATTGTGCAATTGGCACTGTTCTACTCTTGCTCAATCCCAGCTATTCCTAAAAGCCAACATGGCTATTACTCGACATTGTATGGTCAGCTATGGAGACTAAATCCTGACTCTGTCCTTCTATTTCTTCACCACCTACGCGGTAGCCTCGACCATCTATACTCACGTCCACACAATGTGCTCTCAGTGGCCACGACTTAGCCTTCAGGTCGAAGGAAGTAAGGGTTTAATGTTTTCTTTGTACGTCTTAAAACTGGCATTTTGCTGAAGATAATATATGGCACGAATGCCAGAATTAGTTTGAGATGCCAGATTTATATATGCCTGATCATGGCCCATGATACCGCCCATGATTCATGGGCGGCATTACTGCTCTTCCTGGTACGTTCTTGAGGAGTTATAGTTGCCGTTCATGTAATACTTTTGCACTCGAAATCATCAGATTTAAGCTCAAGCTGTGGAATGATAAAGTCAATCCTGACACGAGCGGTTAACATTTTTGTACCCGCATATTTATTTTATTGTACGCAACAGATATAACGGATTTTCCTGAATACAAGACCTGTAGGAAATACAAGTCCTGTCATGAATTGCCGTTGCCGTCTAAAAATACAAGTCCTACACCAAATAAAAGTCCGGTGTATTATTTGTGATAGGTACATCATCAAGATCGATTTCGCTCGTCCATGTTCTCGACTCTTGTCTGCTATCTATCCCAACCTCAAGAATACATTAAACATACCCTCGAAGTAAAGTTGGGTAAAGTGTAGCGAGAAATCGATTTGTATGCATTTCTATTGTACACAACAGGCTTGCCAGAAAATAGAAGGCCTCACCCAATTACAAGTCCCCTTCATATCCGATCAAATTTTTGGGGCCTGCTCGAGCCTCGACTGCATCATTGGGGGTGTTAGACCCTACCCAGGCTTACGTAGTAGTTCTTCACCACTGATCCAAGGCACTCATGCTGAGCTTTTTGACGCCCCCGCTGACCAAGCCCGTATCGATGACCACATCATGAGCGAAGGCACGGACCGCTACTGTGACAACTCAGTTCGCGTTGCGCTGAGATAGTGCCTTCGAGGCAATTGGAATCAACGTGCCCACTGCAGACCCCACAAAGATGATGAAGACGGAGCTGATGTGAAGACAAGTCGTACTTCTAAATCGAGAAAGACCCACCCGTAGCAGGTTTCCTCGGACATGGTAGCTTGTGGTCGGATTCGTGGGGGTCGATAGTGTGTGTGAACGAACTCAAATGGAAAGTGAGCACCTACCGAGGTATCATTGATATGCGAACCTTGACGCAGTTTTGTAAACCGTTCGCTCCATAATCACTTCGGATGCCTTTCCTGTTTATCAAAAGCAACAACAAAAACTTCGTACGTCAAACTACTCAACGACGTATTCTTCCTCGTCTTCTTCGTCCTGAACCGCAGCAGCAGCAGCCTGTGACCGTTGTTGCTCCGAAGCGTGGTGGCTAAAAGCACAACATTAATGCCATCAGCGTCGAAATCAAAGACAAAGCATGTGAAAGTGACAAGTTCTCTTGTACCTGCGCGCAACAATAACTTCCATCTCGACGTCGCGCTCCAAACTGTTGAATGACAATTTCTGTGGGCAACCTGCACGTCTTTATCAGTACCTCAAACATCCCAACCAGCAATCACCATCCATCCACCTAACGGTACCTGCAACGGGACACTTCGTGCTGCGGTGCAAGTGGGCCTGAATACCCTTCTGCGAGTACGTGTGGCCACAGCTCGGACTACACAAACATCAGCAACCACACAGTCAGCACCAGCAATGATTAAAATTTTAACTCATAGTGCGCTTCGTACTTCCGCAGCGGGTCCTCCATCTCCATCTGCGTCACCGGACAGATCGTGCTCCTGATGCTCTCACTCTCTTGAATGAATACGTCTTCGTCTCCATCCCCCGCCAATTCAAACTGTAAAAGAAAAAAAAGTAGCAACACTTGTCAAAAATGCAGCCACTCCACTGGCAATAATTAACAAACTGACCCCTGCTTTGTCGCAGAACCTTTTGTAGAATTCGTGCTTGGTGGCATTGATGCGCGGTTTGGCCAGCGCGTCCTTCAGCACCTTGTCGATCTTCTTCTGGTCCAGCTTTCCGTTCTCCACGAGTGGCTCCAGCTTCTCCAGCTGCGTCTTGTAGCGCATGAGCTGCGTCCCCAGTACGGCGAACTCCTTGGCCGTCTCGTCCAGTTGTTGCAGGTGCTCCTGGTCTTCCAGATCTTTTAGAAACGCCGCGTTGTTGCACATCGACTCCACGCCCTCGATCGTGTACTTCAGCAGCTCCAGGTGCTGCTTCTTGGCCGCGTACAGTGCCATCTTGAGCGCGCTCGGCAGCGCCTGCTGGATGTTGGCCTCCAGCTCCGCGTCCATTGTCACTCAATGCGTTTCTAAAAAAGCGCGCCAACAATCAGAATTATGTGTCGCAATGATTAGTGCGTTTTATGTGTAAACACAAATTAGTTAATCATTAGAACACTAAAAGTGTTGATAGATTTTGCCATCACCAGTTTTGTATCCGCCGAGAAGGTTAAGGTGGCGATGGCGTTTGACGCGGCGGGGGCAGCGAATCTAGAGCAGTTCACGCTGCTGGCCAAGAACGCACGTGGTCGAGCGTGTGTGGCGCTGATCCAGCAGGTGCTGAGCAACAAGAAGCTGTTCGTGTTCCGCGAGCTGCTGGACATGCCCAACGTGGAGGCGCTCAAGGACTCGGAGCACAAGGAGCACTACGAGGTGTTGCGCATCTTCTGCTTCGGCGTGTACAACGACTACGTGGGTACGTGTAATAGAGATGTGTTGGAGTTTACGGGTTCTGTTCGGGTTGACACTGGTGTGAATTGATATCGCTGCAGCGCGAAAGGACGAGCTGCCGGAGCTCACGCCGCAGCAGGTGAACAAGCTCAGGAGGCTCACGGCAGTGTCGCTCGCACACAGATTCAAGGTAGATAGAATTGGGTGAACGAGTGAGTGAAATTGGGGCTAATTGGGTCGTGAATGGTTGTAGAACATCCCGTACGAGACGCTGATGCAGGATCTGGGTGTGTCGACGGTGCGCGAGGTGGAAGATATCCTCATTGACACTATTTACTCTGTACGAAGGGTGATTTTTGTACTCAAGAGGAAAAATAATGTTCTTTGTACTAACTGGTACGTCGATGTGTATTTGTTGGCTGCTGGTAGGGACTGATTCAAGGCAAGTTGGACCAGAAGTCGCGCTGCTTCGTCGTCAAGTATGCGGTCGGACGCGACACGCACCACGAGGACATTGACGACATGATCCAGAAGCTCACAAACTGGAAAACGCAATCTGCTGAGATCTGCCAGAAGATTGACACCATTCTGACGTAGGGAACGCTGTAGGCTGCCACGCACTTACTGGGATATTACTGTTCTAACACGTGTGTTGCCTGCTGATGCCAGTTCGGCTGAAAAGCAGGAAAATGACGAGCGGACACGTGAAGAAGGCATCCGCACCAAGATGGCTACTCGCGCAAATGATCGTGGCAAAGGCTTTGCTTCTAGCGGTGGAAACTTCCGTGCAGGCGAAGACTTCGCTCTATACGCGGAGCCTGGATCTCGACGAGGGTGAGTACTTTGCGAATTCACATCAGCTATATTGTAAATCAAACTGAAGTTACTAATGTGGCATGTTTGACAGAGCACCTTCCAAGCAGCGCATGCACTCGATGGGTCGCAAAGGCCGGTTGTAAAGTGCGATAGCGAAATCAATGCAACAGGTTGGTCGTCCGGTAAGGCTTATAAGATCGAGTTCAACTCAAGCCAAGTGATGCAGCCTCCAGACCAGTAAAAACACTTTGATGCGCCTTTCATCGTTGCTCGTGGCGTTGAAGTCACCAGTCTTATTCCAACGTAATTTCATCCAATGACGTCGATCTATTTCAAATTCCTTTTCACTTGGTCTCAGTATCGCCACTAACTTCCAGTCAATTGACCATGACGGTTCCCAGTCATGGGCAGCACCATGGTGCGCAGCGCAAGCGTCCGATGCAGTCGTCTGGGCAAGGCTTCAAGCACCACAAGAAGCACCAGCACCGTGTCCACAGCAATCCTAACCCGGCCGTTACGGAGCTGCAGCGCGTTCGCCAGCGTCTCCCCATCTACGCCCACCGCAGCAAAATCATCAAGGCCGTCAATGACAATCAAGTGGTGATCCTCGTGGGCGAAACGGGCAGCGGCAAGACGACGCAGATCCCGCAGTATATTTGGGAGAGCGACCGCGCTCATGCGCGTATAGCCATCACGCAGCCACGTCGTGTCGCCGCCATCACGGTGGCTCAACGTGTGTGCGAGGAGGCCAACCGCGGTCCATTGGGCGACGCTGTCGGCTACTGCGTCCGCTTCGACGATACAACGTCCAAGAACACGAGACTCAAGTTCATGACGGATGGTATGCTGGTTCGAGAGGCACTGCTGTCCCCCACGCTCGAGAGGTACTCGGTCGTGGTGCTGGATGAAGCTCACGAACGTACACTGCAGACGGACATTTTGTTTGGTATCGTGAAGCGCGCCATGCGCAAACGTAAAGACCTCAAGGTAGTGGTCATGTCGGCTACGCTGGACGTGGCGCTGTTCAAAAGGTTCTTTGAAGACTTCAAGCCATCGGTGATTCAGATTCCTGGACGGATGTTCCAGGTCGACGTGTTTTATACGGCCAAGACGCAGCCGGATTATCTCGACTCAGCGCTAGTGGCGGTGCTGCAGATTCACTTGGAGGAGAAGACGAACAATGGCAGTATTCTGGTATTTTTGACCGGTCAGGAGGATATTGAGACGCTGGAGACGCTCCTGGAAGAGTACGCTCGGTCACTACCTGCTGATGCACTGAAGCTCATGGTATGCCCGATTTTCGCTGCTATGCCACGTGAGCAGCAGATGAAGGTGTTTGAACCGGCACCTGTGGGAGTGCGCAAGGTGATTCTCGCCACGAATATTGCAGAGACTTCGATTACCATCAATGGTGTCCGCTACGTCGTGGACACGGGACTCGTCAAGCAGCGCTCGTTCGTTGCCTCCAGCGGTATGGAGATGTTGCAGACGGAGTCGGTGTCCAAAGCGCAAGCTTGGCAGCGTACGGGTCGTGCTGGTCGTGAGGCGCCTGGTATTTGCTACCGCTTGTTTCCGGAAGAGACTTTTGAGCAGCTTCCGGAGCGAGCAATCCCGGATATCCAGCGTGTGAGCCTGGAGGTCGTGGTGCTGCAGCTGAAATGCATGGGCATTGACGACGTCCTGGGCTTTGACTTTATCGAAAAGCCGCTCAAGACGTCCTTGATCAAGGCTCTTGAGAAGCTGTACGCTTTGGAGGCGCTGGACAACAAGGGCAAGCTGACCACCCGTGGTCGTCAAATGGCTGGTCTGCCCGTGGAGCCCATGTACGCTGTGATGTTGTTGAAGGCAACGGAGCTGTGCTGTGCTGAAGAAGCGCTGAGTGTGGTGGCCATGCTGTCTGTCGAGTCCATCTTCTACTCTCCTCGCGACAAGAAGGCTGAGGCGGCACAGTCCCGCGCACGGTTCGTCGCGTACGAAGGAGACCAGATCATGCTGCTGAACGTATTCAACGGCTACGTGCAGTGCGGTTCGAAGCAGCGCAATAAGTGGTGTCGCGACCACTACATCAACCACCGTGCCATGACGCGTGTGGACAGCGTGCGGTTGCAGCTCAAGGGGTACTTGGAGAAGCTGGAGCTGCCCATCGACTCGAGCTTCCCGGACATCGACCCGTTGCGTAAGAGTATCGTGGCCGGCTTCTTCCTGAACACGGCCATGCGGTCCGTCGCGGAGGGTCTGGGCGGGTCCAAGACGGCGTACAAGACCATGTGCGGCCGGTCGGAGATCGTCAAGGTGCACCCGTCGTCGTCGCTGTTCATGCGCAACCCGCCGCCCAAGTGGGTGGTCTACAACGAGTTGGTGTTCACGAGCAAGCACTACATCCGGTCCGTGCTCGTGATCGAGAAGGAGTGGCTCGTGAAGCTGGCGCCGACATTTTTTGCCAAGAAGAATGGCGCCGAGAAATAGACAACGAGTAGCTGTAGCTGTAGGTAGTTGATAGAGCCATCCACAATTTGACCCGTTGCATAGAGGCCGTTGTAGCCATGTCCTAGTTTCGCGTGCAAATAGTGTGTCGCAACAGCTTATTTTCGGCAGCGATCCGTAGCCACCACCACCTTCACTTTGTTTTTGTATGTCCTTGTGAAAACACATCCCCTTGCCCTATCCTAGCTCATCAAATCAATACATTGCTAATCTAACACTATCGTTTTGGACAGGTATTATTGATTTCTGCAGGTGTTCACCACTGGGCGTTGGCCGCCAATCGATTGGGTCCCAGTCCACAGCACTGCGCCCGTGACGCCGCCCACACCTTCAGTCCCTCGCTCGTTCAATTCATCCGACTGGTACGTGAGGAGTTCCTGGAGTCCATGCCCCCGCCGTCTCGAAGGCCCCGTCCGCTCCAATCCCCCCATACAGCCTACTGAGAAGAGAGGCCTCATCCCAGTGCTACGCAGCTCAGCTCAGCCATCTCTAGACACAGGCACAAACGAAGGAAGGAACCGTTAAACTCTCTCTTGGGGCTCAAATAGGGGGATACAGAGGACACAGGCACTAGACGGGGGACGGGACATTGGGTTTTATTGCTTGGAAGAAGAAAAGTAGCAACTTTAAACTGACTGGATTGTATTCATGGTTACTGCAGAACTTCGTTACAATGGTCGCTTCCTCCGGTCAGCCTACTCGTCTCTACGTCAAGGGTGTGTTCCTTGGCTACAAGCGCGGCCTGCGCAACCAGTACTCGCACACGGCGCTGGTTAAGATCCAGGGCCTGACGGACAAGAACGACGTGGACTTCTACCTGGGCAAGAAGATCGCCTACATCTACAAGGCCAAGTCCCTGAAGAACGGCTCCCAGTTCCGCGTCGTGTGGGGCAAGGTGATGCGTGCCCACGGCAGCAACGGCGTCGTGCGTGCCAAGTTCGCCAAGAACCTGCCGGCCGAGGCCATCAGCAAGAGCGTGCGCGTCATGCTGTACCCCAGCCGCGTTTAAGTACGTCCGTGCGGGAGTTTGGAATAGCTCGTGCGGCGTCCTCAAGCAAGCTTTGGTAGCCCAATGACAACGAAGAGGGATTGTGACAACACACACCGAACGGCGTTGCTTTTCTTCCGTTGAGTTCTTCTTGCTTTCCAGTGTTGCCGTGCTCCAGGTGTTGCATCTCGTTCGCCTTCTTCAGTACCCCTCACAGGTTCATTCGAGTGCAACCCTTAGTTGCCTTCGAAGCCCTTGATATTGTTTTAACCTCCAACTTTGGGAGTTTATCATTATTTTTTTGTCAAACCATTTTGGTCTGATGGAGGTCAGTTTAGATAAACGTACCGTAGAGCGAGAGGAATGTTAGATGACATCCATTGACAAACAATGGCGCAGGCGCTTGATGGCGCACCTAATGAATAAAGGCAACAAGCGCTCCATGCATTCTGAGAAGCGCCTTACTTATGGTATTAACGACGAAAGCGGACGAACGGTGGGCGCGACAACACATACGGACTTGGCCAAGCAGTTGGGTAGTTCTACATCTCAAACTCCTCATAGTGCACATCGAAGATGCCAGCGAAGTTGGAGGCCTCCGTCTCCACGGCATGGATCAGACCCATGGGGCCTGATACCCAGGTACCGATGCCCGTAATGTTGACGGCGAAGTTGTGCGACTGCTCCTTCACAACCTCGTTGAAAAGCTCCTTCACATTCAACCGTGAGCGGCTCACGGGGTGGTGGAACTGTACCTCCTGGCCATCGAACGAAAGTGAGTGCGAATAGTCCGTACCACGATCGACATTTGCCATCGTCTCCTGAGGGCCGTAGCTGCCCAGAGTAGGCATGAGGCGGGACTTCTCCATACGGCTCATAGATCTAGGCGTGGGCTCAGTGAACACCACAGCCCAGCCGACGGCAGCACCGGCAATCATGATGAGAACCTCTACGACTCGCTGCATCGGCCACATGTTCTGGTTGATGCGCAATCCGCCCAGGATCGGGTAGTTATACCGGATGAGGAACAGGCACCAGAAGCTGCAAGTGAACGTCACGAAGAACAGCAGCATCTGACGCGGCACCGATCGAGATGACTGGAAGAACGGACGCGTCGGAACCATGCTCGTGTCATCCATAGGCTTGAGCATGATGCCGTTAGGGATGTCAACGCCACCCAGGTGCTGGTCACCCGTGAAGCAGAGGCGAACCTTAAACTTCACGTGATCCGGGTCGTACTGCTCAATGGCATCCAGCAGAGGCTCGAACTCGTGGAAGATACCGATCTCACGCGACGTCCAGTGGAAGTATACCTGCGTGAACTCCATGTTCGGGTCGTTGTTGCGCATGCAGTCGAGGATCTTACCCACAATGCTGATGATTGGAGTCGCACCAATACCACCAGCCACGAACACGAGAGCTGGGTAGTGCTGGAAGTCGTCGGACATCTTGCCGTAGAAGCCATCAACGTAGATAAGCGGCATCTTGCGTTCCTCACGCGCCTGAATAGCGACCGCATACAGCGATTTGGTCCAGTTACCAATGCACTTGACGTGCACGGTGAAAGTGTCCTCGTACTCGATGGGAGATGAACTAATACTGAACGGGTGCCACTGCGTGTGGGATAGCAATGGAATGCGCAGGTACACGAACTGGCCAGCATGGTAGTGACCTGACTTGCCGGGCGAGCGGCGGAACACCAGACGTGTGATCTCACCGGGAATGGCTTCCAGGTCCACAACCTCACACGGCATGCGGCTCTGGCTTCGAGCCAGGATGCGGTGCATGACAAAAAGACACACGGCCGGATACATCCAGATGACGAACTGCGAGAAGTGTAGCGCGCTGAAGAAGAGCACGAAAATGAAAAGGTGGTGGCAGTAGTAGAACACGTCGTAGTACTTGCGACGGATCGGGCTCAGCGACGTGACTCCAATGACGATGCAGCAGAGCAACGCCAACTGACCGCAGAAGTTCTGCAAGCGAGCCTTGCCGACCGTTCCGTAGTCGCAGTCCATGCAGGGGAATGCCGAGTCTAGGAACGTGCCGCTCTTGAACCACGCGTAGTAATACGGGATGGCGTGGAGCGCCACCATCGCGACAGTGAAGAAACCGATCCAGCGGTGATACTTGATGGCATGCGAGTAGTCGATACCCATGGAGATCATCCAGAACGAGTTACGCGTCGCGGGGATAATCAGCAGCGAGAAGCACAACACAGCGTTAAAGCCGAACACCATACCCACAAGTCGGAAGACGGACGAAGCATCGGTAGACTCAGCCTCCACGAGGTCGTCATAGTTGCGTGAGAACACAGCAGCGAACCAAATGGCGTTCAATCCAAGGAACACGAGCGTGCAGATGGACTCAGCGTAAGAAATATTGATCGTGCCGACGAAAATCTTGCGCTTGAGGAAGCGCATGACCGTGCGATGTGCTCCCGTCGGCACAGGCGGCAGTGCATCACCCAGAGCGAGTGCCATGCCACCGATCATGAACGGTAGTCCAATCAGCACATAGTTGACGATGAACTCGACTACTTCACGGTGTCCACCAACCCACTGGGCGTCCTTAACGGTCGAGCCAAAGAGCACGTAAAGCTGGTAACGGATGCCCAGACGGTATTCGGGTAATTCGTGGTAGATGATGGCGAAGATGACGACAGCAGCGCAGATGCCGACAGTCAGGAAGGGCCACGTCTTGTAATTCTTGTCCACGGGTGTACCGTACACAAAGGGAGTGGCGAGTTGCGAGGGTTTGCCAGCCATGTTGGTGCCGCTCACACTGAGCGCGAAGAACTTGCTCTCACCACGACTGCTGTCTCCATTGGCGGTGTAGCCTGACGGCGGCTGGCGCAGGTCCAACGAGTCGGCAGGCGAGTCCAACACATTGCTGTCCATCGAGAGGTTCACCATAGTTAAGGCCGTCGATCTGTCAAACTGAGGCGGGGAATACAAACGACAGTCGACGAGTGCGGAGAGTTAGTGACTGTCGGCGACTGTGATCCCGTCCTGCTGCTTTCGTGTGCGTTGGGGGAAAAGTCTGGCGACGGATGTAAAAGCGGAGCCGCCGCGTTAAGAGACTCGGAACGACGGGGCGATTGCGCTACTAATCGGTAAATGCTGCCGTGGAGGTTTTGGTGTCGGGCCGAGCAATTCCTGAACTGCAGGTTGGCTCCAGCTGGGCAGGACAGATCGCATGATGAGGTTAGTGACGCTAGTCTGGCAGGTTTTCCAAGAGTCAGCACTTTGTATTGGTGTTTGTATGCGGAACGCATTGTAACCACCAGTTGGATACCGCGAAGTTCCTCCCTATCGTTTGGGCGGTACAGTCTGTACTATAATATCGGTGTACAGTGAACTTGAAATTGATCAAGGCGGTGTTGGCTTGTACCAACGTCGGCGGATTACGGTGATCATGACTGGTAGGGTACATGTACTTTTACCACACGTTTAAAGCGATGCTGCTGCGAGCGATGCGGCTGCAGTGGCAGACAGCGATCAGCGCGACGAAATCGGTGTTGCTGTGAGCTTAACTTTCCTGGAAACTTATGGATACCCCGAAGTACAAGGCTATTCACAACCACGCTTGCGACACTCAAAGCCTTCTGGTCTGTTGATCATCAACTTGACAAGTTGTCAGGTTGATGTGCTAATATTCACGGAGCCTTGGATCACACAAGTTTGGCGGAGGCATCAACATCCGTAACTCGGGGCTACAAGGATCGTGCCCTATCGGCAGTAAAAAATAACGATAAAAACTTCGTGCTTACCAAGGTAATGGTAACTTTGTGTGTAGCCAGCGATTCAACTAACAAGCGCCGCTTTTCGTTTCTTTCGTGGAAGACCACAAAGAAGAACTGTCAACGCTCATTAACGTGGGGTTTGCTCAGTACGTATTATATACAAGCTGGAGTGAACCTACTGTGAGTTCTTTCGAGCTCAAGGAAACGAGTAAACTCACGCGAAGAGACAACTGCAATGCTAGCCTTTCTGAACGTTGAAGCAGGCGGCGTAAAATTTAAGTACATGCAAGCAAGAATCATCAACGAATGAATATGCGCGGCGTCGTATCGATCGTGCTGGAGGCAGCAAACTGCGATGAGAAATATTCGTTTTTAAGTCAGGTGCATTGATGTCACTTCGATCTCCTAACGACGTCCTATGTCCGTGCCGACCATCGCCTCTAAGATGAGAAATATTTGGTGACTTGACGGACAACCTGGGCAATAAAAGGCTAGAAGACCGCTAGCTGCTAGGCTTTGATTGTATCGACCACGGTCAATTACACCAAAACTGCCTCGTCAACTCGAAAAACATTTCCGGCTCGAGCAAGAATTGCGATGGGCTTCCAGGATGGAGCAAGCCACGGAGATGCTTGGTCTGCAGATCAGAAACAGAGTATATCGGCTCCGACAAACAATCAATCTAGGTTTTCGACGAACTTGCTGCAAACTACCATGGTATTAATATCCATAAAATTCGTTGTGGAACCGTGATGGAGCTCGTGTCGAGTAATTGTTATCTGTGTCAACTTCCTACCCAGCGCTACGTCGGAACTCTCGCTTCGTTACGCATGAGAAGGCCAGGTCCCTCCTTTCGAAGGATCAACTTACGTGTACATGTACAATAGGTTTCACTCAAAAACTACATGTGCACAAGTCCACGACTTGCAAATCCGGCTTCGAGTTTGTCGAGCGTGTCGAGCTTCTACACGCGTCACCAACCGTCTTCATTTGCATCAGCGTACACACTTTGCCCCCGATTCGATTGTGCAGACACCGAAACCCAATCTTCCGTTCTTCCACTGCAACTCAAGCTTTATGGCTGGCAAGAAACGTCCGTCGCCGACGCCTAGCGCAAGAAAGCACCAGCTTGAGGATTCGGAGGATGAAGACGACGTGCCACTGGCCACGATTCTCCAGCGCCGACGGCTTGCAGCCAAAGCTTCACCCCCGAAACAGAAGAATGGGGCCAGAATTGCTGCCACTGGTCAGCAGAACACCACTTGACTTGACTTGATCTTCCTGGAACACTACGCAGTGTCTGATGTACTATAATTATGTTGCAGTCTCGCGACGCAGGAAGGCAAAGGTGCTGCCACCGCCACTGAGTGAAGTGGCTGAACGCTGCGTCATGGAGTTCCTATCCGTTGTGCCCGACCGTCTACGTGTTGAAGCCGTGTGCAGACGCTGGCGCCGCCTGAGCCAAGAGGAGGTACCAGTCACGGAGCTCGACTTTGGCCAAGTTGCCGCTCAGCCCTCGCTGAGACGCGACATCAGTGCGATGTTGGAGCGCGCCAACCACCAGCTGACGCGACTCGTATTGCCTGACATCACGCTAGTCGACGCGCACATTGAGCTCATCGTCCAGCAGCAAAAGCTCCGCGTCTTCCGAGCGCAAAGGTGTGTGGCTGTTTCTGGTGATGATTTCCTCCATTACGCCCAGATGCTATCATTTCTAATCGCAAATGCATGGTGATCAAAGGATGCAGAAGAAACACATCTTCAACATCTTGCAGCATTGCCCCAATCTGAAGGTCGGTGGCACGCCATGTGGTGAACTTAGTGAAGTTCACTTACGTACATGTAGCTGAGCGTCGCGTATGTACTTATTCAGACTCTGGAGCTGCTGGACTGCCGGGCCTTGACGTTGAGCAAGTGGCCACGCGATGCAGTGGCGTTGCGTGAAGTGTATCTGAACGGGTGCAATTTTGTCACCAACCAAGCGGCTAGCTCGTTGATCAGAGTATGTGGGAGTACGCTGGAGAAGGTCGTTTTCACCGGTACGCAAGCGTACTTTTGTCGTGAAGATCAACATGGATACGTTGTGCTGCTAGGGATCCTGACGCTTCCGTGTTTCGCTTCTACAGAAGCGACGAGTATGGATTCGCAGATCTTCGCGGACCTCGCCAGGCATGCAGTGAAGCTGGAGGAACTGACAATATGGTGTGTGTGGAATACCGTTCTCGAGGTGTGCCTTACTTCATCTACTGACACTTGCTACGTTGACTTGATCTTGAGTAGCAATTGCAACACCATAAGGTTCATCGATCTCCAAGCCTTGACTGAAACACTTTGGGGCTCGCTGCGCTGGCTGGACCTGTCATCATGTCGCGGCATGTCTCCCTTTCCGGTATGCCCATTACATGTAAATTGCTAATTCCTGCAGATTGCAACTCAATAATCTTGCTGGGATGCTCTCACAACAGGACTCTACGAGCTTGCCTCAGCTGCAAGTGCTTATTCTTGACAAGACCAAAATCAACGATGACGGCTTGAAGGCAATTTCTCAAGTCGCTCCGTCACTCCGGTACCTTTCCCTTCAGGCACGTATGCAGCTTTTTCATGCTGCTCAAGTCTGAAACGCGGATAAATATTGACGCCTGTGAATTGGCTACACTATAGGACTGCCGCGCCATTTCCGACGATGGAGTCACTGCTATCGCTTCCTCACAAGGCTGCACAAATTTGGAGCTTGTCGATTTGAAGGTTGGTGGCAAACTTGGCAATCAATGAGTGGCCCTCTCACCTCCATCTTCTGTGTCTACGACTCCTCAGGGTGCGCCTGTGACAGACACCAGCCTCGAGGCACTTGAAGCTCAGTGCCCTGGTCTTCACCTGGTGCGTGTTGACTCATGTCGGTCAGTTTCCCGAAAAATGAGAAGGAAGTACAATGAGCGCGCACGGCGCATTCTAGCAGGAGGCAGACTAAGCAAGTATGAGCGCATATTTGCAGCGCGGAAGAAAATCGAGATGATCGACCCCAACAAAAACAGCAGCGAGTCGGACGATGAGTCTGGAAGTGACCAAGATGCAGACGATGACTATGTCATTGAAGTCCGACGAAGTGGGGCGTCGTACCGAAAACGACGACAACACCACCGTGGGGACTGAAGGAACAGAGACAACACTATGCAGGACACACAGCGCGTTATTACCGCTCGCCTCAAAAGTCTACGAGACTGTACGCCACAATGAAGACAACACGTCAAGTTCATGGTTTGTTTCCTCGAAACGGAACGGAACTGGAATGGGCTGCATTTATGTTAATACCCCGATTCCCACCAGCCTCTAGACGCAAACAGCAGATTGCACTTAGAAGCGGAGCTTCTTGAAGAAGAAGCTGACACCAGCAGCCTTCTTCTCCGACTTGCACGCGGCCTGGTTGAGGTAGCTGTAAGAAAAAATCACAAAAGAAGCGTCAGAATTTGTTCTTGCCAAAAAAATGTTGCATCTGTAATCTGGAAAGTAGGACGTACCGCTCCTCGAACACCTTCTTGATGGTCTTGCGGGACTCAATGCGGGACTCCGGGTTGGCCAGCACCTCGTCGTCAAGGACCTTCTTCAGGTCGATGTCGGCAACGTAACGGGTGGGCATGATGTGGTTGTAGTTGACGTACTTGACGAACGGTTTAACCTTCGAGCGCTTCTTGAGCTTGTTCTTGCCCATGGCGCGCGTCACCTTGCGCGGGTAACGGTCAATGCCGGCAACTGTATATAATGATACACACAATAAATCAGCGTTGAATCGTTCCCTATATGACACCTGTCTGGTTGAGTCTGTCGTACCGATGGCGTGGCCGAACTTGCGGTCACCACGGCCCTCGTCGTAGGTCTTCACAACGATAGCCTTGCGGCCAGCGAAGCGGCCGTTAAGCAACACAACAACCTTTCCGTTCTTGACACTACACAGCAGCAAGAGCGTCAGTCTCTCCATTATTTCCTGTTCTTGTTGTCCCTGTCGCCTCCGCTCGCTCGCTGCATTGCTGTGCTTCAGATCTGTCCATAATCTACCACCATCCTCTGTATACACGCTACTCTTGTCATCGCTATCGGCCTGAAGCTGATCGATCCAAAGCACGCAGCATGGAGCGTAGCGACCGGAGGCGACTGCTGCCCCTCCCTCTGTTTCAATCCATTCACTTACATGCCCATGTTTGCTTTTCTTGGGAGTTTTGGTGCAGTTCCGTACTGTTGGCGGCTTGGAAGCGTGCGAGCCAAAAGCGCCTGCCAGGGCCAACCAATCGTGCGCTCCCGCCCCTGATTGGTTCTTTCCCTTCGATCGCTCGGTCCGGCCGAGACGATCGCGGTTCAGTGAACCGTGATAGGGGAAGGGCTAAGCCGAACCGCGGTTTGCAGCGACCTTCACGCGACATTTCGGGTGCCGCACACCAAAGTTGCAGTTGCACATTCACTCCTTCACCCGGCACCGGCGGTCATCATGCTACTTGACGGCACGCCGGGGGCGCGTGTTCCAGCTGCGTAATCAGTGGTGACGAGCGGTTTCAGAGTTTCAAGCACGCAGTGCATTGTTGTGCTGGGCTTTCCTGGTCATGGGTCGATATAAATAGGTGTGTCAACGTCGGGGGAGGGACCACAAGGCTTCAGGATAGACGATTGTGGCCGCCCAAGAGCATCATGATGATGTTCTCGCGGTCCAACGCCGGTAACCATTCGCCTGTGGCGCAGCATCAAGCCTTCCGGAAGCTGACTGAGATGATGCACTCGAGCTTGGAGAACCAATGTTGCGCAGACTGCACGTCGCGTCTAAATGACTCCATCTGGGCCAGCACAACCGTCGGGGCGTTCTTATGTATTCATTGCGCTGGAGCTCATCGGAAGCTTGGCGTTCAACTCTCTAGAGTCAAGTCGATTCATCTTGATACGTGGACGGACGACGAAGTCGCAGCGATGAAAGGTGGAAACAAAAATGTCAACGAGGTCTACAGCAAACATCTCGACAAGTGGCTCGAGGTGGACGCATCGCTGGAGCTGTTGCCTAATACAGCGACCGACGTTCGCGAGAAATGTATCCGTGCAAAGTATGAGACCAAAAAATTCACCAAGTTACCACGTTCGAGCGAGGATAAGAATCAGGACAACCCAGAAAACCCCGAGGAGACGACTTCTTCCCCTTCGTCTGGTGGGCTAATTGAGACACGAGCTTTATCGTCCCCTGGATCCTCAGTGGGTCAGAATCAACAGCGAAGTCCTGGGAAAACAGCCCAAATTCCAGAGCCTACAGTGGTGAAACCGGGTAGTGTTGTGGAAGTGACAAAACGCTTTCTTAATTACTTTATCGTTGTAGGTCGTGGTGCATTGATTTCCGACCAAAACAGTAAGTATTTGGCTCCTCAGCTGAAAATTGTTTTGTGTTCCAGAAGTACTGATGACTTGTTCATGTGTGTTGTGGACAGTCGAGAAAACGAAGAGCCCAACAGAAATCCAATTCCTCCCAACTGTACTAGACGTGTTCCCTGACATGTATGGAGATTCACCATTGCCAGCGCATATTGCCGAGTTCGCGTTTCCAGAAGGCTTTCTGCTGAGCAAGTCCTACGTTGCACCCATCTTCTTCTCGTTTGTTCTCACAAATGTGAGTGGCGTCAAGATTTACGCGTGCGCACTGAAGTTTTACGAGGAATTGCATCCGTTGGAAGTCGTATCCTTGATAGCTCCGCACTATCACCGCCAGCGCCACCGTCGCCGGCCATCACACGGCCCAGATGAAAGCGATAACAATCAACGGGCTCAGCTTCCGCAGTGGGTGCAAGATCTCTCTGGTGACGTTGCGAGCGCACCTGGACCCGTATTTTGTCCAAAGTGCATTGTGGTAGCGTCGCACTACCCATACTTTTCTGCTTTTCGCCAGTTTCTTCAACAGGTAATGGCCACGCCAGGCTTGGGTTGCTCAAAAAGGTGTATATGTAGATAGCTTACAGGGGCTTTGGTTTTCTTTTGTCTTGCTAGATCTACCGGGTGACGCTCTCGGATTCACCGATGCCAATCGAAAGATACATCGCAAACTTCTTGGTAGAGATCCCGTTGCCACCACCTGGTCAAATTCAAGTCCAGCTAACCTTGCCGGATCGCAATTTGATCATTTCGCGGCCTCCAAAAAATGAGTTACCCTTGGTCGATGTAAGTGCTTGTCAAATTCCTTGCTGTGGTACCATTTTCACTATGACTGAATGCTAACGTACATGTATAATATCGTTATGCAATCACTCAGTTTCCATTTCGACCGCTTTTTCAAGTCCTAGACCTCAATAATGTCTCGCTGGTTTTCTCTTGTCTAGCCTTGGAGCTCAAGGTACGATCATCGTTTTATGGCATGATAAAACTTACCCAAACTGCACAACGTGAAAGGAGCTAATAAAATGTTATGCTGACTTTAGGTCGTGTTATGCTCGAAACATATTGGTCTTCTCACACCTGTAGCAGAAGCTCTTCTGGCGATTTTGCTACCGTTTTCTTGGCAAGGCGCATACATTCCCGTACTTCCAACGTCGCTTCTCGACGTCATTGACGTGAGTCCAATCATACAAACTGTGTTATTGCGGTAACCGGGCTCACGTCGCTGTGTGTGATGCAGGCACCTGTTCCGTTCCTAGTTGGCACTCACTCGGACTGTCTCAAGCAAGTAGCAGGTCGAGCCACCAACGTCGTATTTGTCGATTTGGATCACAACCGGTTCGTGTTCACGATGCTTTCCATTACTACGTGTACGTTCCTAATTGTTTTTGTTTTTTTTATATAGAGTAATCCCTGCTGTGGGTGACTCGGGCAAAAGCATTTCTGTGCCGAAAATTCCGGATCGAGAAGCGACAAAACTGCGTGCGAAGCTGGCAGAATTTGCCAATGTACGTAAATCTTGTTTTTTTGTGACAGGGCAAAGTCCGGCTTAACAGTTCAATTCTCATTTACAGATCTTCGACCCATACGCTGCAGGGATCAGTCGAGTAGACTTAGTACGTTGCATATTTTCTCTACAATGGTGGTGTATGCAACTAACAGAGTATCTGTTGTGTGCGTAGGCTTTCCCGAACGAGGAGCACCTTGAACCGATCGGCAACTTTGCCTCCGATCACGGACAAACCATTCCTCTGGCGACGTCTTATTCGGAGTCAAGTATGGCGGACTCTCTCAATTCGCATTATTCGATTGGCAAGATCAAGCGTGGAAGAAGAGCTAGTGCGGCGTTTAATCTTCCGTCTTCATCTCTGACCTCGTCTCCTTCGGCATCATTTTCCCGTAGCAATCCGGGTTTCAATCGACACAAATTTTCCTCGTCGCCGTCGGCGTTGTCACCAACTGGAAATGATGCCAGCGGTGGGCTTACTGACAGCCGATACAACGAAACGGACAATTTTTCTACCGAAGGAACTCGTAAAGCATTCCTTCGCTTCTTCGTGACGCTCCTCCGGAAGTACGCTAACTACTTGGTAAGCCGTTAATTCTGTCACTATTTGAAACTCGGAACAATGCTAATATTTTGTGCTTTACAGCAATATCCGCCTGTCGTGCAAGAAAAATCTGGGACTCCAGCGCTATTTGACAGCAAGCGGTTCCTTCAGGACAATTTTGATGCTGCGTCCCGTCCATTCGTTGCTCAGCTGATAGCGACGCAAATGTTTGACCGCTTTATTGAAGACCGCGTCTTTAATCAGAAGCTTCCTGAAGTGTTGTTCTTTGACCAATCAATTAACCAAAAACTCAACCGCTCGCTGACAATCGGCAAGAAGAAGTACGACTGCAGTTTCTTGGAGGATCGCTCAGATGAGATTCAAGAAACATTTATCGCCCCACCCCCGTCTAACATAGGCCTTCCCGACGACGGTACAGTCTACAAGGTGAGTTGCTATATGTACTTTGATTGTCCTCATAATTTGGGCGTTTTCATGGTTACACAATGTTGTGCACTGGTTGCAGTACAAGGCATTTCCACGATTGAAAAAGTAAGCATCCGTTGCTCTCGCTTTCTCTTAAAGTGTTTGATAATAATCTGAGTCGTGGGGCCTTTTTGAGGAATTTGTTCGGCAATGTCAGGAAGCCTCGTGAGCTGTATACGTCCAGGGAACAGCAGCGCAACGTATCACGAGTGAGCTTTCACCAGGCAATGTTCAAAACAGCAAAGTAAGTTAAAGTAGTTGCAGCTGGTACCTTGGCATACTAGGATCTAAACTAATTGTGGTTACAGCAGGTCTTTCGTCAGTACTGGTGTGAGCTGGGAAGCCACACGCCATCTCATTATCAGTGTACGATTTAGTACCGTACCCGTGCACTGGGCAATCTTTGAAACACAAATTAATGAGCGAAATGGTGTGGTGCGCGTTAAACAGCTGCAGACACAGTTCCGAATGTACAGCACTCGAAAGAAATATCGTCGGCAAAGATGCGCTGCTGTATCTATTCAGAGATGGGTAATTGCTCGGATGAAGGTACGAGACTGATAGCGTTTTGGAATCCCTACAAAGAAAATGGACTAAAACGATTGCTCTGCTACAGGGACGAGATGATCGCCAACACTTCTTATCACTTCGGAACGGAGCGATTAGAATTCAACAGATCTATCGAACTCATTACGCTGTGCTGAAGTATCGCGCGCAACGCAAAGCACTGCTCAAGCTACAACTCATGGCTAGGGGCTATATTGTCTGTGCGCGATATCGACGCATGTCTCGAGGGTTTCGTTGCCTCCAAGCGGTATGCCGTGGCAGCTTCTACAAACGCAGCTACAAGAATCTGAAATATCAAGTTATTCGAGCTCAGAGCCGCATCCGAGGTTTTTTATCGCGAAAGCGTACCACCAAGTAAGTTACTTCTGCATCATTTTCGCGAAACGATTCTTTTGACTCGATTTTCTCGCACAGGTGGAAGGTTGACCTGCTCGACAAGTGCCGCCGAAAGGTTTACGATTTGTGGATCCGATGTGACACCCCTTTGCTCTATCGATCTAAGTTCTGGCTCACGTTCAATCGAGCAGACTTCTTCACGATCGGGGTGGGTTTACCTTAAATCATCCTGTATCCTCGATCTATAGTCCACTAACTCGCTGCATTTGGTTTGCTCAGGTCTATCACGAAGAAGAAATCCGTCTGAACGCATACTTCTCTGAAGGAAAGGCCTTTCCGGATGTTACAGATAGGTGCAGGTACTCTGATGTGCATCCTCAAGAAACCACAAAACGTAATGAGATCCGGGGGCCTGCATTTGCTGCGGTTAAACGCATGGTGACCCCAAGAGCAAGAGGTCCCCACAAGACCATCAAAGAAGTTGTAAGTAAACAAAACATTCCTACGTATATGAACTCGATCTAACAGTGCTTGCCATCAACAGACTGCTAAGAGAATGAAAGAAGAGCGGAGTATGGTATACAACGGACTGAGGTATCACACACGGCCTCCTGTTCGGGAGGAGTACTACGATAAGTTTGGAATTGATCTGGGTTCGAAGAGGAAGAAGAAAAAGGTAAGTCACTGGATTGCCCCCTAGATTGGTCCGATATGAGCGAGTAACTTGATATGATAACAGCTAGCAGCACTTGTGTGGACAAGCTACGAGACAACAGACATCAGTGCTGAGGTAATTCTTGCATGATGATCGGTGGGATTGGCAATGGTTCTGACGCGAACTGCTGTATTGGTCTCCAGATTGTTGTATCCACCTCGATCAGCTCCGACCAGCCTAGCCCGCTTCCAGCACAAATCGACCATCAAAAGCAGGTACGAAATGCACACACGCATTGAGGCGTCCAGTTCTCACGGAGACTCGTTTGTATACATGTAGCTCCGCCTTCGCGACGATTTGGCGTTCACAGTCAATGCAGCACTTAAGTCGATTCGAGTCTCCACCACTGGATCTCCCGTCTCGTCGTCTCCGCTGCATGTACCCAAAGATCGTGCGCTCAAGTCGATCCGAGTCTCCACCACTGCATCTCCCGTCTCGTCGTCTCCGCTGCATTCAACCAATGATCGTGCGTTCGTCGAGCTGCAAAAGCAGGTGAGCATACTCGCGCTGCAGAACCGCCAACTCACCAGCGACCTGGCGGCGTCAAGACGCCAGACGAGCGAGCTGCGCGTAGAGCTCCAAAAGGTTCAGCAACTACCGCAGCTCCAGCGCACGCGCTCCAACAACATCTAGAAGTATTAGTTCATACATGTATACACTTTCCTCTATCTCGTCAATTCACAGTGGCATAGTTGCCCTCTTGAGCGCGGCCACTGATGTTGAAGTTGCAGTGGTGTGGTATACACATTTTTCGCTGAACGGACGTACTACATGTTGTAGGTGTCACCTACTAATCTTTTCTTCGCGATTCCCCGCCACCATGACGACGCACTTGCTGGCCTTGGACGATGCGCTACTAGCTTATGTACTGAGCTTCACCGCGATGCGAGATGTGGAGGCCATGACGGTTGCTTCCCGGTTGGTGGCGCTGCATCTGCTGCCACAGTACCCAGAGGTGTGGCGCATTCTGTTCGCTCGACGATGGGAACAGTTCAACTTCCTGTTGGACGACGTGAATGAGGACGGTAGTAACCTCGTGGTTGACGAAAGACTGCGTGCGCTCTTCCCACTGTGCGTGCAATTGCATTGTGAGTTAAAAAGGTGATGGAGAGTATTGACATTTTCGCTGAATTCCATGGTATTTGAAGCGAATGCACGGAAACGCGGGTTTTCCAATTGTTGTCACGTGCAATCGTCCCGTTGCCATCGGGAATGGATATCGGGAAGACGCAGCGCACATGGGGGTATTCGGATACCCACCATAGGTAGGAAATGGCAGTAGTGACCTACTTTGATGTTGTGTCTGACGAGTTTTGGCATTTGCACAGAATTGTGCCGCTGGAGAAAAAGACTGGAGACCAGAAGGAGGTTGGCGTTGCAACTACGTTTGCTTTTAATGGCAGACGCTTTGGCAACGACCGATCGGTGTGCGCGAATGTGCCATTCCCTGCTTCGTTCTACGTTGCCGTGTTTAAGCGCCGGGTGCAAGACGCTTCGAGCACGAAAGAATCGTTCGTGTACCAGATTGGTGCGACGACAAGTGGTTACTTCGAAATTAGCATCTTTGATCCTGAATCTCGACCGAGTCCGCACGCAACGAGGAGTGGAAGAGTGGAAATGACTGCCATCGGACTGGTTCCACCTAACTTTCCGTTGGTAGGGAAACAACCTGGATGGACGACCCCGTCGTTCGGATACCATGGAGACAATGGTAAACTTTACTCGGCATTCCCTGTAAGTGTACATTTTCGTGTGCAATTGATAGGCCCTTGGGCCCATTTTGGTTAATGCGATGTGCTTGCGACTTGCAGTGGAAACCTTTTGGTCCGAGGTTTGGTGTCAACGATACTGTCGGCTGTGGCATTCGACGCAGCACACAGGACAAGGCTCGACGCGTTTTCTTCACGCATAACGGCAACAATATTACATGTGAGTGTGCGCGTGTATCTCGCCAAGGTATCTACTATCGAATCTAATATCCCGTCATCCCAGCTCCCTATCTTACAGGGTCTGGTCGGTATATCCCGTGTGACAGTGAGCGTGAATGGTTCCCTGCTGTGGGCCTGGACTCCCCGAACACTATCCACGTAAACTTTGGTCAGCAGCCGTTCAAGTACGACCACGTGATCGGTAAGATTTGCCTACACTGTGTGGTATGCAACTAAAAAACGGCGGTTTGATGATGCACTGTAATTCCTTTTCTTCAGATGAACTGTTCAGCGAGTGCATGGGGACGAACGCGCTGGTGGTTCGCCAGATACTGCAGAACGCCAACAAAGCTCAATTTCGAGTCGTACGACGCAATTGCATCGACGCCTTCATCGCCAACGTCCTGGAGCGACGCCGCTTGACCACTGCGTAAGTAACACCGCTTACCGCTCCCCCAAGTACACTTCAATACTATAGGCAGTACGTGTAGCCATTTGAAATCTGATAATCCTCTCTAATGTCATATTTGCATCTCATAGTATGCTGTTCATCGGTATTTTCAGATTGTCGGAACGGCATGGCGACGGGCCTCTCGGACCTGGGCGACGAGCTCCTGGCGCACGTCTTGAGCTTCGCCGCGCCGCGGGACGTTGAGTCGCTCACTGTAGCGTCATCCGTAGTCGCTCGCAACGTGGTGCCGTGGTTTCCGACCATCTGGAAGAACATCTTTCGCCGCCGCTGGGAGGCGCTCAACTTCCCGCTGGACGGTGTGGCGCAGGGCGACGCGCTGTTGCAAATCGACGAAAATCTGGATGCACTGTTCCCCAGGTCTATTGAGAACAATTTAGTTGATGCAAATTGTGATAAAATTGCAATCAAAAATCTGATAATTGTTGTGTCTGATTCGTTGCAGTTCGTGCACCGAGAGTCGCAAGTTCCAGTTGCTGGCCCATGCCGTTATCCCGGTGCCGTCCTATGCTGATATAAGAGAGACACAGAAAGCTCTGGGATACACAGATGCATACCATCGGTGGGCATAATTTTTATATGCTATATTTTTGTATAAAAAAAATGTAGTTGACCAATTTGCGTTGTGATAGAATTGTCTCTTTGCAGGCGCCAGATTTGAGGGAGTCGCACTTGGTCGATTTTGCACTGGACGGTGGCATGCTGGGAGATGACCGATGTGTTCGTGCAAATACACCATTCCCGACGACGTTCCATGTCGCCGTGTACAAGCGCAACCCGACAGAAGAAGACGAAGCACAAGGACAGACACGACCGGTATTTCAGGTCGGCATCGTTCCTGGAGGATATTTTGAGTTGAGTCTGTCAAAACGCCAGCATCGACACGCTAGGGCTCCCTCTATGTTTGGTCACGACGCCATGACGTCTATTGGTCTGGTGAACTCGAAGTTCCCTCTGGTGGGCAAGCAACCAGGGTGGACGCGGAGGTCGTACGGATACCACGGTGATGACGGTCGATATTATCATGGAACTGCCTTGGAGGTTCGTCGTGTTATTTGTACTATGCTGAAGTTATTTCTATTAATACCAACTTGTACGCTGGAATCTGATGATATTCTCTTAGCAGGGTCGGCCGTTTGGTCCAATGTTCAAGGCAGGTGGCACAGTTGGTTGCGGGATCCGCATCAATCCAAGAACAGGGACGATATTTGTGTTTTTTACAAACAATGGTGAATTAATATCTGGCGAGGATGGCGCGTACGTGGGGTGTGAGCATCGCAACTGGTACCCGGCCGTTGGTATGGACTCGTACAACGCGTTGCACCTCAATTTTGGGCAAGAACCTTTCGTGTACAGCGACATCACAGGTAAGCAACGGCATTTTGTGCTATAAGCCAAAGTGTGTGATGAAATCGGTGCCTTTATATTGTCGCTCCTCACAAACTTTATCGGTGGTGTTTGGTTTGTTTCAGATGAGCTGTTCGAAGAGTGCAATGGCATGGCAAATGCCGTTTCGGAACAGCTGCAGTGGTACGATATTTGCGATTCGGACGGCGATAGTTCCGAGGATGAAGAGAACAACGACGACAATGATTCAGGAGACGGCTTTGGCTCGGACATGTCCGATGAAGAAATCAGCGCCAGATTGATCATGCGTATCCTTGCAATGCGTCGAGCAGGGATGGACGTTGCTTAACGATGATACCTTGCGTTTGATAGACTATCGCTGCAAGAAAATAGTCTCGGAAACAAGCTCGTGTGTTAGTAAAACCTATCAAAAATGCATTTTATAGTCAAGACTTGTACATGTACATACTTAGTAATATGTACTACTACAAGTCTTGACTATAAAATGCGTTACCAGTAGGGCAAATTATGGGAAAGCCCGACAAGTAGCAGCTGTGCCTGGACACCACTACCGGTGATGTCCATACACTCATTAAAGCCGATAGTGACGAACAGAAGGTGATGACACGGGCTTACGTTATCGATTCGCCATTCGAGAACGAATTAGTAAAGCAGTACATCAACACGCATGCAGTTAATGAGCAGGAACAGCGCTCCGTCCACCAGGAAGCCTTGTCTTCGTCGACGTCATTTTGCCATTCTCGTGGGTTGGTGGCGTGCCTCGAAGAAGATCTGAAGCAGCAGCTCCACTTCAAGGTGCAGGTGTATACAAACGTATAAAATGTGTATAGCGGTTCATTTCTCTGTTAAGTAAGCGAAGTTGACAAAGAAATGCTCTGTTAAACCACGGTGGACTCGATTGTCAATATATCTTTTGCCAGGCAGAAGATATGTGCAAAATTCTTTTGCATGTACAGTACAGTATGGCCGACGGCGGCATCCTTGTGCTCGAGTTCGCGCGAACTTCGCCACCCACCTGTCCCTAAAAAGTATAAACTCATGCGTGTGTGCTCCGATGATGGCACGGGTTTATATTTTTATTATTCATATACATGTACACCATGCATAAACGCGCCACCCCGCACAACGTGCATTTGGACAGAGGAGACGACGGCACACTATATTGTCAATTGTTTTTGCTGCTGACCTTGCTGTCATGCTAACTTCGCATAGTTTCCGATCTCGAGAAGCTCCGTCAACTCGCCTGAACCGATCCGTTTGGAAATGCCACACCCGTGTATTACTTGCCTAAGCTTACTGCCGAGACATATTCGACGTATGCGAATCCTAGCTTGCAGTATACAGTGCCCCACGGATATCAAACTACATGTATCCAAAACACTGGTCCTCAGATTTTTTAATCTGAGTGTTTTGGACAGTCAAAACTGTGTGTGGTTTTCATTCGGATTAGTCGGATAAAACCTAAAGGACATAATTCGAAACAGATAGCACAGTCTGCACCTTTGGAAAATGTTGTATTTTAATACAGTATTAAATACTAAGTGTAGCACAGTCAAAGTTCAATTGCTGATCACTATTTTATTTCGTGATCACTGAAGAAACTCGCCCTTTAAAGTCCGGGCGGGTCACACCACTTGAAACTTGGCCGTGGAGCCCACGAAGAGGGCCCTGCCGATACTGCGTCTACAAAATTGCAGCTGAATTCAAGCGACTACGACAGCAGAAGGACGCGTAACTGAGAATTGCCAGCGTTTTTCACATTTAGTGACGGTTTTCCTCTACAAAATATCATTCCCTTTGATTACGCTCATACTGCAGAGCAGCCCTTCCGACATTCTACAGTTGTAAACATCTGTTTGATACAAACTCCAAGAAGTTTCGGTATACAGCGTATACATCCCCCTTTACCCATCACCCTGAGGCGCATTGTCCCAACAGTTCAACATCCATTCCGAAGGTCCATTCTCGAATGGGAGCGCTATGTGCCAAGCACACCGACCTTCACTTAAGCGAGCTGCCTGTCGTCTAACAGCGCTAGACGATGTATTGTTGCACCAGATCCTTCGTTTCTCGAGTGCGCGCGACGTGGAGGCGGTGGCTGTAGCCGCGCGTGTGGTCTCAAAGAGCGTGTTACCACGCTTCGCGAGTCTGTGGCGCGATCTCTTCGCACAACGCTGGACGACGCTCAACTTCCCGCTGGACGCCGATGCCACACTCACCATTGAGCCAAAGCTGCGTGCGCGGTTTCCAACTGAGACCACTGAGAGCCGCATGTTCCAGCTGCTGACACACGCTATAGTGCCCGTCCCGTCCTACGCGGACCTCGACCAGACCAAACGGTACCAGGGCTACGACGACACTAAGCACCAGTAAGATAGAGAACTGTTGGGTCTGTAGTAGTTGAAACTATGGTGATTGACTGGTGTTTATCTTTTGTATTGCAGGATCCAATCGTTGCATGACGCGAACACGAGACCGTCGCATGTGGTGCGCTTTGCCTTTAATGGGGACGAGTTGGGAGATGATCGCAGTGTGAGAGCCAATGTCCCGTTCCCACCTGGATTCCATGTTGCAGTGTTGAAACGACGAGAGGCTGGAGAAGGTGGGAAATCGTTGTACCATATTGGACTCGTGTCGAGTGGATACTTTGAAATTCAGATTTTGCATCGACAGAGGGGAGTTGAGAACCAGGAAGGAGAAAATCAGCCAGTGGAGGAGGAACTGACGTCGTTGGGACTCGTGCCGGCGAGTTTTCCGTTGGTGGGACGACAACCAGGATGGAACCAGAAATCGTTCGGATACCATGGAGATGACGGCCGCTTTTATCGCCAAACTACTAGGGTAAGTTGATCGGTTGCGAGCTGTCAACGAGATTCGCGTTATCCAGGCCGTTTGACTTACCTTGATGCAATGCTACTTTGATTAGGGTCGACTTTTTGGACCGCGATTCGGAGTGGACGACGTTGTTGGCTGTGGAGTGCGACGGAATATGAACACTGCCCGGCCGCACGTCTTCTTCACAAGCAATGGCGAGGAGCTTCCCAGGGTGGTGGAAGGCGATATCGAGAGCTCACAAACGAGCTGGTACCCGGCGGTCGGGGTGGACTCGTACAACGAAGTACGCGTCAACTTTGGGCAGGAGCCGTTCGCGCACGACAAAATTGTGGATGAACTGTTTGCCGAGTGCGATCCAAGCGTGGTTAATGTGAAGGATTTGCCCTGGCACTACATCCACGAATACAGTATCGAGTGTTTGGTGTGGCGCCGCCAGCTGACTAGCGAAGCACGAGCCCGTGCCGATTCGGATGAGTGGAAGGATGCAATTTCTGAAAAGGAGCAGGAAGAGGAGACCTGCATGAAGAAGTGGATGATTGGAATGCTCACGCGCAGACAGCAAAACCGACTGGCATCGAGTGAAGAAAACACGAACGAAGAGCGCACAGCTACGAAACAGCTTTCATAAACGAGAGCGAGCTGAAGTGGGTGGAATTAAGGTGAAGCAGCATGGATGTACTACATGAAAAACATGTATCAGTAAGTATAACGTGGTCGTGGTTTATCATTCATGTTTGTTACGCTGAAGTCGGATCACGGAGAAACTTGACAAAATCTACTTGATGTAACCTTGATCGTGTATCTCGAAACGCTGTAGGGTGTGTATGCAATGCAAACCGAGTATGGTCATACTACGGCTCTTTCAGTTGCGCCTCCATCGCGTCCACAAGAGCTGGAACATTTTCTTGGTCGAGATTGTGCTGTGTGCAGAAGGCAGACGCTAGCTCCCGAGGGTTGTCGTTGCGGTGTACCGGTAACTTGATTGACGTGCCATCACCCATGTCAAGGTCGAGCGTGAAAAGAAGCACACCTCGTGGATCCACTGGAGTCTCCGCTTCAGCTTGTACTGGGGCTTCAGACTCGGCTTGAACTGGAGCTTCAGCTTGAGCTGGGGCTTCGGCGCTACCGGTAGGCTCCTCTGGCTGTTGCCCTTCCGCCTCAGATTGCTGCCGCTCTTCGAGGATGTTCAGAATCGACTGCACCAGCACATTCTGGCATGCTAGCAACTGGTCTCCATCAAACTCCACGCCCAGTTCCGCACGCACGATCTCGTGTTTCTCCACACAGAAGGAATTGGCTACATAGTACGGTTCCTGCCCTTCGAAGTACTCAAGGTTGTACACATTGCCGCTGAGGGTTACAGGAATCGAAAACAGTGGCTCTGGTCGAGTCGGCTGTGCCGTCTGCTCTGCTGCCTCCTGCGGTTGCACTGGGGCTTCTTGCTGCTGTGGAATAGCGGCAATTCTCTCACGTAAAAGAGCCGAAAGCTGCACCACATTGTTGTTGAATCCTTCGCTTTCACCCAGACCAACGGCCACGAGGAATCGTTGTACCGTAGCTTCAACGTCTTCGCCTTCAAAGTAGTCCAGATCTGCTTGGCGCTGCTCGTCAAGATTGATCGGCACCGTCACCAGTGGCTGTCGCTGTTGTTGCTCAGTAGCAGCAGCGACTTCAGCTGCAACCTGAGCCTGAGCCTGAGCGTGTGCCTGCGACTCTTGCTCCAACAACGCAGCCATTCGATTGTCCACGATTCCAATCAACTGCGGCATCAACGACTCGATCGTCGCATCATCCGTGATACCATTCTCACTCAAAAAACGCACTGCCGTCTCCCTGGCAGTGGATCCTTCATAATGGACCATAATAGCTGCCTGGTTGTTCAAAGTCAGCGGCTCCGAGAACAGCTCCCGTCTCTGCTGCTGCGTCACAGGTTCTTCAACTTGTTGCTCCATAACAACTGGTGCAGCCTCCGTCGTCTGTCTATTGTTGATCTCATTGACGATCTGGTTAGCAATTTGAGGGGCGACTCTATCCATGAACTCTCCATCATTGACTCCAATACCCCGCAGTGTCTCCACCGCTTCGTCCATTGGAATACCCCCTTCAAAGTGTCGGACCGTAATTTCCCTCCCATCCAGCGACAGAGCAAAGGCAATGAGCTCTTTCTTAGGTGGTTGTAGCTCTTGGAGCTTACTGTTGACTAGTGTCACCAATTGAGGGTATACCTCTCTCATGACGTCCATACTGAAGCCACTAGCATAAAGGAACCTCTCCACTGCAGCTTCAGGTGTCTCTGTCTCGTACTTAAGGAGATCTCCTGTGTAGCCATCGATGGTCAATGGGATGGAGAGCTGCACACTGGGCATAGGCTCGTTGGCTTGCGGCTGTTGACTGCTCTGTGCTGCCTCCACCTCCTGCATCTTGTCCTTGAGCAGACCCGACAGCTGGTCGATGACTGCGCGCACCTGAGCGTCGTCTGTGGCGGCCATGAGTCCGTTGGAACGCGCGAAGGACACAGCAGCATCTTCAAAACTCTCGCCCTTGAGTAGCTGCAGGTTCCTGAGCGAGCCGTCGATGGCAACGGGCATCGTGATGAGCACGTCGTTACTGGTTTGCTGCTGGGCCTGTGCCAGCGCGGGGAGCAGCAGCAACAGCATCGATAAGGGCTTGAACATGGTGATAACAGTGAGGACAATCACTCGACTCTGGAAATGACAGGCATGGCGACGCTGGAAAATCTATGGAAAGATACCGTGTCCTCATGCTGCAACGGTTGCAAGTTGAGAGACTGCGACCTTTCGTTTTTGTTCGCGCAACCTTCGGACGACATTAGTTGAAGTTGAGCATTTCGGTGCATGGCGCTAACGATAAAAGCTAGCGCCCGCGCTGCTGCAACGAAGCATGCGTTTGATTTTGCGTTTCTTCAGGTTCACTTACCTACGGACATGCGAAAAACCTCACGACGCACAGGAAGTTTTTTGCCTGACGTACAAGGCTTAACGATTCCACTGGCCTTAACATCTCCTCACGACCAGCACAGCCCAACTTGCTTCCGTGACCGGGCACGCCTAGGTAACCCGGTGTCGGCTCGCCCTGCACCTCGCCGAAGTACAGCGTGAACTTCTGGCGCCACTCCTCAGCTGTCGCGCGGTCCGCCATGAACTTCGGAAACTCGTCCAGGTTTGCTTCCGGAATCTTCCAAGGGTGACTCGATCCGCACGAGGCGATGTCAATACGGACAGTCTCCATATCACTACCAAGTCGGTGGTACCGACTCCTGCACTTCAGCAGACAAGATCCAGTTGAGGAAGAGTTTGGCGGCGGCAGGGTTCTTAGCCTTCGATAGGATGGCGAGACGCTGACCCACGTCAGATACTCGGTGCCGTTGCCACCGACGTACACGATCGGAGAAGCGCCAGCGTAGGTGCCAACACCAATGACCTTGTCCTGCGCCGTAACCAGGTTATTCGCAACATGAGATCCGCGGTTGAAGCTGATGCTCTGGTTGGCCATAGCAGCAGCCCACTCCCAGCCGTATTGCTGCACGTGCAGGTGGTATACGAAAAGCACGGCGTCGTCGTCGTTGGGGTACGATGAGGCAATCTTGCCGGCCCACTGCGGATCCACCAGATCCACCAGATCGGCCGGAGACGTCGGCGCGTCCAGACCGCCGAGGTTGCTCGAGTCGTAGATGTAGCTGAAGGAGTTGACACCATACGCAAACCACGCGCCGTTCTCGTCCCTGAGACTCTCGTAGATCTTGGAGAAGTTGGCGGGTTTGTACTCGATTAGGTCACCGGCCTTGGTCCAGCGAGGGAAGTCCTGCACGGTCTGGAGGGCCGTGATGTCGGGTACGAGCGTGTCGGTCTCGAGCTGATTGTCAATGCGTACGTCGTGGTACTTGCTGTAGTCGACAATCATGGTGAAGTTGATGCCAGGGAAGGTTGCTTGAAACTTCTCCTTGAGCGAGTCTTGTTGCGTCGCGAAGTCGCCACCATGGTACATGACGAGGTTCCCTCCTTCAGCGATGGCTCATCGACGTAGAGCTGTTCGAGCGTCTTGGTTTCTTCTTCGACGGCGAGGGTGTTGCAGTGAGGAGAGCCAACGCTGTTGTGAGCGGGGCGAAGAACTTCATCAGTGAAGTTTGGTTTTGAGATCAATGCGACTGGATTGGTCTATTATGTTTTTGACAAGCAAAACTGAAAATGACTCATCTACATATACCCTACGATGTATTAATAGAAGACGACGTACATGTGCATGTAGACTGGTTGATGAGCATCGTGCTCCTTTGGGCTGCCTCGTCGTCTCATTTGCATTGGATCATGGCCAGCCCCACAAGGTGGTGGGTAAGCGTCGATTTGCTCGCATTTGGACTCAACCTATTATAGGAGACGCTGAATAACAGGCCGAGCATATTGTTTATCAGCACAGATGTTGTTGGGATTTGTTGGTGCTTGGTTACAACATCATGATGTGATCCCTTTGGATATTTTTTACTTCGAAATATGCTTATGGCATTCTCAGCAGAAAGGTAACGCATCATGTTCCCGAGTTGGTTACAATGAACAGCTCTTTACTGACCAGGGTGGAGACCAAGCCAGCCAGGCGACGGTTTGCCCTGCACTTCGCCGATGTATAGCGTGAACGTTTGGCGCCACTCCTCCGCCGTCGCGCCATCCTCCATGAACTTCGGGAACTCAGCCATGTTAGCCTCCGGGAAATCCCATGGCTTGTTGGTGTTGATGTCAGTGCGCACACTAGCGGAGACAACCGAGGTCTGTGCTTCTTCTGACACGATCCAGTTCATAAACAGTTTAGCTGCAGCAGGGTGCTTGCCTTCGCCAAGATAGCGAGCCGCTGACCCCAACTGAGGTACTCGACACCGTTCCCTCCCACAAACTCGATTGGAGCGCTGCCACCGCCAGTACCCACACCAATCACCTTTTCACCCAACTTCACCAGCGCGCCGGCAACGTTCGTGCCGCGGTTGAAGCTGATATCCTGCTGAGCCATCTTGGCCACCCAGTCCCAACCGTACGCGTTCACATAACGTGTGTAGAGAACAACACAGCGTCGTCGTCGTTAGGATACGATGAGGCGATCTTGCCAGCCCACTGCGGGTCTGTCAGGTTTACGGGGCTAGTAGGTGCTGCATTGCCATCAAGGGCGCTTGCGTTGTATTTGTAGCCGAACGTGAAGAGTGTGTACGCCATCCAGGCGCCGTCCTAATTCCTCAAGGACTCGTGGATTTGCGAGAAATTGGCAGGCTTGTACTTGAGGAGCTCCCCGGCCTTCGCCCAGCGAGGGAAATCCTGCAGCGTCTGCAGCGCCACGAGGCCCGGCACCAGCGTTTCGGTTTCCAATTGGTTGTCGATGCGTACGTCATGGTACTTGCTGTAGTCGACAATGAACGTGAAGTTGATTTCCGGGAAGCGTTTTGAGAAGGCTTGTTGTAGTGCGTCTTGCTGGGTCGGGGTATCACCTCCGTGATACATGATGAGTTTGCCTCCTTCCGCCACAGCTGCGGTGTACAGCTCGTCGACACTCTTGGTCTCCTCGACAGATTTGGCTTCAGTCACGGAGTACAGTAAGGCGAATGCCACAATGATCTGTGCGAGGAGCTGCATGGTAGTCGATTTTTGAGTCGCCGTTTGCGGGCAGCGACAAAAAGCTGCTTGCACTACTTGAGGTGGAGCGAGTAAGTTTGAGAATGTGAAATGGCCTTTAGATTCGTGAACTAGCTGCTAGGTCCTGAGCTTCCGAGGCCGTTTGCTATTTGGGTGACGGAACAACGCAACCCAGAGTGATCCGGTTATCGATCTGTTCGTTGCTGATCTCGTTCTTCATTATTTTCTCTTTGTTGTTGGAATAAATTGCACCAAGTTGGTCCGGTTTACTCCAACGGAAGAGGCTTGCGCGTACATGTAACAGTGAACCAGTCAAAGAAGATGAGGTGCGTCCGTGGCGTTCTGCAGTTTACGCAACAGATCGGGAAAACGGGGGGGGGGTTGTATTCGCGCTCTAACGCGGTGAATCGAGAAAGTCGTGACGAATTGTATCATACATGTTTAGAGGACCCTAAGCAATTCCGATTAGAAACGGACCACCTCATCCTGTCTGTCAGACATTGACAGTGTCTGACAAAGAAAGAAGATCAAAATGATTGTACGACTGGCCCATTATCACTTTCTGGACATGGCACACTGTCCTAGTGTCCTCTCATTAATTGAAAGGGCTCTTACAGATCATTTAGTGGAGAGGTTGCGCGGCATTGCTCGACAAGCGCAAGTACATGTACTTCGGTGAGGAAAAAGAGAGGTACAGTAGTCAGCCGAGATCGACAACCATGTGCATCCACCAAGCAAAGGCACAGCTTGCGAAATTCACTACTACCGCATCCACGGATAGACCGCTACCGATTTGTTTGAACAATTTGATTCGAAGATCTACTTGCAGTAGCACCGACAGCCTCAGACCACTACAGTATCGATCAGCCGCGTGCGGCACGCGCGTTGGCTGGGCGCAGACCGCTTCCATTGGTGCGGTTTAGTTCATCCTCCTTACGTTATCGCCACACCAACTGTTCCCAACGAACAGGATCGATACATGAATGCAACCGGATCACTCTGGGTTATGCTGTTCCTTCAACCAATCACCAGCGTGAACAAGCTATAATACCCGCCTCTGGAAAGCCCTAGCCGTCGCTACCAGTAACATCGTATCCAGTGACCAACAGAGTCCATGGACGATTCGATGGGCAGTGAACGGGACTACCAACAAGCTGGTGTTCACGCGCGCGACAAACGCATGGAATCTGTCGCCGATAACAACAAAACAGTTTTGACAAATTCAGCCCAATACATTATCATGAATTTTGCGGTCTCGCCAGTCTCTTCGACCTGGTTACAGTCACGGAGTACGTGCAAGGCGAAGGCCACAATGAGAGGTGCAGTCGCTTACAGGCGGTGACATTTAGCTGTTTGCATGGTATTTTCAAACTTACTCGCTCCACCTCAAGTAAAAATGGTCGTTTGATCCAATGGCTACTAGGCTTGCTTGTTCACGCTGATGTCTGGTTGACGGAACAAAATAATCCAGAGCGATCCGGTTATACATGTTACATGTACTTGTATCTCGATCCTGTTCGGTGCTGATCTCTTTCATCATTATTTTCTGTTCGTTGGGAACAGTTGGTGATAACGTAAGGATGATGAAGTAAACCGCATCAACGGAAGCGACCTGAGCTCAACCGATCTCAGCAGACCAGTCAAAGACGGCAAGGCACGCACGTGGCGATTTGCATTTTTTTCGTAGTTTACGCAGTAAATCGATACAGTAAAGGCGTAGCGCTGGCAGTGCCGCACTGCCACTGGAAGTGTCACACAAAAACCTGCTCTTTGCAAGCAGATCGCTGACGGTCCAAGCAAATCACTAGCGCGTCTTTGTTTGGTGGGTGTACTCGCGTTTATGGTGCACTACTCCGCTAAATAAGCAAATGCAAGTTACCGAACATTTGATGAGGGCATACAGTCCTGCACCGCGTTTTCGACACCGCTATAAACACATAAACTAGGATAATTTATCGTGATTTGAACACTTTATAGGTCAAAACTACTCTTTACAAATCATCGATTGGAGGTATTTATATGGTCCGCCCTGCCGAAAACGAGGTGCACAACTGTACATGTACGAGTGCGCAGAAACGATATGGAGTACCGTAGTCGTACAATCATCTTGATCATCTTTCTTTGTCAGGATGAGGTGGTCGGTCCTTTCCCACTTCACATAAAAAAAAAATCAGAATTGCCTTCTAGACCGGAAGTCCAGGTACAAACTATCCGATAGTCACGACTCTCTCGATTCACCGTGTTATTATACCTGGTGAACGAGCTACGCGCCTAAAGTTCGACGTCCGGGTCATGGCCCAAGAAAGCGATCACGTCATGGCTCACGTAGTTCCATAGATAACGTTTTTTTTTACTAAGACAGACATGTACTGCATGCACGTTGCGAAATTTCGTGTATTTCCTGCAGGATTCTGTTGCAGATCCGAATTGTGCGCCATCCAAGCACATCCAATGAAGAACGCTACATGTAGCTAACTCAATGGAAACATAAACGGAGAATTAAGGTTATGCTCATGGGGTTGTCGACACGATGCAAGAACTCTTTCACTACTCGTACGGCCACGACAACCAGACAAGTCCGACATTCTAAACTCATTCTCCATAATGCTCGCTACCGAGCTGGTCCAAACCTCATCCTAACAACTCAACTCTTCACCGATGAAGTTCTTCGCCCCGCTCACAACAGCGTTGGCTCTCCTCACTGCAAACACCCTCGCCGTCGAAGAAGAAACCAAGACGCTCGAACAGCTCTACGTCGATGAGCCATCGAAGGAGGGAACCTCGTCATGTACCATGGTGGCGACTTCGCGACGCAACAAGACTCGCTCAAGGAGAAGTTTCAAGCAACCTTCCCTGGCATCAACTTCACCATGATTGTCGACTACAGCAAGTACCACGACGTACGCATTGACAATCAGCTCGAGACCGACACGCTCGTACCCGACATCACGGCCCTCCAGACCGTGCAGGACTTCCCTCGCTGGACCAAGGCCGGTGACCTAATCGAGTACAAACCCGCCAACTTCTCCAAGATCTACGAGAGTCTCAGGGACGAGAACGGCGCGTGGTTTGCGTATGGTGTCAACTCCTTCAGCTACATCTACGACTCGAGCAACCTCGGCGGTCTGGACGCGCCGACGTCTCCGGCCGATCTGGTGGATCTGGTGGATACGCAGTGGGCCGGCAAGATTGCCTCATCGTACCCCAACGACGACGACGCCGTGCTTTTCGTATACCACCTGCACGTGCAGCAATACGGCTGGGAGTGGGCTGCTGCTATGGCCAACCAGAGCATCAGCTTCAACCGCGGATCTCATGTTGCGAATAACCTGGTTACGGCGCAGGACAAGGTCATTGGTGTTGGCACCTACGCTGGCGCTTCTCCGATCGTGTACGTCGGTGGCAACGGCACCGAGTATCTGACGTGGGTCAGCGTCTCGCCATCCTATCGAAGGCTAAGAACCCTGCCGCCGCCAAACTCTTCCTCAACTGGATCTTGTCTGCTGAAGTGCAGGAGTCGGTACCACCGACTTGGTAGTGATATGGAGACTGTCCGTATTGACATCGCCTCGTGCGGATCGAGTCACCCTTGGAAGATTCCGGAAGCAAACCTGGACGAGTTTCCGAAGTTCATGGCGGACCGCGCGACAGCTGAGGAGTGGCGCCAGAAGTTCACGCTGTACTTCGGCGAGGTGCAGGGCGAGCCAACGCCGGGCTACTTGGGCGTGCACCCGGTCACGGAATCGAGTTGAGCTACGTTGGGCCGTAGGTGAAAGCACAACTAGAATCACACAGCACTCCGTGTTGTCTCGCATGAATCGTGAATCATAGCCTAACAAACGCGTGTTAAGCTTATCAGGATCTAGTTTACATATCAACTTTTTTTAAAAGAGAAGAGCATTTTACAAAGCAAATAAAGATGGCATCCTCTTTCCTCTTCCAGTCCACCCACGGGACAAACGTGCCGTATGATACCCCCGCTGATTATGACCCAGTTCACTCCACGCATCCTGTGCCACCTTGGTTGAAATGCCCAGTGTGACCAGTCCACTTGAAAACCCGTCCATGCCCGCACTGGTAACTACTGCAGGCAGGTTATTTATTACATGTAGCATGGGTCACAACCGCTGTTCCACTAAAACCATTCTTGGACAAAATACCAGCGAACAGGCCTGGAGCTGATGGGCATATTCCGTGTGTCAAACAGCCTTAGTCTAGAGGCTGAAGGAGAAACGCCGCCGTTGCCGTTGCAGCAGGATCTTCGTCTACAACATCGTCTCAGTGTGTCTGCTTCAACTTTCACGTCCAACGTTTTCCGCTCCTTCGACTACGAACGCGCCTTCGCGTCAGTTTCCGTCTCCTGCGCCTCAAATCGTAGTCTGGTCACATCGGAAAATGACTCGAGTCATCTCGCCGCAATACTTGAGCCAAAAACCCAAGCAGCACCGCATCGGTGACGTCACGCAATTCATTTTCTTCGAGGAACATAAAATGCGCAGTTTTCCTTACAAAAAGCAAGTCAATCCCTTCAATTCATTTTGACGCAGCAGCCGCCCCTTTGAAAATTCAAAAGCTACCCCGAAAGTTCTCAAAGCTGCGGCAGCATTTCTCTTTCATTCATTACGAGATTCCCATACAAAAACAAAGAACGAGGAGATGGCCGCCCAGATCGCCGACCGCAGCAACGCCGGCATGAACTTCAGCAGCGGCGAGAGCTCGTCCGCTCTGTCCAAGCTGGAGGCCACGCGCCTGGCGCTGGCGCAGGAGCAGAAGAAGCGCATCGACGCCGCCGTGGCGCGAGTGACCGGCAAGAAGGAGGGCAGCGGCAAGCGGAAGGGCCTGAGCTCGCCCGACGCCGGCCACCGCAGCAAGAAGAGCAAGACAGTGGTGAACGTGGCTAATGACCAGGTGGACAAGAAGAACTCAATCGCACGGAGGATGGTGGACAGATTCTCGGCTATGCCCGAGCCCGAACACGAGGGGGAGGTTGAGCAGCTCACCACGCGCTCTGTGTCTACGCAGCAGTTCGTGGCGCACTCTACGACTGTTACCGGCCCTCCGGACAACACCCTACGGTAGGGTTCTACCTTATAGGAGATAGAATGAGATAGAAACTGATGATTGAGTTGTTATTGATGCAGTGAAACGACGGAGAAGGTGGTGATTACTAAGACTACGAAGGTGGAGAAAGTGAAGGTGACGGAGGAGAAACAAGAGAGTGCTGTGGTGTCGGAGGAGGAAGAAGCTGCTCCTGTTGGTGAAGAGGAAGAGAAGAAGAACGACTGGGATGGACCTACCACTAACTATCACGTCAAGCAACTTGGTCTGGACAACCAGGTGGATATTTACGCTCCCGTTGCGCAACAGGAGCACGACGTGCAGCGTGTGCGTGAGCGCGCCAAGTACATGCCCAGCGGCGAGAGCATCACCACGCTTAAGGCGTCGAGCGACTCGGAGGCAGACTCGGATTTTGCACCGAAGGAGCCTCTGAGCCAGGAGAGCGAGGAGTCCGACGCAGTGTCACTGCCCGAGGTTGACGCGAGCGAGATCCAGGCGCTTGCTGACGAGACAGAGGAGTTTGAGAAGCAGACTGCCATTCAGACGGCCGAGATCCGTCGGACTTGGGCCAAGCGAGTGTTCGTCTACACGCCGCTGTTCGTTGTGGCGATTATTGTGCTAGTGTTTGCGCTGCTCTTCGCGATCGACTGGTCGCAGGAGACATTCCAGTTTTGCGAGATTGATGCGGAGAATGCAGAGGGTACGTTCGTTGGCTAGTATGCTGGCTGTTTGATGCTGTTGAAGTGTGTCGGTGTAGCCTTTTGACCGCTTTGATGTACGCTTGTTGCTGTGTAGGCTCTGAAGAGATCTTCACGTGCGCGTCGTTCGTGGAAACTCAGTCGCTGATCAAGTCCACCCTGCGGGAGACAGCGGAGAAGGTGCAGGAGACAGTGCAGTCGTATTTCGAGTAAGCTGAATGCATGGGTGCTCCTGTCGTTTGCCGTCGTGGTGTCAGCAGCCGGCGGACAGGTAGGTAACGGGGGATCCTTCACCGCCGCCGCACGGTTGGCGGCGGACATGCGGCCCGCATATATTAGTAGTTTGCATTTGCTTAGTGCGCTGATGGATTTGATAACTTAGGAATAACACGGACACAGGCCAAAACACACACCGCAGTCAACCGTGCATCGTTGACGCACATCAAAAGCAAAAGATCGCCACATGGCGTTAGACATGGCTACACATGTCTAATTAGTTTTGACAGGTGAAATCACGGTACTTCTCTGTCCCACGAATTTATGATGATTCAGGTTTTTTGTGTACCACACAATTCTTTTGATTGGTTGAATGACGTTGGTTAGGGTGATTTTTGATTTTTGACCAATCATCACACCCTTACTTGGAAAAACCTCACAATCTTTAACACGTATTTCTGGGCGTTCTGAAGCCTTTTAAAGGCTGTGATTGGTCCAGTAGAAGAACATTCGTAAGAACTTCACATCCTGAAAGTTAGGTGTAATATCGCCATAAACTGATTGTTTTACGAAACTGCCGTTCAGCCTTCAACAGCTTCATGCTGTTCAGCTGTTCAGCTGTTCAAACTTGAAAAGCATTGTGCTGTTGTGCTGTTCAGCTGCTCCGTCTTGAAAAGCACTATGCTGTTCAGCTGTTAAGCTGTTGAGTCTCAAGCAGCAATACCGGTATACTGCTTCTGTTGAGTCTTGAACAGCATTGTGCTGCCACTGTGCTGTTGAGCTGCTCAGTCTGCAGTTATCGTTTGCTATAGCTGTTAAAATTAGACAGAATACGCCTAAACGGAAGCTTTCAAATACCGGTAAGGCCTCATTCAAGCGATACTTCGGAGTTGAAAAAAAGTAATGGTTGTTTTTATGAAATCATCATAAATTCGTGGGACAGAGAAGTACAGGTCAAGCCTGAGAAAACATGACCGACACGGCAGATGCCGCGTCGACTGCGGCGCCTGTGGTGGTGAACACGCTGCCGTCCATGAACCCTCCGCTGTTCTTTGAGATCGTCGAGGACCAGGTGTATCGCTCCAACAAGTGCGACGCGTCGTCGTTCCCGTTCCTGGCGACGCTGCAGCTCAACACGGTGGTGTATCTCTCATACGACGACCTCTCGCGCGACCTGGCCGCCTTCTTCGCCGAGAAGGAGATCAACGTGGTGCGTGCCGGCAATTATTGCCATAATTACGTTGTAATTTTCTAAGTGGTTTATTGTGAGCAGATCCACTTGGGGACGAAGTACCGCACGGCATCGTCACAGTGGAAGGGCATCTCGGAGGGGATGGCCAAGGAGGCCATTGAGTGTATCCTGGACCAGAGACGTCACCCCATTCTGGTCATGTGCAAGTACGGACGACGTTAATGAGGGTTAAAGAAAAGTTGGGGATTTTCATTGAGATTTAATTATTTTTACAGGACTGGAGTGCACTTTGCTGGCACGATGATCGGCTGTCTGCGACGTCTGCAGAACTGGAGCTTGACGTCGACTATTGACAAGGTGGGTGGGTGTGATGGATAAAGTCTGGGTGTTGTTGTTAAAAACTAAGCGTGACGGCGCGCAGTATCGGAACATTGCAGGCAGTGTGAAGACGCGATTCGAGAACGAGCAGTTTATTGAGCTGTTCGATGTGGATTTGGTCACGCTGCCGCAACAACTGCCGTCGTGGTTTACAGTCCACCAGCGGCTGATGGTATGGATCTTTGTACTTTGCTCTTGCTCATAATTTCTGACGTGCTCGTGTGTGTTGTCACGACTACAGGAAGAGGAGAGGATTGCGCTGACCAAGGGCGAGTTTTTCCCTGGACGAACTTTAGACAAGATGGGAGAACAACCAAAGACGGAGGTGGCACAACCTGAACAAGCTGATACCGAGATAGAAGATGGAGCTCAACCGGAAAATGACTCAACCACCACCGAGCCACCGCCAGAATCAGCGGAACCTCCTGTTCTTGCGTACCAGAAGTACTTCTTTTATCTGCAGGGCCCGCTAGTGTCTTCGTCTGTGAAGTTCTCCGAGAAGAAGAGCATTATTGGTGACGATGACGATGACTAAAGAGCGATTAGACGTAGCAAAACCGTGTCTGTATTAATGACCATCCATCAACCTCGAGTCGATCGAAAAATGCAATGGAATTCTGGCTGACAAAGTCGAGGATTATCGTAACCTTCATCGACTCGCCGATGATGCTCTCCTTGATTCGGTATCCCAGGAACGCGGCCATCGACTTGGTATCTCTGGTTTACTCTGCAGTTCGAAGACAAACTATGGACAGTCGTATCGCCGTCACCGACAGATCCGCTTCACTCGTGCGTCGTTCAAACCCGTTATGAGTTGCAAGCCAAGATCACAGACCCCGCGTCAGTGCTCCCAGCAGATTTTGCCCAAGTAGAGAGCGCTGTCGTGTCGTCCATAGGGAAAAAAACTGCGCAACGCCATGCAAGCTCTGCAGAACACGTTGCTCAACGAAATCGAGCTGACACCGTGCCGAGAGCTGTTGAACTAAGCTCTATCATGCAGTAGAAAGGCTCGATCTGCGGGTTCCGACCAAAAGAGAATAATAATACTAAGTCCATCAAAGTGATTTGGAAACTGCAGGGAAGTGAGAAGAATTATCGAAGCGAGAACCAGTAGTTCTCTACCAATAAAATGATGCACAAGGCGAAGCAGTTTTAAGGCTGAGTTGTACATTTGAGTGAGTGACGAGCGTGTTTCAAAGAGAAGTATATAGTAAATGGTTAACCTGTTGTTGTGGCTAACGAATGTTCAGGTACGACGTGGCGCTACGAGGGCATCGCGAACTCCTCCATGGAGTCGAAGCTGCTACGCCAGTAACCATCATGCAATGACGTGGGAGGCGCTCCAGATTATCGGTACACTGCACTGACAGTCGTGCGAGCAAGTTTTTGCCATATCCCGTCGGAAGAACCTCCCGACGATTACACTGCGGTCGCGTTCGTCGTATCGGCGATAAATAACCACACCATCGATGTTCTGCGAACCCTCGCGAGAGTTTACGACGCAGTTCATCTCAAACGAGTGAGGATTGCTTTTGCGAATCTGGTGGACAAGAGTAGGTGAGTCTCCCACCTCAGCATCGATAGCCGTAAGTACATGTACAACAACTTACGGAGTAGAAGGATCTATCGACGTCGGTGCTCACAAAGCGCCAAAAAACATCTCCTGCATGCTGTACAGAGCAAGCCAGCGGTGTCATCGTTGTTGTCTCGGCGATGCGGTGCCCATTCGTCGGGTGAACTTTATCTAGACTGTGAGAAACAACGGAACACGTGCTACTTTCTAACACCGGCAATGCCGTTCCTGCATCGAGACGCAGGGCATCCAAACTGCTGGCCAAATCTCCCAGAATGGTATCGCTGTAGTCAAGACGGGCTGGAAAGCGCTCCACTGTAGATTTCAGACTACAAAGATAAGTGAGACCCGCACGCACCTCAAAAGCACTTCGCTTCCCCAACAGCTTTCGAATAGCCGCTCCCGTCTTCTGTTGACTCGCTAAGATGACCTTCAGCTCGCGGTTCGTTCTCTCTGCGCGCTGGCGCTCCTCACTCTCAATCGCTGCCAAGGTGCGCCATCCATTGCTCGCTTGATCTGAACCATCAGCAGCTATCGCTAAACGATCGTGGCGGCTTTGGTGCAGCTGGACAAGTAGCTCGTTCAGCTTGTCTCCTTCCTGTCGACGTGTCAGTAGCTCGCTCCTTTTACGCCGTTGAAGCTCCGTCGTGTACGGCACAGGTCCTTGCTTCCGTTCATCTGACTTCGTCATCTTCCTTTGCTGTGACTTATGCTGGGGTTTCGACGCCATCCTCACCATTTCAACGAGTGCAGCTTCCCTAGGTGTTGCACCGTCACTCTCACTCCCGACACTTTCGCCAACGTTGAAGTCGCTCTCACTGCTGTCGATAGCGTCCAAAAACTCCATCACGTTGGACAGCATCGTATGAGGTTGACACTGGGCTCTTTTTTTTTTTTGTCCGTGTAAACTCGTTAGTGTAAGCGAATCGATTATTACCTGGCATGACTCACAGGAGAGGTAGACCAGTTCGTGCGACATTCAAACAACATAAGGCGAAAGCAGGATAACAACAGGATAAACATGAAACTGAAGCAGGATAAAACACGATTAAAACTTCAACAAAATTGACATGGTGTGCTTCAAGCTGCAACTTGCTCTCCTCGTACTCCCCCGCCTTCACAGACAGTTAATCCACTCACGGAGGAATCGGTATGGTTAGCTTATTGCCCCGGGTGAAGGCCGAGCCATCCGGGCGACGGCTTGGCCTGCACCTCGCCGAAGTACAGTGCGAACGTTTGCTTCCTCTCCTCCACCTTGGCTCGGTCCTCCATGAACGTCGGGAAGGCGGTCATGTTGGCCTCCGGGATATCCCAGTGCTTGTTGGTGTTGATGTCCATGCGCACACTGTTAGCCACCACCGACGTCTGCGCCTCCTCCGAGATGACCCAGTTCATGAACAACTTGGCAGCAGCGGGTGCTTGGCCTTCGAGAGGATGCCCATACGCTGACCCCAGCTGAGGAACTCCGTGCTGTTGGTGACAAAAGTGGTTGAGTTACCGCGCACACTGGAGCCAATGCCAATGGCCTTTTCGCCCGAGCTCACAAGATCACGGGCCACGTTCGAGCCGCGGTTGAAGCTGACGTTCTGCTGGGCTAGTTGGCTCACCCAGTCCCAGCCGTACTTCTCCACGTAGCGAGTGTACAGACAAACGGCGTCGTCGTCGTGAGGATAAAACGACGCAATCTTGCCAGCATACTCCAGCTTCACCAGATCTGCGGGGGTAGCCGGCGGCGTTAGACCGTTGAGTGCGGTCGTGCTGTAGATGAAGCTGAACTGGTAGATGGAGTACGCCAACCACGAGCTGCTCTCGTCCTTCAACGAGCTGTGGATCTTGGAGAAGTTGGCTGGTTTGTGAGGGAGAAGATCACCAGTCTTAGCCCAACGAGTGAAGTCCTGCAGCGTCTGCAAGGCCACTACATCGGGTACAAGCATGTCGGTCTCGAGTTGGTTGTCGATACGCACGTCGTGGTACTTGCTGTAGTCGACGACGGCGGTAAAGTTGAGTTTCGGAAAACGTTTCTCAATTACAGCATGAAGAGAGTCCTGCGAGGTGGGTGTGTCTCCACCGTGATAGAGGACGAGGTTTCCACCCTCCGCCACGGCATCAGCGTAGAGCTCGTCGATGGTCTTGGTCTCCTCGCCGGAGTTAGACCTGGCTACAGCGCTGGAGATGATTAGAGCACAAACGGTCAGGAACGGAGCAAAGAGCTGCATTGTTGAGGTTCTCGTGGCGCCAAGCGGGGTAGATCTGGATCGACTTGATGAAGAGGCAGGAAATTGGAGAATGACATGTCTTCCCAGTCGAGCGCGCGGGCTGCGAGACAGCTCACTATCAGAAACGAGTTTTCGCTCACGGGAGCGTGATCCCCGATTACGCTATTGGGTTGGCTTTGTTCAACAGACTCGTCGAGCCATTAAGGGTGTACGGAACATGTAGTACTCGTCGAGTGTACAGCTGTCCGAAATTGGCCTCCAAAGCATGCTTCTGTTATGCATCTCCTTTGCATCTCTTTCGACAATCGCTATGACAGTAGGTCACTGAGACCGTACGCTGTGCGTGATCGCGTTGGATCATGTAACTTATATGCTGGTGTGAGGTGGGGCCTTGCGAACGCTTGTAAATTGTGAAGTACACTATGGAGCTGTGGAAGATTTTTAAGAGGGTCTTATTTAGACCTGGTCTTAATTTTGGGTCCAGGTTTCAATACAAATCTCAAGACGATTTCTCTCGCTTAAGTACGATTGATCTGATAGTATGGGCGACATCTGATAAGGTAGCCTTACGAGGACCACTAAGTATTCATTTGAATCTAGATCGGATGGAGAATGGCTTTAGCAGACGCACATTAAGTGCTGGGGCTGGTGATGTTGCCTCCACTTTACCTTAGCAGCTTATACAACACCATCCGAGAGTGATCTGAATTGCATTAAATCCAGATCTAATCGCCAGACCTGATCCGCATAAGAACCAAAATAAAGGCAACCCTAACATATAAGCGCTTGGCGTGTAGATTTATTACGTCCCAGTTTTGGAAATCCTTGTAAATTCAGCCTGCGAGTGGTGAATTTCGCAAGTTGTGCTTCAAGCATTCGAGGGTGGGTTAGAGGTTGTTATCACGGAGCTTTTGGAAAATATCGACATCTTCGATTGCGACTTACCTACACCGATCTGTAACTGTATCCTGGCATTAGTGCAACATCATTCGTTTTCAGGCAAACACAAATGCTTGTGTGCAAACCGTGGAACACCCTGCTAGACTTTTCTTATAAGCTGCCTTACAGTAGTACTAGTACTCCGTACTATCTAGCAAACGTCTGCTTTAATTGGCGGGAGCCTCTATGAATCAATATTTTTGTCCTAGCCAGGCCAAAAATCCCAGCAAGAATACAAAATCCAAGATATGTTGTTGTTGTTTTTGTGTCCTTCCGGTAAGACTCCTACCAAAAGTCGAGATAAGCTTGCGGGAACAGCTTATCGGTACTTGGTCTTCGAGACGTTGGCGTAGTCCACGCCGTTGAACGTCACGAGATCGGCACGGCCGCTGGAGCCAACACCAATGATCTTCTCGCCAGCCAAGACCAAGTCACTAGCGACGTTCGAGCCGCGATTGAATGGCAATGCTCTGCTGCGCCATTTGGCCACCCAGTCCCAACCGTATTTCTCCACGTAGCGGTTGTATACGAAGAGCACAGCGTCGTCGTCGTGAGGGTAGGACGAAGCGATCTTGCCAGCCCCCTTCGAGTCCGTCAGATCTGCCAGTGAAGAAGGCGCTGGCATTCCGTTGAGTGCGCTGGAGTACGTAGACAAATCCAGACGTGATGATCGTGTACGCCATCCACGCTCCAGTGTCGTCCTTGAGGGTATCGTAGATCTCCGAAAATCCCTTCGGCTTATAGCGGAGAAGTCGGCCCTCCTAGCTCCAGCGAGAGGGTTTGCAACGCCGGCCCACCATGTCGGGGACCAATGTTGTCGGTCTCCGATTGACTGTCAATACGGGACGATGCTACTACCACAGAAAATAGCTTCCCAAGCATGCTGGCTTAAAGGCTAAATTCGGTGTAAATTTGGTCACAATTACAGAATTTATACAGAATATGGATCCTATTTTCTGTGGTAGCAGCGTCTCCCGTCATACGAACGTCGTGGTACTTGCTGTAGTCAACAATAATCATGGTGAAGTTGATCTCCGGATACGCAGCCGCAAATGCGCTCTTGACGCGGTTTTATTGCGTCGGGGGATCGCCTCCACACATGATACACGACGATGATTCCTATTTTCTGTGATAGTATCGGCGTACAGCTCATTGAGTGTCTTGATTTCTTTTGACGGCAAAGATTGCGGCGACCGCGAACTTCGCTGTGTGGCGATGTGCGTGCTAGGTTATGGTTTGGAAAAAAGTAGACAAATGGTGTACATGTACCGCGTAATGTGCTACAATATTGTAGTTTACGGACACGGCTTACTACATGTATCAGGTAACTTACTGCAACCATGGATACCGACTAACCGGTGCCGTCGCTGATAATAAATGGCTTGCGAAAGATCCGATCGGTTAAAAAGTTGGCATCCCAATTTATTCGGAATACTACATGCATAACATCCGGGTCGAAAATCGATCAGGGAAAGCCTCCAGCGATGCCTATTTAACTGAACACGAACTTGCATGTACTCATCCACGTTCGCGACAGAGATCTCCCAAGGGTGACTCGAGCCGCTGTTGGGCGTCAGATCCGCACGCACATTCTCAGCCACGACCGACTTCTGCGTCTTCTCCGAAATGGCCCAGTTCATAAACAGCTTGGCGGCGGCAGGATGCTTGGCCTTGTTCAGGATGGCGATGCGCTGACCCCACGCCAGGTACTCATTGCCGCCGTCCGTCACGAAGGTGACATTGGGCGTTCGTTCCCGAAGTTCATGGCGGACCGCGCAACCGTGGAAGAGTTGCGCCAGACGTTCACGCTGTACATTGGTGAAGTGGAGGGCGAGCCGACGCCTGGCTTCCTTGGCCTGTATCCGGGTCTGTAAGCGATTTGGTTGTGGTGCGTGGTGCTTCACGTTCTAGAAAATGTGCCAACAAAATAAACACACGAGTTGACAAGTTAGACCTCACCTGATAAATCATCCTCTTCATGCCAGGAAGCTAGTGAAGACTAGTTCGTGCACATCGTCTTGGGAAATAATTCTCAACAATGTTCTCCACTTTTCCAGCGCAAAAGTTCCATAGCTGCATGCAGTTTTCGATGTTAATCAATGTAAAGCCACTCGTTTTTCTGCTTCTGCTTCTTGGCCTTCTTTTCCGCCGTAATTTTCTTCCAGTCGATGTGCTTGCGCTTCAATTGCTCCTTCCGGCGTCGCGCTTCTTCACGGTTTTTCTCTAGTTCCGTCATGTCGAAGAAATGACTCATTTGTCGCCCTGCACGATCAGAAGCAATACCTGCATTTTGCCAATATTCGTCACCCCCTAGTTGCTCGTATTTGCCTGTAAGCCGGTTAAACTTTGCCCGTGCGACGTAATTCACACCCGATACGGTCTTTTGACTCGAACCAGTCGAATCGGACTCAGGAACTGCAGGTGGAATCCAATTGGCCAACTGCATAGAGTACAATACGAGAAAAATAAGCACCCAACCACCTACGTATTTACAGAAGCAACATGAAGTCCTTTGCAAACTTACCCCCGAGACAATAGGCGCATCTGGCTTGTTCCACTGCGTGACCCCCGTGACCACATTGTGGTAGTAGTATCGCTGCGTCTGCGCATCAGTATGTTGCTGCCACTCCGCTTTTGCTGTTCGAGGAGCATCAGCAGTCGACTCCCCATCCATCGTCGTAGCAGACGGAGTGTTGCTATCAATGCCGCTCAAAATGGCATTCAGCTTGCTGAGGTTGCCCGACGGGTCCAACACTTGCTGCGTCACCCGTGCCAGGCGTTCCATGTGCACTAAGTTAAGGTGAGCCTGATATTCACGGGAAACCTGGGGACCTGCCGGAACTGCTGCTGCTTCATCGAGACCTTCGGGCTCCTCCCACTGCGTCTTCCCCAAGCTGGCATTAAAGTAGTACGGCTTATTGGTAGCAGCGTCCACGTACTTCACCCACTGCTGAGCGGCAGAATTATCCTCTGTCTCCTTATCAAACGTGACATCTGAAGTGTTTTTATCCTCCTTCTTAGCCCCTTGAGATTCCTGTTCTGGGGCTTCGATCTCGTCTCCCTGTTGCTCGATCTCCTGCGTCTCCTTCGCACCGTCTTGTTCCTCGCTCTCCTCCTCCGGTACAAAGTCTTGTGGTTTGTCCCATCGACTGGTGCCGCTCACTTCGTCATAATAGTAGGTCTCTCCAGACTCGTCGTCCACGAACTTGCGCCACTTGGGGGTCTTGTCCTGAGTCTCGCTTTCCGCCAGCGGAGACGTGAAGCCTGCAGGGACCTCCCATGACGACTCACGTGAGCGCGTGTTGTAGTAGTACGCCGAGCCGGAGGACTCATCGATGTGCTTCTCCCACTCGTCGCCGTCGCCAGCCACCGTCGCCATTATTACGCTTGTTTTGATACTTTCCAGATGTTTAGATTCAGATTCATGATTTCTAAATGAACCACCTGTTAGTGATATGGGCAAACATTTCGTGGTCCGATTTACGCAATTCGTTTCCGAGCCAAGTCGGATTAGCACGAAGCGGTGCACGAGCTAAATCGGGGTTGAGTGTTTACTGAAATGAAGCTTAAAAACTAATTTTTCGGTGCGCGCCGGATCCAGATTTTTAGGAGCTTACCCAAAATTTACCCCATTCTGACCTGGAATACTTGAAGTGCACCAGACCGGTAGCAGGCTGCGGAATGCAACAGGTAGAACTCCCACGTGCGTTTGAAGGACTCGGGGAGCGACGGCATGTGTTGCAATGGAACCGCTTGACTCGATGTTGAGCCATGGTTAACTGCATTTGGCGCGGGGTCGTGGCCCCATTGCGCTTGGAATCGGCGGTTCCACTCCAGAAACGTGCGCTCGTAGTGATCCGAGTACCCGAGTGTGTCTCGGAGCGTGAAACCCATTTCGGCAGCAAGTCGGCGTATGAGTGGCAGCGTGATGGCATAGCAAGGGTATGTGCTGTGCACGTACTTGTTGGTCCAGGCGTGGGTCGTCATGTGTGCGGCAGTACAGGCACTGAGTTCCAGCAGCGTCGTGCCGTTCGCGGTCTGGATACGCTTCAGCGTGCGCAGGAATCGAGTTCGCTGTAAGTCGGGTACAGTCTCCACTACGCCACATAGCGTGATACGGTCAAATTTGGATGCACGGAAGCCGCTCAGAATTGTAAGCAGCTTTTCTGGCGTCTCGGCGACCACGAACTCCATTCGATCGAAAACCTCAAGCTCGCGAGCAAATTTCTTGGCGCGTGCGAACTCTTGCACAGATGACAGTACGCATACAACCGTGGCGTCGGGATGCTGTCGAGCGAGGTAACAGCCAACTCCTCCCCATGAACCGATGCTAATGTCCAAGACGGTGTGGCCGGGCTGCAGCAGGACAAAGAAAATCGTTAGGGCGATTCAAAATCAGCAGTGAGGATCCAAAACCATTTGATCGTGCAAACGAACCCGAATGTTGAGTTGCTGGTCTAAGTTAGCAAGCTTGTTGGTCTGCGCAGCGTCAATGGTTGTTGTCCCTGCAGTCCATATGCCGAAGCCTTGGTGGAAGTATCGGTCCATGTATGCTTGTCGAAATTCGGGGTAGAGATCAAACTGCTCCGAGACGGCACCGACAACGAGACCCATGGACGATGGTGGATAGTTGAACAATCTTGCTGCCAGTGCCACAAAGCGAGCGCTCCAGGATCGATACATCTCCTGCCTGCCCTCCATCGGAATGGTGAGCAGGCTTGCAACTACCTCGTCTAAAGTCCGAGCTGAGTTGGTTGCCCACAGGCAACCGACGTACGATTCACCAATAGCCACAAGACCCTCGCTCATCCAGTCCAACCAGAACGAGTCGTCTCGGACAATAAAATCCTACAAGCGGCAGGCACTCTGTCAGCATTTGCGAGCCGACACAAGTCAAAGCGGACGTGAACACCTACCAGGTTGGGCCTAATGCCACCGCTGGACAGCAAACGGCACATGATTGTCTTTGCATTTCGCCGCAGTTTTGGCAGTGAAAGCGAGCGGATCAGCTGAAGGCAAAACAATATTGCCCCCGCAATCGCCGTCGAAACATACACCCAGAAAGATCTCTGTCACACATCAACACCAACCAAAACAATGCACGGACATGATATTAGAAAGGACTTTAGACTCGTCCACTCAGCACAAGACACGATAATGATGCTTGGTTGACTGAGTAAACCGTGCGGGTGGTACGTATCAAGTTGCTACCTGATGTGCTAGGACGCAGAAGAGCGGGACGAGCAGGTTCAGCATGAGCTCCATCTTGTACGCTGCGTTCCAAAAGTGCTGCGAGCGCGGCGGCGAGAAGCGGTAGATGTGATCAGCCTTAGGAAAGACTCCACCTCCCACCACGAAGTGGCTCCACAGTCGCGACGATCTACACGAACATACAACCCCAAACAATCAGCACCAGAGCTTTCCACCTCAGCAAGCTCAACACTTTGTTTCCTACATTAACGCCGGCACACTCATCCACACACGGACGAACGGTAGATAACACGAGACCAACAACATCGGTATCAGCAGATGAAGCAGCACGTCACCAACACGAGCCGCGACGCCGAGCAACGGCGAGCTGGCCCAGACCCCGAGCCAGCCATTGAGAATGGCCGTGAAGGCGTAGCGGTCGAACACACGCAGCGAGTACCAGCCCACCATGATGGTGATGCCCATGGATGTGGCGATACCCAACGCCACTTCGGACGCCAACACGTGCGCGATGACCGTGAAGGCGAACCAGCAATTGGTGTACATGGTGCGGATGCCCACGAGTGGAGGCAGCACCACCACACCAAACAGCAGCACGACGGCCAGCGCTGCGTCCACTTGGTTGTCTGTCTGGGCGGCGTCGGGGCTGGCGCGGCCCAGTGTCCCCAAGCCTAGTAGGGTGTCCATATTGCCTTGAGCTCTTGGGCGAAAGTCGCAGAGTGACCTGCCTACGTCAGTGTGCGACGATCCGTTGATATCGTAAGGTTTCAACTGATTTTAGTATAGTGTTTTAGGATATCAAGAGAACCGCTTCTGGCCCGAGGATTGCACCAGCATTTTTTTTTTACGAAGGTTGCTTCGTCGTCATAGACTCGTTACCAAAGCGAGATGGTCCATTGCACATGGCGACCTCGTGCTCTCTGGAGCTGGTATAAATGCTATAGTGCTTTATTACAGGTTTATGGTCTTTAGCGTCTAGCTGTAGGCTTGGTGAGTGCTGCTCGTTGCGAGCTACAAGCTTGGCTTCAACAAGCAGTTGACAATGAATTCGTGAATGCCTGCTTGATACGCAAGCACGCAAAACGTCGGCATTGTAAAGTTGTAGGTCAACTCAATCTTGCGAACCATTATCCAGAACGCCTTGGGGCGCGGCGGGTGGATGTGGTAGACGTCGTTACCAGAAAGACAAAGATCTCCGCCAGCTACGAGCTTGATCCACAGTTGAGAGAAGCTGTTCCGTATTGGCAAATAAAGTGTAAGACAGTAAGAAACTTGCACAGACCACCAAACACAAAAGCTAGACTCGACTAGCTCACTTACAGCAAGATGGGGCCCGTCATCCAGACGCGCACGAGCGGCAAGTAGCAGAACGCGAGCGTGAGCGGCACCCCCATGTGCAGCAGGAGGTCGACGGAATTGGCCAGTAATCGGAACGGCCAGTACTTGCTCAGGAAGCCGAACCAGCCCTGCAAGATGCCCATGAACGTGGTGCGGTCGAGTGTGCGCAGCGAGTACCAGCCCATCATAATGGTGAGCCCCAGCGACGTAGCCATACCCAGTGCCGCCTCCGACTCGGTCACATGCGCCAGTACCGTGAAGGCCACCCAGCAGAAGGTGTAGAGGATGCGCACACGCACCAGTACGGGTAGCAACGTCATGGCGAACAGCAACACCACGGCCTGGACGGCGTCTGGGCTCAGCGGCGTTGCGGCAGCGACCGCGCGCTGCTCGCCGTCGCGCACTCGCAGCACCGTGCGTGTCAGCGTGTCGTGCGCCACGGCGAAGAGCTCGGCGGTATCCATGTTGCTACGATGGACTTGATTCGCTTCAGATCTGATCGAAAAATGACGCTCCATGCGTTTTGAAGACTGAGTGGCGAGACCGCAAACAGTTGCACTATGTTCCACCATGATGACCCGAGTGTAGTACGCACTAACTTTACTACCTTCATATATCCATATACTGCATAATATGATTAATTAATAAGTGTTCATGCTTACATTTTTCCTTCGACTTATTATATTACGGTAATAATGAATATTAACAAAAGTTAAAGAGTATAACTGTAGTATTTTTGTTACGCCTGTTTATGGGATATTGCGGCTTTTGGCATTTTACACAACAACTGCCTGCTAAGACGCCTTGCTGTTGACAATCCTGGACTGTCCAGTTTGGCGCAACGAGAATGTGGCTTGGCGCTGAAAGCAAAGGTTCATCGGGTATTCTGAGCTCACGATCAAGAACAACGGCATCATGACAAGAGAGACGCAGCTGGAGCTGCCGCTCCCTTTCCTTCTAATTCAGCTGGTCATGAGAGTTAATTATGTATTCAATCCTCAGTAGACAATGGTTCGTAGAATATATATGGCCATCGCCATTACCTCCTGGACGCCACGATGAGAAGGTCGGGCACGCCGCTCCGTTGCGCAAGCACACAGCCCAGCGGCACCGTCAGGTTGCCCACGAGCATGGAGGCGCTCGCCACAGCCCAGAACTGCACTGGACGCGGCGGTGAGAAGTGGTAGACGTGGTTGGCGACCAGCGAGCCGTCCGCAACGAAGTACACCCACAGAACCGAGAAGCTAATACACCACACATATAAACCATTCGGGTTAGTTGCTATCGCAGATACACAAGTTCGTGAGTAGCATACGTACCCCACGATCGGAAACGCCATCCACTCTTCTACGTGCTCCAGGTACTTGGCAGCGAGCATCAGCGGACCCACGAAGTGCAGAAGGAGGTCGCCGATATTCGCGATGCCGTGGAAGATACGATAATTGCTCAAAACCCGAACCAGCCGAGCAACACGCTGTCGAACACGGAGCGATCGAAGAATCGCAGCATGTACCAAGACAGCATTACTGAGAGCCCCATGGCCGTTGCGAGTCCCAGCGCCGTAGGAGATTCCATCTTGATGGCGATAAAGGTGAACGCATTCCACTGGAATGTGTACACAAGGCGGATACGGAGGAGCGTCGGCACGAACACCACAGCCAGCAGCGCGGCCAGGGCGTACACAATCTCGCTGTACTTTTGCACTTCCTGTCTTGTTCGGAAATGAGATGTGGGAACGGTGTAAGAAGATATTGCCGTCGTGCGAAGATACTATCGTCGGTACTGGTCACTAGTGATGAAATTACGTGAGATAGATACACGCTGCATTGACCTGGTTATGGGGGCGCCCTCGTCACCCGAGCATAGCAACTGTGTAATGTGCCGATCTCAGGAGACGTAAGTGATCCCGGGCACGGGCTTGCGGCTGTACAGAACGACGTTCCGTGACCAGTTAGTCTTGCCCAGTTGGGCCTTGTAATGAAATCTGCCGGCCAGCAGAAACGCATCGATCTTCTCCACAACGTCTGTGCGATCCTTGATCTCACGGAAGGACTGGGGCACCTCGACGCGCATGCGAGTCAACCGCTTCTGCGCATTGCTGTTGTCGGCAATACAAGGCGACAAATATCAGTACGATCATCAAAACAACCACTTGGCAGATAACTTGTCACCTTACCGATAGCACTTCCACGTCTGCGGCTCGATGATCAGATGTTCGGTCATGTCACTGACCGTCTCGAGAAACTTCCACAGGCCTTCATCTCCATTGTTCAGGTGGATCCACATCGTCACGCTGAAGCAAGTGATAAGATCAAATTTCCGCTCCGCTGTCGAGCGCTTTGCCAGCTCCAAGAACGGCGTGGTTTCCTTACTAAACTTGCTCGTCATGACATCAACGTGGCGGAACTGCACTGCATCTCCCTCAGTCAGCTCCACGGGCTTCTTGGCAGCGCGCTCAATCAACACCTCATCGATATCGACTCCGAGAACCATGAGCGACTTCCTCGTCGCCAGCTCTTCTTCCGTCAGTGGAAGCTGCTCCGGGACAACCTTCTCCCTGGCAGACGTCTCGTCCTGCTTTTTCTTGTTGTCCGCACTATCCAGCGCTTGCAGAGCGACTTCGGCCGCCTTAGCCTTGGCTACTTTCTTCGACACGCCTTCCCCATGACCCATCGTCTTGCCGTCGATCTGCAACTCGCACACATAGCGTCGGCGGTGGCTGGTCTCGCCCTCGTCCTGGATCACGTACTCCACCTGCTTCTTGTCCTTCTGCATGCGCTCATTGAGCGTACTGATGTTGGTGAGATCAAAGCTGGCTACGTCGTCAATCTGGTTGGCATCGGCTAGCGTCGCTCGTCCATTCAACGCGTCGTAGAGTCCAATGGTCAGGTCGCCTTCGTTGCAGCCGACGTCGAGGACGGTGGACGTCTCTTCGCTCTTGCCATCGTCGGATTTCTTCACGAACAATGCACGTCTCAAGGCGTTGGCCGTCTGCATGTCCATAAACCGCAGGCGCTCGTGCACCGGGTTGAAGCTGTAGTACGCATGGAAGTTGCCCAGCACGTGTCCTTCAGCATCCGAAGCCATGTTAGTGTTTAGACGAGTGCTTGATTGGCATCAGGGGCCAGCAATTGGTTGAAAATACGTCAAAACTCATCATGATTGGTTGAAAATGGCAGTCTCCTCCTTGCAGCACTAAGACTTCATAGCCGCTCGTGTAGACAATGCTGAGACGACGAGTGCTGCGCATGGTGCCACGTCTGTCGGCGAGCTCGAGGCGCTTCGCGGCCTCTGCGTCGCAATCCAATACCGGCAAGTCAGGTGGAAATGAGAGCAACTTCTCACGATACGCTGGCATGGCGTTCTTCAGCGCTGTGGTGAGTTCAAAGCCCAGTTGAAGCGAGGAGAGGATAATTATTTTTAAATATTCTGCTGGTATGGTTGTTGCTGTGTGAATTGCAGACGATGACGACGGCGTACCTCGGCACGTGGCAGGTGTGGAACCTGTGGTGCTGGTAGTGCGATGGATGCAGGTTTTAATGTTGTCTGTATGTTACATGCAGACTGAGCGCTACTACTGGAAGGTGGATTTGATTAACGAACGCACGAAGGAGCTGTCCGAGTCTGTTGCGGAGCTGCCGAAGGACGCGACAGCGAGCGATGACATGTGAGATCAATGGCTATTATTCGTAGTTTGAGTTGAGATCGGCTGGGAAAACTCACGGTGTTTTGTTGCAGTGACGACATTGAGTACCGCCAGCTTTGCCTTGAGGGCAAGTTCAAGCCTGGAAGCACCTTTTACTTGTGTAAGAATGATGTATTGACCGCTTGATCACGGATACGGTACTTTTCACTGGATAACTAACGTTGCGGCCCTGCCAGATCCTCGCTCTGCCCCTGCTGACCCGAGTGACTCGGTGGCAAGGGTGAAGTCTGGCGGCTACATTTATTCGCTGTTGCAGCGTGAGGATGGGTAAGACGTTGTGTTGGCTTGTGGTTCGTGTGATCGCAGTACTCATTAATCCTATCGCGTTGTGTAGAACACCGGTGATCGTGAACCGAGGTTGGCTTCCGCGCAAGCTCCTGGATGTGCACATGGCACGCGACAAGAAGGAAGAGGATGGCAGGGTTTCGTTCGTTGGTGTGCTTCGTCATGGCGAAGTGGTACGTCTTGTTGCGCAATTCCAATTCCAATGGCTTCTGTTCTAACCTCTTGTGGTTTGATAACCTTCATACGGCTGCAGAAAAACAACTTTACACCTGACAACGATCCCAAAAATCGCCAATTCTTCTACTTGGATCACGAAGAGCTGGCGGATGCCATGGGTGTCACTTCGACCGATCTGCCTGTAATTGTCGATGCCCTTGGTAGGTGGCTTAAGCTGTTCCCACTCCTGGGTCAGTTGCTCATATAAATTGTGCCGGTTGCCTGTGCTGCCTTTGCAGCTGTCGAGGGCGAGACTGGAGAAGTTACGCTGGACAACCCCGTCCGAAAGAGCATCGCATCCTACCTGGAATTTTACATGACGCCTGAGAAGCATGCCGGATACGCTGCAACCTGGTAAGGAAGAGTTACTGAGTGGTCCATTGTGGTAAAAGAGTGCAAAACTAACTCCAAACGATTCGGTACGCGTGCAGGTTTGGTTGCAGCATTGCGGCGGCCGTCATGGGCATTTTGCGCTTCAAGAAGGGACGCGCCCGCGCTTTCCGCGCCCCGAGGTTCGAGCACCGCTAAACGTAGCAGTATCAGATAATCTGCCAATGTTGCAGTTCTGACGTGGCTTCGTCTACATCAAATAACAGCCGGTCCGTTTTAGCGATATGATTCGTTAAAAAGTAGCTCCGGCTTCCTGTACCGCAGTTCCCATCACCATGATAAGTCGAAATGCAGCACGACAGAGATGTCGAGGAGGCGGCTACGATGGAGGACGCGGTGCTGCTGCTGCTCATGCTGTTTGTGCTGGTAGTGGTGTCGTTCGTGCTGGATCGATACTCGTGTAACTTGGTGTCGCAGAGCGGCTTCGCGATGGTCTTTGGGCTCGTCGTTGGGTTCTTCATGATCATGGGAGACAAGCACGCGGCACTGCACACGCACCTGAACCTGGATAACAGCCTCTTTTTCAATGTGCTGCTGCCACCGATCATCTACGAGGGAGGCTTCTCTATCAAGCGACAGGCCTTCTTCAGGAACTTCCCGGCCATCATGAGCACGGCAGTCGTTGGCACAGTCGTAGCTGCGATTATCACGGGCGGCGTACTGTACCTCGCTGGGGCGTCGAAGATGGTGACGAGACTATCGTGGGTGGAGGCTCTGCTGTTCGGCACGTTGATTAATGCGGTGGACCCGGTGGCTACGTTATCGTGCTTCAATAAGCTGCACGTCCCGCCGCTGCTGTTCAATTTGGTGTTTGGAGAGAGCGTGATCAACAATGCGGTGGCTATTGCGCTGTACCAGACGCTGCACAAATGGGACGTTGGTACTGATTTGAGTCTGAAGCAGTTGCTGCGAGTGGCAGTTAACACGAGCGGAATGTTTGTGGGGTCGCTGCTGGTGAGCGCGCTGATCACCCTTTGTGGCGCCTTCCTGCTCAAGCGCAAGGTGTTCTCGTCGCTGCATTTCTTCCCCAGCTACGAGATCTGTTTGTGCTTGATCTTCAGTCTGCTTACGTACTATGTGGCCGATAGTCTCAAGTTGAGCGGCATCGTTGCGCTGTTCTTCTCGGGAACGATGACGGCTCACTACCATTTCAACGCACTGTCGCGTGAGGCCCGACATGCGTTTACGCATTTGCTGCACACGTTGTCGTTCGTGTGTGAAAATGTCGTGTACGTGTTCATGGGCACATCGGTAATCATGATCTTTTCGGGACACCCAGAGAAGAATTCCGGCGCTGCGCTTCGGGTTGACGACATCGACTGGCACTTCATTGGACTTACACTTGTGGCCTGCATGGTGGCGCGCTTCTTCAACATCTTCCCGTTGCTAAATCTTTCCAACTTCTCACGGGAGTCTTCTGATCGTATTCCAGTCAAGTATATGAGCGTGATGTGGTTTGTCGCTCTTCGCGGATCCATTGCGTTTGCGCTCGCTAAGAACTGGAACTACATCGGTCGCTACGGTTCACACCGCCAACTGGTGGAATCGACCACTCTCGTGGTGGTGCTCTTTACGACGATCGTTATCGGCGGACTTACGGGCCCGCTCCTCTTCAAGCTGCGCCTCACCAACCATCACAGCGCATTGAGGCAATCTGAACCTGAGCCGAATCCTGAGGGAGAACCGAGCTTTGAGGAGGATCGTGCACGAGTGTTGCAGCGTAGCACCCGCCACTTCATGCTTCGTCGGAACTCCAGGACAACCGAACAGCACGCCACAGACAGAGTTCCAGAGGGAGCTACTACACGAGAGCAAGAGACTGAGCTAGAAGAAGATCCCGTATTCACATCGCGGCCGCAGTTTCGAGATGAAGACTACAGCGGCGACGAGGTCGAGCGCAACTCGCCTGCTCAGCGCGGCGAGACTCTGACGGGCGCGTTCATCCGCAACTGGCAGGCCTTCGACACGGCGTACATGCAGCCGATCTTCGGCGGTCATCAAACCCCTGCGAACCGTAGATCAATCGACGATACGGCTGCAGATTCGCACGGACAGGATGTTGACAAGATGCAGACTGAGAGCGCAGTTTGATAGCTTACATATATTTTATCATACTGAAACCAAGTGATTAAGTTCAGCAAATCATACCGGTTTGCTGACTAAAAATATCATGTCTCATACCTCTGCAACCAATCGAAAGAAGCCAGAGACTCTGAGCCAAATCACACCTGATCCATCAAAACCGTGGAAGGGAAGGAAGGCGCGATGGAAGATGCGGTGCTGCTGCTGCTCATGCTGTTCGTGCTGGTGATGGCGTCCTACATGCTGGGAAGATACTCGTGCATGCTGGTGTCCCAGAGCAGCTTCGCGCTCATGTTCGGGCTCTCCGTGGGGCTCTTCATGATCATGGGCGGCAAGCACGCGGCGCTGCACACGCACCTGAACTTGGACAGCAGCCTCTTCTTCAATGTATTGCTGCCACCGATCATCTACGAAGGCGGCTTCTCTATCAAGTGCACAGTTTTCTTCAGGAACTTCCCGGCTATTATGAGTACGGCTGTATTAGGTACAGTCATCTCTACGACCATCACGGGCGGCGTACTGTACCTCGCTGGTGTGGCTGGTATCGTGACCAAGCTGTCGTGGGTCGAGGCCTTCCTGTTCGGCACACTGATCAGCGCTGTGGACACGGTGGCTACGCTCAGCTGCTTCGACAAACTTAACGTCCCGCCGCTGCTGTTCAACCTCGTGTTCGGAGAAAGTGTGATGAACGACGCTGTGGCTATTGCGCTGTACCAGACACTGCACAAGTGGGAACCGGACAGTAATTTCAGTGCTAAACAACTATTGCGAGTGGCGTTGAATACTGGTGGCATGTTCGTAGGATCTTTGATCATTAGTGGGCTTATTACGCTCGGCGGAGCCTTCCTGCTCAAGCGTAAGTTCTTCGCGACGTTGCGCTACTACCCGAGTTACGAGATCTCGCTGTGTTTGATTTTTAGTCTGTTGACGTATTTCGTGGCGGACAGCTTGAAACTCAGTGGCATTGTGGCGCTCTTCTTCTCGGGTACCATGACGGCCCACTACCACTTCAACACGTTGTCGAGGGAGGCTCAACATGCGTTTACCCACTTACTGCACACGTTGGCGTTCGTCTGTGAAAATATCGTGTACGTGTTCATGGGCACGTCGGTGATTATGATTTTTGCTGGCCATGCCGAGGAGAATGCTGGTGCTTCACTGCGCGTAGACGATATCGATTGGTCTTTCATCGGGCTTACGCTTGTGGCCTGCATTGTTGCTCGCTTCTTCAATGTTTTCCCGCTGCTAAGTCTCTGCAACTGTTTGCGATCCCCGTCGAACCGAATTCCAGTGAAGTTCATGAGCGTCATCTGGATGGCAGGTCTTCGTGGCTCCATGGCCTTCGCTCTAGCTAAGAACTGGAATTACGTTGGTCTTTACGGAGCATCACACCGCCGGCTAATCGAGTCGACAACTCTTGTGGTTATTCTGATCACGACGATCGTGATTGGCGGTCTTATGGGCCCGTTGCTGACGAACTTGCACCTCACAGGCAAGTATAAAGACCACAGTCACCTCGAAGAGTCTGACACTGATAGGAGCTCTGCGACTGCATCGGAGTCTGAGGAAACTTTGTCGCGGCTAGTGCAGCGCAGCACACGCCACGCCGACGGCGAGGTGCATGGTATCTTGGCGTTCCCGGAGGAAGAGCAGCCCAAGGAGAATCGCGACGGCACAGGCGACGAGGTCCCGATTTTCACTCCGCGCCCGCAGTTCCACGACGTCATGAGTGATGACGACGACGACTCGAACCTCGCTTCACCCGTACCCCGTGCTGGCGATAGATCACGTGGCGACTCGCTGACTGGCGCATTCTTCCGCACGTGGCAAGCCTTCGACACAACATACATGCAGCCGGTATTCGGAGGTTCTTCACAGCGACCAGCGGCATCAACCTCCACTGATGACTTGGCTGAAATGCGACTTGCTAAGGCACAGGCAGAAGCTGCTGTGTGAGTTTAGGCGTTATAATCTTCGATAGGATCATCAAAGTGCATGTTGCAGTGGTCATGTATGTAGCCATTTGCAAAAATGAATAGACACACTATATCACGTTTCACGGTGACTGGTGCCATGCGGACGCCATGCTCAATTAGCTAATTAGGGTGTGAGCAATGACGCCGCCGGCGGACGGCGAGAGCGCCGAGACTGGCGCTGCTGCAGCTGATTCAGAGTTGCAGATGCCATCGACTGAAGCTGCGCAAGCCTCTTCGCAGTCAAGTGCGGCGTCGGCGGTACCCACCACCTCGGAAATGTCCCCAGCCGAGAGCGAAGAGGAGGCGGACGCGATGGTCGATGCGCTGGAGGATTTGATCCTGGAGGCCTATAATAACATGCAGATTGACGGGGAGTACATTTTCCTGCCGGATGAGGTGGCGGAGAAGCTCCATCGAGTTGCTGAGCAGGTGAATGCGCTTGGGTGAAGAGGGTGGAGATGTTTTTGTACTAAATTCAGTGGCTATACTTGATTCTAGATGAAGATACAGGAGAGTGGAGAGGAAGAGCAGACGGAGAATAACACTAGTGCAGGTGAAGATAGTAGCAGCGGCGATGCTACTGCTAGCAAGGAAGTGGACGAGGCGAAGATGCTGCAGGAGACACCGACGGATCGACCAGAACCTGAACAGGAGCAAGAACAGGAGAAGGAACAGGTACAGGACAATGAAAAGAAACAAGTGAATGAAAAGGAGAAGGATATGATGCAAGAACAGCAAATAAGTGAGGATGAGGAGGCTAGGCTACGCAAGGTGGAAGCGCTGCAAGCAGAGGCTGCAGAACTGCGTGAAGAAAAGCATAAGCGACGGATTCCTCGTGTGGCATCGACGGAGAACCTCTTTACGGAGCTCGCTCCTGTGCCAGAGATAGATGAAAGTGCTTCGAGTGGACCACCATCGCCATCACCGCCACATTCTCGTTCGCATAGTGGTGGAAATACGCCAATGCCGAAGTCGCAAACTCCAGCGAGAGGACAAGGACACAGTCATTTCCCTCCCCCACCACTCATTTCGTTGACTTCTACTCCGAGCAGCGTCGCTGCAAGCCCAGAACAAATAGGAAAATCTCCAGCGTCCAGAACCCCCGATCAGCCTGGTGGAAGCAGACGCAAAGGGAAGGCGCTTACTTATGAAAAGAGAAGGGAGGCCGCGCTCAAGCTGAAGGAAGACAAAAAGAAGCGTGAGCTACGCATTCGCGAATCTGCGCGCAAACAGCGCGAGGATTCTAAACGGCAGCTCGAGGAGGTGCACCAGAAAGAGATGGAGGAGAAGCGTGAACGTGTGCGGCGTATCCGAGAAGAGAGGCTTCACCGTCGTTCGGGGAAAGCACCAGGTGCTAAAGGAGCAAAGAAGGATGGATAGATAGTCTGAGAGTTTGATGATGTATACTCGTTGTGGCAAAACAATATATTTTGGGTCACATAGTGCTAAGTTTCAATTCGGGTTCTTTCTGAAGGCCTGCGTTGCCCTCGTCCTGCAGTCGAGCTAGTGTTTCCGGATCCAATTGCTGAAGTATCGATTGCATTCCGTCAAGTGAGCAACTTAACATCTCAGTTTTACGTTGCAGGGTTGCCTTCTGCTCTTTCTGGAGGCTTTGGCGGTGCTGCAATCGGTTTATTTTGCCCTGGAGCTTGGCACGTCGACTCTCTAGCTTGCTGGAGGTGACAGATCACGCCAGTGAGTTTTAATTCAGGTGTGGCAGGCACGACAAAATGCATGACTCCCATGCGTACCTTGAATACCGATCCAGCTCGCCGACGCAGTAGTTTGCGTACTGACATGACAACTGAAGAAGAACTAGCGCTGCCACCACCCCATCATGAGGATCTTTTAGTCTATGTGAGCTAGAGCGTTGGTGATGCCTATTGCCGCGTCCATAAAGCGTCAATGGAAGCAAGTCGTGCAGAACGTCAGTACGGAGCTGTGGAGCAACAAAAGTATAATAGCAACTTTAATGAGTTTCACGCATGCCAAAGTAAATCCGCTCACACAGTACCTCATGCACAATTCGGCCGACTCGAACTGCACGAAACTTGCTGCTTCTCGCGAGAGAGCGATGGGGAAGTACAAATTGAAATGTCGATTTGCTCTTCTTCTCCACTTCTTTTGTCAGCTGCGGTAATTCCGAGCTCTCGACGGCTGGGTCTTCTTGAGCACCGACAATGCCGACAAACACGTAAGTCGTCGTGCTCTGCAGCTCCACCTCACTCTCACAATACTCTGGTCCATTTGCGATGTCTTGCCCCGCCTTCTTGACTTCATACCAACGCTTCGCTGCTCCAGTTTGGATCCACTGCGCCAAATCCATCGTCCACCCCATAACAAACTGCAGGAAGTCCGTCGAGTGAGATTCACCTGACCAGATCTCGACGGTAATGCCTTGATTCATTAAATCTTGCAACTCCACATGAACCTCCTTCTTCCAACCGCGTTCGTTCACAAGACACTGATCCAATAACAAACAACCTTTGTTGCTACAGCATAGTCTCACTAAGTAACTCGTTACTACAATCAACTGCACAATCCACCACGTACACAATGCGGAGCCACAGCCATCCATCTTCCTTGCGCCAACACCCACGTCCTCCGACGCTAAGCGCCACCATCGGCGCAACGCAAAAAGTATCTTGAACAGTCGTCGACCACCGAATTCGTACTTAGTAGTGATTCGCATTCTGGTCCAGCGAAGAAGAGGTTGTTTTATTCAATTGTCGCTTAACATCCTAGCATAGTGAAATCAAGTGACCAAAACCCCAGAAGCTTCTTCAGTCTATTCACTTCCGTTTCTACCATTTTGCTAAAGCAAGAGTGATGGTAGCGATCCGTGGCAAGAAGGCTAAGGCCACAGCGAAGCCCAAGGCGGGAGCGTCCAAGGCCAAAGCAGCTGCGTGCAAGGAGGCTGAGGCCGTGGCCGTCACACATCTCACACCGCAACAGAAGCTCGCGCGCCGTCGTGAGGAGGAGTTCCTGACGCTCGTACGCTTCGCTCTACAGAGTAACTTGGCGCTAACCTCGGTCCAGTCCGTCTCCAGTGTGTGCAACGTGCTGCTCACGTCGCTCTGTGCCTATGGCAAGGAGAAGACGCTGGCGCCCGCTCAGATCCTGGCCAAACTGCCACGTACAGAGCGCAAACGTGTGTGTGGCGCCATCTTCTCGGCCGACGAGATCGCCTACAGCTGTCGCAACTGCCAGCTTGACACCACGTGTGTCATGTGCAAGGATTGCTTCACGCACAGTGATCATGCAGGACATGATGTGTATTTCCAACGCACTACGGCGGGCAGTTCATGTGATTGCGGAGATGTCCATGTAAGTTTTTTTAAAGATTTTTTTTAGATTTTTATTGGATAAAAGTGCTGATTTATTTTTTTGTAGGCGTGGAAGCAAAGTGGTTTCTGTTCGAGACATAAAGGAACGGAGACGTCGGAGACTGGAGCTAAGAAACACAAGTTGCCGAAGCATATGGGACAGACGGCACCTGTGGTGATTGATGCAGTGGTGGAGCATATTTATCAGGTGCTGCTCGGAACCGAGTATGGGTTTGAACTTGCAGAGGCTTTCGAACTGTTTACGAGAGAGCTTCCGCCCAATTTGCTGCCGATCCAGAGTGATACAGATGTGGCAGACGCTTCTGATAACCGGACAGGTTCTAGCTCGAGTTTAAGTAACTCGGCGGCGGGATCGACGCGATCTACGCGACTTTCGGCGCAGTTTACGGCTGAACCTGGATCCAGAACGATTGGACCGGGTGGCAGGTTGGAGGCACAGGGTACCGATGTCAAGCGAGACGGAACTAGCTCTGATGATAATCCCAACGCTGGAGTGCTTTTTGGCATTCGACTCCACAATGACGACGTGCACTCGTTAAACGAAGTGATCAACCACCTCTATGTGGAGTTGGGCATGTCCAAGCCTCAAGCGCGTACTGCAGTCAGCCAAGTGGACAGCCAGGGCGATGCGACTGTTTCAAGCAAGCCACTGCTCTTATGCCCGGGGATTGTCGGCAACTTAGTACGTCGTTCGCTGAATATTTCTGTTACGCCTACCTGGTGGGAAAAGCAAATGGAAGGCGTTCCCGCTCTTCTGGAGTGGCTGCAATTTATCAGCACTACTTCAGATGGACTCAGCGAGCTTGTGTCTGAAGCACTTCAGAAACAGCGATCTCCTGCCCTTCGTGGATTTTTAACCCTATCAACCAGTTTGCCTAAGGGCAAAACGGTTCAGGAATTTGTCAAGGAACACAGCATTCGTCTCCACAACCATGCTTTGGATGTGCTCGTTTCCTTGGTCGCTGGAGACAAGGACATTTTTACGTGGGCACGCGAACAAGAAACAGCCCAGCAACAGCGTTTTAATTTCCGTGCTGAAAGCGGCACAACCGCAGTAGCTTCTACCGGGTTTGTCGCCGAAGGGAATCGCGTTACTTGCAAGAACATATTTATTGTGGAGTTTGTCAAGGCCGTGTCGCTGAGTCCGTCGTATCGCCGTCACGAGAGTGTTCGGAAAAGTTTTGACGCTGTGGTAGCTGAGTATTTCACGTCGGAGCAAACGACTGATTCTGATGCTTCGTCTACTACTTCGTCAGCTCTGACGCTACTGATGCGATACGACTGTACCCTACGAAAGAACGCCGTGGAGCGATCGCACTCATTTTTGCGCGAACACTTGGTAGACATCAAATTCCGAGCTAGCATGCTGGAGGCGTATTTGCGATCGTACTCCTCGATGACGAGCATGTTTCTCCGTGGTTTGGGGAACTCCAGTGAATCCATTTTCGATTTTGCTGTGCAGTTCTTAACGGTGCCGCATCTGGTTCAAAACTATACGAAGAAGGAAGTGTCTGCGCACCCCGGACGGCTGGAACTGGTTCGTGAACTGCTGTGTGCTTTGAACACGGTGTTTCAGTCTGCTGTCGATGAAAAGGAGAAAATGCTAAACGCTGACCACCCTGCTCTTAGCAGCCAGAAGTACAAGGTATGGTTGTCCCTCTGGTAGTTCAATGCTGCTGAATTATCATTTTCTCACCTCGGTCTGTTTTTGTTTTGTGCTGCAGCACTGTGTCGAGAACTTAGAATATGTTTTCAACATTGGTACTCTGTCGAGCGAACTGGTGTGCAATGCGGAAAACTTGAAGATTTGGCTGTCATGTCTGAGCATTCTGCAGGTAAGCTACAAAGATGTTGTTATGTTGTTGAAACTTTAACGCTAACATGTGTGTTACTTTGCTTTTCCACAGGGTGGTGATCCTCAAGTGCGTCGAGGTATCCACCAAAATCATGTGGAATACGAGTCAGACAGCTGGTTGTCGATGTTTAACCTTGGTATCCGAGTTCATTCGGTGTTCGGTATCTCCTGGAATGGGTTTAACCCGTCGCAGCTCGAAGCACCAGAAGCGAAGGTAGCGGAAATTTTCGGCCCAATCATCGACGCCACTCTTGCGTCATCAGTCCATCTAAACGAAATGGTGGCGAAAAAGACGCTTGTGCCCGTGGCAAAACTTGTGTCTGTGAGCAAGCGGGGTGCTGGAAGTCGAGATAAAAGCATCATGTCGTACGACTTCAACGTAGCGTCTCAGCCGACTTCTCTGCACATCCCTTTGCACCGCTTCCTGACCGCTGCTGTGCGGCATATCTGCATTAGCCAGTCAGGTTTAGGAAACTCCATTCCTTCGGACGGTGTGTTGAAGGTGTTTGGATTTGATAAGTTGTCGGCGGACAAGCAATGGGAGCTCGTGGAGATGCCCCTTCGTTGTCTGGTGATGGCATCCCAAATCCACTCTAACCTGTGGCGCCGAAACGGAGACGAAAACATGCTGGCGCAACTGTACAACTACTCGGCGCTGCCGTATTGCATTCACTACCGTGATGCGGACACGCTAATGCTGCAACTCGGCGTTCTGATGACTGGTCCAGATGCCCTCTTGGCACGAATGGTAGATCGGTTCCAACTTGGCAGCTACTTCATTCTGTCTAATGGATCCAACCATAACTTAAGCGGGCCAGACGATTTGGTGACGCAATTCGGATATGCGGGACTGGAGTTGGGGATTGATGAGCAGCAACGTCTACAAATGCTGGAGGAATTCCTGCGTCTCGTAATTATACTCGGTACGAGTCTTCCAAGCGCTACTGGTTTAACCTACGACGATGAGTTCTTGGCGGAAGAGATGTTGCAGCAGTTGTGTGCGAAGTCCCAGTGCTTTAGCAAGCTGTTTGACCTCGCCATCCTGCCGTCAGGCCAAGATGATATTCCTACTGCACGACTAGAAGGTGTTCTTGAGAAGGTGTCCAATTTCGTGCCACCATCTGGGCTTGAACCTGGCCGGTATGAACTGAAGGAGGGTCTGCTAGAGAACTACAACCCATACTTCCTTCACCTGAACCGTGAAGCACATGAGCTAGCACGTGATCGTTGGACAACTTATCGCAACGCATGTCGTCAGAAGGCAAAGAAAACTACCCCCGACGCGTCTCCAAAGGAACCGTTGAAGGCAGCCAAACCTCCCGTTGAATTTCTTCGCCCAGTCCAAGCGATATTGACGTGTGAAAGTATTGTAGCGATTGTGCACGTTATCCTTTGGAAGGTAATTTCGTCGGCTCATCCTGGGTCAGCATCTGCACCGGGTTCGGAGAATAGCGTTTCAGACGCTGTTATCTCGACCTGCTTGCACTTGCTGGTGCACGGTGTCCACACGGCATCGCTGGCTTCAGACCGCCGCTTCTGGACACGCTTGAGCAAAACAAACGCTGCCATCTCCAAGTTGTCGGTGCTCCACATTTTGAATCAATTACTTGAACAAGCGACAACGTTGCTCGATAGCGAACAAACTGGAACGGTCGAATGGCTCATTTGGAAGATCACAACGGAATCGCCTGCTAGCAGAAAGGTGTTTGAGCAGCTGGCGAATGACGCGAAGGCAAAGCAAAAGAAGGTTGAGGCGTCACCTTCGGCATCTGGCGGTTCAGCACAAGGTGGTAATTCGCCCATGACGTTGGAACAGCGCAAAATGGAGGCTAGGAAGAGAGCGATGGCTGCAATGGCTAAACGCCAGGCCGCTTTCCAAGCGATGGTCGATCGTGCGGATGAAGAGGAAGAAGAGAAGATGGATGGCGAAGGGTCAGGTCACGACGCACATTCGTCGTTGGGGAAACGCAAAGCTACGATGGAAGAGGAAACGGAGGAGGCTGCGAAGAAGCACCAGAAAGTGGAGAATGAACGATGCTACAACTGCATTCTCTGTCACGACAGCTCGGCACAGGGCCAGATGGGAATGGCGGCCTACGTCCATCAGTCTACTGTGCTAGCCCCTGGATTTAGACCAGAACCTAATGAGGCACTCGGTTCAGAGGGTAAGAAGGTTCGTGGTCACGTGAAGAAGGTTATTGAGAAGATGGAATTGTGTTCAGGTGGCAGCTTGACCTCGTCCGATATGGCAAACTCTCCGTCGCCTACTTTGCGCGCTTTCTCGACTTCGTTCCCGGAATGGTACATGGATGGCTCGTTGGAGGACCAACTTACTCGCGATAACACAGCACAGAATAGTCCTCGTCCTCCTGCGGCTCGTCGTCCTCGGAATGACCGCATTCGCTTTGGAAATGGGAATATTCCCATGCTTGAAGGTGAGCTTTTACAGACAGACGAAGAATTAGAGGTTCTTGAAGGCGTTCTCGACCTTCGCGAGGACCAACAACTATTTCCCATGGATATGCGTGGGGCTGTAAGTTTGGACTTGCGCGGTGATCGAGTGGAGCCACGCAGATTGGGAGGTCGTGAAGTGACTGGAGCGAGAGGTGGCAACGCGCGTCTTCAAGGTGGAGCGATGTATGATAGCGATGATGATGGTTATGATGATCCTTCATCGCGTTTCCGTTTGGAGCGCATGCCGCCTGGTTTTGGTCGACCTCATGAAAGTGCCAAGCTCTATCTTACCCCCTGCGGGCTGCACGTTCGCACGTGCCAGCATGCCGTGCATATTAACTGTCTTGAACGCTACATTACGTCGTTGCATGACAAGGCTATGCGGGGTGAAGAGTTCGATGGTGTTCAAGCAATTGATCCGGATTCAGCCATGACGCAATTCCTGTGTCCGTTGTGCAAAACGCTGAGTAATTTCTTGATTCCAACGTCTGAACCCCGAATCTCGAGCGCGAAGGAAGACGCGGGGGAGCAGAAACGCTCTACGGTGGCATCATCTGGAGACGAGGAAGAAAAGGCTCGTACATGGGACACGATTGTAGAAGAGCAATTGTTGATGTCCGGGTGGTACCGCTCGGTGCTTGGACGTGATGGAACATTTGAAGACGACGAGAACGACACTGAACACGATATGTGGAGGGACTATTTCGAGGAAACACTCTGGGAGCCTCATGGTAGCCTGGAAAAGGGTGCACCTTTCTTATGGTCTGCGTGTGCATACACACTGGCATCGTTTTTGACTGTTGCTGAAGATGAGCACCGGAGTGCCTCCGGAAACAATGCGCCCTTCGATCCACTTATAGACCAGTGTCCTCCGTCTCTGGAAAAGGAGCTGGAGTCGTTGACCTCTGTGACGAAGTTCTGCCGATGGACGTTTTCGCTGTTGGAGCACAGTGCCGATGCCAAGGTAATTTGGGAGACCGCTAAACGCTGCTGCCCGATCAATACCGAGACCAAGCGTGACTACCGAAAGTTCACAAAGGTAAGAAGCTAGCACCATGCAATTGCGAGTTTATCGGATACTAATTTGTGTTACCGGTACCCTCATTAGGTGCTTGGTTCTATCGATGTGTGTCTTCGTGGCACCATTCTGGGTCTACTTGTTGCGGATACATTCACGGTACGCTCCAGGATTATGTAAAAGGCGATGGTGCCAAGACACTAATGGTGCTGAAATGTGTTTGCTGCAGGCTTTTGTGGTGGCGAGCGTGATTGCCGATGGGCTTGAGACTATTTGGCGATTCATGCCGGTGTTTACTGCTGCTGACCTGCTGCAGCGCCTGCACGCCGAATTTTTCGAGCCTACCAAGATGGAGGGTACATCGCTGTTTCAAGACAAGTTTTCTGTTGTTGAAACCAGTGAGAGTTCTGAACCTGGACAGCAAGCAACTATAGAGGCAAGCGCATTAGCTTTGGCCCCACGTCGCACAAGAAGTGGCCGTGCTATCAGCCCTGCTGTGTCCTCTCGATCCTCTGCAAGTGCTTCTGGATCCGTTCAGCAACTGATGGAAGCGATGGAAGCTTCTGGTGAGGTGGAGTCGGAGGTGTATGCTGCCCTACAGCTCCTGCAGCGTATGGCGAAGGCGTACTCAACGGAGAAGCTGAAGCCATTCACAACCGTATCGGATGTTAAGGCGCGCCTACGACGTATCCTACCGCACAATGCTGCGTTTGTTCGGCGAATGAAGCTTTTCTGGCGCTGCCTGGTGGAAGAGGAGGCCAACGTGCCCGCTAATACCGAGACGATGCAGATTCCCACGTTGGTCGACATCGCTCGCAGTTCAGACGCCACGTTCGATCAAATCTGGCAATGGTGCATGGATCGAATGCTCAGCAAGACCCACCTGGGAAGCTCGAAGGTTGGCGACAAGTGCGAACATACGGAAGGTTGCAGCGAGGCTTATGTTGCTAGCATGTTTATCTTGCGCGAGGTTCCCACTCGACCGCGGCTGATCAATTTGCCCATCCAGTACGACGAGCTATACAGCGAGATGGCAGGCCGCAAGTGCACGCGATGCGAGAAGTCACCTTGCGACCCGGGTCTGTGTTTGATTTGTGGCGAGTTCCTGTGCTGTGGAGACTCGTGCTGTACACGTGCATTCATGCCTCACGGACCTCCAGTTGGAGAGTGCACACGCCACGCTGCGGAATGTGGAGGCGGTGTGGGCATTGTGCTTCTGCTTGAACAATGCCGCATTGCGGTTGTCGGAGGCAGCATGGCAGCGTACTTCCCAAGCCCGTATGTAGACTCGCATGGTGAAGAAGATGTCGGCCTTCAGCGTGGACGCCCACTTCGACTAGACATGACTCGCTACCGGTATCTGGAGTCGCTGTGGCTCAACCACCGCATCTTCACAGAAGTATCGCGCCAACGCAACCAGCGAGACCCGCAGTATACCATCAACCTGTCGTATCTGTAGGCGGATCGCAGACAAATGTTAGATCGCATTTCATAGCTGCATGAGAGCAACGCGGGATAATACAGCTTCATCGAATTGTATCGATCACGCGTCTTACTGATCTCCTTCGCTGTTGCTACGACTACGCGCCGAGGAAAGTAAGGTGAGCTGGCAAGTCAGCGTCGGCATAGCGTTCATCCTGGAAGAACATACGAAGCAGACGACAATTGCCCCCGACACGCACCTCCGTTGTGGTCACGTGGTGAGTACCAAACGCTTGACTCGTGAGGTCTTGTAGATCCATGCAGAGGTAGCGCCAACCAGGATGCGATCCAAACGCGAGTGGAACCTGGCATCTCGAGTCTTCTACTCGAGCAAGTGACCTCGTGTTGGTCACCGTGAACTGCCGGTACTTCTGCGTGTCGTCCAGCACCTCAACACGGAATTCCAAGAAGAGGTCCATGTTCTTGATAAACACCACGAGGTATCGGAAAATGTTACGGACAGGGAATACCAGCTCAGCGTCATTGCCTAGCACCTGCACCACATCTTCCTTGACAGTCTCGTCCTCAAGCACACACACGTCATTACCATTCATGAGAATTCGACATTCTTCTTGAGCTTGTAGAATAGCTGGGTGCTCTGCAAATGGTAACACGACTGTCTCGGATAGGAAACTCGTGTTGCTGCCTAAGCTGCTTTTCCTTTGAGTGACCCAACCTTTGGATTTGTCGCCACGGACTGGTTCAGGCTTGAGGTCCCTGGAGAGGACTTTCGGAAGAATGCACTCCACGTACAAGTCTCCTGGCGAAAACGATCCGTCTCCGACGCGAACGAACGAAGGTGCACCCGACAGCGATGAAGTTAGCGTAGGAGGTGTTGCCAGGGAACTATCCGTCTTCATCCTTAGCTTCACCTCGTACCAAATGAACCGACGCACCTAATTCTAAAGATGCCAAGAGATTAGTTTTCTATACTTGCAAGACCGTCCGTTATCGTCAAAATGGAGCAACACGCATCAGCTGCCCACGCATTCTTCCAAGCACACAAGGACCTCTTTCAGTACGATACGTACGTCGGCAAGCAGGATCCCTTCCTGATTGAATATAATCCAGACCAAGTACAAAACGGAGCTGCGAAGTCGTTCGTCGAGCAGTATCGCGAAATAGACCGCGAACCTTTGTCAGTGCCAGCACTCTCGGAGCTTCGTTTTACCATGCTCCATCCCCCGACACGCAGAATTTCGATACCAAACCTCACCGTACACACAACAGCAGCCCCGTTGCCAGGATTCGTCACTCTACAGTCCACAGCATCGATTCTTGAAAAGTTGAATAATCCGCAACATCAGCCGAATCCTACACAAACGTCTGCAAACCCGCTGCAATACACCAGCCAACAACATACTTTACCACAGCCTGCTTTACGAGTCACGCACGACAGTACATCAACGCCACCACATCTCAGTCCTGATCGCGCGTCCGTCTCGAGCACTACAGTCGACCGATCTCTTTTGCTTCAGCAGCAACGTTCGCCTGTTCGAGTGTCTGTCAAGTCGAAGCAGGACATTTTCATCCTGCCAAAGCTAGCTGAGCTGCTGATTGACCGAGAAACCCGTGCTGCATCCACTGCGCATAAACCTTGGGACGCAGCGCACAAAATTGAAATCCTCGTCGGACACAAGTGTGTCGGACGTGTGAGCGCGGCCTCACGGAATGTCCCGCCGTCGATCCGATATCGCCTGGGAGCCTCTGGAAACGTGTCAGTGCGACGAGAGCGGTTATACGACTTGCTTCGCCGAGACTACGAGGAGCTCAGCAAACGCTACACGCAGTAAACGACGCACCGACAAACGGCGACTTGAACACTTCGACAGAGTTGAGGAGAGGTTGGTCATTGCATTGGAAAGAACGCATCATCTGTCAGCCCTTCGAAGATATTTACGTTGCAGTCTCCATACAAAGCTGAATCTGGAGACATGCTCATGGACCCCGTTTGTTGTGGTTGATGTTGAGGAAGCTGATTTTGTTGTTGGAAAGGCTGAGGCGTTGGCTGGAACTGTTGAGTCGGCAACGACTGCGGCATCATGTTTGGCGCTGACGACGTTGGCATCCCTCCATATCCAAAATTGTTCGGCATCATCGATGTTCCTTGGGATCCAAAATTGCCTCCATTCATAGACCCCATCACCTGCTGTTGCTGCATGGGCATACTCGGCATGTTAGCCATAGGGAATCCCGCAGACCCGAAGCTTGTATCTGGAAACCCAATCGGTGTCATAAACGGATCCACCGGGAAATTGTTACTGCTACTATTGTTGTTGCCATTTCCACCGCTGTTGTTGTTCGCTGACATGCCATAGTTGTTGTTACCATACATATTCGCGCCGCCAGAGGACGCCAGGTTCATTGGCATCGGCATCGGCATAAACTGCTGCTGTTGGGTCACCATACCACCGCCCATCATGTAGTTCTGTTGGTTCATAAATGCAGCGGACGAGCTCGGAGGTCCACTGGTTGAGGTCATGTACGCGTTTGGCGTGAATGTCTGCACCCCAGAGCTCATGACGTATCCTTGAGTTGACGTCGTAACACCAGAGGCAGCCATCGAAGTGGTTGAAGAGAATCCAGCCGACGTCTGCATCGGATTCATCTGACCCGTCGAGAAGAACATGCTCGAGCTCGTCGACGCGAATCCAACCGTCGGCATCGGAGGCTCCGGGAACATTGTGGGCGGCGTCGGTGCTGCCATATTCGGCATCACCATGGAAACCGAAGTCGACGTCGTCATGGCCAGCGGGTTGCTGCCAGCTATCGTCGAAACCTGTGGCGGCACGAAAACCTGTTGCGGTACAGCAGGGCTCGGCTGCTGCTGTTGAACCTGTGTGACTGCAGCGTTTGGAGCTGCCAGACTCGAGTTCTGTGCCACGGCAGCTTGTCTAGCAGCAGCTGCATTAGGTGACACCCGTTGGGTCCCACCCTTCTCGTCCTCCTGAGCGATCTGCTTGTCTGCCAACGAGGCCAGCACCTCAAGCCTGGCCCCAATCTGCTGGCGAAAGGTTAAACACCTCCGCACCCACTCCTTGTGCTCCACAGGGTTCGTCTTGGCAGCTATAACAATAAAATCCATAAACAAAGAATCCATAAATAAATTACACGTAAATAATAATAATGTATCCAGATATTCCGGTGCTTGACTTGATGACTCACGCTGCTGCTTGTGGAGCGCGTTCCAGCCCTTAAGTGCCGTCTCATTCTTTTCCAACATGGCTTGGATCTCTCGTTGTGAAATGGAGCGGCCCGGAGCCAGTAGCGCCTGTAATCCATAATATGGATTTTACGTATACAGTTTAGATAAAATATGGCTAAATATGGAATCGGATATTTTGTATTTTTACGCACCTGCGCCGCTGCGGCTGCACGCTGCTGCAGCGGATTGACGTGCTCCCTGTTGGACGCAAGAGACGCATAGATTATGGGAGTGGCAAGCGGAGGTGGCGCGCTAGAGGCGGCGGACGGAGCCACGTACGGCAACGATGACATCGCCATTAGCTGGTGGACGGTTGAGGATAATATGGCGCGAGACGGTAAATTTGAATGTAGCCAATCGAATAGTTTTACTTAATTCAGAACCAATGAGAATAAAGGCCTACCCCTTTATAGCAAGCTGAAGCTGACGGTAACGGCTCACTTATCAACGTGACGACCATGACGAATATCCGCCCCACGTGTGTGTCTGCACCTGGCAAGGTGCTGCTTGTTGGAGGCTATGTGGTGCTGGACGAACAATATTCGGGGCTCGTTCTGTCCAGCACTGCAAGATTTTACTCTCAAGTGGAAGCCAAGGTGACCGTGTCAATGATTGAATAAAATGTGTCAATTGAGCTGGAAACTAATATTTTTTGTTTGGTTATTGCAGATTTGTGGTGAAGAGGACGTAGATTCTGGTGCTTCAAGTGAGTGGCGCCCGTTGTTCCCGTTGGAAGTGGAGAGCAAGCAGTTCGACCAGTTAATTGACGGTTGGATTGAGGAAAATACCGATGACGGACGATTCCGGTTCCAGCTCAGGTGACGAGATGCAGAGCTTTGGTGCAGGGTAGAGTGAGGATATTGCTGATGTTGCTTGTACACAGGGAGAATTCGCACCGGAACTCTTACATTGAGGAGACGGTGTTGTGTGCTTTGAACGGCATTGCTGAGTTGGAGGCATTCAAGAGCAATGCTACGTTCTTTCAGCTGAAGGACACGAAGACCGGTGTGTACGTCACACTGCGTGGTGATAACGACTTTTACTCGCAAGTACAGAGGGTAAGAGTGGTTTTTGATTGTGAAAGTTTGATGGGATTTTGACGTTTGGTTAGTTGCAAGATGCCAAGCTGCCACTTCGACGCTCCAATTTGAAGGCGCTTGAGGCGTTCCTTCCTCCCACGATGGAAGGTATTGACATTGAGTGTTAGATGTCTGATCGCGTGGTTTCTGACAATATCTGGACAGAGCGTGGTGGCAAGCAGGTTGCGTTGAAGACAGGCATGGGGAGCTCTGCCGCTCTCGTGACGTCGCTTGTTGCAGCTCTCATGGCATTCTTTGTGCCAAGTATGGACTTCGATAAGGAACAAAAGGACCTCGAACTGGTGCACAACCTTGCCCAGTTGAGCCACTGCTACGTGCAACACAAGGTACGTTTTACAGGCATTTTTTTAGAGGTAGATAAGCATGTTGAGCAACTGTTTGTTCCATGTACTGCACTACAGATCGGAAGCGGCTTCGATGTCTCGGCGGCGTGCTTTGGTTCACAGCGGTATACCCGTTTCCCAGCGTCGATTTTGAACGCATTCACGTCAGAAGACGCGATGAAGCCGAAGGACATTGCGAATTGTATTGCAGACCACACCCTGTGGAATACTTCGAGCCGCGTGGTAAAGCAAAGCTGTCCATGATGCCGGGTTTGGTCGTTCTAACAGAAATGTGTTCATTTTGCTGATAGAAACCCGTTCGACTGCCTTCCACTTTCCACTTGATGATGGGAGACGTATCGTCCGGATCGGCGACTGTATCGATGGTTCGTCAAGTGATGAAGTGGCAAAAGAAACAACCTGAGCAGGCAAAGAGAGTGATGGATGAAATTCATCGCCACAATTTGGAGGTCGAGCAAGGTTTCGCTGAAATCTGCGAGCTGGAAGCTAGCAACAGCGTTTCCATTGATTGGGAAGCGCTAGCTGCTCAAAGTCGCGAGCAGGTAGAACCAAGATGCCTTACTATTTTTCTAGAAATGTTCTGCTATTCTCACCTCTGTCTATTGTTTAGTGGAGCACAACAGATGCCAGTATCGGAGCTGTGCTTCTGAGACTCAGTGAAGCCTTCTCTAATTTTCGAAACCTGATGCGGTATGTTCACCAGTTATAGTTGCTGAATGGGTCCTTCCTAGGGATAACATACTGATACTTTCTGTTGCATTGACAACATAGTGAAATGGGAACTTCTGCCGGAGTCCCCATTGAGCCACCTGAGCAGACAGCTATCCTCGATGCAACGCTGGCGATCCCTGGTGTCCTTCTCGCTGGAGTTCCTGGAGGTACAGTACGCCAACAGGTTGTAATGTGCTTGCATGTGGGCAATGCTGATCAATGAGGTGTTTCTTGCTTTCAGCGGGTGGATACGATGCGATTTGTGTGGTGGTGATTCATGAACGTGCTCTCCGAGCGGTTGAAGACCTGTGGGCGGAATGGCCTACAACTCACCCTAACTCCATGTACGTATCTCAAAGCAAGCAACATCTTATGTATTGTATCTGACGTTGTTTAGCTGCAGCATTTGCCCGCTGCTGTGCGATATCGACCGTGGTCTGACGGGAAATTCGTCTGTGAAGTCTGGACTTCAACTCCACACCATTGAGTCATTTGTATCTACTCACACCATGTCATGAATTAGACCAACATTTGTCTAGATCGTCGCACAGCATAAACAAAATCCAAGTCGTTTTCAATCACCAGTCAGGGGTCACATGTCGAAGCGGAAGGTCCGTAATGAGGATGTTGAAGGCAAAAGGAAAACGTCTCGCCATGATGAACAGAGTACCTTAGAGCAGGAACAGCAAGGACGGTACTCGATTCCTGAGTTTCGGTTTGCGACGGAATCTTGGTCTGGCATGAAGACCAGCAATGAAGATCGTCACATATCCTCCGTTGATTTCTTTCCTGGACCGGTTTTTGGCATTTTCGATGGTCACGGCGGAGCATTTTCAGCAGATTTCTTGTCCCGACACCTTGTCAGGACTGTCACCTCAGTGATACGACAGAATGTTGGAGGAAAAATGCTCGCTGACCTAGATAGCTCCGAACAGCTTTCGAACCAAGAGAAAACTCGCAAGGATGCTATCGTTGAACAAGTAAAGTTGCTACGCCAACATGTTGAGGAGTTGAAAAACATGACATCAGACTCTACCGTTCCGAACTCTACTGACATTTTGGTCGACCAACTCACGGATGCTATCTCGCAGACAGATAGTGAAGTAAACCAAATCGATACTGAGCAATCAACACGCCGAAAAGAGCGAAGAAACTGGTGTCATGAACAGCGTAGCCAGCTCGTGAAATCATTCAAGGATGCCTTCAAACGGGTCGATTCACAAATCTTGCTGAAGAACCCGTCGCAGGATGGTTCGACGGCCCTCTTAGTTTGGTTCTTGGCTGACACAGCTAGCTTTGGTGACAGCACGGAGACAACCGGTGAACAAATTACGGGCGAGCTAAGCTTCTATACAGTAAACGTCGGTGATTGCCGTGCAGTTATGTGTCGTGGTGGCCGAGGTGTAGCGCTAACGAGTGATCATAAACCCGATCGTCCAGACGAAAAGCTGCGAATTGAAAAAGCTGGTGGCTTCGTAGGCGAAATTGCTGGCATATCTCGCGTGTACTCTGCGGCAGGTGCTGGGTTGGCTGTGGAACGTGAAGCGTCTACGTATTTGGCGGTGTCGCGTGCGTTTGGTGATCGATCTCTGAAGACACCGACGCCGCTTGTTTCTTGTGAACCAGAAGTGCAGCGATTCACAGTGCAAGACGATGATTTGTTCCTTGTTCTAGCCTGCGATGGCGTCTGGGACGTATTGAGTGAGCAGGATGTGGTGGACATTGCTTTGCCACATTTCTACGATGCCAAAGCCGCCACTGATGCGATCATTAAAGTTGCCTATAAGAAAGGTAGCGTTGACAACCTTACAGCGACTGTCGTTCAATTCGGTTGGAAGACCGAAGCTCAGGTACAGCAGGCCCTAGCGAGGAGCAAAGCGGCCACATCGAGTACAGCAGAAACACAAGCAAATGATGGATCTGAGGAGGAGATCGACATGTTTAATCTGTAAAACATTTGGATCCACAGCTTAGTTAGGTTGATATCCTTGTTCGTACGAGACGATAAGGTGTCGCTGTTGAAGAGTCTACACAACACAAAGAGAAGATGTTTAGGTGGTGTATACGTCACAAACAATACTACCGCAACGGAACCTCTGCAATTGTTGTCATCGCATCTGTATCGTACACTCGGAAGCGTACAGGTGGCAGTGGTGGATGATCTCGTCGCTTTTGTTTGCGTTGGTCGAGTGCAAGCTGCTGGTCCACAAACACTTCCGCCTCTGCTCAAAAGACCATAACAAGTGAAAATTCAAGCACCAGCAACGGAAAAACTTCAACTGGTATCCTCGTACCCACATGTGGGATAGCGAACCCCCCATTGACTACAATCGCATGCAGTTTAACTGTTGAATGTGGCGGTGGGGTGATACGAAGAACGCGGTACTTGGTGTCCAGATGCCAATGCAGGAAGCCTACAACGTTTTCAAACTGCGAAAGACATGACGTCAGAGGACATCGGATCCAATGAACAAAATATCCATAACAACGCACATCCTGCTCGACATTTGCCCCGCGTCGCCCACGTTCGCCCTCAAGCCGCGAAAGACGGTACGTAGCGAACAAGATGGCCACGAGGATCACTGTACAAGGTCCAGCACACGTCATCGAAGATGTCACGGTCAAAGAAAAACAGCACGTCCTACCTAGTGCATGCTTCCTCAGCGAGTCCAGCATGACTCAAATAGGTTTAGACTCAAACCAGTGTGCAGTCACCGCGTGATACTTTTTTTTTGATCTTTGATCGCGTCTATGACCGGCAGTGCAAAGATGCATGACACTGCATTGTCGATGCCGAGCGAAGTCGGATCCAATTGATCCCTCGACGTCTTCGGTTGTCTGGACAGCAACTGTTTCACCGTTGCCGCGTTTGCAGATGATCCACCGACTTAATAAGTACAATGTAGATACATGTAGTTGGTATTGGTGTACATTATGCCATTTTAAAGAGGGTAATAGCTACAAGAAGGCTGCGTGTCTGTGGGTCCTCTTCAATGGAGACTTAGGCCTTTTCAACGCAGTGTTCGTCGTTCTTGACGGGCTTGGGGCCTACGAACGCGCAGGTTGTCACTGCGTGTCGGTCCATGAGCATCTGCGCGACGTTGCCGGGTTCAGTAGCTGGCAAGTCCGTCTGTGGAGCTTGTTGCGCGCGCTGCTCCTGTAGGGCCCAGTCGGCCGAGTCGAAACGCTGCAGACGCAGACAACGAAGCTGTTCGCGCGCTTCGGCGCTGCCGGGTTCCGGTTCAAACTCGACGTCGGTGCCGTCTGACGGCGCGCATTTGCCGCACGTGCAGCCGGCGCACGGCCCAGAGGCGCGTTGAGCCATCTCGTAGTCGGCAGAGTCGAAGCGCTGGCGGTTGTCGCGATGACGCTGGATGATGGTGGAAGCCACGGCGTGCGCGCAGTCGCCTGTAGGCTGGTGCTGGTGCTCGGCCGAGACTGGTGCAACTTTTTCAGTGGAGTTGGCCATGATTTCTAGACTGGTTGAGAATAACTTGTCGAGTGTGAAGAAGCGAACGAAAAGATGACTGACGGACGCGAAAGCACTGGGGCTAGCCGCGCGCCAACGCTACTGTAAAAGGTCGCAGGGTTGAGTCCCTCGCAGGCTGTGCACAGCCAGTCGAGTCGACCGTGACGTCGTTGGGGATCAGGAGATGCAAGTCGCAGCGTGTCCAAATCGATTTTTTTTTTTACCAAACGGCTCGACGCAAGACTTCGAGAAGAGACGTTGCTTGCTTGCTTATGCTTCCTCTTCCGCCACGCTTGGCTTCGACTCACTGTCAAGCCTCAACGGTCTGGCCGAGAACGCTGTTCTGACCGGAGCAGCGGTCATTTTTCGGGTGAAACCGCTAAGCGAAGTTGTCTCCATCACGATCTTCAACGATTGGCGGCAAGCGCGAGGCTGCCGAGGACGTGACGATACCGGCCACGGTTACTTCGCCGAAGACTCTTTGCTGATCAGTGCACCTGCTTGAGCTATGGCGTGCGCTCATTTGATATGTACGACAGATCAGGGTGGTGCCACCAGCCTGCTGGTGGAGGTCGCCGTCGGGCCAACTAAGTCGGAGGAGACTGTCAAATGGGAAGAAGCAACACGGTGTCGTCAATCAGGCCAAACGATGTCCATGAGGACGCATTAGTTTTCAAAGCGGAGTATGATATGTTGCGACGTCTCTTCTGCGTCGTCGCTGCTGCTCAAGACGCCCTTACAGCTTGTCGACGTACGCGCCGTCCTCCGTGGACACCTTGACTTTGTTGCCGATCTCGATGAAGAGAGGCACTTTGACCACGGCGTCGTTCTCCAACGTCGCGTCTTTCACGCTCAGCGCTGTATCCGCCACGCCCTTCGGGGTAGTTTTCTATAGCCAAAAATAACAACGTCAATGGTTCAGCCATCAGAAAGGAGTTCATAAAGCTAAGCTAACGGAACACCACGCACCGTCACTTCGAGCGTCACGTGTTCGGGCATGTTGGCCCACAGCACGTCGCCCTCGATGATCTGTAGCGACAGCGTCATACCTTCCTGCAGGAATTCCAGCTGCCGGCCCGAGAACAGCTCGCGTTCTATCTCCATCTACAACAACAAAAGGATTAAGTGCCAGATCCAGCAGCTTCAACATCAAGATTTTCCGCACCTGCTCGAATGTCCCGTTGTGCATGATGGCCAGGTGATCTCCATTGTAGTACAAGAACTGGAACGGCTCGTCCGGGCCCAGCGGCGCCTTGTTCACGGTCTCTGCAGCGCGGAAGCGGCGGTTCATCTTGGATCCGGTCTTAATCTCCTTGAGCTCTGCCTGCAGCGATTGACACATTACTGATGAGCCTCTTTTTATCGCTATAGAGCTCAAATTTCCACGCAAAAACTGCGGTAGAGCGTACCTGGACGTACGCTCCCCCTTTGCCTGGTTTCACGTGCTGGTTCTTGCCTACGCGGTAGATTTTGCCGTCGATCTCGAGCGCCATGCCGGCACGCACCTGGTTTCCTGCGTACCATAGTCAATTGTAAACATTAGCTGACTGTACCGGTATGAGAAGATAGAGCATCGAGTGCTGAACAAGATCGCACCATTGATCGTGGCAAAGCGCACACCGTAGCCACGGGTAGGCGCCGTCGCGCGCGCGATCTGCGTGATAGCTCGGCGCAACATCATAATCCTCGCAAAAGTGTGGATTTAGCGCCTCTCGTTCAATACTACTTAATGATTGGCTGAAATAGCACCCTACATTTTTATGATAGGATGAAAATCATTGTGGATATTATCTCGGTCCGAAAGTGGATATTATTCAGTCATTCTTCAATATCGTTCGAGTATGTTCCTGTGGCGTGCTCGTCGACCTGAGGACGGGATCCAGAAGGCCATTGAAGCGGCCGTGGCGGCGGATAAAGCGGGGAAATACGCGGAGGCAGTGGATCTCTATGCGTCGGGCATCGAGCAGATGATGACGCAGATGGCGCGTACGTTAAAGCAGGAAATATTCACTCAAAGAGACCCGTATTGAGATATTATCCACCTTTATTTGAGTATAGAGCTGCCAAACGAGGAGGCACAAACGCACATGCGACTGAAAATCAACGAGTATATGGTGCGTGCTGAGTACCTCAAGGACTGGATGGCGGAGCAGGCGCGCAAGCAGCAGACGCAGGTCGGTTAGAAAAATACTCGTGGCTTTCAGAGTATTTTTCTGATAATTATCTTTTTTTATTATTTTTTGCTGTGTAGGATGCACCGTCGAGTGCTCAGGAAAGCAATGCTCGTACGGCAAGTGGTCAAAAGGTAAAGAGGGTGTTAGAGTGCATGTTGAAGTGCTGTTGAATATTGACGTTGTTATGCTGGTTTTGTTGACAACAGAGAGCAGGTTACTCAAAGCAACATGCAGAACATGCTCATACAATTCTGGATGAAGTACTGGACCACTCGCCAGGGGTCCATTGGACGGATATTGCAGGGCTGGAAGTTGCAAAGCAGATTTTGCAGGTCTGACGCATGGCTGATGGTGCTGAATGGGAGTGGAAGACTGACTGTTGGCCGTGATGTGTTAGGAAGCTGTCATTCTGCCAACGCTGCGTCCGGACCTATTCACAGGGTTAAGAGCACCACCTCGTGGGGTGCTTCTTTTTGGGCCGCCCGGGACAGGTGATGAACTCGTGCATCCACCTGCGAGACAATTTGTGTGTTTGAATGTGCTGATATTGCTGTATAATTTCATGCTGCACTAGGGAAAACGTTGTTGGCGAAAGCCGTAGCTACAGAGGCGAATGCAACATTTTTCAAGTACGTTCAAAATATAGGGCTGCTATTGAGATTGCTTTGGCTATACCGTATGCACCTACTTACCGAGTGCCTGCTGCAGTATCTCTGCGTCGTCCCTGACGTCCAAGTGGGTGGGTGAAGGCGAGAAGCTAGTTCGGGCTCTCTTTGAGATGGCTCGTGAGCTTCAACCGTCCGTAGTTTTCATGGATGAAATCGACGCTTTGCTGTCGACGAGGTCTGCATCCGAGAATGAGGCAAGCCGAAGAATCAAGAACCAGGTACGATTCGAAGTGCTTGGGATATTAGTCATAGTGCACCGAGCCGACTATTTGCATGCACTTGCTATTGTAGTTTTTCACTGAGCTGGACGGAGCTGCATCATCACAAGAGGATCGAATCCTCGTCATGGGAGCTACGAACCTTCCTCAGGAGCTCGACGAAGCTATAGTACGCCGCTTGGAGAAGCGCATTTATGGTACGCCCCCCCCCGGAATGGGAAATATGGTAGAAAATGTCTTACTCTTGCTCTCGACCAACGTTGTTTGTGTCGACAGTGCCTCTCCCGGAAGATTCTTCTCGTGAAGGACTTATCCGGCATTTACTTGGTAACCAGAAATTCTTCTTGTCATCCAAAGATGTCAAGCACATCGTGAAGGCCACCGAAGGGTACTCGGGCAGTGATCTCAAGGCTGTGTGTAAGGATGCTGCTCTTGGCCCAATTCGCGAACTTGGAGCGAAAGTAGCAAACGTGAAGGCCGAGGACGTGCGAGGAATCAATGCATCCGACTTCCAGGTGGCACTCACGCGGGTCAGGCCAAGCGTGTCCTCGACGACGATTCAGGCATTGGTCGCGTGGAATGAACAATATGGAGTGTCTGCAGTATGACGAGCGCATTCGGGGGCTTTATTTTCAAGGGCGTTTATGCCTTCCGCTCGTAAATCATCAAATACGACTCGGACACGCCGATAAGCTGTGGCATCGTTTCCTGGACGTGCAGATCTTGGATTTCGTACCACTGTTCGGTTGCCTGTGAGAGATAAATGCATCAACACGTAGTAAAAAATCAGTTTGACGCTGTAGACCTTGCTTTCACAAACTTTGAGCCCACGTACTCTATTTTGGACGTGGACGCGATAGCTGCCTTCCGTCAAGGGATTCGTTTGAAGCGCTGCCTCTTGGCCAGTAGTGACTGGGCTGTCGTGGCAAATGTTGGCAATCAAGTTGTACCTGCAACAAAGGAGATGTTTAGTGGAAACAAGCACGAGTTTCAACGCAAGACTAGGAACGTACTTGGTAGACGGCAGCGTAACACGCAAGATCTTCTCGACTAAGTCGATCTTTTCAACGCAATCCTCAGTGGACTGATTGTGCTTGCGCAGAATAGCACGCAGCTCCGAGATCGACATTATGCGAAGCTCCTCCTCGGACGGAATGCTCTGATCCAGCTTCAAATAATCTCGCAACTCCAGATTCTTGACGGGGAAGTTCACAATCGTCGGGTTCTTCTCCACGAAGAAGTTGTTTCGCGTGAAGCGCTTTACGTGGAAGATCAGGTAAGCGGGCAGCGAGTCGATTCTATACGTCTTTTTCAGTCGGTGAGAGCCTTGAAGCACATGGGTAACGTGCGAGCCATTGTACTTCTCCAGCACTGTGAACAACGGGATCTATTTCGAAATGTCGATCATGTCAACAGATGTGTTCCAAGCAACGCAAGACACCTATATGGGCTCACCTGAGGAATGATGTTTCCACCTTGGGAATCCTTGAACAGTGGTGTCGACGGCAAGTCCAGCGCCATCATCCTACGAATGAAGCAGTGTGATGAGTACGGAGGTGACGAGCAATAGAAAAGCGCTTGCAACCTACAAGAACGGTGACACTGTAGTGGAGACAGCCGATGCGCGTTCTGCAGGATCCGCCGATGCAGCTTTTGTTTCGTTGTCCGTTGTTACCTCCACAAAACCCTGAAAACACTTGTGGATGATACTGCTACCCGGTTTATGCGATCCACCAAGCCCCTATACACCACACACCATTGGTCTCAGTCCCTTCATCGCAGCACAGTAGCTTTCGTACCCTGTGTAACTCGTTCAGCAGCCACGCCAATAGCTCCACACTTTCATTCTGCGTTCCGACGTGGAATCTCTTCTTGCTGCTCACCGAGATCTCCTGCACCAGTTCATGCGGACTGATCTGCACACGTCACACAACATCAAAACACATCAGCTCTAGCAACCAAAGCCGACCACTGTACTACAGACCGTGTTCTTGAAGTTGTGTGGGCTCCACACCTTCCGCAGTAATTCTCCGAAGCGCAGTACGAGCTTAGACTTGACCTTCCCCATCTTGTTAGTCAGGAAGAAGTCCCGAAGCGGCGGCACGTGCGCCAGTGCTTGCACCACCACATTGATGTAGTCCGTATGCTTGAGGTTATTTAACCCAATGAACCCAGGCAGATACGAGACCCCGAAGGCGTCCTGTGCCAGGATACGGTTCTGGTCAAGCTTGGCGATCTGCTCCCTCTCGAACGTCGGACGCAGCGCGTCCTGCACGGGCTTGAGCGTGTTGTCCACCACCTCGTAGTTATCCGGTAGACAGTAGATGCGGTCCGTCTGTAGGTTAATGAACACGTGGTGGCTGCTCTGCACTGAGTGAGTGAAGGCGTGAGTGTTGCGTCCGCGTCCCTTGAAGTATTTGCCGCATACGAGGCACGCGTAGACGTTCTGGTCTGAGAGGCTGATGGAGCAAACCTTCTCGAAGTCAAAGTCCAGTAGTTGGTGGTTGATTGTGTCCAGGTACGGACATTTACGGCGCTTGGCGGAGGCGCCATCAGCCTCGACGGCGTCGGCCTTGCGCTTGGTGGCCGGCATGGGTCTAATTGAGGCAAAATGGTGTCCTGGATTTGATGTCCCATTTGACTGCGATTGGATGAAAACATGATGGATAACTAGGAGTTTTTCACCCAATCGTCGCCGCTGGCATCGCCATACAAAACGCAAGTCTTCTTTGATCTTCCCATCGTCGCAACAAGCTTTGCCGCTCAGATCGTCGACACCAACATTGCCACCGCTCCTTGCACCGCACTACATTTACCCGTCAATTGTCTGTATAGCACTATCTAACGCACCATTAGCAGCGATATATTTGCGGTATTATCTCCTAGATCGGCTGCTTTCTCTTTCTCTCCGACACTGCACCTTCATCCATCATCTCGATATGAGTGCCTATTTGACTGGGACACCATGCACGTTGTGGATGATTTGATCCCGCGACGTCATTGGTCGAGAAAGAGGGGAAATCGCACTTAATCGAATATCCGGTCCTTGCGGCGGAGCGAGCGCTGCTTGGACTCACTCCTCAATCCTCCTCCAAGCAGCAAAGGAAGCTCCGTACGATGATGATGCTCCGTCGCTCCACCGCCGCGCTGGCCCGCAACGCCACGTCCGCCACGCGCGCCTTCAGCGCCGCTAATGGCTCGGGCGAGGCCAAGTTCGACTTCGCCACGCCCTTCGAGCTGCACCGTACGTCAGCAACAGATATCCCCATCAATAAGGTGATTTTTTTAACAGAGTGATGGTCATTTTTATTTATTTATTGCAGGTCTCGAGGAAGGCCCCGCTGAGTTCGCTGTGACCAACCGCGAGGAGATGCTGGGCTACTACAAGCTCATGTACACGATGCGCCGTATGGAGATCACCAACGACAACGAGTACAAGGCCCGTACCATTCGTGGTTTCTGCCACTTGTACGACGGTCAGGAGGCCGTTGCCACTGGCGTTGAGGCTGCTCTGGAGCGCACCGACTCGTGGATCACCTCGTACCGTAACCACTGCATCATGCTCGCCCGTGGCGCTGAGGTTAAGGACGTTCTGGCTGAGCTGTTCGGCATGTCGGCTGGTGCTACTGGCGGCAAGGGTGGATCCATGCATTTCTACAAGAAGGAGGCCAACTTCTACGGTGGCCAGGGTATTGTCGGTGCCCAGGTTCCTGTGGGCGCGGGTCTGGCTTTCGCCAGCAAGTACAACCACAAGGGCGATGGCCCCATGCCATGCGCTATCACCATGTTCGGTGACGGTGCCTCTAACCAGGGCCAGGTCTTCGAGGCTGCTAACATGGCTGCTCTGTGGAAGCTGCCGGTGATCTTCTGCATTGAGAACAACCACTACGGCATGGGCACGTCCGCCAAGCGTTCGTCTAACAACACGGACTACTACACCATGGGCAACAAGATCCCCGGTATCAAGTGTGACGGTAACGATGTGCTCGCTGTGCGTGAATGCACCAAGTTCCTGAAGAACTGGTGCGGATCGGGCAACGGCCCGATCTTCGTGGAGATGAACACGTACCGTTACCACGGTCACTCCATGTCGGACCCCGGTGTGACGTACCGTAACCGTGACGAGATCTCGCAGATGCGTGCATCGCGCGACCCGATTGAGCTGGTGAAGAAGCGCATGATCGAGGCTGAGCTCGCCACGGCTGACGAGATCAAGGAACTGGAGAAGAAGGTGCGTGCCGAGGTCGTTAAGGCCACCAAGGAGGCTAAGGCTTCGGGCAAGCCCGAGGCCGCTTCGGCCTTCGCGGACGTGTACTCGGATGGCAAGGGCAACAATGAGTACCCTCCGTTCATTCGTTTCCCCGACTACGCCAAGAGCCTGTACAACGGCAAGCTCCAGCAGTAAATGCTCAGTACAGCAAGGAGAGTACAGAAGCGGCGAGAGGATTACCACCCCTCTTCAGGACAAAAGCGCCTCGACAAGCGGTAGAAGCTGCGCTGCGTCGCCCTGTATGTCCTCCCTATTTCGGCTCGCTGCAAGCACGGCGTCTAGATGTAGTGCGCTGTGCAGTGCATTAGAACCCGGCTGGCATCGAAGCTTAGCTCTAGGAACAGTCTCGTAAGCTTTGCGACTCCATTAATACCGGCTGAATATGTAAACGCCCAACGTGACCACATTTGCCATATACAACTGTGGTATGCCGTCGATCCGCATCGCCAGCGTCGAATGCAACTTGCTGACGACGTAGGTGCCATGACACAATCGTGTTGCACAATGTAAAGCCACTGCATTGCAGAAAAACTCTTTGAAGATTTGGCCCTCCATCCATTATTTGACACGGTACTCATCGGCTGAAGCGCGTGTTTCTCTGGCGGACGTGGACTTATCGACATTGTTCAAATGGAGCTCGACCCCAATCTCAACTCAATCGTAGCCCACGATTCACTTAAGGTAGGAATGGGATGTCTAAGCTGCTCAATTCCCATGTTGAAGCTTACTACGATACTAATAATGCAAGTTCACTTAGGCCCGTGGCTTTCCTACGTTTCCTTCCCCCCACGTGTGTGTACATGCTTCTCTTCCATATACCGACTCACATCTGCACTACTTGCGACCGCGCAATATTTTTTCTACACGACTTCACCACTAACTAGTTCACGGTCGGCCGCTCGGTGCGTCTTGATACTTGTTGTTTTTTCTTCGCCGTCGTCATATTTCTTCCAACAGGTTGGAGCGGACAGCGTCTTTTAGTTGGAGTACAGCACAGCTCCGGCGCCCGGGGCCGCCTCAAAGTCGCTGCCGTGACGGCGGTGACGGGGTCGACGGCGCACCACTGGGCTGTTGCTGCCTTCGTTGCCATTTCGAAGCATCGGTGCCATGATCTCGTGCTCCTGCTGTAGTGCCACCACACGGAAGTGTGAGAGCTTTCGAGCTTGCTGTGCCAAACTGTTCGCGTAGTTAGCAGCCACGATGATGTTCTTGGCGCGTGTCATGGCTTTGTTGAACTCGAACTTCTCGTCTTCGTCTACTGCTGGAACCTCCTGGTTGCTCTCGTAAATGAATGTGCAAGGATTCAACGAAATCTCCGGCAAGACGCGGCGGTGCGGTGACGGTCTTGTGAGCGAGTACGTGGGCGAGACGGATGAAGTCGACGTGGTAGATTCGTCGTCCGTGTTATCGTTCTCGTCCGACACGTCCTCGGGTTGTCGCTCAGCGTTGCCCATGCGCATTTGGTGCAGACGGAAGGCCTCGATCGAGATGGCCAGGTCTGCCGGACTGCCACGGCGCTTAGCTGCAAACAACGCCTTGTTGCGCATGACAAGACCGTCGCTGAAGGAACGACTCGGGAAGCTGGCCTTGGGCACACCGATAGCTGAACCTGTTAAGCTAAGGCCGTGACCCTCATCGCTTCCAGACGAAAACGTCTTGTATTCGATGAGTCGGTAGCGTACGGGGTCGAGAAGATTGTCGTACGACCGGCGTTTCGGAGGTTCTTGCTTTGATTCACCGCTGCCGATTGAAAAGCTCTGTGCACGACCCAACACCCGGGTGCTCTCGTTCGTGTCCGCGACGAACTGGTTTGTGCCGGTGGCGCTGAACGACGGGGTTTTAGGCGGCTCCATGCCGCTGGCGGTGCTGCGTGATGTCCGACGTGCTTCAATGACACACGCTGTGCAGACCCGAAGCTGGCGCTCTCCGATCACCGGTACATGTGCGCTACGCACCGAACTGCATGAACTGCAGCAGACCTCGCCACATTTGAGGCAGTTGTAGCGACGGCGACGCACACAGAACTTCTTGGAACAGATCCGACAGTGATCCTGTTCACCCATAAGAACAACCTGTTGGGGAAGCACGATCTCTTCACGACCCACGCGGAAGTTCTCTGTGTACTTGAAAATGCCGTTGATGCACTTCTCTACATGCGACTGAATGGCCGAGTTAGCCACCCAGGCAGGGAGATCGCCGTTCTTGTCGAAGTTGCATGTGTAAGTCATGCGTAGCTCACCCGACCACTTGGTCGAGTGATACATGAAACCCATGAGCGGCACGAGGTCGCGTGCGTACTTGGGCGACTCGGCGTACTTGGAGAACCCGGAGGGGGTGTCGACGGATTCCATGATGCGAAAGGCGGTCATCTGTCCCTGTGCGTCCTCAATCATGTCGACGTACTCAAGCATGAGTAGGTCGCGATCCTTGGCGAATGGACCCGAGCTCTTGAAGGCAGCCCACTTGAGAGCAACATAGCGGTGCGGGTTAGTGGGCGTAGGCTCCACGATGTTTTGCACCACTGCGCCGTCCAGGAAATCCGAGGACAACATGGCCATCATCTGCTTGAAGGACGACGTCGTCGGCGTAATGAGCGACGCCGCAACGTCTTCAATGTCACAGGCGAACTTGCACACGGCGTGGACATTGCATGGTACGTTGGTTACTGCATTGGTGGCATCGGCACGGAAGAGGGAGATGCCGTGCTTTTCGTGCACCAAAACCCACGGAATTCCACCAAGTAGGTCGGTGGCTTCCAAGAGGCTTTCGGTCATGCGCTTGGCCACCGTCGTGAGACGTTCACGCTCCTTGACACACATTTCCGTGACTTCTTCGACGTCGCTGTCGTCGGTGGCTTCTGATCCGTGCGAGGAGCCGAAGCTGGATATTGAGCGAGGGGTCAATGGGGTCCCAGTCAAAGGCGACCCGGTCGAGGAGCTGTAATCTGTCATAGTATGTGTGTATTTTGATCGAGCACTGATTAATCGTCTAGGCTGTAAGGAAGACGACGCAGCGCATGTAGTGGAATGCCTCTGTCGTCGGTGATGTTCGCGAGCGAACTCAAATGCGAAACTGAGCGATTTTCGGCCTGCAGCCCTACGGCGTTTCTCGTCGCACGTAACAGACGCACGTGCCCTCGAGTCAGCGACGAGCTCGAATTAGAGCGAACGGCTAGCAAATTCTCTTCTATTTTGTCGCTGACGTACCCGGTGGATGGTCGGAAGGAGGCGTCGAGGTTCAAACGCCGACGATATCCACCGTATTGGATAGGGTACTAACATAACATGTACTGAGTGGCCTCCTTTGAGCCATAACTCCAAGTCGAGACAGCCCATGGCGACGATGGCCGAGAACTGATTTCAAACGCACCAACACTACTGAACGCAGGTCAATTCGAGTAAATGTACGAGCTCAGGACGCTACCAACGTGAGTCGTGAGTAAACAACGCAAGCTTACAAATTGCTACTTCACTCCAACGTTCAGCACAGAGACGACATGTGATTGGCTGATGCACTTCAACGTGCCGGTATTCAGTGCCCACTCATCGGATAACGACCAGAACGCTAACTAAACGTACTTCGAAGGATAGGTCAGGTTTGTGGGGAGTACCGTAACTGCATCGCGACCGCATGAGACGATGGGTGCGAGCCTATGCAGCGGCGTAGTCGACGCCTTATCAATCGATGCTTTATCAATGATATAAGGCATGCTCACTCCATATGACAAGTTATCATATACGTTGACGAAAGCGGCGGAAGTGCGTCAGATTCCAGCTCGGGTGCTGCCAGCGAACGCAGTGGCAACTTTCAGCTGAAAAGTGTTGAAATGGTTGTGGTGGCCACAAACGGACCCGAGTTCGTGGCCATTTTGTAGTGGAAAGCATCAAGGACAGAAGACCATATTGCGGTCGAGGGTGAGGAGGATGAAGAAGTTCAGGCAGACAGAAGTGTCGCTTCTAATTGAGGACGTGAAATTCGACACCTTCGAATGCTGAATGGGACCTTTGACTAGACAGGGAACTTGTATGCGAAGGCCAGCTTGCCAGCTAGTGTTCAGCCAACGGACCGGAGACGGCTACGTTGCTGTGACCTTTTCCGTTCTAGGCTTCGCTGTTCGAAGTTGAAGACGTGCGGATGACCCGATAGTGGACGGAGTAAATGCAGCTCCGACCCAGCACTGAGTCATCGCCTGGACAATGAGCGCGTACTCAAAACGACAGACAGGTCCGCTGTCACCCAACCAGGGATTGTAGCAACGTCCCCGTTTGGCTCTTCCGATCTGTTCAGCGACGCGCAGTCTGGTCACAAGATAGACACACGGGGAGGACAACACGTTGCTCGGTGAGGCACGCAGGACAATTGCAATCATGTCAAGACCGGTCGTCAGGGGTTTGAAATACTTGTGGTTGTGTATGCGTGCGTACCTAGGACTGCGAATCTAGCTTCCATAGAGCTACAGCAGATAATACACTTCCAACTGGTGAACCAACTGTCTCGACCATTCCCAGAGAATGCTTTCCATGCTTTCGAGCGTCTCCGTCCGTCCGTTGATTTGCGAGACTGAAGATCCGCCGACCTTTGACGCACAAACTCACCCCCAATGCTGCTCGATATGGGGCGAAAGAAGCTGCTGCAAGGCATGCTCCTGCACTTGTTGTTATTGATGCACTGTCGGTTTAAGATGGCTCAAATCCTTTCGCGGTCAGGCTGCAGATGTTTACCAACGACAATGACCACTACCAACTCTGTGGTTACTTGTTATCAGTCAACTTCTACGTTCGGGTGTGCAGTGGACTCTTCCGATCCCTGTGCTGACGGTGTCCTGGACCGAACATGGGATCTTTGTAATGGTACTGAAGTTTATGTGTTGCTTAAAAAATTTGTTCAGTGTCTTTACAAACTTTCGTTCTTTTAGTTGTTGACGTGTATCTCGTTACCGACCAAAGTTCATCAGCTGCGTTGACGGGATCATTGGATGTGACTTTGTACGGTGAAAACCAAGTCGTGTTGCAGACAGCTGAGCTATCGAACGAAATCCTACGGAAAAAGGTTTCCAAGGTTACTCTAGTGCTGGATAATGAAGCAGCGATTAAGTCTGTTAAGGTAGTTTATATGAACATATCTGACGATGAAGGAGGCTATTGACACGAGTTTGTTCCTGCTGTATATTAGATTGAAGCGGAATCTAGGATGTCACTTCGAATTTTCGAAGTGCAGACCACGGTGAACAATTTTCCTACTACGATATATTCACCTCCAACACCTGGTACAATTACTTTTGTGGGTAATGAAGATACTGCAAGCTCTGGTATCGTGTCGCTATGGTTTGTACCCGTGACAGATTTCTTAAACGGTCAGTTTTTCCACATATCTACCGTAGTTTACAATATTTGTTTTTGACTCAATTGTTTTTATTGACTACTAGGTGCAGTACTAAGTCAATGCTTGTTCGATTTGGTGGGACGTTGTGGATACCATGCTGATCTTCAAAAGAGTTCTAACCTGCTCTTCCTAGCGGAGGAGGGGAACGAACCAATTGTTGCAGCGAAATCAGTCGCAACTCCTTCATTTTTTCGACGTTTATCTGATGCTGAGAGCCAACCTCGACTCGTTCCGAGGTCTCTTTCATCATTTCCTCCTGTGGCTGGTCGTCATCGTAATCACCGAACTGTGACGTCCCGATCACATCTAGGTGTGATGTTACCAAGCGATGATATGATAACTGTATTGACAAACGAAACAGTGGAGATTCGACTCAACGATGTTCTGGAAAATATTAAAGATGCACGAGGAGACAGTGAAGCGTTTGATATGGTGTCAGGGGAAGCAAGGTGGAGCACGAACAGCGCCTTTGAACATGCGCACATTGGTGGAGCTTCATCAAGGGAACAAGTGGAGGATGGGAGATTCGTAACAATTTGGAGAGTTCGACGTCGTGAAGCGGTGATGAAAATTTCTATCGTGCCAGATTTTGTTGGTGAAAGTGATTTTATAATCAAAGTCGATATCATGGTCGATAGAAAAGTAAATCAGTATTCCAAGAAGTTTTTTGTGATCGTCAAGACACATCTAGCGAACTCAGACACTGAACGTGAAGCTGGAATTGATACAAAAGAAACTCGTCGATTGGAATCTGTGGATACGTTAAATTCTAACGCTGTCGATGTGGAATTGCTCCCTTTGGTTGTCGACTTATCAGATGACGAACCATTTCTCCTTTTTGCTTCGAATTTACTTCCAAACGTAGCAGGAGTGAGCTGTGAGACGAGTTTTATGGTTTTCTCGCTAGCCAACGCCATTGACACAGTGGAAACACCATCGACAGGTTTAACAAATGTATCTGATACTCACAATCCCGTTCTGAGGCATCTCTGCAGCGAGATTTTGTTGACCAGACTACTGCCCAATGTTCGGAGTGTTCAGGCTAAGATACGTGTTGTGATGATGAATGGCGGCGGTACTGTGCTAGCCGTAGTCAGCATTCCTCTTCATTGGATCGTAACACCTCGTGTCGATTTATTGATTCCGAGTCAAATTCTTCTTGGAGCTCATAACATTCTCGCAGGTGAGGCTTTGGAGCTGACGCTGAATGATTCAGAAATCTTGACTAACGCCAGTGTGGAAATCCTGGTCGCAAATTGCTCATCTTTCAGTATTTTAGCGGTGGGATCCGCGATTTCAACAAGTGAGGCATGCACTTTTCTTCTGAAAGACGCCCGAATTACTGAATCCGTTGTCTTTGGTGGAATCACAATCACTGAGAGTCGAAATCAAGCTGCTCCAGTGAATATCGGAGTGGCGATATCTCAATTAGATCAAAGTGCTGATGGAATTTCTTGGACAGTCAGTTCGTCCCGGTTGGTATCGTACGATCTTCACTTTTGCGAGTTAACCCAGGCAAATGGTGGACCACTCATCTTACATAAGGGCGAAAGAAGTGGTATCGATCTCGCTTCGCTCGTACTAACAGTTCTCGGTGGAAGTTTGCTCAACTCACAGGTACTGAAAAGTATCACGTTCGTCGTGGATACAGCGTTGTTACCTAGCGTGGGCAACTTGTTAGTTGACGAAGAACCTGCTCAAGTGGAGTCCTATAACTCTACCACTTCATCCATCGCCTTAAATGCTGACAGCGGAAGTAGGTATTCATTCACCCCATATCGACACGGATCCATTCTCGTTGATGTGATAGTGGAGTGGAAAGATGTTGGCAATGCCGTCTCTGGGTGCTTCTTCGTGCAGAACTTTGTCGTATCGGTGCTGCCTTCTTTCTCCCAGCCTGCATTTGCTACTCCTTATTCGTTCAGGCGAAAAGTTCTCCAAGGATCTACAGCACAAATTAGTATACCAGTAGCGGTGAACACAACATTTGATGAAATCGTCTTCAAGCCTGATGATATTCAGTATTTTCCATCTCTGGATGATCAGCGCTACTTCTTCGTCGTACAACGCGAAGATGATATGGATGGAGAACGGCGAGTTGTCTTTTCAGTCACCCCAGGCAGTAACTTCTCGGGAGTTCTACAGTTCGCGTTTGGAGTCTCTGCAATCGGGTTTGTAGACAATATTAACCCTTTCGAAGAACTTGGCGTCGAGTTTTCGATTATACGCGAAGTAGAAGTCGAATGGATCCCGAAAGCAAAATCACCGGAAAAACCAGTTACTGCTGGTGAAGCTGTATACCGAAGTCTCTTCACACAACTCCAGGGTGACTCCACGCTTTCATTTAGATATCAAATGTCATCGGGTATGTAATACTTGACTTTCTTTTGCTTCAGACGAGGTGCTAACTGTTGCTTTTTGGTTAGATTTCTCGAGTATCAGCACAGAAGTGGTGCTTAATTCTACGGAAATCCGACCATTGTGGTCTAGTGATTCTACTGCTATTACTGGGAGCGAGTGGAACTACGTCGAGGCATTGATTGATCTCGCGTACGCCTCAAGTGCTGAAATTATCTTTCGAGGTGTGGCATCGGCGGAAGACACAGTGTTCTTGAAATCAATCTCGATTCGAGACTTCACACAGGAGAGTATGGTTGGAGAGATCGAGTTTGTTCGCGCTACAGGTGGCATGATCTACATCGAAGTCAGTACAGCTAAATCTATCTCAGATCCTGTTCTACTTCGCGCGTATGTGAAACAATCGGACAGCGCTGAGTCGCCATCTTTAAACTTCACAGGTACGTTCTTAAATATGCGGTTTTTTTATTTACTAAACTTAATCCTCTTAAACTATTCCAATTATCCAAAGGTGACGACCTTCAGTATCTTGGTTGCGAAGATACTACGACGTTGTATCCGTGTATGGATAGCTCGGGCATATCGTTCGCGAGTCCAAGAGAGTGTAGAGCGTTGTGCACCGCTGTGGAAACTCAACTTGGCTTTACTTCCGAATCTATTGTGTGCAGTGCTCAAATGATTTCTATCCCGATTAACGAGGCGTTTACGATCGAATTTTGGGTGTTTTTGGAAAACTTGAGCTTGAGTTCGACCGACCACCAGCTCTTGCTGCTGTATGGTACTTCGGAGGGAAGTCTGAGCATTTCACTAAACAGCTATTTGTTGATATCTCGCTGCCAAAACCAGCTACGTGTTCCACATGGACTTCCATTGGAGAAGTGGACCCATATAGCGGTTGTATTTAATTCAGACAACGACGTAACCGTCTTGATTAATGGTGTGGAAATGGCTGGTGGTCGACTTAGCAAGGAGAACTGCAACACACCCTCATATGCCTATCTTCAGCTTGGACGAGGTACGCACCTAGGATCTTGCGTATTGACACTTTGTTTTTCTGACTCATTGATACGCTTGTTCAGATGCCATGAATATTCGACCGGAGACAAGTATCTTGCAAGGTGGGATGGACGAGGTACGTTGAATAGACTTGTGCTATCTACCTAGAATATTTTAAGTTTATGTAGCTCACCTATCGGTGTGTAGGTTCGCATTTGGAATGTAGCTCGTGACCAAGTGGACTTGTACGCTTCCTACCAGAAGAATATCGCCCACCCTGAATTAATTCTTGTTTTACCTTTTAACTCGGCCGAGAAGACGAACTGGTACCCGTCTGACACGGATGGAAGTGCAAATAGTGTTGATTTCATCGTTCAAAATGTGAGGGTCATGCACACGCGACCAATTCAAAATTTTGGAATTACTGGAGACGGAAGGTGCTACTACACACTGTCTGAATTCACCGCTGGCGAGGGGTTAAATGCGAATATGTGTGATAAAACTTGCGGCGATGGAAGTGTGAGAACGTGTGGGTCTAACACAACCAATACGTTGGCAAGCATATATGGAAAAGGTGCCTTTGGAGTTGGTGGACTCTCTTCACTTACGGATTACGAAGTTTCAGTTGAATTTGTGGCTGAAGATGGTCAAGAGTACGAGATCACAAAGTCATTAATTGCAAGCACCTCAAACGTGACAGTCCCTGGAAAAGTAAAGTGTATTAGTGTGGTGGAGGCGTCTGATAAGGTGCTTGAAATCCAATGGACTCCTGTGGATGATGACGGAGGATCCGAAATCTTAAGTTACCTGGTCTTTCTGAATGGAAACAAGGCAGCCGAGACGGACGATGGAGATACGCTATCGGTGGCTTTGACTCTTACGCAGATGCCTGGCAGTTGTAATGTTATGGTACAAGCTAAGAATGCAATTGGCGTGGGGCCTCAGAGCAATTCACTCAACGTGGTAACTACGTACACTGAGGATGTACCAGAAATACCACAACGACCTAGTGTATCATCTCGATCTGGTGGACGTGTGGAGCTCGTCCTGGATGAAACAACAAGTTCGGCTATCGTGGAGCTCTCATCTGTACTTGTAATCGAGCAACGCGAGTCTTCTCTTTCATCTTTTGCCAAGTCATTCTATCGACTCAATGGCACGCTCGCAATTGTTTACAAGCTCCGCCATAACACGGTCTACATCTTCCGCCTCAGTGTTATCAGCAATAATGGCGTCCAGAGTGGGTTTAGCGTCCCTATCTCAGTAAAAACAGGAGACAGAGGAAGTCCAAGCAAGACGCCACTGCCATCGATAGTTGGTGTCACAGGTATAGTTATCAAGCACTTTACATTCTATCTCACACCTGGTCTAAAAATCTCATTTGCTATGTATCAACAGGGGGAGCGATTACGCTAGTGCTGGAGGAACCACTCGATACAGGTAGCATGGTTGCAACCGAATGCTACTGTGACTGGGTCTAATTGTAATGTTTGTGTGGCGATAGGTGGTCTTCCGATTGCACAATATAACGTTTTTATACTTCGTGATGATTCATTTGGGAAGCTGACGAGCGTTATTGCTTCAAACACAAGTGAAAAGACTACAATTACGGTGACACTCGATGCAGAAGGAAATCATTTACTTCCTCTTACACCGTACACTTTCAAAATACTGGCATTACAAGCCGACGTTGTCTGCGATACGTTAATGGAAGATGGTTTGGATAGTGACGCTGTGACTGCGACAACGGGTGTTGCTACACTTCCAGCTCCACCTCCGCGTCCAATTGTTCACCTATCATCAGGGTGCACTGCGTGGGTGACTGCTACAACCCCTGATGATTTTGGTGGAACCGATGTCACGGGCATGATTATTGGAGTTTTCTTGCCGACAGGCGATTTATATGAAAGCTTTACGGCCCCGTTGCATCCGAGAGATATCACAATCCAAAATCTTCTAGCTTACACGACATACACTGTACGAGCTGCTTTAAACACCACTATTGGTGATTCTGTTTTTGGAGAACCGGTAACGTTTATGACAAAATCTCCGAGCCCACCAGGTAAGCTAAGCCTGCTAGAAATCTCTGATGTTGGGTCGAGTTCGCTGGTTGTGAGATGGGAAGGACCACAAGATACCGGAGGGGGTGCTGTGTCAGGTAATGGTGCTCTTTACTCAGTGCTTGACTAAATACTAGAATCGTAATGCTCATCTCGCATTTGTCTATAGGATATTTACTTTATCAGCGAGCTATTCTAGCGACTGCAAGTCAAGAACTCGTTTATAACGGATCCAGCGACTCGAGTAAGACCTCATATCTAGTGGGAGGGCTTCTCGCCAGCACTTTGTATATATTTTCTGTCGTACCGATCAACCAGTACGGATTGACGGGCATCGATGACGACAATGTCGTCAATGCTACAACGTTTGCTCAAGAGTTACCATTCCCCCCGACTGACGTTAAACAGAGCCAAGGGGATGCCGGATACGTGGACTTGTCGTTCTCTGAGCCATTCTACACCGGTGGCTTTCCAGTCAAGTCTCTTCGCTACTCAGCACGTCTACAATTTCTGTCGTCATGCTTGGATGACGCATCTGGTTGTTCTTCCTGTTCTAATTCCTTGAGCTCCAATGGTGACTTTCAAGCGCTCGATGCGACTTCCAACTCGTGTTCTATGGCTGCTTGTTCTGCTAGTGGAAGTTGTTGCTTGAGTAATGGCGCTAAGTGTGGCATTATGTCTATTGAGACGAAGGACTGCGCTTCTGGTACTGGAACTGGAATTTGCCATCTCACAGGGTTACACTTTACTACGACATATCTCATTTCTTTGGCTACCATGAACGATAAAGGAAAAAGTTCCTATTCAGACAATATTTTGGTGGCCACAAGTGAAGCGATCCGCCCAGGAGTTCCTCAGCTTGAACTTGTGTCTGCAACAGGGGGATCAATTGCATTGAAATGGACACTTCCGGAGGTAAGAACATATTCATTCTAGCAACGATATCATTACCTAAACAATGTCTGTGCATCCTACTAGGATACTGGAGGTGCTTCGATTGTACGGATGTCATTGAGTGTAAATGGAGATGAATTGTTTGATACCGATTCAGCTTTGAACTATACTCACTGTGGTGACCTTCGGGAAAGTACAGACTACACATATGCTATCGAGATCGAGAATGCGGCGGGGTATGTTAACCGAGCAATGTCTTCCTTCATGACGACGACAGCGACTCCACCAGGCTCTGTGGCACTTTTCGAGCATTACGTCGGCATGCAAATCTTGACACTACCTGTTGCTTTACCGTGTGATACGGGAGGTGTAAGCGAAGACCTAACGCTTTTCTATCGAGTCTTCCGAGTTGGTGATACGATTGCTTCAACGGAAGGATCAGCTTCGTGCTGCTCGATCAGTATTGACGGCTTAGAAGGGTCTACCAACTACCGAGTTGAGGTTCGAGCTGAGAGCTCGACGCTGTCTGGTGACTGGACGGCAACAACGTTCACGACGTTAAGCGGAATACCTTCCAACCCCGCGACAACATTATTATTTGCGACCTCGACAGCGTTAGAATTGGCACTTGCTTCACCATCAGAAGGTGGTGGTGGATCTCTCTCGATTGAAATGGAAGTTACAAGCGCTGAAACCAACGTTGTAGCTTTTGAGACTACGTTAAACTGTCCACTGGTTGAATCGAAGTATGTATGTCCTAGTACTTTGTCGGTCAGTGACCTCACTGCTACATCCGATAACCACACGTACAATGTTGCTGTGAGAGCTGTTGGTACTGGAGGTTCAAGCGGGTGGGTGATTCAGTCTTACGATCTAGACAATGGACAATCTGGTGAGATTGGTTTCGTTGATACGATTAAACGTGGTTTGGAAGGAGATAATATTATCGTCGAAGTCGGGCGAGTATATGGGACGACAACGGAGGACCAAACCGATTTTCGAATAACCTCTGGAACTACAGCACTAATGTGGAGTTGTGTACCAACGTCAAGTGGAGCGATTTGTACCCCCGATACACAGGGGGATAACACAGGTAAGACTCTACTCTTGTCTATTGAGCTATTGTTTACTACTTCTACGAAGTACCTTAAAACACTGATTTTTGATATTCAGGATACGTCAACTTTGGGTCTGGCGAGTATCTCAAGACGATCACAATGTCTACATTTAATGATTTATTGTACGAGGCTGATGCTGTTTTGTTGGATCTTACTCTAATCGCGACGACAAACAGTAGTCTCAGTACCACGCAGTGTGAAGTTGTGTTCGATGATGATGGAGACGCTGGGATTTTTCGATTTGGAAGTTCCCAGATTACTGTGAATGAAAATGTGGAGGCAATGGATGCCTCAATTGAACGCACTGGAGGCTCCAGTGGCCAAGTGTCGGTGACACTAGTATCAACGATGAGTTCCAGTATTGCTGGCAACCAACTAAAGAAAATCGTTACATTCGACGATGAAATCACCAGTAAAACTGTGTCGATTGGTATTCGTAGCAGCAGCGAATACGAAACACGACGATTCGTGTTGATGCTCTCAAATTCTACTGGTGGCGCTAGTACGGATAATATGAATCTGACAGTGGTTGTTGAGGACCAAGGAGATGTGAGTCTTCCTGGACGCCCAAGTGTAACTCAAGGCGTAACTACTGGAGGATGCATTGATTTGCTCTTACAGCCGCCTACTTTCCTGGGTGAGAAGGTGCCTTTATTCCAGTACAACGTACAAGTTTCTAGCTTAGACAAAGCTTTTCAAACCTCGAATGTCGTTTCCTCGAGTAGTACTACTGTGTGCAACCTCGACCATGATACCAATTATGTGGCTAGTGTCACAGTCACGAATGCAGCCGGCCACGGTGAAACTCGAAGCATAAACGTTTTAACGGGGTCTCTTTCAGCACCAAGTCAAGTGATTGGATTTCTTGCAGAACAAATTACTAGTGGATATTCCAACGTATCGTGGACTGCCCCGCTTGATAAAGGGGGTATGGCTATCAATACTTACGAAATTTCGATCCTGAATCAAGTCACGACGGAACAGCGTCTTATCACATTATCTGGTTCAGAGCTTGCTGCTCCTATAAGTTTCTTAGCTGCTGCTACAAGTTACAGTTTTACTATCCGTGCAGTGAACGGTGGTGGGTTGAATGGACCGAGTTCAAGTGTCAGTGTAGTGACTGGTAACGCCGTATCGCCGAATCAAACCCCGACTCCTGATTTAATTTACGCTACCGGTGGAGCTTTACATGTCCGTGTGGTTGCTCCAGTTGACTGCGGTGGATCAGCGCTGACTTTTTATTCCCTCAACATTGCCCGGCAAACAGGAGGTGCTTTAGTGTATCGTCAATATGAGACTGGTGCAATTCAAAGTCCTCCCTACGACACCAACCTCGTCAACGTTTCCGTTTACGGTCTGCTTTCGAATTCCAATTACTTCATTACGGTATCTGTAGAGAATGCACAGGTACTACATTTATGGTAGTATATTTCCTATATTGTAAACTAACATCGTGTTTTTTGGTTTTGTTTTAAGGGGTGGAGTTGGATAAGTGAAGAAAACGTTTACTCAACTACTGGTCCAACACCAGTAACCGCGGTGGCAGCTCCAACTGTTGCGCTTGAGGGCCCAGGCGAGATTACTCTGAAATGGGATGTTCCGTTAGACTCAGGTGGCCTTGACGTTGTGGGGTACAGGATACAGACACGTCACCTGCTGCAAAATGGTTCCTGGTCATTCTCCGAAGTTGTGTATGATGCCCGAAATTCGTTGGAACGAACGGCTCTGATCACGAATATTCTCCCAAATACGACGTATGCCTTCAGTGTATCTGGCTATAACCTTCGCACATTGTGTCGCCCTGACGAAGACATTACACCAAGCGATGAACTTAATATCACGACCCAGGACGCCTCAGTTCCTTCACAACCGGAAAATCTTCGTGAAGTTCAAGTAACAGGCGGTGCGGTAACGTTGGCATGGGACCCTCCTCGATCTTCAGGAGGACAAACATTGCTGCGATATCTTATCATAGGTGGCGTTGAGGGCAGCGAGTTGCAAGCAATGGGAAATGTCAGTGCGACTGGTACAAATTCACTCGTGTTGTATGGTTTTACCGCTTCGACAGCCTACGAATTTGCGGTTGCTGGAGAAAATTCACGAGGTTCTGGAGCATACTCGCCATCTCTGAATGTAACTACGAACCCTGTAAGTGCTCCAGGTTCTCCGAAATCCTTGCATCAACTTCAAGTCGCTTCCGGTGGAAAAATTACACTAGCGTGGGAAGCACCAGATGACTCGGGAGGAGCAAAAGTGCAGCAGTACAACGTACTTCGCGATGATGTTTCAGTTGGTGTGGTGATAGCTGTCGATGGAACTACAACATTTCAAGACCAGGACAACATCCTTGCTGACAAGGACTACAATTATTCGGTGTATGCTTCAAATGATGTTGTACTAAGCTCCGTGGCAGCTAGGATCATCGCTCATAGTGCACTTGCGTCTGTACCAGGAGCTTCCTTAGCTACAGCAGAAGCCGGCAGTGGATTTATTAAGCTGGAATTGGTATCATCACCTGACACTGGGGGAATGCCATTCCTTCGCTTTGACTTGACTGTAATGCGTGGCTCAGTGACTGTGGATTCTTACAACACGACGGACTCGGTCTTTACAGTCGCAGGTCTCTATGCGGATGTGGAATATTCCATCCTTATCCAGACAGTCAACGCGAAGGGAAACAGTGAGGCTATTACATTGAATAGTACAACAATGGAAGCTACAATTCCGGATAAAATGCTGGTACCGAGACTGGTAAGCGTGACTGGAGGCCGCCTACGATTTGAAGTTACGCCACCTCTTAATTTCGGTGGAAGTGAAGTTGTGGATTATATTTTTTACGTGAATGGATCGCTAGGAGATGTGGTAACGAATACCAACACCGAGTACGATGTTGTGGGATTAACCGCACTTACATTCTACTCAGTCGTCGTATCAGCGACTAACGCTGTTGGAGAAGGTGACCAAAGTGATGCACTGATTGCTACGACTGATTCGGTTACTGCACCCGGTCAAGTGTGGGGTTTAACTATGACCTCAAAGACGTTTGAAGCAATCGAGGTTAAGTGGATGATACCGTACGATACAGGGGGTGATGCAACAGCAGTGCAGTATGAGACTGAGATCAGTTCAAGTATAAGTGATAGTAACAAGGAGTCAACTGCTTCGAATAGTTTGGAACTATCCGGTCTTGATCCAGCCACGTCTTACACCATTCAAGTTCGTGCATTTAACTTGATTGGGGAAGGCCCATGGTCTACTAGTATTTCCGTGACGACTGATCCTGTGGCACCTGGAGTCATCAACTTTAAGAAAAGCGAAGTTAACGTTTCTGAGGATGCTGGATGGATTACCCTTACGCTTCTTCGTACCGAGGGCGGCTTCATGCCCGCAACTTGTACATTCTCCACAATAGATGGAACGGCAATAGTCGGCGAGCAGTACGTCCAGTCCAGTGGCCAAATTGACTTTGAACGGAATATGACTTCCCAGCAGATCCAAATCCCTATCATCAACAACGACGTGCTTGACGATCCAGACAAGTATTTCTTTGTTTCAATCCAGAAGTATGATGACGAATCGGGTGATATTGGAGACATATCGACGGTCAAAATTACCATCACCGATGACGGAGACGCTGGCGTGTTAGCGTTTGCACAGAGTCACTATAGTGTGTCCGAATCTGAGTCGACGCTTACTGTGACGATCGTGAGATCAAAAAAATTCAGTGGAAACGGTACCATCGCTATTAAAGCGATTAATTCTTCTGACGGTGCGGTTGAGAATATCGACTACAATATTCCAACCAACACGGTTGTCTTTTCCGACCAACAAAAGCAGGCATCATTTGACATTGCAATTATTAACGATTCAACGTATCAACCACGGAAAATACTGCAGCTAAAACTCGAGGTGATCAGTGGTCGAATTGCAATTGCTGATCCTGCAGCTTTCGTTACGATTGAGATATTGGATGACGGAGACACGTCGCCCCCGGGTTTACCCACTGGCGTTCAAGTGAATATTGTTTCAGGAGGAGCGGTTAACGTTTCTTGGACACCTCCAGATTACCAAGGAGCGAAAAATCCTGGAGTATTGTCTTATTTTGCTCGTGTGGTGGAAGTGCAAAGTGGTTCTACGCGAGAATTATCCATTCAAGCTTCCAACTCGTTAATTTCTCAGCTGAAATCTCGAACCGCGTATGAAATATCACTTGCGGCGAAAAATGACTACTTCCTGGGTGGCTACACAACCCCAGTATCGAGTCTAATGAAGGACCCGACGAAACCATCGACCCCCCTCGGAGTTCAGGTACTATCACAAACAGGAGGTATGGTGACATTATCGTGGTCGACTCCGTTTGACTCTGGCGGAGTTGATATTGGCAGCTATCTGGTGAATGTGAGCACCGGTACTGAAAACAAACTTTTAGGGACATACAAAGCTGACATGAATTCCATATCGATCGGCAAACTTGACCCTCTAACCACTTACAGCGTTACCGTTGAAGCGATCAACACAGCCGACCTTGTTGGAGAAGCGAGTGCTGCTGTTTTGTTCACTACGATGACTGCTTCAGTACCAGGAAAACCTACTTCTTTGATGGTTTCTAATACGACAGGTGGTGCATTTCTCGTGGAGATGACACCGCCGCTGGATATTGGGGGTGCTCCTATCTTGAATTTCACATTATTCATGACATCCGCCCAATACAGGAACGTCTTTCGTCAAGTATATCAAGGTGACAAACCGTCGTTCTACGCGACACGATTAACTTTTTCTACTACGTACAACATGCAATTTAAGGTGACCAACAAAGTGGTAAGTTGTTCATTGCAGTAACTTATCTTCTATTCCAAACGCCTCATTAACACTACTGTTATTCGTCGTTAGGGTACAAGTGAGTGGAGTGATCTGTTTGTTGCGACCACGAAGTTTTTGTCACTTCCCGATGAAGCGCAAAACCTTGTAGCAGTGTCTCGAACTGGAGGATCTGTTACTCTTTCTTGGACACCTCCTGTAGACTTTGGTGGAGCTGACATTACCGCGTACGATGTCTCGTTTTTCTTGGGGTATGAAATCAAATCTCAGTACCAACAAAGGGTATCTGGTATCAGCCCGAGTGCGACATCAATAAGTGCAAAAGTGATGGGGTTACTTGCAAATTCCACATACGGGTTTTCTGTCTCGGGGGTTAATGATGTAAGCGTATGTAACGATCCCTCAGCTCTGCTCACCCGTACGATTGTGTATAACAGCACAGACGTACTAGTCTCTTTACCGGATACGCCTCGAAATTTAGCAGTGGTTTTATTTACGTCTGGGATTCAAACCATACAATGGTCTGCTAGTGAAGATGCTGGAGGTGGCTCTTTTGTCGCGTATATTCTCTATTCGGATACTGGTAATGTCCTGTACAATGGCACAAGCACTACGTTTACGCGTGGATCGCTGACAAAAAATACAGTTTACGGATACAGCGTCTGTGCGTGGAATTCATTTGGAACAAGTGTACAAAGCGCTCGAGTGGTTGCGCGTACCAAAGTGGACATTGCTGCTCCAAGTCAACCCCTTAACCTTACGCAGACTAGTTGTACTGGTGGTTCGATCGGATTATCGTGGCAAATACCATTGGACAATGGCGGAGACGTATTATCCGGATACAAGCTCTACCGTAACAATACCTTGATAGCGAACGTTTCTGCTGACAGTGTCACCTTGGTTTATTTAGATGACCAGGGGCTTGCAGCTCTACAGGACTACGTGTATACCGTACGCGCTGCGAACTCAATTGGACCTGGCGCCATAAGTGAAACTCTTGTTGCCTCGACAGCTAGTGCTACGGTTCCAAGCCCCCCATCACAAGTAAATGTCGTTGTAAAAGGCGGAAATCTCACTGCCACTTGGACACCTGCCGCAAATTCTGGTGGAATTCCCCTAATTTTATTCCATCTCCAGGTGCAAAAGGATGCGGATCTTGTGTGGGATACTACGATAGCCGCGACACAGTTGTCCTACGTCCTGTACGGTGTAAGAGCAAACACTGCGTACACTATTATCGTGACTTCCCGTAATGCAATTGGTGAAAGTTCAGCGACAACGCAAATTGTGACAAGCTCAGCTGCTTTTAGGCCTATAGCCCCACCAGCTCCAGAACGCTATACTGAGGCCACTGGATTGCAAGCTTGGATGATAGCACTGAAGCTGTATTTCCCGATTGACGATGGTGGAGCACCACTTAAAGGACTAAACTTGTACCAAAATGGACTACAAATTCGATCGGTGGATTCAACTACCCAAACAGCACCGGGAGACAACACGTCACACTCTACGGTTATTGAAATTGGTCCTCTACACGCAGCTTATACTTACAATTTCTCTACGTCCGCTGTTTCTTCTGTTGATACACTGGGAGAGGGAGACCGTAGTGATGCGGTGAAAGTGATCATGGATCCTGCAACGCTTCCTTCAGCACCAACGAATCTTTGTGCTACGCTTCGAACTTCATTTTCAGTATTTTTTCAGTGGAGCGCATCCGATGATACTGGCGGTGATGATGTCGTGTATGAGATGGCATATAATAATACAAATACGACGGAAAGCGGTCAAACGGAGGCCAACACTACGACAGTGGAAATTCCTAAATTGATTCCAGGAAATATTTATTTATTTCGTGTTCGTGCTCGAAACTCGGCGGGAACAAGTGAGTGGACACCAGATCTGGTTGCTGAAACGGATGTGACGCAACGTGGCGTCATTACGTACAAATTGGAGGCATCGACTATCTTTGAGAATGTCTCGACGGTGACGGTACAATTGCTACGTGTGAATGGCTCTTCAAGTACAATTACCTGCTGCTATACTGATGACTCGGACACTGCAATCTATGGCCAGGACTACACTTTACCGCCCGTGTCAGAACGCTCTTTCACATTTGTTGGACAAGTAACCGTGCAGAGTTTTGTTGTGCAGATCATCAACGACGACAAGTATGAGCCGATTCCACGCACGGTAGGTCTTACGCTCAAGGACACTACCCCTGATCGCAGTGACCCGTTCCCGCCTACACCTATCATCATCACCATTATTGACGACGGGGATGCTGGAATGCTCAGCTTTGTAGCAACCGAGGTAACAGTCTTAGAGAACGCCCATATCTTAACTCTACCATTGCAGCGGGAATATGGCACAAGCACGGCAGTGAGTGCCCGTATCGTTGTATTCCGTGGTCTGGTCAGTACAGCCCAACCTGACGTTGGATTTCGACTACCATCAGCTACTGTGGACTTTTTGCAAGGACAAGCTTCTTCATCCGCAAGTATTGTGATCAAAGACAATGATGGTTACGATTTCCCATATTTGTACTTCTATCTCACGCTGGAAATCGCAGCGGGTGCGGCCACAATTGGAGCGAATAACGTGATTAAAGTTGTGGTGCTGGATGATGGAGATCGCTCCGTTCCAGGACCAATGAAGCCTCCAACACTCGACAAATCAACAGGAGGGATGCTGAGATTGAAGTGGTCATCTCCTGTAAATGTCGGTGGACAAACTCTTTGGATTATTGCATACAATATTTCTATTCGTGCTGCCAACACAACAAAATGGATAGTTACACCCACCAACGCTACAACTCTACCGGTTGGGGGGTTAAATGTGCTTGCCGAATACAACTTCACCATTTCGGCTATCAATGCCATTGGACGAGGCTCCGAGAGCTCCAGTGTTGTATTCTCGACGACAAATTTCACTGCGCCAGGACCAACGGAACAAGTTTCCTTACTGAATCGAACGGGTGGTTTGCTCACAGTCTCTGTCGCCACCCCAAGTGACACTGGAGGAGCTACTGTATCTGGATATTTGGTATATCTTGCAGATGAAGGCGGCGACTACAAGGTTCGGATGGCAATTCGTTTCTGACTTTGTGTTGAATCCTTTTTAATTATTTTTATTCGTCTAGCTGGCTTACAATGGTACAGGACGTCAAGCATCGGTGATACCTGTTAGCGTGGGCAAGGCAAATACTGCGTACACAATACGCGCGCAGGTATGTTTAAACTCTTGATTGGTTTCGCCAAGTGGGGAAGTGTTGATTGCTAACCGTTTTACTGGAACATTCAGGCTATCAATTTTGTTGGAATTGGGGATATGTCCGACCCATTTCCGTTCGAAAGTGGACCATTGTCTCGTCCTGGACCACCTCAACTCCCCGCCACACACTCCGTTAGAACAGGTGGAGCGATAACGTTGGATCTTCTGCCACCAGTTGACACAGGTTCGGTTCATATACTTTTGGTGTGGTTTTGCTGCAACCGACACTAACTCCAATGCTGCGTTTGGTAGGTGGCCAAGAACAGATTTCGTACATGATCTACTACCGTCCACAAGGTCTCGGCGAGAGATTCTATCAGGCTTTTTATCTAGCGGAGGGTTTGAAGATGAAAGTTTTCCGCTTGAATGCAGATACTATCTACGATATGGTGGCGGTATCTGTTCTTGATGACGCCTCAAATGCTCTCACGTCGGGAAATATTTCTATCTCCGATTCAAGCATCACCCTTGCGGATAACGTGACAGCTGAACTAGCGCAAAGCGGGTACTTCGACTTTGGCGTAAGTACAAATTTCGCTTTGTTTCAAGCTCCAACTAATTGTTATGTATACTGTATGAAAATATCAGGGGTATATCTTCGAGGTCGACTCACTGCAACGTCAATCAAACAATACGGTCGTATACGCTGCATCGTTTAGTTTTGACAACGGAGCAGTCGCCACTACAAATCTGCAAAATGGTGACGGGTACGACATATTTGTTCGTGGGCCAATTAGTGAGGTGGCGAACTTTACCACAGATGGTCCTTCACGACCTGGAGTACCACCAGAACCTGATCTCGACTCTGCAACTGGTGGTGCGCTTAATGTGCGCATTTCCTGGCCAAATGATACTGGTAAGCATGTGTGGAGTTATGATAAAATGTCTACACAAACTAACAGACAAGTCATGACGATACGATCAGGTGGAATTCCCATCACAGACTACGACTTCTTCATTGACAACAAATCGGTACGACGTTTGCAACATTTTAATGAAGAAGAAGTCTAATATTTCCTGGTTTTGTAGGTGGAAGGAACGTTGTTCGACTACGAAGAGCATGGTGACTTTGATCTCCAAGTTACAGTGGAGATTGGGGGATTGACACCCAAAACAAATTACAGTTTCTACTACATCCCATTGAACGACGCATCAGCGTGTCCTGGCGAAGACGTAAAACTTCCTGAACAAGTCGTCTACATGACAGAGAACGCTTCAACGCCTAAGCTAATCCAGCTGATACATTCAACTGGTGCCACCGGCGGTGGAATTTACGTGGAAATCGAACCCCCAAACGACAGGGGAAGCGATCAGCCTCTGTATTACCAGGTTTATATGAGTCCAAAGAGATTGACACCAATTTGGATGCTCATGTACAATGATACAGACATCAGCTACTGGCAAACGAATCTGGAGAAAGAGACCGAGTATCTGTTCATGGCTTCTTGCATGAACGAAGTTGGGTACTCCCTTAACTCGTCCTATTTCCCGCTACGAACAACCCTCATATCCGCACCAGGTCCACCAAGCGGCTTGAACTTAACTAGCGCAACGGGGGGTATGGTACAATTTTCATGGACAAGTCCAAATGATGACGGTGGAAGTCCAATTACCTATTACTCTGTACGTGCAACGGATACAAGTGGAGGAGATCCTGAACTTGTACAGGAGTCAGACTTACCTCAAATAAGCTTTGGTGGGTTATTGGCAAACCGTGAGTACCAATTCAAAGTGTACGCTGTAAACAGTCTCGGAACCGGATCCGACGCTGGTGTTAACAGCTTTTCAACCACACAAGCCACTCCACCATCGCTACCAGGAACTCCTGTTGTGCTACAATCCTCTGGAGGTGCCGCAATATTATCTATACAAGTTCCAAAAGACACAGGAGGCGTCGAAGTTGACACACTGGGGTGCAACGTGTACGCAAATGGAGTCGAACTTCCACCGGATGCTGTGCGTCGATACCAATCTAACCCCATACCAGCTTCCAACACCCGTCGGCTTATGTCGAGGGAGCTGGCAGCAGATGATGGAACTCTTTTGTATCTTCAAGCTGGAGGTCTTCTTCCGTCTACGACTTACTCGTTTACGATTGAAGTATATAACGATGCTGGAGTTAGCGACAGCACTAACCAAACCAACACAGCAACGTCGGTTGCTACTGTTCCAGGTGCTCTAGAGCCACCGATAGCAACATCAAGTACAGGCGGAGCGATTACACTATCTTGGACAGATCCAGTCGACACGGGTGGAGTTCCCTTAATTTCTTACCGCCTTAGTATGACAAGGTCAGGCCAGGAAGTCGGCAGCTGTGAAGGGATGATTCTTTCGTGCACTATCGGGAGCTTGTTTTCGATTACGGATTACACGGTTACTCTCGTCGCTTACAACCACATCGGTGTGTCTCCACCAAGCACTGCTACTACGTACACAACAGAGACAACGTCACTCCCGCTAGCTCCTCAAGGCGTCCACGTCGCTGAGCTGTCGAATATTTTCGTCACTATTCATTGGGACCCATGCATCGATTTTGGTGGTGGCTACGTAGAAACCTACAAAGTGGAAATTGTACAAACATCGGACACGAGTATTACGTTTTCCGGTAGCATTCCCATTGCTGAGCAGATTCTTACTATTAACGGTTTAACTCCCCAGACATACTATACTGCCACGGTGGTACGTATCATCTTGAATCTTATCGTGACAAGCAAAGTAAGCTAACTACTCTTAATGTGTTGTATCTACAGCGAGCCGTCACTGGTGCAGGGGAACTGGGCGAAGCGAGTAACATAATTTTTTTCAGGACGCCGCTCTACGCTGACCAACCTCAACCTCCAGCAGTTGGCTGCCGTAAGATTTTTTTTATTAGTTTGGGAAATTGTGGGATGCAACCTAAAAAGTGTTGATGGTTTGTAGATTCACGTAATGTGGCGAACGTGTTTTGGGAAGCGGAAGATGATGCAGTCAGCTATCTTCTTTACCGAGATCACGAGTTCTATCATGACAATGGGGAAGACATTACGTACGAGGACGAAATCGTGGTGGGCACAACGTATGTGTACCAAGTGAGCGTAAAAAGATCGGACGGAACGACCAGTGCGCTAAGTGAAGCGACAACATTTGTAGCTACGACTCCGATAACAAGTGGTTTCGATTGCTTGGGTAGCGAAGGACACATTCACTGGCATGATTACAAGAACAACGATCATGAAACTTGGACAATTATGCCCCAGAATCAAGTTGGCATACTGATCAGTGTAAGTTTGCACGATTTCTTGCATGTAACGACCCAAAACTAACTTGTTTTCTTGCGCTGAACATTGTCTAGTTCTCAATGTTTTGGCTTGAGTGCGATCACGACAGTTTAACGATAAACGTGACGAAAAATGGTGAGACGAAGCAACTGTGGAAGGGAGGATGCCACCGAGAAGGAACTTTTGTCGTGACTACTGACCCAGACATGGATAGTGTCATACTGGCGTTCGCATCGGATGCGAGCGTGGCTTATGCCGGGATGGCTTTGCATTATGAATCTGTTGATGAATTGGATGCTGAGGAATCTGTTACAGTGCCTTGTCCATTGTCGTCCAACGGGTTCTGCTCGTTGAATGGAGCTTGTCGAAAAGGCTCGTGTTCTTGTTTCAGTGGACATGTGGGTGAAAGCTGCACAAATGCAATCATTTGTCCTAAGGATTCGACGACATGCACACCATTAACTTGCGATCCGGTTTGCCTTCAGTCTCAGAATGATGTAATTGTAGTGAGCGAAAATGGAGATGATGCGCAGGGAACAGGACAACGTATGGATACTTCAGCTACTGGGACAGACCCTAAAGCTGTTCAAACTCTTCGACGTGCGCTGGAACTAGCAACTCCCAGCCAAACGATTTTACTTTATCCCGGCGTATTCGGTGGAGGTGACAACTGTGGTCTGACTGTAGCAACCGCTAGTCTTGTCATTCGAGGATTGAGAGGACCAATTGCGACCACAATCGACTGCAATAATCTCCTCCGTGGACTAATTTTTACTACTGATGTCGTATCAATCCGAGTAGAAGGAATCACACTACAGAATACTTTTTCGAGTGTCGATGGTGCTGCAATCAGCGCTTCAGGTGCAGCCGTTGAGATGGTGAATATCGTCATCATGAATGGAAATTCTACGCAAAATGGAGGCGCCATTTACGCTTCGCAGGCACAGCTAACACTGACTAATTCGAAGCTTACGAACTGCTCTGCTGCGGGTAACGGAGGTGCTGTTTTCTTGGATGACTCAAACTTGGATCTTGATCATTCGACTGTCACTTTCTCCTCAGCAAATCAAGGGGGTGGTATATACGCACAAAATACTGTTTCGGTTAGCGGAGATGCGGACAGCAAGTTGTGGCAAAACGATGCTTCCATCAATGGTGGTGGGATTTGCGTCGCTGGAACATTTACTGGTACAATGCTGTTTCTTGTCGAGAATACTGCATTGGTGGGGGCTGGATTGACGGCTACTAGTGGCAGTTCAACACTTTCGAACGTGAACATCGAAAACAATTGTGCTGATAAAGACGGTGGTGGTATCGCTCTACTAAATTCGGCAAGTCTAGAGCTTCAGAACTCGCCAATACGCACGAACTGTGCCAGTCGCAATGGAGGTGGAGTTTATGTGGGATCCAACGGCACCTTTGAGAATGTCGTGGGATCCGATATATTCAACTGCACGGCAGGTGCGATGAATTATCCTAATACCACCTCTGACTCGACTGGAGATGCTAACACTTTTTGTGATACTTTTTTGCTTTTTAGGTTCTGGTGGAGGGTTTTACGCCGATGACTGGACGCACCCAACAGTGAAAAGCCTTACCGTGACTTCTTCTTCAGCTGTAGCGTCAGGAGGTTGTACCGCGTTTTCCCGCAGTTCGGCAACTTTAAGTAACCCAGTTTTCAAAAATTGTGCTGCACCTATAGGCGGTGGCGTATACGCTGGTATGGGGAGTAAAATTTCACTGCTACATGCTGCGATTGCAGAGTGTACTGCAGCAAATGGAGCTGGAATGTACCTCAACTCAAGCTCAGTCGTTGGAGCAAATGATGTGGCGTCGGTTGTTCAAGATAGTAAAGCTGATTCTTTGGCGGGAGGCATTTTTATCACTGGTTCACAGAGCTCAATCCAGTTTTTCGAGGTGCAAAATTGCTCAGCACCTAATGGAGGAGGGGTGGTTGCCCAAAGGGCTTCGTCCGTGACTATGAACTCTGTCAATATTGACACAAACAAAGCGATTAATAACGGTGGCGGACTATTTGCTCAATTATCTACGATTCAGTTAACTTCTGTGGTGGTAACTAACAACGTTGCTGTGGCTGGTGGCGGAGTTTACGTTCTCGATTCGAGTCTTACTGGTACCATTTCAGTAAGTACCAATAACGGGGAACAAGGCGGAGGAGTATTCACGTCTGGTATCTCTACATTGGAAGGGGCTAGCATCATCTCAAATACGGCAGTAAAAAGAGGAGGCGGACTGTCCGTGGAGACTGGTGTTGTATCACTGAAATCCACTTCAATCCGGTCTTGTTCCGTTTCCAACGGTGTCGGTGGGGGTATTTCAATCATCAACGCTGTTGTAAAACATTACGCGTTGACGGTTCAGTATTGTGCATCTCTACGTGGTGGAGGAGTTTATGCAAATTCGTCAACGTTCTACCAATACCCAACCGATAAGAGTACGAATGCAGCTTCACTGACCCAAAACCGTGCAGACGAATATGGAGGGAGCATTTTCGTTGATGGAGAACATACAACCGTCAGTGACTTCGTAGTTTTCAACAGCACTGCGCCATTTGGTGGTGGATTAGCAGTGCTGGATGCCCAGTCGTGCGTTGCGCTGAATGCAAATATTTCCTACTCGACAGCGACAAATTCGGGAGGTGGTTTGTACTTTGGATCTGGCGCAAATTGCATTTTTCGGAACTCCTGGGTAACTGACAATCAAGCTGGACAAGCAGGTGGTGGAATGATACTACTTGAGGCTACTGTGAATCACTCGAACGTGGAAATCGCCAATAACGTCGCCCCAATCGCAGGTGGTGTTTACTTGAACAATGTTCAGCAACCATCAAGGTTTTTATTGTGGGATGATGCAGCGACCCAGAGATCGCGTATCAATGCTAATGTTATCAATCCAAAAGATGGCAATGGTGCAAATGTCGTGCTAAATTGTACCAACATCTGTACACTAGCAGGCGTCATAATTTCTGGAGCCAAGTTAGATGTCGGACAAGGAGCTGGCGTGTTCGTTATAGGTCGTGGAAATGCCACGATTTCAGACTCTCTTATTGCCAACAATTCCGCCGTAGAAGGTGGTGGTATTGCAGTTAGTGATGCCAATATGACAACGCTAGAAAACGTGGCCTTTGTGGGCAATGTAGCTAGCGATCGAGGTGGTGGTTTATGGGCAGAAAGCTTGGTGTATTTGCCAGAAGTCGATCTCCTTAGCTGTGTATTCTACAACAACTCGGCCAGAAAGGCTGGCGGGGCTATTTCGCTTTACGGAATCCACGTGAACAGCGCAGTCTTGCTCGTAGTGGAAAATCATGCTGGTAACAATGACTCGGGTATGGGTGGAGGACTCTACGCTGAGAAACTTCCCACGTCAAATACACATTCTAGCGTCATGGGAGACACGTGGCTGTTCTTGTCGAATGCCGCACAGGTTGGAGGTTCCATTGCTGGAGTTGAAGCTTCCGAGATAAGTGTCCTTGATTCCAATATCACTCGCGACGTCGACAGGTTTTTCACGCAGACTTGGCAAGATCTTTTTGAAAATCTTGTCGGCTTCAAATATGTTGAAGGTCGAGCTCAACAGAAGATGAATGTTCGAAAGGGAGATCTCGTCTACATGTCGGACCCAGACTCTAAATTTGAGTTGCTCTCATCGTTCGCGACGGGCGGATCGGCTGATGCTGGAGGAGGGATCTACATCGACGGTAATGCCGCTTTCTATAGTAACTACTCCGAAATGAGCTCCAACACTGCAAATGAGCGAGGCGGTAGCGTGTGCTTATCGAACAGTGCCCAAGCCTATTTCGTCTCTGTGAAAGTAATAAACAGCGGTACGGTTGTATATCTACTCGACGTCGCGCTACTCGATTACTAACTGCTTGTGTTTGACAAGAATCCCAAACCTCCGGAGGCGGCATCTTTCTTGATACATCGGCTAGAATTTATGTTGAGAGCTCGAACATATCGGACAACTTTGCTGACGACTCGGGAGGGGGCATTTATCTCGACACAGGAGATAAAATTGCTGTTACTTTGAACGGATCATCACTGGAACGCAACTTTGCGCATGGCGAAGGATGTGGTACGTATGACCCCTACACAAAATTCTATCTTTGATTTAATTGATTCACGAGATACGTTGTCTATTGATTAGGTGTCTTCGTGGGTCGAGAAGCTGTTTTAGCAGGGTACAAATCTCAATTTATACAGAATGGCGGTGTCACCCCAAGCGGCAAGAACGAAGGCGGTGGGGCAATTTCTTCCGTTGATGGTGTGGTAAAACTCACGAGTTGTATCTTCGTAAACAACACCGCGGTAGTTGGTGGGGCAATTCACATTGGTCGTGGAGGTTCGGCAGCGATCATGAGTTCGGTGTTGAACGGAAATACTGCGGATCAAAATGGAGGAGCGATTGCAGCGGATGACAAATCAAAAGTTACGATTGCTCTGCAGACTTCATTCACAAACAACGTGGCGGAAGTCGGTGGAGCCATCGCATCAGCTGGTACATCTACTGCCACACTAACGGCAGTAGTGTTTCATGGTAACCAAGCCAATCAAGATGGTGGAGCTGCTTACGTTACCGATCAAGCTACACTTACGATGAAAGCAGGGGAAATGACTTACAATAGCGCCGTATTTGGTGGCGCTCTGTATTCGGATGATCAGTCTACGATCAGTATCACGGACACCAAATTTATCAACAATGCGGCGTTTACTCGTGGCGGTGCGCTGTATTACCAATCGATTGAGAATACCACAACTACCGGGATCACTTGCAAAGACAACACTGCACCAAGTGGAGGATGTATGTTTTGGGTATCAAAGGACGAAGATCTTGTTCCTATTTATCCTTGTTCGTCCTGCAAAATGGAATCTAACGCAGTGTACGACATCGCAACCAATACACGAGATGTCCACGTGATATGGTGGCCTGATAACATAACTAGTGGTGTGTCTATACTCGAGCAACCTGATGAGGAATCGATTGAAGTGATCAAGACGCGCAATGAAAGTCTGGATCAGAAAATGTACGTGTGGCCTCGACTCAAGGCTGTGGATCTATACGGGCAGGTCGAAGTTCTCGACAACCAGACTGAGTGCCAAGTACATGAAGGTCTGTGTGAAGAGCAAACCGAACGATTGATATTTGAGCCGGGAAATTTGGTTCGCTCAGTGGTTGGTGTCATCTCCTATACAAAAGCCACTTTTACAGCACTCAACCGAACTCCAGAAGAAGGCATCTACACGACGAACATCTCATGCACACTGATGGGCTCGGAACCGCGGAGTTTCGTTCAGCACGTAAGGCTGTTGCCGTGTTTGCCAGGATATTCAGTCAATCTAGGGTACGCTCACGTCATACGTGGCTGACCGATAACGTGGTGTTGATACTGATTATGACTCATCATTTGTGTTTTCAGAGTATGCGTACGCTGTTTAAAAACCATGTACAGGTATGACCGTTGACGTTGACGTGATTCAATCGAATATTTTAACTAACTTGTGTCTTTATCGTTGCAGTTTGGATGGCGTCAAATGTTTCAACTGTCCATCGGGCGCCAGGTGTAATATGACTGTACGACGTGCCACGGACACGATCGGAGAGGAACTTGGTACTGTATCCCCGCGCACTGAAAAAGGGTATTACCTCTTCTCAGCTCCGGCATCGAAACAGCAGTCTAGCTGTCTGAAACCTTCCCAGTGGAAGGATCAAGATCCGTGCAAGAAACTTGCTTTGGAAGACCCGACGAGAAGTCTCTCGAGTGTTATCTACGAGTGCGCAAACTTTTACGAGTTCATCGTATACTGGTCTCCTGATCGTTTGTTCTCCTGTTTGTCGGGTAACTCGTTCTACACTTGTGACGTAAGTTTATGAAACTTATTAATTGGAAGGTGGTAAAAAGTTCTGATAGCTGCGTTTTGGCGCTTGGTTTTAGGTGGAGGGCGCGTGTCTAGCTGATATTTCGGTTCAATCGCTCGAATTGTCATCAACGGTGAACGACGTGCCGTGTGCCGATGGGTACGATTTGACTATTTGCTCAGTGTGTGCCGACGGATTCAAGCGAGCAACGGATAACACGTGTTTGCGTAAGTACTGCTTGGTACGGATGGCTCATGAAAACTATATTTCTCATTTTGTGGGGAGTTTGTGTCTGTTGGTAGCGTGTGAGACGGCGAACGCAAAGGTTCGAGCATCGATTAGATGGCAGAACTTTGTCATCCCAGTGTTACTCGTACTTGCCCTTATCATAGGAATCTTTAGTGTGCGCGTTTATCTACGTGACCTCACGGAAATCGGTCTACTTGAAAAAGCCGAAGCGGATAGGCGTTTTAAAGCTCTTGATTCCAAAAAGAACGAGCCTATCGCTTTACAGGCGAGTATGAAAATTCGGAGGCAATCTATGAAGGTGGATGAGCAAGTCGGCGAAATGAAGGAGAAAATCACAGATTTTATCAAAAATTGCCTAAATCGCAACACCAAGACACTCTTTAAAGTGGATGTCAGCCCACCACCGAGGACGTTCCCGGTAAACCCGAGCAAGTTGAAGATCTTCGTCGGGTTCTTCCAGATATTTGGCAACTTCCAGAACTCATTTGTCGTGAAATGGTCGACCAATGTCCAAAATATGATGAATGTCTCGGAGAAATTCAATTTGGTACGGAACTTTGTGGCCGATTGTCAAATTCACAGGAATCAACTAACGTGTGTGACGCTATGACCAGGATCTGGTGGCAATCGCTGGAGTTGACTGTGTATTCACAAAGAATTTCTACTTCGACTTCACGTACGTTCATTTTTTTGCTGTAGTTTGACTCGAGCCTTTTCTGACTTGTCATGGGTATGCGTTGCTAGTGTCACCGTAAGTTTGGTCGTGCTCGTCCTCACGGTGATCACCGCGTATTTCTATGCGGGTTTGCGCAGCTATCGCACAAAGCTGCAGTTGATCCCGCGCAACTGTCTGCGCTGCGGACTTCCCGTGCTGGAGAGTGAGGCAATTCAAAACGACGACGAAAGCTTCAACCCACTCCGGTTGCTGCGGAGCTGGTGGCGAAAGCAAAGCTTTCATAAGCGTCCTTTATTTGCTAGTCAAGTGAAAAAGTCCAAGGAAATTCGTGAGGAGAACCAGTCAACGCTGCAAATGACTCAGCTGTTGAAGAGCAGGTTTGGGATGTCACAAGTCCGCACTCCATCCTTGGGCAAGTTTCGCTCAGTCCATGTCAAGTGCCCTACAAAACGATACGAGCTTTCTGGTGCAATGCTGAATCGCACGATTCGTAGTAATCTTCGTGTGTGGCAAGCTCGAGTGAAGCTGCGAATGAACTACCTGACGTACCGCAACAAGTGTCTAAAACTCTACTGCTGGATGGCTCTCTTCTTGTACCCCTCCGTGTCGAAGACGATACTAACGGTCTACAACTGCCAGGAAGTTGGTGACATCTTTTATCTCGTGGTCGATCGTCGTTTGGTGTGCTACAATGGACAATGGGCAGTATTTGGTATGGTCGCGGCGATCGGAGTCATTGTGTGGGTGGTGGGAATTCCCGTCTACTTTGGGCTCCTGATCTGGTTGGCTCAGGACCGTGGAGTTGCTGCTCGCCTAAGCTTGCTAGGGGATTCTAAGATGCTTGTCCAGCGGCAAAAATGGGTCAAGGAAGTGAAAGAACAGCACATTGCAGATGGCAAGTATGTTCGAGACATGCATATTAAAGCAGTGGAAAACGAGGAGCTGGCAAAGTACATGAAGCGCAAGAACTTGTCGGTATGTCGCCAACATTTTAAACGTTTTTTTCAATGTTTGAAACTCACAATACGTCTGTATGCAGGATTCTACGGTACAAGCGAGACTGGGTTTTATCTACGCCGAATGTACGTGTCGAGAAAATTCCTACACCGATTTACAGCTAACATTTGACCTTGATTTTGATTTTTATCATTTTTTTTTACAGATTCACACGAATATTGGTGGTTTGAAGCTGTCGATCTTTCACGAAAGCTTTTCCTCAGTGGTGTGATCGTGTTCGTTGGAAATGGACAAGTGGAGCAAATGCTACTTGCTCTATCAGTTTGGTACGTTAGAGCTACCTGCTTTTTTATATCTTTGGTGGCAAAATAGTGACGTACTGAATCATTGTTTCTTGTTTTCGTCGATAACAGTTTGACAACAATGTGGTTCCTGCTATACTTCCAACCATACGACGGCTACACGGACAACATCATTGCGAGTATCACCCAGTTGCAGCTCTTTTTCACGTTGTGGCTTGGAGTCATGATCCGACTGAACGATCTCAACATCGAATCGCTCATCAATGTGCAGTTGCTGAGCTTCTTGCTGGTAGGAACGTGCATTGCTGTTACATTATTTGGTCTGAGCCTGATATGGGGCGAAGGACTGATCGAGTCACAGCGCATGGCCACTGAAAAGGTGGCACAACAAAAGGAACTAGTGCAAAAAGCGGTGAGGAAGATGTGGTTCAAGGCGTACAATCACGCAGTTTACGAGTCGCTGATGTTGCGTCACCGCGGACAAGTGAGCTTCAACAATTTCAGTGTGCCCGCAATACTCGAAGCCTTTCGTCTTGCAAAGCTGATGGCGAAAAAAGACCCTGAATATTTCAGCGGCATGCCAAAAAATGAAGCAGAGGAAGCGAACCAACAAATTAGAAAACGGCGCCCTCAGCAAGGTGACTAGACCACAATTTGGGTCAATTTTCAACTGAGATTGCGCGACATCCTGCCACCTACGTCGACGACGCGACCAAGTGGATGCTATGAACGCCAGTATGGGCCAGAAATCTTAGACAAACGAGCGCCATCCTAAGGCGACTAAACACTTTCCTGCTGATGAAACAAGGTTCAGGTGCATTTTTGCGTCGTACATCAGTGCTCGTGAATATATATGCACATTTATACTGTACGCATACCTGCTTCGTTGCTTCGACTCTGCAAAGTGGTGGTCGCTTTAAGACTTGATAACAAATCTAACCCAGCATTCCGTTACAAGCACAACGAGCAGTTGCATAATGCACAATGTCTTCACGATTCCGCCTTCAGCGCCGTGAGTTCGGCTGATTCGATGATGGACCACCTCCCATGCCGTAATTGCAAATCTGGCACTCCTGTGTCCTCCAGTGATAAGCACCGTTGATAACATCAAAGCCGACAGCAAACTCCGCGCAATACCTGTCGTACAGTGCTTCCCACTCTCCGAACGTCACGATTTCGTACTGGCGGGCGGGTGTCGATCCGACCCTGCAAGTCAGCAACAAAAGTCCAGTGAATATCACAATTTGCCACTCATACCAGTCAAACAGATTAAACGACTTACGCTTGTGTAGCTTTGAGTGACTGTTCCAGCGAGAACCCAGACAAGAACATGGAGATATACGGCGGCACAATCGTCCTTTGATGCGATAGACACACCAGCTCCGCATTCAGCACCGGTCCTGGAGCTTCATCTCCTTGGCTGCGGACAAACTTCCTCCACTTGTTCAGCCATTTCTTAGGCACCAAGAAATACGTCGCGTACTTGCTGCGTCCATTGAGCGACAAATGCGGGGCCAGTTGCTGGTGTCGACTGCCCACGGACTCCAGCGGCGAGAATAGGCCCTTCGGGAATCCATTCTTCCTCTGCAGCAGCTCCAGCATCGCTTCAGAGCCTGCAATCTCCCCATCGAACCTTGTTCTCTTCTTCTCTTCAGCCTCCAACTCCCTCGCCTCCTGTTCTAGCACACAAGTGGTGCAGTCACAACACGACCTTAAACTGAAGCCCCTCAGCTCCGGTGCATAGACTGAAATCTCCCTGAATGCATCCCCGCTGATAATAGCACGGCGACTGCGACCCACACATTGAGCAGTAGGCAGCAGCGCGTTGTGCGCACAGACAATCATAGCTCCTGCCTCTGTCAGCGACGAATTAGCTGTAATTTTAAGCTTCTCCGACACTAAATCCTCTTTCTTTTTAGCAGCATTTTGCCGCCTTTGCTGTCGTTTAGTGCGTCGGAACTGTAGCAGAAATTGCTCAAAGTTCTGGCAGCGTTTCTTGTAGGCGCCGAGCCACGCGCGACTCACGACGACGCAGCTGGGAGAGCAGGACGCTGCATCTTCGTAGGACCGGGCGGCTGAATGCGCCAGTAGCTCCTTGATGTGCAGCATCTCGGCGCCGCGCAGCACAGCGAGTGAGCGTGGCCAGTGGTTGGACGACGATGGCAGGAAGCTCGTCACGGCGCCGAAGCGACGCGTGATGACGCGCTCAAGGGCCAGCTGGACGCAGGGTGTGGATGGAGAGAGCGCGCGACAGGAGGAAGTGACTTGAACCACATCACGCGCCGAGAGCAGCGAGAAGAGGTGTGCGAGCAGACCGTCAGAGAGGTGCTCCATGTTGGAGGTTGAGTGACGGTTACTCGGCAATTTTATCGATTTTGAATATTTTTAATTTTTTTTAGATTTAAAAAAACTAAAACATGTTTTAGAAAAAGGACGGATATATTGTCAATTCCGCCAAAAAATTCCGATTTGGGCCGGTTGTCTAATCGTATCACTATTCGTTTATTGGGAAAAAATCGTCGGAACAGCATGGAGGCAGCGGCAACTAAGCAGCATGCGCACCCGAACACCGTCTTCCACTGTTGTACGGTTATTACAACCTCGGCTACTCTCGCAGAGCTTGCTCGCGTCTACAACAAGACCGAGAGAACCAATGGGAATTGGATCCAGGTGTATGAAGACACTGGGACCTTCCAGCGAGATAAGACGTCCTCCAACAAGAAGTTTACAGCCTCTCAGAGGCAGTGGCTCTACGACTTTTACCAGAACAAACCTCTCGCGTACCTGGATGAGGCTCAAGCGGCCTTTACGCAAACTCATCGTGTTGCCATCTCCAAAACCTCTATCTGGCGCATAATTCACGACTTTGGGCTTACGTGGAAGGTCCTCGAACGTAAAGCCATGCACGTTAAAGAACGCGACGTCTTCAGGTTTGTGGAGGAGCTCAGCAGGGTTAATTTGGACCACCAGAACCTAGTGTTTCTTGACGAGATGTCCTTCGATAATCGAGGAATGATCCGAAAGGGGGGCTACGCGATGAGGGGGGAGAAGGTCGCTATTAGAGGCGATTTCCAACGGAAACCAAGGATTTCGATCTTGGTGTTCATCGGAGCGAACGGCGTGCTGGACTACTATGACACATAGGGCACCTTTGACCGCGTAACGTTCGCAAAGTGCTGCCAGAAGTTCGTGTACTCCGACCGCGGAAATGTTCGACAATATCCTGGATCGAACTCGGTGTGGGTCCTTGACGGAGCCACCATTCATCGCCACCCCGAGATTATTCACTATCTGCGCAGCGTCGGCGTAGTCCCCATTTTCTTGCCAGCGTATTGCCCGTTTTTCAACCACATTGAATTCATGTTCGAATACATGAAAAAAGCGTTCCAACGCCACTACAACGAGTCAAGCTCGCGGGACCTCACACCACTTGTCGTGGAAACCTTTCAGCGATTTGAGTCATTTCGCATGACGCGCGTGTTCGACCATTGCGGGTGGATTGTTCATGGCCACTTCAATCCGGTTGGACCTCTTTCAAATGAGAAGAGAAAGGTGCCAGCCATTTGGGACGGTGATGAAGGAGTTGTCGAAGATGACGAAGGCCTAGCATTTTCAACCCAACGTTAATTAAGAAAACATGAATCATTGCTGCGTTTGCTACTGCTTGCAGTTCTTCAGATGTTGACTACTCATCGTGTTCAGTGTCGTCAACATTGTCGATCAATGGAAGTGGATCGATGACGTCGTGTCGGGGTGGAGGGGGTAGTTCGCGGATGAACGCCTCGATAATTTCTTTTCGGGCTAGAATACTGTTCTTCTGAACTTCCAAACGCCGGCCTAAAGCATCAAAGTCATGCTGGAACTGCGTATTCTCAGTCATCGATTCTGTTACACAGTCAGGCGCTAGACGTGCCGACCGGTCAGGTGCTGTTCAAGATGGGTGTCCGCTGCTTTCAGCATCGAAACGATATAGTCTGGCGGCGGCTGGGAAATTGAGTCTGCCCACGTGGAATGATTCAGGTTGCGCGTAATGTTATTCGCTCACAAGCGCCATACAACAGCTGAAGCTTGGAATGTGTCCGCCCATTGTTGTTGCAGCTGGGTGACAACGTCCTGCAGAGTGACCTCAGCTGCTGCACCCGACCGATCGGTTTGAGGTGGCTGGATGCACGCTTCTTTAATCTCCCGCAGGTCTTGGGCTTTTGTAATGGGGAGACCAAACTCGTAGACCAGAAAATGCACTGTTTGGCGACGGGTGCTCTTTACCCATTGGTTCCATGCTTCATCGGACTTGGTGCTCTCGACCCCATGACGTTTGAACCGGAACTGCATCAATCTTGGCCACTCGTCGACGATAGCAGGTTGCAACGACACACGCCATCAGTCTTGACGGCTCGCCCTTTGATGGGAGGACGAACCTGTTCAAAAAGTGCAGTGATGATCTCCGTAAATGAGGGTCCACTCACAGTAATGTCCTCCAGAGTCACTCCAGATGAATCGCGCTGACCAATGGTCGACTTAACGATCGGCTGCACCACCAAGGTCAGTTGATGGCGCTCAACAGGATGCTGCTCCGCGCTAGGAGAGCGCCGAACTGGAGTGTGAACGCGCTGCGGGTCCAGATGAACGCTAGAGGATCGACGAACCGGAGTGCGGACTCGTTGCGGATACGGGGATACTCGCGTGCGTGGGGGCTGACTCGACGATCTGTCGGGCGTCCTTGTGATTCTCCCCCCTGGTGATTCGTTGGTTGTATTGTGGGTAGCTTCCGCCTCCATCTCTTCAATTCTTGTGCTTGTAATTGTCTTCCCTGGAGAGGAAAGACTATGGAATAGCATGTGAAATTTCACAGGTGAATGGTTGCTCAGGTGGCGGCCTATATGGAAATTTTGTGCAGAACCCACAATACGTATACAGATACCGCCCACAAACTTTAGCACAGGACTACCTACCGATAATACCCTTTCTAATCCGATTGGGTACAAACTATTGTATTATAAACGGAAGATGCTTTTGACCTACCGGTACCTTTGAATGTACCTGTTTTATACCATTCACTTCACATTTGTATACACATCTGTAACATAAAAAGTTGAAGTTGCCAAAGTTCATGGGCGGTATCTGTGTACTTCTCTGTCTCACGAATTTATGGTTACTTCGTCCTGGTAGTGCTACAGCACGTAGTACGTACAGCCCTAATGGGATTAATTCGTTACGGTGTGTACTGTGTTGCATCATTTAAACCCACACATTTCTCAAGTCAAGTCGTTTATAGAATTGATAAATCGACTGTTATCTGAGAGGTTATCAGAATAAAGGGTGGTTTCGGTACATGTTCCGACCAGCTTCTGCGGGGTATTTATTTCCAGAATCTGCCACGGGCATGCGGCATGCGATGTGACTCGCTTGCGTGGCGTACTTGGAAGTGTGTTTGTCGTCGCAGCGAAGAGAACTCAAGATAATTTGTTAAAAAGGTTGATAAAACAAGAAGCTGCACCGTAGTCTGTCCTCACTTTATAGTACCTGCGAGGACGATGGATCCGATCATCACGAAAAGTAACGCACGATCAACGCCTCCCCGTACTCCTTCATCATCATCTGATCCACCGTTACCGGCGAGTCTGTCATTGGCTTCGAGCGGTACAGCAATTTATCCACTGCCGCGCCTGGGCGTCTGCGACGAGCTTTCGCGCCAGAACGAGGCACGAATAGCGCTCGAGAGTGGCAACAGCGTTAACGTACACGCCGCACTTCGTTGTGCGAGCGGAAAACGATCCCACCGAGTTAACAACCGAAAGTGTGGGTACTTCAAGCTGCAGTTCCTCTGCAGTCCTCAATGCGCGGTGGACATCCCTGTTTTCACCAGACTGGGACACCACAAGCAGACCACCATCCTTCTTCGAGAATTGGTCACTCGTGTACTCCGAAGCGTCCTCCGTTAGCAACACTATTGAACGAGTTGAGCGAGCGCATCTACTTGGCACCGTGCTTGCTATAAACACTCAGTCTTGATATGAAGAGCGGCGCATACCTGCACCCGAGTCCGGACTACGGACGATACTTGGATGCCTAGTTGACGAGGAGGGGGGGGGGGGGGGGGCTTGGACCCCACAGTCCAAAGCTGGATGTGAATTGAAGGTGGGTTGACTCGTGCAATCCAGCGCCTCGACAGCATAGGTACCCCGCAGTGGGAAGAGGGCTGCCGCAGCGACTGGAAAAGCACGAGTGAGACTACATGCGGAGCTACGTGCTGATTGATGATAACCGCCGACGCGGGAGATGAAATTTCCTCGGAAAGGTTGTTGAAAACTCGATGGGTGAAGACGCGAGCGTAAATCGCTGCGCGTTCTCCAAATAAGGGACATTTGTTACCGATGAGCACTACCAGTCCAATCCTCTAGTAAAAACAACCATTACTTTTTTTTTTCAACTCGGAAGTATCAATTGAACGAGGCCTTCTTTGACAGCTTATTTTTGGGAGTATTTTGTCTAATTTTAACAGCTATAGCAAACGATAACAGTAGCAGTGAAAACACTTGTTCTGCGCTCCGTTTTCGACGGCATCTGCCGCGGAGGTGCTGTAGTACTGGCGGTGGCATTTATTGCCGATGGATACGCGTAGCTCTCTTGTTCTGTGAGCAAGACTGTATCACTGCAACTGCAAGCTAGCACTTCAACTTGCACAATATACACAGATAGCATTCTGGCGGTTACAATCTCTATAATTCAGTCTTGCCATGGAAACGACAGCAGCAATGTCGAATGGTTCAAGTAGCCTCCAGCTTTCAATAAAACCATGCCTAAGTCGATGTGAAGATGATGCTCGCTGGCAAAGTCTACAGTCGCCTCAAGGCTTGGTAAGTGTTGATTTTGTTTTCGTCATCTATAGTAGTAACTCTGACCTTTTAACCTATTTCAGATCTGCGATGAACGAACCCTGCTTCAGGTGTTTCCAGCGTATGAAGATCTTGTCCAGAATGTGTATGTGTGCCGACAAAGGATTCAGCTGGAAGAAGTAATTGAATCGTTATCAATACTCAGACGGGATATTAACCCTTTCGTGCGAAAAGGGCGCTCACTGCGCCTTTTAAGGCCTGTTTCAGAACATGGCGGATAGTATGGCTCTAAAAGGGCGCAGTGAGCGCCCTTTTGCACTAAGTTCAACCTACACTTCAATGTATTTTGTGACATATCAAAAAAGGTGCGTGGCGTAACCATCGAGTAATCACCAAACCATACAAAATGCAAGTAATATGTCGACTTTCAAATGCACCGAGCAAAATTACAAATCGCCTCAGATTACATATCGCATGAGACATGAAAAGCGAGTACCGTGAATATCTAAAAGGGCGCTCACAGCGCCCTTTTACAAGCAAATCACTTGAATTTGTATGGTATAGTTTAGTAAGTGGCGCACGAAAGGGTTAACTCGATTGGCAAGATGGCATCCTTGTTGCAGATGAAAACGGCGTGCAGATGCAGCTGAAACATGCAGAGAAGACTGTGCGAACCGTACGGTCATGAAATTGTATTTTTAGTCTGTGGCATGCATGGACGTTGTAAACTGTTTCTCAGTATGTCGGTGAAGTCGTAAACAGAAATGTGTACTTCAAAAGACAGCGTCTCGTAAGTGTATCTAAGCAAGATGATCAGTGGTGATCCAATAGCTTTCTAACGAGGAACTTTGCTTGTTTTCAATAGGAGGCCCTGGGTAGAATGTACGGGTTAGAACTTTGCAGTCATGAAGTCATAGATGCCTGCTATGAAGGTGGCAATCTCGCTTCACAAATCATTGCTGCCAGCCAAACTGCGTCGTGCAGCGATGGGTGGTGGCAGGGGAGATATGTTGCGGTCTGTTTGCTGACTGCGACATAGCCAATGGAGATGAAATCACTTTCGACTACAACCGAATCTGACTCGCGGGGAAGACCTTGCTTTGCGGGGCTATCGATTGTAAAGTGTTGTTTTAAGGCGCATCATACGATTCTGATACGATCGTGCGTTGAGAGAGGTGTTTTTAACTATTGTAGCAAGTTTGATTGGCAAATTTAGTTTGGGTTAAGTGAATACTGCAAACACTAATTGCGTTCGTGTTAGATTCTCCAGAGAAAAAAGATTGTACACTTAGCCTTTGCAGTTGTAGTTCACTTCTTCGAAATTTCACAAATATTCAAGCATCCACGGCTTGGTTGACATTACCCCATATACGCATTTTCCTTTTGCCTTCAATAGCGGCTTTCAGAACTGCCAATCTATGAAATTACGTTAGCGAATTCGCGTAGCATCGATACCGTTTTATCGTTCGTGTATATCAACCAGTGTTTTAGCTTCAAGCACACCGTCAATCACGTTGCAAAAGCACGTAACAATCTGCGTGTGGAATGCAGAGTGAATGTTCAACTCACAAGGGCAACTTCACCAACTACCAATCCACCAATACTTGCTGTACTGAGGTCGTGCAAGTTCCGATGAAGCGACTTCGAGCTGCGGATGACGAGGAAGACGTTCTACTGCTGTGGCTGATGCGTCCAACATCACTCCCCTACAGAGAACGCATCCTGGTGCCCGACTTCCGCTTGAACATCCTGGCCATTTCCAACGCAGTATCTAAAGACCAGTTCCGCTTCATAATCGGAGAGTTGACACTACTGGTGGACTACTTAATTCTTCATGCGGTTATCCGGGCGCTCGAAGGCACTCCAAGCAATGGATTAGCGTCAGTGGCTGTGTGCTTACGTCGGCTGATGTATTCAAAGCGCTGGATCGACATGGCGCCCATGTTCGGAAGAGCACCATCAACGTTATGCCACATATTCTACTACGTCGTAGAATTCCTTGACAAAAAGCTGTCCGACTTCTTGTTTTTTGATACGTGTAGAATGGTCAAGAACTTGGGCCGTTATTGCGCGCGGCGATCTCTGTAAAAGAACCTGGAAGCACTGCGGGGGTATGGGGATTCATCGACGGAACGATTCGGCCTATTTGTCGCCCCAGCAAAGGCCAACAAGCGATGTATAACGGACACAAGCGTGTCTACGCTCTGAAATTCCAAACGGTGGTCACACCAGACGACATCATCTCTCACCTCTTCGGTCCCGTGGATGGCCAACGCCACCATTTATTCATGCTGAACGAAAGTAAATTAAAGCGAGTGCTCGAGAACAACTCGGCATTCCACAACAAGTCGATCTACGGGGACCCGGCTAGTGGTTGCACCAATGTTTCCTGCTGTCCTTAAAAAGATTGTCGAGTCGATGCGCCACAGAAGGAGCTGAACAAGGCTATGAGTGCGGTGCGTGTATCGGTAGAATGATCGTACGGGCAAGTGACCCAGTACTACTCGTTTCTGGACTACAAACGCCACCAACGCATTGCCACGACTCCAACTGCTACATTATACAAGCTTGGCGTCTTCTTCACAAACTACGTGACTATTGCCAAAGGTGGTAACAACATCTCGTAGTACTTTCGCTGCAAGCCGCCGACATTCCAAGAGTATCTGTCGGGTTACCCAGGCGCAAATTCGTGATCGGATTTCGTAGCAACCTACATATTTTTCGTGCAGTATTAATTCCAATTCAACCAAACTTACGCAATCTCCATTCATCCGCTACCTCTTGCTATCCACCACGTAGCCCTTCAACAGAAAAATCAAAAGATCGCTTGGGTACTCGTGCTTGGGTACGGTTGGATACCAAGTCGATGCTTGAGTACGGCAAGCTCTTCTCTATGTAACTCGATATCACTTCGCCGGAGCTCTACCTCTTCGGACCACTTCTTTGCATTCCGCTCTGCCTCACTCTTCCGAAAATCAAATTCTTCCTTCCAACGAGCTTCTTTTTCCGCTTTTGTCCATTTAAAGCTCAGCTCATCACTGAGCAGCTTGTACTCGTTTTCGCGACGACTATTCTGCTTCTCAATAAATTCAACTGTCACTGCATTGACCTGAGCTGTAGTGAGACCAGCACCTGATCTCGTTCCAGAATTATTGACGGACGACGCTGTACTCGTTGTTGCCTCGGCTGTTGAAGTGGATGGGTCTGAAGCTTGGACCGTACTTGCGTGGCTTGCTTCGTCTTCATCACCATCTCTTTTGGTGGTAGGACTCCAACGCTTCACCGCTTGTTCCCGGAGCTTTGCATCTGCAGTTACAAGCCGATCTGTTTTTGCTTGCATCTGGGCGCTATTCTTCTTATTGTTTGTCTCGATATCTCTCATCTCGTCGGTGATGTCTTGGAGAAACTGTTTGTTCTCCGTGTACTCCTCTTCTACACCGGACATTTTGTGGTATTCGCTGTCAGTGGCTTCAAATTCCTTGACAAGACGAAAAATTCGCTCCTTGATGGTCCTCATACCCAGCTCGGTCTCCCAATGCTCGTTTACGTTGGCCGTCACATCTTGATAACAAGCTGTCGCAAAGCCATGCTTGGCTGCATACGGCCGGACGTTTAAAATCTCTCGCAGCAATTCCAAATCAATCACAGGCGTGAAGTAGAGTTTCTTGGTATTGCTAGCAATGTTTTCGTCCTCCTTGCCATCTTTATCGGACTCAGATCTGCTAGGACCTTCATCAGAGCTTTCTTTACTATCGTCATAGCTGGAGTATCGAGTAGACATCAAGCGCTTGTCATTGACGTCACCGTGCCTACCCGTAGGATTGATTACAGGCAAATCGCGCGTTGAAGTGCGTTCTTTGTGCTGGATATGGTTCATTACAGTGTTCTTTGTTGCATGCTTGACCGTAGTTGTTTTCTGCTTGAGGCTTGGTTTTTTTCCCGAGACTTGGATCGAGTTCATACGCATCGGGTCAGCTACCTTGGTGCTGCAGCTAAGCTGCTTACGTCCAGTCTTGTTTCCAAACCATTCGTCTTACTGCTAGCATCGGATTCGGAAGAAGGTTGACCTAGTTTTCTGCTCGTCCCTGATGCACGGCGCTTGCCTTTAGCTGTGGTGGCAGCCTTTCGCTTAGACTGACCTGCGTCGACGCTTCTCTTGCGCTTTCCTGAGCTTTGACAAGGCGCAGTAGCTGCTACCATGTCAGGTTGTGGGCTCGCCAAGCCGAGCGCGGCGCAACAACTCTGCGAGCAAACTCGAAGAGCTAGCTCCCCTTCGTGGAAGGCGTTTGAGCACATATGATGCCCTGGTTTCGTGCAATACGTGCACGCTACTACGTCAACATCTTCGTCGTCGCCGACAAAGCATCCAACGGACGCGCACTAGCCTCGCATGACGTGGACTTCTTGTGATCCGCTTCACGTGATTTTGAACTGATTAGATCGGTGTGAGAGCGCTCTGTTGCCGTCCGACGAGTACCAAAACCACGTGGTTGACAACACCGAAACAAATGTGGACCACAATACGTGTTTTTGGAACCGTTTTTATCGAAAGTCGGTGCTTCTGAAAGCCGCTAATCTATGAAGAAGGCGCGCAAATTGAAGCAGTGCGTCAGGGTGGCGGTGCGTGCACTAAAGGCGGTCACGTCGCAATCAAGGCCTAGAGTAATAACTCGCCTGCCTACCATTGATGACACAGAATTGAGAATCTCAAGCGCAAGAACCACTAGTGGTGACGAAACTACGAAGCGTAATGCCGCAGCTCAGGAGGTCCCTCGAACGCCAAAACAAAAGAAAACCAACCCACCGATGGGGTCTACGGAAAATTAAAAGCTTGAGGCTGATAAACGACGTAATGTTTGAAAAATTTAGTAATTTTAGGTTTCTGAAAGCGGTTATTGATTGCGGATCTTACTCCAATTCTTTCTTGATCTAGACGTTTTTTGCTATAATCGATGAGGCGCTATTATGTGTCTGTGGTAGCTGCGGAGAACTCGCGAATTCAGCTCAAGCTGTGCTCAAGGTATATGAACCAGCAGCTGAATTTGTTTTCACCCCTCCGAAATGATAGTGGAGTTGCTGAAATAAGTTGCGAAGGTATCACCGAAAGCACGGCGGATGGGGCCAGGTCTATATGGCTTTGTGGTCGGTGCTATAGGTCTATTTGTGTGGTATTAAGGAAGGCAAATTGACAGGAGACGACCTGACAGTTAGGCGTTACCGCCGGAGATGGCAACCAAAGGGTGAAGTTGGATCCGAGGGAGAGTAACGCCATCAGGACCAGAGCTGTGACATGACTACGACCCCGGACCAGGAAGATGTCTGAGGTGGGCGGTTCCCAAAGCTAGGCTCGGATTCGATGAGGTGGCGACGGATCCGGATCCTCGATGGGTACGGATCCAAACCTCGGATCCGGATCGGAGACGAATACCCGCAACAGGCGCCTAACATGTATTGATATAAGTGTTGAAGGCTAAGAGAAGAGATGAGAGACCGAGAGTCAACTGTAGGAGAGTCAGTTTGGGATGGATTCGGGATAGGCATTACCTAAACATAAATCAGGACCGAATTTGCGCTGTAGAAGACAAGTGTCTTTATTGTATTGGGATTAGAATTGGCCCATACAAATATCAATATATTAACTACCTGCGCTCAAGTGACAAGTACCAGATTCGCTTGGCTGGCAACTGTCCTTCGGTCCTCCTCCCTCTCAAACATCCCGTTATAAGAAGTGGTTAAGTTACGTAAATGAACAAGGAAACACCCCCAACAAGGCATCTACTCCGGATCCAAACCGATCCGCAAAATCTACGGCCAAGACCCCAAGATCTACGTACTCGGAGCTGTGCGAAGGAACCCCCACGCAGATCCAACCTCCCAAGCCCTCGCCTAAGACGTTCAAGGTCTCACGTCACTGCGCCTCTTAAGTCGCCATGAGAGCGAATCCGCCCGCCGACGGGAACACATGGTGAGCCAAGTCAGCGAACCCTGCACGGTCATCGGAGCACCCCCTCCGTTAGTCGGCGTCTGGGCAAAGTGCGTCGAGTTTGGATCTGACGAGAAATACTCGGATCCACTCCACCAAATTTGTGCGCGACAGATGCCAAAGTTTTCGCGATGCACCGGGTTTAGAAATGCGACGTTCCAGAAGAGCTTGCCGTGCTGAACGGAATGGAAGCTCGACGGATTGGTCTGGGGATTTCCTTCACCACGTGTGTGATCCTGTATCATGACGGACAAGAATTTACGCGGGGCACCGCAACTAATCACTGGAATGAACCTGGAAAAGTTGTTAAGGAGCTACCCAGACCACGGCGAGAGTGTGGCGTTGTATTGCTCGCGTCGGAATCAAGTAAAATGACCAAATACTTTCGGGTGCTTCCAGACGCGGTACGGAGTACTGTGTTGGCTGATCGGCAACAACGTACAAGGATAACAACATTTCGACGGAGAATCTCCGTGAATTCGAACAGACTGGTGTTGCAAACGGTGTGCCGAGAATAGCGATAACGTACGAGGAAGCTCAACAACTTCAAGGCCACGCGCGTCAAGTTAGTGAACAGAAAGGTGATGGCGTCGATTTCTGTTCAGCAACAGCCCAGACGACGCAATCCCACCTAGCGTACAGACCAACTCGAACGACACTGATGAGGCTCCCAGGCTCGAATTGAGCAGAACTATGGTCTCGGTCAGCGAGGAATCACGAAGTCTCCTGTACTCATCGTGAATTGCAACCTATACTAGCATGCGTGAAATCTCTGAAAGCAGCACCAGTCTTGTGGGGACCCACGATACATTTGTGTCTGGTAATTATGTCATTAACCACTGAGTAACTTTGAACCACGGCTTCTTTGCTCTCACAGAGTTTTATGGTGTACAACATTATCACCGAGTGGCGGCTGTTGTGGTCGTTAACCCCGCAACCGCTCACCTGTTAGTTTTGAGTTCTAATGGCATGACGGACACAATTCAATGACAGAATGGGTGTTTTATTTTATTTAGCAGCACCATACAAATATTTTGACGAATACCACTGCAACAGTACTGAATTCACCAAAGCCACTCAAAATTAAACGTAAAATCGAGGACATATCGGCGACTCGCTTTCGAGCATGGAGGGAGGGTGACGATGGCGCGGGCAGCAGTAATTTGGATGATGACGACGATTTCGTTGACGTAGTAGACGTGATTGTCCGGGACCGGCGCACGCATAATCTAACGCTCTCGAGGTTCGGGTGCTAGGTGATGTCAAAGCTGGTCTCAGTGTCATTGACGAAGCTAGGCTCAATGGCATCAAGTCGTGCACTGCAGTACATGTTTGGGTAAAAAAGGAAGCTGAAACTTAGGGACGCAGGCAACATCAAGAGAAGGTCGAATTGCAGCTTAGGCGGACAGAGTCGAACTAGCTCATTGCCTCACCGTGACGAGTTGATACAATGAATCAAGCAGATGCGTCGAGATGAGTTTCCGTTGAAGCCGTGGACGGGTTAGTATTCGTCAACGAAAAGTCCAGCGAATTCGCGGCGACGTTCCGAACGAAGAACATGGAGTAGAGCCTGGAATGCATGCTCCGGCGGAACGTTCATAGGCGTGGCTTCTCCTTTAATTATGTTCTATCAACGCGAGACCTCGAAGCAGAACAACGTCAATCCGTTAGCGGCGTCGGCGCCAAGGTTAAAGCTACGTAAGGGAGGGACCTCAGTTTCAACGACGACGAGACGTCGGTGTACTACAACGACACTCCTACCCGAGCACATGCGTAAAGAAGTCCCGCGTGTGTATACAAAAACGGATAATCAAAAGAACCCCTCGTATACTGGCTGGCATATTTCTACAGCGTACCCTAGAGCTGGTACTACCGTTTGATACCGTGCACCGGCCCGTGGAAGTACCCGCTAGTGAGCTTCTCGTTGCTAGGCTTGATGTACCAGGACCTCCATAGTCACTCGTTGAGATAGCTAGGCACGACACTTTTGTGCATACGCCTCTCGTTCTTCATGCAAGCCTTAATCTTTACTTCGCATACACCCTCGATCCGGTTGGTGTGCGCACCGGTCGAGGGATCGACAAGTTGCGGCTGTGTTTCACCCACTGATAGAAATAGCGCACCCCTTTCAAGTATCTGTTGTTCTCCGAGGTGTGGAGCATGCCCTGCACCTCGGTGACGTAGGACTTGAATATATCCGCCTGCTAACAAAACAGAAAGTTTGAAAGGATGTAGAAACAAAGGTTACGAAAAAGAAACTTACCCTGGCTTCATGTGCTATTTTATATAGCGCGATAGGTTGGGTTTCGCGCGGTCGTCGTCCAAGACCTTGCGACACATTCACGGAGCTCCCCTCCTCATGGGCGAGGCAAACGTCTGGCACGTGTGGTTCAAAAACCCCGGGGCGGCGTGACTCTGTGTCGCCCATTATCCCAGCTCACATCCGGTTCCAGATCCCCGTCGTGCAAAGCACCCAGGTGTGTGCCCGCTTCCAGTCCGTGAAGGGAGGCTCCTTCGACCCATGTAATCACCGTAGCGAGCTCCATCAGCTTCCGCCGGACGTGACCAACTGGATAACAGGAATACACTGCGGTTTCAAGGCTGACCACCCGCAGCGCGGGTGATGGGGTTGGGGAGGAAGTAGATACGGGGAACGGTTTCCCTCTCAATGTGTGACGCTTGATGGCTTACCTCCTACCGTGTACTGTCATGCGGTTAGCGCAATTTCTTCCATCTCTTCCGTGCCTGGTACGGCTGTCTCTACATCGGTGTTTCCACCCCCGCACGGCCTGATCCATTGACGTCGTACGCTGGTCCGTTGGCTCCCATCGAGCCAGACGCGTACTCAGTGTTATCATACGCCTCTAGCGTTGCTCGGAGTGGCTTGGCCACGGTTCCATCGACGCCGTACGTTGGTTCATTGGCGCCTATCGCGCCAGGCGTGTACTCAGCGTCATTGGACACTCCCAAAACTAAGGACCTGTGTGTCTTGTTCGACAGGGGTGCTCTGGCCACCGGCCGGTGCTGCGCTTACGTTTGGTGTGTCCGCTCCGGCACTAACGCCATTCTCCGATGGAGGCCCGTTCGTTCGACGCATTCCAGGCGAATAATGCCATGAAGGCCCACTGTTGGTTACACGTCCAACTCCCGGTGTACCCTGTCTAGAGCTTCGGTTATGCTGCCTGGTAAGATCAATCAACGCTCCGCTTAACTGTTTGTCCAGGCAGTCGCAAAGCAAGTCTGAACTTATACATGAGTAACGTCGCTAAATTTGTGAAAGGGATCATCGGCGCGTGCAAACGGATGTCCAGGCCCGCCCATCTCCGCAACCGGATCAAACGCATACTTTTGATCGCCTTGACCTCAGCTAAACTCGTTGGAAGTTCTTGATTCAGGAAATAAGGGATAGCAGCTTCCTCTAAATTGTCCAGAGAATCTTCAATATCCAGATAATCATTTCAGCCGCTTCCAGTAGTGCTTCCCAATACGGAGTTGTCGGCGTTATCATGAGAAGATTGTGAATCGCGTGACCTTTTTGTATGAAGCTAAGCAAAATGTTTTCAGGTTGAGGTTGAAACTGAGAGTGTATCCATCGGACTTGAAATAAGAGAGGTGTCTGCTGGCTCGATACTGCCATCCGTGATTTGCCTTGGACCCTGGAAGCAATGCGAACCAGGACCTTAACCCAGACCACCTTAATAGTGACATTTGGTCGAAAAAAGTGGCAATGTGCCTCAAATAGCAGGTTGGTTCAAAGGTCACTTCGACAGAACGGAGGAGAGTAGATGATGGAGAAGCTTAAGCCAAGCGTCTCAGGGGCACCAACGACGCGTACAACACCTTTTCAACCCGCACACGAGCTGCAGTATGGCCTCACGATCGTCGCAACAGATGCTAGCACTGGTAAAGTATCTTCCGTCATGTGTCAGTTTCGCAGACACTTCGGACGAGAGCTTGCTGTTGGTGCAAAGCGAAAACGAACTCAAAACACCAAAATGTGCAAGCCCCCTTTTCGGCCATCACGCTACAAAAACCACAAAAGTCAGCACATTCAGATAAATGGAAAACTGACAAAATTCTCAGTGATGGTGAGAAGGCAACTTTTTTTCTGGTGTCTCCTAGTTCAGCAACCAGATACCAGCGCGTTTCGACTCGGAATCGCCCGTGCTTCGATTTTCATTTCCTGCTTATGTTGTGGTCAATCTCATTGCCAAAGTGTTTTCACCCATGAGAGAGAAAAACTTCGGTGGCAACAGCTTTAAGAGGGTTAGGAAATGTTGAAGATGGATACTACAATGTCGATATCAAGAGACCGTTGCGGTTTTTACTTGCTGTGAAACATCTATCTGTTGGCTTATCTTTTCGCCAGACCGCTGCCGTGATTCAGCTACATCATCACGTGACTGGCAACTCAAAATTGTACGGGATGAATGAAAACTTGACAAGCACATACGTGAGATTTCTTGTCGCACGTTCATTTCAACGAATTGGCGAGATTATAGCTCAGACCAGCATGTGGGGTTTCGATTTTGCTTCTAATACGACACGACACTCCGATCTCTCTTTCATGGACCAGGGCATTCGGCTTGCCGTAAACGGATTGTTAGTAAATCTACATTTGATGGTTGTACCCATGTTTGGGCGACACACGGCCGAAATTCAGCGCGATCGTATTGTGAAGGTTTTAGAAGAACTCTACTCGGGTTGGAGAGGTAAATTGGTCGGAATCGCCTCGGATGGCGAAAACACAATGACAGGGCGCCATGGAGGTGTTGTCACTTTGCTAGAGGAAGAAGCCACGTATAAAGTACTCGTATTTGGTGTGCTGCCATCAAATGGAGTTGGTGTTAAAAGGCGGCTTCGATGACGTTGGCAATGGAAATCTTGTGAAGACCACAAGGACGTTATTGTTCACCGTCGTCGTCAATGGAACCTGATTGCCGAAATGGGTAGCGCAGCTAAAAAGCTAACTAATCATTGGCTTCACATGGGAAAACATTGGAGTGGATATCAAAAAACCGCGTACGGCTCACTACCTTTTTTCAGACAATCCGTCGCGTTTACCAACAGCAGTAAGGTGGGTCAATGCTGCAACCCTTTCTTGCATCACATCGATTGTCAACGCGACATTGTTAAGGTTCAAGCCAGAGATATTCTGCTCTCACAGCAAATGACTGAAATCCAACTTTTAGTAAGCCGTCTCATTGGGCTTATGTCTGTTGAAGCTGTGCCAGGGCCTGATAAAAATTGGCATCAACGACATAATTTCGAACAAGTATTGGCTCCAGGACCAGAACATGAAAAACTTCGTAATGGATCAGGGTACATTTGTACAAGAGCGCCTGCAGAGCATACCGTCGGACACACAACAAGCCGTCCTCGTGCAGCTAGGAGACTTTATTTTACACATCATTGAAGGTCTGGAACTCGTTCAGGCGGAACGAGACAGCAACAACGACCCTGCGGCCTCATTAGCTCCTCCTGTTATGCCATCAGCACTGAGCACCATGCCTCACCGAGAATTTATAGACGGTGTTTTGGGTCCAAGGCGCGAACAACTTAAACAACTTTGGGGGACCGAGCAAATAGAGGCTGTCGAAGCTGAACATCGACAATTGTGCTTCTCATGCACGACTGACGACGAAGTGCAATCAGCCCTTCAGCTAGAGACCGTTGATACCAATTTCAATGCTGCGTGGGATGCACTTCAGACAGCATCAATGCCCAAAAGACAGGATGAATCAACCAACCAACTCAAAGCCATAGTCCCACCTGCGCCAGTTCTGCTGTGGGTTGGCGACTGTATTCGCCAATACAGCTTCGGTAGAGTTTGATTTTTCGATTTTAAAGTGGAAGTTGAACGATCGGCGCTTTGGACTGACGCCTTTAACCCTCGAGGGTATTTTCCAGGCGAAGCAGTACGATATTCTTCAGAAACTGTAAGCATTATCATAGGAGAGCATTCATAATGTGGCATAGCGCCACATTAGCGTTTCGTGGGGTGCCGAAGTTAAGCTACTACAACACAGTTTGGCATTGATCCGTGTTAAGGTGGTCTACCTTAACCAGTTCTTGTTTCGTAAAGTGTGACGGCAGGCTACGCATTAGTGATGACGTACCTCATCCGCACGGTGCAAAAATAATCAGTGAATTTCGCGCATCGGAAGAAAACGAACCAATCGGAACGGATGTTTCATAAATCAGTGGCCAAGCATACGATTACAGTACTTATGGTTGTGACTACTATGTATTGTGCTCGGCTACAGTAAGAACGGCTAATCCGCTTACCGTCAACTTCCGCGTATGATGCCGCCAACACAAACCCGTGAAAACGTTGACAACTGCTTGACTAGAGGTCTCTAAACTAGTTATTTCAGCAATTAGTCGTGTTGGAGCTGCGTTCTACTGCGCATGTAGTCAACCTGTAATGTATCAACCATTATTCGTTTAGTCATTTCAATAAGCATTCGATAGTTGGTGAACTGATCAGCTGCGTCATGAATAGTAGCACGGTCCCATTGTCCGTTATTAAACACGAATTTTCACCGACACCGACACGTTGATCGATTCCGTATCCAACGGCACGTGCGTAGTCAAACGAGGTGTAGCTGAGATCGTGGTTTATGTCCCACTGTTTTATCGCAGTGCGCGTGCTACGCGCGGCTACACGGTGGCTGTATGGTAGCGTTGACTTTGTCCTCGTCCTCGTAAATACTGAACGCTATGGCCGTAGAAAACCTCTACGTACAGTACGTGTTCAGGCGTAAAACTCAGTTATCCGATAAGTCCGCATTTGTCTTGGTTCCAGTACGGTTACACATTTGCAGACGAAGGCGGTTTCCGTGGTGTTCTGGGGATAATGACGTGAGACTTGACACGAATATCTTAAACTAACAACCGGAAAAATGTTTTAACCCTTCCTGTCCCGTATGTTGCATAATACAGGATAAATATTATTGGAGGCTTTAATATGCAGCGAAGAACGAAACGCCAAATCTATATATTTGTATAGGGTTATTTCAAATCGCAATCATGACTCATTTGAAACGTGTCTATATACAGATCTCAATAGGTTGAACCTACCTGTGGTGGATATCGAGTGGATAGGGGTTCTTGCCGCTACAGCTGCCCCGCCCCCTCCAGAGAACGGTTTCGAAAGCAATGGCCATCTCGTTCGGCCCGGGAGGTCCGTCCGAGGGAAGGACGGCATTGACTTCTTCGCGGATACGCTTGACAGCGCTAATTACCTTGTAGATAGTGCATGCTGCTAACGTACAGGTACGATTTAGATGAGAAAGCGTTGATGGCGTTCGAAGGCCATCGGTGTTACGGCTGGGACTACAGTTCCTATGGCTTCTGTGGCGCCTCCAACGGTGTCTGGTCTGCTACCCAACCGACTGATGCTACACGGTAAGTTTATGTCGCGCCGGATACATCACAACCTTTTGCTCCTCCTATGTCTGTTGCGTCAGCTACAGCACAAGCCTCGTGCCCACCGACGACTGCTACATCAGCTGTAACACGAGCCCATGACTCGGCGACACCGATTGCACCAGATTCAGCACACGTATCGGTCCCACCGATACCTATTGTGTCAGCTACAGCAGAAACACCTGTGGTATCGGCGACTGCCGCGTCAGCTACAGCACAACCTCCTGTGGTATCGACGGCTGTGAAATCAGTTACAGCGATGGTCACGATGGACATGTGCGGGGTGATACATCAATGGACGAATCGGAGAAAGGCGTGGTCAATGCCGTTGATCATGTGGCCGAGTTCAACATATACGATTCAGACCGCTTCATGTCGGTTTCGGCCTAGTGTGACTAGTCGGATGGATCTGATAGTGGCGATCCCAACCTCTGCTGCACAGAGTCTAAGATTTATGAGTCAGACGAAGTTGATACGGAGGACTACATAGCGGAAGTGATGCACATTGAAGAGGACTTGTCAAGTGACGACTGTAAAAAATGCTGCTGATGAATTGAATGATAGCGAAAAGAACTTGATGTTAGTGAGTTTTCCAAGGATGCAGTCGGGCCCCCTCGCGAGGACGTCAACACCATGCTGAGTCACCGTGCTGAGTTGAAGGCTCTCGCTGGTGAGTGGATGATTTACGATCAAGACCACTGTGGCGAGCTACAAGTCGATGGCGCAGCTGATCTATACGACGGGAGGTGGGGGGTCTACTCGGTCCGGTTGAGCCTATACTGAACCCCCTTTGGGATGTTCTATTACTGCATGCCTAAGGTGATTAAGGTGATGTGGAGAAGAGCCCAGCCGGTACAGCGAGCCCTTGCTTGACGCAGTGGCGGTGTAGCAACAAGAGCGTCAGTAGCTGTAGCAAGCTACACACCCAAATAGCCGAGTGCAATCACTAGCAGACAGCAAAGACAAGTTGAGCAAGGCGAAGCACATGAACTCGTCCACCAAATTGCGCTGCTGATAGCGCGAGTTCTGTGCCCCCACCTGTACTCTCGTGGAGAACCCTGGTCCACAACGGAGTGCGGTGCTATTCCCCACGGCATGTTAGGCAAAATACATGAGCCGGAAATGATTGGAAGATATCACGACGATCCCACCCTTCCATGACAACTCAAACAACAGTCGCACTAGGACCAAAGCTTGGAAATCACGTCGTGTTCTCCAAATTATTGATAAGACTTTCATGAACGGGTTTCGGATTGATTAAACGTTGTCCTTCGATGAGGGGATGATCGGAAGCGGCCACCAGTACAACCCCATGCGTATCTACATGAAAGGCAAGCCAACAAAGCGGGGGCCAAGTTCTACATGGTGTATTGTGCAGATACCCCATACCGCTTTCGGTGAGATTGTCTATTCGCTTTGATGCAGCACATTCTATCCTTGTCTGCTGTATCATACGTCACATGAGTATCCCATCTTCTAATGCTGTGATTGTTTGGTGTACACTGCAGCATAGCGATTTACCGAGGTAATGAAGATACGCAAGTGGCCCTATTAGAAGCCGTCATTCGCAATCTTACCAATGCGTCATGAGGGCAGCCTAGAAAGAGACATGTTGTCACAGACGACTACTACACCTGCGTGGAGTTAGCTGCGAGGCTGTTGAACAAGGGGGTCTACACAGTAGGTACAACGCGCATCGATCGGAAAGGCTGGGGTCAGCGCATCTCGGTCCCATCCAACATAACCAGCCAATGCCCGCACGGAAAGTTGAGCGGGGCGCGTACCACGTCGCAAAGAATCCGCGCATTCGCTGCTTCCTGGGAAGACCGGAGGATCGTGAAATTTCTAGCCAGCGGCTGTGGCACAAAACGAGTGATTGTACAGCGAAAGCGGAAGGGTGGTGGCATAACCCTGGGTGTCTCTTGCCCAGAACAGGTGCGCATCTACAACAAAGGCATGGTGGGAGTAGATGAACACGAGCGGCGGCACACGCACCGTCATTCCTTCCAGTAAGCACGACAGCATGGATCGTACAAACCGATTTTTACGAATTGTGTCCGGTATTTATTTATTAGTAGCACCATAAAATCGATCGGTTTAGACAGAGGGTCTACTAATCGTAGAGGGCTTTAATTGCCCCAACGCCTCACTATGTTGATCGGACACTCCACTTCGTTGTTGTCGCCGTTGTCCTTAAATTGCCAACGTGTTCCGTATGAACCAGCTCGACGGGCTATTGTGTAATCCACCGTCCTCAATTGACTTCAGGTTTCTCGCAATTCCGTACGTACCGAGGAGTATACTATTTCGACAGAGGGTGGGCGTGCACTCCAATTGTTCAGATCACTTCCAACTGTCTATCAGCTCCAACAGATTGCCTTAAGCCCTCGTTGATTGTGCGTGCTCAATTGAAAAAAGAACTCAGAATAGCATATTATTTTCGTACTCTAGGGCACAATTACTTCTTTTCAAGCATATTTTACTCTCGTAGGGGCTTTTTACTTGAAGCGGTCTTCTATTTCTAGAATCTTCCTGAAAATTCCAGGGGGGTCTTCTAATAGTAAGAGGTCTTCTATTCGTAAAAATTCGTTCCCAGAACATGTTTTTCGGTAAGGTGAAGTGCCAATTCTGGCACGCTTTTTGACTTGATTTCAGTATCCTTTTGGGCGTTTCCGTATAAATGTTTTAGGTGATATGAAATGACTTGAGTTTGTATGGACCGTGCCAAGAGTTGGCACACCCTTTCTACCTGTAAACTCTGTCAAGTTTGGTTATAGATAGGTACTCCACTGTCAAGAACCAGATTTATCTCATCTTATCAGTGGTAAAGATTTTGTTCACTAGTTTTCAGTATTGCGGTAGCTACGCCCCCGTTTATGAGGACATCGAAACCATGTCCCAGTTGCCACTTTAATTTATCGTAGACATGGCACTAGTCAAGTACATGTAAATCGTACACAAGCTAGTGGTGAAGAAAAAAGGAAAATCGGTACCTATCCATGCCGACCACTTGGGGCGACTGCACGTAGAGCTCCTGGCGCAACAGAAGGGGGACTTCCAGGGCAACATGCAGGCACAAAACTTGCAGTCAGCTCCAGCAGCCGGGTTACCGCACGTCCTGAAAAAAATCACAGAGACGTACAAGAACAAGGTGCGTCACTATCTGTGCAAGGTGCGTCACTATCTGTGCAAGGTCCGCTCGACCTAGTCCGACAAGTACTTCTCTGGGCCACCTAAGAAACAACAACTCATTTACTTCATCCCTACACACGAAAGATTGGGATCACGAACTTGATCAGTGTTGACACCTTACAGAAGTAGCTTTGACGGGTCAATGTGGACCCGGCCAGCCCCAGTTGTTAAGCAGGTACTAGAAGTCATCACTGTAGCACAAGAGGTGTTTTGTACAGCTCACCACTCGTGATGCTATTGTCGTGACCGAATCCTTGCACAGCCGCGTATAAACTTTGAACGTATCCGATGCCCATCTGCCATGAAATTGGATGGTAAGAGCGTCGACTCCGGCCCGGTACATATGCGTTGCCCCGCCCGCCCGTAGTGAATGAGTACCGTACGAACGGAACTCTTCGCCGATGCTGTGCGCATCCTGGTGGATTGCAGCGTCCGCCGAAACACTCGCTTGATAACCTTGTGCATCTATATAAATCGCAGCTGGTAGATTGTCGGGTAGATCACCATGAGCACGGACGAGTAGAGCTGCACCGAGAACCGGGCAGAGTTAGGGATGCCCGAACCGGCACAGCATTCGTGTAGTCGCCTTGCCCGCTTGATTATTCCTCGGATCCTAGTAGAATTATGCACATCACCGCCTTGTTTACCTGGGTTGGGTTGTTGCTCTCATCTAGAAGTAATATTTTCCTTGATTTCAAGGCAAACCTGCTGAATTGTCCCCCACTTGCCGCGACAATTCGGAGCGGCGAAGAAGGAAAAAGAACGATACGCAGAGGACCCTCCATAGCGCTTGATCAGTAGTAATTTTCATGTTGAGCGTCGAAAAGCACGTTTCCAGAAGGAGTAGTGAAACCGGAGAGTTGAGGTTACTAGGTCCATCCAGGCGTGAAATTCCATTGAGGAGCATGCGTATTGAAGCGTTATCGATCCGTAGGTCGCTCCCGGCTGCTCGAAAGAAGTGTCGAATTCCAACTAAGGCACCAGTGATTGTTGAGGCCCGAATTGGCTTCCCTGAACCATAGCCGTGTTGATATCCGTGTATTATAAAATCCGAAATGTGTTGAATTATAGTAGCAAGGTCGAGCTGGAGTAATGTTGGCCGAATTCCATCCTGAGAAGTCCACGAAGACCATATTCTCAGCGAGTTCAAGTATTTCTCGCGAGTGGTGTCGGTGACGGAATGTGCTCGCAGGTAGCTTGCCAAAGTCTCTCGACACTGTTTGCGTCTGAAGCTGGAATCTCCTGTGACCAGTGCAAAGTTAGGATAGTAAATAGAGATGCTAGACCTGGATCCGTTGATCGACGAGAGCCCGCATCGGCGATCGTTTTCTCCTCTCCAGGAATATGATACGTAGAAAGACGCAGGTTGTACTCCACTTCCCACAAGCATAACAGTCGAACTAGAGTCTGCGCTCGTGGATTTGGTGACGAAAGCGTGGACTGCCAAGAAACGGCAGACATGTTGTCGATTCTGAAATGAATCTGTGTAGGTTTGGTCGATGCGACCACCGGTTGAGCCCACTGCGGACCCCATCGATGAATTGTGAATACACACGTTAGAAGTTCTCTAAAATTGATGTCATACCCGGTTTCCGGTTGGATCTTGGTCTGCTGGATTAGCTCACGTTCAGAAACAGAATATTCATACACCAGCGTTTTGCGTTGTTGTCGTACATTGCGCAGCAGCCGGAATCCGATGCATCCAGACGCGGAGTCAAGTTGAAATAATCCATGGGAACTCCATATAATGAGGAATTGCTGAGCATGTGCAGCTGCCATAGCAAATCTTCACGCATGTTGTCAGATATCTTGATGTTTTGCCAGCGATGTAGGTATCGTTCGCGCCGTCGTAGTCGCTGTAAAAATGCACGAGCAGGTCTGATGCATGTAGCAACGTGCCAATGGCACCCAAGCAACGACCGATGCTGGGTATGCCAGAAACCAGAGCTGTACATGCTTCCAGTACAATATGCTTTGCCTTTATCACCTTTTCGCAGGCATCGAAACAGTCATTGCGTCCGTATCAAAAATCAGTCCGAGGAGCTTCTGTTTGTGACTCCGACCAGTGAGCTTCTCCTTATTGGCCTTGGATGGGCCAAGTGCTGTGAGCATGGCCGACCTTAGAGAACACTCCATTTCAGTACAATTGGTTCCGACGTCTGCTGCTACCAGGACATGATCGTACCCAGTGATACTGGAAAAATCCGCCGCGATTCCACGAATTTCCAGTACTTCCATGTATGTGAGAGATAGCGTCACCAACTAGCCCGTATGCTCCCGGTGAGCCTCTCCAACCGAAAGAACCGGATTAATCAATACCAAGAGCATAGTTCTCGTCAATGTGTCCTGCAAATAAGTATACACTGTCACTGTGTACCCCAACGTTTCGGAAAGCTGAAGAAACATCGCCCGCCAGAAGTTTGACTACAGCATCAAGCAATTCAGCAGTTTGACGAATAATCTTGTGTGTGATGGAGTCACAATGTTCATATTGTGGCTTCCACATCCTGCTCTTGTCTGTGAAATCGTTAACAGAGGCCGAATCAGGGAACGGCAAGTCATGAATGACCCATCCGTCTGTGTCTGGGTTCATGCCGCCCTTGTCTACCACTTCATACGGACTCACTTCCACTTCAGGCCACACTGAGAGGATGTCGAGATCTACCACCAGGCATCGCCAGCAATCTTGTTCACGCCGAGTATTATTTCGCAGTATGTATTCGTTCTCTGGCAGATGCATGATTAGATGGGACTCGTTTTCAGGCGTGGAATTTGCTGTCGTAGTGGGACGCGCACTCCTTCTGAGGCAACCTCAATCCGATCTGGTAATTTATCGTAGTTCTCACAGTAGGATGTCAGCACTTTTGGAAGCATCGCCTTATTAGGGCGCATGTCATCAGGTATTTGGCACCGAACGAGGTTGACGATATGGAGTGGAGCTCTGGTGCGACGAATGTACTCGGAGAAACCACACTATAGGGGACAGTTCAAAGTGGATTCTGAGTGCTCGATATCCCTGGATTTTGGGAATTCGAATGGCTTCCCACAATTCTGCTCGATGGTCGCCGTTGCTATGTAAATCGCGGAGATGTTCAATCGACGGAGCTGGTCTGATGCTATCATTTTGTTAGTGTTGTAACCCCGTTACGCTGGTTCTTGTCGGTGAAAGTTAGGCAAGGAGGAGATTGATGTCGTCACCTGTATCGCGTTGAACGGTGATGTCCTCGGGAACTGACGCGCAGAGATTTGATGCAGTAGGACAAGGCCATAGGGCGCTTGCGGCGTTGCCAGGGGGTAACGAAGGGCTCCGGGGTCATGGGGCAGTAGCGTTAGTGCCAGGGGGCGACTGTAGCGGCAGTATATCTCCTGAAGGCGCTTTGACCGGATAAAAAGTGGGAGCTATCAGTGATATACCGGGTTCGGGTATGGAGGCATGTGTATGGCCACTCGGATCCCGAAGTGCTACCGAACCAAGAGAACCTCGGTCGCATCAATGTCGCCGTGAGCCAGGCGAGCGTTTGTCCTTCGATTCGCAGTTACGGCGTCTGGAATCGTGACTATCCTCCTCTTTAGACACCGTACGGTTTGTTGTGTTGAGTTTCTGATTCTCTGGAAGACGACTACCGCGTTGATTTCGATACACTCGATCCGCCCATTCTTGTAATTCACGATGTAGCTGTCGACCCCAGGTGTGTGTGCGACCCGGATGAGAACACTTTGCTGTCGAACCACCGATACACATCGATCCACTGAAATACTTCAGGCATGGTTCCCTGCCTTTTGAGCCCCGCAGTATCTGAGCCCGGAGATGGTCAGGGATGATTGGAGTACGTCTGGATGGTCCTCTTGAGCAGCGTAAGGGCGTCGCCGATGTCTTCGGAGGCTGAGGCTCTGCTACTGATGCTCGCAGCGACAGTGCTAGACTGCTTAGCGCCGATTGCCGTCGTAATCAATAGCGTTGACCGCATCGCGATAGTCGTGCCACCATCTTGATGTCTCCATTGCCATTTTCCCTAATGTTGTGCCCGAGAATCGATTCACGAACAGCAAAGTGCACTGCAACCGTACCTGTGGACTGGTGTCTCTCTCTTGGTTTGCCGTCACAAAGATTTTAAGTCGATCGAGCATTATGATCGCGTGCTCGTACTAGAATTCAGCAGCAAAATAACGAAGGCTGGTTATCGCTGTCAGTAGCTGCTCGTAACTATCGCGCAGCGCCTCCACTACTGGAAGTTGAACCGAACCACCAAAAGCATCCATAAAGTTCTCATTTGGGGAGCCTCGTACGAGTGCCTGCTGTTCACTTATGGGGGCGAAGTGCATAATTGTCAGGCCACGACTTCCAAGGCGGCCACTCGCCAGTGAGACGAGGACAGCCGGCGAGAGAACGAACTTGACCGCTGGGTGCTCTCTTATAATCAACAGGAGATGCATAACGGTGAGTGACGTACCTGCGTCGACTAGCTGCCAAAATAATCTGTACGCCGTCAGAAGTTGGGTTCTGTCGGGTTGTACTCGCCCTTTATTTTCCGCCCCCAAATCTGTGCGAAGCTCGAATAACGTAACGATGCGATCTCCGAGGGCGGGATTAAAGGGAGGTCGTCCCGAATACCTCGTTCATGAAGCCGTGGGCGCGCTGCAGCCGCCGTCCGCTGATTTGATACATTCCCAAGCTGCCTCAGCAGAGCCTGTCGTTTCGATAAGTAAACGTCCTCTAGACGGCGAAGCCCATCTTGAACCGTCACCGATTGGCTAGGGAGCGGACGTGGTTGACGTGTAGGTTGCTCGTGCATAACGTCGCGGGAGGGCACCACGGATTCGTGGCTGTCGTCAAAATCATTCAGGAAAGCTTCTAAGCGGAAACTGGTGCCCAACGGGCGGAGTGCGCTACTGGTCAGAGTCCCTGCAGTTTCATTAGACAGCGTAGAGCAGCTGATGTTGGTAATATTCGGGGCTGTTAATGGAGTCGGGCGGGATGATAGAGTCCGGATCCGGATGCCTCCAGAGGCAAGCCGCATCGCCGAGCGTGCTTGTTCTGACACTTCAGATGCCGGGTCAGCTCTAGCCGGGGGGTGCAAAACAGGCTTATTGTCATCGGTCAAGGTTAGCTCTTCATCCATCGCCTGGGCCACAGCTCTGGAAGCTTTTGCCTTCCCAGCAGCGCGTTTGGTCTTGGTGACAGAGGGCTTTGCCCGACTTTTATTTTTAGGTTTCCTTTGCGACTTCAGTTGGGCTTGCGTAGGACAGGGAGGCGATAGTGGTGCGACTGGAGGTTCCGTGAGCACTCGGAGTTGGGTTGGTTGGTTCACTCGGGCCCTTCTCGCGGCTGGAGGGTCAACGATAGAGGATGGTGTGCGCTTGGCAAGACGTCCACTCCGACGCACAGGTGGCGTGCCACCCGCTGATGGCCGTTCTTCTTCGCTAATACGCTCTACCTGGGGAGTTGTATCGCCAAATGATATGCCTAGGGCACGATTGGTGGGGTTGTTGGCAGAGGCTTGCATTTGAGACGAGATAGAAGAAAGGTGACTGGAGGGATCGTTTGCTTGGTTACTTGCGAATTTGCTTGAACTGTTGCGTGGAGATTTTGCACTGGCAGCAAGTGTCTGGCGACATCTTGAGGTAGTTTTTCTCTCCCTTGGGATCTTGTTGGTCGTTTCGCTTGTCGGAAAATTCTATTCCCAAATGGGAATGGCACTTCTCGGCTTCGTATCTAATCTTACACTAGCATATTTGCGGCAGTTAATACCTTAAAAAATAATCCTGATCTGCTGCTCGTCGTCGCAGTATTTTTAAGGATGCCGTAACGACAGAACTGAAGTAATTACCACGTATTTTCGGCGATAATCAGCAAACGCGGCACCTGAGTAATCCGGAGAGCAACGCCGACTCACCCAATGCAGCATTAAATCATAAAAAAGCCGCAAAACCCCCGTGGTAAAGCTTAAACAAACGAGGGTTTTTTTCTGTTGTTAAGTCGAAATGTCGCAGAAAACAAATAACATCCAAATTTCGACCAATCACCAAGACATTACTATTTAGATGTAAGAATAAGAAGATGCAAAGAACGAATTATGCTCCAAATTATTGTAGCTGCTTTAAAGTAGCCTTCCTGGCTGTATAGACATCGGCATCGCAGACTATGGAGCTTGGAATGATACCATTCTTGATGTACAACTTGCTCACGCGAGGAAGTGGATAGTAGTTGTCGGTTGAGTGCTTAATGATGCACTCCATCACTTTATGAAGAGTAACAAAGGTCTTGTCTAAGGTTCAGCTTGAAAAAGCTGAAACGCAGCAAGAACGAACCCAATTAAGCGTCTATTTTGTGAGTTGGTTGCTGGTACTGAACTGACTGGATCGCGTTGAAGACGGCCAGATCCAAAATGTTGAGGTCGGGTGGCTTTGCCGACTGAAACTCCATACGGATATTCCAGTCACCTTCTTGAGCAGCTTGTCGAACCGTGGCCCGTGCTACTGCTGCATGAGGACTAGCGTTGTCGTGCTGCACTCGAATTCTTCGTCGTTTGCCTCCTATCAAAAATAGACCAACATATTAGTTTAACCCTATCGCGAGCCACTTATCTCAACTATACTATACAAACCTAAGTGATTTGCATCTGAAAGGGCGCATTTATCGCCCTTTCAGATGACGGTACTTCACTTGCATGTCCCATGAGACATGCCATCTACTGTGATTTGTAGGTGCACAGGGACGGGACAATGTGACTTGGTTTTTGTATAGTATCGTGATTACTTGATGATTACGCCACGCACCTTTTTTGATATGTCCCAGAAGACGGTTGAACTTGTGTGAAAGGGCGCATTTTTCGCCCTTTTAGAGGGGTATTTTCTACCGTGTTTTGCAAAAACCCTTAAACGGCGAAGAATGCGCCCTTGCACCACGAAAGGGTTAATTACTAATACAACACGCAAATATAAACATATATCCAACCTGGCCATCTCTCACGGATTGCTGGGAACAACTTGGTCTCGAGTATGTTCGCGTACTCATCCGATGTCATCGATACAGTCTTCGTCTCCAGTTCGCCAGCCAAGCGATTAACCGATGAACGTTTTGCTGGCACACTCTCGACCACCAGCCAAATACCGATTTTACCATCAAAATATGTTCGGCGGAAAAAGTCGTGCCGTGGCCTAGCCACAGCCGCTAAAAACATTACTTTACCTGTGTAACGCTTGTTGTTGACGTATGGCGGGGAAGTTTTTCAGTAGGTGCCATGTAATAGTGTGTTGAGCCTCTATACATGTCAAACCATTTTTCGTCGATATGCACGAAATCGTACATATCGGCGAAAATTGGCCGTCTAAGACCTGCATGCAAACATCAAAGGCGTAGTGAATATCGATTATTGCATATATGAAATAAAACAGGTTACCCGCATTGGGGGGTTGTCGTACATGACGCAGCGCAAACGCAAGGCGCTGCTTCTTGTGCTCGGCCGTGAGCCGAGGTTTAACGAGAAACGCTCGCGAAGCGGCCCCATCTTAGCGGCGAAGTGTGGTCTGTGGGGCCTTTATAGCATTAGTCAGGCTCCGCTGATTTTGCCGCAGCGGGAGCGACACCGCTGTCACCTTGGTAGCGATGGCGGGGTGGTCGATGCCGCGTGAGCGGCGTCGCAGCGGCTTGAGCAGGGCGTCTGGCGTGTCACGCTGGTCTCAAATTCGTGAGACGGAGTCGCGATGGCGAGAAAACGCACGACTGGTAGCGGCCTTTGCACCCAGGAAGTCTCCCATCTACGGTTAAGCAGGAGAGGTGGAGGAGGATGGGGGGGTTGGGCCGCGGAGGGTGGCCTCCCATGGCGATGGTCAGAAGCTGGTGATGGCTTGGTGGCTTGGCGGGAACGTGGTTTCGGTTTTCTTTTGACAATTGTGCATTGTAATTTTAGCGCGCGCAAAATAACCCTAACCGTTCAAAACTTTGACCAATGAAATGGCTGCACGCTTCAGGAAAATCCTCGTTGTTGTTTCTTAGGTGGCCCAGAGAAGTATCGCCGTATCTTCGAGACGCTCTACTACTTCGAAGAATACACGCGTAATTTTGGCGGCCGTGTAGTAAAGCTCGACGCGAAGGGTCAGACGCAACACCATTCCATGAAAAGCCGCCAGAAATGTATCCGTCTCTCCGGAATCTTTTTGTAGGCGTGATGGAGCTTGTATAAATTCGATCCGTAGTCTCCAGAAGAGACGAGAAGGCGCAATTCAACCATATGTTCTCGGTTAGAGATTTCAGCCATATTTACCTTAAAATTGACAACTCTTCAGGGTAGTGCACCGTAGAGCTATTTTAAGCAGCGGTGAGCAACGTACAGCAGTCGCGAGCTACGTAGGGTAGTAGCGAGCAACTTAATGCACCGGTGAGCAACGTAGGACAGCGACGAGCTACGTAGGAGAGCAGCGAACAACGTAGAGCAACGGGGGACAGCGACGAACAACGTAGGAGAGCAGCGCGGAACGTAGGATAGCGACGACCAGCGTAGGAGAGCAGCGAGAAACATAGGGCAACAGCGTCTTTGCAGTAGTGCGAGGGATTGACTAATGGGGGCCACAAATTGTGGGAAAGGGGGGAAGGGCAAGCCCTACTGTGAAGCACGACAGCTTGATAACTATTGTCGGTCCCTGTAGAATGATTTGAGTGACTCTTAGAGTTGTGCATGCTTTGCATCGGTGCTCGTGCCGATTGTGGAGTGCTGTACTAATTTTCTACTGATGTTTTTGCTATTTCCTCCAGAGAGCGGCGCCTTAGAGCCAGCCATTCAAGCTACAAATCATACGATCATATCGGAACACGTCTGATACTCATCAAGGGAGCATGTGTCAGCCGGTCAGAGCTTTTTTTGTCACAACCAGGCGTTCGCTGCCGAGGTCAACGTCGCGACAGGCCTGGAGGAGGAGGTGGTGGTTGCCGAGGTGTGCGGCCGGAATGGCGCGAGCTAACCGGACGGACGCCACGGGGGTGCTCTTGAAACCCTATCTGCCTCACAAGGGCAAGACGGTCGAGAACGAGATGTGCAGGCTCATCAGCTCTGCGGGGCAAGGTGAGCATGTGTAGTGTTCTGTTAACGTCCAAAGTTTATGCGCGTGCTCTCAGGTCAGCAACGAACAGCGGTGTGGGACTCAAGGTCTTGCTATGCGCGACGGAGATCCAGAATTGCGCCGAGTCGCTTTCAAGTATGCTGAAGGGCATTAGCGAACACGAATTGCCCGTGTACGTCACGGAAGGCACGGACTATACGAGTTGGGAAATCCATTTGTAGGTTGCCCAAGAGCATATACAGCCTAGGCGCCGAACCCTTGGATTCGTACGCTACATGCGAAGTTGGTGGCGATGGGCTTTACGATAACGGACTCGGTCTGGTCACGTCACTGTTTGCAGGAGCTGGTCTCTTGCCACACGAGCGTTTTCTTCTCAAGCAGAAGCACCTACTTGCCGCAGCGAACTATCGCTCGCGCCGAGCGTTCTGGGCCAGAAGCTTAGTGTCACACAAGCTGATGCGAAGACCCGTTGAGGAGTTGAGCCGAAGATAGAGAATTGAAAAGTGATTGATTGATCAGCCAGCTTAGGTTTGGCGCTTGCTAGCTCATAGTTGCTGAGCAATCACCAATTCCTGGCGTCCTGGACACGCAAACATGTATCCAGGTCCTATCCTAAATCCTATCATTCTCAAATCCTAATCTTATCTTTCTCTACCGATAAAAACCTACAATTCCTAAATGTAATTTCGTAACTGGCGTCCCATAATCCAAATTTCCGGCTGTCAACTTGATTGTTGCAAATCCATGGGATTTTCAACCAATGATCTGTCGCCAACTCAAATGTTGACGTGGCAACTTTAATCGCATAATCGTGTTGCCTATCCGACACGAAATATTGTAGCCAATAGGAATGCAAGTAGTCTATCAATACTTGCATGTTTACATTGTGGCAGTCAGCGTAAGCTGGACAGCCGCACATGTCCTTGTTGACGTGGATTCCGTAGCCTTGTCATTGGCTACGGATGTCCACGTCCCACTCAGCTTCCGGACATCAGCCAGAGACCACAGAACTTTTATCGTTCGTATTCACCCCATACAAGTTATGTACTTGGTACCTAATTCCAAATTGCTGACAGACTCCTAGCAGAGTCGCGCAAGCGGAATCAGCACATTGTTGGCCGTGTTGCAGCCAACTGGCAGAGTATCCTGCTCCTATACCTACGCCAAGTGTCGAATTGTTTTAGCTGGTGCCCAGCGTATTCGACCACCCACGCAGTAAACCTGGTGGTCGAGAGAGTTAAAGTATGAAACGATTTTTACACGATAAACTGTTAGAAGCAGGAAACCGTTGTTTACGTGGTTGTCTGTACATTACGGTAGAGAATACATGCAACCAAGCATGCTTTCGTGAAAACTTCATTCAACATTTCACCAAGAACAACGCAATGCCACCCCACAGCACGACCGAGATCCCCGAGAACTTTCACAAGATCGTCGACACCAAGCCAAGGCTCCAATGCGAACCACCACGCGGGCACTCCCTACCAGTCCTGGCGATGTATCTCGTGAGAGTTGCCAGGATGGTACCCCACCTTCGAAGACCAGCCAAGTTTTTCCTCAGCGGTCGTAAGGAAGTCTATGAGTCCATACCAAAATTTATCCGACTGCGGACGTCTCCGACGTGTACCACTATCTTGGTACATTTATCTTTGGGATCTGTATTTTATGTATAAGTGGTGTACTATGGTTTAGGGGAAACAATAACGAGATCGGAACCGATAGAAAGCTTGTTTTAGCCTAGTCTGTAGGCGGCAGGAAATCGCCTGAAACGGCCTGTGGGCTGAGAAAACGCCTTTTACTATAAACATGCAAATTAGGCTCGAGAGCCATGTGCTCTCGAGCCGGTAAATTCAACAATGAGGTCAGAATTTTGAGATAGTCCGGATAACGAGACATCTGTCCGGATATTACGAGGATGCCGGAAACCAGTCATCCCTGGGATTAGCCTATTGGCTACTTATTTACCAATAAAAACTTGCCACTTGCTAGTGTAGAGACACGCAGCCAACTAGTGGCAACCAGCGACACACATCAACTCTCGCGGGCCGACGAGGAGCCTTCGCGCTCGGTCTACATTTTTTCCACGCTACTGTGCAGACCTCCGGCTCGGCCTCTCAGGCCGTACAGCCTGTACAGCCTGTACGCTCAGCATTTAGCCAGCGCTGGTGCCACGACCCCCTCCCTCCCTACCGACAAGTAGCTCAATGGTAGAGCGCAGGGCTAAGCTCTGAGGCTGCTGGTTCAATTCTAGCCGTTGTCACTACTTGCTTTGAATTGTATTCATGTATTGTGGTTAGCTTGCTAACTAACTACCTCCAGTACATCCTGTGTGTATCCAGGAGCAGGATCCTGGATGGCAGCGGTCTGCAGCAGACGTTGATGGCGCTCGATCTTGGCGTTAAGGACTCCAGCACGGTGAAGGGTGCGCAGGTGCTTGAGGACGGCGCCCGACCCGCGCGACGTGATCTTGCGCTCGGCCAGGAACGCCAGCACCGCCGTCTCCGCTTGCTTGCCCACGTCCAAGACCCGATCGCGATAGTCCGATGCTGTCGCGTCCAGCTCGAACCCGTCGTCCAAGAACAGCTTCATGAAGCCTACGAGCAGCTTGGCGTCGGACTTCTGCCTGCTTCGAGATTGGCGTTTGCCACATCCGCGGCTCTTGTGCGTACCACGCGAACCAGGTAGCGTCGCCGACGACCTGCGTTGCTTCTTCTTTGGCTTGCTAACATCAGTGTCTGTGCTCGCTGGCTCCTTACGTTTGCTTGTAGCTTGGACAGGATCGTTGTTTTGCTTGGCCTCGAACGCGTCCATCCGCGCATCTTGGTGTTGGATGTGCTCCACAAAGTGTTTAGTGACAGCGGCTTGATGACGAATGATCTTCTGCTCCTCGGATACTTCAGTTAGTTTGGTGGCTTGCGCTGTTGTGGGTTCTGTGTTGCTGTTGGTGTGCTTGGGACAGATAGCGGCCGCGGATTCCAGATATGTCGACCAGCCAAGAAGGTCTGCCACCGAGCTACCGCTGTGAAGTACGCAAGCTTCCACGCGCTTGATAGCTGGAGCTTCTGGGTTGAGTTCCTTCAGCAGCGGATAGTGTCGAAGCACACAGGCGGTATGGACATCGAGGACGGGCTGCTTGATGTTGTGTCTTGTTGCTTCGAGGTTCTGATAGGTAGCGAACAGGAGACGTTGGAAAGCGTCGACCTTGGTGCGCGTCTGGGAGTCGAAGGCCTTCGGCGTCTGGAGCGCGACCTTGGCTTCAGCACCGTGGCCGCTGAGTATCTTGCTGATCTTGTGGTCTTGCGCACTGGTGTTGAAGATGTAATTAAACCCTTTGTTTGTTGTTGTCATGTTCCAGGCACCGCGATCGAAGATCCAACGCGCTGTCAGCTGCCCGCACGCGCTAGCGTGCTGAGCTGCACCCCACCGAAACGAGTGAGAGGTCAGAGCAGCCTCCACACCAGCGGACTTAGCGACGCGATCGAGAACGCGGTTCACGTGGGCGTAGATGGTTGGAGTCGTGTCCACGCCGCCGGTCGTTGGAGCGTCAAGTCCCAAGGTCGCCGTCGGATGGTCCAGCATCTCCAGCAGCGGCACGTCCGGGGACAGCTATATGGCGTTCTGGCTTGGCTACTCGGGGAGGTTGTCGATGACATTCGCAGACGGCGCAGCTTGGCTGAGAAGCGCCAGCGCCACGGCAAGCAGCGGGCAAGTGCTGAAGTTTGAATCCGGGAAGAGCGAGAGGCCCTGCTCTTCGGACGTCTTCATGCGAATGAAGCGAACGAAGAGCACCTTGCCCGCATCGATCGAGATGTTCTGCTTCCGAGCAGAGCAAGGTCTGACGCTCGGCCAAACAGGTACCAGAGCAAGCTGAGTTACGCAGCGTCTTGGTAGTCACTGGAACAACTTGCGTTAACATACAAATATACAAGCATTCTTTTCAAATCTGCCTTAGAACATGGCGGCGCCTTACTGATTAAGCCACCGCCATCTCTCTTCAAACAAAATTTGTCAAGTGTTTTCCCCATTTTCAGCAACCGTGCTTCTAGTGCAGCTCGGGGCTGAGGGAACTGTTCGAGTAGCCATAATTAGCTTACCGATAGTATTGCATCGAAGTGTTTCGAGCCAACAGCTTGCCTTTTTTTGCCCTCGGTCAATGCAAGAAACATACCAAACTTATCCATTACAGATACAAAACACTTTCCACTATCATCACGTTCAATACAAGTACGCACGTACTCATCACTAACACCCTCAGACTTTAAGAACTTCTTAAAAGTTGCCACAGCCGTAGCCTTAGCACGCTTAGTGTTGCCAGGCTCTAGTTCTTCTAAATCCATGTCCCTTGTCGGATGAAAGGCAAATATGCAAGTGATACATAGTTGACTTGGTAAATGAATGACAATACACATATTTTTCAAAGTTTTCCGACCCGATACGTCGGAACGGCTGGCTTACGGGACTCACCTAACTCCCTACATGTTTATTGGCTATTAATCATAGTCAACCCAATTTGATTGGTCAATTATATCCAATATGAATATGACTGGCTAGATAACTGCATACAATTGTTTAGTATAGTCGGAAAAGTGACCATATTCAACCTTATCGGGAAGTCGTCCTTCCTACACGACGTTGCTCAGAAAGCGTGTAATCGAAGACGAGCCCAGTACCCCATGAACAGGCTTACCAACCGCAGGACGACAGCAGAAGCTGTTGCGGAGAACGAGGTGCTGTGGGAGACGGGCGAAAACCCCTTAGGCGAAGATTCTAAAGGCCGATAAAATCTCACAGGGCCTGTTCGACGTGGATTGAGGCTATCGCTACGATGGCTGAAGTTGAGTAATTTGAGGGCTGGGTCACCAGCAGTGACAGTACTGCTGGATGAATGATCGCTAATCCTAACAACGACTGTGTCTATCATGCAGTAAATACGACGTTAAGCTGCCACAACCACAGCGACGCAGTAACGGATCAGATGAAGCTCGGCGACATGGCCAACGCACGGTTGAAAAACAAAACTGAATTTGACCAAAGGTTTGACCCGGAAACAACTTGTTTCTACCCTGTGTCGAAGGCCTATACATCCTGAAGGACGGCGATGAAGTCAAGTTGCTGCTGACTGTCTACGTCGACGACCTACTGCTGATGGGCCAGCGGGCTGCGCGCCAAGATTGCAGCTGTGCTGCAGGAGACGTTTGAGCTTACGACGATGAGCACAGTCAAGTACCTTCATGGATTTGAGATTATGATCGATATGCGCTGTCAGATCATCCACTGTCAGCGACAGTACGTGTTGGAAGTGCTGAAACGTTTTCATATGGATAGTTGCAGCGGATGTGCAACCCCCGAAGCAACAATAGATTAAAAGTGATAATACTTCGACCAAGGACTATTTACATTACCGAGAACTGGTGGAAGCCCTCTAGTTTCTCGTGGGCGTATCAAGGAGGAAGGCCCCTGGAACTAGCCCTGGTGGCGTATATTTAGGCACTTATTTCGATCTCGTGGGCGTATCAAGAAGGAATGCCCCTGGAACTAGCCCTGGTGGCGTATATTTAGGCACTTATTTCAATCTCGTGGGCGTATCAAGAAGGAATGCCCCTGGAACTAGCCCTGGTGGTGTATATTTAGACGCTTATTTCGATCTCGTGGGCGTATCGAGACCCGGTATAACTTCGCGTCCTTTTTCAAAATTCCAATTACTTGATGTGTCATTAAAAATGAAAGTGAATTACTTGAAATAGTAATTAGTTTTAATCTTCCTGCTACAGATGTTGTCAAACATCATCTCGAAGAGATGGGAGTGAGCTCCGCGTCGCCGTTGGCTCGTGTGGCCGACCGCTCTCCGCTCCTGTTGCCTCTATCCTTTGCCAATTGCAGCACAGACAAAGTGCTGTCACGCTCCTGCATCGTCGTGAAAATTCGCCCTAAGCTGCTGCATTTCCTGGTTGACAACTGCCTGTGGGTGAGTGGGGTCATGGATTCTAAAACATTTGCAATATTCTAACCAATGCTATCATCACCATCACTCTATCAGTGTGTAATCAGGTCCAATGTGCCGATTACCGACGTTGCAAACTATACCAACGTTCACTCTGAAGGCGCTGAAGCTCCTAACAAGCTCCTGGTCTCCATTGCAGACGGGAACGTGTGGATCGTGACGTTGCCCAGCCATTTCCAGCCTGGGGCGGGCGTGGTGGCGCGTGAGTTGCTGCTGGAACGCTCATCCAGCGAGAGTGATGGTGGATCGGTGCAATGGTTCTGTCTCCTGCCGGGAGTGCAGTCTGTGAATCAAATTCCAGCAGGGTCAGGGCTCGTGCTGATGAGGAGCTTGGTGACGCCGTCCACATTGATCATAAGTACACGCGGGGGGCCTGATTCAAAAGTGCAGCGTCATCAGTCGCTGGAGCTGGACGAGATCGAAGGAGAACAGTCGACGTGTGCACTTTGTCTGAGTAGTCAAGTATTAGAGCATAGTGGACTCCTGAAGAGTTTGTTTCCAGACGTGGTGAAGTACGTGGGTGTGGCAGCTGTTCTGCAGGGAGATCTGGATGGTTGTGTACGATTCTCTTTGGTGCAATATCCCAGTGGGAAAAGAGACTTCGTGAAGGCGTCTGTGATTCGCAGCGGAACGCTTCTTCAGTTAGGTGAACCGATTCAGATGATTGTTCCGTTCATGTCTTCCGTGCCACCAGCACTATCTTCAGAGGGTGAATCACCTGTGTCGTTACCGATGTTTGATGCGATTCTAGTGCTTGGTGCTCGAGGCAGGATCAGAGTTGTTGAGCTGAAGAATGGGTGCTCAGTGGAAACTCTCCCTGTTTCATTGAAGAAGCTGGAGCTTGGGCGTACAGTGCAGTCGTTGGTGTTTGTGAGCAGTTTGGCAGTATTTGTCTTTTGCACGAGCGGCTCAACTTTCGTGTGTCGTGTCGCTGAGCTACCTACGAGAACAGAGCTTGTAGATTCAAAAGCAAATGTTTCCCTAAGCGATGGCTCCAACATTTCTGCCGAGAAGCTACCCTTTCAACCGGTACGTGTCATCCACATTCTTACAATTGTTCGGCTTGAAACTATGCTAACGAAGTGTACACAAATTACAGGGCATCGTGCGTTTGGCAGCTCATGGCAGTGCAAGCGGCATAACGATCCTCTTTGCGTCAGGGCGAATCACTACGATTGACGAGGTGGCACTTCGCTCGATGGTGACCAGTGTGTTGCCTTTGCCTGAGCAACAACGAAATCAAGAGCCTTTGTCTACAGGAAAACCAGCGTGCGAATCTCGAGTTCGCAATCTTCTCCATCGCATCGTGCAAATATCCACTGAGTCAACAGCCCTGCGCGCCCAATCGAAGCAAATGGACCATCAGCTCAAAATCTTACACTCTGCTTTGGAAATGCAGCGACTCGTGCAAACTGCAGGTTCGTGTGTTTGATTGTGTTATCGTTCGGGTGTGATCGTCTCACCAGTTCGCTGTTGTCGTATCTCTTTTCAGGCGTAGAGTCCGTAGTCAGGTGCGAGTTGAGGGCTTCAATGATAACAACTGGGCCCTTATCGGATCGACAGACAGTCAAACTGATATGCTCCTTACGTTTTGTGAAACGCGAGGCTATCGTCTCACTCGACAACTGGTACGTGGTAGGCATCGTTCATTTGTTGCTCGTACGAACGCTCATTACGATTCTTGTCAATGCTCTATATTTTGTGTCGCTGGAATAGGTTGCTGTGTCTGTACGTGCGTACTCATCAGCGTGCAGTCACAACGTACTCCTTTCCGGTTCAGGACTTAGCAGTGCGTGGAGAACAGAGCATCGTCCTTGATCCAGGTTTACTCGCTGACTCAAAACAGGGATCTATATGGGTCTCGTGCTCGATGGTATTTTGTCCCTTGGAGAACGGGCGTCAAGAAGACAAGCCTAGCAAAGCGAAGCATGTCGAATCAAAGACGTTTAGTCAGGAAGATCCGTTGTCGTTTGCGATTCCGCTGCTTCAAGACCGAAGATTTCTGTTCGCACAGCTGAGCCAGCCGGTCGAAGAAGAAATCCCAGTCAGTCAAGTTGCTATCCACGCTGCTTTTCGTCAAAATCATGAGCCGTTCATGCCAGTTAGTAGAGCGAGCACTGACGGAAAAGACTCTTCGCCTGCACTTTGGAGTGGTGTGCAGTGGTGGGCTGCACTAGGTGACCATGCCCATAAGAACCCATCGTTCGCTGCTTTGTGGTCCAAAATTGCACCTTCATGTTCGGCACCTCTGGCATTATCACCGCCTTCGCGATTCGTCATATCCATACCCTCATTCTTCTCCCGAGGATATGATGAAGAGGAGGACGAGGACGAGGATGAAGATTATGAAAAGGTTCGCGTCGAGAGGATAGTGTCGTTTCTGCGTCAGCTCTTGGAGATTCCCATTGATGAGGTACCGCGATTGCGTCGTAGTTGCCGCACGCAGCATGGAAAGTTGTGGACAGTGTTACGAGCCTTTTCGGGGAGCCTCATTCTCCTACGATTCACGCCGTCAGAAGACCAGCAGCGATCTGTTGATCTCACTGTTCAGTGTTCTGACGTGGCTGATCTCTCAGCGGTACGCATTCTGCTTTGATGTAGCTCAATTCATTCTTGAAATCCTTGTACACTATTATACTGCGCAGATGCGAGCGCTTGTACTGGAGGCGATTAATAACTGGAGTGATGGAGGTCCTCCGGGAATTAGCGATGAAGACCGCTCGGAGGAGCTAGCTCTGGACATGAACGATATGTTGGAGCCTATATCGGCTCTTGAAAACCTCCTGAAGGTTCGTGCTCAATGTCTCGCTTTTGCTATGTTGGTGCAGTTCTCACGTTAGTGTGTGCATTGATTCGTTTCGCAGGATCTGACCTTGAATACAGCCAAAAGTATAGAAGACCCCGACTCAGTTGCTTGTACCGATGAAGTTCTGCACGCGCTATCACAACTGGCGCATCTAGAGACTCAAACGCTCACGCTATACTGGAAGACAAGACAGCACCTCAACAGGACCATCATGTAGACCTGCCTGGAAGTGTACTAAAACGAAAAGATTATGAGTTACGCCAACGTCACACGCTACCTGCGCTGTACCTTTGATGTTAATCTTGTTGAGGGATTTAGAGTTCTTCAGTGGGTAGGTGCTGGTCACGCAACGACGCTTTCTCGGACGGCGACGATACCGAGTAGAGGCGCTACACGTTAGACACATGAAATTCATCGCAAACTGTTAGTAGTGACCCTCCAATTCCCATCAACGCCAAAGCAGCTTTCGTACCTCGAAATAGCGAGGTGCTCGAGTTGACCACAGCGTATGGATGAGGGTGAAATAGATAAAAGAATGCACCGAGGTTGTCATGGCGGCCACTGTCTTCTCACGCACCCACGGCGACAAGAAAGACGCGATGAGCACGATGATAGGCAGGGCTACGAAAAACACAGAGAACAGGCAGCACATCTGAAACTGGGGGTGAGCACAGGATTCCGTCAGACAAGCAGTAGTAGTTTACAACTTACTTGCAGGAAGAAGTGCCGCTTTGTCGAGGCTTTCTCGTACGAGCGTGTCTCCAGGATGGTGTTGATGAACCACCCTAGCACGCACATCTGCAGCATGCAAATACCGAGGCCTGGCCACGAGTCGTAAATGTACAGCGTCGACGCCGGGTCAAGCCATACCAGATACCACATCGCCATGGACAGATAAAGCACGAGAATTGCAAGTATGACGCACGAAAGTTTGATCTGACCGTCCAAAGCCACGCTGTTGATAGTCCATCCTTTCGCGATCGCCATGGCAAGTAGCAATGTGCCCACGCGGACAAACACCTCGGTGATCTTTGCTGCGTACTTAAATAACGGTACCCCCACTCCATTAAACTGGTACATGGTAAAATGGATGAAGAGCAGAGCGTTGCACAGAAAGAAAAACAGCACCACCAATGTCAAAATCCGCATGATCGGATGGAACGACTCGCTGTTCCTCATGCCCCGCACAGCCACAATCTGCGCCACCGCTGCAACTCCCACCACTGCCGTCATGACGGCATATATTGTTGGCATTCCTTGTTGCTGGACAGGAAGTTCACTCCCATCTGCCTGCGTCATGTGGATATTGAACCAAGACGAGAAGTAGTATTTGCGGAAGTTGGTCTCCGTGATCTCTGCAAAAGCTGGTTTGTACTCGTCTCCTCCCGGAACGCAGCGAGCGAGCGCCACATACCAGAATCTCGGACGTAGATGTTCACGGATGTCAACGCTGAAGGTGAAGGGGGTCACCTGGTGGCTATTGGTGGCGGTCACATTGAAGACGCCCTTGGTGTGTTGAGCTGAGACCTTGCAGTAGCAGTCGCAGGAGCTGTCGGTCATGACATAGTTCCAAAAGAGCGCCTCGTCGTCGTAGATAGCGACTTGCAGTCCATCCACATCCGTCTCGATCTCACCCGCGATGTGCTGGCCGTAACAGTCAAATGTTAGAGATTGGTGCTAGTCGTGCAGTATGTGTATATCGTTTGGACTTTAGTCGTACCCCTGCGACGTCGCTGAGTGTGGGCGTCCAGGAGAAGCAGAATTTGCCGATATACTGGAACTGCCGCCCTACCGTGTAGCCTGCGAAGATGCTGGCTTGAGCTGCAGACTGCAGCACCACGAGACTGAGCAATAGCAGCACGAATCGCATCGTTCTCCGATGGAATGAACTTCTGGGGACGTAGCGATCTTCTGTCAACAACTTCAAGGAAGATTTGATTGGCTGAATGTTTCTGCTTGGGAATTTGAATGTAGCCATGTTTGCCAACATTGCCTTGAAGTGTGAACAAATCAGTTGCGGATGATGCGTCTCGGTGGCAGAAGTGGTATTTTGCCAGGGCCACGTTCACGAGGGGACTCTTCAGAAATTGGCAAAGCTCCTTGACACCTCTGACTCAAAGGCTCTGAGGAGTCAAGATCCTTTGCCGATTTCTGAGGTGCCGATCTCCAGCGGATATTCTGGGCGCTCAGATTTCGGTACAGCGCGTCTGGGTTCGCTCAGCGTGGCTCAGCTCTGAAGTTATTAGATGGTGTTTTGTGATTGACGGTGGCCTCCGATGGCAAGTCAAGTTGCTGTTTACTGGCGCGCGGAAGACTTCAAGGTCGTGTCACTCTGTCAGATAGCTCAGTCCGACAAGCTTTGCCGTAATGAGTTAGTTACCTACCATCGTAACGTGTACCGCCTCCTTGAACCACACATCCCATGCAGCGAACGGCAATGATCACCCTGTCGAACACCTTATACTTCTAGCTACAGCTACATGGGTCACCTCGCTGCCAATGTACGGATATTTAGCGACGCAAAATGTGCCATATTGCCTAGCACAACGCAGTTCATCTTTTCCCTGTCGCCTTATCGTTGGTTTGGTCTCAGGCTTTCCCACCAGCTGGAGAGGCAACATCGGTGCTCGCTTTCGACATGTTGTTTTTTGTATGTGTAAAAGAGCTTGAGTTTAGGGCGACAATAGTCAACTCGAGTCACTTTTTGCGAGGCAAACTTGACCATCACTTCTATTGGCACAGTTGGGAGTCAGTTTTTCAACGGTCCAGCGCCAAGTGGGGCAAGCCACAGCGTCGGGTCGTGTTGCAGTGCGGAAAATCTCTTCGTCGCGTGTCGAGAGAGAGCGAGCGTCCGTGTGCCTAGAAGCTGCTCTATCGCAAACTCGCCCGCTACCACGAGCGACCGTCAAGTATCAGGTGTCGAGGCCCGCGCTCTCCCTTATCCTCCCAGTCTTCCTAGGTTGACACAGCACATTTCGTCGAATTCAGAGTGTTGGTCTCTTTTTCTCCTTTTCCAGCATGACGGTGCGCCGCACGGAGGAGTTGCAGGAGTGGGTCTGTAGCGTCACCGCTGCGTCCAACGACCATGGTGAGCACCTGTCGGTTATGCTACGCGATGGACAGTTGCTGTGTCTACTGGCAAACGGCGTGGACCCGACGGCCAATCTCAAGGTGAACAAACTCAACACAGTTTTCCACTCCAAGGCCAACATCCGTCTCTTCCTTGAGTGGTGCAAGAAGCAGGGACTTAATGAGGGAGAAATCTTCCGACCCGACGACCTGCTGGACGCAGGAGCTGACTTTACCACTGTACTCGAGACGCTCTCCATTCTCTTTGATAGATTCGGCACAATCGGCTACACAGGCGAGTACGAGGAAGACCCTGTGTCTGATGCTGAGTCCATGACGTCCACTGGCAGTTCACAGGGCGCGTCACCTGTCAAGAAGACGAACAATAACAACAAACTCACCAACTTCATGAAGGGAGGATTCTTGTCAAGGAAGAAAAAATCGAGTAAGAAGGTGGTGGATAAATCTCCGCAGGGAACGCCGCCGTCCACGCCCCCGCCAGTGTCGCCGCAAGTAGGAGGCGGAATCATGTCTCCGTCTGGTTCACCGCCTTCGACACCGGTGCAACCGCCTCCGCAGAAGGACATGAGAAGTGACAGTGGAGGAGCTAATGCGAACCGCCTGAACGCCTTCTTGAGTCAAGTACCGGCGTCACACGGATCCCCGTTGACGCACGTCGAGCGTCCCTCAGGTCCCCCCAAGAAGACCAACTCCGTGAGGAAGGCCCCTGCACCTAAGCCGGCCCCCAAGCCGCAGCCGACTGTAAGGAGACCGCCGTCGCCTAAACAGCCACCCAAGTCGCAGCCGATCGGCAGTGATGCCCGCAACAAGTTTGCGGCATTCATGAAGTCCAATCCACCTGCTGTCGAGACGACACCTGCTGCAGGCCCGTACCCTGGTTCTGGTGGCTCCAACCTCTCTGCCTTCAAATCATCGGTCTCTCCCACTGCTGGTAATAAGCCTGTCGTGGCAGCACCTTCTCCGCCGAAGTCCGCTCCTGTCCGAGGTCGTGGCACGTCAAGCGAGCAGTTCGCGCAGCGCAAGGCGGCCTTCACTCACGGCAACAGTAGTCCGAAGCCGGACATGCCTACATCGAAGCCAACTGTTAACACGGGAGGCGGCAATAAGCTCAACAATTTCATGAAGCAGCAACAGTCCGCATCGCCTGCTTCGTCGAAGCCCCGCTCGCAGAGCAAGCTGGCTGCCTTCCTGGCGACGACGAACTCGATTCCCTCCATTGCTACGACGCCGTCCGCAGCCCCGCCAAAACCGACTTTTGGTTCGTTTAATCCGTTGAAGAACTCCCCCGCTGGTGGTCGATCAGCTCCGAAGCCTGCGTACAATGCATCTCCCGCGACACCAACGTCGTTCATGCCGCGCCACATGATTGAGCGCTCCACAGGTCGCGGCAACTACATCCGCAAGCGTCAGACGTACTGGATGCCTCCTAAGCGCCGCCGCAACAACTTCAGCTTGGAGAAGAAGCGACAGGCTTTCATGAACGAACAGCTGGAGATTAAGGAGGAGCAGCTCCGTCAACAGGCTGCAGGTGCTAGCAACAAGCAAAATCTGATTGTGCCGGGTGTGCAGTGCTACATTCCTGACAAGGAGGAAGTGTGGTTGCTTTCCGAGATTGTGGACTACAATGACCGCCGAAAAGAGGTGACCATTACAGCTTTCTTGGATTCAGGTGACTCAGAGCAACGCGTTGTAGACCTCAAGAATCCGGACGTCATTCGTGCTGTCGCTGGGCCTACGGCGACCGAGGTGGAGTCGCTTCCGGTTGCAATCCTTCACGACAACCCGGAGGGTGTGGAGGACATGCGTCTGCTTCGATACTTGAACGAGCCTTCGATTCTGTTCAACTTGAAGCAACGTTTTGCTGCCTCGAAGCCTTACACGTACACTAACGACATTGTGATCGCGGTCAACCCGTACAAGTGGATTGATAACCTCTACGGTGACCACCTTCACGACCAGTACCTGAAGAACCCGCGTGACTCGCTGCCTCCTCACGTGTACTCGACATCGACGGCTGCCTACAAGCACATGAAGACCAACGATATGAACCAGAGTATTCTGGTGAGTGGTGAGTCTGGTGCTGGTAAGACAGAAACCACCAAGATTGTGATGAATCATTTGGCCAGCGTGGCCGGTGGTCGCAAGGACAAGACCATCGCTAAGGTCATTGACGTGAACCCGCTTCTCGAGTCTTTCGGAAACGCCAAGACAACGCGTAATGACAACAGTTCGCGTTTCGGTAAGTTCACGCAGCTGCAGTTCGACGGTCGAGGCAAACTGATTGGCGCCAAGTGCGAGACATACTTGCTGGAGAAATCACGTGTGGTATCGATTGCAGAGGGTGAGCGCAACTACCATATTTTCTACCAGCTTTTAGCTGGTCTGCCTAGTCGCGAGCGTAAGGAATTCGGTCTGGACCCTGACTGCCAGTACCAGTACGCCGGTTCCCTTGCGGAGATGCAGATCCCGGGTCTAGACGACGCCAAGTGGTTTGCTGGTACGCAGAAGTCGCTGTCCATCATTGGTCTCGACGCTGGCGCACAAAAAACGCTGTTCAAAATCCTGGCTGGTGTGCTTCTGCTTGGTGAGGTCATGTTCGACAAGAGTGGTGAGAGTGGATCGCGCATTTCGAGTGGTTCGGCTCTTTCACAAGTTGCCAAGATGTTCGGCCTTCCCACGACAAGGATTGAGGAAGCCCTGTGCAACCGCACGGTGATCACGCGTAACGACAGTGTGACTGTGCCGCTTGCTCCTGTGGAAGCTGCTGAGAACCGTGATGCGTTAGCTAAGACCATTTACTCAAAGATGTTCGACTGGATGGTGGTGAAGATCAACGCTGCTATTAGCACGGACGAGAACCGCATCAAGGGCCAGATTGGCGTGCTAGATATCTTTGGTTTTGAGGACTTTGTCCACAACGGCTTTGAGCAGTTCTGCATCAACTACGCGAACGAAAAGTTGCAGCAGAAGTTCACTACGGATGTGTTCAAGACTGTCGAGGATGAGTACATTCGCGAAGGCTTGCAGTGGGATCACATCCAGTACCAGGACAACCAGGGCATTGTAGAGGTGATTGAGGGTAAGATGGGTATCATTGCCTTGATGAACGATCACCTTCGTCAGCCGCGTGATACGGAAGAGGCTCTGGTCAACAAGATCCGCACAAACCACCAGACGAAGAAGAAGGGTGAGGTGAATGAGAGTATTGACTTCCCCAAGGTGAAGCGCACGCAGTTCATCATCAACCACTACGCCGGATCTGTTACGTACGAGACGGTGGGTTTCATGGAGAAGCACCGCGATACGCTGCAGAAAGACCTACTTGACTTAATCCAGCTCAGCAGTCTGCCGCTGCTTCCAGAGCTCTTCGAGGACAGCGAGGTGGCGACCGAGGGCGGCAGTGGACGCGGCAAAAAGGCCCCGAAGAGTCTCGGCTCTCAGTTCAAGACGTCGCTGGCGCAGTTGATGGACAACATCAAGACCACCAACTCGCACTATGTGCGTTGCATCAAGCCGAACTCGAACAAGAGCCCGACGGAGTTCAACAAGCGCATGATCGTGGAGCAGTTGCGCTCAGCCGGTGTGATCGAAGCCATTCGTATCACTCGCTCTGGTTACCCGAGTCGTCTGACGCCGAAGGAGCTGGCCACGCGCTACGCCATCATGTTCCCACCGTCTATGCACAGCAAGGACGTCCGCCGCACGTGCAGTGTATTCATGACGTCGATCGGCCGCAAGTCTCCGCTGGAGTACCAAATGGGTAAGACGCTGATCTACTTCAAGAACGGTGTCATGGAGGAGCTCGAGGCGATGAAGTCCGACTTCATGTACTACGAGGCGCGCACCATCCAGCGTATCTCGTTTGGCTTCCTGGAGCGCCGCCGTCTGCGTAACAAGATCCGTGCTGCTATCGTATTGCAGTCGTATGCGCGTATGTCACTGGACTACAAGGAGTATCACTTTCAGCGCCGTGCGATTACCAAGATTCAGCGTGGCTGGAGGAGGTACAAGGCTATCCCTGTTGAGCCCGAGTACAACTCGGAAGAGGACTACAATAACGGCCGTCAGTGGGTGGACGAGATGGACGGCCTTGACGACTCGGACGCTGACGAGGGCTTTGGCGACGACACCGCTTCGGTTCGTGCAGGACGCGGACGATCGATCGCGGACCGCATGGAGTCGTTCAAGGTAGCGCACTCAGGCCGCCGCGGCAGCGTAAAGCGTCTGAACGAGCTGTCAGCCCGCGCCAAGAGCTTCATGAAGCCGCGCAGCGGCAGTGGCAGCACCTCGAGTTCGAGCGGCATCTCGCTGGAGGATGAGAACTCGATGCTCAAGATCGAGAACCGCAACCTGAAGTACGATCTGGAACTGATGCGCGAGCAGTGCATCGAGCTGCAGGCCATCATCCTCGAGATCAACAAGAGCCGCAAGAGGTAAAACGACGGTGTGTGAAGTCGGATGCAGCTCTACTATCCTCGCTGCGTTCTCAACAAGGCGGCCAGAGGACAACAGTTTTTTAAGTAAACGCCGCAAGGCGTATATCTGTAGCGAAAGATAACAATTTTCTCTTTCAACATGTGAAGACGTCGAGTAGTTTTATGTTGGTTTTTGTTAAGAGTTCCTTTGGCCTTGACATCGCTGTCATACGCATTCGTTATCCCATGTGCGGGAGAGGACCTTCAGGCACTACTACCGGTAGCCAGATGGGCCCATTCTTTCGTTGTGAGTCACAGGGCGACATGAGAACTTTTGAGTGGTTTCACATCGGAGTTCGGAGTGCGCTTTGCGTTTTGCTATTGGCCTCGATTTTTTCGAAGCGAAGGTGTCAGAGCGAGAGCTCGTGACATTGCCGATAAGCCGGCGTAGATGGCATTATTGATGCCCGACATCAATCTCCGTCGCGCAAAGCACCACCTCGAGGTTTGTCTTAGATAAATTTACGTCTTGGATCAATTCACGGTTCCATCGATCGGGAGTATTTGACGTTCTTGTTTTTGTCTTGCGTGACGTTGACCGGCATGATGCCGTTCTTGTCGCACGTAGCGCTATTGGCGCCAATTGCTGGGCGGAGACCGACCAGGCGAGCGCAGGCGCTTGATATTTCGATCCAAGTCCGTTGCTCAGGCGAAAGCTAGCCAAGCACCACTGCCCGATAATGCCAATCCCGCCGCTGGAATCAGTTCCGTCGAGGTCGCACCACGGATTCAAAATCTAGAGCCCGACCCGAAAATGGAGGACCCCGCAGTTGGCGTAGAAGTTAAGCGTAATGCAAGACTTGATTGCGGATCTTCACCGGTGGTGATAAACGCGAGTTGTAACCAGGAGACGGAGACCCAAGCTGCTGGCGACGGCAAAGAGAAGGATGAGAAGCATCACGAGAACCTGAATCAAGTGCCTGCTGTCGAAGAAGCTGCTGAAGTCGATGAACCAGAGTGCAACGAGTCTGAAGAACTTTCAAAGTCGGATCAAGCACCTTCATCGACCAGCACAACTGGAACGTCCTCGTCGGTGAGCTCTATATTCACTGAGCCACCTGCATCCACTGCAAGTATCGATACTTCTGTCGGTAAGCCGCCGTTATCCCGTTCTCGCGTAAACAACGACAAACGCTCGCCAAGCATGCCACAGCCCAAGCATATTTTTCGGGTTCAAGGTCAGTTGACGTATCCCTTTGTTGATCATGACCAAGCTGTTACTCACACGTACGTTGTTCATGTCTTGCCAACAGGTCCAACGCTAGGATCAATCTTGCAACGGATCCATCTCAATGACGGAGACGTGAGTGAGCTGGACTTCTCGACCCTCGCGCAACGCAACAAGCGTTTGGAAGCTGAAGGATGTGCTCTCGTGGCTCGCTCTCTGTCGACTAACCACACTGTCCGCAAACTCATTATTCGGGACCACGCCATCGGAGACGACGGTGCTGTTGCTCTCTCCAAAATGCTGTGCAATAACACGACACTCGAGTATCTGGATCTGCGCGGCAACAATATCAGTGATCGAGGAGCTGAGGCATTGGCACAGGCCCTGTATGGACACGATTCACTGAAGCAGTTGTGTCTGAGGAGCAACTTGATAACGGATCGTGGCGCGGAGGCTCTAGCTCAGGCCATTCGTTGCAACTGCGCACTTCAGTCTCTGGAATTGGTTCACAACCGGATCACGAAGGTCGGAGCCCAAGCACTGCTTGACGCTTTGGACGTAAATATTCACTTGGAGGCGGTGGACCTGGATGCAAACAATGTGCCGGCATTTGTAGCAAGTCAACTTGCTGGGGCGTTAGCACGCAACCGTGCCGAGTCGTTGATTCTTCAATCACATGCTGCAGAGAAGCAGGCCGCGAAGATTGTGCGCAGGGCTAGTGGGTTGGACACTGAAGACGAAAACGACAGCAACAGCGAGGACGACGAGAACTGGGAAGAAGATGACTGGGAAGATGACGACGGCGATAGCGTGTCCAGTGGCTTCCTGAGCTGCTCCGGCGTGACGGACATTCCGTTGAGCAGTAGTGGTCTGTGGATTTGACAGTGCAGATATGTTTTAACCAGTGCTTCGAGTACGTACCACAGAAGAAAGCACGGTGATAATAAAACTAAACTTGTAGAAACGGATACCCAAAAATTACGTCCAAGGCTGCCATATTCAGCAGAAGAAGTTGGCGGTATTCCCTGTGTTGGCGTCTTTCAGTACTTCGTGGCACTCGAGATCTGTCAACTTTACCTGCACTCTGTCAACCTGAACTTGATGAGGCTGCACTTGGACGGGTGCGTAAGATGTAGCGGTGCCTGGATACTGGTTGCCCCACATTTCACGGTAGTTTTCCTTGAACTGCTTGTTCAGCTCCCAATCGATTTTGTCTTCCGCAGGAAGGGCATCATACAGCCCAAGCTGCTTCAGCGACTCGTCATACCACTCATTCTTTACTAACGGCACTCTGCCAAGAGGAGAGAATAAATCGTGGAAGCGGGGTGCTGGCTGTTCCTTCGATGAATATCCACTGAAGGTTTCCGACGGCAAGTACGAACTTGGACTGCATTGAAAAGCCGGTCCCTTGGTTTCTTCGCAGGGAAATGACTCCGAGTTTATCTTAGCATCAGACAACCGAGCCACCACCGGTGATAGCATGGGCGAGGTGACCAAAATCATCTCTGTCTGCAACCTTTGCCAGTACACCAACGGTGGAGAAACCAACTGGTCTTCCGAAGCTTCGGACATTGGGCTCTTGAGGCCACGCAAGCTTGCCACCATGTCGCCAAACATCGATTCACAGCTCGAGTCGTCATTCCACTGGTCCGCATTTACTGGGGCAGCAAATAGCACTCTCGGATCCGTAAAAATATCGTAGTTGAACCGGACGTGCTTTCGAAGTAACTTATCCGTAGGTTCGGAAGCAGGCTCGAGCGACGTATCGATCATGTTGCAGCTCGCCAGCACCGACACTACGTCATACACGCGGCGATGCACGTCAGTGTACGGCATCGCCGTCTTTGACAAAGCTCCAATAAATTTCTTAGCTTCTACGAGTCGGCCGATGATAGCGGGTAGCCGTACTCCAGTCTGAAAGTCTTGCTGGAATAGCAAGCCCAGGAAGCAGACGGTCATGGTCACTAAGCACGGCCACTTCTCAGCTACTGCCTGGTCCTCGAAGACTCTCACAAGAGCGCTATCATTTTCTACCTCACTGGTGTGCTTGGAGCGGGAAGACTGCCGGAATTCTATCATCACTTGAGTCGCGTTGCTCTTCATCTCTGCCAGATGCTGCACCACCGCCGCCTTCCCGTAGTACAGGAAGTAGCCCCCCTTGGTCTTCCTTTTCTCGTCATAACGCACCCGCTTGATCACTCCGATCCCTGCAGTCGCAAACGTTCTCACATCCACCCTCGATCTTCTTCAAATACTACAGCGACCATACCTTCCAACACGTGCAACACGTCGTAGATCCGTCTCTTCCTCGGCACTACGTAGCAGCCATCAGACCACAACACGAGAGAAGACCTTCACATGCACGTCTTACCCTTCATCTTGTAGATTTCACTGGTTGCGACGAAGATCGGGAACACAGGCTCAGATACAGAGCCTTGGAGGTCCTCGTGCTCCCTGAAGAACTGCAACACGGTGCGCGTGCTAACAAGCCACACAGCTCCACGTCAGTTGCCTTTCCTACCATGGTGAGACCTTGGAGACGTACATTTCCCCTAGTCTCTTAGCTGCGGAAAATTTCTCTTGGATGCTGCTCCATGTGGCTGCTGGCAGGCCATTTCCGTGTCGTGTGGGTGCTGGGCTGACGCGGCGTTGGCGGGGCTGGCGTTTACGCCGCTTTATTGGCCGCTTGGGGGCGTGCTCCACCTTGACGGTCACCACTGGGGCGACGTCTTTTGTGGAGGTGAAGCGCAGTTTGCGTCGGTGAGCGCGCTGCGTCTTCATCGACTTGCGCCCGAGTCAGTAAATTCGAAAGTAAGGAGAGGAGGAAGCTACATATCCGCACTTGAAGTGACAATCACTCCGGAACTTGTCCAAAGCGACATTGGCTGACTATTCGACCAATACTAATCTAGCTAAATTTTGACTGTTATTATAGTAATGAGTATGGTGAATGTAGGATAGCGAGTAACTTGGTAATGGTCGAATAGTTTTCTGTTTGCCAAGTTGAAGTGGGGAGACAGGGGGCAACTTGCCTTTTGATGCGCGAAGTGAATGCCGCCATTGTGTGCTCGTTGCATCTAATTTGCTGCCAAAGCTTGATTATCATGTGCTGGTATTAATACACTTTGCCACAAACAAAACCTGTGCCTTGAGGCAAGCGAAGAAAACGAAGTCGTTTCTCCTTCTTGCATCACTGAAGATTCAATCGATATTTCTTTGGGGGTCTTTGAGTACTTTCACTTTCGCACTCACCAGACACACAGTGAGAAACCCAAACCATTTTAGCTTGGCACTCCTTTGTAAAAATAGTTGGTTCACCCCAATGTGTTGGTCGGAGCGAAACTCCTTCTTCCACATCTCACGATGCTCGTCCTGCGCTATTCAAAGCCGTGGACGGTTAGTGCTTGCTGCACTTTGCCCAGTTGCGCCAGCACTAGGCTCTCCCTCTCACCTTCCTATTTTCCTCTCGCTTGAGTCGTAGTTGTGCGTGACGGAGTGACCCATGGGTGAAGGAACGGCAAACGCCGGAGACTTCCGCGTGGTTCATTTAAATGATGCACACCGCAATACCGAAGCCGGCTATTGCAACAACTTTATCGTCACGTCCAAGTACACGGTGGCGAGTTTCCTGCCAAAGTTCCTCTTCGAAAGCTTTCGCAAACTCTCCAACCTCTACTTCCTCATCATCTGCATCCTGCAGTGCATCCCAGAGATCAGTAACACCAACGGGCAACCTTCAACTTTGCCACCATTGCTGTTCATTATCACAGTTGATGGAGTGTTTGCTGTTCTCGAAGACCACAAGCGTCACCAAGCTGACAACCTTGCGAACGCCAGTCCGACGCTAGTTCTTGACCGTGACTCGAAGAACTTTAGGCAAACGACGTGGGCAGACGTGGTGGTAGGTGATGTGGTCAAAGTTGGAAACCGTGGACTTGTACCCGCCGACATGCTTGTGCTCGCTGTTAGCGAAATTCCTAATCAACCACCGTGTGGCATTTGCTACGTCGAAACCAAATCTTTGGATGGAGAAACCAACATGAAGGTTCGTTCCGCGATGGAGTGTACACTTGCACACATGGGCTCGATTGACAACTTGCTCAAAATGAAAGGCGTTATCCGCTGTGAACACCCAAACAACGCAATTAACAGCTTTCAAGGTGTGTTGGAGCTGGAGGGCACGGAAAAGGCATCCATTCCGTACGAAAGTATTATCCTGCGCGGTTGTATTATTCGCAACACCGACTGGGTGCATGGGGTGGTGCTCAATACCGGCAAGGACACGAAGATCATGATGAGTAACTCGGCACCTCCATCTAAAATGAGTTCCATGGATCGGTCGATCAACCAGTACACAGTCGTGTTACTGGCGATCCTTGTCATATTCAGCGCTGTCGGTGCAACGGGAGCGGTAGGCTGGAAGACCAACCATGATTCTTTGTGGTACCTCCAGTTGGCTGTGTCTGACAATAGCGCTTTCGTGGATTGGCTCATCATGTTGTTTTACTACTTGCTACTCATGTACCAGTTCGTGCCCATTTCTCTTGCTGTCTCCATGAGTATGGTCAAATATCTCCAAGCTCAGTTCATTCAATGGGACATCAATATTTACCACCCCGAAACAGACACGCCTACGCTAGTTCGCTCCATGTCATTGAACGAAGAGCTCGGACAGATTTCGTATATCTTCTCAGACAAAACTGGCACCCTCACGTGCAATGTTATGGAGTTCCGCAAGTGTTCAATTGGCGGGGTTTCATACGGCAACGGAACCACAGAAATCGGGTTGGCAGCGCTCAGACGTGCGGGCAAACCTATTCCAGACATGAATGCTCAGTCGAAAGGACCTAAAGTTCCATACGTGAACTACGACGGTCCGGAGTTGTTCAACGACATGAAAGGGAATTCAGGGTCTGTACAACAAGGACGCATCGATGCCTTCTTCACGCACCTCGCGGTGTGTCATACCGTTATCCCGGAACGTCACGAAAATTCGACAGAGATTACACTTTCAGCTTCGTCGCCAGATGAACAAGCACTAGTTGCTGGTGCAGGGTACTTCGGCTACGAGTTCGTGAATCGATCCCCGGGTGTCGCACACGTTAAGGTCCGTGGTACTGTTCAAAAATATGAAATGCTCGATGTGCTAGAATTCAACAGTACACGAAAACGCATGAGCACAATCATTCGCCATCCAAACGGTAGGATCTTCTTGTACTCGAAAGGCGCAGATGTCATCATTTACGGACTTCTGCAGAAGGACAAGGAAAATGAATCGACCTCCTCCCTGCTGCAGGAGATCACCAGGCGTCATATCGACCAGTATGCTGAAGATGGACTTCGCACACTCACAATTGCAGTTCGTGAGATTCATCCTTCCTACTACGCTGAATGGGCGAACCGCTTCCATGACGCTCAGAACAATTTGAATGAAATCGATAAGCGAAAGAAGGACCTCCCGAACGCGATTGACGAGTGCATGAACGAGATCGAGTGTGACTTAGAACTTCTTGGTGCCACTGCGATCGAGGACAAATTACAATCTGGTGTTCCTGATGCGATCGCCAATTTGGCATGTGCTGGCATCAAGATCTGGGTGCTCACGGGCGACAAGGAAGAGACCGCTATCAACATCGGTTTCGCTTGCCAACTCGTCACGAATGAAATGAAGCTGTTTATTATCAACGCAAAGAATGCACCGACTCCTGAAATTCTTGAAAGCACTTTGCGAGAAGAGATTGGAGTTCGCAGCGTGGATGTCACGGTCTACATGGCTACGCCACCGAGTACCAGAGGTGAGCTCCGAGAGTTAGCTCTTGTAATTGATGGTGAAACCCTCATGTACGCTCTTCGCGGTCCTTGCCGTCCACTACTTGCTGAATTCTCTCAGTATTGCAAAGCCGTTATCGCGTGTCGAGTGTCCCCCGCTCAGAAAGCTGAGATGGTTGCTCTGATTAAGGAGTTTGTCCCTGGTGTTCGAACCCTTGCTATCGGAGATGGAGCAAATGATGTGTCCATGATCCAAGAAGCTCACGTTGGCGTTGGTATTTCGGGTCAAGAAGGTATGCAGGCGGTGAACTCAAGTGACTACGCCATCGCGCAATTTCGCTTCTTACAACGTTTGCTGCTTGTGCACGGCCGTTGGAACTATCGACGTATGGCTCAATTGGTGCTTTACATTTTCTACAAGAACATTCTCTTTACCGCAGCTCAGTACTGGTACACGCTGCTGTGTGGGTTTTCCGGGCAGAAATTCTTCCTGGAGAGCGGTACACAGTTATACAACATCGCTCTTACAGCAATTCCAATTGTTGCAGCCTCGATCTTGGATCAGGATGTAAACGATGAAGTAGCGATGACGTTTCCCAAGCTATATTTCACAGGACCTCGCGATGAAGACATCAACACCCGTATTTTCTCGCTTTGGGTCGTCGGTGCTATCGTGGAAAGTATCATCATCACGTTTATCACTCTTTGCAGCTTGCAAAGCGCGGGATTTGGTGGTGCAAGTCCGACAATGTGGCTCGAGGGCTTCATCGTCTTCACTCTTGTCGTGTCCGTCGCCAACTCGAAGCTGTTCATGTTCCAGAATAGTTTCTACTTCTTCAACTACTTCCTCTATCTTGGATCGGTATTGACGTGGCTCGCAGTCGCTTTGGTGTGCAGTCACGTGGAATTTCTCTCGGATCTCACGTGGGAGCTCATGCTCGAGCAAGCATTTGGGCTTTCGTCCTTCTGGTTGGTTTGTCTGTTCGTTCCGGTAGCTGCGCTCTCGTACGCTCATCTACTCAACGGCGTCAGGTCTACCTTTTTCCCGGAATACTGGCACCTCGCTAAGGAGGTCATCAAGTTTAATCTTGACCGCAAACTTCTTCAATGGAATGATAATAGCGATGCATCGATAGCAGTACCAGCTCGTCTCCCGCATTCGAAAAGGGCTGCTATGAAAAATGGCTCGGTCATTCCTACAAATGTCAAGTCTCCGCAGCAGCACAGGACGACACTACAGAAGGCGTATCACGGTTTTGCCTTCTCCAAAGATGGTTACGCCGGGGCCACAGAGGCTCGGTTGCTCATGAGTCGTAGCTCCATCACAAGTGTAACATGAGTGAGTGAATGCAAGGATAGGCCCTAGTCGAACTTTCTAAAATACACAAGCTTATTAACCTGCGTCATACGACCACCACCGCATGCAACCACGGCTATAGTTCACTTGGATGAGAGTTGTGACGGTGGAGGAGGCACCACGTTACATCTTTCCGAGTACCCGATTTGAGATAGAAATCTTGAGTGTGGTGGTGAAAAAAATAGCAGCTCATCGACCACACGGTGTCTCCCCTCAAGAGTCGTCACTGCTTCAGGACGAAAAGCAGCGGCTCGACGACGATACAACCTAAAACGCAATTAGAACATCAGCACGAATCTACTTGTACAGCAATGGCAGCACCTTTTGGAAAAATACTAGCACCTGGCAGCAACTCCTTCCAGTCTCATGCTCCGCTCCAACTCAGCAAAAGTGGGCCGTTGTACCAACACAACGCGCCGTCTCTTAACTCTTTGATATTTCCTCAAAAAGCGGTGTTCGTCCTGCTCAGTTGCATCAACGAGTTGGAATGCGAGTTTGTGGGGGCTGCGGCGAGTCAACCGTGCGAAACCGCGCAAGTTCCTGGCAAGACGCAGTCGCTTCACTATTCTGGAGATTTTTGCGTTGTGCTCCTGTTGCTCCTTTTGTTTGATAATTTCCAGTCTCGCAGCTTCGGAGATTTTCTTCAACGTTTCAGCATCTTTTTCGTGTTCGACTTCAGGCTGCGCCTTAGTATCAGAGGTAGCCACCGTGTCCACTCGCTTCGCTCGCTTCTTCTTGCTCGTGCGGCGCACCACCAACCGCTCGTACCTGGTGCAAAACATTCAATAGAGTCTTATCTATCAACACAAAGCTATAACTTCTCTATTGTCTTCAAGTTAACGTGCGTACAGGCGATTAAAATCGTCGCCATCGCCTCCTGCCATTTGCGTCGATCACTTGAAAGTATTTTGTTTTTTTGATTTCATTGATGCAACATAAACACCAATAAGTTGCTTAAACAGATGTTACGTTGCTCGTAGACGAGCAGCTACGCCCACAGATTCACACCAACATCAACCATGCTGCGCGTGACCAACTTGCTTCGAGGCTTAACCGCGGCTCCTGTGCGTCGTCGCACCATCCTCAGCCGCCCTGCAGCACGTGCATTCAGCGTTCAAGGTGGTGACGATGAGGACGACGAGGACCTGGAGCTGGAGGATCTGGAGCTGGACTGGGACGACATCGACGAAGATGACGACGACTGGGCGCTGGACGACGAGGGCGACGTGGCGTCTGCCGGCCGCCGCAAGGTGGAGGAGCACGTCAAGCAGAAGGTGCGCGTGAGACGCGCACAACACTCAAAGCGCCGGTTCGTGGACCGCATCCGCGTCAAGGCGACGGGCGGCCACGGCGGCAACGGATGTGCCAGCTTCTTCTCCGAGTCGGCCATGCGCAAGCGTCCCAATGGCGGACACGGCGGCGCTGGAGGTGACGTGGTGATCGAAACCAGTGGAAAGATGCAGAACCTGGCGAACGCCACGCATCACTTCAAGGGAGGAGCCGGCACCAACGGCATGCGTACGTGTAAAGTTGATGTGGTTGCAATGTTTTCGGGTGTTTTATTGTTTTTTTTTTTTGATATAGCGAACGATTCTGCCGGCAGGAGAGGCAAACATTGTCATGTCAAGGTACCGTGCGGTACACTCGTCAAGCGCGTGGAGCGTTATGAACGCGAGCTGGAGAATGGCGAGTGGGAGATTGTCGACAAGATGGAAGTCGTGGCTGATCTGGACAAGCCTGGTGCTACGTTCCTGGCTGCTAAAGGTGGCAAACCAGGATTGGGTAACCGGATTTTGGCGGGTAAAACCACGAAGTTTGGGCGGCTGCGCAAGCACATGCCTGAGAACAAGACGACGGGCTCGCCTGGTACTTCGCAGTACTACGAGTTAGAGCTCAAGACGATCGCTGATGTGGGTCTTGTGGGATACCCTAATGCCGGCAAGTCGACCTTGCTCAGTGTGCTGAGCCGCGCCACGCCAGAGATCGCACCTTACCCTTTTACGACACTTCACCCGTATGTGGGCATTGTGGAGTTCCCGGACACGTTCCGGTTGAGTGTAGCTGACATTCCTGGGCTTATCGACGGTGCACACCGCAATGTCGGACTTGGTCACGACTTTTTGCGCCACATTGAACGCACAAAGGTTGGTAAAGCTTTGCTTCATTTTACGTTGATGTGCTTCGCTAACCAACGTATGATGGTTGTTATGTAGATTTTGCTGTACGTGCTCGACACGGCAGGATCAGAGGGGCGTGATCCTATGGAGGATTTCACTCACCTTCAAAGAGAGCTAGAGCTGTACGCCCCGGGCATCTCGTCGCGTCCGTCGCTGATTGTTGCCAACAAGATGGATGAGCAAGGTAATGATTGCCTGCTTCTTCCTACCACGTGCATACGATAAAATCACCTCGTTGTTTGTGGATATCCTAACAAAATGTGTACAACAGGCGCTGAAGATAACTTTCACAAGCTGCGCCAGTCTACCAATCTTGCCGTGCTCCCAGTCAGGTATATAAACTGGTAGCATGCTGTACTCTGTCACAGAAAACTCACTGTTTATTTCTTGGCTGAACAGTGCACTCCACAAGATCGACATTGATACAGTGGCACGCACACTCCGTTGGATGATAGAGAGCTACAGCAAGCTTACCAAGTCGTCATAGACCGAGTATTAGCACATTGGTCGCGTGCTCAGCAACATGAAGTGCCCCTTATAGACATCATATTCATTTTTGTTGTGTAGTTTGTCAAGTGTGGCAGGTTATTAATATGGAGCGGTTCAACCTGCAAAAGGCTTATTTTCTACACCGTCAAGGCCAGGAACTTCACGTGAACGTGGTGCAAGTACAAGATGAATCGTTATGAGGTGCTGGACCGAGTCGGTGATGGGGCTTTTGGTGAAGTTTCACGTGCACGCAGTCTCAAGACGCAGGAGATTGTGGCGGTGAAGAAGATCAAGGCGCTATTTCCCACTTGGGAGGAGTGTCTTCAGTTGCGTGAGCTCAAGTCACTGCGGGTGCTGCGTCACGAAAACATTGTGCTGTTGAAAGAGGTCATTCGAGACAAGGAGGAGCTCTACTTCGTGTTCGAGTACCTGCAGACCTCGCTTTTCCGGGTCATGCGCAACTTCAAAAGCCATTGTAACTCTACTGGTTCAGGTGGCGATACGAGTTCAAGTTCGGACTCGTCCACTTCATCCTGGACCTCAACACCTCCGCATCCCTGGTTCTCGGAGGCTCAAATCCGTTCAATAATGTTCCAGCTTTTCAGTGGTCTGGCCTACATGCACAAGCACGGCTACTTCCACCGCGACATCAAGCCCGAGAATCTGCTGTGCCACGATGATACACTCAAGATCGCAGACCTGGGTCAAGCTCGTGAAATTCGGTCGCGGCCGCCGTTCACGGACTATGTCTCTACGCGTTGGTACCGAGCACCGGAGTTGTTACTCCGTTCAACAACGTACAATAGCCCTATCGACATGTGGGCTTGTGGATGCATTTTGGTCGAGCTGCTGATCTGCACGCCGCTGTTTCCTGGAACGTCGGAGGCTGATCAATTCTACCGCATCTGCAAGGTTCTTGGCACACCTACCAAGGAGATGTGGCCCGAAGGTGCAACAATGGCCTCTCACATGCAAGTCCGGTTCTCTAAATGTGCTCCTGTGTCATGGAGGAAATTCCTGCCTCCCAGTACGTCGTCTTCAGCTGTTCAACTTGTGCGGGACTTGCTGCAGTACGACCCTAGTCGACGTATCACAGCGTCTCAAGCACTTCAACATCGCTTTTTCGACCAGGCCGTGACGAGACCGACACTGACAATACCCCCGTTGGTGATGCCTGAGGAAGAAGTACCTGTGTTGCCACTACGGAGCGCGTACAAATCGGTAGATGGATATTCGGCGCGAACAAAGAAGTTGGATGAGGTTCCAACGAGTGCTGTGGAGCCTTCGAGTCTTTGGGCTGGAAGTGGTGGAAGTGGTGGATTGTCGTCGCGACAAGAGTACCATACGTGGACCGCCAAAGAGAAACATCAAACGCATACACGGCACGAGGAATGGAGTTCTTCTCTTGTTAGTGCTCGTTACGGCGGATATGATGATATTGCGGCGTCAATTCCAAGTAGTCGGGGGTCATTCACAGGCAGTTCAGTGAAGAAGAGCTCAAGCTACAATACCCTTGTGAGCGAAGGTGACAGTCTCTATTCGACGCGGAAGTCTGAGGATATCACCGACGATGACGACGCTCAAGACATCAAAAGCGACAGCACTTTGCTACAAGACTTGCTTGATGAGATTCTAGGTTAACGATGAATAGAGAGAGACAAAAGCAAATTTGGTGATAATTTCATCAGGTATATTGTTCTTCTCATCTCAATCCGTCGCACGTCATGCTGCTACACAGGGTAACAAGAGCGCACTTAGAACTTCAGGGCGTGGGCGCGGTCGTTCTTGGTCAGCGAGAACTTGGCGTTCAGGTAAGCCTTGAGGAACGGCTCAGCGTCGAGCTTCTTGATCAGAGCCGAGTCCACGGCCTTCTGGTCCTTCTTGCGCTGCTCCGAGATGACGGGGGCCTGAAAGAATCAGCAGCATCATGGTTAGTCTCTTATAGGGAGCTTATGTGCCGAAGCAAGCGATCCCAAGCGCTCATATGGTGTGGCAGGGAGCAGTGTCCGAAGACAGGTACATTCCCCACCTGATCCGCCACGCCACAAGCAGCTCAGCAACAGAAGAACAAAGAGAGATCCCAGAGGGTTCGTCGATCTGGTTCCACCATCACATCACCACTATGTTGCTGTATGTGGACGGATCGTATGTCGTTGTCTCGAAGAACCGACCAACCGGAACGGGATGCTTACAAGGGATAGCAACAGAGAAAAAGAAAGAGAACTCACGGCGCTCGACTGGGCGAAGAACTGCTCCTCCTTGCTCTTCTTGGCGGCCTTCTCCTTAGCGAAGTAGGCGTCGTCAAAAGCAGGGAGCTCCAGGCCCTCAATGTTCACCTTGGTCGAGGTGGCAATCACGTACGACTGGTTCACGCGACGGAGGGGCACACCGTTGACCTTGTACGGGCCTGCAATAGCACACAGCAACACATCAGCAACTCTGCTCGTTGTACCCTAATCGAGGACATATAGCCGACATTCCTCAGGTCTCATAATCTGATGGATCTTTGGCAAAAAGTGACCCCTCCAACGCCCGAGCCGCCAACAACACCCGCATGCCGCGTACCGACCCCGATCATAGCACACCTCGTAAGAGGGTACACAGATCTTTGTCAGTAGGAGACACGAAGCTGGCGGCAGCAGCAGATGGTGGAGAAGTCGGCAGTGCCTCTCGAAATGTCAAGTTTGCATCATCGGAATGGCGGTTGTCTCTGAAAAGAATGCAACTGTAACTTACCAGTGACAAGCAGCAGACCCGAAGCCAGCTGCTTGAGGAAGACGACGCGCTTGCCACGGAAGCGGCCCGACAGCAGGATGAGCACCGTGCCGGGGGTGATCGACTTTCGCAGCTTGGCGGTCTTCACGCTGTTGCGCTTGGTCTTGGCCGAAGGCAGCGGCTTCGGGATGTAGTCGGCCGGGTACCACTTCTTGGTGGACACCTTCTTGGCGGCGACCTTCTTCTCGCCTCCCTTCTTGACCATCTTGCCACGGCCGTTTTTCTTCGAGAGGCTGTTGCGGGAGATGGCGTTGATGCCACGGGCGAGGACGACGTTCGCAGTCTTAGCGGGCATGGTGATGATATATACCTGGCAGAAAGAAGCAACGTCAGGGCCTGGGACTACATGTAGGACACTAGGCTGTGAATCGACATGACGGTGGTGTCTTACCTGTCTGAAAAGAACTGAGCCACCGATGGAGCAGAACGGAGAGGCACGTTCGGCCAACCACAGCCAACCACAGAAGTTGGTGTGGCACACGCAAAACCTTTTCGACTACGTTTTTGGACGGGTTTGACCCGGGTTCAGTTAATTCTTACAAATCCATTTCAATGGGTCTGGTATTACATACGTCTCCCGCCGGGTCTCGCCGGAAGTCGTACACGTGCTTTGCTGACATCCGTTTGGTTTTTGGCCCCTGGCCGGGGACAGGAAGGTGGCAGTGTTGCATCAAGTTCGGATTAACAGAGTGGAGATAAAGCTGGCAGGTCTCTGAAGTCATAGTGCAGCGTCCCAGAGCATGCGCACTTGTGCGGCAGAAGACCTCACTATCAGCGATTGTCGGGAAGACAGCAGCGAGTATGTATACATGTAGTGTGCGAGAACGCCGAATGACGACTCGACTGCGATTCGATGTTTGACGGAATGCAGTCCAGCTTGCGGTTGGTGTCTTCACCGCTGGCGTACACGAATAAACTAAAGCTGGAACACTTTGCCAATGTTTTCGCTGAACAACGGCGATGATTGTTCATGCAATCATCACCATCATCCGCAACGTAATAAGTCCATTTACGCAACTTGACATTTCGTTACGTTGCTCTAATCAGGTGCGCAACATCGCACCTTTCTTAGGCTTCTGAAGCGGTACAGCAGATCGCACCCTTCCGTGGGGTACTGGCCTCTGCGCGAGAAGGCCACAGTCTTCATTGCACCACGACGTACACCAACCTACCTACCTGCACCATGGCCAAACGCAAGGGGCGCTGCTCCCCAACACCAACGGATCCCGCAACTATCGACACTTCCGATCCTTCGTGCGGCGCTAAGAGCGACGGAGGAGAAACTGTCGCGTCCTGTTCCAGCAGCGACGATGACGTCAACATGACTAAGGAGACGCAAGACCAGGAGACGGAGGTTGACAGCTGCTGTGCTGGGAAGGCGCCAGTGAAGGAGGTTGTGGACGACTGCTGCTCCAAGAAGAAGGAGAGCGGATGCAGCAAGACTGAGACGCCCAATGGATCAGTGGAGATTGTGGATGAATCCTGTGCTGTCAAGGAAAAACCTATGGAATCTAGCTGCTGTTCGTCCAAGAAATTAGAGTATTCCGGTGACGCTGGCTGTTGTTCGTCCAAGAAGTCGAAAGACGAGGAGGAGACAGAGAAAAGTTGTGCATTCAAGAAAGAACCAAAGACGTCGAGTTGCTGTTCGTCGGAGAAGGCGCAGACCGGCTGCTCATCGAAGGACCCAAAGGCTGCAGTTGGGCCTGATTGTTGCGGCTCTAAGGAGGAGAAAACATCGTCTGGATGCTGCTCGAAAGAATCAAAAGTTGAGGTTGAACCTGATGACTGCTGTGCCCCCAAGAAGGAGGCAAAGAAGTCGAGTTGCGGCTCATCGGACGCTTCCAAGACACGTTCTGGTGGCTGCTGCTCGTCTTCCCCCAGGGCCAAGAGGAAAACGCCCGGCTCAGGATGTTGTTCATCAAAAGCAATGGACTTGCCCCTTGCGGAGAGATCTCCTAGCTTCTTGAAACGTTTGATGGCGTTCCGAAGTGATCGTGGAGCTTCTCTTGAGAAGCAGCGGACTCATTTGGGCAGCTCAGGGAAAAAGAAGAAAATGTCGGAATCGCTGGAGATTCTCCGCTTGAACATCAGCGGCATGACATGCAGTGGCTGCTGTACGCGCATCGAGAAGTTTATGAGTACGCACCGCGGTGTTACGGACGTAAACGTGAGTCTGCTTACGAGTCGCGGTGTCTTCCAGTTCGATCCGCAACTAGTGACGGCGAAGCACATCGAGAAAACAGTGGCCACCTTGGGGTTTGAGCCCAGTGTGCTATCCAGTGACGAACTTGTGAGTGTTGTTCTGCACCTCGGTCAATCCGAGAGCTCCCATCGAGCCAAGAAGTTCGCACTTGAGATCGCTGGTGTCGTCTCAACTGAAGATGTTGTTGAACCGGCCGTTTCCTCGGCTTCAACGGACAAGGCACTGCAAGTGGAGTACAACCCAGACATCACCGGTGCCCGTAGAATTGTTCGCCAACTATCGCGCGAGCTTGGATTCACCGTGCAAGCGTCAAGCCCACGAGCTCCATCAGTTCGTGCCGGTGAGGTAGAAGTGCGACGCTTTACGCGGCTCTTGCTTTGGAGCTTCTTGCTGTCGCCCCCGGTGATCTTTGTAGAGTTCGTGCTGCCAGTCCTCTATTCATCTTCTCACAGCAATCCAGCAGATGTGGGACTATGGGGCACCGCGAACCTTTTAAGTATCAAAGATGCTGTAGAATTCGCATGCGCGACGCCTGTGCTGTTCTTCGTGGCGCGTCCCATCCATGAGAGCGCGTTCTTAGCGCTGCGTTACGGTGGGCGTGTTACCATGGACGTCCTCATCTCGCTAAGTGCCTCCACAGCCTACGCGTTTTCTGTTTTCACTGTTGTTACTGGGGCGCTCGCGAAGTCCCAAGGTTCAGAAGCAGTACCGGCTCAAGTGGATCCCTTGGCGCCACCACAGGAGCAAGTGGTGACGCCAGTCAAAGCTGATACTTTTTTCCAGGTCACGGTACTGCTTATTACTCTGATCCTCGTTGGCCGCTACATTGAAACACTGGTAAAGGCTCGTGCCTCGAATAGCGTGGATGCATTGCTGCGCATGCAAGCCAAGACTGCCATTTTGCTCGAAGAGGACCAGAAAGAGTTGTATATTGACGTGGTGCTCGTGGAGCGTGGCGATCTGCTTAAAGTGCTTCCGGGTACACGAGTGCCTACGGATGGCGTGGTTGTCGGGGGCGCTAGCTCTGTGGACGAATCTATGGTGACTGGAGAAGCTTGCAAGGTGCCCAAGGAGTCTGGAGCGATTGTGATCGGTGGATCCATGAACTCGCAGGGCGTTCTGACCATGCGGGTAACGCACACTATTCACGAATCGATGCTGGCACGCATGGTACGACTCGTAGGGGAGGCTCAGGCTTCTCGCGGTGTGCGCCAGAGTATTGCGGATGCTGTGGCCGCATACTTCACGACGTTCATCATCATTCTGGCCGGCTTGATGTTCATGCTCTGGTACTCACTCGCTAAGCACGGGCATGTGGATACGCAGGACTGGGCTCCCTTCCCGTTTGCGCTGCGCTTTGCGATCACAGTGCTAGTCATCAGCTGCCCCTGCGCAATTAGTCTCGCCGTGCCTACTGCTGTGATGGTGGCGACAACAAAAGGTTCGCAGGTAGGTATTCTCTTCAAGGGTGGTCGTGCGCTGGAGGCGCTCGAGGAAGTGAATGCTGTCGTGTTTGACAAGACGGGTACGCTCACCACTGCGCAGCTTGGGGTTATTGATGTCTTCACACCACAAAATGGTGTTAACGAGACCCAGCTCTGGCGCTGCGTAGCTGCCGCAGAGAAGGGCAGCGAGCACGCTATTGGTAAGGCACTCGTGGTTCACGCTGAGACTCAGATCCAAGAATCTCTAGTCGAAGAAGCTCAAGAATTTGAGGCAGTTCCAGGATGTGGTGTTCACTGCACTGTTCGCGGTGTTGACGTGCATCTTGGCTCTCTTACGTGGCTTAAACAGCAGACGTATGGTGGTTGTCACGCCCTTAGGATTCCTCCCGAGTTTGTCGAAACAAACCAGCGTTTCCAGTCTCACGGCAGCATTGTGGTGTTCGTTGTCATTGATGGCGAGTTGGTATCTGCAATTGCGCTACGCAATGCACCGCGTCCGGAAGCTAAGCGTGTCATTGAGCAGCTCAAGCGCGAGGGTATTCAGCCGTGGATTGTTACGGGCGACCAGCGTGGCACGGCAATGAGTGTGGCGAAGATACTGGGTGTACCCGAAGGCTCTGTCTTGGCTGAAAGTCTGCCTCATCAAAAGGTAGACAAGGTGCGGTTATTGCAAAGTTTGGGTCTGCGTGTTGCTTTTGTTGGAGATGGTGTGAACGACGCACCAGCACTTGCAACGGCTGATGTTGGAGTGGCACTTGGAGCTGGTACTGACGTGGCGCTGGACGCTGCCGACGTGGTGCTAGTTAAGGATGACCTACGGGATCTACTCAATGCCCGCGCGCTTTCGAATGCCACCAACAGACGTATCAAGCATAACTTTGCTTGGGGGTTCATGTACAATCTGCTCATGATGCCTATTGCGTGCGGCGCGTTGTATACCCCGTTCGGAATTTGGATCCCTCCGGCCTTCGCTGGTCTGTCGGAACTGTTATCGTCTGTGCCCGTGATTCTCTTCTCGCTTCTTCTTAACTTTTGGAAGCCACCGTTTGGTGGTAACTGGGGTCTGCAGCAATATCACATGGCAATCGACGTGACCGAGTCGACACCTCTGCTGCAAAAGCAGCGCTAACCTGCCGACCATGGACAAACGTGGACACCAAGGACAAGGTAGACAGATGCCATGCAGAGAATCAACAGGTTTGTTATTGCCTACGTAGACTCTTGTTCTTACTAGTTTGTCGTAGATGCCTTGGTGTACTCGAGGAAAGCCGCTCTGGCGTGTGTTCGTGCTGTGTGTGGGTCTGTTGCTAATGCCTTGTCGACACTAGCGCCGCCGGAGACAATAGTATCGAAGCGTCGATGAAGCAGCTCAACATCTTCGCCGGCTGGTACTGCGGAATCGCAGCTCTCTCTTTCGTTGTCAGCACGCATACTGCGAGCGACCTTAGCGCCTGAGCCACAGGATGGATGTACCGGTGTGGACGTAGTTTTGAGCTTTTCTCCCAGCCGACAGTCGCTCACGAAGGCGTCACGTCTGGTGATAGCCTCTTGCTCAGCCTGCTCTTCACACCGTTTCTGTCGCTGCTTCTGCTCCTCGTCGGGTTCGTCTTCATCTCGTGCCGAGCGCGGATCGGTCTCCATCTTCTGTTGATAGCGTCGCTGCAGCGCCTTGAGCGAGAGAGCAAGATAAACACAGGCCGAGGCACGCGTCGACATCTGTGGGAATTTGGGGCGCTCACTACCCAACGCAAGCAGCACCTCGTTCAGTGCTGCTCCAAACTGTTGCTCCAACTGACCCGGATAGCTCTTGGCTAGTGTCACCTGTGGTGGTAACTTGACTGGCAAGCTCTGAGACGTGTATCGAGTTGGTTCGACGCAGAAATTACGACGTGCTTCTTCGGAGACGAAGAAGTAGACCTTCGAGCGATATGACGCGCGGAAGAAGACGCTGCCGTGACGAAGTGCAGCCCAATCTTTGGCGCCAGAACCCGACGCGAAAGTGACCGGGCAGTAGCCTTTCATCTCGGGAAAGTCACAGTCAGCCACAGTGAGCAAGCTCAAGAGCGAAGCGCTCACTGGAGCTCTAGCCACAAGTGTCTGCGCCTCGCTCTCTGCTTCTTCTTGGGTCGGCCAGGGTTCGTCTTCCTGTTGAGCTGGAGTTTGGTTGGGTAAGTATCCGACGAATGCCTCAGGGCTCTCGACGAACTGCTGGAGACTGCGTTCATTCCCAAGCCAAAAGCTGTAGCCCCTGAAGTTTACACACAGGTCACGGTTGGATTGACGCAAGGTGTAAAATCTCCCGGCTCGCAGTTCAACAGGACAGAACGTCTGAAATATCGGGTGCTGGCGCGCTTGTAGCTCATCACGTGTGTACACTACACCTAACAAACGAGCAGCTCCGTTGGATGTCATTGCTTTGGTGTGGTGTGATGCCAACTGCTGCTGCTCGTTGAGAAATGCTTGAGCCTGTGTAGCTACATGCCAAAGCGAGTTGCCTGCGCTGTCAAGTTGCCGCACGTGGAAAATGCCAAAGCGTCGAGTCCAAGTGTCTAGCAACTCTAGACGATAACGATGCCAACGTGCAAATGCCGCTCGAAGCTCGTTTCTCTCAACGTGAGCTTGATGATCCTGCCACGCACTGGCAAACCCGCGTTCCAAAACGAAGAGTATGTCGGGTTGAATACTCTGCGAGACAACCTCCGCTGCGTTGGAATCTGGAAGACTGCGTTGCAGCTCATGGTGCTGTAACAGATACCCGTTAAGGACCCAACCACGAGCTTGACACTCTGACGAGCGCAACCGAGCACAGATGGCCGCATGGGTGATTTCAGGGTTGGCCAGTGGATCCTGCTGCTGCTCTGTAATCTCCAGCAATCGACACCTCAATGTGGATCCACCCTGACACTGCATCACCCAGTTTATTGCAGTTTGGGGAGATACGTACACCAGTCCAAGCGCAGTCGCGAGTTCCTGAGCTACGCGCGTCTTGCCTGAAAACGGAGCTCCTACCACACAACAGGTCGCCTGATGCTTTGGTGGAATACTTGGTTTGTCCAAGAATTTTGAAGGACAAGCCATAAAGGCTCGACGTGCTTCACGCGATCGCGGGAAGTAAAGCTGGTCTCGATACACCACTGCCTTCGCCGAAGAAGCTGGTAAAGAGTCCGTACGCCCAGTAACAGGGCAGGCCAGTCCGTGCTTACCAACAAGAACTTCTCCTGATGCCAGTAGCTGATGCATTCTGCCCCCTGCTGCCATGTCAATAACTTCGCAGCGCTCGAACAGCGTCTCTCGTACTGCCATGAGTTCATCAAGGATCCGCCGGATGTGCTTGACCGTTTGCCTTGGTGCGCTGGTAGCATCCACCGGGTTGCAGATTCTGATACCTCGATCTCGAAGTACAGTGATAGCCTCATCCAAAGCTTTCTGGTCCTCTGCAAATTGCTCGTTCAATCGAGTACTCTCTTCTTCTCGCGCTGCTTCCAAGTCAATGGGTTCTTCTTCTTCTTCAGCTTCATCTGGAGGGCTGTCATCCTCTTCAGCCTCACCATCTAGCACCCTTTTCCGCGCGAGAGCAAGCTTTCGGCGAGGTGTTGGCAGATTGACAGACCATCGATCCAGCAAAGTGTTTACGACGTCTTCCTCCGACACCGTCAGCGGAACCACAAGTGCTGGGAAGAGTCCATTCTTGAAACACATTTCCAAAGTCGCTGCAGTCGGAATGCGTGAATCTTCCGGTCCCAACCCGGCGATAATCTGTGCTACAGCTTTCTCGGAAGTTTGTTGGTGGTGCTGAAGCTCGAGTTGAAGCGATCTGACAAATATTTCTTCGGACGTCAAGCGAGCATCTTCTGGTTTGAGTTCTTCCAGCTGCTGGTTTCGTTCGGCACCCCTTGCGACTGCAGCCAAGTTCACGTTCACGTACTCCGCAGGAGAATTGGTTTGTTCCAGTTGAGGCTGAGTTAGTGCTGCAGCGATTCTGCCCCGTCCAGATCCTCGAACACCAAGTAGCAGTACGCAAGGCATAACGCTCGCAGTTGCGCAGGCACCTTGGGGGATGAAGGCGACTGGGTTTCGCTCGAAAGTACGTCTCTCCGATTCACCAGCGAAGGCGTAAAACTTTTGTCGGAATGAACAAACACTGGATGGTAGACCAGGTACTAACAAGCCACGTGTACGCCAAGATACAGGACAAAACCGCCCACACTCTCCCTGAAGCTGTAGTGCTCGGTTCCTGGCGGCTTCAGCTTGAGCTTCAGCCTCAGGGTCTGTGGGTTCGTTGTCATCTTCTCCTTCCTCTAGTGACAACTTTTGCTTTCCCAGATCTTCTTCATCCTTTTCGGGAACTGGTGGGGCAAATATCACGGCGGGGTCATACTCATCAATAAACTGTGGATCATATCCGTCTTCGATGGTGTCCAAACGTGGAGCGATTGGATTAAGCTCCCGTTCGATGGATGCGAGTGTATCGCTCGGTTGACGAAACAAAGGACAGGTTATCACTCGAGGTGCGTTACCAAGTCCTTGTGAGATGTCTTCGGCGCTATTTTTTTCAGCTTGGAACTGCTGGCGTCGCAATACTGATAAAGCTCTGGCAGCATCGGTGCTGTCGCCTTCTCCCTCTTCTTGAGCAGCGGCGACTTCCCTGTCCATCAGCAAAATTGTGTCGGGCACACATCCGTGTTCAAGCAAGACAGCAGCAACGTCACGAGTGAGAGGCAAATCTGTGACCATCCAGCCTGTCGATGTGGTGGAGTTAGCCTTGATGGCTTCGATGGCCACAGTTGCAGCTTCAATGGGGGAAACGATCTGTCCACCCATGAGACGCATTTCCATCGACATGCTAGGCGAAGTCTTGAGCAACTTTGATGGTGAGATAGTTTGCACATGGAGACCAGTTTCGAGTGTCTGCAAGTGCGAAGATGTGAAAAATTCGCCTGCGCCAATGGTGACGAGCCAGAGCTTTCGAGCCGTGGTTGGAACTGGGATATTCTGACGCAAATACTGCAGCGGGTGAGCACAGAAGTCACGTCGTGCGTCTTGTGAGGCAAAAAAGTAGACTCGGCCCGAATAACATGCAGCAAACTCAGGCTCGCCAAGCCTCAGTGAATTGGTAGACGTCGACAGCACTGGACAAAACTCGCGCCACTTTGATAGCAGTCTCCGTTTCGCATCGCGTCGAGGCAACCGCGCGAACGATTCAGTGCTGGCACTTGTTTCAGCCTCAAGATGTGTACTCCAGTCTCCATAGAGCAACCACCTAACTTTCTCAGCACGGCTGGAATCATTGAGATCCTGAGGCAGGGATATCGGACAAGCTTCACGTGAGGTGCTAAATCGCGACACACCAAGTGAAGTCTAGAAGAAGATACAAGACCACAAGATTGTTGAGTATCAGACGACAAACAAGTGTGAACAATACTACTTACGCCTGTGATCGCCTGGATGCAGTGGTCTCGGATTACATTGAGGGACTGAGTTGCCAGAACCACCACCAAATGGCAGTTCGATTGATTGTCCATTGTATCTGCGGCTCGACGCATTGAGAGTTCACGTTGCATACGCGTCACGTACTCGTGATATCTCTTGACTTGTTTTACCATAGCGATCGCACCAAACGGTAAGGTTGGTTCTCTGGGTGGTTCAATCTCGTTTCGTTCTGCAGGAGTTGGCTCCAGAGGTGGTGCAGGTTGTCCCGGTTGAACTTGGCCGATGTCTCCATTTTCTTCCCGGTCATTTTCCTCCAGAGAAGCTTCATCGCCTTCTTGACCCTCGTTATTTCGATCAGCCTCACCATTTTCAACAGCTTTGGGCTCTTGCAATTCCTCCGTTTCTACCTGCGGTTTCTTCGGTGGCAAGAGAAAATCTGCAAAGCCGTTAGCAGCCAATTCTTCACTACTTGTCGTTTCCAAAGTGGCAAGTTCCCGTACAGAGTACAAGCGCCCAGGAACTGGTGCCAACTTCGAACCTTTGAGCTGGTACTGTAGTTCATTTGGTAGAGCTGTTAGAGTCACCAAATAATCTACTACTATGCTGTGCTTGGGGTCATTTGAAATTGACAATTCACTCGGATATACATCGTCCATGACCACGCCAACGCCAGCTACAATTAGCAAAGAGTTAGAGTCATGATTTACTGCTGGGATGATGAAATAACGTACCCAGTAAGGAGCGCATGGCCTCTATTCGCAACAGAGCAAGCGCTGTGTCTCGAATGAGGATATTTCCTGCGCATAGTGCGTCATACTCTTCATCTCGAAAAACCCGATCCATTTCTTCATCCACATCATCACTATCAGTCTCGACTTTTTCGCCTTCTTCCGTTGTTTCTGCTGGTGGCGGTGTTTCATCACTTGGTTCTTCTGTTTCTGCTTCTGGAGGTGTAGCAGTAGGAGTTCGGCGTCGACGCAAACGGAGTTTACGATCACAAGCACGTTGAACAGCTCCATCAAGTGACAAATATTTCAGCCCAAGTCGTCGTGCTAGCACACGAGCAAGTCGTGTTTTGCCACATCCAGGTGACCCAACAACGACTAGTTTTAATGCTGGAAACTCGGTCAGAGCAGCATTAAGCGCATCTTCCGGATCCCAGTGAACTGCAGTCTCACGATGAAGTTGTCTACTTCGAACAGGAGTTGCTCCTGAACCAATAGCACTCACAAGGTCCAAATGCAGTCGTCGCGCAATCTCTGTATCGTCTTCAACGATAGCATCCGTCTTGACTTCCTCTATTACGTTGGTGGTATTTCCATTGACAGAAGTCTTTTTGTTAGGAAAAGCACGAGTGAGTGAAAATTTTCGTGGGTTGTAGCTGATTAGAAGCTGCTTGAGTGACATCTCACGTTGATCAGGAGGTTGCAGTCCCCGGATACTTCGCATGGTGTCACTCGACGGAGGAAGTTTTTGCAGAAATGCACCGTTGCCAATCTTTGGAATGTTGTTAAGTGGTCGAAGCGTAAAGCGGTCAACTTGCTCGGCCAACTTCGTATCGTCATGTTCCGGTGCACTACTGGAAGGAAATTCGACCAGTTCCGCGACAGAATTGCGTAGCTCCCGAAAGAACGTTAGATATAAATTGGCAGCACTCTTCACGGGTAAAACCATCTCTGCGAGTTGCATGACAGCTTCACGAAATTGTTCAAGTATCATCACTTCGTTGTCCAAACTTGAAGAGGAATCACCGATACTTCCGACACCTTCTAAATCGTATTCCCAGTCGCGTTGCGCTGCGGCGATTGCAAGTGTATCCTTTGATAATGGCAGTACGAGGGCTTTGGCAGCTCGAGCAAAAAACCCGACGTATCCATCATGATTCAGAGAGCAAGAATTCATGGGTTTGGCCAAATCCCAAAGCAGCGTCAATTCTCGTGATACCAACGCATTCGCTTCACCGCCGTTGGCAGAGTCGTCACCTTCAAGCATAGCATTTCGGCGATTGTACCATAGTTGAAGCAGGTTGGCTTTGCCCTCACCAATACTACGTTCCTTTTCGTCCTCAGCGAAGAGGAAGTGCTGACGCATCCAAGTCTTGATATCACCAAGTTAAATCGATCTAGGACGAATTCAAGGTGAAGGATCTACTGCAACGTAGTTGATCAAGCGGCGCGACGGCTTGGAAGGATTGAAAGTGTTGGTTTCACGTTTTTCATTCCCGTTTATAATTGTGTTTTCTACACTCGCTATGAGTGCTTATAAGCGTGTTTTTTGCTAGACACGAGTATGTTTAGTAGGTTTCTAAGCTAAACTTCGGGACGTTAGCGTGACTCGAGTCGATTCGAGTGCAATTTCAGCACTAGCGGTGCGACCTCGTGTCTTCTTCTCGTTTGGACGCTGGTGCTTCTTCATCAACTCCTCACCCTTCTTCTTGATCATGCTACCAATGGATTTTCGCCGAGACTGCTTGGTAGTGGCAATGTCCTGTACCCACGGATGTTGCAACGCTGCCGTCACTGAAAGTCTCGAGTTGGGATTCACATCGAGAAGACCAACAAGTAGGTCGACACACGAAGCTGGAACCTGCGATAAGAGTCCAGTATCCTGGAGAGCGAAAGCTGTGCCGCGCTCCACCATTCGACAGAAGAGCTTGTCACTGTCAGTCGACGCACGTCGTACCAAAGTACGCTTGGTGCACAGCGTCCACAAAATGACACCGAGGGACCAGGCATCAGCTCGACGTACATCTTCCACCTCAGTGTGACGAAGCAGCTCCGGTGCAACATAAGCCTCCTTGGCAACTTGGCGAACCTTAATACTTGGGCGTTCGTGCTTGAATCGCTGGGCGTGACCCAGATCTCCCACCTTGACGACGTCAGATTCCGTGACGAAAATATTTTCCGGTGACAAATCCAAGTGTGCAATTCCGGCGGTGTGGAGTTCCTGTACACCTCGAAGTACAGCGGCGAAGACACGACGTCTACCAGCATCAGTGCAAGTCATTAATGAAGTACTGTGGGATGGCACACCTGCCGTTTGAAGTCGAAGTTCTTGTTGCATGATTTCCAGTAAATCACCACGTGCGCAATGTTCAAGCAGATGGTGGAGACGCTCTCCTTGCAACAAATGTTGCTCCATCTTGACGACATTTTCAGCTTCACGAACTGAGATGTGCAGATCCAATTCATGCAACGCAGCGGCACTTGCATAGCGGCCTTCAGGGGTGGATGAGGTCATGAGTGTATGTTTGTCGATGAATAGTCGACTTGAGGTTGAACACTCTACCAGATCTACACATTGGAGACCATCGACACTTTCCTGTATCCTCGAACGCAGCTTCAATGGAACATCAGCGACGGGGCCCATTGGCACGTAAAAACTAAAATGAGACTGGTTGCCACTTTGCTGGCGTTTGGGGAAGTGAGACCGGCGAACTCGTTCCAATATTTAACTGTACAGGTGGATTCGCTGCATCGTAGTAACGAAAGGCATAGCCACCACTAATTCATTTTGTATGATGCGGATGCTGTGTATTGCAGAGGTTTGGCAGTGATATGCAATCCAGCTGTATGGCTGTCATCAGCAGTTGTTGGAAACGCTCTCTCCCCATAATGTGCTCTGTCTCGAGTACGTGGGAGGTGTTGACCAATGCAGTTGAAACTGCACCATCATACTGCAAACCGCTCTACGCGACGCACGTCAGAGCCTTTAGGAGGCGCGACATCCCATATTCACGCTCAAACCAAGCTTCCTGCACCATTTTGCCGGTTGTGGTGTGTCCTGGGGCCATGTGAATCACAATGACGTGCGTATTGCAAATTTGAGCAAGTGCCACTCGTTGCGGAAATTCATTAGCGGCGTCCAGGGCGTTGATCTTTAGTAAAGATTCTTTACAACGACGTCTATGCGGCGACAATTGAGGCTTTCCCAGATAGTTTTCAGACATCGACAGTGTGGTGCACCACCACTGGTGGTACATAACTTGTGGAGTGGATACTGCAGTTGAAGCTTCCCAGAAGTCGGAGCTTTGTTGGCCACCAGCACTCGGAATTGCCCGAGATCTACTGAGTTTTGGGCTCCAGATGGCTTTCCAAGCATGCTTGGGGGAACACAGCTCTGCATGTACCAGCTTTCGACAAGACTGCGATATCGGAAAGTAGGATACGATAGCGAGTTGCCAGTTGTTTGATCCGCCTTTGCCTCCCTCTTTGGAGTCGTTGGACAAGAGGTCTGTATGACCATCGACCTGCTTCATGTAGCGTCTAGTGTCGTTGGACAGTGTAAACTCGCGTCCTGTAGCTTACAACGAAGGTTGTGCACCATTAAAATGGTCCGTGAACCTTGAATACATTCAAGAATGCTATCTTTTACGTGGGGGCGGACATTCGCAGTGGATTATACTCAGCGCGTGAAAACGTCTAGGCCCGATGGATTCTTGTAGATTCTGATGCAGCACTAGACGCTGGTTGCCCTCCTTGAGAGACATTCGTGTCCTCAGTAACTCCGCTCCTGTACATGTTGAAGATCTCAAGCAAGTGAATAGGCGGAGCTGAATCCTAAAAGATCGTGCTGTACGATCGAAACGTCCTATATTGTCCCAGGTGAAGGACAAGTGAAGCACTTGACTCGATGACTATACCACCAAAGCGAGAGTATCTTGACGAGGAAACGGAGACTACAGCTCTCGTACACTCCAAGCAAGCCGCTTCTATCGCTAAATCCGTACTGGACTATAGCAATTCGTACCTTGGGGACGACAAATTTGCAGACATCATCGAGAAGGCTCGACTCGCGAGCGTTCCAACGCGGTTGGACCTGCGTGGCAATTGTTTCGAAGCTGGGGCGGCTCGAGCACTCGCATCGCTGTTGCGTTCCTCACACAATGTGGTTGCAATCAGTCTAGAATGGAATAATGTAGGTCTACTGGACCAGGGGGTGGAAGCTCTCGCGGGTGCATTGGAAGTGGATAAGCGGTTGCTGACACTCGACTTGCGTAACAACAACATTGGACCTGAGGGTGCTAAAGCACTCGCTAAATCTCTCCGAGTGAATCGTACATTGCGTCAATTGGATCTGCGTTGGAATGAAATTGGAAATCCTGGAGTGTTGGCATTTCGTGAAGCTTTGCAGAGCAACCATTCGCTGGTGACGTTGGAACTTATGGGGAACAACAGCAGCTTGAAGCACGTCAACGAGATCGAAGTGTTGCTGGCAAGAAATCGTGCGTTCACAGAGAGACCGCCACCTCTCGCTGTCGATGCGTCTTGTCAAAATGATGATGAAGTTGGTTCAAATAACGAAAGCCCCAAAGCTGCCCCAGATGACCAGCTACTGTTGCAAGTCCTAGCAGAAAAAGAAGAGCTGGAGACGGAGATTAATCTAGGCAAGAGGGAGCGACAGAAATGGGTAAGGTAAGGAGTGTAGGTGGTTTGTCCTGTATTGATTTGGACTTAGATGTGTTGTGTGGTTTTGTCAGGTAGAGAAGACGGAAGAGCTCGAGATGCAGTTGCAACAAGTTCGCAAAGATGCTGAAATGAATAAGGAAGAACGAGACCGCTACCAACAACGTGAGATCGATGCAAAGCGTGATGCCCACGAGCTGAGAATGCAGCTTGACGAGCTCGAAAACCGTAAGAAGCTGGAATTTGAAGAGTATCGGTCTTCGCGGACTGCACTCGAGCGTGAGAACGGAATTATTCGAGAAAAGATGGGTCACATGGAGGCACTGCGCAGCAAGGAAGCAGACCAGAAAGACAAACATATCTCACAACTGGAAGCGACCAAGTTTGCGCTCGACAACGAGGTACACCGATCGTCCCTCACGATAAGGTAAGCTAATACTCCAAGTACGTGTTGAAAACTACTTTGATGCAATGTCGCTGGATTTACATTTATCTGGGCAGGACGCAAGAAGAAGAAATTGGTAAGCTACAGAAGCAGCTTCAAGATGCTCAGCAGGAGTATGCTCGCAAAGAAGCCAAGTTTGTGTCGGACAACGAAGGCAAATTGAGTGCAGCTCAGCGGCAACATGAAATGGTCCTGGGCTCCATGCAGACTCAGCTCAGCTACACCACTACACAGCTTGAAGGAAGCGAACGAAGTGTACGAGAGCTCAAAGAAAAGTACGAAGCCCTACAAGCCAAACTGCTGCAGTCTCAGATCGACCACGAGAAGACTATTGGCAATCTTAAGCAGCAGTGGGAAGCAGAGGTGCAGGAGCGTATCCAGCGTTCAGTTGGGTCGGTCGAGGCGCAAGTCGCCGAAGTGAAGAAGGCACGACAACATCTCGAGCGGGAGGTGGAGAAGCACCTCGAGAATATCATCCAGCTCCGGCAGGACAATGTGTCACTGCAGCAGTCGAGGGATGAAAACCAGAGCGAGATGGAAGCTGCGATGGAGACGCAGGCCAAGGCGCTACAGGAGAAGCAGACGCAGCTGGCGGCAGCGGTGAGCGAACGGTCTCGTTGCGAGGAGAAGCTGCAGCTCCAACTGCGGAAGATAGAGGAGCAGGACGCGAGACTCGTGCAGATGCAGGCAAGCTTCGACGAACGGATCCAGGTGCGTCTACTGTCGCTTGGAGCTTCCCACCCGGATGATGCGTGTCATTGCCTGTTACTGTATTCCTTTCTTTTTAGACCCTGACCACCAGCGCAAAGACTGCAGCCGAGGAGAGCGCCACCATCTTGAAGGAGAAGGCGACGCTGGTCGCGTCTCTCGAGGCGCAAGTGCTGCGGCTGGAGCGTGAGCTGTCAGTGCAAAACCACGAGCACGAAAAGCGCATCGACGACCTGGCCGAATCCTTTGGCCGTTTCGTTCAGGAGCAAATCGGTAAGGAACGCGAACGGCGCAAGAAACTGTCGGCGGCGCCGAGTTCCAACGCGGCGAGGTCCGACGCCTAGATAGACGCCTGTTTGCCGACCAACGGTTCCACCATGCTCCGGTGCAATTGACCCCTGCAGCTGCACGACGCAGCGACGCACCTGCATCGAAGTCGGACGCAGCTTTTCAAAGCGATAAGTTCTTTGCCTACCTGTAACTGTAGGGTCGAGCTGAGTTGACCTCAGTCCCCAACTGAGACGCTCAAGTTGAAGTGAATGTGATAGGCGTCGTTGATTGGGTGGACTATAGCAGTGGAAAAGGCCGAAAATCGAATTTTTGGCACCATTGGTCGCTAGGCACATCACCGCTTGGCGGGAAGTATGCAAAGCATTCGTTTTGCTAGGTGGAATGCTTTATGGACTTTCAATCTATAGTAGTGTTTTTAATTCCCTTTACCAGTTCATGCTATTCGAAAGGTAAGGGTATCTTTGAGTCAAACATTGCGACTTCTCATTGGTAGGTTTGAATCGGCACAGTTGAAGCCGTCGCCACCAAGCGTTTTATCCTGCTGTTCAGAAGTCGCCGGCGACCATCTACAGTTGTCTGCTTTGCTCGCATTCTGGACGGGTTGGACGAGTCCATTATTGCCGGAAGAGGACTGGAAAAGCCAGACTGCGCGCTGAAACCGCGAGCTGAAAGCACGCCAAGCGTGTCGACCGCGGCAGGTCGATTCGTTTGCCAGTTGCGCTTTCTCCGCGGAGAGCTCACGCGAACGAGATTCTGCCTGGCAATTGGTGCTCTGTCTTCATTGAACTAATACCCTCGGGTAACGCTTGCATCGTCTTAGTCGTTCCACCGAAAGCAAAAGGTTAATTCAATCCATGGACAGCACCACGAGCGTCCAGACGCTCATCGACCAGTTCGAGCTCATGGCGCAGGTGAACGCCGTGCCCGCAGCCCCACGCTGTTGGTCTGTGACGAGGAACACGACGACGGTGCTACCTCCGCAGCCAAAGTCCGACAACTCGCCAGTGAAGGAAATCATCAATCGTATGAACACACTGCGCACCCGCACGCAGTCGGAGCCCGTGACGATGACACTGAAACCTGACAACACTGCTGAGAAGGCGGTAAAGCGAGAACAAGAGACTCCCGTTGCTAAGTCTGCGACCCTTATGAAGCCTGCTGTCTACCAAAGCCTCGCGATCGACACCTCCGTGTTGGGCGACGAAGATGACGCCACCTACTACGGAGATGAGAGCGACGCGGACTCGACCACAATGATCAAGTCCACTTGCTACTCAACCGTTCCCCGCAGCCCGTCAGCATACTCCACTGCCTCGACGGGCTCATTGGACTCGCTCCTGAACTCTCTGGACATGTTTCTACCCGAGCTGCTGCAAGCGTCAGGTGAGACGAGCGCCGATATCTCCAAGATTGTCAAGCCCACGCTTTATCACTCGAGACGCTCATCGCTTCCTGAGAACCTGCAATCGATGAAAGCTTCGATGTTGATTCCGCCGACGTCATACCGATGTGCTTCGCTAACCGGGGAGCCGTCGCCGATCCCGGCCCCCAAGTCGCGCCGCTCGTCCGAAAACCCAGCTCCAGTTGTACCAACGTCAGCGAAACCTCGTCGCAATTCACTTTCGACCACGATGGGACCATCGGCCACCATGTCAACGCGGCGTTTCTCCGACTCACCACGCTGTGCCCCACCTGTGGTGTCGTCTCCCCGTGCGAGAAGCCGCTCGAACTCGTCGTCTGTCCCTCGGTACATGGACTACGACAGCTCGCCGCGCTTCGCAGCCACGAAGGCCATGAACATAGAGCGCCGCCGTCAATTGGAAGAGCGCAACCGAAAACTCGCCGCCGACAAGGTCAAACACCTTACCAGCAAGTCTGCACGGAGGCCGCGGACGCCGGAGTGGCAGGGCCGTCTCGACCAAATGCAGTCACGACTGTTCGACTCGAAGGAGGACAACCAGACGAGAACAGTCGATGCAAAAGCAACGGTGTTGCGAAGATGCCCAGCCTCTGCAGTGCATGCACACCAAAACCCCCGTATCTAAAGCCAATCGCCGGTTGGTGTCACCACGTATCCTCTCGTGGTGTCGAGCAAGATCTTTTCGTGTCAACCATCGCATCGCCACGATAACTTGTGCGCTACCTTAAAATTATTAGCAAATTTGTACATACTCCACAGCTTGCAACTTGCATTGGTCTTTTCCAAAAACTGTAGCCATCCCTGTGCAGTGATGGTCTCGGACTTGAACTTTTCTGTCGCCGTCTTTTGATTGGCTCAGAGCACACAAAACGTGTGGCCCCCGTTCTCTGACACAAAGACATGATTGATGCAAGAGGTCGTAACGCATTATCCTCCTCTCCACCGACATGGCAGCTACATCAGCTTTCCCCATGCCCAACGGCTACAGTCTGGCAGCCAGTTATTACTGCCTCAATGTAAGCGGTGAAGTTGACCAAGACAACAACGCCTCCGATACCTCAAAGCCAAGTGAGAGTGTGGCAAAACCCGTCGAAGACGTTTCCGGAAATGCCGTGCAAGTGCCGCGTCTCCCGCTTAGCGAACTCAACTGGAAGAACCGCGCTCGGTTCCTGGACATGATGAAGCGCCACTCGTTCGTGGTGCTTACAGACCTGGGCGATAATCTGGAACGCACCCACGACCAGGTGCTTCAGGACTTCGAGACATTCTTCACAAGCGATGATGAGGACTGGAAGAACGGTTGCACGAGTAAGCACGTCTACCTTAATGAGCAAGGAAAACCCTTCTGGTACGCCGGATACGAGCACACAAGTGTACGTGACTGCTTTCGTGTGGCTTGCGGGGATATGTCAAGAATGGTGTGGCCCTCACCTGAATTCAAGAACCACTGGTTATCTCTGCAGCGCCGTATGCAGCGTATCTGTGACCGTGCATTGAGCTTGACTGTCGGTTATGACATTGAACCGAGCCACGCACGCTCGGACAAGGACTTTTCTGTTTGCTACGGACTGCACTACCCGAACATTGAAGGAAGCGGTCAATCTGAGACCGAAAACGTTTTCGAGCATGTGGATCCGAGTTTGTACGTGGTGGAACCTGTGCCCAGTGTGGAAGGATTGGATGTGTACGATCAGCACTCCAAGCAGTGGCTTAAGGCTGAAAAGGTGTGTGTCCCCGGTAAGGAAATCGTGCTCTTCTGTGGTCACACCTTGAACCGGGCTACGGATGGCCGCATCCCAGGAACGCTGCATCGCGTGCGTCGCACTCCAGACCGACGATTCTGCATCATTTACGAGCAGAAGTACGAAGAGTATTTCCTTTGACTGGAGACTGACCTAACACAGCACCACAACATGAAAACATTCACTACCCGATGAAACGGAGTTAGCGACCTGAAAACGCGAGGTATCGCTGATACCGAACTGCAATTTGTATTCATTGATCAGCTCGAGTATAATAATCAGCCATGAAGCATCATCGTGGGGAATGCGTGGACAAATCAGTGAAGACGCGGTACTTGTACATGAGTCATGTAACATGACAGATGCGGTACACCACCATGGAGACTTGACTTGATGAGCTGAAGTGAATACAAAAAGTTCGACCACGAGGTTGGCAGACACTTTCTGGTGCTTGACCACATCAATCGCCTGACAGCGTTACGAATCGCAGTGTTTTCGGGCCAGTGCGGCAGCTTCCCGAAGCAGATCCTGCCCAGCATCAACCGATCACCAGAGGGGATCGCCTGGTACCGGTATGCTGTCTTGGCGATTGAGCTGATTAAAGACGGAAACCGCGTTTTATGCTCGATAACGTATGAAACGTGTGCTTTTCGCTTCTGTGCTGTATCCCACGTGATCCCCCTGAAAGTTACGCAGCCTGTATGCAACCAAACCGTACACGGATTTGCACGGTGTTTTCGAACCAGCCGGGAAAATCGGGCACTTTCGCTTTTGCTTCCAGGCAAGTAACCTCTCGAACGACCTAGCTGTGACTAACAAATATGCTTGCTGCCCGATCGGTCGCAGTATCGGTGCTGTCATGGGCCCTCCTGGCTAGCCAACTTTCCCAAGTCACAGGTTATACGGTTATGATCACAGCAACGACACTTCTCGAGTCTTGGGAAGGATGGGGAACTTCGCTGTCCTGGTGGGCGAAAATCTTTGGAGACCGCGAAGATATCGCCGACGTGCTCTTCACCGTATGTCATCGGTCTCTATCGACGGTGTTGCGAAAGACATCCCCGCACTCGATTTCAACATCGTGAGATACAACATTGGAGGCTCTGGAAACAACGTCATCGACGACACCGGTACGGAGATGAAGACGTCGGACAAGATGCCTGCGTTCAAGGCGA